>CM054124.1:114071119-115366119 GCA_028751855.1 Ambrosia trifida
GTGAAAGCCCCTGGGATTATTGAACGTAAATCTGTGCACGAGCCTATGCAAACTAGGTTAAAAGCGGTTGATAGCCTGGTTCTTATAGGCTGTGGTCAACGAGAACTTATAATCGGGTACCGACAAACCGGAAAAAAATAGTTATTGCTATCAATACCATATTAAACCAAAAGTAAATGAACTCATGGAGCACCTCTAAGAGTGAGGCATTGTATTGTGTCATTGTATTGTGTCTATGTAGCGCGATTGGACAAAAATGCTCAACTGCGGCACAATTAGTTCAAAATCACTCAGAAGGGAATATGATTTTATCATAATCTCGATAGTCTTGTTCATGCTTCTTTTTTTTTTTTATACTTTACGTTTCTATTAATAGACCTTGATTTTATGAAAATTCTTATGAAACTCCAATCCATGCATCTGGGGAAGTCTCTCCGCTTCCTCTTTAGTCGGTATTAATGATCATTTTGGAGACTTGTTGGGCTATGATTTTAAGGTTTACATCTGTCATGGTCCATTAGACGTTTTGGGCTTGTTTGTCTAGTGGTTTAGTATTGGGTTCGGCCTATAACGCCCATTATAATGGACTGCCCTATGTATCTATAAATTGGGGGTTCTTAGGTGATTTTGGGTTGCTAGTTGTTTTGCTTTTGCTATCTTTGTAATCGGTTTTTTTTTTTGTAACCAGACGAGTCTTAGAACTTGTGTGCATCATGATTAATACAATCTTTTGCTTGGAAGTCTCTTCTTTGTTCTTACATTCAATCTTACATTCCGAATTTTATTGAGTGTTGTATGATATAAGGGAAGGATTCTGGACTTACAAATGGTATTAGAGCCTAAGAAGTCTTTCGAAGGCTAGGTTTTGTATCATTCGAAGCTACAAAGAAGGATCATATATATATATACATATATGCTCATGTTGGGTGTATAAATCATGGGTATATCTTTAGATGAGATGAGATTGTGATTTCCAAGGGTCATAAGAAAACATCATGTTTAGATCACGTTGCAAGTCATAGAGACCGAGCGAACAAGACCGAGAGAAATGGCACATGTGGCCATGGACGGTGCCATTGAGCTAAAATGGTTATAAACTTAGTTTTGGAAGGTGCCACTGAAAACGTTTTCGCTATTAAAATCATCGTACGTATGTTTAAACCATGAGATACATGTGCAAATATTTTGTCAAAAACTCGTTGAGCTCTTAATGACGAAATCTCAAACTTTCAAATTAAGTTTATTAACTCGTAAATCTTCTCATAATACCTCTTTAAACGGGGTGGGTCTTACAAGTGGTATTCAGAGCCCATGGTTAAACGAGTTAAGCGTTCGGTTCAAGCTTGATCATCAACCCGGTAAGGAATTTATTTCCAAAAATAATTTAATCTAGTTGATTAGCATTATATATCACGATTGAACATGAGTCAATCAGGAATTAAATTTGGAAAAGGTACAATGAGCCATAGAGCCCAAATATACGCCAATTACACGGTCATGGTGAGCTAAGGCTCAGCCGAATCGGAAATTGGGAAAAGATGCTAGGAATACTCAAAACTCGGACAAATGCCAATCACACGGTCATGGTGGGCTAAGGCTCAAACGAACCGGGAATTGGAAGGCATGATCGCATCAACAAGACTACGCGATCGGATAAAACATAAATAGCTTAATAATGCGGGTATACAGAAATACATTAGACAAACTGACAAGAATGTTTTTATTAAACAAGATGCATGACCAGAAATTGCCCACTTGGAGAGTACCGTGGTGATCGCGATAAGATCACCGTGTCATGTGTGGATTGCTTACCCTGGCCAGGTAAGTGTTAAACACATGGTGCGGCGGGCTTCTCATGATCTACACGTCTACCCTTCACGTGACAAAGACTGGGTCAGGGGAGAAAGGCATGTTAACTTCTCTAAAAATATAACTCGCAAGGTCATATAACAAGGAAGTATTACCAAACAACTTAAGAGGCCGAGTAGACCGGGTAAGTAAAACCAATGCATAAATGATCACGGGGTCATAGAGCCAAAGGTATTACCACAACGGTTACACGGACCAAGGTAAGACTTGAACCTTAATGAAAGGTTAAGTCATAACTAAACTCAAACCTTTATAGAAGGTTAATTCGTAAATAGACTTGAACCTCAATCAAAGGTTAAGTCATAATTAAACTCAAACGTTTATAGAAGGTTAATTCATAAATAGACTTGAACCTTAAGCAAAGGTTGTCATAATTAAATTCGAACCTTTATAGAAGGTTAATCCGTAAGAAGACTTGAACCTTAATCAAAGGTTGAGTCATAATCACATTCGTACCACAATAAAGGTTAATCCGTATAAAAGACTTGAACCTCAATCAAAGGTTAAGTCATAAACACACTCAAATCTTAATCTAGAGTTAACCCACAAATGGACTAGAACCTTAATCTTGGGTCAAATCATAAATGCGCTCAAACGATAACCAAAGGTAAATTCCTAAATGGATTTGAACCTTAATCAAGGGTTAAATCACAATCACCTATGAGACTTAATGGAGAATTTACTCATAAGTAGACTTTAATCAAAGGATCAAGTCATAATCGCATTTGAACCTTGAGCAGAGGTTAAACCGTAAGTGGACTTAGACCTCAATCAAAGGTTAAGGCATTATCAAATCGAACCTTAATCGAATATTAACCCGTGATTTGACTCAAAATCTAATCAGAAGTTAAGTCGCAAGCAAGTTGAACCTTAGCCAAAGGTAGACTCGTAACTAAACACAAACCTTAGTTAAAGGTTAATTTTCATAAAAGAATCGGGCCTTAATCAAAGGTTAAAGCGCAAGTGGACTTGAATCTTAAACAAAAGGTTAAGCCCTAAGCAAAGCCAATTGGCATTCAAATGATTACCCCTATGCAAATATAGGCCTCATATGAAGGTAAAACCCAACCAAGGATGAACCTAGATCAAGGATAGGTTATAGCCAAACATAAACCATAACGAAATCGTTAAAGCCTACTAGCAAATGTGAACTATACGTCACACTAATCATATTAAATTCGTGAAAGCCTACGAGCAAATGTGAACTATGCGTCACACTAATCATAATGAATTCATGAAAACCTACGGACAATTGTAAACTAAATATCACACTAAATCATAATGATCCGTGAAAGTTCATGGATAACCAAGGACCACGCGTCTCGCTAATTTGAAATGCAAACGAGAATAGAACCACACGGGGAAAGTGTGAACTATGATTCACACGAAACTGAGCTAAAAACATGGTTTTATACCGTAAAATGACGTGTTAAATAAAAGAAGAAATTAAACGCTAAATCAAAAGGGGGCTCGTAGAAGACCCTGGAAACCGGAGGTGCCTTCGCACCAGAGAGACTATCCTAGCCTCGAGCAAGGATGGTGTGGGAGTAAACGATGATCGATGTGGTCTAATGAAGGCCTGTCAAAAATGAACAAAGCGAGATAAACCTCATGGGCCTTAGCACATGGTGGATCAACAGACAATCTGAACTCTAAATCATATTGATAGCTGTGAGTCGCAGAAATGAAGGCAATGCCTTCATAACAAACCAAAAGCGGTCTACTGGACTACTATGCATACGAATACTAAATAGAGAAAACATAAGTGAATAGACTTGTGTTAATAAACATGGTAATGTAACACCATGAAGCTAAGACAAGTAAGAACATTTTTAAGGAACACTAAATTGATTTAAAGGTCAATAAGTCCTAAGGGACATGAATGGATAGATCGAATCATAGCATAGACACGAACCCTGTAAGGGTAGACCATTAAAAAAATTTGCCTTGGGACCAAAGTGTTTTGAGGGATTAAATAGAAAAAAAAAATGACCCAGCAGGGGATTTGAAGACGGGGTGTTATATACGCAATAATACCTAGATAAATAAAAGAGTCGGAAGACTCAGGTTAAATCTCAAATAAGATGCTTACGAGAGCTAGAAATGTAAATTCGAAAGGCTAGATAAGAAAGGGTCACAAACCCTATGCTAATTCTATCGATAGGATAAAATTCCTAAAAGCCAGGGGCATCGGGGCAAAAAGATAATAGGTGATCAATCGCCTAGAATTAATTTGACTAAGAGTGAAACTCACATACTAAAATTCGGATAAGATAACACCAATGTGAGTTAAAGAATGCATGAGATAGGCGAAGTGCTATCTGAGGTATTAAATGGAGGATTCCATGGAATATTCAAACTCTAAATGAGTAATGCAAAATACTAGTCTAGCACTGAACTAGGACATATGTACGTTGTGAAATCCCATGTTGGTTGGGAAAGGGAAACAAACACTTCCTTATAAGGGAGTGGCTACTCTTACTATCACGACGCGTTTTGGCCAGTCCTCCGGGGGTGAGACCAATGCAAAACCGTGAGCTTGGTCACAGTCTAATACGGCTGGGCGGGCAAAGCGGACAATATACGATACTAGTTACCTTGGGCTGTTACAGCCTGCTCAAAGAAAGTTGGACTTTTATAAAGTCCAACAAATCCAAACTCAGAAGTTTGACAGACGGTGTGTAGAAACACATCATAAGTCGCAGTCCTGAGATTGGATGACTAACTAAAGCATGTGACTTATGAAACTAAGTCTATTTGTAGCCGAAAACCCTGACGAATTAACTATTCACAAAATTGGCAATCGGATAGTAACAAAACGAATGATGAACCATTAATAGTCTAGTGATTGCTAAGCGATCATTAGAAGATTCAAACGGTTCAAGTGAAGTCATCGCCACTTGGACCCAGAGGAATGCATAAATACAACTAAGCCTATTAAAAGGTGAAAATACTATTAAAAAGGACACTCGGTGTTTAGGACAAGGAATACGTGAGGTATGGAAAGGAATCGATGCTTTCCGGTAAAACCATGGCATTATAAAAAGCCTTTGAGCAGAAACAAAATGAAAACTAAATCCACGTTGATCGTGGGTGACGAATTTCGGGAAGTCGTTGTGATAACCAAATCCAGTATGCGCCTCAGTGCATAGAAATGGTTCTAAGCAAAGTAAATAATCAAATGAACACCCTAAGCCCTCGGGGACTTAAGGATTCTAAACACGCAAAAGAGTCAAATAAAAGACGCTTGGTCAAACCGTAACATCATGAGTGCCTACACTAGAATAATTATCTGCGAGAGTAGAATCAGAAGGAATAATTCAATGTCAAATAGATAACACCTCGTAGTAGAGGGGATAAACACAAGACTCCTTTGTGAGTCGTGATCTATTTAGATTCCAGCCGATAGGCTATGCTCCATGCAGCTGATGAGCTAGAATAACCTACCTATTCTATAAGTATCCGGTTTCGAGGACGAAACCCTCTTTAAGGGGGGTAGAGTTGTAACGCCCCAAAATCCATCAAACGCGTCATAATTCTATTATTAACGTTTTGGGCTTAATTAAGCTAAACAAATACCAAATGATACAAAATACTCAACCTTGTAGTTAACTTGGTTAAATACCATGAGATTAATAATACTAAGACCATAACTAGAAACTAACTTGGTTAGTGGTTCTAGTTAAAACAACAATTTCTTGTGTGTAGTAGAGGGGCCAAAACTGCCATAAGGCCATAATGGCTAAACAAAAAATAATGAATGAAAAGGAAGCCATCTCCATATCCTGGAGATCGACTTCAACACACACAAACACCACAAAACACACACACTAACCCAAAACCCCAATTCTTACCCCAAATCAGGCCAAAATCAAAGGGGAAATCCGTGCATTAAGCAAAAAGGGATCATCTAAGGTCCAACACACCCAAAGGTATCAATTATTTGGTTCAATTTGATGTATACTTCATATATGAACATGGTGAAAATTCTTGGGTGTTTTGTAAATGTTAAATTAGTGATCATTAGAGGTTGCTCTAGCATTAGGGAACCTTAATCATGTATAATCTAGTCAAAAGATGCTAATACATGCATGAATTGTGTGATTCATGTGAAATTGTTGAATATGTGAAAGGTGGGTTTTATCATTAGTTGAAGATCACACTTAATTTGTAATTGTAGCATCTTCTAAGCATGAAGTTATGAGATTGTGAAAAAAAGAAAAGTAATATTAACGTGCTAGTAATGTTAATATTGGTCAAGGATGGATCCATGAGGTCCTTAAGTCCTAAAACTAAAGTTAGGAAAAATCACGCCTACCAAGTGTTTGATAAAATGCCTCAATGAAACTTGATTTCACTTGGGCATAGATACTTTGATGAAAACATGTATGTTGGTAAAACATGACCAATAATGCTTATAGACATGTAAAGATTAGGTTCTAACAACCTAAGTGATCATTCACCTCATAGGTGCGAATACAAGAGACTTTGGATAGCCAAGGAGTCTCGGATTGAGGTAAAGAGGAAGCTCGCATAAGGTAAGTCACTCGATGACTTAATTCTTAATATGTCTCTAGTATGTTTATATGCTTAATTATACCTTTGTATATGCATTTGGGAATTAGACATTGAAATGTCACAAAAAGTAACATAAATAAGATACACGATTCATAGAAGATGGCCTTAGATGAAGGTTGTTAATATCCCAATTAGACTATCGGGTCAATTGGGTAAAATGCTAGATAGATAATAGCTTAGGCCAAGAGTTAACCTTAAGCCGGTAACGAAATCGTGCTAGTTACTTGAGTGTATTCATAGGCTCAATGTTATCTACCTCAAGCTAGTCTAGAAGCAAAAAGGGCGCGAGCCAAGGTAAGTCATATCTATGACTTTGTAGGATATATATATATATACATATATGCTCATGTTGGGTGTATAAATCATGGGTATATCTTTAGATGAGATGAGATTGTGATTTCCAAGGGTCATAAGAAAACATCATGTTTAGATCACGTTGCAAGTCATAGAGACCGAGCGAACAAGACCGAGAGAAATGGCACATGTGGCCATGGACACGAGGCATCGCAAACCCGGTATAAATGCTTGGGCGAAGGTCACCTAGTCGAGTTGAGGCTTGATAAGCATAGAAAAATCATTACTAGGACTTGGAAATCATAAAATCTTAAAAACTTGGATGTATGCAAAAGTTAACGGGTCAACATATTGATGGACATATAATTCAGGGTTCTTGGGTTAGAAACCGAACAAGGAATCTAAACATATCTTTAATCATGTAAGAGGTACGTATTATGACTCATTAACAAGTCCCAAGAATCCCCGTAAATGGCCTTGAAGCTGCACTAAAAGTGCAGCTTGGTGCAAGAAAAAGGGTAGTTTCTAACAGCAGGTTTACCCGCCCGGGTAAAACACTCACCCGCCCGGGTAAAGGTTCTGATAAAAAAGGGTAGTTTCTAACAGCAGGTTTACCCGCCCGGGTAAAAAACTTACCCGCCCGGGTAAAGGTTATGTAAAAATAAAAACTTCCTTTTATTATTCTTTCAATACTAGACATTCATAATAACGTATTAATGGGTTATTTCCTCGCGTTTAACCCTCAGGTACTCTATTATACTGAATGGATGATGATCAAGAATTGAACAAAGATCCGAACGCACAAGACTCGTCCGCTTCCGCAACTTTTGAGCTAAAATGGTTATAAACTTAGTTTTGGAAGGTGCCATTGAAAACGTTTTCGCTATTAAAATCATCGTACGTATGTTTAAACCATGAGATACATGTGCAAATATTTTGTCAAAAACTCGTTGAGCTCTTAATGACGAAATCTCAAACTTTCAAATTAAGTTTATTAACTCGTAAATCTTCTCATAATACCTCTTTAAACGGGGTGGGTCTTACAATCGCCCTGCTTCAGCTTAGGACATTCACGCTTAAAGTGTCCCATGTCACCACATTTATAACACCCATGCTTTCCTGGAGTCCCCTGAGCAGCAGGAGCAAGAGTAGTAGCAGGAGTTTGGGTCGAGGAATGTGACACCCTGCAATCCTTAGCAAGATGCCCCAACTGGTGGCACCGATGACAACGAGTTCGGTCACAACTCCCAGAGTGATGATAACCACACTTGTTGCACTTGGGATGTTTTCCAATATACCCACCCGACTTCTGCCCCGAAGAAGACCCAGACGAATCAAACTTCTTCACTGGCTGAGATGGCGCTGGCACAACACTCTTCCCCACATTATCCCACTTTCTCTTGTTCCCTTCCGAACCCTTCGCAGTAGTACCCTTAGGAGGCAAAACACCTTCTGCCACCTTCAGATTAGTCATTCGATGAGCCGATCGAACAACTTCAGCAAGGGTAGGAAGATTCCCAGCAGCCACTAACCCCGCGATCTCCAGCACTAACCCGGAAACATAGTGCTCAATCCTCCAATACTCGGGTGTGTGTAAATCAGGACACAACACCGCTAGCTCGTTCCTCCTCACAATATACTCCTCAATCTCAGACCCAACCATCTTGTAACTCCAGACCTCATGCTCCAAATTCTGTACCTCCTCCCTTGTTGATAGCCAAAAGATGTGGCAATGTCTATGCAGTGGACATTAAAAAGGACAAAGTACTGAACAACACTGCCTGTTTCTTCTCAAAGGCATCAACTTCAGAGACTGATCTCTAGCACGGGAGACTTGGCCATGTGAACTTTAAAACCATAAATAAAGTCACAAAAATGGGCTTGGTCAGAGGTCTACCCTTGAAAGTATACCAGTGTCAAGAACACTGTGTATCCTGTTTAAAGGGAAAGCAGCATAAGTCCTCCTATAAGTCTATTGAAGAATAAAAACAACTGCATGTCTTCAACTACTCCATATGGACTTATTTGGGCCAGTAAAAATCATGAGCCTTGGTAAGAAGAAGTACTGCTTGGTCATCATTGATGACTATTCAAGATTCACATGGGTATTCTTCTTATTCTCCAAGGATGAGGCAGCTGATATCATCAAGTTCTTCATTCTACAAGTAGAGAAACAATATTCTCTTTCTGTCAAAGCCATTAGAAGTGATAATGGGACAGAGTTCAGGAACAAAACTCTGGATGAATTCTGTTTGTCTAAAGGGATTATTAAACAATTCAGTGTTCCCAGAATTCCTGAACAAAATGGTGTGGTAGAAAGGAAGAACAGGACATTAATTGAAGCAGCAAGAACTATGTTAGCTGATTCAAGCCTACCATTGTATTTCTGGGCTGAAGCAGTTAACACTGCATGTTATGTTCAAAATAGAGTCCTTGTCAACAAGAGACACTCCAAGACTGCCTATGAAGTTCTTCATGGCATAAAGCCCATTATCTCCTTTTTTAGGGCTTTTGGATGTCAATGTTTCATTCTAAACATTAAAGACTCTATTTCAAAGTTTGCTGCTAAAGTTGATTCAGGTTATTTTCTTGGTTATTCTTCCACTAGAAAAGCCTACAAGGTTTTTAACTCAAGAACCAAGATAGTAGAAGAAACACTGAATGTCAAGTTCAATGAATCAAAGCATACTCTTATTCCAGCACATCCTGCTGAACTCTTTGACCTTGACAGCTTCCATTTCGGACCTGAGAAGACTGTCACTTCATCTAAACCTACTTATTATGGTGATCAAAGGTTTGATAATGAGGATCCAGCACCATGGACTCCTAAAACAGTCATTAAGTCAACTTTCAAACCTTCAGAAGTTTCACAAACTTCTGATTCAACAACTGCTGATGTACAAACTCAAACATCTGCTTCAGCTCCTACAACTACTGAAGATGTTCAAACAGCTGAACCAGACATTATAAACCTCAGTGGTTTGTTTGATGAAGTACAAGAGCCATCTACACCTGTCAGTGGTTTACAACAACTGATTGAACACAAAGATCATCCATTGGAACAAATCATGAGTGATATTGCATCAGGTGTTCTCACAAGAAACCAGCTTTCCAACTTTTGCTTCTTCTTAGCATTCATTTCTTAGTTGGAACCTAAGAAGTACCAAGAATCCCTCAAAGACAACAATTGGGTGGAAGCTATGCAAGATGAGTTGCTTCAATTCAAGAAGCAACAGGTTTGGGAAATTTGTCCCTTACCACCAAACAAGCTACCAATTGGCACAAGATGGGTTTTCAGGAACAAACAAGATGAGGTTGGTATGATCATTAAGAACAAGGCAAGACTGGTGGTACAAGGTTACTCTCAAGAAGAAGGAATTGATTATGATGAAACCTTTGCTCCAGTTGCAAGGCTTGAAGCCATCAGGTTATTTCTGGCCTATGCCATTTCCAACAAAATAAAAGTTTTTCAAATGGATGTTAAAAGTGCATTTTTGTATGGAAAGATCAAAGAGGAAGTGTATGTTTGTCATCCACCTGGGTTTGAGGATCCTTCTCATCCTAAGTGGGTGTACAAGCTTGACAAAGCTCTTTATGGGCTAAAACAGGCTCCAAGAGCCTGGTATGAAACACTTTCCAACTTTTTGCTCAAAAATAACTTTACAAGAGGCTCCATTGATAAAACTCTTTTCATTAAAAATGTTGGAAATCATGTCTTACTTGTTCAAATTTATGTTGATGATATCATATTTGGTTCAATAAACACAAAATTATGTGATGAATTTAAGAAACTCATGCAATCAAAATTTGAGATGAGTACAATGGGAGAACTGCAGAACTTTTTAGGACTGCAGATTAAACAACAAACAAATGGAACTTTTATACATCAATCTAAATATATTATAGAATTATTGAACAAATTTTCTTTACAAGACTGTAAATCATGTTCCACTCCCATGACACCTACCACACAAGTTGAACCATAAGATCAAGGAAAACAGATTGATCAAACCATGTATAGATGTATGATAGGTTCCCTTTTATATCTAACTGCTTCTAGACCAGATATTATGTTTTCAACATGTGTCTGTGCTAGATATCAATCAGCTCTTAGGGAATCACACCTAATTGCAGTCAAAAGAATCTTCAGATATCTGAAAGGAACTCCTACACTTGGAATATGGTATCCTGCTTCTAGCAATACCAAGTTATCAGCTTTTTCAGATAGTGACTATGCAGGGTGCAAAATGTCAAGAAAATCAACATCTGGTGGTTGTTAATTCTTGGGAAACTGTCTAGTGTCCTGGCAATCAAAGAAGCAAACATCTGTTGCAACCTTCAACTGCTGAAGCTGAATACATTGCAGGTGCAAGTTGTACATCACAGATACAATGGCTCCAATATCAACTTCTTGATTATAGAATCAAAGAAACCAAGACACCATTGCTTGTAGACAGTAAATCTGCCATTAGCATCATTCAAAATCCTGTTCATTTCTCAAAGACTAAACATATTGAAATCAGGTATCATTTCATAAGGGATTGCTATGAAAAAGGTAAGATTGAAGTGAAGCATGTGACAACAGCTAATCAAATAGCTGACATATTCACTAAACCCCTTGACACATCAACATTTCAGAAGTTAGTATCCATGCTTGGGATTCTAAATTTGTAAGTGTTTCTTTTACTTTTCTGCACATATTTTATTTTTCACTTACATCTGTTTTTTAGTCCAAAACTTCTGAAAAACAAAAAGAGAGAAACTACTGATGAACAAAACATCAGTATGGGAACATTTTCTGAAAAATGATTAACTTCTGATAAAACAATCTTCAGAAGTTATGAATAAAGTGTTTATAAAACTTTCTCATCATTTGTTGAAAACTACTGAAGAGAAAATGGGAACTACTGATGATAGTTGTTCTTCATCAGCAGTTTTGTCATTAAGGGCAAATCAGACATTTCCCACTTCAGAAATTTGACCTAGGGCGGTTACAAACTTCTGATAAACACCTTTTCCAACACTTATCCATCCAAAAAGCAAAATTCCCTCATTCTCTCTCAAAACCCTTAACATGCAAAAATATTGTTCGATCCACAGACACACAAACCACATGGCTCTAACACTGAAACATAGACACAATCAAAGAGGCTACTTTGAGAAACATGAAGCCTGGTCCCAATACGACGAAATCATTGATTTAGTCGTTAAATCCCAATACTTCACTACCCTCACCATTGATCCTCCAATCCACACTAAAACTCTAAATGAGTTCTGGGCGAACGCGGAGACGGTGACAGTGAATGATCAAGTGATCTCCCTCAATTCAACCATCCAAGGGAGAAGAATGGCAATCACACCAGCAACTTTGGGGATTAGACTGGGTCTAGATGATGTGGATGCCCCAGATCAATTTCCAAACTCTGAAATTCATCTGACCATGACAGAGTGTGGTTACCAAGGTACTCTCTCACATGCTACTATTTTTAAGAAATTTTTTGAACCTAAGTACAAACTTTTGTTTCATTACATAATAATGTGTTTGAGTCCAAAACTGGATCTTATGATCAGATGCCCTCTACTTTTCAACCTATTTTTCATTCCATTGTGAATGAAACAAAATTTAGGGCATCAGCACTTTTCTTTAATGAGTTGGTGTTACATCACCTCAATTCTAAAAAGAAGTTTTTGTTGTATCCAAGGTTTATTATGCAATGCATAATAAAAGAACTTGGAGAAGAGGTGCTTGTGGGTAAAACACCTGTTTTAAACCCATTAACCTCACAAGCATACTCTAGGCACAATATACCGGCTACCTGGCCAGAAGATGACCAAGGGGAACATACAACAGTCCCCATGGAACCCTCATCTTCCAAACCCTCACCCAAAAAGGCCAAGAAACAAAAACAACAAAAACCAAAACCCACCAGCCTTAAAAGAAAGCCAGTTCAGGAGGTTGAGATGCCTGAACTTGCCAATGTGCAATCTGCACTTGACAAAGGTGTGACTGAAACATCCTCTTAGTCTCATCCATCTCAAACCCCCACAAGAGCACCAATCACAATTCTCTTCAAAAGAAAGAAATTTAAGAAAACTATTCCCATTGACTCTTCTTTTGAAACTGCTGAACCAATACCCCACACTACTGAACCAATACCACAAACTTCTGAACCTGAAACCATAGAAATTGCCAAACTTCTCTCTGGGCTAAAAGAGACCATCCCATCAGAACATGTCAGTCCCCAACAACCACATCAAACAGGGGACATACCTTCAGATTTTGACATGAATGTGGATGTCCATAGCCCTAACCCAAGAGATGAGGATGAACCAGGGTTTCTAAGCCTAAACTTAGGGACTTTAGGTACATTTGTGGCTGCTACTACTCATTTACCACCCAGTGGTGGATCTGAGGATAGAAGTAACATTGCTAAGACCTCATTTGTGGCAACTACTGATGAAGGCTTCATGCCTGAGCTAGGAAATCCTTTGAACCAAGAACAAGAGGTACATGAGACAACTGGGTTGGGCCCAGCTCATGATATAACTGATACTGTCCTCATTGAGGATGTAATCAGGGATTCAGATGATTCCATTGATTTGGATGATGATTCACACTCCACCAAACATGAATTGACGGCTTCTAGTGAAGGTCCTGCACCTGGTGTCTCTAAGCTCAAAGAACTGGTCACACTAGATCAGGTTAAAGCCCACTTAATCCCTGATTCCCCTAAAGTGGCATCTTCTGTACAACATGAAGATCACCTAAAAACACATCCCTCACTAAAAATGCCTACCCAATTCTCTAGGTCATGAAGCATAAATCTGAACCAACTATGCAACCCAGATGGTCCCCTATACGAGTTGATGAACACCCTCATTGCCAAACACCTCAAAACTTTCACAACTGCTTTGGAGTTGTCAACCAAAACTCAATTTGAGGTGATTAACAAAAAACTTGGTGAGCTGTCCAACAAGATTGACAACAACTCAAGACAACTTGCTAAGCTCACTGGTAGCACTTCTCAACCTAGCAGGCTTCCAGAAGTGGATGAAGCCAAAAAGGGGGAGAAGATTAAGGAACCTAAGGAGTCACTGGAAGCCAGGATAAAGGCAAGAGTGGCTCTACAACAACAACAACTGCTGGAAAAAGCCCAAAAACAAAAAGAAGATCAACAAAGGCTTATTTCTGGAACTGAAGTTGAAGCCGAAACTTCCCAAGGCCATAATGAAGAAACTGCTGAAGACTCTGAAAGTACTGAAGACAATCCTTCAGTAGTTGACACTTCTATCAACACTTCAGCAGTTAACACTTCCAACATACAAACAGTTGAAGAGCCTTCCAAACCAACTGAACAACAACAATTAACTCCTATTCCAAGGCCTACAACAACAACAACAATGACTGTGCTGAACCCTTCTCCAATTTCAATGTCCAAAGAACTACTAGAGAAGAGTTTAATTGCAGCCCAAAGAAAGGCTAAGGAAGAAGAGATCTGGAACAACTTGGAAGCAAGGGAAGACTTAAGCTTAAATGAAAAGCTTCAAGCTTATGAAGCAGAGTTGAATAAGCAAGCTGAAACAGAGAAAGTTGTTGAAAAAGACAAAAGACAACAACCGGTGTCTTTTATAAAAAAGAACAGCAAAACAAAAGCCTATTCACTCAAAGGGCTCTCAATGGATGAGCTAACAAGAAGAGCTCAACTTGTTGCTGACAAAACTGCAACAGAGAAAGATAGAAAAGCCAAGAGAGTTGAGATCATTGAAGAACTGGTAGCTAATGACTATGGTTCAAAAGCCTCAGTGTCAAAGTGGAAAGAAGACAAACTACTGGACACATACAAGAAATATAAGGCTGCCAAGGCTGCAAATCCAGAGAAGTTCAAAACTTCTGAAGTATCAACTTCAGTAGTTAGAAATTCTGGTGTCAAACAAAGACCAGCTACCAAGAGAAAGCCAGAGGACAATACAAAGACTGATTTCAAGATGGTGTTGCTAGAAGGCAACACAGTTGTACAAGCAGACTTTGATATTGAAGAAAAACCTCTGATAACTCAATTTAGGGATCCTTCAATGTTTGCTTACCAAATTCAGAAGACTATCACTGACGAACTACACACAAGGGTAGTGACTGAACATCATTTACCTACTTTTAAACTACCTGATGTGGTGCAAAAAGAAGACAGAAGTGAATCCCACCTGAGAGTCACAGAAATAGAAAACATCCAACACTCAGGAACATCCCAGGGATCCAGCATGGTTCCCTATACTTCAGATTTTGACAAATCTAAAGTTCTGATCATCAGATGGTCCTTTACTGATTCCAACTTAGTACTGGTGACAAGAAGAGATCTTACAAGCAAGGCCTACAAATCCATGAATGAGCTGAAGAATCTATCAAGTCAGGACTTGCTTACAATTCAACATTTGGAACCTCAAAAGGGATCTCTCACTGATGAACAGCTGAATCAATTGAAGAATTCCATGTTCAAGGAAATATGGAAGATAGTCAATGACAGAAGACAACAACAATAAGGAATTAGAAAAGGTTTTGGCTTCATCAATCCAGGGGGAGATTGTTAGGACAAAAAGGATTGAGGAAACCACTTTAGCAAACCTTAGTCTAATTCATGCTTCTGCAAATATTCTAAGTATAGAACTACTGAAGAAAGAAGACTAAAGTACTGAAGAAGGATTCAACAAGTAATGAAGAAGAAAGATCAGAAGTTCTGAAGTCTAACCAGACAAGTTCACTAAAGAACTACTGAAGACAAACTACTCATCAGTAGTTTGTCATTCATCAGCACTTGTACCAGAATCATTCCACCGCGTCATGTTTTGGTAGTTTATTTATTTATTATTACTTTATCTTTTTGTGCAAGTTCCAAGAATGCAACTTGTTACAGACTTGCTTTTTGGCAAGGTTCATGTATTTGTAAGTCTATAAAAGCTATCCAAAAACCCAGGAATCAACCCATCCAAAAACCCAAGTTCATCAAGGACACAGAGTGTGAAACTAGCAAGGTCCGATTCCTCCCAGGAATCAACCCATCCAAAAACCCAAGATAAAAATAGTAGTCCCAAACCTGGACTAGTACAGTAAGTAAGTTGTCTCCCCGAGACGCATGCTATTGAGAAAAGAGTAGTGAAACTCACCTTAGTATGCAAGCAAGTAAATCCAAATTCCAAAGTAGGGTGTGCTACCGACTCCCTATTACATGTGTTACTAAGTGAGTATATGTGTAATATCATTACACCATATAACCCGTTTGTCCAAGATGTTTAAAAGTTCAAAACCGTGTAAGTGACACCTAACGATTCTACATGCATAAGTAAACCCTACGGACCCGTTGGTGAATATGTTAGTTATCATCAGTTTTACACTTCATATGCATCTCATATAAGTGTCCATTCAAGTTCACGTCAATTACATACCACATAAGACTCCAAATAGTCACATAAACACATAATACACAATCTGCGTTTTTTAGGACAGATTGTGCGTCACAAAAACTAATTTATTTAAAATACTAAATCAGCGAGTTAAACTCCCAAATTTTTACTGAATATTCTTTGGGATTCATTTAACAACACATATTTTTGTTTTATCTCAAAACCAAACAAAAAAATTATTAAAATTCGTTCAACACAGCTATGTTCCGAAAACCTTCACAACAGGTTAGTTTAGTAGAAAAATTCCCAAACATTGTGTATTCATTCAAACGGGATGAATCCACTTGAAAAAGCCAAATTATTCCAATTTTAATCTTCTGTAAAAAAATTCATAACTTAATTCTTTATAAAACTCGAGTTATGACGGTTTAAAGTCGACTCAGTTTGTTAACCCGAAATTCTGATATGACCTATTTTCAAAGAAAATTCCAAAAACTACACCAACGACGTCCAAATCACTCGATTTTACCCATTATGAAAAGCTAAGACCAGGTATGATATCACTATGCAAAAAAACATCAAAACCATCATGTTAAATCCATGTAACAGACCCTACAAGTTGACCTAAACATTCTGTCCAGATTTTAATTATGCATAAACCCTTATTTAAACGACTCACGTGTGCGTATAATCGATTAATAACCATCAACAATCATAACAAAACATTCATAAGACCTATTAAGATCAGAATCTATCATAATACATGCAAAGTCATAAACCCTAACGATCAAAACATCATCAACTTGCACAACAAGTAATCTATTATATCACTAATCGCCTATCATCATGTTTAACCCGTTAAATCTTCAAAAGCTTCAAGTTTTAATATTTATAAAAAGGTCTCAGACCTGGACAAACTTAGTTATAGGGTTTTTATAACATAAAAAAAAATAAAGCATAATAGATTAAGGATTATACCACAAGCTCTTCGAAACAACCAACCGAATGCTCTTGAAGCTTCCCGATCGATGTTCTTGCGCCTTAGCAGGTGGTTTGGGGTTAATATTTCGTATGTAGGGCAGTAGGGGCGATTAGGGTTTGAGTTTAGGTGATACAAGAGGCTTAGGGTTGCTTAAATAGGTGATTAAGTCGGTTTGGTGGCGACAGACACCCGCGAGCGGCCCGCTCGGTCCCTGTGAGCGGCCGCTCACAGGGCCTTGGCCAGCGTGGTTGGCCCGTTTCGTCACCCGACGTGTTTTCCTTCGACGTTTTCGCTATTTCGGACCGTAATAAGTGTAACCCCATGTGTTAAGACCCCAATCATCCTAATGGTCCACCTTTAACGATTTTTATTAACATATTTGGTTTAAGTTCACATAATCACGTATGGTTTGCACATAGTTTCACCGAGTATCACAGAAGCACGTAATCGCAATCAATCCAAACCAATTATCTCACAATTATTAAACTTCATTATTCACCAACGTCCGAGGTTCACTAATCATGTATACAGTCTGGTGATTCCTCGAATTACCACTTTATGCAGTTATTACCCTGTAACTGTGCGACGTGTGACTTAACTAGCTAACCCTAGTTAAGTAGAATGCATAGAATGTAACTAGAGCTAAGTTAAAGTGAGAACATGAAATTACGGGGTATCACAGTTTTAATTTCAATCATAACTCACAATAACTAGTAAGGAATCGAAAGGTTAAGCCATAAACACCATAAGGTCGATGATTGAAGGGATAATACATTGGAAAAACGAACAGGTTCATGGAGTGCATTTGTGATTGTCTTATGCCATTAATGTTATTAAAGTGTTGTTATTATTATTAAAAAATGTATTATATATAGTTGAGCTAAAAAAATGTTTTAAGATATAACAAATGATAAAATAGCTATATGAATAAAATTAGGGATAGGAGGTTGATTATGATTTGGAGTTATTAAACATCTCAAGATGATAAAATAGTTATAACTACGGGTTATGAAAAATGCGGGAAAAAATTAAACGAATAAAGAGGTCCCAAAGGTGTTTGTTTTCTGATTTGTTTTTATGTCCTAAGATGTTTGTTGTAAAGAAACCAACCAAGTCTACTATCAATCTAATGTTAGAGGGATTTGTGCTATGGTATTGGTTGACCAAGGAGAGCCAAGGCTCATCCACAGGAGTCACCAAACTTTACCTAAACTTCTTGGTTATACTATGTATTATTATAAACTTACTTTCAATCTTCTGACTTATTATCCTATTAATAATCTTTTGGAAGGTTTGTGGTTACACCCTACCTTACCAAACTCTCTTGACCCTTCTTGTGCTATGGATTGATCCACACTAGAAAGGGGAAATCCCGTGTCCAAAACCCACATTTATCCCATAAGCGAAGTGGTTATGACATGAACATATCAATCGGATTCACATTCCTAACCTTATACCATCCGAATCATCTATGATCATTTTGTGCTTGATCTAACTTATTCTCATGACCATCCGGATTGCCTTAAAGGCAATTTTTGCTTTGGTTTACCTAAAAGGCTTGCATGATCCTCTTGAACCTATAATCTAAACTCGAACCTAAGACCCTCTAATTCTTTAATTCTAGTTAATCGGAGCTAAAGCTTAATCTTCCAAGACTTACTTTTTGGAACTCTATCAAACGCACCCAAAAGGTGAGTTCATACTTGTCCCCCTTTTATTCTTTATTCTTTGGGGCTCAACATGTATCACTATCAAAACTTAAACGATTTCATACTCTTAAAAACTATTATGCTCAATCTAAATGCTATTATGCTATGCCATGCTAGGATTCAAAGTCTTACATACAAATGTACGATTAGTTAACAACCCACCTTACATGTATAGCGCTATAGGTTGACACGCCGCCCCCTTTATGGGTCATGATAAGAAGAAGTCTTTTTGTGTTATCGAGTGTTGTTGCTGTTTGTATGGTTCTACGTGCATATGCCTATAACATGATGATTCGAATAGACTTTTCTTATACTATGTACTTAGACTCAAAACTCGTATGCTCACCAATGCTTTATGTGGTGACGGATATTTTATACATGTTGCAGGAAATGTTTAATGCAGGATTTTCAAGAAAAACTACTTAAGATTGGACTAGAAACTCACGCTAGTTTAAGTTCTATGTTTTGATGTTGTATTTCTCTTTTTCATGAAACAATTTGTATACCGTATCTTTTAGACAATGATTATGCTATGAATTAAATTTTATCTTTAAATCATATTGTCACAATTAGTGTCATGAAGTCTTTGAATAATCTATCCCAAGTCTTGCCTCGATGTATTCCGCCATCGGTTGGGGTGTGATACTCCACATTCATAACACTGATGTGACATCCGTCACCCTCGTCTTTCGTCAAATTTACAATAATAGCCATTCAAATATTTATATTTTAGTCCTTGTAAGTTTCATCGTTTTCAAATTTAATTTTAGAGCGAACTAAAATTTTATCTATGTTTATGATGGATCGGGTATAAGTCTTAATCAAATATGTATCTTGAAACGTCTACGCAATAGATTTTATAAAAAAAAATTTAGTTTTATAAAGTTTTAGAAACTTTTTGGTTAAATTAGTTTAACTTGGTTAAGTTTATATAGGAAAAAGATAACAAATTATAATTAAACTAACATAGTTAAACTAGAGGGACTAGTTTTGCCAATAACTGAAAGATTCAAAAACCAAACAAGTGCCTCCCTCCTCTCTCTCATGGTTTTCCGGCCGCACTGTTCCGGCGGACACTGTTCCGGCGAATCCATTTTTTCCGGCAACCTAATTAACAGACTTTAATGTGACAATTATTCGTTTTAATGCTAGGTTAACGTTTCACCATCTATTTCTAATCGATTCCAGTCTTAGTGTGCATTTAATCATTGTTTAATCGCGTATTTAATCGGGTTTATGATAGAAACCGTCGAAGCCTTTAAACGCATGATGTAGTTGAGTAATCCTATAAGATGATATCTTTCATTCGTCTCCCAACCCTTAACCAGCAAAACTCACCTTTAAACCGTTCTAATCGTGACCAAAAAAACCTGCAAATTTGCGGTTCATGGCTCGACTTTTGAAGCTTCGTTTTCGA
The DNA here is from genome assembly GCA_028751855.1 of Ambrosia trifida. Classification (NCBI taxonomy): domain Eukaryota; kingdom Viridiplantae; phylum Streptophyta; class Magnoliopsida; order Asterales; family Asteraceae; genus Ambrosia; species Ambrosia trifida. The sequence continues at coordinate 114,091,362 of CM054124.1, forward strand.
CTAAGAATCGTGCTTGTAAGTCCCAAATTATTATGCCGTTTTATTTCTTAAATCTTAATCTTCGAAAGCCCTTTATTACAGGTTGTTAATCATGTCTTAATTGGGTTATTGAATTTCAATCTAGGGTTAGGGTTCTTGAGTTAGAATTGGGGAAGAAGATGAGACTAGCTTTTTATATAAATGTTTAATCTTTCAAATAAAATCACAAATATGGTTGTGGAGTAGTGGTCACAGCGTTGTGTTGCTGTTGAGTAGACACAGGTTCGAACCCCCTTCATGGTGGGTTTGATCATTTATTTATTTTTTAGTTTGTTTATATATAATATTTATATATAAATACCTTGATATCTTAAAATATTCATAATAAATCCATATTTTGTCCAAAAATTATAAAAAATTAGGTGTAGCATCTTGTGACCCTGAAGAAAATTATCATACTTTTGTTTTCTGGAAAATGTCTTATTTTTATATTTTTATTGAATTTAATTGTTTTAATCGTATTTAATTGATAAAAAAATTCATTTTTAATAATTTTTATCTCAAACTTTTTGGGAATTTATTTCTAATTATTATGAACTGAAATAAAAATATTTGGTCCAGAAAACATTTATTTTTATTAATTTTCATATTTTTGATCATTTAAATATGATTTAATCTCATTAATCAGTTTTAAATATATATAAGTTTATAAAAATTATGGGAAAATTATTTTCATTAATTTACATCAGAAAGCATCTATTTTCAATAAAAATAGCATTTTTGGATCATGTCTTGTATTATTAGTATTATTTATCAATTACGACATAATTAAACGTTTATTTATTTATACTATTACAACATCTATTTTATAAATACTTTTCTTATAAAATAGAAATATTTCTTATGTTGGAAAGCCTTAATTATTATTTGTCGGATCATCGTGTAACTCATAATTATTTATTTTAATATTTATGATTATCGTAATTATTTACAATAATTAGTTAAAGTAATTAACTAAATGATTTTGCCTTAATTATCCAAATATATTTACATCTAAATATTCAAATGGTAATAATTATATTACCTAAACCACATTTACAAACTTTGATATATTATTTTTGACATACAACTTTTACATTAATGCAATTTATCATAAAACTCTAATTCCCCAAATCGACTTAGCAAACCCTAATGCCTTAGACCCTAGTTACCTTAGACTCTTAGACTTTTCCCTTATTAGTATTCTATTACGTTATAGGTTGAATTTCTCCGAATTCCCATTACGTAGCTCACGACCGCTTAAGTGGATTTTGATCGCTTTCTCAAACTGTGAGTATATCTTCCCCTTTTTTACTGTTTTACTACTTTGGGGTGACTCATGTACCTATTAATCAAGTTTCTATTTCTTATACTTAATGCAATTCTCATGTGTGTTTGCCTTATGTGAATTTGTGTGTATGCTTAGTCAAAATCATTAACCGCTGGGCGGCCTAGCATTTCAATGAATAGTACTATGGTATACCCCCTTGAGACTATGTTGAGAGAATCTTGGTCATTGTCTTGTTAATTCATTATTCAAATTGTTAGTCATGTGTTAGTCATTATTCATAGGCTTGGTTTTTGACTGATACAACTTAATTACGTAATTGCAAACGGTATACAACACATGAATTGCGAAACTCTTTTTCTACTATATGTATTCAAACAGGGTATGCTCACCAATACATTTTTGTATTGACATATACTATTTTCGTACATGTTTCAGGTTATTTTGCGACGCTTCTTTTTAGCTTTTGGATTTATATTTAAGCTTTGACTTTATTGTATTTTAGTTAGACTTGACGCGTTAGAACTATTGTATACTGTAATTACCTTTCAATGTAAAATTATTCAAATCAATGTATTCAAATTTACACTTTAGTACCATGAGCTATTGAACAATGGTCACTACGTGACACCTCGATGTTTCCGCCATCGGTTGGGGTGTTACAGATTGGTATCAGAGCCATGGTTATAGGGAATTAGGTTATTAGAATGCCTTTTAGCCTAGACTATAACTAAGCTTACTTTCACTGTAAGACCCACCCCGTTAAAACAGTATTATAGGATGATTTACGAGCTAATAAACTTAGTTTAGAAGTTTATGTTTAAAACATTATAAGCTCAACGAGTTTGTCAAAATATTTTGCACATACACCTCGTGGTTAAAACATACGCACGATGAATTCAATAGTGAAAACAATGACGATGGCACCTTCCAAAAACCAAGTTTATAAATTTTTAGCTCAAAAGTTGCGGAAGCGGACGAGTCTTGTGCATTCGGTTCTTCAAGTGTCTCGATCATCTTCCGGCATCCATGGCCTTCCTACCTAGGATTTAAGATCAACCAAAAACCCAATAATCGTTAGTATGAATGGGTAGAATAGAAAGAATAATAAAACTCAAGTTTTTATTTTTACCTAACCTTTACCCGGGCGGGTGAGAATTCAACCCGGCCGGGTCAACCTTATGTATAAACTACCATTTTGATCAGAACTTTTACCCGGGCGGGTCAACCTGCTGCAAGAAAAAGTTCTTCAATTTCTGCAGGTTTTATACTTAACCATTTTTCTTTGTTTTCCCTTGCACTAAGCTGCACTTTTAGTGCAACTTCAAGACCATGTTCGGAGCTACTTAAAACTCGTTTATGGGTCACAATACACGTTATTACGTGATTAATTCTCGTGTATAATTCCTTATTCGGTTTCTAACACTATAACTATAGTGATTTGATTCCTCTTCTACTTGACCCATTAAGGTTTATATAAGTTGAAAACATGAGTTTTTATGCTTCCCTAGTTCTAATTGTAATTTATACATACTTGTCAAGCCTCGACTTGACTAAGTGACTTTCCACCCAAGTCATTTTTGCCATGATAGCGATGCCTCGTGTCCATGGCCACATGTGACACTTCTCTTGGTCTTGTTTGCGCGGCCCTTATGACTTGCGACATGATTTTTATCCAATGTTTTTCATGCCCCTTGGGAATCACAACATTTTCTCAATTACATGACATTCTCAATGTTACACTCTCCTACTTATACATATATGTATATGTTTATAAAGTCATAGTTATGACTTACCTTAGTTCGTGCCCCTTATTGATTCTAGACTAGCTTAAGATTATTTGCATAATAAAGTCTACGGATATACTCAAGCAAATAACAACAATCAACATCGGCATAATGTTTACCCGCGGTTTAGGCCCTTGTCTAAGTAGTGTTTTTACCCAATTGACCCGTTAGCCTAATTTGGCTATTGACAACCTTCATCTAAGGCCGTTTTCTACAATTAAGAAACTTCGTTGAGCTTCTTTTGTGACACCCCTACTAGTTTCCAAATATACATCCAAGATATAACTTAGCATATAAGCGTACAAGGTAAATAGTGAGATTAAAGGCATCAGGTGACTTACCTTACTCGCGGCCCTTCCAACTTTAATTCTTTTACCTCCCTTGCTTCCCGAGTTTTCTGACTCACACCTATATCATGCTACACATGCATAGGTGTTTAGTTATTCATTCATTGTGCGTCCATTTCATGGTTCCACAAAAACCGAATTTAATACATATATCAATTATATCGTTATCATATGTTTTCATGAAATTTCATTCATTTAAGCATTTTATCGAACACCTTATGTGCGCATTTTCTCCTACATTGATTATAAGCACTCAAGCTTCCTAACCCATACCATATGTCTAGTTGATTACCCTCATGGGTTCAACTCCCAATTTATACATTTACAAGTTAGTTTAATACCTCTTAGTATAAGAATTCATCATATACAAGTGTAGTTTATACTTTGGGGTTAAAACCCACTACTTACACCCTTCAAGTGCTAGATTAAACACATGAATCATACATAATCCAACATATTATTATTAATTGTGGTTTCTTTAAGGTCCATGAACATATAGAAACCCTTAGACACCATCAATTCACGTTTTCATGAAAACCCCAAAATAATCATCTTCAACATACAAGTGTTTTTGATGATTTAAAAGAGAACCAATGTTACCTTATGATGATCAACACACTAGATGGCCAAGAAATCAAACATGCACAAGAGGGATCCTTGGATTTGGGCTGAATTGAACTAGAATAGGAGATGAATGAGAGGTGTGTGTGTGTTTTTGATGGTGAAAGTGTCGAACACTGTATGTGTGCATTGACCTACACCCATTTTCATATAATCCCCTCTTTTTAACTATCACACATTGACAATTTAAGCCCCTCCATGAGTTTAGTGCAAGGACATTGATTAAATAGGTTAACCATGTTAACTTTTAACACTAGTTGGTGTATATTTACCGGTGGAGTTAACAGGTTTAGTACATGTACTAGAGTTTTACTCTTGTCGTAGTTTATTTAGTTTATTTAAGCCCCACGTATACGTGCTTAACATTAAGCATGTTTATAAGATTCGGGGCGTTTCAACTCCACCCCCTTAAAGAGGGTTTCGTCCGCGAAACTAGATTTACACCTAATAGGTGGGGTTTCAAGCCACCGACTTAGATCGTTCCCGCCGTTTTTGGCTTTGGTAACGCGTAACCTCCTTGATAGGAATTTTGTTAATACGAGTCTTAGGATTTTAATCAAGTGTCATACCACCTCTACACAAGGTTCATTATTCTCGTCTTTAGGATTTAACTATTTTTAATATTCTGCCCATACCGGTAATTATTTAATTTTCACCACCTGTAGGCACCTCGGTTAGTTTAAGAGTCACCGTTTATGACTCCTTGGTTCATTTGGCTCCTTTAAGCTAATCACGGACTTAGTGTTTACACTTCGTTCGTTTACTTTGCTTAGAATTATTTATACGCATCTTGGCGCGCATAGGATTCAGTTGTGTTAATGACTTCCGGGAGTGACATCCACTCCGGATGTAAGGTCTTTTCGCCAAGGGTTCTGGCTCAAGGGCCCCTTTTTATGAATTAGTCATTGTCTCATATAATAAGATATGATTCTACACAAATTTACTTATACGTTTCAACAGCATTTCAAAACACTTTTATGAAACATTTCAGCCACGTTTTTGCGGCTTTTTGCTGCCCTTTAGTGCAGCGTTTTAGCTGTGTTTTGGCTGCACTTTTGTGTAGCTTTTTAACCACAATTCAGCAGCGTTTCGCTGCATTTTCGTGCATCATTTTAGTAGAGTTTGGCTGCATTTTCGTGCAGCGTTTTAGTATAGTTTGGCTGCACTTTTGTGCAGTGTTTCAGCCATGATTCAGCAGCGTTTCACTGCACTTTCGTGCAGTGTTTTAGTATAATTTAGCTGCACTTTTGTGCAGCGTTTTCAGCCATGATTCAGCAGCATTTCGCTGCACTTTCGTGCAGCGTTTTAGTATAGTTTATAAGCTGCACTTTTGTGCAGCGTTTCGCTGCACTTTTCTACTTATCTTCGCTTCATGGTGTTACATTACCATGTTTATTCACACAAGTCTATTCATTTATGTTTTCTTTATTTAGTATTCGTATGCATAGTAGTCCAGCAGACCGCTTTTGGTTTGTTATGAAGGCATTGCCTACATTTTTGCGACTCACAGCTATCAATATGATTTAGAGTTTAGATTGTCCGTTGATCCACCATGTGCTAAGGCCCATGAGGTTTATCTCGCTTTGTTCATTTTTGACAGGCCTTCATTAGACCACATCGATCATCGTTTACTCCGGCACCATCCTTGTTCGAGGCTAGGATAGTCTCTCTGGTGCGGAGGCACCTCCGGTTTCTAGGGTCTTCTACGAGCCCCCTTTTGATTTAGCTTTTAATTTCTTCTTTTATTTAACACGTCATTTTACGGTATAAAACCATGTTTTTAGCTCAGTTTTGTGTGAATCGTAGTTCACACTTTTCCCATGTGGTTCTATTCTCGTTTGTATTTCAAATAAGCGAGACGTGTGGTCCTTGGTTATCCATGAACTTTCTCGGATCCTTATGATTTAGTGTGATGCATAGTTCACATTTACTCCTTAGACTTTCATGAGTTTAATACGAATTGTGTGACACATAGTTCACATTTGCCCATAGGCTTTCACGAATTTATTATGATTAATGTGACGCATAGCTCACATTTGCCCATAGGCTTTCATGAATTTATTACGAGTCAAGTTTAAGTGTAACTTAACCTTAAGCTTAGCCCTAATCTTGGCTTTTGTCTTACCACAGTACGGGTTCCCGTTGGTATACGAGTTGGCCCTCGGGTACGGTTTAGACTCGTTAAAAGTTTACCCTATAGATGAGGTTCAGAGTGGTTTATGATTTAACCTTTCGCTAAGGTTTGACGTTTAATGCTTGATTGACTTCCCATTCAGGTTCGAGTTTGACTATGTCTTAACGTTCAATTAAGGTTCAAGTTTCCTTACAGTTTAACCTCTCCTCAAGGTTCAAATGTGATTATGACTTGATCCTTTGATTAAAGTTCAAGTCTACTTACGAGTAAATTCCCGATTATGTCTCAAGGTGATCATTATTTAACCTTTTGGTTAAGGTCCAAATCCATTTAGGAAATTGGCCTTTATTTGTGGTTTGAATGTATTTAGGACTTAACCTTGGACTAAGGTTCAAGTCTATTTGCGTGTTAACTCTTAACTAAGATTTGAGTGTGTTTACGACTTAACCTTTGATTAAGGTTTAAGTCCTTTTATGGATTAACCTTTATTGAGGTCCGAATGTGATTATGACTCAACCTTTGATTAAGGTTCAAGTCCCTTTTACGAATTTAACCTTATATAAAGGTTCGAGTTTTATTATGACTTAACCTTGTTTAAAGTTCAAGTCTAGTTGCGAATTTAACCTTTTAAAAAGGTTCGAATTTTATTATGACTTAACCTTTGATTAAGGTTCAAGTCTATTTACGAATTTAACCTTCTATAAAGGCTCGACTTTTATTATGACTTAACCTTTGATTAAGGTTCAAGTCAATTTACGAATTTAACTTCTATAAAGGTTCGAGTTTTATTATGACTCAACCTTGATTAAGGTTCAAGTATATTTCCGAACTGAATCTGTTTATGACTCAACCTTGATTAAGGTTCAAGTCTATTCCGTGTAAACGTTGTGGTAATACATTTGGCTCTATGGTCCCGTGGGTCGTTTATGCATCGGTTTTACATACCCGATCTACCAGACCTTTATTGGTTCGGCATTACTCCCGCGTTCTATGACCCCGCGAGTCATATAGTCGGAAGTTTAACATGCCCTTTTCTCCCGACCTAGTCCTTGCTACATGGGACGTATGCATAAAGAACACAAGAAGCCCACCGTATCATGTGTTTAACACTTACCTGGCCAGGGTAAGCAATTCGCACATGACACTGGTGATCTCGTCGCGTTCGTCTTGATACTTCCCAAATAGACAATTCCTAGTCACCTGTTTGATTTAATTAAATCTCTTTTGTTAATTTTCTTTAGTATGTTGATTTCGTTTTTTATCGGATTGCATTGTTTTGCAAATGCAATAATGTTTTCCAATTTCCGTTTTGGCAGAGCCTTAGCCCACCATCACCGTGTAATTGGTGTGTTTCCAAGTTTTGAATTGTTTAAAGCGCCTTTCTCATGATTTATTCCTTATTGATTTCATGTTCATACATGAAACATAACATTTCGACTAGATTAAGATAACTTTGGAAATGAATTCCTTACCGGATTGATGATCAGCTTGAACCGAACGCTTAACTCGTTTAACCTTGGGCTCTGATACCACTTGTAAGACCCACCCGTTAAAACGGTATTATAGGATGATTTACGAGCTAATAAACTTAGTTTAGAAGTTTGTGTTTAACACATTATAAGCTCAACGAGTTTGTCAAAATATTTCGCACATACACCTCGTGGTTAAAACATACGCACGATGAATTCAATAGTGAAAACAATGACGATGGCACCTTCCAAAAACCAAGTTTATAAATTTTTAGGTCAAAAGTTGCGGAAGCGGACGAGTCTTGTGCGTTCGGTTCTTCAAGTGTCTCGATCGTCTTCCGGCATCCATGGCCTTCCTACCTAGGATTTAAGATCAACCAAAAACCCAATAATCGTTAGTATGAATGGGTAGAATAGAAAGAATAATAAAAATCAAGTTTTTATTTTTACCTAACCTTTACCCGGGCGGGTGAGAATTCAACCCGGCCGGGTCAACCTTATGTATAAACTACCATTTTGATCAGAACTTTTACCCAGGCGGGTGAGTATTCTACCCGGGCGGGTCAACCTGCTGTAAGAAAAAGTTCTTCAATTTCTGCAGGTTTTATACTTAACCATTTTTCTTTGTTTTCCCTTGCACTAAGCTGCACTTTTAGTGCAACTTCAAGACCAAGTTCGGAGCTACTTAAAACTCGTTTATGGGTCACAATACAACGTTATTACGTGATTAATTCTCGTGTATAATTCCTTATTCGGTTTCTAACTGTTGGGTTATATTGAGACCACAGTTACCAGAATAGAGACTTTTGAATGATTATTGTATAGCTTTAAAGTTAAAGGACCTAGAATGTAATTATAGCATAGTTTTGGTCATATAACCCTAATCTGCGCACTTATGTGCACGGGCTCTGCGCACTTAAGCTAAGTGCGCAGGCCCAATCAGCTGGTTATATAAAGCTGATATGTGTGCAGGATTGGGGTTAGGGTTTTGGAGTTTATCTTTGTAGCACACTTTGCATAGGTGCGTACTTATTAGTATTCCAAGGTTATTCATCTTCAAATCATATATGGAATCATTATGTTATTCATTGTGTGTGTCGGGTCTTTCAATATTCATCTAGTTTTCTTTGTTTCTTGGATTAATCACTTGAAACACCTAACTAATAGGTGTTTCTAAGTGATAACAATCTATTGCATTCAACAAGATCTAGTATTTCGGGACTACAATTTGGTATCAGAGCCATTGTGCTCTAGATTATATCTACTTTAAGATACCAAAACCCTCATCTTGTTAAGCTTTTATTATCAAGATTATTTTCTTTGTAAACTTTAAAATTTAGGTGTTTTTCTCATATTTTGGTTTCAATTCTTGTGAAAATCGTGTTTCTAAATGTTTAGAGTATATTATTTTGATCAGAAAATGGTTTGGAAAGGATTCAGCTGAATTTCATGTTTGTTACAGCTCGTATCTGCGCACTTATTTCATATATACTGCGCACATATCTCATAAGCTGAGCACTTGTTTCTTAGTTTGAGTACTTGGATTAAATTTTGCACACTTGTCACTTTGTACGCATCTAGGGTTTCTGCGCACTTGTTGCTTTTGAATTTGGTTTCTGCGCACTTATTCTTTTAAATTGATCCCTGCGCACTTGTTGCTTTTGAATTTGGTCTCTGCGCACTTGTTCATCTAAGTTAATCTCTGCGCACTTATAGCATCTCATTGTCTTGAGTACTTATCTAGGGTTTCTGCATACTTAAACAGAAATCTTGGATTTGTGCGCACTTACTGAAGGTGTAGTGTTGAGTACTTGGCTAGGGTTTCTGCGAACTTAAAATCTTAAACGAGAGTTTAAGTGAGTCTGCGCACTTAATTTAGTGCGCAGGCTGATCAGTAAACACTGAGCACTTATAATGCCCAAGTGTTGACTGATCTGCGAACTTATAGCCACACGTATACTTCCAAGCTGCACACTTAACTAAGACTACAACTTGACAAGGCTGTTTATATTCTTACAGGTTGCTGCATACTGATCCAGACTGCTGTGAACTTAAGTGTGAACTTAATTGCGCACTTAACTGCGAACTTGCTGTGTACTTACGGACTTGGACAATCTTTTGGACTGATAATTAAAATCTGTTAAACCACGTTTCTAAAATTCATCTTAAACATGGCTGGTAACAATAATCAATCAACTGTTAACCCTATCACACAACAAGACCTTGAAACCGGAACTACTACAAGAGTACCTAAGTTAAAAGGTGCTGAAGATTACGGGACATGGAAAAACCGAATGAGGTCATTCTTTTATGTGACAGACTTCACCCAATGGAACTCTATCCAGTTGGGCCCACACATTCCCATGAGAACCACTGCCACTGGAGAAGAATTCAACCCTGATCCAACAACCTATACCGATGTTGACAAACAATTACTTCAAAGATGATCATCTGATCGTTTGGAGAGCTATCTATGTATGTTTGCACGTCACTAACATTGCGTGTCTTTTCTGCTCAGTTTCAAAAATTTTGTTTTTCTTAGCCCCGCATTGGTAGCTTGCACTCTTAGGTGTCTTTTGATTTGCTTATGCACAAAATTTTCTGTGTCTTTTAATTTCTCAACCTATGTATGACCGGACTCAGCTTGTGCAGACCTAAAGCACAGTGGGAATCCAGCTTTCCGTGTAGATCTTAATTGTTAATCACCTAGTGGCAGTTTACTTGATTTCGGGCTGAATCTACCGACACATCGTTGCTTGAGGCCACAACATCCTCTGGGTCCTATTCACATGCTGACGAGGTATGATTAGTTCCTATCATTTCCTGAATTAATTTTGCAATAAGAATAGACCGGTTCACTTTCTCCCTAGCCAGTTTATCTTCTTCCCTATAGTGCTTGAAGGCGGCAGCAGCAGCAGCAGCAGCAACCATGGCGAGAGCGAGAACTGTGAAGGATGTTTCCCCTCATGAATTTGTCCAGGGCTACGCCGCTCATCTCAAACGATCTGGAAAGATGGAGCTTCCAGAGTGGACTGATATAGTGAAGACCGCTACCTTTAAGGAACTTGCTCCCTATGATCCTGACTGGTACTATATCAGGGCTGCTTCCATTGCTAGAAAAATTTACTTGAGGGGCGGTCTTGGTGTTGGTGCCTTCCAGAGAATCTATGGTGGGCGTAAGAGGAACGGTAGTGCTCCACCACATTTCTGCAAGAGCAGTGGTGGTATTATTCGCCACATTCTTCAACAATTGGAAACAATGAAGATCATTGATATGGATCCCAAGGGTGGGCGAAGAATCACCTCAAACGGGCGACGGGACCTTGACCAGGTTGCTGGGCGAATCGTTGTTGCACCTTGAAGAGCTCAATCATTTGATTCTGGTTATGATTTTTTATGTTATGTAGATTATACATTTAGCAAGATCAAACAAATTTTGGTGGGTTTTTATTTTGAATCGTCTTATGTTTGTTTTCTGAATTGCGTTTGGAATATCAGTACCAGTAATCTATGAGTTGATCTAAAAAAAAAAATGTATATTTTATAAAATGAAAAATCTTCTTTTCCTTTAAAACAAGATTTTTGGGGGAGAAAGTGAACCGGTCTATTCTTATTGCAAAATTAATTCAGGAAATGATAGGAACTAATCATACCTCGTCAGCATGTGAATAGGACCCAGAGGATGTTGTGGCCTCAAGCAACGATGTGTCGGTAGATTCAGCCCGAAATCAAGTAAACTGCCACTAGGTGATTAACAATTAAGATCTACACGGAAAGCTGGATTCCCACTGTGCTTTAGGTCTGCACAAGCTGAGTCCGGTCATACATAGGTTGAGAAATTAAAAGACACAGAAAATTTTGTGCATAAGCAAATCAAAAGACACCTAAGAGTGCAAGCTACCAATGCGGGGCTAAGAAAAACAAAATTTTTGAAACTGAGCAGAAAAGACACGCAATGTTAGTGACGTGCAAACATACATAGATAGCTCTCCAAACGATCAGATGATCATCTTCTCTGCTTATGGTAACATAGACCTGAAGCTCTCATCATCTGATCAAGATAATGATCATCTTCTCTGCTTATGGTAACATAGACCTGAAGCTCTCATCATTATATTTCAATAAACCTTGAGGATCGGTAGGCCAATACCTAGCACACTGTGGGGTCCATAAAATTTTCGTCAATATTACCGAAAAACATGATAAACAGTATCACCAAACACATGTTGAAAGAGAAAAGGCATGGATTTAAGTGGACAAGCATACCGACAATTGTTCTTAGGCTGCAACTATCCAACGGGAAGTTGAAACGGGTTCCGGCAGGTATGGTTAGTATGATCTTGAATGCAGAAGGTAAGATTTGGTAAAACCCCTTTTATCTAAAGGATTTGGGCCTCAAATTAAATTGTTGGGCCAAAGGTATTGATCTCTGCGTACTTGTTGGGCCCTGCGCACTTAACTCAAGTGCGCAGGCCCATTAGCTCATGTATATATACAGGGTCAACAACGGTCAAAAGATTTTTATCATCCCTAATTTTTTTACAAACCCTAATCACCACATATTACCGTTCATCATCATCATCTTCACCGTTCATCATCATCATCATCATAATCACACAATAATCACACACAAATCACCCATACCATACCTTGTTTCTGTGTTTATTGACTCGTATCTACTGTTTATTAAGGTAGATTTCATATTTTTAATGGTTCATTTATTGTGATTACAGGATGTAAACGGATGTCTTGATACATCAGTTGGTTGTTTTTGTATTATTGGGTTTTTGAAGGTTTGAAGATCTGCGTACTTGACATATGAACAAGTGCGCACTTGTCTCATAGAGACTGCGCACTTGTTTCATAGTCATATAAGTACACAGAAACCCTAATTAGCTGCGCACATAACTGTGGACTTGAAATCTTGAACGAAGGTTCAAGTGTCTGCGTACTTGCTTAGTACGCAGACTTGAATGGTTATCTAAGCTGTTACCATGCCCAAATTGACTTGGACTGCGAACTTGTTTTGGGGCCATTATGTGCGCACTTGTCTTAGACCTGCATACTAACCAAGTGCTCAGTCAAGTATGTGCGCACTTGACTGAGCACATGACACTGATTGACTGTTTGGACTGCGCACTTGATACTCTTGGACACTTGGACTCTAAACAACAACATATCTTTCATATTGACTATTATGACACTTGAACGGACTGCGAACTCAAAACCGGACCTTAATAATCTAACAACTGAAATTCAAACGTACCATTGACACCGATAACATCAATCCATCAATTCTTAATCCAATGACCGTTAAAATTCAAAATCTAAAAATATTAATAAGATCTAGGTCTAAGTTCGTTGTCCGTGTAAGTTTAAGTCTAAAATCGATTATCCGAGATCTAATTGGCGTTTCGTGCTCTTGGCTAAACAGATGGCACTTGACTGGGATCCTAGGGGCATGCACAATCAACCAATGAATCTCGATACTGAGGATGTCAACTTTAGAGATGTCGTGGCTTGGATAAGACGCAGTAAAGTCGGATTTGCTGTGCAGAACGCTGAACCAGTTTATGTCTCCCACATTGAAGACTTTTGGAGATCAGCGAGAGTCGAGACAGTATCCAGGGTCAAGAGTATCAAGGAAACTGTCAGAAACAAGCTTGTGATCATTACTGAGGACACGGTTCGAAATGTGCTAAAGCTGCAAGATCAACCTGGAACGTTCAGATCCATGGCTAAAGCTGACATTCACCAATAATTCAAGATTTTCGGCTATAAGGGTGAATTTGACAAGAGAGGCGACATAAAGAAGAGTCAGCTTACTAGAGACTGGAGACTTATCAGTCACATATTCCTGATGTCTTTATGTCACAGAAAGGGAGGATACAATGCGTTGAGTGCTGAATGGGCGACAGCTATGATTAAGATCTGCAAGGACGAAGTGTTTAATCTGTCAGGCATGATCTTCGATTATATGGTAAGGAATGCAGATGCTGGTTCAGGGAAGTGGGCTATGTATCCGAGGTTTGTTCAGATGATGATAAACACTCAGCATGTGGGTCTGCCTGTCGGTGACGAATACATATTCACCAGAGGGGCTAGATTCTTCACAGAGTGCAACACACCGGACTGGGAACCAATGCTAGAAAACATGTACGTGGCCCAGCGATATCCGGTTGTTATGGAGCTGTACAACAAAATCAAGAAGCGAAGATCAGATGCTGCAGGACCCAGACCACAATCCAGAGCTGCTCCTGCACCTGGATCATCTGAACCCACTCCTTCAGCCCAGCCGACGGCTGAAGAGATTGCCCTAGAAAAATCAAGGGGCAAAAGGGTGGCGACTGAACCAGCTCCATCAAGACCAAGCATAAAGAAAAGACCAGCTGGTTTACTGCAGGAAGGAAGAGAAACGTTGACAGCAGAACAGCTTGAAGCCGCTGAAAATGTACGAGCAGTGGCTGAATTTGAAAGGGAAGCAAGAAAGAAAAGAAGAAGAGATCAGCTGCCCGAATCTGAGATTCCACGTGTTATGACTCAAGAAGATATTGAGGGAGAAGCGATCTTAGAACAGATGTTTGGACCTGAACCACCAAACCAACCAGGACCTTCTACTGCTGCCACTTCAGCTCCAGGGCCTTCCACTGCTACCGCATCAGCCCCCAAAGCTCCTACCCACCGATCAGCTGAACCTTCCTCATCAGCTCCTGCTGCACCTCGTCGAAAACCGGTGCATCAGGAGCTATACGAGAAGCTTGTGAAGGAGGTAGGTAAAGTTGCGGCCAGGGAAATCTGCACGCTGAAAATTGATGTGCACAATAACCAGGAGCTAAGAAAGAAGGTGAAAAAGCTCAAAGGCAAGAACAAGAAAATGGAGAAAGTGATAAAGGATCAAAGATACCTGATTAAGTTTCAACATCAGGTTCAAGTGGAGATGTTTGACATGTTTCAGGAATTGAAGAAAAAGTTAACTGATGCTCCTAGCGCTACTTTTGATGAAACTTTCGATTTCGGAAAGTTTCTGGAGGCAGAAAAAGAGAAAGAAAAAGCGGCCGAGGAAAGTGAAGTGGATGAGGTGAGCGAAGATGAAATGCCAGAGCGGTTTGTGGAGATGGGAACAGATCAAGAGGTTATTTATGAGACATCCGATGGGCACAAATTGGACCCTGAAAGAGCAGCATGGTTCCCAAGAAAGCCAATTACCATTCCTGCCTTACATCAGAACATCCATCATACCAGGTCTGCTCACCGGGAAAAGATTATCTCGTGGAAGTATGATGCTGAAAAGGGACTGTTTGCTGTGAAAAGGAGAGGGGGGGTAATCCAGTACTTCAAGGGTCAGAAGGAGCTGAAATCTCTTCCCCGATGGGATATCAGGGAGCTTAGCAGGGCCCCATTCCTTAATCCCTCACTTGACTCTCAGGCTGGCATGGTTGAAAACTTTATCAGGAAAGAGTGTGAGAGTGACTTCCAGATCTTTAAGCCGCAAAAGCCCAGAAGAAGAATATCAAAGACTAGAATCGATCCAGCAACGGGAAGAGGAATGATAACTTATGTGATAGACCCTCCTCAGGTCGTCACACGAGTTCCGATCAGACCCGAGCTTCTAGTGATGCTAAGGAACTTCAAGAAATGGTTCTATGACAGCAACACTGGTGAAGCGGTCATCAAGCTGGAAAACGATTCAGAGGTGTTGAGGATTTTGGATCCGGTTGATGTGTTCGCACTAAACTTGTCAGATCTGAATATGCTATTTGCAAATCAGATCAATGTTGGTGCCGGAAACACATTGTTTGAAGAAGCCGTGCTGTTTAGAAGGGCAGTGGATAGGGCTTTGAAACTGAAGAGTGAGCTGCTGGATATAGTTGACAGGATAAACGCAGCAGACAAAGAAAAGGAGGACAGAGAAAAAGCTGCGCAAGCTGCTGCTGCTGCTGCTGCTGATGCTGCTAAAGAAACTGAAGCTGTTGCTGCTACAGAAACTGCTGCTTCAGAGGTACTTCCAGAAGATCCTGCATCAGCGGCTAATCCTGAAGGAACTACAACAGAATCTATCCAAACTTCTCCAGCAGCTGAAGTAGATCCAGTCACACTGTACTTACAAGACCCTCCTGCACAGGTTGAGGGGGAGGAAAGCGATGTGGAGGTTGACTGAAGATTGAAGACTGGTAGTTGTGGTCTAGGGGAGTATTGTTGGGTTATATTGAGACCACAGTTACCAGAATAGAGACTTTTGAATGATTATTGTATAGCTTTAAAGTTAAAGGACCTAGAATGTAATTATAGCATAGTTTTGGTCATATAACCCTAATCTGCGCACTTATGTGCACGGGCTCTGCGCACTTAAGCTAAGTGCGCAGGCCCAATCAGCTGGTTATATAAAGCTGATATGTGTGCAGGATTGGGGTTAGGGTTTTGGAGTTTATCTTTGTAGCACACTTTGCATAGGTGCGTACTTATTAGTATTCCAAGGTTATTCATCTTCAAATCAGATATGGAATCATTATGTTATTCATTGTGTGTGTCGGGTCTTTCAATATTCATCTAGTTTTCTTTGTTTCTTGGATTAATCACTTGAAACACCTAACTAATAGGTGTTTCTAAGTGATAACAATCTATTGCATTCAACAAGATCTAGTATTTCGGGACTACACTAACACTATAACTATAGTGATTTGATTCCTCTTCTACTTGACCCATTAAGGTTTATATAAGTTGAAAACATGAGTTTTTATGCTTCCCTAGTTCTAATTGTAATTTATACATACTTGTCAAGCCTCGACTTGACTAAGTGACTTTCCACCCAAGTCATTTTTGCCATGATAGCGATGCCTCGTGTCCATGGCCACATGTGCCACTTCTCTTGGTCTTGTTCGCGCGGCCCTTATGACTTGCGACATGATTTTTATCCAATGTTTTTCATGCCCCTTGGGAATCACAACATTTTCTCAATTACATGACATCCTCAATGTTACACTCTCCTACTTATACATATATGTATATGTTTATAACGTCATAGTTATGACTTACCTTAGTTCGTGCCCCTTTTTGATTCTAGACTAGCTTGAGATTATTAGTATAATAAAGTCTACGGATATACTCAAGCAAATAACAACAATCAACATCGGCATAATGTTTACCCGCGGTTTAGGCCCTTGTCTAAGTAGTGTTTTTACCCAATTGACCCGTTAGCCTAATTTGGCTATTGACAACCTTCATCTAAGGCCGTTTTCTACAATTAAGAAACTTCGTTGAGCTTCTTTTGTGACACCCCTACTAGTTTCCAAATATACATCCAAGATATAACTTAGCATATAAGCGTACAAGGTAAATAGTGAGATTTAAGCCATCAGGTGACTTACCTTACTCGCGGCCCTTCCAACTTTAATTCTTTTACCTCCCTTGCTTCCCGAGTTTTCCGACTTCACACCTATATCATGCTACACATGCATAGGTGTTTAGTTATTCATTCATTGTGCGTCCATTTCATGGTTCCACATAAACCGATTTTAATACATATATCAATTATATCGTTATCATATGTTTTCATGAAATTTCATTCATTCAAGCATTTTATCGAACACCATATGTGCGCATTTTCTCCTAAATTGATTATAAGCACTCAAGCTTCCTAACCCATACCATATGTCTAGTTGATTACCCTCATGGGTTCAACTCCCAATTTATACATTTACAAGTTAGTTTAATACCTCTTAGTATAAGAATTCATCATATACAAGTGTAGTTTATACTTTAGGGTTAAAACCCACTACTTACACCCTTCAAGTGCTAGATTAAACACATGAATCATACATAATCCAACATATTATTATTAATTGTGGTTTCTTTAAGGTCCATGAACATATAGAAACCCTTAGACACCATCAATTCACGTTTTCATGAAAACCCCAAAATAATCATCTTCTACATACAAGTGTTTTTGATGATTTAAAAGAGAACCAATGTTACCTTATGATGATCAACACACTAGATGGCCAAGAAATCAAACATGCACAAGAGGGATCCTTGGATTTGGGCTGAATTGAACTAGAATAGGAGATGAATGAGAGGTGTGTGTGTTTTTGATGGTGAAAGTGTCGAACACTGTATGTGTGCATCGACCTACACCCATTTTCATATAATCCCCTCTTTTTAACTATCACACATTGACAATTTAAGCCCCTCCATGAGTTTAGTGCAAGGCCATTGATTAAATAGGTTAACCATGTTAAATTTTAACACTAGTTGGTGTATATTTTACCAGTGGAGTTTAAAGGTTTAGTTCATGTACTAGAGTTTTACTCTTGTCGTAGTTTATTTAGTTTATTTAAGCCCCACGTATACGTGCTTAACATTAAGCATGTTTATAAGATTTGGGGCGTTTCATTCACGAGTCCTCTCGTTTATATTTCTCTTATTTCTTATATTTTCTTTCAAGGTATTTTTGCTATGATGCTTTCTCGTTATTCTTTCATTATTTGCTTAGTAAAGAATGCGCTCGTATTTCACAAACGAAACGATATCACCAAGATAGGAGTGACATCCATACCTTGGTGATTAGTTTCACTCCTCTATATGTTATTTATCTTAGGAATATATCTTTGAGATAGGAGTGACATCCACATCTCCAAGAGTATTTCCTTCAAAAAGGAAATTAACCACTAAGCTGGGAGTGAAATCCTTAACTTAGTGATTGGTTTCATTCCACAATCGTTTTCAATTTTGAAATACATCTTTGAGTTAGGAGTGAAATCCACATCTCAAGGATCTATTTCTGCATCTCGTTTTAAATCTCTATGGAAACAATCTCAATGTTTTATGATATTGATATTTATGCTTTGTTGAATTTTCTTAAGTATTGTTATTACATACGTTGATTTTGTCATTCACGTCATTTTAAATCTTGGTCTTTTAAAACACATTAGATTTACACATATTTCATGAAATGGTTTCATCTTGCATTTTATAAACTTGTATTACATATTTTACAAGTCAAATGTAAACCTTTTGTTTTCATATGATGTATCCAATATATGTTTTCGGGAGAAACTTGCAACTAGTAATATACCTTATAACATTTTTCAAACTCGACTTTTCGTAAACACATGAAAATGTGTAATTACGAAGATTTTTCAAATGAACCTGTTTTGAATCTAAAACACACTTCGATTTCTAAAAAGTTATCCTCATGCATTACTACTATTCTCTCAACTATATCACAAAGATTGAGCAAACACGTTTTGATAAACAAAAATATATCTTATTACACTCGCACTAATTATTAGTAGTTATTATTACAACACTGGTTTCGAGCATTAATTTAACTCGTTTACTTTCATTTTGTTCAAATTGTGCGATTTACTTGATCTATATTATACGATTCTTTCAATCGAAATTTTATGTTATATTTATACTTACTTGAACGCATATTTGGTATGCATATTTTCTTTCCTGTTTTGAGCAAAACCCTGTTATACTTTACATTGTTTTGTTCATCATCATGGCCAACAAACATACTAGTTGATAACTCATATGAGATCTAAGCCAGTTCCCACGTACGACTCGGATTAGAGTATTTCTTTAATCCGAGGGGAACGGTGTAAACCTCAGAGTTTATCAATATGAGTGTTTAAAGTCCAACGATGTGAACAGAAATTTACCGGTTAAAGGTGAACCCGAAAGGGAAGAACCTCTAATTATGTCTATTACTTACATGTTACTCTCATTATGGTTAAAGGGTAAACCTGAAAGGGAAGGACCTCTAACCATGTCATATTTCATTACAGTGACTATTACATGTTGGTTGCATGCATTTATTCCTTGTTAGTGTTATGGAAAAGCATAACACCCTAGTGTAAGGTAAATCGATGATTACGGTCTGGAACGCAATCATGGGCTTACAGGTACATGAGGGTGGTGTGTAATTCTATTTAGGCTGTTGGTAGACGATCAGTACGAGTCCAAAGTATCGGGAGTGTGGTGGGTCAGCTGTGGTACACCCTATATATAAGCATAAACGATACGGCGGGAACGGACTAGGAGTCTAACCAAGAACCTACCCATTACTACCTCTTCATTAGATAGTTGACTAATAACTAGTATTTTCGATAAGAATGTTCTTACACGAGCTTCAATTCGTCTTCCTAGAGTCTTTCTCTTGTCCACCCACACAGAAAACTAAAACCTTGTGTACTCGAACATCCTCGGTTGTTTGGATTCTTGTTGCATACTCTAATAACATACAGTCAGAAACCTTTCTAAAGTAGGGGAGACTGCTTCATTATTACCTCTGCCCCTCACCGGTTACACATTCCCAAAGCCTTTCTCATTTAAACTCTCAACTTTCTAACTTTGGATCAACTATCAAAAATTTTGAAACTTTAATTTTGGGTACTAGACAACTATCTTAAATTTTGTCGAATCATAAATGATCGAATTTTCTTTTAAAAAAAATCTAGTTGGCTTTTACAACGACTTGATTTCATAGTAGCCTCCACTTGAAAGAAATTTTGAGACGAAATTTTCTAAAGTAGGGGAGACTGTGACATCCGTCACACTCATTTTTCGTCAAATTTACAATAATAGCCATTCAAATATTTATATTTTAGTCCTTGTAAGTTTCGTCGTTTTCAAATTTAATTTTAGAGCGAACTAAAATTTTATCATTTATGTTTATGATGGATCGGGTATAAGTCTTAATCAAATATGTATCTTGAAACGTCTATGTAATAGATTTTATAAAAAAAATTTAGTTTTATAAAGTTTTAGAAACTTTTTGGTTAAATTAGTTTAACTTGGTTAAGTTTATATAGGAAAAAGATAACAAATTATAATTAAACTAACATAGTTAAACTAGAGGGACTAGTTTTGCCAATAACTGAAAGATTCAAAAACCAAACAAGTGCCTCCCTCCTCTCTCATGGTTTTCCGGCCGCACTGTTCCGACGGACACTGTTCCGGCGAATCCATTTTTTCCGGCAACCTAATTAACAGACTTTAATGTGACAATTATTCGTTTTAATGCTAGGTTAACGTTTCACCATCTATTTCTAATCGATTCCAGTCTTAGTGTGCATTTAATCAATGTTTAATCGCGTATTTAATCGGGTTTATGATAGAAACCGTCGAAGCCTTTAAACGCATGATGTAGTTGAGTAATCCTATAAGATGATATCTTTCATTCGTCTCCCGACCCTTAACCAACGAAATTCACCTTTAAACCGTTCTAATCGTGACCAAAAAAACCTGCAAATTTGCGGTTCATGGCTCGACTTTTGAAGCTTCGTTTTCGACTAAGAATCGTGCTTGTAAGTCCCAAATTATTATGTCGTTTTATTTCTTAAATCTTAATCTTCGAAAGCCCTTTATTACAGGTTGTTAATCATGTCTTAATTGGGTTATTGAATTTCAATCTAGGGTTAGGGTTCTTGAGTTAGAATTGGGGAAGAAGATGAGACTAGCTTTTTATATAAATGTTTAATCTTTCAAATAAAATCACAAATATGGTTGTGGAGTAGTGGTCACAGCGTTGTGTTGCTGTTGAGCAGACACAGGTTCGAACCCCCTTCATGGCAGGTTTGATCTTTTATTTTTTTTAGTTTGTTTATATATAATATTTATATATAAATACCTTGATATCTTAAAATATTCATAATAAATCCATCTTTTGTCCAAAAAATATAAAAATTTAGGTGTAGCATCTTGAGACCCTGAAGAAAATTATCATACTTTTATTTTTTGGAAAATGTCTTTTTTTTATATTTTTATTGAATTTAATTGTTTTAATCGTATTTAATTGATAAAAAAATTCATTTTTAATAATTTTTATCTCAAACTTTTTGGGAATTTATTTCTAATTATTATGAACTGAAATAAAAATATTTGGTCCAGAAAACATTTATTTTTATTAATTTTCATATTTTTGATCATTTAAATATGATTTAATCTCATTAATCAGTTTTAAATATATATAAGTTTATAAAAATTATGGGAAAATTATTTTCATTAATTTACATCAGAAAGCATCTATTTTCAATAAAAATAGCATTTTTGGATCATGTCTTGTATTATTAGTATTATTTATCAATTACGACATAATTAAACGTTTATTTATTTATACTATTACAACATCTATTTTATAAATACTTTTCTTATAAAATAGAAATATTTCTTATGTTGGAAAGCCTTAATTATTATTTGTCGGATCATCGTGTAACTCATAATTATTTATTTTAATATTTATGATTATCGTAATTATTTACAATAATTAGTTAAAGTAATTAACTAAATGATTTTGCCTTAATTATCCAAATATATTTACATCTAAATATTCAAATGGTAATAATTATATTACCTAAACCACATTTACAAACTTTGATATATTATTTTTGACATACAACTTTTACATTAATGCAATTTATCATAAAACTCTAATTCCCCAAATCGACTTAGCAAACCCTAATGCCTTAGACCCTAGTTACCTTAGACTCTTAGACTTTTCCCTTATTAGTATTCTATTACGTTATAGGTTGAATTTCTTGGAATTTCCATTACTTAGCTCACGACCGCTTAAGTGGATTTTGATCGCTTTCTCAAACTGTGAGTATATATTTCCCCTTTTTACTGTTTTACTACTTTGGGGTGACTCATGTACCTATTAATCAAGTTTCTATTTCTTATACTTAATGCAATTCTCATGTGTGTTTGCCTTATGTGAATTTGTGTGTATGCTTAGTCAAAATCATTAACCGCTGGGCGGCCTAGCATTTCAATGAATAGTACTATGGTATACCCTCTTGAGACTCTGTTGAGAGAATCTTGGTCATTGTCTTGTTAATTCATTATTCAAATTGTTAGTCATGTGTTAGTCATTATTCATAGGCTTGGTTTTTGACTGATACTACTTAATTACGTAATTGCAAACGGTATACAACACATGGATTGCGAAACTCTTTTTCTACTATATGTATTCAAACAGGGTATGCTCACCAATACATTTTTGTATTGACATATACTATTTTCGTACATGTTTCAGGTTATTTTGCGACGCTTCTTTTTAGCTTTTGGATTTTTATTTAAGCTTTTACTTTATTGTATTTTAGGTAGACTTGATGCTTTAGAACTATTGTATACTGTAATTTCCTTTCAATGTAAAATTATTCAAATCAATGTATTCAAATTTACACTTTAGTACCATGAGCTATTGAACAATCGTCACTACGTGACACCTCGATGTTTCCGCCATCGGTTGGGGTGTTACAACTGACCATAGTTGTATCTGTCGGGATGATTAGGATTAGCAGCCGGAGCAGGGTTGGTTGGTTGTTATTGGGGTTTGGGGCTTCACGACATGTGTTGACCAGACGGCCATACTTACCACAATTGGTGCACAAGCGACATGGTGAAACGGTGGGATGATGACGTTTGCATGTACACAAAGGAACGTTTCCCGTATAAGGTTTCTTGTTTGAAGCTTGTGTAGTGAGGTTTGCATCAGGATCTCTAGTCTTGCACTTCTGGTTCTCAGTAGTTACTGCGGCTACAATACTTGCTTTCTCTCCTTTCCGAAATAAGGTCTCGTTCTTTACTTGATTGGCAGTTAAGGTAGCTGCTAGACGCTTGGCCTCTTCGAGGGTTGCAGGGTTCCTTCCCCACACCGTGTCCTAAATCTGCATGGGTAAGCCGCCAATTTACTTTTTGATTGCAACAGGCAGGGGGTGACCTTATGTGGTAACAGTAGGCTAAGTTTGTGGAAACGAGTGTTGTAGGCTAGGTTTTCCCCACTGTCTTGGGCAATATCGTGAAACTCATCTTCCAATTTCTTGATTTCAGTACGAGGGCATAATTCTGCCTTCATAATATCCTTAACTTGCTCCCAAGTCAAAGCCAGTGCGACTTCAGCTCCGCGAGTCATTTTCTCTTCGTTCCACCATGTGAGTGCCCGCTTGTGGAGGACACTCATAGCATAGCGAACTTTGAGATTATTAGGGCACTCGCTATTAATGAAGGTATTTTTGATACCTTCGAACCACTGAAGGAGGCCAGTGGCTCCTTCGTCCCCGCTAAGCTTAGGAGGGTTGCAAGAGTTGAAGTGCTTGAGGGTACAAACAGGGTGAGCATTCCCGTTCCTATTGTGATTACCGTTGTGATTACCATTCCCATTTCCATTTCCATTGCCATTGCCATTGCCATTGCCATTGCCATTTCCATTCATTTGAACGACTTGAGCCACCAAGTTGGGAACTAACGTCGCTATCTGTTGAGCCATTTGCTGGGAAATGATCGTGTAGATATTGGTTACATATAAAAAATAATAATTTTATTTTAAATGACGCGCCAAATAAATACATACACTTTTAAAAAAAATGTACAATATGTGTAAATATTAGATATATATGTACTTAGTAAATAACGGGCCTGTTCAGTACGAAACGATTCGGTTCGGGTGTAAACGGTCCGGGTCTTTTAAAGGCGGAGTTCAAAAGGGTCCGGGTCGTTAACAGGTTCAATTCGGTCGAAATGGTCAGGTGGAGTCGAAATGGTCCAGGTGGTTTAATGATTCTGTGAGGACGAAACAGTCTAGTTCGTTAACAGACCTAGTCCAGTCCGAACCTATTCTGCCCTGAACTCATCCTAACCCATACCCATCCTTACCCTTTTTTTTTTTTTAATTTACTCATCCTAACCCAAATCATCTTAACCCAAACCTATTCTATTTTTTAATTTATAATTTATCATGTCTTAATACTACTTAAGCACTAGCAAATCCCAGTCGACCAATGCGAGAACGCCTAACGACTTTTGTAGGCGCCGAGTACTCGGTCCTCGGACCCAATCCGAGGCGCTTTTCTCCATATCGGGCAATCCTAGTCGTTTCGGTCAAACTCGGTCTTCCACGGAACCTAGTCAGAAAAATCGGCATTGTCGGTCTAGGCGGTCAGCTCATTTTGTGACTTTTAATTAAAAAAAACATTATCCCGACCATTCCTATAGAGCATGTTTGGCTCTCCTTATTTCCACCTCCTTATAACTTATAACTTTTCCAAAAATTTAATAAGTTACAAAAAGTGTTTGGCAAAAGGAAAAGAACTTTTTGTTTTAACTTTTTGTTTGCCTATGATAAGTTGTTTTGGAAAAGTAAGGAAGGAGTGACTTTTTGAACCTCCATATAACTTATTGATGGTTATTTACCTACATGCCCTTCTTATATCCTTATAACTACCCTCTTTATACCCTTTTTGGTCATTTTACCTAAATAAGTTAAACCAAACACTTTTTTTACAAAATAACTTATCAACTTATTGTTATTCCCCACCACATAAGCTAATCCAAACACTTTTCTAAAAACTCATTTTTAAAAAGTCATAAGTTAATCCTTTTAACAAAAAGTACCTTTTGACTTAAATAAATTTATCCAAACATGCCCATAATCCTATTATATATATATATATATATATATATATATATATATATCCTAAAAACTAAAGTCGGTGCCTATGACGTGCCTAACCTTTTTTACATCGCCACTCACTTTTCCTAGGTTTCCACCCTTTTACCTCACCTATACCAGCAAGAGGATAACTCATGAAACCGGCTGTGCAAGGAAGAAAGTCACCTGTAAAACACCAAACCTTACAAATTAAGTCATTGAAGAAGACGGGTTCAGCGGATTCAAGAGATTCCGGTCTGTTTTCTCTTCAATTTCTTGATTTTATCCTATTATAAACGTTCTTTCTTTTCCGGATTGAATCAACGTTTTTAATAACTTCAGGTACACGAGGTCGGCTAAGCGTATGCTTTATCATTGGAAGTCGTTATCCTTTCACTACTCGACTTGCCACTGCCAGTTTTTAATCGTCACAAAACCTCTTCATCTCAGGTTTACGCTTTCATCATACAAACATGATCGCTACTATCGACAAAGTATGCACAAAGATTTTGTCCAAGTGTCCGACCACTGCTTTCTGCATCATACCCAGTCGACAGTGATAGTAAGCAAGTTTCGTTTGCTGTTTTCATGACTTGTGTATTCTAAAAGTAATATCATTATGTTTAGACCATTATGTAACGTTTCAGGGTTCGACGTAGACAGTTTAAATTCACATTCGACATAACGTTGACGTAGACAGGTAAGTCTTTCGATTTGCAGGTCTAATTTTGGTCTAGGGTGTATACTTTGTTTAGATTTTGGTCTGGCGTTTACCCTTCGATCCGATTTTGGGCAAATTACTTTCGATATTAGTCTAGGTTTGTTTGTTTCTATTTGCAGGTTTGGTTGTCAAATATTAGTTTAGCTTTGTCCTATTTGCAAGTTTGTCATTTGTTTAATTATTTTTATTTTCTATTTTCTACGGTTTATACTTAATGCTTACAAGCAGTGTTGTATTGTAGACTTGTAGTATGTCAGTATGTGGTTTCTATTTGTAAGTTTAGCTGCTTATTTTGTAACTTGAACCAGCTTATTTGAACCTATGAAGTGTAGTCTTGGACTCTTGGGTCTCTGATTGGACCAACTTATTTGCTTCTAAAGTGTATAATATATAACTATCTATAACTTCATTAAAGAGAAAATTACAATTTATGTCCTTTATAAACACCAAAACTATAGACTGGGTCCTTTAAAACTTTTAGTTTCAATCTTTATCCTTTATATGAAAAGTTGCCACGATTTTTGTCCTTTACACTTAACGCAGTTAATATAATTAGTTAAGTCACCCACGTGTAATGCACATGAGGATATAAACATAATTTCCACCCCATTTTAATCCCTTATAAAGCTAATTCACTTTAACAAAAAGAACTCGCGTTCCATTCAAAATCAAACCCCCAATTTCTAACCCTAATTAAGATTCACAGATCAAACCCACAATATGGATGAAACACGGCCTCATTTTATTATTCGTAATCTATTACAACAATATGATGTTGAAGAATTATACGGTATGATCTTCCTCCACCTTGATTCAGTTTGTTTTTTTAACATTGGTTTTCTAATGTTCGAATACCATGCTTGTAATTGGTTGTCGACATTTGTTTTCAATTAAGTTGCATCATGGTGGTGTGTTTTCAAAATTTCCAGGACCGATGTATAAAAGAGGCTTGGAAGACATTGTAGACATGTTAGACATAGATAAGTTTTATGTTCACACAATAGATGGTATTTTGCAACAGCTTATGATGTCAGGTGTGTTAGGTACTACCACTATTTAATTCCAAATGGTGAGTTAGATTTTGGACTAAGAGCCTTAGGTAGTGATGTTGATGTCCTAGGTTTTGCACAATATGTGTTAGAGCAACAGAATAGGATGATGACTATATATGTGGAACATGACCAAACAAATGTACACACCTATTTCTGTTCACCAAGTAAGGTTAGAATTGAGGAGATAACTAATGAAGAGATAATGGCATTCCCTGATATTACTACAGTTAAGAAGAGACTATGTTTGGGTTGGACAAATGATGAACCTGGTATGGGGGTAATGTTACTTTAGATGATCCAAACTTTGATCCATTCTTTGGTGAAAAAGCTTATATGGGGGGTAATGGTAAAGAACATAATTTGAATGATCAAGTAAATGAAAATTGTGTTGTAAATGATCAAGTAAATGATATGGAGGTAATGGTAAAGAACATGATGAAGACAACTTTACTGATGAAGATTACTTGAATCCTGAAGATGGTATAGATGGTAGTGAGAGTCAGGGTGAAAGTCAAAGGGGAGACAAGAGTGAGAGTGACAATGAGTTTAAGCTAGATGATGCTGATATTGTCAATGATTATGAGGTTGACATGACATATTTCAGATTGCACACTGATGCAGATGTAGGAAACTATCACCCTAATGATCAACTAGACAATCAGCTCTATAAGGGATTAAAATGGGTGGAAATTACGTTTATACCCTCACGTGCATTGCACGTGGGGTGACTTAACTGATTATATTAACTGGGTTAAGTGTAAAGGACAAAAATCGTGGCAACTTTTCATATAAAGGATAAAGACTGAAACTAAAAGTTTTAAAGGACCCAGTCCATAGTTTCGGTGTTTATAAAGGACAAAAATTGTAATTTTCTCCTTCATTAAATTTGCTACATGCCTATATGGTTTCTAATCTCAATATGTAATTTGCAACTAAACAGATCAATGTCTAAACGACTAAACTTGTGTGTGTCATTTTGAATTTTGTTTATTTTGACATGAATTATGCTTATTTGACATGAATTATGTTTATTTTGACATATATATTATATCCAACAATTAATTTTCTTTATATTTACCAAGTCCGAGTACTCCCCGAGTACTCCCAACTCCCCAGTCGGCCGACTAGGGGCCGCCTAGCGACTTTTGCAACACTGGTTTCCACCACCCCTTACTTCTTTATGCCAAAAGTTGAAAAACAATAATAACTAATTGCATAACTATATTCAGGTTTGAGATCAATTTATTCTTAATAATCTTTAATATTTGCTTTCTTCATCAACGATTTTATTTATCAGAGAATAATGATTTGTGGTTATGCATATTTAATGTTTTCTACAAACACGGTTCATAATGTTATGTATATTCTAATTGATTTCGTCAAAGTTCTGCTCAAATTCCCGTAAGTACAACTTAAGATTTGAATAAGTTATACCTTCTTTCGATGTTCAGGTAACATTTATTATTTATTTATTTTCATTCGCGATGACTTGGTATGTTGTGGAAACTATTTAGTTATAACTTAGGTGTATGCTACGCTATAACCAGAGAAGGGTCAGATTATACCGTTATATGTTTCCAGCAATAAAATGCATAACCTGCACTATTTTGACAACATCTAAAGTGGATAAAACTGCTCTATGTTGCCAGCATCAAAATGCATAAACTGCACTATTTTGACAGCACTTGAAGTGCATAAAACTGCACTATTTTGACAGCACTTGAAGTGCATAAAATTGCACTATGTTGCCAGCATTAAAATGCATAAACTGCACTATTTTTTAAAGAATTCGCCAGCACAGCCTACAAAGCAGAAGACTGCAACATGAAGAGTAGAAGTCACAGAGGCGAAATCAAGATCCTTCATCAACAAACACAAGCTACTAAGGAGTATGTGGACCTCAAGAGAAGGAAAGAAGAAGAGCAGGAAAAGCGGAAGAAGAAGGGAGCCGCTCGTGGGGAAAAATGGATTCCTGTTCTCAGCAAAAGGGAGGTTAGGAGAGAAAAGAAGTTCCAAAACAAGCTGGAGATGTTCCGTAATACAACCTCCTTCTTTGTGTCGAACCTTCCCCTTGGGTGCACCGGAGAAAAGTTATGGATGGCATTTCAGCAGTTCAAAAACTTGGAGGATGCTTTTGTCCCCTTTAAGAAGGATGGTGCCGGGAATGTTTTCGGTTTCCTTAGATTCTCCGGAATCAAGGATCCAGAAGAATGGGTGAAGGTTATCTCTGGTACAGTGCTAGACGGTGCTTTGTTGGGAATAAATGTGGCTAGATTCAACAGAGATGGAAGTAAAAAACTTTGGGTCTGGCCTGAGGGGTGATAAGTCAGTGTTTTCAAGGCTGGGGACTTCCCATAAAGTCCATGTACCCACACCTGAGGATTTTCCTCCCATTAGTAAGTACCGTGGCACCGCAACCGCTTGGAAGTCAGGGGGTGGTAGTGCGCAGCAACGTAACCGGATTGACTTACCCCCCATGAAGACCTCGGCAAAGTCCAAGTGGGAACTCAAGTCTTTAGTAGGGGAGGCAAAGGAGATTGAAGTTTTGAAAAAGTTGGAAGAACTTGTGACCAAAGAATCGGACCTGGGGGTTACAATCAGATATCTTGGGGGTATGAAGATTTTGTTAACGTTTGAGTCTTGTCAAGAGGCTGAAGAGTTCCTAAAAGATCAGTAATGTAACACCCCAACCGATGGCGGAAACATCGGGATGTCACGTAATGATGATTGTTCAGTAGCTCATGGTAGTACACAAGTTTAAATAATCCTTTAATACATTACAATATTGAATTACATTTAAAGTCTACATCAAGTAATCAACAAAGCTTCAAATATCTCCTCATGCTAGCTCTAGACTTCAAGCATCAATATATCCTGTTAAGTTTGGAAAAAATGGGGGGGTCAACTAGAAGTTGGTGAGAATACATAAGCCATGTCAAGCAAATAGTTTAAGTATAAAAGTTTAGCAATTCGTATGTCTATCGTAAATTTAAGTCTACATGAATAGTATAATATGTTGACATAATCAAACCTCCGACTAGTTTAGGTCCATCCCGTCATCTACGGTTCACCTTAGTAATATGTTGAACGATAACAATCACCCACGTTACCTATGTAGGAGGTACACGTATCCGGGTGGGATTGTCAATCCAATAGATCTATTATTGAGTATCGCCGGCTTGGCCATAGCTAATGATTATGTAAATGTTGAAACTCGTTGAAACTCGTTGAAACTGTTGACTAATTCATGAGGCAATAAAGTTTACTACTAGACATGCATGTTGAATTGCTTAAATAATTGTTGCAAGTATAAAGAATCGCATAAACATGGTTACGTAAACTCACCTTAGCAAAGTATTAAGTCTCGAGAAATAGAATATGTGTAGCCCCAAAGTTGCCAATTACAAGAGCTTATAATCAAAGCTTCAATTGTAGAAGTAATAGACTATAGAAGAAATGTATGAGGGAAAGTTTAATCGGATTGAAACAATCGATTTAGAGGTGCAAAGTATAATGGGTCATAGGTGGGTTTTTATACTAGTTTTGGATTCAATTAGCCATTAAAATTGGTCAACACCATAAAGTAAGGTTTTATGATGAATTGACTATTTGACTAAGACTTTGACTGTTTGATTAAGACTTTGACTAGGACTTTGACTATTTGACTCAAGGCTTTATTTAAAAAAAAAATCTTGTATGTGAAAAAAAAAAAGAATTTAGATTCATATTATTAT
Organism: Ambrosia trifida; assembly: GCA_028751855.1. Lineage (NCBI taxonomy): Eukaryota > Viridiplantae > Streptophyta > Magnoliopsida > Asterales > Asteraceae > Ambrosia > Ambrosia trifida. The sequence continues at coordinate 114,121,964 of CM054124.1, forward strand.
TATTATTATTTATATACATTTATGTATGTATATAAGTTGTGAGTTAGGATAAATAAAGACTTAGGCACATTTGTATAATATTAATGATAAAGGTGTAATAAAAATATATATATATATATATATATATATAAAAGGGCTTTTTATGTATTAAAATTTTGGGGAAAATTTTGCGATGTTACAGTCTCCCCTACTTTTGGAAACTTCGTCCCGAAGTTTATTGAAAACACAGGGTTGAAGGTGATTGGGTAGAAATTAGGACAAGGGTGGTTTGGGAAGTTTCGAGTTAAGGCATGACATAAATTTATAGGTAACAGAATAAACTGTTTCGAATAATTTGGGTAAGAGTTTTGATATGTGTGAGTTTTAAGGGTTGGATTAGGTTCATCTGAAATAGCAAGGAGAATAAGAATCTTAAGTTTTAGGAGTCCTAAAAGGAATGAGTTGATGGACTATTGAAAGACTAAAAAAAACTACCAGATAACTAAGGTTTATAATTGGTCAACTACCGAAAACCTTGATAGAATTTCACACTACCTTAACGTACCTGTAAATTCATGATTACGTTCCGGACCGCAATCACCAATTTACCTTACATTAGGGTTTTGTGTCCTTCTATAACTCTAGACACACATGTAAAATAATATGATTAACCATGTATCCAAAAATGAGTCCAACTGTTGAGCAGGAAAAAGACTTCTACCAGTCAGTGAATAGGAACCTCTACCGATTGTTGAGCAGGTATGATAGCCTCTACCAGTCGTTGAGCAGGTTGTAGGGCCTCTACCGACTGTTGAGCAGGCATGATGACCTCTACCAATCGTTGAGTAGGTTATTTTGTACTCTACTAACTGTTGAGCAAGTACTTCATCCTCTATCAGTTGTTTGATTAAGTGTACCAATTATTACACACATGAATTGCAAATTGATAATATGTACATGTAAGCAATCAAGTATCAAGTATAGCATACGAGTTGTAATAGAGTTGCCCTAGATAAGGTTAATGACTCTAGGTGTGTCTATAGTAAATAGTTTATATTCCATGAATTCTAGTTTCAAATGTTCAAATAAGGCAAATAGTCGAATCCTCATGTATAACTAAGGATTATGTTTGATGCAACACACAATCAAGTTTCAATAGTTTGGTTATCATGGGTAACTAGCTCATGTGTGAGAAGGTGAAGGATATGAACTTAGTTCTTGAGAGGATGATGAAAAATTCTTGAAGCAGAATCAAAGTTGTGAGAGATAGTGAATGTGAAGATAGTTGATAAAGAGTTTATTTTATATTAAGGAGATTATGTAGCAGTGTAAATTTTGGGGTTTGGATCAAAGGTTATAATCAAGTGTATAAGAAAACATGATTGTGGTATATGCCAAATATTGTAAAAATTTTAACAAGTTGAAAATGAGTGAGTGTCGATGGAGAATTTAGAGACTAGATATTATTCCTATGGATAAAAAAAATCTTATTTTCAAAATTGGTTTTATACATAAAGCAAAAGTTGTTAAATAGTACAAGCTAAGTGGGCTTTGATAGTTTAGGTTTTGAAGATCAAGGTTCTATTAGTGATTTTTAATAGTTTAAAGCATTATATAGAAAATCGTTTGTTACGTCAATAAATAAACAATTGAATTTAAGTTCGAGGACATCTTTTGACAAAAAAAAAATATGTACTTTGTAAAGTTACTAGGTAATGAAAATGTAACAGGATTTAGAAATCTTTAGTTTGTGCTAAGGTATGAGGTTATAGTTTTTTTTAAAAATAAGTAACATGTGGAGAAATGAAATAATATGATTTGGGTAGGGTGTTGAATATTTAAAAAGTGGCTAAGATGGTAAGGTGAAGTGTGATTGTGAAATCCATAGATAGTTATGAAATGAGATTGATTTAAGCTGTAAAATTTTGAGATTTTAGAGCTTAGTTTAAGGAAAGTGAGTGTAATCATTTATTCATTAATTAAAACGAATAAACGAAAACGTTGACTTATCAAAACTTCTAGATTCTAATAACATAATGAAGACATGCTTTAGCCTATAAGTGAACACTCATCCCGAGAATTCCCAGGTAGGCATCCGGGTCCCTCGTCTGATTGGGATTTATGCGCAATGCCAATCCTAGACAGAAAACTCAGAATACAGGCGTTCACCCTTCCAGATTGCACGTGTTCGTTATTAAAATCTAGAACTTCGACGAGATCTTCAAGGTGGTTCAGGCTAAACCTGAGGATTTGTCCTATTAGTCTAAGAGTAGATCTTGTGTTGGAGAGCACTCTTCTTGTAGGGACTAAAGTAAGGATAAGAAGTAGGATAGAAAATAGAAACAAGTAAGGTTGCAAGTAAAAGGAGCAAGTACTGATTATAATCCTATGGTTATAGACTAGATTATTTTTCTAATAACCTAATTCCCTATAACCATGGCTCTGATACCAATCTGTAACACCCCAACCGATGGCGGAAACATCGGGATGTCACGTAATGATGATTGTTCAGTAGCTCATGGTAGTACACAAGTTTAAATAATCCTTTAATACATTACAATATTGAATTACATTTAAAGTCTACATCAAGTAATCAACAAAGCTTCAAATATCTCCTCATGCTAGCTCTAGACTTCAAGCATCAGTATATCCTGTTAAGTTTGGAAAAAATGGGGGGGTCAACTAGAAGTTGGTGAGAATACATAAGCCATGTCAAGCAAATAGTTTAAGTATAAAAGTTTAGCAATTCGTATGTCTATCGTAAATTTAAGTCTACATGAATAGTATAATATGTTGACATAATCAAACCTCCGACTAGTTTAGGTCCATCCCGTCATCTACGGTTCACCTTAGTAATATGTTGAACGATAACAATCACCCACGTTACCTATGTAGGAGGTACACGTATCCGGGTGGGATTGTCAATCCAATAGATCTATTATTGAGTATCGCCGGCTTGGCCATAGCTAATGATTATGTAAATGTTGAAACTCGTTGAAACTCGTTGAAACTGTTGACTAATTCATGAGGCAATAAAGTTTACTACTAGACATGCATGTTGAATTGCTTAAATAATTGTTGCAAGTATAAAGAATCGCATAAACATGGTTACGTAAACTCACCTTAGCAAAGTATTAAGTCTCGAGAAATAGAATATGTGTAGCCCCAAAGTTGCCAATTACAAGAGCTTATAATCAAAGCTTCAATTGTAGAAGTAATAGACTATAGAAGAAATGTATGAGGGAAAGTTTAATCGGATTGAAACAATCGATTTAGAGGTGCAAAGTATAATGGGTCATAGGTGGGTTTTTATACTAGTTTTGGATTCAATTAGCCATTAAAATTGGTCAACACCATAAAGTAAGGTTTTATGATGAATTGACTATTTGACTAAGACTTTGACTGTTTGATTAAGACTTTGACTAGGACTTTGACTATTTGACTCAAGACTTTATTTAAAAAAAAAAAAAATCTTGTATGTGAAAAAAAAAAGAATTTAGATTCATATTATTATTATTATTATTTATATACATTTATGTATGTATATAAGTTGTGAGTTAGGATAAATAAAGACTTAGGCACATTTGTATAATATTAATGATAAAGGTGTAATAAAAAAAAATATATATATATATATAAAAGGGCTTTTTATGTATTAAAATTTTGGGGAAAATTTTGCGATGTTACAAGTAAGAACTCTGGTCAAGGTGGTTTTCCAGACTTTACATATGGGAAGGGATACCGCCAACCTTCGAAAGGTTAGCATGGATAAAAATAGTGGGGATTCCGGTATGCCTTTGGGACAGACACGTCTTCAACAGAATTGGAGAGAGGTGCGGGAGGTTGGTTGTTAGGTCGGAGGTGTCCGTTGACAACGATGACCTGTCAGAATGTACCGTGGCGGTGGTGGTGTAGACGGGAAAGGAGGTCTCGGAGGAATTCAGCATGTCATGGATGGGCTTCTCTACTGTCTGGGTTCATGAGATTACACCAAAATGGAAACATGCATACCCGGAAAAGGTGTCATCGACGGACTGCCATGTGGCAGAACCGAGGATCAGATCTGTTGTCTAGAAGTTGGTAAACGGTTAGGAAGTTGGTGAGACGAGTTCCTGTAATTTGTCAACGGGCACGGAGAGAGAAAAGGTGGAGCAGCTTTCTTCAGACATGAGGACAGAGCAAGACGAGGATATTTGTGTCTCTCCTCCTTCTGTCTCCCTGGCTAAAAGGGACGTTTCTTTAAACAAGGTGGGTGGGCCCAGCAGCTCAAACTTTCAAGTTTTAAATAAGGATGATGGGCTGTACACTATGGCCCAGAAAGGGCCCAAGTCCAATGGGTTGAGCTATGTTACCATTAGGGCTAAAGATAAAAAGAAGAAATTTTTCAAGGGGGTCCAATTGTTCAAAACACCTGATCTCAATAACACTGCTGAGTCAGACCCGTTTAGTCTAGAAGAGATAATCAATAAAGATGCAGCTGAAGCTTTTGAAGAAAAAAAAGAAGAGACAAGGTGCTCCAGGGGTGATGGCTATTAATCCGGCAGCGGTAGGTCCTCTCCCATCTGTTGGAGGAGATCATGAGGAAGATGAAGAAATGTTTGACGGTGAGAAGGAATTGGTGGAAACCATGATATACGGGGAATGCTTAGGCATCGAGGTGGAAGGATTTGATAACCAAGTCAGGAAGATGATCAAGGGGGAAGAGGAGATTGGTATGTCAACATGAATTTTATGACAATAAACACTAGGGGGGTGTCCGGTTGTGAAAAGCCGGGATGGATTAAAGCTTTAAAAAGGGCAGAAAAAATATCTTTTTTATGTATCCAGGAGACCCACTTAACTTCGGTTCCAGAGTCGTTTTGGGGCCGTTTGTGGGACAAGTATCGTTACGAAGTTGCGGTGGCACCTGCCGTGGGGAGATCAGGGGGCTTGTGTCGATTTGGGATCCGTCGGTTTTTTCGATGGAGTCTACTACATCCGATCATAATTTCCTAGTCATTTCGGGAAGGATAAAGGGTATGAACAGGATGGTAAATATCATGAATGTCCACGCTCCAAATGATTCTTACCTGAGGAGACAATTCTGGGTTAAGTTCGCGAGCAGAGAGATGGCTTGTGGGTGGCGCTGGGAGACTTCAACGAAGTGAGGTACGAGGCTGAAAGATATAATTCTGTTTTTGATGTTAATGTGGCTGCGTGTTTTAATGAAGTCATTAGTCGTGCGGGCTGGTTGGAGTATAATATGTGGGGGGAGTTTTACTTATATTTCGGATAACATGGAAGTTAAAGGCAGCAAATTGGATAGGATTTTCGTATGTGACGAGTTTATGGGGGTTTGGCCGTGTGCAAAGGTGGAAGTTCACAAAAAAGGGGCCTCCGACCATTGCCCGGTCTCCCTTAGCTGTGTAAATGTGGATTTTGGACCTCCTCCTTTTAAATTTTACAATTCGTGGCTTAATGCGCCGGAGGTGGAGGCCATCGTTAAGTCCCGGGTTGGTAGTGGGCTTGTCGTGGGAAAGTCGGATCGCTATATGGCCACTGTTTTGAAAGATGTTAAATTGGATATCAAAAGTTGGAGAAGCAAGGCAAAAATTGTGGAAGATAAGGAAAGGATAGCACTTCAGAGGGCTGTGGTTATGTTTGACAACATGGCTCTTTATGCAAAACTTTAAGGATGAGTTACGATTAAGAATGGAGTACAGACTCAAAGTTAATAGGTTGGAGTTGATTAAAGTAAAAGATTTGCAACAAAAGGCAATGTTTAACTGGGTGAAGTTCGGTGACGAAAATTCATCGTTCTTCCATGGCATTATTAACGCAAACAAAGCCTCCCGAAGAATCCACGGCCTTATGATAAATGGGGAATGGTCGTCCGATCCTTTAAAGATTATGGAGTAAACTCAGATATGGTTTCAAAAGCAATTCGCCGAGCCGATTCGTAGAAGGCCAAAATTTTCTAATAGTGGTCTGCCCCGGCTTTCTTCGGATCAAATTGTGAGCCTGGTTCAGCCGTTTTATTCGGACGAGATTTGGAAAGCTATTCGAGAGTGTGATGGTAATAAAGCCCCCGGGCCGGACGGTTTTTCCTTGAAATTCTTCAAGAAGTTCTGGGATGTTTTGAAGCCACTGGTGTGTAAGGTGATGAGTGACTTTTATAGCGATGGTATTATTTCGACTGGGTGCAATGCTTCCTTCATCGCTCTTATCCCGAAATTAGCGGACCCCCTCTCTTTGGAAGATTTTAGGCCTATTTCCCTTGTAGGCTCGATGTACAAGATTTTAGCAAAGGTTTTAATGTTACGTATTAAGAAGGTTATGCCAAGTATTATTTCTTCGACGCAATCGGCTTTCGTCGAAGGAAGATATATTCTGGATAGCCCGCTTATTATAAGCGAGACGATATCTTGGGCAAAAAAAACAAAGAGGCAGCTCCTAATATTCAAAGTCGATTTCCGCAAAGCATACGACTCCCTGAATTGGAAGTTCTTGTTGCGGGTTTTGGGTTTTATGGGTTTCCCGGATAAGTGGATAATGTGGATTCAAGGCTGCCTCACCTCGGGAAGGGGCTCGGTGATTGTCAATGGCGCTCCTTCAAAGGAATTTCCTATCAAGAGAGGCCTTCGGTAGGGTGATCCTCTTTCGCCTTTCCTTTTTATTATTGCCATGGAAGTGCTTACCATGTTTATGAAAAGGACCATCGGGTTGGGTATGTATCACGGAGTTAAACTCCCAAATGATGGTCCCATACTTTCCCACCTATGTTATGCGGACGACGTGCTGTTTTTCGGGGAGTGGTCGGAATTTAATGTTAAGAGCTTGAACCGTTTTCAGAGATGGTTCAGTTTAGTCTCTGGCCTTAGTATCAACCGAAAGAAATGTACTTTGATCGGGGTTGGCGTTAAAGATGAAGAGGTGGAGCGTATGGCGGAAACCTTGAAATGTAAAGCCGGATCTCTTCCTTTCATACATCTCGGGGTTCCGATCGGGGCGAACATGAAGAGGGCAAAACATTGGTTACCAGTGGTGGAAAAGTTTACAAAGAAGTTGTCGGGCTGGAAGGGAAGATATTTATCGCTAGCGGGAGGAGCATTACTCGTAAAGGCGGTGCTTGGTAGTCTTCCGTCGTACTATTTATCCATTTTCGCTGCCCCAAAAGGTGCGATAAAAAAGCTTGAAGGGATTAGGCGTGATTTTGTATGGGGAATTTCGAACCATAGTAAGAAGATTCGGTGGATAAAATGGAGTAAGTTGGTTAGACCGAAAAGCCAGGGGGGTCTTGGTATGGGGAGCATCGAAGATTTTAATATCGCCATGCGATCCAAGTGGTGGTAGCGAATGCGTAGTGATCCGAATCAGCTATGGGTGAAAGTCATATCTTCCATCCACGGGCAGTCCTCAAAAAATAGGATTGTTCCGGTTAAAGAATCCGTTACGGGACATTGGAAAGACATCAGCAGATTGGAGGGTGATTTTCTTAAAGTAGGAATTCATATTCAGGACAAACTAAAGGTGGCAGTTGGTGACGCGAAGCTCACGAAGTTTTGGAAGGATCGATGGATGTCAAATGAACCATTATGTGATCTGTTCCATGAATTATTTTTTATTGCAGCAGACAAAGATGCTTTGGTGGCCTCAAGTTTCGTCATCGTTGGGGATAATATTCAATGGCTTGGGGGTGGAGACGAAGTTTTGTTTCCAGCAGTGAATGGCTAAGCTTCGCGAAGCTGATGCAGACCCTTTCTCAAGCTTCGGCTGGCAATGGAAAGGATGTTTGGTTTTGGGCCAACTCTGACGATTTGGGTTTCTCCGTCAAAGAGATTAGGATGCAAATCGACTTGGTGCGTCATTCTGCTGAAGGGGAACAGAAAATTAAATGGGACCCGTGGGCGCCGTCTAAAGTTAATATCCTGCTGTGGAGAATCTTGGAAGGGAGAGTGACGGTTAACCAAGAGCTGCAGAAAAGGGGGGTTATTCTTCCGAATTTCAGCTGCGTCCGCTGTGGGTATGGAGTTGAAGATGTGGATCACGCTTTTCTGAACTGTGTGATCTCGAAGGCTATTTGGTGGCAGGTTCTTGTGTGGGTCCGAATTCCTTTTCTGAATGAGGTTAGCAGCTTCTCGGCCCTGTTAAACAGGCTGGAACGCAGTCCGGGGACAAAGATTTGGAAGCGGTTGATTAATCTTATAGTTTGTGCTACGGTGTGGAATATTTGGGCGGCTAGAAATAAGAAGATCTTTGAAGGCAAATTCATTCCAATTTACAAGGTGGTGGATCTCATTAAGGGAGACGCCTTTATTTGGGTGTGTAATCGTGCAAACATATCAAAGCCTTCATGGGGGAATTGGTTATCTTTTGATGTAACTGCAATCTTGTAAGGGCCGCTTTGTTTTGTTTTCTTTGGCCGTTGTTGTGTTTTTTTGTTGGGGTTGTTTTGTGTTCGCTTTGTAAGCTTTTGTTTTCTCTTTTGTCCCCAGCCGCTTGCTGGCTCTTTATATATATATATATAAAGTGTTTTTGTCGTCCAAAAAAAACTGCACTATTTTGACAGCACTTGAAATGCATAAAGCTGCACTATTTTGACAGCACTTGAAGTGTGATGACGTGGGTCCTAAAACGACCACGTCTAAACCCTTGTCAAGAAAATAAAGCAAAGTAAAAAGTGTTAAGTTTACTGGACTTCTTGGAGCTGAACAGCTAACATAAGGCAGCATGGCTGCCATACGGTAGCTATGCAGCAGAAAGTGAATAGTAAAAACATTGGAAATATAAAAAGGTGCTTTGGCTTATTACTATTGGCATAAAACAAAACATCACACAGCTCCAAGCCATGCCTAGGAAATAGTAAAAGCTGAAAATGCACTAAAAGGGCAAGGTCTCACTGCTGGCAGCATAAAGAGAGTCAACCATGACCAGGTATAGTAAGGATGCTACCATAAGGGAGCTCCTGGGCAGATTTCCATTGCCTATATAAGGAGACCCTTGGGTATTCATTCCACACACACTTCTCACTATTCCTTTTACTCTCATACTCTCTACTTTATTACTCCAAACGAATATACACTTATTCTCACGCCGGAGTCCAAACGCAGGAGACCCCCTCCTGCGTTAAGGCTAACGGTGTCTGTTACCTTGTGCAGGTCCATTCCAGGAGCTAGAGGATCCCCTAAATCATAACCTTAACCTAATATAACTTTAACATATAAACCTAAACATCTCTTAACCTAATCCCGATCATTTTCCTTGTTGTAGCAACAAGTGGCGCCCACCGTGGGGCTGTCGCTACTTTGAACAAAGCTGTTGAAAGTTCTTCAGTCCCATTTGTTCCTAAGTAATCTTCTTTTGTGATGACCGGTGGAGATAACCACCAAGACGGGGGTCTTCAAGAAACTCCGGCCAGCAGTCACACCTCTGGTGACGCTGCAGGTCATGAAACACCTGGAACAGACGAACCACACGTCGAACCGTCACTAGGAGATATGCTCAATTATCAAACTCCACCAGTCTCAAAGGCTGTTTATTCGTCTCCTAGAGATGACGTGTTGTTACATATTGAACGAATGGACATCACCCCGGAGGGAGTACGAAGAAACTTCTTGCAACTCCGAGACCTCTTAAATGGTTATGTGCGGGAGGAAAGGTCCAGGGGGTGAAAGTCAGGTTGTCTTACGACGAAGAACCTACCGTTACCCTCTCACCTTCTCCTCCGTTATGGGGTACCACTGCCTCCCCAACAACCCAACGTATTGACACGAATCCTCACCCCTACTTGAATAGTCAAGGAGGTATTCTTTCAGGGGAAGGTCCTAGCAGAACCATACTCTCTCCCGGGATCCAAGAACACACGACAAGACAGTTGTTGGAAGCCACACAAGTGTCCTTGTCGTCCTCAACACCTCTCTCCTTTGCGGAAGCTCTAAGGTCCCTGCCCCTGGCCAGCAGTGCAATTGCTACCTCCTTGGCAGGAGCTGGATGTCTCGTTGGGGGACCAGTTACTCCTTCAGCAGCAACGTAGCTCAACTACTCCCAACCCCAGCACACACCTTACCACTAAACCAAGTACCAGCAACGTCTCTTCCCGGAGGTCAGGGGTCAGGTATTCCCCAACCCCTGGTTCAAACCTCCACGGCGGAAACCCGAACTGAGGCTACCCCCTCTGATCCATACCGTCCCAAGTCGTTAGACTGTTTCGCCGAGCACATAACACAATTTGACTTCCCCAACAAGATCAAAATGCCAGCTAATGTGAAGACGTACGACGGGACCGAGGATCCCGACGACTACCTAAACGTTTTTTCTCGAGCAGCCACTGTAGAAAAATGGAACAACGCCGAGTGTTGCCACATGTTCATGCAGACTTTGGTAGGACCGGCCCGCTTATGGTTTTGTGGTCTCCCTGCCCGTAGCATCTCTTCCTTTGATGATCTGAGGAGAAGCTTCACCTCGAACTTCAATCCTCCGAGGAAATGCACTAAAGATGCTGCTATATTGTACCAGATCCAACAGGGGGGAGCATGAGGATCTCCGCAGTTTCATCGAAAGATACAAAAGGGAAGGCCTACAATATAGTGGAGCCATAGAAAAGATTCGAGTATCGGGATTCATGGCAGCCATCCGCCCTAAAAAGTTGTTGAGAAGGTTTCATGAAGACGTTCCCCAAAGCATGGAAGAAGCCTTTGAGAGAGCAGAAGCCTTCCTTCAGGGAGAAGAAGCTCTCACTCGGCAGGATACCAGAAAACGGGATCAGGGAAGTTGGAGAGACGGCTCAACAAGCTCCCGAAGAGCCAATTTCCAAACCTACAACGAAAGGCGATCTGGAAGACCATTTGAGTCAAGAAGGAATGAGGAAAGACGACGGTCTCCCAGACCTGGAAGATACCAAGAAAAAGAAAGACACGTATTCACAGTCCTAACTAAGACCCCTCAGGAGATACTCTCCACTGAGGAGGTCAAGTATACATTCCGACCTCCCAGACCCTTGTCCAAGCCCGCCAACAAGAGGGACGCCATCAAGCACTGTGCTTTCCACAACGACACCGGACACCACACAAACGACTGTTACCAGCTGAAAAAGAGAATAGAAGAAGCCGTTAAGTCCGGAGAATTGGCTCACCTGGTCAAAGACATCAAGGGAAGGAAAGATGAGGGGAGGAAGGACAAAGAGGTCAACATGATTAGATACGAGGGAGCCCAGCAGATCAAGAGAGCTCGAACCGAGCCCTGGAACAAGCAATACATCCGCCTCCCTCCTGCTCCAGACGAACTGATCATTACCCCTGTAAGAGTGGAAGACGAACTGGATGGCTTCCCGATAGACAGAGTGTATATGGACGGTGGTGCCTCATCAGAAGTAATGTACGAGCGATGTTTCGAATCACTGAGCCCAGAAATCAAGTCCAAGCTCAAACCGTCAGATGGTTCCCTCGTGGGTTTCTCGGGGGAACGTGTACATCCCTTGGGGAAGCTCACCCTAAACGTCTGTTTCAGGGATGGGGACCTATCCAGGACGGAGGAGCAGACCTTCTCAATGATCAGATACCCATCAAGATACAATGTCCTAATTGGTAGGATGGGCATTGCCACCTTTGATGCTGTAGTGTCCACAACGCATGGTCTCATGAAGCTCCCAACGCCTAATGGGATCGCAACCCTGAAGCCGTCGGCTGAAGCCCTTCTAATAGCTTTTGTGGAAGAAACTGAAGGTCCCCGAGAGATGAAGACACCAGCCAGTAACCCCATCAGGGAAATCAGCATAAACCCTGCCTATCCGGAGCAGACCATCAAAGTAAACAATCTGCTCCTTGATAAAGTTATGTTTGAACTAATAAATCTTTTGCAGGACAGTCGAGACGTATTTGCTTGGTGTCCCGGAGACATGACTGGGTCCCAAGAAGTCTGGCAGAAAACTCCCTTAACATAGCTCCCTCTTACAAACCTGTCGTTCAAAAGAAAAGGAGTCTGGCACCTGCCCGGAGCCAGGCTGCTTGCCAGGAGGTAGAAAAGTTAGTGGAAGCAGGGATTTTAAGGGAGGTCCAATATCACTCGTGGGTGGCAAATCCGGTCATGGTGGCCAAACAAGATGGTTCCTGGAGGATGTGCGTGGATTTCAAGGATCTCAACAAAGCTTGCCCAAAAGACTGCTACCCATTACCCGAGATCGATTGGAAGGTTGACTCCTTCACTGTCTTCCAATACAAGGGCTCCCTGGACGCCTATAAGGGGTATCACCAGATTCAAATGAAGCAGGAAGACGAAGAGAAGACAGCCTTCCACACAGATAAAGGAATCTTTTGCTACCGAAAGATGCCCTTTGGCTTGAAGAACGCAGTAGCTACCTATCAGTGGCTGGTGGATCAGGCCTTCTCGAAACAAATCGGGAGAAATATGGAAGCCTATGTGGATGACCTGGTCATCAAAAGCGAGTCTGGGAGGGCAATGATAAAAGACATCCGTGAAACCTTTGATAACCTCCGGGGGATAAACATGAAGCTCAATCCGGTAAATTGCTCCTTTGGATTTGAGGAAGGGAAATTCCTTGGTCACATAGTCAGGAAACAAATCATCAAAGCAAATCCAAGAAAGATCCGGGCTGTCCTAGACATGAAGTCACCCTCCACGAAGAAGGAAGTGTAGAGCCTCAACGGTAAAATCACTGCCTTGAAACGTTTCTTACCTAAGTCCGCGGAAAAGTCCTTACCTTTCTTTAAAACACTCTAGAATTGTATCGACAAGAAGGACTTCCGTTGGACTAAAGAGGTAGAGGCTGCCTTCCTTGAGCTTAAAAAACACATAGCTTCCCTGCCAGAAATGGCAGCTCCTGAAAAGGGGGAAGTAATAACAGTTTACTTGTCTGCATGATCTGAAGCTGTTAGCTCGGTCCTCCTGGTTGATAGAGGAAAGGAGCAAATACCCGTCTACTTCGTCAGCAGAGCCCTCAAAGATGCTGAAATCAATTATGCTCCCATGGAGAAGCTTGTACTAGCACTCGTGCACACTGCTAAGAGGCTAAGACGATATTTCCAAGCTCACCCAATGAGGGTAATCACTGACCAACCCCTACGTTCCATCCTTGAAAAGCCGGAAGATTCAGGGAGGTTGGCCAAATGGGATGTTGGCCACGGGGAGCACAATATAGAATACGTACCTAGGAGGGCTTACCCAGGGCAGGTGTTTGCTGATTTTTTAACCGAGCTACCCGTCCTGCAGACGGAAGAAGAGATGAATGAGGTCGAGGAAGAACAACCTGACCTCGAAGGGAAGTGGTGCCTTTTCACTGACGGAGCCTCAAGTGTAGAAGGTTCCGGGGCTGGTCTTGTCATCAGAGACCCTCACGGAACCGAATACACTTATGCCCTCCGTTTGGACTTCCCCTGCACCAATAATGTTGCTGAATATGAAGCCCTGCTAGCCGGTCTAAGGTTGGCAAGAAGCATGAAAGTACAAGAGTTGAAAGTGTTTGTCGACTCAAACCTGGTAGTCAAGCAAGTGAATGGAGGATACACCGCTAAGGAACCTTCAATGATCAAATACAAAGACAAGGTCAAGGAATTCATCAAGGAATTCAAAGCCTTCACACTAGAGCAAGTGTCAAGGACCAAGAACAAGCAGGCAGATGCCCTGAGCAAGCTGGCTTCCTTAACGTTTGCTCACTTGACAAAGAAGGTTCTGGTTGAAGTACTTCGAGAACCATCCATTGATGACAAAGAGGTACAAGATATTGTCACGGAAACGGAATCCACATGGATGACCCCAATTATGTCCTACCTAAAAGAAGGGGAGCTTCCGGATAACGAGCAAGAAGCAAAACGGTGGGTCATCAAGGCAAGGCAATATGTGATTGAAGATGGCAAGCTCTACAAGAAGGGATACTTGGCACCCCTAATCAGGTGTGTTGGACCCAATCAAAGTGATTATCTCATCAGGGAGGTACACAAGGGAATATGTGGCATGCATGCTGGGCCCCGCGCCGTGGTATCGAAGCTTATGAACCTCGGTTATTATTGGCCAACCATGCACAAAGATGCCTTCGAGACAATCCAAAAATGTGAAGTGTGTCAGTTGCAAACACCGGTGAAGACCAACCCGAAACACGATCTTGTACCCATCATCTCTGCCTGACCCTTCTATAAGTGGGGCATGGACATAGTGGGTCCTTTCCCACCAGCCACAGGAAAACTAAAGTTCCTTTTGGTAGCTATTGACTACTTCACCAAGTGGCCGGAGGTTAGGCCACTGGCCACCATATCGGGAAAGCACGTGGTGAATTTCGTATGGGAGCAGATAATCTATAGATATGGACTACCAGGAGAAATCGTAACCAACAATGGGAAGCAAATTGCCAATAAGGTGTTCAGTAGCTGGTGCACCGAGCTGGGCATCAAGCAAGTCTTCAGCTCAGTAGCTTACCCCCAGTCCAATTGACAAGTTGAACGTATGAACAGAAGCATTGTAGAGGGTATCAAAGCGAGGCTGGGAAGGTATGGCAAAAAATGGTTTGACGAGCTCCCAAGTGTTCTCTGGGCTATCCTAACCATGGAGAAAACAAGTCACCAAAAGACACCCTACAGTCTCGTCTTCGGAAGCGAAGCTGTCAAACCAGCTGAAATTGGGGTAAGCTCAGGAAGAAGCACACGACGAGATGCGCAGCACAATGATAGGGAGGTCTTGCTTAACCTGGACCTCCTCGAAGAATCAAGAGATCAAGCCTCTATCATAGAAGCTAGGTACAAAAAGAAACTCGAAGCCTACTACAACACGAGGGTTAGAAAAGAAGTCTTCAGGCCAGGGGATCTCGTGTTGAGATGCAATGAAGCTAGCAGGAAGCAGAGCGTAGAGAAGCTAGGTCCCCGATGGGAGGGTCCTTATGTCATCAAGGAAGCCCACAAGGGGGGATCCTACAAGCTAGCTGGTCCAAACGGCAACATGGTCCCAAGGCACTGGAATGACAAACATTTGAAATGATTCTATGTTTAATGGTTGTAACGCTACTATGTATCCCACATGAAACAGCTAATGAATGAATGGACTTTCTTTTAAAATAGTTCACGTGTCACTCATCTTATCAAAGGGTGAGCCCCTCCTAACGAGGCTCCATGGGATCCGGCGCTATACCTACCCATGAAACGGGGATGAGCTCCTAGGCCACAACTGCTCAACAGGTAACAAGGATAATGACCTTCCTGTATACAGGGTGAGTTCCTAATACAATCCACAACTCCATGGGACAAGTCCTTTAAATGGAATACCTAGACCTATGAAAGAGGGTGAGCTCCTCACACCAAGACAGCTCATACATGTTCATAACAAGCATCAAAACGAACATTTCATATAGATAACCATTGAGAAAGGTTACAAACAAGCTGATAGGATAAGCATTACATCGGTTCTCTAGCTTGGTAGCCTGGGATGGGTGACTGCAGCATCCACCTCATGGCAAAAGGTTAAAGACATTGCAAACACTATAAACGGCAAGCACAAATATTCAACACAACCAAACATTAAACATAAAAGGCATCACCCCTACAGGGGGAGCATTTCCATAGATTAAAAGCCCTGAGGCTAGGTACAATAGAGTTTCATTACAAAGACTGCCAAAACATAACACAAAAAACTAAAACATGACTGGATCACGGGGTAATAGAATCTTCGGCTTCATCGGTAGTATCACCTTCACCAGTGAAAGCCAGAGCTTGGTTCCCAACATCTCCATAAAGCTCCTCAGTGTCAAGGCCAGCAAATGGATCATCCTCACCAACAGGAAGGGTGGAGTAAATCTTCAAAGCTTGAAGGGGGAGGGATTTTCAAATACCTGCTCCAAATCAGGAACCTTAGACGAATCGGCAGGCTTTAGACGCTTCGAGCTACCCTCCCCACCATCAGCTCCCTCCAACATGATCCTAAGGGGCCTCTTTGACACATAAGAATTGAAGACTTCGTCGGCCACCTCCTTCTTCAAACCTTCCCGCTCCAAACCTTGCAGGAAAGAGATAGGTTGTTGGGAGGCCTTGGCAATGTTTGCAATATAAGGATATGTGGAAACCTCCATCGCCTTCACAGCACTTACAAACTCCTCCCCAGAGGAAGGCTTAAAAGAAGGGAGCCCCTCGATCTTCTGACCCTCCTCGTGCCTTAAAACCAGCTTGAATTCCCCCATGACGACCGAAGGCTATGGCCTTGGCATAAATATCAGCCAACGGAGCATTGAACTCTTGGGAATGCAGCAAGTTGGTGACGAAACGAGCAACCCCCTTTGAAATCAGCCATTCCTTCTCTCCGGTCAGATGATCCACCTGAGCCCTAAGCTCCACACCAACCTTCTCCACAGCAACCAGCTCTTGTTTAACCGCCTCCCTAGCCCGAGCCAGACCTTCCCTTTCCTCAGCCACCTTCGCTTTCTCATCATTCAAACCTTTAAACATCTTGTCAAACTTCTCCTTCTCCAAACTTAGCTGGGTCCTAGACACGGCCAACTCATGCACCAGATCCTTCTCCCGTGCAACGTACTTAGCTAACTCCTCCTCCGACTTCACCAACTCAACCTCGTGTTTCGCATAAGCTCCTTCAACCTGCTCACTCCGAAGTAATAAACCACCCCACCTAGCCATATCATCTGGAAATAATGACAGAAACTGACCAAAATGAAAATACATCTTCTTCATCAAATCTTTGTCCACCCACTCCCGGTGCATAGCCCTTTCTGCATCAGGGATACAATGATCAATCAAATCTCGACAAACAGAAGCCCTCTTCAACACATCAGAACTCTTAATGTCCCACTTTGGTACATACACTCCTTCACTTTAACCCTGCTGAACAGGGGTATCAACACTAACACTGGTAGCCGGCTTCGAACTCTCACCTCCTTCAGCTCTCGACAACAATAGCTTCTGATCCCCACCCTTGATTACCACATCCTTAGGATTTTTGAACAAAGCATCATCCTTCTTAGGGGAAGACAAGGTCAGCTTACCCTTCCCAGAGGCAGGCACACATCCCATGGCGGAGGCTATCAGGGAATAGTCTTCGTCCTCCTCTTCAATGACCAAGGGAATAGTAAGTATATTCCCTAGACCGGAGGAAACGCCTTGAAGTCGCTTGCTGGAGCGACGAACAGTAATAGACTTCTTCACTGAAGGCTCCGCAGCAGTAGAAGGGGATGAAGTAATACTAGTATACTCCCCCTGGAAACGGACATGCTCAGTCCTAACAACCACATTCTTCCCCTCAACCGAGGCCCGGACCTTGAACTTGACATCAGCAATATCATCCAAAGCAAGGAAATCAAGGGTACTCATTTCTGCAAAAAAGAAAGGACATCAGATAAAACAGATAAACAAAAGAGGACAAAAAGAAATAAGCCTCAACAACACATACCCTCCCCACCATGATAAATCACAGGCTCAGTCTCCAGGTCATCCCAATTAACACTCAGACCCATCATGACCAAAAAGTCTTCAGGAAAGGTGCAGAGACGGGTATGACAAATTCGAAGCTTCTCCAACAACTCCTGATCAAGGGTGTCAGGATCAGGCTCCCTCTCATTCAGAGGAGCATCACGAGACCTCCTTGGAGCTTTGAAGGGTAGGAAATCAGAGTTCAAGAAGAAAAAAATTATCTTTCCAGGTAGACACAAGACCAATGATGCTGGAAATTAGGGCTAGTTCACACTGAGTTTTCTCAATAGTAAACCAGTTCCCATTTTTAGCCAACCTAAAAAACCAACGGTACATAGCCAATGAAGGCTCATAACCAAGACAACGACACACTATTTCGAAGTGAACAATCCGGGCTACACCGGAAGGACACAACTGATCAAGACCAAGTTGGTGGTACTCTAAGACATTAAGAAAAAACCTAGAAAAAGGGTATTGGAGATTACCCTGATCAAACTGACTGGTGTAAACAGCCACTTTGCCACGGGAAACGGAGGTTACCGGAGTCTTTCCCTTTAGAACAGAGTGGTCAAAAGACAACGGAATACCAATTTCCGAACAAAACTGTTCAGCATCGGACTTGGATAAACGAGTAAATTGAGAAGCAAGATCTCTTTTAGCCATAACGAAAAACAAGAGTGAAAGAAAAGGAAGGTACTTACCAGTTTTTATAGAAGAAAAGAGAGACGCTGGCGAAAAAGGGGATCGTGGGTGGAAGAAAGAAGTTATACTAAAAAGGGAATAAAATGAAGACTTAGGAGAAGTTATCCCCTTTTTATAAATTCAAAATCTGAATTTAATAACCAACAACGGTTACCGATGAAGAAATCATCCATCTGCCCAATAGGATGACGTCAGCCTAGGGCGCCCATCAAATCAGCAGCCATGGCAGCAGCTGATGGGACATAAGTCTGCCCCCAAAAGTAATGATGGCCAGCGATACTAATTATAAAAATCATCATGAGAAACGAAAGGACAGGAATTAAGATAAAATATTGGCAAGGGCATTGCACAAATATATAGCTCCTATGAGGGAGCTTGGGATCTAATAATTCCTCGGTACCAAGGTAAGCTTCGCTAACGCTGTTACCGAGACAAGAAACGACTTACAAGTCACAAGTACTTATAACTTCTTTACAAATGCTTATGACTGGGGGCTAATGACGTGGGTCCTAAAATGACCACGTCTAAACCCTTGTCAAGAAAATAAAGCAAAGTAAAAAGTGCTAAGGTTTGTTGGACTTCTTGGAGCTGAACAGCTAACATAAGGCAGCATGGCTGCCATACGGTAGCTATGCAGCAGAAAATGAACAGTGTGAACATTGGAAATATAAAAAGGTGCTTTGGCTTATTACTATTGGCATAAAACAAAACATCACACAGCTCCAAGCCATGCCTAGGAAATAGTAAAAGCTGAAAATGCACTAAAAGGGCAAGGTCTCACTGCTGGCAGCATAAAGAGAGTCAACCATGACCAGGTATAGTAAGGATTCTACCATAAGGGAGCTCCTGGGCAGATTTCCATTGCCTATATAAGGAGACCCTTGGGTATTCATTCCACACACACTTCTCACTACTCCTTTTACTCTCATACTCTCTACTTTATTACTCCAAACGAGTATACACTTATTCTCACGTCGGAGTCCAAACGCAGGAGACCCCCTCCTGCGTTAAGGCTAACGGTGTCTGTTACCTTGTGCAGGTCCATTCCAAGAGCTAGAGGATCCCCTAAATCATAACCTTAACCTAATATACCTTTAACATATAAACCTAAAATGCATACATCATCATTTTGACAACATTTGAAGCATACAAAAGTGCACTAGTTTGACAACAATTAAATGCATAAGGTACACTATTTGTTTGACTAGTTTGATCATTTGACTTGTTTATAATTCTGGAATAAGTCATTAATTATAGCATATTGAGATACCACCCTTTTATGAATTGTGAGTAGAGATGTTTATGTCTAGGAAACCCATTCACTGTAGTCGAACGTAAAAAACTGGATGAGTGTATTCACGTGCCAAAGTTTAGGGATGTTACATGCAACTTGATCCATTCTCTCCACTATCAAGCGCTAGTGCACTACCTTTTTTTTTTTTTTTTGCATATATTCATACTTATTAGCTATTCTACTTTATAAACTGTAGATGTTCATCTACTTGATTGTAGACACAGGTTTCCGGCCTAACAAGAAAGTGGTAATGGTGTGACAAGCATAAAATGTGGCATTACACGTGGCAAGGGAGCTCGAAAGGTAATGAAGGTATCCAAGAGGAGATTGTTTGTGGAATTCAATTTTTGAAAGAGGTGAGTAATATCTGAAAATGACTCCTCTTTCATGTATTAGCGTGGCTACGTTTGGCGTAAAATTATAGCTTACAATATAAACTGTGGAGGCATGTACCAAAAGAAGTTAGGTGCCATTATGCCACAATCTAACTATACGAAGTATGATTTTTAACAACTACATTTACTAACCAGTTAACTATATCTTTTATATTTATTGCTTGAATACACTTTCGATATTGATGTGGAGAACTCGAATATTTGCAAAAGTTATCGATTGCTAGTTGGCAAGGACATGGATACGTCACCGATCTAAGCCGCATAATTACTTCAAAGAGTTTGGAGGATCAGAAGATCCAACAAAGGCAAAGACCACACCCCTTCTAATATTAGCAAAGAAGACTGGGAATATCTTTGGATACATGGGTGAGATAAAATGCTTGGTAATGTTTTAACAATATTCTAGCTATAATATTATTGAATTCAGTCTAATATTTTATGTTTTATTTGGTCGTATGTCATTGAAGGAAATTGCAAAATAGAAGGTTATGGCCGGTGGAAAGCTAAAATTGGATAGTAGAAATGGTTTAAAAAGTACAATATGCTATCACATTGAGCGTGGATTGGATTTTGTTTCTTTACCTGGTCAACTTGACACTTGGTGGCATACACATTAGGATACTGAAAAGGTTGGGTATTTACAGACGTGGCTACAGTATTTATAATTTACTTTATTATTTCTACCGCTTAATATTCATTTTTTGGTAAATAATTAATTTATTGAACTTCTTTTCTTTTCTTTTTTGTGCTAAAAGGAAGATATGATGAAGTTAAGAAACCAACATTCTGTGAAGTGACAAGTTGATTGTTGAGAATGTACTTGGACAGAGCGTTGTTCATTTGCATGGGTGGGGGCATAATCTAGTTATTGCTAGTAACACAATTGGTACTACTCAGATATCAAACCACCATACTGTAAGTCCCGAATGCTAGATCTTGTGAAATGCAATAGATTGTTATCACTTATAAACACCTATTTGTTAGGTGTTTTAAGTGATTAATCCAGAAAAACAAAGATACTAGATGAACATGAATAAAACCGACACACACAATGAATAACATGATGATTCCATTACTGATTTGATGATGAATAACCTTGGAATACACAGACTAATACGCACCTATTCACGTGTGCTACAAAGATAATCCCAAAAACCTAACCTAGAGCTGCACACACACTAAGATTATATAGGTAGGCTCCTGGGCCTGCGCACTTAACACAAGTGCACAGGGCCCGTGTCATTTAGTGCGCAGCCTAAGGTTTCTTTACTAATCATTGTGTTAATTACATACTAAGTCCTTCAACTATCAAACTGTGCAACTGGCTATCAAAAGTCTATGATCTGGTAAATGTGGTCTCAATATAACCCAACAATACTCCCCCTAGACCACAGCTACCAGTTCTTCCATCTTCAATCAATCTCAACCTCGCTTTACTCCCCCTCAGCCTGTTCTGGGGGGTCTTGAATGTACAGTGCGACTGGATCTTCTTCAACCACTGAAGGAGCTTGAGTAGATTCTGTTGAAGGTCTTTCCGGATCAGCAACTGTTGTAGGATCTTGTGTCTGTACCTCTGAAGTAGTCTCGGCTTCAGATTGAGTAACTTCTGCAGCAGCAGCAGCAGTAGCTTGGGCAGCTTTCTCCCTGTCTTCCTTTTCTTTGTTTGCTGCGTTGATCCTGTCAACTATCTCAAGCAGTTCCTGCTTTAGCTTCATTGCCCGATCAACCGCCCTTCTAAATAAGACGGCCTCCTCAAATAACGCGTTCCCGGCACCCACATTAATCTGATTCGCAAACAGCATATTCAAATCTGATAGATTAAGCACAAACACATCTACTGGATCCAAAATCCTCATAGCCTCTGAATCGTCCTGCAGTTTAATGACTGCTTCACCAGTGTTGCTGTCGTAAAACCACTTCTTAAAGTCCCTCAGCATAACTGGAAGCTCAGATCGAATAGGATCTCGTGTGATGACCTGAGGAGGGTCAATCACATAAGTTATCATGCCACGTTGTGTTGCTGGATCGATTCTTTTCTTGGAGATCCTCCTTCTTGGTTTCTACGGCTTGAAGATTTGGAAATCAGTGTCACATTCTTTCCTTATAAACCACTCAAGCATGGACCCCGTGGTGTCGTGGGTGCGGTTGATGAATGGGGCCCTGCTAAGCTCCCTGATATCCCATCGAGGGAGAGACTTCAGTTCTTTTTGACCCTTGAAGTATTGTATCACTCCCCCTCTTCTCTTCACGGCAAACAACCTTTTCTCTTCATCATACTTCTAGGAGATAATCTTCTCCTTGTGAGCTTCCCTGGTGTGATGGATGTTTTGATGCATGGCTGGAATGGTGATGGGCCTTCTAGGAAACCAAGTTGATCTTTCAGGATCCAACTTGTGCCCATCTGACGTCTCATAAACAACCTCTTCATCCATTCCCATCTCCACAAACCTATCAGGCATCTCATCTTCACTGATCTCATCAACCTCACTTTCCTCAGCAACTCTTTCTTTTTCTTTCTCTTCCTCCAGAAACTTTCCGAAATCAAAAACTTCATCAAATGTTGCGCTAGTAGCACCAGTTTGCTGCTTCTTGAACTCTTGGAACATATCAAACATTTGCATCTGAACCTGATTCTGAAACTTAATCAGGTATCGTTGATCCTTGATGATTTTCTCCATGTTCCAGTTCTTGTGTTTGAGCTTCTTCACTTTCTTTCTCAGCTCTTGATTGTTGTGCACATCACTTTTCAGGGTACAGATTTCCCTGCCAGCCGTCTTTCCAACCTCTTTCACAAGCTTCTCATACAGTTCCTGATGCACCGGTTTGCGACGTGGTGCAGCAGGAGCTGAGGAGGATGGTTCAGCTGGCTGTTGAGCTGGAGCTTTGGGGGCTGGAGCAGCAGCAGTGGAAGGCCCTGGTTGTTCTAGTTGTTCTGCCCCAAAGATGGATTCCAAGATCACTTGTTCCTCGATATCATCCTGAGTCATTACACGAGGAATCTCTGACTGAGGTAGCTGTTCTCTCCTTTTCTTTCTTGCTGCCCTCTCGAACTCAGCAACTTGTTGTAAGACTGCAGCAGTCTCAAGCTGTTCGGGTGTCTGTGTTTCTCTGCACTCTTGTAATAGACCAGTTGGCCTTTGCTTCTTAGTGGGCTTGGATGGAGCTGGTTCAGTTGCCACTCTTTTGCCCCTTGCTTTTTCACGAGCAATCTCTTCAGCAGTTGGCTGAGCTGAAGAAGGAGTGGGTTCAGATGAACCAGGTGCAGAAGCAGCCGTGGATTGTTGACGAGTTTCAGTAGCATCCAGTCTTCTCTTCTTGATCTTGTTGTAAAGTTCCATCACCAAAGGATATCGCTGGGCTGCATACATATTCTCCAGCATGGGTTCCCAATCAGGCGTGTTGCACTCAGTAAAGAATCGTGCACCCTTGGTGAAATTGTATTGATCACCAAGGGGCAGATTCCCGTGTTGTGCGTTGATCATCATCTGCACGAACCTTGGGTACATAACGCATTTGCCTGACCCAGCCTCATCGTTCTTTACCATATAATCAAAGATCATCCCCGACAAGTTGAAGGCTTCATTCTTGCAAATCTTTATCATTGCGGTCGACCATTCAGTGCTGAGCGCGTTGTAGCCTCCTTTTCTATGACACAGAGACATAATGAATACGTGATTGATTAGTCTCCAGTCTCTTGTCAGCTGGCTTTTCTTGATATCGCCTCTCTTGTCAAAATCTCCCTTGTAGCCGAAATTCTTGAACTGTTGGTGAATGTCTGCTTTGGGCATAAATCTGACAGTTCCTGGCTGATCTTGAAGTCTCAGCACGTTCCGAACGGTATCTTCAGTGATGACTACAGCCTTGTTTCGGACTGTAGCGTTGATTCGCTTGACTCTTCCAGCAGTTTCAACTTGAGCAGATCTCCAGAAGTCTTCAATATGAGAACAGTAGACTGGTACAATGTGCTGCACAACATATCCGACTTTGCTGCGTCTTATCCAAGTCACTACGTCTTTAAACTTCACATCATTAGTCTCAAGATTCATCGGCTGATTGTGCATTCCTCTCGGATCCCAGTCGAGTGCCATCTGTTTAAACCAAGAGCACGAAAAGCCAATTAGATCTCTTGAATACGAATCGACAACCAATGACTGACCTTAAACTTAAACTTCGACGGACAACGTACTTAGACTTAGATTTTATTATTATTTTTTTAAGTTTTGTAATTTTAACAGTCATAGGATTAAGGTTTGATGGATTGGTTTCATCAGTGTCCATGATACGTTTGATTTTCAGTTTTAAGATCATTAACGTCCGTGTTTAAGTACGCAGTCTGATGTGTCGTAAAACACATCTATTCTCTTATGTATATTTTTGTTATAATTGAGTCTTTTGTATATAGTTTTTAGTAGTTTTAGGCGTGTATTCGTTTGTTGGCCTATTTTTGTCATTGTATAGATTTTTATTAATTTTTAGTACTTATTTATTTATTTTGTATTTTGTAGGTGTTCATAGACATTGGAGCGTAAACGATGAACTTTGGTCAAGCCAAGAACACCCGAGTGTAGAGCACCGAGTTATAATAATAATAATAATAATAATAATAATAATAATAATAATAATAATAATAATATAGTAAAAAAAAATAATAAAATAAATGAAAGAAAACAAATGTGACTAAAGTCACGTGCGGCCCAAGAAGTGAACGAAAAAAAAAAGGGGTTGAGGAATATAGAAGCAAGGCGGCGGAATAATTATAAAAAAAAAAAGATTGGACTTCGCCAATTGCACGGGGACAAATATATCATTCATTCAAGGAACAATTACAATTCATTCATACAATCGCAGAAGGAACAAAAAGTCAACCGGTCAGAATCGGTGACGAGCGAACGAGCACGGAAGGAGAAAAGGCCACGGGCACGTTAAAGATCAATAGCCAACGAGCCTTGGGTTAGGTTTAGTTTTTATTTATTTTTTCTATAGACATGGTTAAAGCTATATTTATTTATTTTGTGAACATGTTTTTAAATATTATGAACTAAACTTTTTATGGTTGCTTAGGTTTATGAACTAGACACGTAATTTGCAGTTTTTAATGATTTTTGGTTTTTAATCTTGATGTGTAGGATTACATGATTTTAATTTTATTATTGGATTTGATATATGTGTGTTGGTGTTAATTTTATTTGAAGTTTGTTTATTGGTTTTGTGGAGCTAGGCATGTAGAGATACCCCCTAGGTCTATAAATCAATCTAGTTCGTCAACTTAGGTTAGCGTGCTAGTATTTGGAGTTGGAGTACGACACAAGTATAACAAACTAATATAATAAATTTAACTAAGACGTGCAGTCCATTCTTGAGGGTGAGAAATCTAACTCGAGTTTGCTAGGTAACTAACTAGGCATTGTTCGGTAGTTGGCAAGCGCTAGGGCGGGAGTCGCTACTTGTTCGTGTTTAGAGTTTTCCTAGGTTTTCTTCAGTAGAGCTTAAGTCTGCTTCATAGTTTGAGGGTTTTAATCCAGGAGAGGTTTTAATCTGATTTCTGTGGGATTTTGGTACGCTAGGGCGATCCGGATCCATCTTAGCATTTCTACACTTGTCCCGCCTTAAGTCTAGTGAGCTATCTTTGACAGGAGGTTTATTAGATAAGAATAGGGTCTCAAGTTAATTACCAGATTCAGGATTTATTGCTAGTGTCTAGGGATTTTACCTAAGTAACCAGCCTTCTTCCTATCTGATTTCTCCAGTTCCTTAAGTTCGTATTAGTTGCCGAGTTAAGTTAAGTTGTTTCTATTTAGTTTAATTAAGTTTGTAATTAATAGTTTAAAATACCCCCCCCCCCCCATTTAAGTATATATTTATTTAGGCTAGTAATCGGTATAGGTTGTGATCTAGAGTTGCATTCGC
Organism: Ambrosia trifida; assembly: GCA_028751855.1. Lineage (NCBI taxonomy): Eukaryota > Viridiplantae > Streptophyta > Magnoliopsida > Asterales > Asteraceae > Ambrosia > Ambrosia trifida. Next base: position 114,147,631 of record CM054124.1, read on the forward strand.
GTCTTTGGGTTCGATACTCGGTCTTATCTGTTTACTGCTTTGCGACCGGTACACTTGCCGTGCGTGTGTAGTTTTTAGGTGAGTCGTTTTAATTAAAACTTGTGTTATTTTTATATATATATTTACACACATCAAGTTTTTGGCGCCGTTGCCGGGGACGTAATTGGCACTCTTGAGAATTATCCGATCCGTTTCTGGTCTACTATTTTGTGAATAATTTTTGCTTTTATTATTATTTTTTTTCTTATTATTAATTTTTTTTTATTCGTAGTAGATAATTTTTTTTTTATCATGTGCGAGATCTGCGGAGGACCCCACTTTACCATAAGATGCCCTCATTCATATTCATCGGGGTATTCCACGGATTATTATTCTAACACATATTTGCAGCCGCAGCCATATCAGTCATACCAGCCTTCATACCCACAGGCTAACCAGTGGTTTAACCCTCCAACATCTGAGTCACTAGATAGAATAACAAGTCGGCTTGATCGTCTACAAGCAATGATGTATGAGGAAAGGCATGGTGGTAGCTCGTCAGAGTATCCACCTAGCCAACATTTGTATCCACATCCCGATTATCGGGATGTCTCTTCTCACACTAGGCCTGACTTTGCCGCCCTTCTTGCTAAGCAAGACGCCTTCATTGCTAATCAACAGCTCATGCTCGAGGATATCCGTTCCTTGCTATCCATGCGCACCGAATATTTGAGGGAACAAGATGCGGCACTTGAGAGGCTACAGACTCAGGTGGATGAACTGAAGACTATAATGGACGTTGAAGTCCCACCTCCAGTTCAGCAGGTTAATTTCACATATGATGACCCAGACGAGATGGTAACACTTAGATTACCTGATTGTATTAGTCCCGTTGCTGAAACTGTTTGTCCTTACTCATCTGATTCTGTGCATGATTTAACTGACCCATATGATTCTTTACACTTGTCTTGTGAGGATGATATTTTGCAGGATTCAGGGTTAGAGCCAGAGACCATAATGGACGCCTTAGTCCCACCTTTGGTTCAGCAGGATGAGCAGCCATGCCAGATCTCTAGTTCAACAGCATACCCTTGGGAGGCAGATGTCTGGAGTGATGATGAGGAGATAGAAAGGATAGCCTGGGACGCGCATAGGAAAGCCATGATGGAGAAGATAGGGGAGGCTGAGGAAGATATGGATTTTTCAGAATCCACAGGCTGGCTGTTTGAGGAAGAAGTGGTGGAAGAGGAAGACACCACTAACCTGCTTGAAGAAGCAGCTGATGGGGAAACAGAGTTTGGTGACGAGTTGGTTGATTTATCAGCTCCAGAAGTGGACAAAGATTTTGACCAAGTGTCAGCAAACAAGGAAGATGAGAAAGAAGCAGTGGTGGAAGAAGAAAAACACCACAGCCGGCCCGTGCAGGCATTGGATATTATACTGCTACTAGTGACACCACCACGGGAGAAGGCGAAGAGGCACCTGGACCGACACAAGGTGAGAGTCAGGAGTTGTAGAGATAACAAGTCCCCTCATTACATGCCAAGAATCAGGTTTGGTCCAGGTAAATTTAAATATTGGTGGCCCGACCCATTTAAATTCGATAAAATATTTTTAAATTCCACTAATGTAATTTTTCTAAATAATATGGACCGGGTGGAATTAAATGGGTTGGATCGGGTCCAGATAAAAGAGAAGCCCCCTGATTAAGTTTAAGTGTGGGGATGCTCTGTAGAGTTTGTAAATTTATATTTATACCTATTTTTTTTCTAGTTTTTCATTTTTTTTATTTGTGGTCCGTCCTTCGGTAGTGGTTCATAGGATTTTATCTTTCTATTATATCTTTGTTTTTTGTGTCTTTGAGTCAGTTAGCAGGTTTGCGTGTTTGCTTAGGTAGAGGAAATTTCACCATGAGTGGATCCCATGTATTAGCTTTATATATATTTTATCAGTGGGAGTTTTGGTAAAGGTTTGGGTAATAAGAGAATTTTTCTTAAAAAAAATTAATTTTCTCTGAAAAAAGACTTTTCACGTAATGTGAGGAGTCTGGGCTGACCTGTTCGCCTTATGCGACCAGCTATTACCCCGGAAAGTTATATTCTTTTTTCGCTTGCAACGCGTGTTGTGATCACCAGTGTCCTTCACGTTGAGCGAGAACCAGATTTTTTTTTCTTTTCTACCCATTTGGTTCTACCACCATTCACCGCCATTTTGCCAAGCAGGTACGTCTTCTTGTTTGTTGTTATATTTTGAGTCTAAGTAGTAGTTTTAGTCTTTTTATTATTATTTGTGGTTCGGTATTATGCTCGGGTTTTGTTTGTTTCGTTTTGCGCAGGTTTGGATTGCACCGCCCGTACTTAATCTCCATTCGGGTGATTCCGGAGCTGTTATCATTTATCAAAGCAAGCCTAGAGTTTACTATTGTGTCAGAGCCGATCGCGACCAAAATGCTATACGATCGAGCTGGATTGGACTAGAGTTTTTGGAGCTTACGCATTAATTAACCAGCTAAGTCTTTTCCAATTTGCCCTCATCTTTTTATTTTTGTATTCGGAATTTTTTTTTATTATTTTTTTTTTGTTTTGAGTCGTTTTCTATTCCTACATTGAGGGCAATGTAGAATTTAAGTGTGGGGATGGGAAACTGTCGTTTAGTCTGTATATAAAGTCGTTTGAGTAAAAAAAAAATAAAAAAAAAATAACTGAAAAAAAATTGAAAAAAAAAAAGTCCCTGATTTTGAAGTTTGCATTATATAAAATATGGAAAATGATAGGTAAAGTTAGGTGTCCGGTTTTCAAATAGTATGTATAATAAGAGATTAAAATTGATTGAAAACGTGTCTGATTTGGGATATGTGGGTAGGCTCGGCCGGTAGAAAGGTTTCCTTAAAATTAATAAATTAATTATGTTAGGCTATTTTGTGGGTTCTCATCTAGGAGAAACGGGGAGACCGAAACCGCCAAAAATAGTATAAGAAGCACCGTTATAAGTAGAAAACCGTTAGAATTTCTAATCACTTAAAAAAAAATTAGAAATCAAAGCAAAAATGCTGAAGCTTAAGGTGCCTGGCCACTGGGATAGCGACTTGGATTGGTCACACCCTCTGAGTTAAGTATGCTGAGATGAAAAAAAAAAAATGCTGAAGCTTAAGGTGCCTGGCCACTGGGATAGCGACTTGGATTGGTCACACCCTCTGAGTTAAGTATGCAAAAAAAAAAAAGTGATTTTAAATTCTCTTGGTTTTCTACATAAGACGGTTGGGAAATGGTCAATTGGTCGTTCCTTTAGCTTCATAAGCTTGAGGCGGGATTAGGAGAAACTGTGGCTTCCTTCGAGTGAGACCCTAGATAGACTAATCAACATGAACTTAACATGAATAAAAAGGGGCTTGGAAACCGGCGTGGGTTTAAGAGGATCAATATACCTGCAATCGCAATCAATACGTTAGTAGATTATTAATTAAGTAACCTATGTTTTGAAACTGGATGTAAACCTAACTGTGATTCCATAGCATAATTCTTTTTCAGGGACGAAAAAGAGTCAAGTGTGGGGATGTTTGATGTGTCGTAAAACACATCTATTCTCTTATGTATATTTTTGTTATAATTGAGTCTTTTGTATATAGTTTTTAGTAGTTTTAGGCGTGTATTCGTTTGTTGGCCTATTTTTGTCATTGTATAGATTTTTATTAATTTTTAGTACTTATTTATTTATTTTGTATTTTGTAGGTGTTCATAGACATTGGAGCGTAAACGATGAACTTTGGTCAAGCCAAGAACACCCGAGTGTAGAGCACCGAGTTATAATAATAATAATAATAATAATAATAATAATAATAATAATAATAATAATAATAATAATATAGTAAAAAAAAATAATAAAATAAATGAAAGAAAACAAATGTGACTAAAGTCACGTGCGGCCCAAGAAGTGAACGAAAAAAAAAAGGGGTTGAGGAATATAGAAGCAAGGCGGCGGAATAATTATAAAAAAAAAAGATTGGACTTCGCCAATTGCACGGGGACAAATATATCATTCATTCAAGGAACAATTACAATTCATTCATACAATCGCAGAAGGAACAAAAAGTCAACCGGTCAGAATCGGTGACGAGCGAACGAGCACGGAAGGAGAAAAGGCCACGGGCACGTTAAAGATCAATAGCCAACGAGCCTTGGGTTAGGTTTAGTTTTTATTTATTTTTTCTATAGACATGGTTAAAGCTATATTTATTTATTTTGTGAACATGTTTTTAAATATTATGAACTAAACTTTTTATGGTTGCTTAGGTTTATGAACTAGACACGTAATTTGCAGTTTTTAATGATTTTTGGTTTTTAATCTTGATGTGTAGGATTACATGATTTTAATTTTATTATTGGATTTGATATATGTGTGTTGGTGTTAATTTTATTTGAAGTTTGTTTATTGGTTTTGTGGAGCTAGGCATGTAGAGATACCCCCTAGGTCTATAAATCAATCTAGTTCGTCAACTTAGGTTAGCGTGCTAGTATTTGGAGTTGGAGTACGACACAAGTATAACAAACTAATATAATAAATTTAACTAAGACGTGCAGTCCATTCTTGAGGGTGAGAAATCTAACTCGAGTTTGCTAGGTAACTAACTAGGCATTGTTCGGTAGTTGGCAAGCGTTAGGGCGGGAGTCGCTACTTGTTCGTGTTTAGAGTTTTCCTAGGTTTTCTTCAGTAGAGCTTAAGTCTGCTTCATAGTTTGAGGGTTTTAATCCAGGAGAGGTTTTAATCTGATTTCTGTGGGATTTTGGTACGCTAGGGCGATCCGGATCCATCTTAGCATTTCTACACTTGTCCCGCCTTAAGTCTAGTGAGCTATCTTTGACAGGAGGTTTATTAGATAAGAATAGGGTCTCAAGTTAATTACCAGATTCAGGATTTATTGCTAGTGTCTAGGGATTTTACCTAAGTAACCAGCCTTCTTCCTATCTGATTTCTCCAGTTCCTTAAGTTCGTATTAGTTGCCGAGTTAAGTTAAGTTGTTTCTATTTAGTTTAATTAAGTTTGTAATTAATAGTTTAAAATACCCCCCCCCCCCCCCATTTAAGTATATATTTATTTAGGCTAGTAATCGGTATAGGTTGTGATCTAGAGTTGCATTCGCGTCTTTGGGTTCGATACTCGGTCTTATCTGTTTACTGCTTTGCGACCGGTACACTTGCCGTGCGTGTGTAGTTTTTAGGTGAGTCGTTTTAATTAAAACTTGTGTTATTTTTATATATATATTTACACACATCACAGTCCGTTCAAGTGTCTCAATGGTCAAGATAAGGGTCACATTGTTTAAGGTTCAAGTACGCAGATCCACAAGTGCGCAGGCCAAGTCAAAATCAATTGAGTCAAGTACTCAGGCTCTAGACAAGTGCGCAGATCTAATCATACACGGGCATGGTAACCCCTTGGCAACACAGTCAAGTCTGCGTACTAGATAAGTACGCAGACACTTAAACCTTCGTTTAAGATTTAAATGCGTATCACAAGTACGCAAGGTTGTTAGGGTTTTCAAAGAATGAGTAGGGATGAGACAAGTGTGCAGTCTCTATGAGACAAGTGCGCAACGTTCATCCCTAAGTTCGCAGAATTCATATCTTCAAAACCCATTCTTCAAAAACTCAACAAAAAACCCAACTGATTTCTCTTTAAAACCATGATCAATTCTCCTGTAATCACAACCAAGAAGCAATCAGTACAAAACAAAATACCTTAATCAGTATCAAGAATCACAAAGAAATGATGTGAACAGAAAATTTGGGATGCAAAGTGATTAATGGATGCTAATTGTGATTAAGATTTGAATGTTGATGATGAACGGTGAGGATGAGATGAGGATGAACAGGTATGGTAAAGTGAATAAGGGTTAAAGAAAATAAAATTTTTTAACAAAAATTAACTGAGAATATATACAGTGGCCATATGGGCTGCGCACTTGGGTTAAGTGCGCACGGCCCATTTAAGTGCGCATCATTCAAAATTTTAGGCCCAATGAGAGTTTAATAGCCCAAAATCATTCTAATAAGTGGGGTTTTACCAAATCTCACCTTTTGCATTCAAGAACATACTAACCATACCTGCCAGAACCCGTTTCAACTTCCCGTTGGATAGCTGCAGCCTAAGAACAATTGTCGGTATGCTTGTCCACTTAAATCCATGCCTTTTCTCTTTCAACATGTGTTTGATGATGCTATTTATCATGTTTTTCGGTAATATTGACGAAAATTTTATGGACCCCACAGTGTGCTAGGTATTGGCCTACCGATCCTCAAGGTTTATTGAAAAATAATGATGAGAGCTTCAGGTCTATGTTACCATAAGCAAAGAAGATGATCATTATCTTGATCAGATGATGAGAGCTTCAGGTCTATGTTACCATAAGCAGAGAAGATGATCATCTGATCGTTTGGTGAGCTATCTAGATATGTTTGCACGTCACTAACATTGCGTGTCTTTTGCTGCTCAGTTTCAAAAATTTTCTTTTTCTTAGCCCCGCATTGGTAGCTTGCACTCTTAGGTGTCTTTTGATTTACCTATGCACAAAATTTTCTGTGTCTTTTAATTTCTCAACCTGTGTATGACCGGACTCAGCTTGTGCAGACCTATAGCACAGTGGGAATCCAGCTTTCCATGTATATCTTCATTGTTAATCACCTATTAGCAGTTTACTTGATTCCAGGCTGAATCTACCGACACATCGTTGCTTGAGGCCACAACATCCTCTGGGTCCTATTCACATGCTGACGAGATATGATTAGTTCCTATCATTTCCTGAAGTAATTTTGCATTAGGGATGGACTAGTTTTACTTTCTCCCCCAAAAATCTTGTTTTAAGTAAAAAGAAGATTTTTCTGTAAATAATGCACAAGTAAGGTTTTTTTTTTATTCAAAATTTATCATCTCGAGCCATGTAACCAACTGATGAAAACAGGTTTTGTCAAAAGCTTTTTTAAAGATATCTGCCTTTTGATCAGCAGTATCTATTGGCAACACCTGTATATATCCTTTGTCGTGAGCATCGCGAATGGAATGAATCCGAATTTCAATATGTTTGGTTTTAGAATGATTAAATGGATTCTTCACAATGTCACGACAGGCATCATTATCAATAAAAATAGGTGTATGCATGACGTTCAAACCGTAGTCCAAAAGCTGATTTTGGATCCATAACACCTGACAACAACAACTGGATGCAGCTGTGTATTCAGCTTGAGCAGTGGAGATGGACATTGTAGTCTGCTTCTTGCTCTGCCAAGACACTAGCCTGTTACCCAGAAATTGACAACCACCAGAGACAGATTTTCTGTCAATCCTACAACCTGCATGATCACTATCAGAGTAAGCGATTAGATCAAAATTATCACTCTTAGGATACCATAAACCAAGTTTTGGTGTTCCTTTGAGGTAGCGGAAGACTCTTTTTACTGCAGTTTCATGCGATTGCTTGGGATTGGACTGAAAACGTGCACAGCATCCAACTGCCCACATGATATCTGGTCTGCTAGCTGTTAGATACATTAGTGAGCCAATCATTGATCGATAAGTGTGAGGATTCACTGAAAGGCCTTGAAGATCTGGTACAAGTGTTGTTTGGGCCGCAAAAGGAGTATTGGACGGCTTGCAGTCGGTCATGTTGTATTTTTCCAGAATGTCTCTTGTATACTTGGCTTGATGGATGAGAATGCCTTCTTCTTTCTGTTGAACTTCCAAGCCTAAGAAAAACGATAATTCTCCCATCATGCTCATTTCAAATTGAGACTTCATAATGCTTTCAAATTCCCTACACAAATTTTCATCAGTGGAGCCAAAGATAATATCGTCAACATAAATTTGAACAAGGATAGAATGTTTGTTGACTTCTTTGGTGAACAGAGTCATGTCAATCTTCCCTCTGGTGTACCCATTCTGCAGCAAGTATGAAGATAAGGTCTCATACCAAGCTCGAGGAGCTTGATGAAGTCCATAAAGAGCCTTATCCAGTTTGTAGTACTTGTTGGGATGATGAGGGTCTTCAAAACCCGGGGGTTGACAGACGTAAACTTCTTCTTTGATCTTCCCGTACAGGAACGCACTCTTCACATCCATTTGAAAGACTTTGAAGTTCTTGTATGAGGCGTATGCCAGGAAGATACGGATGGCTTCAAGTCGAGCAACTGGAGCGAACACTTCCTCATAATCGATACCTTCCTGCTGACGAAAGCCCTGAACTACCAGACGAGCCTCGTTCTTAATCACTACACCTCTTTCATCCATTTTGTTGCGAAACACCCATCTTGTTCCGATAGGATACTTCCCTTCAGGTAGATCCACAAGTTCCCAAACCTTGAGCTTTCTAAACTGATACAACTCATCCTGCATGGCTTCAACCCAACTTGCATCTCTGACAGCATCTTCAATGCTGAAGGGTACCGTCTGAGATAAGAAGGCTGATAGTGCAATATTAAGTTTATATGCCTGATTCCTGGTGAGAACACCCTCAGAGATTGGTCCAATGATGCTCTCCACAGGATGATTTTTAGATGACTTAAATCCCATGTTTGGTTCTTCTTGAATTTGGGAACGCAGATTAGAGAGGTGATCTACAGGAGTTGATGAGCTGGATGGATCATTTGCAGACTGTTGTGCTGAAGATGTTTCTTCTGAAACTGGAGAACTTTCAGGAGATGGAGTGGTTTCAACAGTTGCATCACCATTTGTGGACTGAAGAGGAACAATTGGATCAGCTACGAGTGGAGAAAGTCGGGTGGTGAAAGGTGCAGCATCGTCTTCGGAAGAGTAAAGAGTATCTTCAAGAGGAGAAGGATCGGCTGCTTGATTGTCAGTTGATTGTTCTTCAATGATACTGAAATTGTTGAAAACAACGTCCACGTCAAAGAACCAGTCAGGACCGGCTCCTGTGTTAGTAAAGTTGGATTCCTGCCAATCAACATAGAAAGATTCGAGAACCATTTTGGTTCGTTTGTTGTACACTCTATAAGCCTTTTGACTTGAAGAGTATCCAACAAAGAAGCACTCATCTCCAACTGCATCAAACTTCATTATGTTCTCGTAGTTGTTAAGCAGCGTACATGAGCATCCAAACGGCCTGAAGTAGTCAATCAGAGGTATTCTTTTAAAAAGCAATTCATAACCTGTTTTCCGCGCGTCTTTACAATTAAGACTCTTTTAAGAACATAACAGGCGGTATTCACAGCTTCAGCCCAGAAGATGATCGGCAATTTGGAGTCGATTAACATGGTTCTGGCCGCTTCAATAAGTGTACGATTCTTCCTTTCAGCAACTCCATTCTGTTGAGGAGTTCTCGTAGCACTGTACTGAAGATGAATTCCTTTGTTGTTGCAGAAAGTCACGAAGCTTTGATTTTTGAATTCAGTTCCGTGATCGCTTCTGATTGATCTAACTTTTGTCTTCACTATGTTCTCAATGAGAGGAACTAACAGCATCAATATCTCAGCAGCTTCACTTTTGTATTCTAAGAAGTACACCCATGTAAAGCGAGAAAAATCATCTGCTATCACCAAACAATAAGACTTTTTAGCTAGACTTTTAACACTAATAGGACCGAAAAGATCCATATTGTAACAACCCAACCCAGGAGGTGTCGGTTGGGATGCAGTTGATACCAAAATTGCACAACGGAAGCAACCAATGATTATTATAAATGTTTATACAATCTCTAGTTTCCAAAAATAATACAAATAATAGATATAAAATAAATTAATATTTAATGCAGGGACGAAACGCGGCGATCGTCGAAGCAGCTGGCAGGGTGTACTCCACTAATCGAACCAATCCTTATCTGCTTATCTCTAGATACTCTAATTGACAATTCTTATAGTCCGAATCTTCTATCAACTTGTCTAACGATCATCATCTCTAATCCGCATCACATGTATATAATCCATATGCTTCATAGTTATCCAAACGCAGTACCTGAACACATGGTTAAAAGAGTTTGGTCAGTAATTATACTGGTGAGTTCGTGTAAGTAATCAAATGGATCCAAAACAGTTTTATCTTTCGTAAACAAGTTTGCAAATCCCACAGTTTACACATGGCGATGTACAAGCGACACCTCAAACCTAAACACTGAATCCATCTTCTGCCATTATGGATTCCCTTGGCAAAATACATGTCACAACGGCCCCGTGGACCTCAGTGGAGGGTTTTCCGGGCTTCCGGATCCACTGTGTGTGGGGGTTTCCCCAAGTAGTACTACCCACATATTAAGTGGCCCAACCCCTGGGTTAATGAATGTCAACTATGGTTATCCGGCAGCTGGTATCTTGTCACATCAAAACAGTTTAGACACACAAGCATGTATTCACCCCAAAATAGTTAAACATAAAAAAGGGGAGTGGTACACGGAACTCACCTGTTGTGCAACATGGCTGTATGGTACGTCTTGTTCTCGAGTCCAGTTATCCTTTATAAGCTAAGTCCTATTACGATATCAATTATTAGTGGATGTAACCGAGGGTCGCAGTTACACGTGTGGACGGGCTTAGGTCATTTGGTTATTTATAGTTTGACTCATTCTAGTCGTTGGTTTGTAGTTTTACTCATCTAATTATGTAACGTATAGTCATTGGTTCCGACGTTCTATACATCCAACTTATTATCTTGCTTTCTATTTATATATATATATATATATATATATATATAGAAGTCGCAAATGAGAGTTAGATAATTAGTGTTTGGCGCTTATATAGTCTCTTCATGTTCTAAGTGTCGAATTTATGGCCTTGCGCCCCTATTTTTCATAGTGTCCGTAATACTCACAATGTCCAAAAACTCACTTGAATAGTTCTAGAGTTCGTTGTCCTATAATATGATTTTGTGCCCTTTTGTTCGTAATACGTTATCATTATATCGGCCAAGTGCTTTGATATTATAATATCCAATTGTTCCCATGATTCCAATGGTTTAATCTATTGTCCCTAGTTGTCCGATATCTTATACCTTACCTCTATTGTCCACGAGTTTCAACTTATAATCCAATGTCCTAGGTACTAATGTCTCGATACCGTTATTATGTTTTACTCATAATCATCTTCATAATATCAATGTCTTGCTATATATACTTGTCCTTAATCCTCTAGTTCTTTATATTATAAATCAGTTGTTTAGCTTTATATAGTCGAGTTGGTTTAATGTGTTAGCCACGTCCCACACGTGCTTATACGCCAAAGATAAATCATAAATAAGTATATACTTATCTAGTAACTAACATAGTTCTTTTGTTAACAATATACCTCTCCCTCTTGTCTGATTAGTGGTCTGACTGTTGACTGGTGTTGACCATGCTTGAAGTTGAATTGTCCAGTTGTTGACTAAAGTTGACCAAGCATATAATCCTTCAACCAAATCCCTCAGTCTCTGTACTTAATCGCCACCGTAGTCATCAACGTAACAACCATTATAGAAGTGACCGTCGTCCACCTCATCCTTCTAAACCACCCTCGTAACCCGTCTTCTTCTATTAACCGAGCCACCGCCGCCGCCTCTGCTCTTTGTCAGACCAGATCTCACCCAATCGGAAATCCATATCACCGTCTTCATCCCCGTCAACCGTTGCTCCCCTGTCTGACGAGACCGACCATCCGAAGACTAGGGTCAGCGGCCTTCCCGTCGATCTGCTCTCTCTCTCTCTCCGACACTTTCTCTCCCTACAATTCTCTCTCTAACCCTTTCTCTCTCACTGGTGCAATAAGTTTGGAGTTGTTGTTTGGCAGCAGCTCGGTCGTCGTCGTGTTCCGCCGGATACCCTCCGGTCAGCTCCTCCATGTTTCTCCTTCCCTCTCTCTAGACCTCTCTCTCTCTCTCTAAGTGTTGTCTGGATAATAATAATACCAAAGGAATCTATTATTTGTGTTATAAAAAGATAAGGGAAAAGGAATTAATGGGTTCGGGGTATCTATGTGTGACGGGTGTAAAAAGAGGAGGGGCACATGTCCCTCCAAGAGGGTGACATGTGTCCCTCTTGATGACTAACCAAATTCAATCGGGTCGGGTTCGAGTTCGTAACGCGTACTGGTTCAGTTACTTAATGTATAATAGTTCGTGTTTTAGTTTCGTACCAAAACATATGGTTTATTACTCACCTTTGGTCGTTTAATATTTATATATCAATAATATTGAGCGAAAAAAATTACGGGCCCTAAAACCGGGGTGTTACATTCTCCCCCGTTAATAGAATTCCATCCTCGGAATTCTTTTCAAGCCATCTGTCATTGCAATCCAGTATACTCCATACTCGGATTCAACGTTCGGATCTACACGCCCGTGTGTACACGATCCTTTTTCAAGACATATCGTTTTTATAGTGATTCCTTACTGACCTCGTACTATGTACCCGGATTGTTAGGTGATACCTCATATTTCGTTTAATACTACTATCATTTACCTGTCTCGTTTCGTTAGAGCATACTTTTCTATCTCAGCTGGGTTAACATAGGTATTTTCATTGCCAAATCTCTCTCGACTAAACGGATGTTAGGAACGTGACAGGGCCTAATACAAGGCTCAAGAAATAGAGATCATAACGCTTAGGGTCGAAATGAAAGGTTCAAACTATCGACAGATTAGAGTTTGTCCTTGGTTTAATTTCCAGTCCCATTTTCGATGCACCGTAGATGTTTATATATAGGGTGTACCGCAGCCAACCCACCACACCTTTGATGCCTCGAAAATGTACTAGAATTCTCACCTAAACCCTTATAGAAATTTCTGATTACAAAGGATAGAATATCTGAAACTTGTGCAATAAGGGTGCCACGATTATGTTTCAAGTATGGTTCTTATAGTTGTCTTGATCAAGAATTCCTACATGTGTGTTTCAAAAGTTACTAATCCTTAATTACCTTGTATTGAGTGAGTTAAACACTAAATTATGGTGTTATGTTCTTGAGACATATCACTCTCGTCCGCCTTTTTGCTTAGTACTGTGGTTAATTCTATCTATACCATCAAAAAGACTGGTTAAATTCCTAAACTTTCAAAGTTTCATGGCCTAAGGTATGATGATGATTTATTAAGCACCCGGAAATGATATACATCGAAGTAAATTATGTTGATCTTAAACATATCAAGGTGTACATATTATTTCCTGGGTGTCCTAGATCTCGTCTGTTTGTAAAAATCGGATCGTTATTTATGATGGTTTTTCCTACTAAACTTTGACTATTTTCGTTTGTTCCTGTCTAATATTCCTTGCAACAATTATTACAAAAGTATTCACTCCCCCCGTTAGGGCCTACTTATGTTTTTCTAACAAGTTTCATATAAGTAACTCATCACTATATGAAAAGATTACAGAACTAATCTACAGGTTTTGGTAATAATCTAAAGACGACATGGGTATCAAGGCGACAAAGCACATATTAAACCTTAAGAATTCCTTACGTAGCGTTTTATCTTAGTTTCTTCGTATAGCGTAGGTTGGATAGTCATGATGACAATTGCATTCTTGGATCTGGGTTATTGGTTCTCCGACTGATATTCTAGCATCGACTCTAAAACTTGATATGCCGTTAGAATCCAAGGTACTCTGCTTGACTTGAATATACGAGGGTGAATATAAATCTAGTCTGAACAAAGAATCTAGTAGTCAATAGTCCAATTTCTAACTTCGGTCTAAAAAATGCTAATGCGGAATTCAACCTATATAGACGCACCAATCATATGATAGACAATAACAATTTGGTTAGGAAGTAACACTTATCAGATTAAGGGAGTATCCGTTCTCTAATTTGATCAAGGTTCTCTTTGATCTCTTTAATTCTCTCAAGTTGTATCGTCGGCTTTTGGCGAGGTACCTGGTTCTTATGGTTAGCTTGCACTCAATCACGGAAAGTTATTCACACACAATATTATTCACCAACGGTCATAACATGCCCCACATATATGAAGTTAAGAAGGTAAATATATATATATATATACACGTATATTACTATATGGAATAAATATTATTCATACACCAAATTATAACAAATATATCGGGTTCTAGTAACTCTCTTAATATTACCACGCGAGCGTATAATATATTTCGTGCTCTTTAATCCGTAGTCCGACACCTAGTTGTTTACGATTCTAACATAGTTCGTTTTCTCAAACTTCAATATCGTCCATTTTCCACACTTAAATTCATCATCTTATATCTTTCCTTACTTAAGTTCATCGTTATCCTGGTTCACACTTAAAAATCTCGGCGACTCTTCGGATTTCTTAGAATTTCTTTGTGCCTGTAAATTCACAATTACATGACGTCAAGTGTAATCGTCAATTTACCTCACGAAATTATTCTAGTAATATCCGTCGTAGTCATCACTCACATATCAAACATAACACGTTGACATGTCAAACTGGTTCTAAATTCCTGTAAGCATTCTGGTGTGTTCAGGTACTCAAGTTTTGACTTTTTTTTTCGCTTCTTACTCTGTTCGCTCTTATGTACTTTCCAAGGCATTTTCTAGCTAGGCAGATTTAGAAGCTTAAACGCTAAATTCTTCGAGTTATCCTGGTGTTGGTATAGGATATCTGGAGATATCCTATTTAGTTACGACCGTTGCTCTGATACCAACTGTAACAACCCAACCCAGGAGGTGTCGGTTGGGATGCAGTTGATACCAAAATTGCACAACGGAAGCAACCAATGATTAATATCTAGTTTCTAAAAATAATACAAATAATAGATATAAAATAAATTAATATTTAATGCAGGGACGAAACGCGGCGATCGTCGAAGCAGCTGGCAGGGTGTACTCCACTAATCGAACCAATCCTTATCTGCTTATCTCTAGATACTCTAATTGACAATTCTTATAGTCCGAATCTTCTATCAACTTGTCTAACGATCATCATCTCTAATCCGCATCACATGTATATAATCCATATGCTTCATAGTTATCCAAACGCAGTACCTGAACACATGGTTAAAAGAGTTTGGTCAGTAATTATACTGGTGAGTTCGTGTAAGTAATCAAATGGATCCAAAACAGTTTTATCTTTCGTAAACAAGTTTGCAAATCCCACAGTTTACACATGGCGATGTACAAGCGACACCTCAAACCTAAACACTGAATCCATCTTCTGCCATTATGGATTCCCTTGGCAAAATACATGTCACAACGGCCCCGTGGACCTCAGTGGAGGGTTTTCCGGGCTTCCGGATCCACTGTGTGTGGGGGTTTCCCCAAGTAGTACTACCCACATATTAAGTGGCCCAACCCCTGGGTTAATGAATATCAACTATGGTTATCCGGCAGCTGGTATCTTGTCACATCAAAACAGTTTAGACACACAAGCATGTATTCACCCCAAAATAGTTAAACATAAAAAAGGGGAGTGGTACACGGAACTCACCTGTTGTGCAACATGGCTGTATGGTACGTCTTGTTCTCGAGTCCAGTTATCCTTTATAAGCTAAGTCCTATTACGATATCAATTATTTGTGGATGTAACCGAGGGTCGCAGTTACACGTGTGGACGGGCTTAGGTCATTTGGTTATTTATAGTTTGACTCATTCTAGTCGTTGGTTTGTAGTTTTACTCATCTAATTATGTAACGTATAGTCATTGGTTCCGACGTTCTATACATCCAACTTATTATCTTGCTTTCTATTTATATATATATATATAGAAGTCGCAAATGAGAGTTAGATAATTAGTGTTTGGCGCTTATATAGTCTCTTCATGTTCTAAGTGTCGAATTTATGGCCTTGCGCCCCTATTTTTCATAGTGTCCGTAATACTCACAATGTCCAAAAACTCACTTGAATAGTTCTAGAGTTCGTTGTCCTATAATATGATTTTGTGCCCTTTTGTTCGTAATACGTTATCATTATATCGGCCAAGTGCTTTGATATTATAATATCTAATTGTTCCCATGATTCCAATGGTTTAATCTATTGTCCCTAGTTGTCCGATATCTTATACCTTACCTCTATTGTCCACGAGTTTCAACTTATAATCCAATGTCCTAGGTACTAATGTCTCGATACCATTATTATGTTTTACTCATAATCATCTTCATAATATCAATGTCTTGCTATATATACTTGTCCTTAATCCTCTAGTTCTTTATATTATAAATCAGTTGTTTAGCTTTATATAGTCGAGTTGGTTTAATGTGTTAGCCACGTCCCACACGTGCTTATACGCCAAAGATAAATCATAAATAAGTATATACTTATCTAGTAACTAACATAGTTCTTTTGTTAACAATATACCTCTCCCTCTTGTCTGATTAGTGGTCTGACTGTTGACTGGTGTTGACCATGCTTGAAGTTGAATTGTCCAGTTGTTGACTAAAGTTGACCAAGCATATAATCCTTCAACCAAATCCCTCAGTCTCTGTACTTAATCGCCACCGTAGTCATCAACGTAACAACCATTATAGAAGTGACCGTCTTCCACCTCATCCTTCTAAACCACCCTCGTAACCCATCTTCTTCTATTAACCGAGCCACCGCCGCCGCCTCTGCTCTTTGTCAGACCAGATCTCACCCAATCGGAAATCCATATCACCGTCTTCATCCCCGTCAACCGTTGCTCCCCTGTCTGACGAGACCGACCATCCGAAGACTAGGGTCAGCGGCCTTCCCGTCGATCTGCTCTCTCTCTCTCTCCGACACTTTCTCTCCCTACAATTCTCTCTCTAACCCTTTCTCTCTCACTGGTGCAATAAGTTTGGAGTTGTTGTTTGGCAGCAGCTCGGTCGTCGTCGTGTTCCGCCGGATACCCTCCGGTCAGCTCCTCCATGTTTCTCCTTCCCTCTCTCTAGACCTCTCTCTCTCTCTCTAAGTGTTGTCTGGATAATAATAATACCAAAGGAATCTATTATTTGTGTTATAAAAAGATAAGGGAAAAGGAATTAATGGGTTCGGGGTATCTATGTGTGACGGGTGTAAAAAGAGGAGGGGCACATGTCCCTCCAAGAGGGTGACATGTGTCCCTCTTGATGACTAACCAAATTCAATCGGGTCGGGTTCGAGTTCGTAACGCGTACTGGTTCAGTTACTTAATGTATAATAGTTCGTGTTTTAGTTTCGTACCAAAACATATGGTTTATTACTCACCTTTGGTCGTTTAATATTTATATATCAATAATATTGAGCGAAAAAAATTACGGGCCCTAAAACCGGGGTGTTACATTCTCCCCCGTTAATAGAATTCCATCCTCGGAATTCTTTTCAAGCCATCTGTCATTGCAATCCAGTATACTCCATACTCGGATTCAACGTTCGGATCTACACGCCCGTGTGTACACGATCCTTTTTCAAGACATATCGTTTTTATAGTGATTCCTTACTGACCTCGTACTATGTACCCGGATTGTTAGGTGATACCTCATATTTCGTTTAATACTACTATCATTTACCTGTCTCGTTTCGTTAGAGCATACTTTTCTATCTCAGCTGGGTTAACATAGGTATTTTCATTGCCAAATCTCTCTCGACTAAACGGATGTTAGGAACGTGACAGGGCCTAATACAAGGCTCAAGAAATAGAGATCATAACGCTTAGGGTCGAAATGAAAGGTTCAAACTATCGACAGATTAGAGTTTGTCCTTGGTTTAATTTCCAGTCCCATTTTCGATGCACCGTAGATGTTTATATATAGGGTGTACCGCAGCCAACCCACCACACCTTTGATGCCTCGAAAATGTACTAGAATTCTCACCTAAACCCTTATAGAAATTTCTGATTACAAAGGATAGAATATCTGAAACTTGTGCAATAAGGGTGCCACGATTATGTTTCAAGTATGGTTCTTATAGTTGTCTTGATCAAGAATTCCTACATGTGTGTTTCAAAAGTTACTAATCCTTAATTACCTTGTATTGAGTGAGTTAAACACTAAATTATGGTGTTATGTTCTTGAGACATATCACTCTCGTCCGCCTTTTTGCTTAGTACTGTGGTTAATTCTATCTATACCATCAAAAAGACTGGTTAAATTCCTAAACTTTCAAAGTTTCATGGCCTAAGGTATGATGATGATTTATTAAGCACCCGGAAATGATATACATCGAAGTAAATTATGTTGATCTTAAACATATCAAGGTGTACATATTATTTCCTGGGTGTCCTAGATCTCGTCTGTTTGTAAAAATCAGATCGTTATTTATGATGGTTTTTCCTACTAAACTTTGACTATTTTCGTTTGTTCCTGTCTAATATTCCTTGCAACAATTATTACAAAAGTATTCACTCCCCCCGTTAGGGCCTACTTATGTTTTTCTAACAAGTTTCATATAAGTAACTCATCACTATATGAAAAGATTACAGAACTAATCTACAGGTTTTGGTAATAATCTAAAGACGACATGGGTATCAAGGCGACAAAGCACATATTAAACCTTAAGAATTCCTTACATAGCGTTTTATCTTAGTTTCTTCGTATAGCATAGGTTGGATAGTCATGATGACAATTGCATTCTTCGATCTGGGTTATTGGTTCTCCGACTGATATTCTAGCATCGACTCTAAAACTTGATATGCCGTTAGAATCCAAGGTACTCTGCTTGACTTGAATATACGAGGGTGAATATAAATCTAGTCTGAACAAAGAATCTAGTAGTCAATAGTCCAATTTCTAACTTCGGTCTAAAAAATGCTAATGCGGAATTCAACCTATATAGACGCACCAATCATATGATAGACAATAACAATTTGGTTAGGAAGTAACACTTATCAGATTAAGGGAGTATCCGTTCTCTAATTTGATCATGGTTCTCTTTGATCTCTTTAATTCTCTCAAGTTGTATCGTCGGCTTTTGGCGAGGTACCTGGCTCTTATGGTTAGCTTGCACTCAATCACGGAAAGTTATTCACACAGAATATTATTCACCAACGG
This sequence comes from Ambrosia trifida, assembly GCA_028751855.1. Lineage (NCBI taxonomy): Eukaryota > Viridiplantae > Streptophyta > Magnoliopsida > Asterales > Asteraceae > Ambrosia > Ambrosia trifida. The sequence continues at coordinate 114,166,493 of CM054124.1, forward strand.
TCATAACATGCCCCACATATATGAAGTTAAGAAGGTAAATATATATATATATATATATATATATATATATACACGTATATTACTATATGGAATAAATATTATTCATACACCAAATTATAACAAATATATCGGGTTCTATTAACTCTCTTAATATTACCACGCGAGCGTATAATATATTTCGTGCTCTTTAATCCGTAGTCCGACACCTAGTTGTTTACGATTCTAACATAGTTCGTTTTCTCAAACTTCAATATCGTCCATTTTCCACACTTAAATTCATCATCTTATATCTTTCCTTACTTAAGTTCATCATTATCCTGGTTCACACTTAAAAATCTCGGCGACTCTTCGGATTTCTTAGAATTTCTTTGTGCCTGTAAATTCACAATTACATGACGTCAAGTGTAATCGTCAATTTACCTCACGAAATTATTCTAGTAATATCCGTCGTAGTCATCACTCACATATCAAACATAACACGTTGACATGTCAAACTGGTTCTAAATTCCTGTAAGCATTCTGGTGTGTTCAGGTACTCAAGTTTTGACTTTTTTTTTCGCTTCTTACTCTGTTCGCTCTTATGTACTTTCCAAGGCATTTTCTAGCTAGGCAGATTTAGAAGCTTAAACGCTAAATTCTTCGAGTTATCCTGGTGTTGGTATAGGATATCTGGAGATATCCTATTTAGTTACGACCGTTGCTCTGATACCAACTGTAACAACCCAACCCAGGAGGTGTCGGTTGGGATGCAGTTGATACCAAAATTGCACAACGGAAGCAACCAATGATTAATATCTAGTTTCCAAAAATAATACAAATAATAGATATAAAATAAATTAATATTTAATGCAGGGACGAAACGCGGCGATCGTCGAAGCAGCTGGCAGGGTGTACTCCACTAATCGAACCAATCCTTATCTGCTTATCTCTAGATACTCTAATTGACAATTCTTATAGTCCGAATCTTCTATCAACTTGTCTAACGATCATCATCTCTAATCCGCATCACATGTATATAATCCATATGCTTCATAGTTATCCAAACGCAGTACCTGAACACATGCTTAAAAGAGTTTGGTCAGTAATTATACTGGTGAGTTCGTGTAAGTAATCAAATGGATCCAAAACAGTTTTATCTTTCGTAAACAAGTTTGCAAATCCCACAGTTTACACATGGCGATGTACAAGCGACACCTCAAACCTATACACTGAATCCATCTTCTGCCATTATGGATTCCCTTGGCAAAATACATGTCACAACGGCCCCGTGGACCTCAGTGGAGGGTTTTCCGGGCTTCCGGATCCACTGTGTGTGGGGGTTTCCCCAAGTAGTACTACCCACATATTAAGTGGCCCAACCCCTGGGTTAATGAATATCAACTATGGTTATCCGGCAGCTGGTATCTTGTCACATCAAAACAGTTTAGACACACAAGCATGTATTCACCCCAAAATAGTTAAACATAAAAAAGGGGAGTGGTACACGGAACTCACCTGTTGTGCAACATGGCTGTATGGTACGTCTTGTTCTCGAGTCCAGTTATCCTTTATAAGCTAAGTCCTATTACGATATCAATTATTAGTGGATGTAACCGAGGGTCGCAGTTACACGTGTGGACGGGCTTAGGTCATTTGGTTATTTATAGTTTGACTCATTCTAGTCGTTGGTTTGTAGTTTTACTCATCTAATTATGTAACGTATAGTCATTGGTTCCGACGTTCTATACATCCAACTTATTATCTTGCTTTCTATTTATATATATATATATAGAAGTCGCAAATGAGAGTTAGATAATTAGTGTTTGGCTCTTATATAGTCTCTTCATGTTCTAAGTGTCGAATTTATGGCCTTGCGCCCCTATTTTTCATAGTGTCCGTAATACTCACAATGTCCAAAAACTCACTTGAATAGTTCTAGAGTTCGTTGTCCTATAATATGATTTTGTGCCCTTTTGTTCGTAATACGTTATCATTATATCGGCCAAGTGCTTTGATATTATAATATCCAATTGTTCCCATGATTCCAATGGTTTAATCTATTGTCCCTAGTTGTCCGATATCTTATACCTTACCTCTATTGTCCACGAGTTTCAACTTATAATCCAATGTCCTAGGTACTAATGTCTCGATACCATTATTATGTTTTACTCATAATCATCTTCATAATATCAATGTCTTGCTATATATACTTGTCCTTAATCCTCTAGTTCTTTATATTATAAATCAGTTGTTTAGCTTTATATAGTCGAGTTGGTTTAATGTGTTAGCCACGTCCCACACGTGCTTATACGCCAAAGATAAATCATAAATAAGTATATACTTATCTAGTAACTAACATAGTTCTTTTGTTAACAATATACCTCTCCCTCTTGTCTGATTAGTGGTCTGACTGTTGACTGGTGTTGACCATGCTTGAAGTTGAATTGTCCAGTTGTTGACTAAAGTTGACCAAGCATATAATCCTTCAACCAAATCCCTCAGTCTCTGTACTTAATCGCCACCGTAGTCATCAACGTAACAACCATTATAGAAGTGACCGTCGTCCACCTCATCCTTCTAAACCACCCTCGTAACCCATCTTCTTCTATTAACCGAGCCACCGCCGCCGCCTCTGCTCTTTGTCAGACCAGATCTCACCCAATCGGAAATCCATATCACCGTCTTCATCCCCGTCAACCGTTGCTCCCCTGTCTGACGAGACCGACCATCCGAAGACTAGGGTCAGCGGCCTTCCCGTCGATCTGCTCTCTCTCTCTCTCCGACACTTTCTCTCCCTACAATTCTCTCTCTACCCTTTCTCTCTCACTGGTGCAATAAGTTTGGAGTTGTTGTTTGGCAGCAGCTCGGTCGTCGTAGTGTTCTGCCGGATACCCTCCGGTCAGCTCCTCCATGTTTCTCCTTCCCTCTCTCTAGGCCTCTCTCTCTCTCTCTCTCTCTAAGTGTTGTCTGGATAATAATAATACCAAAGGAATCTATTATTTGTGTTATAAAAAGATAAGGGAAAAGGAATTAATGGGTTTGGGGTATCTATGTGTGACGGGTGTAAAAAGAGGAGGGGCACATGTCCCTCCAAGAGGGTGACATGTGTCCCTCTTGATGACTAACCAAATTCAATCGGGTCGGGTTCGAGTTCGTAACGCGTACTGGTTCAGTTACTTAATGTATAATAGTTCGTGTTTTAGTTTCGTACCAAAACATATGGTTTATTACTCACCTTTGGTCGTTTAATATTTATATATCAATAATATTGAGCGAAAAAAATTACGGGCCCTAAAACCGGGGTGTTACATTCTCCCCCGTTAATAGAATTCCATCCTCGGAATTCTTTTCAAGCCATCTGTCATTGCAATCCAGTATACTCCATACTCGGATTCAACGTTCGGATCTACACGCCCGTGTGTACACGATCCTTTTTCAAGACATATCGTTTTTATAGTGATTCCTTACTGACCTCGTACTATGTACCCGGATTGTTAGGTGATACCTCATATTTCGTTTAATACTACTATCATTTACCTGTCTCGTTTCGTTAGAGCATACTTTTCTATCTCAGCTGGGTTAACATAGGTATTTTCATTGCCAAATCTCTCTCGACTAAACGGATGTTAGGAACGTGACAGGGCCTAATACAAGGCTCAAGAAATAGAGATCATAACGCTTAGGGTCGAAATGAAAGGTTCAAACTATCGACAGATTAGAGTTTGTCCTTGGTTTAATTTCCAGTCCCATTTTCGATGCACCGTAGATGTTTATATATAGGGTGTACCGCAGCCAACCCACCACACCTTTGATGCCTCGAAAATGTACTAGAATTCTCACCTAAACCCTTATAGAAATTTCTGATTACAAAGGATAGAATATCTGAAACTTGTGCAATAAGGGTGCCACGATTATGTTTCAAGTATGGTTCTTATAGTTGTCTTGATCAAGAATTCCTACATGTGTGTTTCAAAAGTTACTAATCCTTAATTACCTTGTATTGAGTGAGTTAAACACTAAATTATGGTGTTATGTTCTTGAGACATATCACTCTCGTCCGCCTTTTTGCTTAGTACTGTGGTTAATTCTATCTATACCATCAAAAAGACTGGTTAAATTCCTAAACTTTCAAAGTTTCATGGCCTAAGGTATGATGATGATTTATTAAGCACCCGGAAATGATATACATCGAAGTAAATTATGTTGATCTTAAACATATCAAGGTGTACATATTATTTCCTGGGTGTCCTAGATCTCGTCTGTTTGTAAAAATCGGATCGTTATTTATGATGGTTTTTCCTACTAAACTTTGACTATTTTCGTTTGTTCCTGTCTAATATTCCTTGCAACAATTATTACAAAAGTATTCACTCCCCCCGTTAGGGCCTACTTATGTTTTTCTAACAAGTTTCATATAAGTAACTCATCACTATATGAAAATATTACAGAACTAATCTACAGGTTTTGGTAATAATCTAAAGACGACATGGGTATCAAGGCGACAAAGCACATATTAAACCTTAAGAATTCCTTACGTAGCGTTTTATCTTAGTTTCTTCGTATAGCGTAGGTTGGATAGTCATGATGACAATTGCATTCTTGGATCTGGGTTATTGGTTCTCCGACTGATATTCTAGCATCGACTCTAAAACTTGATATGCCGTTAGAATCCAAGGTACTCTGCTTGACTTGAATATACGAGGGTGAATATAAATCTAGTCTGAACAAAGAATCTAGTAGTCAATAGTCCAATTTCTAACTTCGGTCTAAAAAATGCTAATGCGGAATTCAACCTATATAGACGCACCAATCATATGATAGACAATAACAATTTGGTTAGGAAGTAACACTTATCAGATTAAGGGAGTATCCGTTCTCTAATTTGATCAAGGTTCTCTTTGATCTCTTTAATTCTCTCAAGTTGTATCGTCGGCTTTTGGCGAGGTACCTGGTTCTTATGGTTAGCTTGCACTCAATCACGGAAAGTTATTCACACACAATATTATTCACCAACGGTCATAACATGCCCCACATATATGAAGTTAAGAAGGTAAATATATATATATATATACACGTATATTACTATATGGAATAAATATTATTCATACACCAAATTATAACAAATATATCGGGTTCTAGTAACTCTCTTAATATTACCACGCGAGCGTATAATATATTTCGTGCTCTTTAATCCGTAGTCCGACACCTAGTTGTTTACGATTCTAACATAGTTCGTTTTCTCAAACTTCAATATCGTCCATTTTCCACACTTAAATTCATCATCTTATATCTTTCCTTACTTAAGTTCATCGTTATCCTGGTTCACACTTAAAAATCTCGGCGACTCTTCGGATTTCTTAGAATTTCTTTGTGCCTGTAAATTCACAATTACATGACGTCAAGTGTAATCGTCAATTTACCTCACGAAATTATTCTAGTAATATCCGTCGTAGTCATCACTCACATATCAAACATAACACGTTGACATGTCAAACTGGTTCTAAATTCCTGTAAGCATTCTGGTGTGTTCAGGTACTCAAGTTTTGACTTTTTTTTTCGCTTCTTACTCTGTTCGCTCTTATGTACTTTCCAAGGCATTTTCTAGCTAGGCAGATTTAGAAGCTTAAACGCTAAATTCTTCGAGTTATCCTGGTGTTGGTATAGGATATCTGGAGATATCCTATTTAGTTACGACCGTTGCTCTGATACCAACTGTAACAACCCAACCCAGGAGGTGTCGGTTGGGATGCAGTTGATACCAAAATTGCACAACGGAAGCAACCAATGATTAATATCTAGTTTCCAAAAATAATACAAATAATAGATATAAAATAAATTAATATTTAATGCAGGGACGAAACGCGGCGATCGTCGAAGCAGCTGGCAGGGTGTACTCCACTAATCGAACCAATCCTTATCTGCTTATCTCTAGATACTCTAATTGACAATTCTTATAGTCCGAATCTTCTATCAACTTGTCTAACGATCATCATCTCTAATCCGCATCACATGTATATAATCCATATGCTTCATAGTTATCCAAACGCAGTACCTGAACACATGCTTAAAAGAGTTTGGTCAGTAATTATACTGGTGAGTTCGTGTAAGTAATCAAATGGATCCAAAACAGTTTTATCTTTCGTAAACAAGTTTGCAAATCCCACAGTTTACACATGGCGATGTACAAGCGACACCTCAAACCTATACACTGAATCCATCTTCTGCCATTATGGATTCCCTTGGCAAAATACATGTCACAACGGCCCCGTGGACCTCAGTGGAGGGTTTTCCGGGCTTCCGGATCCACTGTGTGTGGGGTTTCCCCAAGTAGTACTACCCACATATTAAGTGGCCCAACCCCTGGGTTAATGAATATCAACTATGGTTATCCGGCAGCTGGTATCTTGTCACATCAAAACAGTTTAGACACACAAGCATGTATTCACCCCAAAATAGTTAAACATAAAAAAGGGGAGTGGTACACGGAACTCACCTGTTGTGCAACATGGCTGTATGGTACGTCTTGTTCTCGAGTCCAGTTATCCTTTATAAGCTAAGTCCTATTACGATATCAATTATTAGTGGATGTAACCGAGGGTCGCAGTTACACGTGTGGACGGGCTTAGGTCATTTGGTTATTTATAGTTTGACTCATTCTAGTCGTTGGTTTGTAGTTTTACTCATCTAATTATGTAACGTATAGTCATTGGTTCCGACGTTCTATACATCCAACTTATTATCTTGCTTTCTATTTATATATATATATATATATATATATATATAGAAGTCGCAAATGAGAGTTAGATAATTAGTGTTTGGCGCTTATATAGTCTCTTCATGTTCTAAGTGTCGAATTTATGGCCTTGCGCCCCTATTTTTCATAGTGTCCGTAATACTCACAATGTCCAAAAACTCACTTGAATAGTTCTAGAGTTCGTTGTCCTATAATATGATTTTGTGCCCTTTTGTTCGTAATACGTTATCATTATATCGGCCAAGTGCTTTGATATTATAATATCCAATTGTTCCCATGATTCCAATGGTTTAATCTATTGTCCCTAGTTGTCCGATATCTTATACCTTACCTCTATTGTCCACGAGTTTCAACTTATAATCCAATGTCCTAGGTACTAATGTCTCGATACCATTATTATGTTTTACTCATAATCATCTTCATAATATCAATGTCTTGCTATATATACTTGTCCTTAATCCTCTAGTTCTTTATATTATAAATCAGTTGTTTAGCTTTATATAGTCGAGTTGGTTTAATGGGTTAGCCAAGTCCCACACGTGCTTATACGCCAAAGATAAATCATAAATAAGTATATACTTATCTAGTAACTAACATAGTTCTTTTGTTAACAATATACCTCTCCCTCTTGTCTGATTAGTGGCCTGAGTGTTGACTGGTGTTGACCATGCTTGAAGTTGAATTGTCCAGTTGTTGACTAAAGTTGACCAAGCATATAATCCTTCAACCAAATCCCTCAGTCTCTGTACTTAATCGCCACCGTAGTCATCAACGTAACAACCATTATAGAAGTGACCGTCGTCCACCTCATCCTTCTAAACCACCCTCGTAACCCATCTTCTTCTATTAACCGAGCCACCGTCGCCACCTCTGCTCTTTGTCAGACCAGATCTCACCCAATCGGAAATCCATATCACCGTCTTCATCCCCGTCAACCGTTGCTCCCCTGTCTGACGAGACCGACCATCCGAAGTCTAGGGTCAGCGGCCTTCCCGTCGATCTGCTCTCTCTCTCTCTCCGACACTTTCTCTCCCTACAATTCTCTCTCTAACCCTTTCTCTCTCACTGGTGCAATAAGTTTGGAGTTGTTGTTTGGCAGCAGCTCGGTCGTCGTCGTGTTCCGCCGGATACCCTCCGGTCAGCTCCTCCATGTTTCTCCTTCCCTCTCTCTAGGCCTCTCTCTCTCTCTCTCTCTCTCTCTCTCTCTCTCTCTCTAAGTGTTGTCTGGATAATAATAATACCAAAGGAATCTATTATTTGTGTTATAAAAAGATAAGGGAAAAGGAATTAATGGGTTTGGGGTATCTATGTGTGACGGGTGTAAAAAGAGGAGGGGCACATGTCCCTCCAAGAGGGTGACATGTGTCCCTCTTGATGACTAACCAAATTCAATCGGGTCGGGTTCGAGTTCGTAACGCGTACTGGTTCAGTTACTTAATGTATAATAGTTCGTGTTTTAGTTTCGTACCAAAACATATGGTTTATTACTCACCTTTGGTCGTTTAATATTTATATATCAATAATATTGAGCGAAAAAAATTACGGGCCCTAAAACCGGGGTGTTACACATATGCAGTAATTGAAGAGGTGAGTCTATAGAGTTCACTGTCTTGGACTTGTGCGATTTCTTGTGTTGTTTTCCTTTGGCACATGCTAAACATTTTTCAGAAAAAGGGAATTCCTTTGAAGGAAGACCTCTTACAAGATTTAGTTTTGAAAGCTTGTTAATGTTTTTGAAGTTAACATGTCCTAATCGCCTGTGCCATAACAGTGACTCTAACTCGGATGCTTTATAAAGTAAGCATGTCATTTGACATTTTGATTTAGCATCTCTCATATTTATCACATATGTGTTATTTTGTCTAGGAGCTTTTAGCATGATCATATTGGTGGGCGGAATGAATCCAGGTTTCAGAAAGATGCACTCCATGTCATTGAATAACACTGATATTCCTTTGTCGCAGACTTGTGACACGCTCAACAGGTTGTAGCACAATTCTGGAACATAGTTCACATCTTCTAACGTCAGTGCGTCAGAGACCACATCTCCTATACCTACAATCTTTCCGCCCTTTTCATTTCCAGCGAAGGCAACGAACTCTCCATCAATAAATCTGTAGTTCTTGAGAAGTTCTTTTAGACCAGTCATGTGTCTAGAAGCCCCGCTATCAACATGCCATAGATATCTCATCAGGGCTATCAGCCATTTCTATAACTTATTCTGAAATACAAAAGAAAAACACAAGAAATACACATATAAATACAAGAGACTCTATGTACAATGACGACTCGAATCTTTACTTAGTTGACTTTGGGAATCCAGGTTTGGTTTAGTTTTGATCTATCGTGATTTTCACCCAAAACTGACTCTTGTCTTTTCAAACCTTTTGTGGTTTTATCAAAGATTTTTACTGTTTCTTGAAGGTTTTTAATCTGATCAGAAAGACAGTTTAGTGCTTTGACATCACTGAATTTTAAGTGACATGTTTTAACCACATGACCCTCATTTCCACATCTAAAGCATTTTGAGTGCTTTGGCTTGATCTTTGGAGAGGGTCTGGATGATGATGGTTGTGATGCTCTTCTCTTGATCTTGCTTGAGCATGAGCTTTCACTAGAACATGGTTCATCAATGTTGTTGTTGCTTGATTCGTCATTTGTGTTGCAGTCTGGCTCGCTAATGTCACTTTCTGTATCACTTTGTGATTCTTCAGGAATTGTGTTATCTGTTTCACTTTGTGATTCTTCAGAACATGACATATCTGTTGATGATGGAGTAAACTCTGGAATTTCTTTAGTAAGAAATTTTCCAAACCTGTTTCTTTTTAATTATGGTACAAACGGAGATGGTCTATATACATTTTCATTATCATAGAATGCATCATTAAGATCAACACAAACTGGCATAACATTGTCAACACAAATATCTGAGCGTTTGATAGGACTCTTCCTATCATCAGGGTCCACAACACCTTTTAAATTAAGTTTAGATGTTAATGTAGTACAGTCATCCGGCCTAGATAAACTATTACAGTTATCCATCCTAGATAAACTATTACAATCATCCAGTTTAGTTAAGTTATTACATTCATCCGAATTCAAAGTAGTTTTAGACTTGTCATGACTCCAGATGAACCAATTCACTGTAGAGTAATTGGCACCTGGGTGACCTAACCCCATCGTTTGTCCACCACAACTTTCATCATCGTCTACCTGATCCTGTTGGGTCATATCTGCTGTAACACCCCAACCGATGGCGGAAACATCGAGGTGTCACGTATGAATGATTGTTCAGTAGCTCATGGTAATACATATGTTTAAATAATCATTTATTCCATTACAATATTGAGTTACATTAAAGTCTTGAATGGAATCTAATACGTCAAACAAACAACGAAACTTCAAATAACTCCTCATGCTAGCTCTAGACTTCAAGCATCAATATTTCTTGTTGAGTTTGGAACAAGGGGGGGGGGGTCAACTAGAAGTTGGTGAGAATACATAAGCCATGTCAAGCAAATAGTTTAAGTATAAAAGTTTAGCAATTCATATGTCTATCGTAAGTTTAAGTCTACATGAATAAACATGATATGTTGAATCGACATAATCAAACCTCCGACTAGTTTAGGTCCATCCCGTCATCCACGGTTCACCTTAATATGTTGGAACGATAACAATCAGCCACGCTACCTATGTAGGAGGTACACGTATCCGGGTGGGATTGTCAATCCAATAGATCTATTATTGAGTATCGCCGGCTTGGCCATAGCTAATGATTATGTAATGTTGAAACTCATTGAAACTCGTTGAAACTGTTGTTGTTGTCTAATTCATGAGGCATTAAAGTTTACAACTAGACATGCATGTAGAATTGCTTAAGTATAATGTTGCAAGTATGAAGAATTGCATAAACATGGTTACGTAAACTCACCTTAGTATAGTTTTAAGTCTTGAGAAATAGAATATGTGTAGCCCCAAAGTTGCCAATTACAAGAACTTATAATCAAAGCTTCAATTGTAGAAGTAATAGACTATAGAAGAAAGGTATGAGGGAAAGTTTAATCGGATTGAAACAATCGATTTAGAGGTGCAAAGTATAATGGGTCATAGGTGGGTTTTTATACTAGTTTTGGATTCAATTAGCCATTAAAATTGGTCAACACCATAAAGTAAGGTTTTATGATGAATTGACTATTTGACTAAGACTTTGACTGTTTGACTAAGACTTTGACTAGGACTTTGACTATTTGACTCAAGGCTTTATTTAGAAAAAAAATAAAAAAAAAATCATTAGTTTGAATTAGAAAATAAAAAAAAACACCGTCTTATAAACTGACGATTTTATAAATAAAATTAGGATAGGACATATGTCATGATTGAAGATTTTTTTTTATTATTATTATTATTTTTAAGTACAATGATAAAAGGAACTTTAGAAAAATAGAGTGCACGGATAAAGATAAGAATACTTAGAAATAAATTAGACTTTATATCATGGATCGGGAAATACTTTAATGCAAAATAAATGGAAAAATTCGTGAGGTTACAGTCTCCCCTACTTTTAGAAACTTCGTCCCGAAGTTATAAAAAAACACCGGATTGACAGTGATTGGGTAGAAATTAGGACAAGGGTGGTTTGGGAAGTTTCGAGTTAAGGCATGACATAAATTTATAGGTAATAGAATAAACTGTTTCGAATAATTTGGGTAAGAGTTTTGATATGTGTGAGTTTTAAGGGTTGGATTAGGTTCATCTAAAATAGCAAGGAGAATAAGAATCTTAAGTTTTAGGAGTCCTAAAAGGAATGAGTTGATGGACTATTGAAAGACTAAATGAACTACCAGATAACTAAGGTTTATAATTGGTCAACTACCGAAAACCTTGATGGAATTTCACACTACCTTAACGTACCTGTAAATTCATGATTACGTTCCGGACCGCAATCACCAATTTACCTTACATTAGGGTTTTGTGTCCTTCTATAACTCTAGACACACATGTAAAATAATATGATTAACCATGTATCCAAAAATGAGTCCAACTGTTGAGCAGGAAAAAGACTTCTACCAGTCAGTGAGTAGGAACCTCTACCGATTGTTGAGCAGGTATGATAGCCTCTACCAGTCGTTGAGCAGGTTGTAGGGCCTCTACCGACTGTTGAGCAGGCATGATGACCTCTACCAATCGTTGAGTAGGTTATTTTGTACTCTACTAACTGTTGAGCAAGTACTTCATCCTCTATCAGTTGTTTGATTAAGTGTACCAATTATTACACACATGAATTGCAAATTGATAATATGTATATGTAAGCAATCAAGTATCAAGTATAGCATACGAGTTGTAATAGAGTTGACCTAGATAAGGTTAATGACTCTAGGTGTGTCTATAGTAAATAGCTTATATTCCATGAATTCTTGTTTCAAATGTTCAAATAAGGCAAATAGTCGAATCCTCATGTATAACTAAGGATTATGTTTGATGCAACACACAATCAAGTTTCAATAATTTGGTTATCATGGGTAACTAGCTCATGTGTGAGAAGGTGAAGGATATGAATTTAGTTCTTGAGAGGATGATGAAAAATTCTTGAAGCAGAATCAAAGTTGTGAGAGATAGTGAATGTGAAGATAGTTGATAAAGAGTTTATTTTATAGTATGGAGATTATATGATTTGGGTAGGGTGTTGAATATTTAAAAAGTGGCTAAGATGGTAAGGTGAAGTGTGATTGTGAAATCCATGGATGGTTATGAAATGAGATTGATTTAAGCTGTAAAATTTTGAGATTTTTGAGCTTAGTTTAAGGAAGGTGAGTGTAATCATTTATTCATTAATTAAAACGAATAAACGAAAACGTTGACTTATCAAAACTTCTAGATTCTAATAACATAGTGAAGACATGCTTTAGCCTATAAGTGAACACTCATCCCGAGAATTCCCAGGTAGGCATCCGGGTCCCTCGTCTGATTGGGATATATGCGCAATGCCAATCCTAGACAGAAAACTCAGAATACAGGCGTTCACCCTTCCAGATTGCACGTGTTCGTTATTAAAATCTAGAACTTCGACGAGATCTCAAGGTGGTTCAGGCTAAACCTGAGGATTGTCCTATTAGTCTAAGAGTAGATCTTGTGATGGAGAGCAATCTTCTTGTAGGGGTTGAAGTAGGGATAAGAAGTAGGAGTGAGATAGAGAATAGCAAGTAAAAGGAGCAAATACTGGTTATATTCCTATGGTTATAGACTAGATTATTTTTTTTTCTAATAACCTAATTCCCTATAACCAAGGCTCTGATACTAATCTGTAACACCCCAACCGATGGCGGAAACATCGAGGTGTCACGTATGAATGATTGTTCAGTAGCTCATGGTAATACATATGTTTAAATAATCATTTATTCCATTACAATATTGAGTTACATTAAAGTCTTGAATGGAATCTAATACGTCAAACAAACAACGAAACTTCAAATAACTCCTCATGCTAGCTCTAGACTTCAAGCATCAATATTTCTTGTTGAGTTTGGAACAATGGGGGGGGTCAACTAGAAGTTGGTGAGAATACATAAGCCATGTCAAGCAAATAGTTTAAGTATAAAAGTTTAGCAATTCATATGTCTATCGTAAGTTTAAGTCTACATGAATAAACATGATATGTTGAATCGACATAATCAAACCTCCGACTAGTTTAGGTCCATCCCGTCATCCACGGTTCACCTTAATATGTTGGAACGATAACAATCAGCCACGCTACCTATGTAGGAGGTACACGTATCCGGGTGGGATTGTCAATCCAATAGATCTATTATTGAGTATCGCCGGCTTGGCCATAGCTAATGATTATGTAATGTTGAAACTCGCTGAAACTCGTTGAAACTGTTGTTGTTGTCTAATTCATGAGGCATTAAAGTTTACAACTAGACATGCATGTAGAATTGCTTAAGTATAATGTTGCAAGTATGAAGAATTGCATAAACATGGTTACGTAAACTCACCTTAGTATAGTTTTAAGTCTTGAGAAATAGAATATGTGTAGCCCCAAAGTTGCCAATTACAAGAACTTATAATCAAAGCTTCAATTGTAGAAGTAATAGACTATAGAAGAAAGGTATGAGGGAAAGTTTAATCGGATTGAAACAATCGATTTAGAGGTGCAAAGTATAATGGGTCATAGGTGGGTTTTTATACTAGTTTTGGATTCAATTAGCCATTAAAATTGGTCAACACCATAAAGTAAGGTTTTATGATGAATTGACTATTTGACTAAGACTTTGACTGTTTGACTAAGACTTTGACTAGGACTTTGACTATTTGACTCAAGGCTTTATTTAGAAAAAAAATAAAAAAAAATCATTAGTTTGAATTAGAAAATAAAAAAAAACACCGTCTTATAAACTGACGATTTTATAAATAAAATTAGGATAGGACATATGTCATGATTGAAGATTTTTTTTTATTATTATTATTATTTTTTTAAGTACAATGATAAAAGGAACTTTAGAAAAATAGAGTGCACGGATAAAGATAAGAATACTTAGAAATAAATTAGACTTTATATCATGGATCGGGAAATACTTTAATGCAAAATAAATGGAAAAATTCGTGAGGTTACATCTGCACTGCTTTGACTTATATTAGAGTTTGACTCAGATTTGACACATTCTTTTTCAAAAAGATCATTTTTTGGATGTGGTTTTGGAATGGGTATATATTCACTTTTGCTCAAAGGTAAAAATAGAGATTTTACAATTCCCTTTTTATCCTTATACCCAATTCCATCTTTGACGAATGATTTCCTTGAACAATCAAGGATATCTGTATGAGCATGCTTGCTTACATTCCATTTGTCCACAACAATTTGGAGATGATTTGTTTCATTTCTAGATATTTCTAGTTTTTCAGTTAAGTCATTTATTAAAAAATCTTTTCTGAGAACAAATTCTTTTAGAGTGTGCATTTCAGCTATTGTTGCATTTAACTTTCGCTGATATGCTAACTCATTTTCTTTCATTTCAGTGTTGATTTTTCGGATGTCATCCATCTCTCTTAAAATTTTCCTATTGTGGGACAAACAGTAAGCAACAGCTGTAACACACCTTGGTGAGCACAGCTTTGATTTTATTTCAAGAGGAATACTTACCAGATCTCTCTCCTCAACTTTCTTCTGCACGCTCTGAGGTTGTTGATCAGCTTTGCTTGTCGAAGTCTTCTCAGCAACTAAAGCTTCCTCGGTAGCAACCTCCTTTCCCTTGTCCTCATTCAGCACACCTTTTAGACCAGCATTCTCCATCCTTTCTCCTTTTGGCATCTCCGCTGATGACCCTTCCAAAGAGCTCACACCAAGTGTTGATTTTGTGCAGATCTTTGCCATCAGTGCCTTGTTCACTTCAGCCTCAACCACAGCAACTTCCTCTCCCCAGTCAAAATCTTGAACCACCAGTGCCTTCTGCTGATTGACTTCGTTTCCATCCGTGATTGCCACCATCCTCTTTGCCGGTTTAATTTCAGCTTGATTCAACGTTGGACATTCATACTTGAAGTGTCCGAGAGTTTTGCAATTGTAGCACCTGATTTTTGACTTATCAAAGCCAGCCTTTCCCATTCCAACCCTTCGACCTGTTCTGTCCTGAAACCTCTTCACCCTTAGAGTAATCATAGCCATTTGCCATTTTAGGTCCATCTCCTCCATATCATCTGGATCCACTTGATACATGTCTTCAGGATTCATCATCTCACTCTTGATCTCACCTGTCTTCAATGCTTCAAAGCTGGTCATGAAAGTGTTGAAGAGTTCAACATGTTCATTAGCAAGCTTTGTTTGTTGTGGGTTAAGAGTCCTTGCCACTGGGTCGGAGTATGGAACGGTCTTTCCTGAACTGGAGCTACCACCACCCATTCCATCAACATACACATGAGACGAGCTTGAACCCATGTTACCCACAGGGGTCATTAATGCCAAATTTTTCATTGCAGTGCTGGGTACGACCTTCGGATTGGTCTGGTTCATCTCTCTCTTCGTGATGTCCATCTCAAATGACTTCAGGGTGTTGATAAGGTCAGCCAAGGTAGACTGGGTGTCTAGATATTCTTTCCTGATCAACATACACTGGATGCTCCATTCTTTTGGCAGGGAGTCTAGCAGCTTCTTGATTGAATTTATGTTGTTCACAGGAATTCCCGCCTTCTTCATCTTGGTCAACATACTCATGAACCTTTCGATATGTGAGCTCAAACTTTCCCCACGAATGCTACTGAACATGTCATATTCTTTCTGCACCATGTCTTGCTTATACTGGCGCATCTCTTCATTCCCTTCATAGTACTCATTTAACGCAAACCACAGATCGTGCGCAGTGCCATACTCCTCAAACATGTTATAAACATCGTTTGATAAGGCCATAGTAAGGGCACCATAAGCCTTATGATCTCTCTGGAGTAGCTGTTTATCGACATCAGTGTAAGTGGTTGGATCAGGGTTAAATTCTTCTCCTGTGGCAGTGGTTCTCATTGGAATGTGTGGGCCCAACTGGATAGAATTCCATTGGGTGAATTCCGTGACATAGAAGAATGATCTCATTCTATTCTTCCAAGTTCCATAGTCTTCAACACCTTTTAACTTAGGAACTCTAGTTGTGGTTCCGGTTTCAAGTTCTTGTTGAGTGATAGGATTTACTGTTGAGTGGTTATCGTTACCGGCCATGATTTAAGTGAATTTTAAGAGTTTTGTTTATCAGATTTTAGTTAACAGTCCAGAAAAGTGTCCAAGTCCTTAAGTACGCAGTTATGTGCGCAGAAGTCCAGATCAAGTATGCAGCAACCTGTAAGAATGTAAACATCCTTGTCAAGTTGTAGTCTTTTGTTAAGTGCGCAGGCCGAAAGTACACGTGTAGCTGTGTTTCTTGATAAGTGCGCAGATCAGTCAACACTTGGGCATGATAAGTGCTCAGTATTTACTGATCAGTCTGCGTACTAAATTAAGTGTGCAAACACTTAAACTCTCGTTTAAGATTTAAGTTCGCAGAAACCCTAGCCAAGTAATCAAGACTACACCTATCAATAAGTGCGCACAAATCCAAGATTTCTGTTTAAGTGCGCAGAAACCCTAGATAAGTGCTCAAGACAATGGACGGCAACAAGTACGCATAAGCTTGATTGCGTACTAAAACCAGAGATTTAAGTACTCACAACCACAAGTATGCAATATATGAGCCAAGTACTCAAACCAAGAAACAAGTGCTCAACTTATGAGATAAGTGCGCAGAATGTATGAAATAAGTGCGCAAAACAGGCTGTGAAAAGCACAAAAACTCAGCTGAATTCTTTCCAAAACATTTTCATTTCATTCAGAAGTGCTTGGATTGAATTTCTACCTAAAATGACATACTATTAACATTCAGAAACACAATTTTCACGAAATTTGAAGCCAAAATATGAGAAGAACACAATAAGTTTATAAAATTTTAACAACTAATAAAACTAACAAGATGAGGGTTTTGGTATCTTTAAGTAGATACAATCTAGAGCACAGAGGCTCTGATACCAAATTGTAAGTCCCGAATGCTAGATCTTGTGAAATGCAATAGATTGTTATCACTTATAAACACCTATTTGTTAGGTGTTTTAAGTGATTAATCCAGAAAAACAAAGATACTAGATGAACATGAATAAAACCGACACACACAATGAATAACATGATGATTCCATTACTGATTTGATGATGAATAACCTTGGAATTCACAGACTAATACGCACCTATTCACGTGTGCTACAAAGATAATCCCAAAACCCTAACCTAGAGCTGCACACACACTAAGATTATATAGGTAGGCTCCTGGGCCTGCGCACTTAACACAAGTGCGCAGGGCCCGTGTCATTTAGTGCGCAACCTAGGGTTTCTTTACTAATCATTGTGTTAATTACATACTAAGTCCTTCAACTATCAAACTATACAACTGGCTATCAAAAGTCTATGATCTGGTAACTGTGGTCTAAATATAACCCAACACATACTTATGACGAACATACACTGATTTCGAGTAATATGATGACTCCTTCACCAGCATATCATGACATTCTCGAGGTGATACGTGAGAGTGGTAAAGATATCAGTGTGAAATAGTTTCGTATTTTCTATAATATTGTTAGTGACTTTTGAATAGTTTTTGTTATGTTATTATAAGTGTTTCCAATTCTGTAACAAGTACTTTCGTTTTGAGATTTGAACCATGATGTTTCAGGAAATTTTAATAATAAAATTTGGTAACATATGTGTATATATTTCTTTTGTATTTATTTGTATATATTTGAATATTATTACCCACATATATAGTGATTATTGTCTACACATAAATATATTTTTACCAACACATCTAAATTTATTGCTACACATATCAAAAACAATACCTACACATCTACCATTTTTATTTACACATAATATAACCTTTACCGACACATATATTGATGACACGTGTCATCACTATAGTCCACGTCATCTGCCTTGTTGGATGCCACGTCACTTGTTATCCAAACAAATAGTTATACATGTCCACTACTCAACGATTTAGAAAATCACAAACAATATAAACGGCGGTCTTCATTCAGTTTGTAAAGTTATAAACGAAATTATTCTTAAATTTGAAAATGAAAGGTAGTTAGTTTGACTTTTTAAGTTAAAAGTGCGTATCTTCATCTTAAAACGGATCACATACTATGAAGCAAGACACACATTCCACTCCAGAATCAGGTAGGATCCTGAATGGTTTAAAATAAATCAAGATCATATAAGCAATTGCATCAAGTTAGAAAAAGTACTACCCATGAAAAACTTACCAGAAACTTGGTTAAAACATCATTAAGATAAGGTCATGAACTCCTCTTTTATAGTTTTATTAGCAAGAATATTTTGCAGCCCGTAAAATGACGCTGTAAATACTCAAATTGTAACACGACCAACAATTGAACCACGTGTGATTCTAATGAACCGTTTCTCGGTCGCATCTCTCGTTAACCGATATTATTCCCGTTTGTCACTTGTGCTCCCTAGCTTTAGTGTCACTTGTGCATCTTGCTCTAAGAATATTTACAGAAACACTAGTCCATATATATCATATCATCAGATAATTTTGCATTAAAAAAATGAGGCAAGTATTCATTTTTAGGTATTTTTACATTAGCTCGTCAAAGGGTGGTGGTGGTTTATGTTTTAATTCAAGAATCAAATCAAAAGGTCTACTAAAAGGGAATGGTAAACATGTCAAAAGTTGCATCCAACCTCCTAAATAGCATTAAATAGAAATTGAGATCTTTATTATAACAATATAGTTTATATAACCGTGTTAATAGTTTTAGCGCATGAATTGTTCATAATGTCTAAAAAACTTACAAAAATATTGAATCACACAAATTTTTATGTTTAGAAAGTAGGATGATAGCAAATGAGAAAAGGAGCAAAAAATTGGTTCCTAAGGCTATAGGAAAAGTCAATGGAAGTGTGGAACTCAACGGGCTCAGTGATTTCAATATGGACTTTTATAAGTAAAACTTAATTGAATGGAATTGGGTTTGCAAAAGCATTTAACTGGTTAATTGACAATCTACAAAGCCAAAAACTCAAAATCTCATATTTGATTGACCAGACTAAACAGTCCAAATTCCAAAATCTCATTTACGATTAATCTAATTAGTATTATTAATGTGATAGTTGCTACCTAGATGTTCTGATTCATTTCGGAACCGACCAATTCCAGTTCTAAGTGACCATGGTTTTTGCCAGTCCGAATTTCCAATTATCATAATGCAAGTCATTCTTATATTCCTAATCCCCTAATTGAATCGTTTAATTTTTTTATTTTTTTTTTTAACAAACAACAAATGATTCCTTAATTTCAAAAACCTTAAACAAGAATTACAAGTGAGGCGCGGGTAGACGGGCAACAAGCTGCGCCGCAACCCCTTTTTGAATAGTAAAGCCTACTCTATTAAATATAAAGCTTGTGTCCTTGGCCGCAGGAGAGTTACTCTGCACCACCTTTTGCACTCGATCTAAAAACCGGATTGCTTCGGGAGCAAGGCCCCCAAATGTGTCAAAAGCGAAGGGCACAAAGACGTGTTGGTTTTCAAGGCAAGCCGCTTCATGTTTGTCAACTTTCTTAGATTCAGCTTTTAAGACTGCCTGCCCAGCCACAAACCCCGAATCCCGAAGTCCCACCAAAGGAGACACCCCTGTGAGATCAACGCACGCGTGTTTGCCCTGCGCCCACCCGAACACAAGGACATCCGCTGGTCTTAGGGTGGACCGCCCCTCAAGTGGATCCGTCAAAAAATTAACCGGGGCTTCTTTCCTAGCTGAAATCCCTGCTCTTCGTAAGACGTCCCTAACCAGGTCATGTCTGTATTTAAATCCTGGCAGCTCCTTACAGTGAAGGGCATGCTCCCCAAATTTATCTAAACATGCCTTTTTGCAAACTGGACACGGCTCATCAACTGGGAACATGGGAATCATAAGTCTATATTTAAGGATAGCCCGATATTCAACAGCCGACATGTGTTGCCCAAGCCCATCGATGGGAAGGACAGTCAAGAAATCTTGGGCATGCGCTCCTTTAAGGCATTCAAAAACAGCTTTCTGGCGCGGGGACATGGCAAACTTTTCTCCCATGGTTTGAAGGGTTTTACCGGTAAAAGCACTCGCCAAAATCTTTTGAGGTTTTTTTGGGGCGGTGTCCTTATCCATAAACCCGTCCAAATCGAATTCCGGGAGAGAGTTGCGAATGTTGCCCAAGGCAAGCTCATAATCCAGGTCCATCCCCACCAACCCGCTATTCCTTAAGATGTGGTCTTGAAGGTCCCAGGACTGCACCCGAGAGGCCACAAAAGCATATGCAGACACGTCCTCCGCCGAACAAAGACCAAGCCCTCCCAACCGAATCGGCAAAGACGCCAACTGCCATTGGAAATCCCCAAAGAACGCCCCTCCACAAACCACAATATCTTCCGCCGCTTCACGAAGGCCTTTGTCAAAAATGGATACGGCCTCATTGGCCATGGCCGGTGGACATGTTTGGTCCCGGTGGATTACACCCAATTGCTATATATTCCAAATCTGAAAGTACACCAAGGTTCAATCCATTGCTATTTCCGTCCACTAATTGAATGCCATGCACATGATGGGCAATATGGTAATTACATTACTTATATATACAAAATTACTTTTTTCCTTTTTTTTTTTAATTCTCACGTATTGGTTGATGTTGCAGTGTGTATAGTTTGACTTTTTAAATGGTAAAAAATCAAAGCTCAATAGTTTGACTTTTTAAACTGTAAATATCAAAGTTGAAGTTGGAGGCTTTTTAAATAACACTAAATTTTTAGCTACTGTCAAGTGTGGTACATAAGTATGCATAGTCAGATGTAATATATATAAATTTCCAGCCTTTTGTTTTTGGACCATAACCACCTGCAAATGCCGTTTTGACTATTTTTTCTCACACACTATTTTGTTTTGGGCAATAATTTGCAGCCTTTATTTTTGGACCATAACCAACAAAAAATTGCTGTATTAGCAAAACAAAGAAACGGCTGTTGTGTTGTTGAACCAAACAACTATGACCAAACACACAACCAGCAAATAACCATGGCCAAACCAAATGAATAAATAACTTCCTAATTATTGTTGGAAAGAAAGTCAAGTAACTTACCAACACAGCCTACTGCAGCACGCTTATGAACCCATAGAATGTTTACCTTTTATCATTAACGGGTGTGAATGAGTTTGCGAGATAGGGCCTTTTTCAAGCACGAGCTTGAAAAACTCAAGAGCCAAACTCAAGCTTTAGAAATAGAGGTCTATACAAGCGAAGCTTGAACTCTCTAACGTTAAATGAGTCACGCGTAAGAAAAGCGAGCTTGCACTTGGCTCGTTTGCGCCCCTATTTCCAGCATAGCCGAAGTCAACCTAAGCGCTTGAATAAAATCAAAAAAAGAATTAACACGCACACCACAAGTCAACTTACCCATATACCACGGCCAGACTTTTCAACAATGGGATCAAAACAATCCTGCAAATGGGTACAATGTAACGTTAGCAAAACGAACTTAAAAAAGTAAATTATGATAAAAAATGAAAGCAAAAAAACTGAAGTGTTTAACAAATGTATGGTGTGAAAAGGCATATTTAATCAATATCAACTCTGAAACCACACCATTTTTGTCAAGTTTCTAAAAACAAAACACAAAAAACTAAACTATAACACCACACAGAAAACCAAGATAGCTATTGAATGAACCGGATTACACACTTAAGTCCACATAAGATATGTGGCAAAGCAGAATGGTAACAAAAACGTTGATTATTGATGAAATCAACCACTTAAATTGGAAGTTCATACCTCCAAAAATGTTTCAAACCAATGCAAATATCTAAAGTGTATTTTTGTTTGTACTTCATTTATCCTTTAAATTTTAGAAAACCGATATAAAAAAGATTTTAGATCAACTCAAGTTGCAACACTGACCGGTTACCTAACTTGGCTGCTCCACCCAATGGCTGACCCATTTACTTAGACTAGTGGAAAAGCCCGCGCGTTGCCGCGGGTACATACATTTTACTGCCGCAAACGTGTTTCCTGTAATTTATTTTGAATACCAAGTTGTTAATACAACTAATATACCAATTTATGAAGAACAATTTCGGCGAAGTTTACAAAAGATAAAACATTAATCCTTATGCTCTTGCTACCGATTCTTCTTCATAATAAGATCCTAATGTTGCAGTTAAAAAATAGCAAACTTTATTGCTTATAACACTTTCATTATACAAATCATCATCAAAACTCATAACGGCTTATAGAAGTATGTCGTTAGCAAGGTTAGTGAACATTATGAATTTATGATGGACTAATATGTTGATAATAACAATTGGCTGAACCTAAAAGGCTGTAGCCACTAAACTATATGTTGTTAATGTTTTATGTTTATATAACATCTCGTCAAATTTGTAAATCAATTAAACAAACTGTTTGTAAATTTAGACATCGAATCATATAATATAACCATTTTAGACTCTAAGCCCTTTGTAGACCATCTTCGGTAACTTTGACACAAATCGTGGCCTTAATCTTTACTGCAGCTTGGATAACATTATACATTCCATCTTTGACTTAACTTCCATCAGAGCTTTGACCACTGATGTGTGAAATGTGTAGTAAATAAATCAGTCAAGTTTTAAAAAATGGAAAAACCTACAAAACCACACACTAACGGCAAGTGTACCGGTCGCAGTGTAGCGGAGCAAGTAAGTCCGGAATATCGAACCGTGGACACAATATGGCGACTCTCGGTACTAAACCTCTGTCGACTCCTAGCCTATTAATTTGGATTTTTAAGAATTAATTATAAGCTAAATGCAAATAAAATAAAAACAATTAAAATAAATAACACAAAGACGAAAACAGGAAGCTAAGAACACTGGATCGAACTCAGATAATGTGGAAGGCAACTACCTAGGTCTAGAATCCTACCCACAGACTCACAACTCTCAGAATCGAATAATGGATTGGCTACCAGATTTCCTAAAGATACGCCCGACCCAGGAAACCCCTAAAGCATGCTAGATCACCTACCGGTCTCACTAACACCTCTCAGAAAATCTTAAGGGACGTGTAAATCACTGGTTACTAGTTCGGATCACCTCCCGGTCTCACCTCACTAGGGAATGCTAAGGTACTCGAAAGACTCGCTCACCTCCCGGTCTCGCTAGTGACAACACACTCAAAAATGTGAAGGAGTAATCTAATTGGCTTGGAAATAATTCGGAATTACAAGAATCTAAAGACACACTAGGCAAGGATCACCTCCCGGTCTCACCTAAACCTGATACCTAAAGATCTAGACAACCCGACACCCTATCACCTCCCGGTCTCAAGGAATGGCAGAATACCTAAGTCCTCTAAACTCTCAAATCTGGTTCCTATGGAATTAGACGTCAAAAACCATAAACTAGTTACAAGCACAAAGCAGGTAACCTAACATGCATCTATAACTGAAAGACATTCAACAAGACACATGTGGAACTATCAAAGATCATAAATTAGACTTAAATATGCATACGCATCATAACCAAACACAATTAAATCTTTACCAAAACATAAGCCAATTATATAATTAAACGAATCCGAAAGTTATAAAAATGCAAGTATTCATCATACCGACCTAGGTAGCCTAAATGTTTAGCTACTCATTAACATGGAAAAAGATAAAAACATAGGTTCAAAATAACGCGTAGTCATGGTACTAATATTTATTAACACAAAGTAAATAAATATAAACCTAAAACTTGTAATGATCGAACCCGTAGCTTCAATCTTGACCCGTGCCTCACTGGCCTTCAATTAATATCTAAAACAATTCAAAGCTGCTTGCTGTAGTAGATTTCTCTTTTTGGCGGCTCCTGTAGATTTCGGTGTTGCTCCTTTATGACTTGTTCGATGTGTATTTGTTTTCAGCCCTTGGCGGCTGCTATGTCCCCTGATCATAATATGTTGCCTCTTATAATAATAACTAGTAGAATTCCCAGCCGCGAGCGGCTGGAATTTGGTTGGTATTGTATCGCTTATTTATGTTCTCCGTCCTTTTGTTTTGAACCGTGACTTTTAACTATGGTGTGGCAGAAAATCATCACATCGTCTAATTCACATACCACCACCGTAATATTTCATGTTTATGTTTATTTAATTAGTCGACATATGATGATTTGTTTATATATAAAATAATATAAGTAGATAGTGACTCCATATAATAATGTTTTACATTGGGAAACATTATGTACTGTCAAAATTGAAAACCATGTGCGTTTTCTCTCCACCCACCATACATCAATCAATATATTTTTATTTTGACTCAACAAAATCTCAAATGTGAATGAAGTTTTTTTTATTTTTTTGAAACCTTTCTCCGTCTCATTCACAAGCACACTCCCTCACCCCTCTCTATCTCTCCCTTTCTCTGTCTTCCTGCCTTCATTTGGTATCTCCTTTCCATTACCATGACCAAGCAACTGCCACCTCTTATTTCTTTGCCATCTACCCCAATTCACAAGTAAACAATCATAAGGTCACAGATTTTGCGGGAGGTTGTGTACATCGAGGCATGCAATCCAGTCGGCAGTCTCGTCTTCGTCGGGAACCCCCGTCGTCGCTGCCTACCCTATCAAGATGCAGCCGCTGTGTAAACTAATCAGACATTCAGATCCACAAGACATAATTAACAATCGACACAGCACAAGAGTTTTGCGGCAGGGTTTCTATACAGTAGGTGACGGCAGCACCATGGGTATCAAAGGCAGGGAAGAAATACGTAGTCGGAACCGTCACCACGGTGGTCTGGTGGTTGATGCCAATGGTTTTGATAGCGATTTTTATCATACAAAAACCCTAATTACGATTACTAACAACAATCATCGTCATCAAATCACCATGAACATTCAAGAACTCCCACTAACACATGTATGCGATTTTTATATATATGTATACTCTATGATTTTTAAACTTTTCAAGCATTATAAATCATTATAAAACATGTGAAAATTATACTTTTCCATGCAAGAGTCCTCCAAGCCTAGAGATTTCACCCAAACTAGCTTGAAGAGATGATTAAGATTGATGTTTATTGAAAATTGAGTGTGGGGGGGGGGGGTATTCACGACGCAAGGGTGGGTTAGGGTTAGGGTTTTTAATTTATTTTTCATCAATAATTATAAGGAGATTTGGCTTGTTGCCCAAGTAATTGGGTATTAGAGCCTTTTAGTCTACTAACCGGACCCGTTAATCATGTTTTAGCCCAATACCGGACCCGATAATATTAACCACCCTAACTTACTTAAAAATCGTTGTTTTTATCATCTCATAACATATTAATCATAAAGTGCACGTAATTTGCATGGTTTACGTACTAACTATCAGTTAAGCAGTAATTCGCATAAACACGTAATTCACATAAACATGTTACTTCACGTTCATCATATTTCAATTGTACACATTATCATGTATGCATTGTGATGATAACTTTACTTATTATAATGTAACATATGTTATTATCACATAACATATGTTATTACCCTATAACATATAGGAAAACCTTCCTAACTAACCCTAGTCAAGTGTTTAGTCATGTATGCACATGCAAGTTAACTAGAGTTTAGTTAAAGTAGGAACCTGAAAATGCGGGGTGTCACAAGCGATTTGGGAGAAAAATACGAATTCATTTTTTTTTCTTTTAGTTTTTTGTTGAATTTGGACTTTTGAGTAGTAATGATTCCGTGATTTTTTATTAATATGTGTGTAATTGGTGGATTGATATAGAGACTTAACTGTGAATGTTTGATTTGAGTCATTTATAGTTGTGTAACACCCCAACCGATGGCGGAATCATCGAGGTGCCACGTAGTGACGATTGTTCAAAAGCACATGGTACCAAAATGTAAATATTATTGAATAAACCAGAATTGTCTTACATGGAATGGAAAATACATTGTCTAAATGAAATGTAAATATTGAAATAACTGAATTAAAATAAAGCACTAAATGTCTCTTGCTAAAGCATTAGATCAAACTGCACCTGAAACATATACAAAAATAGGTTTGGCCAACATAAGAAATGTTGGTGAGCATTCCTAGTTTTGATATATATATATATATATAGTAAGTTAAAAAGATATACAATTCAAGTGCATGCTACAGTGCAAATATGTAAACTATGTATCATACAAATGAGCGAAATCAACCCTGTGACTGTATAATGTACTGTATGAACGGTGGTGTACTCATCCAATAAATGGGTGATAACTTAACAATGCCCACGGATTCTCCGATGAAAAAGGGGGAGAATCAATCTAGGCGGATTGTCAATCCAAATAGCGCTATCCAATGTTAAGGTCGGCTTGTACCATGTTAATGATTTCACTAAGTACAAATGTAATCCACATGTATTGTCTAAGCATAAAGCACGTTGTAGCAATGCACATAGTACTAGAATTGTATTGTAAAAAAAATGTAAACTTGTATTTGAAATTGTAATAGTGTACATGTAACACCCCAAAAATGTATAAAAGCAAAAAGGGGTAGGAATACTCAGTGTCTACGTAATAGCTTGAAATTGAACTGGACAACGAAATATGCGTTGGAAATATTCCAAAGAATCAACCTAAAGAATTTGATAATGTGTAAGGAATAACTCTAGGATACATGAAAGTCTAGGGTTTCGAATTGGGGATAAACGTTTATTTGATTAATAAACAAATTGTTTATTAAAATATAAGAAGTTTAATAAATAAAATAAATAAAAGTCTTTTTGTAAATTTTTGAGTTAAATATAGTCACAACATAAGATTTTGATTATGAAAATAATTTTTATAAAATTATTTTCTTGAAAATAGAATATTTAATTTAATTATTTTGAATTGTCAAAATATGACTTTAATATCTATAAATATTAAAATTAAAGAATTTCTGAATTAAAAATTGTATTTCAGTTCTAGATAGTTAGAAATAATTTATATAAAATTTTGGTGTAAAAATATTGAAAAAATGAATTTATTATGATTTATTTATGATTAAAACTAACAAAAATTAATTAAAAATATAAAATAAATGGTTTTTCTGAAATAAAAATATTTTCTGGGATGTTTAAGAATATACAAGTTTAGGATAATTTTTGTGAGATTTAATAAAATCGTTTAGATATTTTTATAGAATTTAATAAATATAAATGAATAAACTTGTATTATTAATAATATATATTAAATAAATTATTTTTGAAAAACTAAAATTTGGGTGATGAACTTTATCATTTGAAGATCATATCATAATTTTTGTAGAATTTATAAAGCACTTTTAGTATTTAAAACTGATTTTAAAAGATTAAATATGTTAAGTATATATATAAAATGGCAAAAAAAAAATATATGTTGGTTATGGGAATCGAACCCGGGCCTCTGGCCGGTTCGGGTTTTATCACAAGCGTGGCCACCAACTGAGCCACACCCGGAGAACGGAATATATTGGATTTAAATTAATTATATAGGTTTAAATGTGTTAATGGTTTAAATGAAGAAAAAAAATAAAGGTGTGTGTGGGATTCGAACCTGGCCAAGAGGCCGGTTCGTTCCCTTTGTCTCACGCGTGCAAACCAACTGAGCTGTCTCAGTTGGTTGTATTTTCTTCTTTACAAAATAATTATATACTCTATCAGACTCAAGTGTTCTTCCCCAATTCTTAACAAATCGAGCCCTAATCTGTCAATCACCACAATTGGTGATCATTAGCCCCTGAATCTTTGGGGCTAATGATCACAAGGTGCCGAACACTAGAACCCACAAAAAAAACTTACAATTAACGCGTGGTCGGGTCTGCGAGTTCGAACAAGAAAGCGCCCCAAAAACGATTTAAAGCAGCTTCAATAATAGATTTAAAACAGAAATTGAGTGTATAGGGATGTTTATCGGCGATCTGAGATGGTCTAGGCATGTCCAATTTATAGTATAAAGGTTGGATTGAAGATTTGGTAAGCTTTGACTCGGCTTGAATGTGTTTGACGCGTATCAAGGTAAAATAAGTATGATTGGCGACGATTATGGCTATAAGTTGACGCGTCTGGTCAATAACAATCAATACCTTTCCAAAATCTGATCAATTAACGCGTTTAGAAGGTGATTGATGATGAATCACACGACATTTGACTTCTTTGTAGTCAACTGTTCAGTTTTGAAGTTTGTATATAATAATTATCAAGTGGGTTTCTAAACAAAAGATGGGTGTAGCCTAGTGGTTTGATGTGTTGTGGTGTTGTGAACCGGTTTAGGACGCGGGTTCGAACCCCGTCCTAAACATTTATTTATTTTTTACAAGGTTTTAGCTATTATGTTATAATAACTAATATATATAATGATTAAACGAACCCAAGGGTATCACAGAATATTTTTTAAACGTTCGAAAAAAAATGTAACGCCTTTATTAATTGAGATTTAACGTACATCGAAATATAAAATAATACAAAGAAAAGTGACGGATGTCACAGCATCCCCTACTTTTAGAAATTTCGTCCCGAAATTCCTTCAAGTGGTAGTCTCTGGAAAAAGATGAGGATACTTTGACATCATTTGATCCTCACGCTCCTAAGTAAACTCTGGGCCTCGCTTGGATTCCCAACGAACTTTGACAATCGGAATTCGGCTTCGCTTAAGCGTCTTGACATCTCGATCCATAATCTCCACAGGTTTCTCTATGAAGCGCATCGATTCGTCAATCTGGATATCCTCTAAAGGAACATGGAGGTTATCTTCAGCCAAACACTTCTTAAGATTAGAAACATGAAACGTTGGATGAACATTATTGAGCTCTGGTGGTAAATCGAGCTTGTAAGCCACCTTCCCAACCCGCTCAAGGATCTTAAAAGGGCCTACAAACCGTGGTGCAAGTTTCCCTTTCTTTCCAAACCGAAATACACCCTTCCAAGGTGAAACCTTGAGAAGTACCATGTCTCCGACTTGAAATTCTAGAAGCTTGCCCCTTTGATCGGCATAGCTCTTCTGTCTGCTTCGAGCAACTTGTAAGTTCTCACGAATGCGAAGAATTTTGTCTGTCGTTTCCAGTATTAGTTCGGGACCGGTGATTTGTGTTTCACCAACCTCGCTCCAACATACAGGGGAACGACATTTGCGACCATAAAGTGCCTCAAACGGTGCCATGTTAATACTGGAATGGTAGCTGTTATTATACGAGAACTCAACCAAGGGTAAGTGCGTGTCCCAATTACCACCAAAGTCGATGATGCATGCTCGAAGCATATCCTCCAATGTTTGGATGGTTCGTTCAGTTTGACCATCCGTCTGTGGGTGATAAGCCGTGCTAAGATTCAGTTGTGTACCAAGTGCGGACTGAAATGTCTGCCAGAAGCGAGAAGTAAACCAGCTATCACGATCGGAAATAATGTCTAGAGGAATACCATGACGGCTGACAATCTCACTGATGTAGATCTTAGCCAATTTCTCAGTTGTGTAGGTCTCACGAATGGGTAGGAAGTGAGCAGATTTGGTCAAACGATCGACAATAACCCAGATACTGTCATGTCCACGAGTGGTGCGTGGAAGTTTCGTGATGAAGTCCATAGCAATGTTCTCCCACTTCCACACTGGGATTTCTGGTTGCACAAGCAAACCAGATGGACGTTGGTGCTCAGCTTTGACCTTGGAACAAGTAAGGCATTTAGCCACATAAAGAGCTATGTCCTTTTTCATACCGGGCCACCAATACAAAGTACGCAGATCCTGATACATCTTATCTGCACCAGGGTGGATGGAGTAACGAGACTTATGGGACTCGTCCATGAGGAAGGTACGCAGGTTGTCACGGTCAGGGATCCAAAGACGGTTCATGAAATAAAGTAAACCATTTTTGGTTTCCAACTGATTTTCGGCTCCACACGACATTTCTTCGTACATGTTGCCCTCAGTAACAGAGACATGTTGGGCTTCAATGATGCGGAGTTTGATATCAGACTGGACCTGGGCACAATAAAGCTGGGCATGACCTTTACGACTAAGAGCATCGGCTACAACATTCGCCTTGCCAGGATGGTAGCGAATCTCGCAGTCGTAGTCGTTTAACAACTCGACCCATCGTCGTTGTCGTATATTCAGATATTTCTGGTTGAAAATGTGTTGCAGACTCTTGTGGTCAGTGAAGATCACACATTTTGTACCATATAAATAGTGCCGCCAAATCTTAAGTGCGAAAACGACCGCTCCGAGTTCAAGATCATGGGTAGTGTAATTTTTCTCATGGTTTTTCAGTTGTCGTGATGCATATGCTATAACCTTGCCTCGTTGCATGAGAACGCAACCAAGACCTTGGTTGGAGGCATCACAATAAACCACGAAATCCTCATTGCCGTCAGGTAAAGTGAGGATTGGAGCATCACACAGTTTCTGCTTCAAAGTCTGGAATGCTTCTTCCTGACTGGGTCCCCATACATATGGTTTATCCTTATGGGTCAAGGAAGTGAGAGGTAAGGCAATCTTGGAGAAGTTGAGAATAAATCGACGATAGTAACCCGCTAAGCCAAGAAAAGAGCGAATTTCCGTGGGAGACTTGGGTGTAATCCAATTCTTAACAGCCTCAATCTTAGCTGGATCCACGTGTATACCCTTATCACTAATAATGTGTCCCAAAAATTGAACTTCCTTAAGCCAAAATTCACACTTGGAGAATTTGGCATACAGTTGTTCATTCTTCAAAAGACTCAAAATTTGTCTAAGGTGTTGCTCGTGGGCTGATTTGGTTTTAGAATAAATGAGAATGTCATCGATGAAAACGATTACGAACTTATCCAAGAAGGGTTTGCACACGCGATTCATGAGATCCATGAAGACAGCGGGTGCATTCGTTAGTCCAAAAGGCATAACCATGAACTCGTAATGCCCATAGCGTGTACGGAAAGCTGTCTTTGGAATATCGTCTTCATGGACTCGTAGTTGATGATATCCCGAACGAAGATCGATCTTTGAGAAGCAAGTCGAACCTTGAAGTTGATCAAAGAGGTCATCAATGCGAGGTAAAGGGTACCGGTTTTTTAATGGTGAGTTTATTCAGCTCCCGATAATCAATACACATACGGAAAGATCCATCCTTCTTCTTTACAAATAAGACTGGAGCTCCCCAAGGTGATGAACTGGGGCGAATGAAACCCTTGTCTGCCAACTCTTGAAGTTGACTCGCAAGTTCTTGCATCTCGGAAGGTGCAAGGCGGTACGGAGATTTTGCAACGGGCGTAGCACCAGGTACAAGATCAATACGAAATTCAACAGGACGCACCGGTGGTAGTCCAGGTAAGTCATCAGGAAAGACTTCGGGAAATTCACGAACAACAGGAACATCTTGGATACTCTTGTCTTTACCTTTCTTTTCCACAATATGGGCCAAGAAAGCTACGTATTTCTTGCGTAGATATTTCTGTGCTTGAGTGCAAGACATGAGTTTAAGACCACTGGATGGTTTCTCACCATAAACTCGTAAAAAGTCACCCGATGCGAGAGGAAACCGAATAAATTTCTCAAAGCAGACAACTTCGGCATGATGTTTAGAAAGCCAATCCATACCCACGATAACATCAAAGCTTCCCAATTTCATGGGTATAAGATCAATGGTGAAGTCATGTTCGTTAAGGCTAAGAGTACAACCCTGGATGATAGAATCGATTGAGATGGGTTTACCATCCGCGACCTCGACAGTGAAAGGCGCTCCTAATCTAGAGCGAGTGTGAGATAATAAAGGTTCGAATGCTAACGACACAAAACTTTTATCCGCACCAGTATCAAATAAAATTGAAGCATAACGACCATCAAGTAAAAACGTACCATTCACCACATCATTTGCTTCCTGGGCTTCTGCTGCATTAATGTTGAAAGCCCTACCACGAGCCACTGGGTTTGCTGCACGGTTTGCTGGGACAAGTGCTGGACATTGGTTTCTAAGGTGGTTTGGATCACCACAATTGAAGCAAGCTCGACCATATGCTATAGGTTGTGGGTTTTGGCGAGCTGGTTGAGGGTTGGTTGGTTGAGGGTTAACAGGTTGAGCATTAATTGGTTGAGGTCGAAACACAGATCGACATGTGGCAGCTACATGACCGTACCTACCACAGGTGGTACAGTGGCGACAAGGAAAATTTGTGGGGTGATGGTACTGACAGGTGGCACACTTGGGTAAGTTTCCACTATAAACCTTCTTAACAGGAGGAGCCTGAGCCATTGGAGCCTGGGCTATTGGAGCCTGAGTTACTAGGGCCACAACAACATAGTTTCTACCCCTGGACTTCCGCTTCCTAGTGTTGGAACCGGTATTGTCTACAGCAACTCTTGATGATTCAGTAGTAGGGGTGGGGGTCTTCTCAGCTGGTTTCTTGGTTCCTTTCCTAACCAGATTTCCCTTTTTGACGTGCTTGTCAGTCAAGGAGGCTGCAAGCTGAATGGCTTCTTCCACCGTAGTGGGTCTGCTTCCAGTGACTACATCTTGAATTAGGTCAGGCAATCCCTTAATATATTTCTCGATTGCTCGAGAGACCGGGGTAACCATGTGTGGAACCAAAATACTGAGCTCATGATATCGAGTGTTGTACGCAAGATTTTCACCACTGTCTTGTTTCAACCCATGGAACTCTTCCTCTAGTTTCCTCATTTCGTTCCTAGGGCAGAACTTGGCGATCATGAGTTCCTTGACCTCAGCCCAAGACAAGGATAGAGCAACATCCGCGCCCCGATTACGCTTTTCACCATTCCACCAGGTCAATGCCCCCTTTTGAAGGACACCGGTAGCATAGCGAACGCGGAGGTTATCAGGACACTCGCTGTTCACGAAGGTACTTTCCATACTTTCAAACCATTGGAGGAGGCCAGTAGCACCCTCCTCCCCAGTAAACTTCGTGGGGTTGCATGAGTTGAAGTGTTTGAATGTGCACCGAAATTGAGTTGCACCCTCTGTGTTGGTACTGTTGCTGTATTGGGTTAACTCACTAACAAGATTTGGAATCACTGCAGCAATTTGCTCAGCGACTAGAGAAGCAAGGCGACGATCAGAACGTTGTCCAGAAGCACGAATAGTGCGTTGGCTAGCATCACGGAGCATACGGCGAGCAGACATCTACAAGGCAGTCAATGAAATATTATGAGATTAATAAATGTAAGTGTATAATTGCATAAAGGATTATGAATACAAGATATTGTATGTGAAATAGGAGTATATCATTTGAAATATTTGCATAACATGCTTGGATTGCCCTTGTCTAGTTATAAAGCCCAACAAGAACGTTGACTTTTCAAAGAAATTGAGCCCAATGGTGATCAAAGAAGACATGCTTTAGCCTATAAGTGGACACTCACTCCAGGAATCCCCAGGTAAGCATAACAGGTCCGTAAATGGATTTATGCGCTATGCTTGCCTATGCCAGAAAACCCAGTGTACAGGCATCCACCCTTCCAGATTGCACGTGTCCTTTTTCACACTCATTAAAGTTCAACAACTTTGAAGGAGCAAAAATAAGAGTAGGCATTATGCCTAAGAGTGTCTTCATGAAAGGTACTGCTCCCGCTCCATGATGATGTAGTCTTTCCACTCCTAGTAGGACACCATCTCTATATACCATGATGAAAGATGAGGAGAAATGGAGAAGAAGGGGAAAGATTGAGGAAGGAAAGTGGAGGGTAATGAGGGGAATGATAAATTAGGAAATGTTGTACCTGAAAGTTGAAATTCGGTTATAGTCTAGGCTAAAAGGCATTCTAATAACCTAATTCCCTATAACCATGGCTCTGATACCAATCTGTAACACCCCAACCGATGGCGGAATCATCGAGGTGCCACGTAGTGACGATTGTTCAAAAGCACATGGTACCAAAATGTAAATATTATTGAATAAACCAGAATTGTCTTACATGGAATGGAAAATACATTGTCTAAATGAAATGTAAATATTGAAATAACTGAATTAAAATAAAGCACTAAATGTCTCTTGCTAAAGCATTAGATCAAACTGCACCTGAAACATGTACAAAAATAGGTTTGGTCAACATAAGAAATGTTGGTGAGCATTCCTAGTTTTGATATATATATATATATATATATATATAGTAAGTTAAAAAGATATACAATTCAAGTGCATGCTACAGTGCAAATATGTAAACTATGTATCATACAAATGAGCGAAATCAACCCTGTGACTGTATAATGTACTGTATGAACGGTGGTGTATGTAACATCGCGAAAATTTTCAAATTTTAACACGTATATTATTATTTTATTTTATCATTCAAAAAGTGCCTAAGTTTTATTTTCCGACCACACAACTTATATATATATGTATGTATATATATATATATAAAAGTATAATAATAATATTAAAAATAATTTTCAGATTTTATAAGTTTAAAAAAAAATAAATAAATAAATAAATTTAGTTTTAACAACTCTAAACCAAACACTCTAAACCAAAACCCAATATCCCTCTTTATACTCCAGCCCAACCCAAGCCCAAACATCCAGCCCAACCTTCTCTTGGTCCGGCCCACAGCATGGCAGGCCCAACTGCCCCTCCCCTTTACTGCGTTTAAAAACAAAAAAAAGGAGCTGCTTATGCTGGGTTTCGAACCGGGGACCTTCCAGACACAACCCACACACACAACCATCTAAGCCACACATGTATCTTGTTATAATTCCAGATTGTTTTATCTAAATACATAAATAAAACTCATTCTTCTTGTTCTCTGCTCGACGAACAGCAACAGCTGTTGCTGACCAAGCCTTTGACCCAGTCAAATCATCATAATTGACGCATAATCGATTCAGTTTAAGAAGGTTACTTGATTACCGGCCTACTCATCATCAAATACACGTCGATTACAGTTAATTCTTACCAAATTTGAGCTTTGACGCGTCAAAGCTCATTAACTCGGCCAAGCTTGCCATTTCGAACAATCAGACACCATCACTATAAATTGAACCTCTGCGAGGCTTCACAACTCGCCACTCAATCTCTCTCGACCTCTATTTCTTCTTAATTTCACGTTGTTCTTTATCCACGATCGAACGTTTGACTTTTTGGTTGACCGGCCAATCGAGCAACGAAACATTCTTGTAAGTTTGATTTTGTTTATGGGTTTCAATAATCGGCGATTACACATAATTTACCCTATGGTTAATTGGACTAAATCTGTGTAAAACGTCCGATTGGAATTATTAGGGCTCGATAACAATTTTAGGGAAGAACACGTATGATCTGTTTAGTATTTATTTTATATAAACCACTACCAAACACAACCACTGGTCTAGACCAGGTGGTTGTGTCTGGTGCTCGGCTGCTGGTCCACGCGGGTTCGAACCCGGTCTGTGGCAATTCTTTTTTTTTTGATTAATTTACAAAACAAACAAATACATATATAATCTTTAAGTATTTTAAAATTAGTTTTAAAATACTAAAACTCTTTTATTAATTCCACAAAAATTATTTCAGGTAAATATGATGAAAAAGTTTCACCTACAATTTTTAATTTTCAAAAATTTATTTATTTAATATATATAATAAATAAATCAAGTTTATTCTATTTTCTCTATAAAAATCTATAAAAATATCAAAACAGTTTTATAAATTCCCACAAAAATTATCCCAAGTTTGTACAATGATAAACTTTACTAAAATGATTTTTAATTCAGAAAAATCATTTATTTTATATTTTTAATCAATTTTTGTTAGTTTTAATCATAATTAAATCATAATAAATCCAATTTTTAATATTTTTGCACCAAAATTTTATACAAATTATTTCTGATCATTTAGAACAGAAATATAAATTTTAAACTAAAAATTATTTAATTTTAATATTTTTAAATATTAAAGTTAGATTTTGACAATTTGTTATAAATAGAATTAATATTCTATTTTTAAAGAAAATAATTTTATAAAAATTATTTTTATACTTTAAATACATTATTGGGACCATCTTAAATTTAAATTCATAAAAAGATTTTCTTTATTTATTTACTAATATTCTCTCAATTATCAAACATTTTTAATATTAATCAAACGAGCATTTATCCCCAAATTCGAAGCCCTAGAACATATACATTTGTAGACTCGATAGACTTAGACATATTTATTACTTTATTATAGGGTGATACTTGACACATTTGGGCAACACACTATTCTATTTTTCAAGAGATAACATTTTGCTAAGGTGAGTTTTACATAGCCCCTTTTCTATTTATCACCATTTTTGGGGTGAAACATGTTACAACATCATTTATGCAATTCAATCATCAATGTGTCTATGTGTTTTCTATGTTGCATTATGTCTTGAGCATGATTAGAGTAAGCACCATTCTAGCATAATCATTACCTCCGTACAAGCCGACGGTATACATTGATAGATCTATTGGACTGACAATCCCACCCGGATACGTGCCTCCTACAAAGGTAGCGTGGGTGTTTGTTATCGTATAACATATTCAAGTGAACCATGAGCGTATGGGATGTATCATATTATAACAGTCACCAGGGTTGGTTATGCACTCGATTTATTTCTAGTATGTTCTCACATATGGACTAGATTGACATGACACATGAATTGCACAACATTTTTATTCAATTATCAAAAACCTATGTAATTCTCACCAACTTTTGTTGACCCAAAACCTTTTCAACTTAACATGTTTCAGGTTCTATTTGCTTGAAGATTTGAATTGATGCTTGAGGATATGTGTATAGTTTTATTCAATTTGATGTACAAATTCTAGAACAATTGTATGTAATTCATTTAAATCATTTAATGAAATTTATTATTCACCATGAGCTACTGAACAATCATCAATACGTGACATCCCGATGTTTCCGCCATCGGTTGGGGTGTTACAGATTGGTATCAGAGCCATGGTTATAGGGAATTAGGTTATTAGAAAAATAATCTAGTCTATAACCATAGGATTTAATCAGTACCTGCTTCTTTTACTTGCTATACTCTATCTCCCTCCTACTTCTTATCCCTACTTTCATCCCTACAAGAAGGTTACTCTCCATCACTGGACCCACTCTTAGACTGATAGGACAAAATCCTCAGGTTTAACCTGAACCACCTTGAGATCTCGTCGAAGTTCTAGATTTTAATAACGAACACGTGCAATCTGGAAGGGTGAACGCCTGTATTCTGAGTCTTCTGTCTAGGCTGGCATTGCGCATATATCCCAATCAGACGAGGGACCCGGATGCCTACCTGGGAATTCTCGGGATGAGTGTTCACTTATAGGCTAATGCATGTCTTCATATATTATTAGAAGCTAGAATCTTTGATAAGTCAACGTTTCCGTTTATTCATTTTAATGGATAGATGATTACATTCCTTATATTACCCCATTGTCCTTCATTCAACCCATATCTTATTGAACATTCATTACCCAAATCACTTCTGTAACCGATGCCCTAAACTGATCAAAGATCAAGAACCTCCAGCTACTTAAACAGCAAGTCTCACCATTTGACTATTGGTTACTTTCATTCTATGTATTGACGCCATTTGAATAATAAATAATAGTAATTAAATTTTTGTCTGAGAGCATGCTTGTTTGAATGTGAACTAATTATCTAAATCTATACAACTACAACTCATATAATGGGCTTGATATACTTGCTTGCATAAACATGCTATCAATTTGCAATCTATGTGTATAGTAAATGTCATCATGCCTTTTCAACAGTCGGGAGAGGCCCTACAACCTGCTCCACGACTGGTGGAAGCTACCAAACAACCTACTTAACGATTGGTAGAGGTCATCATGTCTTTCCAACAGTCGGGAGAGGCCCTACCACCTGCTCAACGACTGGAGGGGACTATCAGATCTGCTCAACAATCGGTAGAGTCATAGAAGGACACAAAACCTTAATGTAAGGTAAATTGGTAATTGCGGTCCGGAACGTAATCATGAATTTACAGGTACGTTAAGGTAGTGTGAAATTCTATCAAGGTTTACGGTGGATAACCAAATGTGAACCCTAGTACTTGGCAGTTCATTTAGTCAACCAACTCACACGTAACACGCCTCTTATCCACACTATTCGAGACAAATTATTCTATTCATGTCGCGCCTTAACACAAAATTTTCCAGATCACACTTGTCCTAATTTCTACCCAATCCCCTTCAACCCTGTGTTTTCAATAAACTTCGGGACGAAGTTTCCAAAAGTAGGGGAGACTGTAACATCGCGAAAATTTTCAAATTTTAACACGTATATTATTATTTTATTTTATCATTCAAAAAGTGCCTAAGTTTTATTTTCCGACCACACAACTTATATATATATGTATGTATATATATATATATATAAAAGTATAATAATAATATTAAAAATAATTTTCAGATTTTATAAGTTTAAAAAAAAATAAATAAATAAATAAATTTAGTTTTAACAACTCTAAACCAAACACTCTAAACCAAAACCCAATATCCCTCTTTATACTCCAGCCCAACCCAAGCCCAAACATCCAGCCCAACCTTCTCTTGGTCCGGCCCACAGCATGGCAGGCCCAACTGCCCCTCCCCTTTACTGCGTTTAAAAACAAAAAAAAGGAGCTGCTTATGCTGGGTTTTGAACCGGGGACCTTCCAGACACAACCCACACACACAACCATCTAAGCCACACATGTATCTTGTTATAATTCCAGATTGTTTTATCTAAATACATAAATAAAACTCATTCTTCTTGTTCTCTGCTCGACGAACAGCAACAGCTGTTGCTGACCAAGCCTTTGACCCAGTCAAATCATCATAATTGACGCGTAATCGATTCAGTTTAAGAAGATTACTTGATTACCGGCCTATTCATCATCAAATACACGTCGATTACAGTTAATTCTTACCAAATTTGAGCTTTGACGCGTCAAAGCTCATTAACTCGGTCAAGCTTGCCATTTCGAACAATCAGACACCATCACTATAAATTGAACCTCTGCGAGGCTTCACAACTCGCCACTCAATCTCTCTCGACCTCTATTTCTTCTGAATTTCACGCTGTTCTTTATCCACGATCGAACGTTTGACTTTTTGGTTGACCGGCCAATCGAGCAACGAAACATTCTTGTAAGTTTGATTTTATTTATGGGTTTCAATAATCGGCGATTACACATAATTTACCCTATGGTTAATTGGACTAAATCTGTGTAAAACGTCCGATTGGAATTATTAGGGCTCGATATCAATTTTGGGGAAGAACACGTATGATCTGTTTAGTATTTATTTTATATAAACCACTACCAAACACAACCACTGGTCTAGACCAGGTGGTTGTGTCTGGTGCTCGGCTGCTGGTCCACGCGGGTTCGAACCCGGTCTGTGGCAAATCTTTTTTTTTTTTTTGATTAATTTACAAAACAAACAAATACATATATAATCTTTAAGTATTTTAAAATTAGTTTTAAAATACTAAAACTCTTTTATTAATTCCACAAAAATTATTTCAGGTAAATATGATGAAAAAGTTTCACCTACAATTTTTAATTTTCAAAAATTTATTTATTTAATATATATAATAAATAAATCAAGTTTATTCTATTTTATCTATAAAAATATCAAAACAGTTTTATAAATTCCCACAATTATCCCAAGTTTGTACAATGATAAACTTTACTAAAATGATTTTTAATTCAGAAAAATCATTTATTTTATATTTTTAATCAATTTTTGTTAGTTTTAATCATAATTAAATCATAATAAATCCAATTTTTAATATTTTTGCACCAAAATTTTATACAAATTATTTCTGATCATTTAGAACAGAAATATAAATTTTAAACTAAAAATTATTTAATTTTAATATTTTTAAATATTAAAGTTAGATTTTGACAATTTGTTATAAATAGAATTAATATTCTATTTTTAAAGAAAATAATTTTATAAAAATTATTTTTATACTTTAAACACATTATTGGGACCATCTTAAATTTAAATTCATAAAAAGATTTTGTTTATTTATTTACTAATATTCTCTCAATTATCAAACATTTTTAATATTAATCAAACGAGCATTTATCCCCAAATTCGAAGCCCTAGAACATATACATTTGTAGACTCGATAGACTTAGACATATTTATTACTTTATTATAGGGTGATACTTGACACATTTGGGCAACACACTATTCTATTTTTCAAGAGATAACATTTTGCTAAGGTGAGTTTTACATAGCCCTTTTTCTATTTATCACCATTTTTGGGGTGAAACATGTTACAACATCATTTATGCAATTCAATCATCAATGTGTCTATGTGTTTTCTATGTTGCATTATGTCTTGAGCATGATTAGAGTAAGCACCATTCTAGCATAATCATTAACTCCGTACAAGCCGACGGTATACATTGATAGATCTATTGGACTGACAATCCCACCCGGATACGTGCCTCCTACAAAAGTAGCGTGGGTGTTTGTTATCGTATAACATATTCAAGTGAACCATGAGCGTATGGGATGTATCATATTATAACAGTCACCAGGGTTGGTTATGCACTCGATTTATTTCTAGTATGTTCTCACATATGGACTAGATTGACATGACACATGAATTGCACAACATTTTTATTCAATTATCAAAAACCTATGTAATTCTCACCAACTTTTGTTGACCCAAAACCTTTTCAACTTAACATGTTTCAGGTTCTATTTGCTTGAAGATTTGAATTGATGCTTGAGGATATGTGTATAGTTTTATTCAATTTGATGTACAAATTCTAGAACAATTGTATGTAATTCATTTAAATCATTTAATGAAATTTATTATTCACCATGAGCTACTGAACAATCATCAATACGTGACATCCCGATGTTTCCGCCATCGGTTGGGTGTTACAGTGTACTCATCCAATAAATGGGTGATAACTTAACAATGGCCACGGATTCTCCGATGAAAAGGGGGGAGAATCAATCTAGGCGGATTGTCAATCCAAATAGCGCTATCCAATGTTAAGGTCGGCTTGTACCATGTTAATGATTTCACTAAGTACAAATGTAATCCACATGTATTGTCTAAGCATAAAGCACGTTGTAGCAATGCACACAGTACTAGAATTGTATTGTAAAAAAAATATAAACTTGTATTTGAAATTGTAATAGTGTACATGTAACACCCCAAAAATGTATAAAAGCAAAAAGGGGTAGGAATACTCACTGTCTACGTAATAGCTTGAAATTGAACTGGACAACGAAATATGCGTTGGAAATATTCCAAAGAATCAATCTAAAGAATTTGATAATGTATAAGGAATAACTCTAGGATACATGAAAGTCTAGGGTTTCGAATTGGGGATAAACGTTTATTTGATTAATAAACAAATTGTTTATTAAAATATAAGAAGTTTAATAAATAAAATAAATAAAAGCCATTTTGTAAATTTTTAAGTTAAATATAGTCACAACATAAGATTTTGATTATGAAAATAATTTTTATAAAATTATTTTCTTGAAAATAGAATATTTAATTTAATTATTTTGAATTGTCAAAATATGACTTTAATATCTATAAATATTAAAATTAAAGAATTTCTGAATTAAAAATTGTATTTCAGTTCTAGATAGTTAGAAATAATTTATATAAAATTTTGGTGCAAAAATATTGAAAAATGAATTTATTATGATTTATTTATGATTAAAACTAACAAAAATTAATTAAAAATATAAAATAAACGGTTTTTCTGAAATAAAAATATTTTCTGGGATGTTTAAGAATATACAAGTTTAGGATAATTTTTGTGAGATTTAATAAAATCGTTTAGATATTTTTATAGAATTTAATAAATATAAATGAATAAACTTGTATTATTAATAATATATATTAAATAAATTATTTTTGAAAAACTAAAATTTGGGTGATGAACTTTATCATTTGAAGATCATATCATAATTTTTGTAGAATTTATAAAGCACTTTTAGTATTTAAAACTGATTTTAAAAGATTAAATATGTTAAGTATATATATAAAATGGCAAAAAAAAAAATATATGTTGGTTATGGGAATCAAACCCGGGCCTCTGGCCGGTTCGGGTTTTATCACAAGCGTGGCCACCAACTGAGCCACACCCTGAGAACGGAATATATTGGATTTAAATTAATTATATAGGTTTAAATGTGTTAATGGTTTAAATGAAGAAAAAAATAAAGGTGTGTGTGGGATTCGAACCTGGCCAAGAGGCCGGTTCGTTCCCTTTGTCTCACGCGTGCAAACCAACTGAGCTGTCTCAGTTGGTTGTATTTTCTTCTTTACAAAATAATTATATACTCTATCAGACTCAAGTGTTCTTCCCCAATTCTTAACAAATCGAGCCCTAATCTGTCAATCACCACAATTGGTGATCATTAGCCCCTGAATCTTTGGGGCTAATGATCACAAGGTGCCGAACACTAGAACCCACAAAAAAAAACTTACAATTAACGCGTGGTCGGGTCTGCGAGTTCGAACAAGAAAGCGCCCCAAAAACGATTTAAAACAGCTTCAATAATAGATTTAAAACAGAAATTGAGTGTATAGGGATGTTTATCGGCGATCTGAGATGGTCTAGGCATGTCCAATTTATAGTATAAAGGTTGGATTGAAGATTTGGTAAGCTTTGACTCGGCTTGAATGTGTTTGACGCGTATCAATGTAAAATAAGTATGATTGGCGACGATTATGGCTATAAGTTGACGCGTCTGGTCAATAACAATCAATACCTTTCCAAAATCTGATCAATTAACGCGTTTAGAAGGTGATTGATGATGAATCACACGACAGTTGACTTCTTTGTAGTCAACTGTTCAGTTTTGAAGTTTGTATATAATAATTATCAAGTGGGTTTCTAAACAAAAGATGGGTGTAGCCTAGTGGTTTGATGTGTTGTGGTGTTGTGAACCGGTTTAGGACGCGGGTTCGAACCCCGTCCTAAACATTTATTTATTTTTTACAAGGTTTTAGCTATTATGTTATAATAACTAATATATATAATGATTAAACGAACCCAAGGGTATCACAGAATATTTTTTAAACGTTCGAAAAAAAATGTAACGCCTTTATTAATTGAGATTTAACGTACATCGAAATATAAAATAATACAAAGAAAAGTGACGGATGTCACAAGTTGTCTGATGTTCTGATTGTTTGATTCTTTTTTTTGTTTTTCAGCTGACTCATATACTGCAAGTACTCAAATATGATTGAGTTTCATGGAGACTATGGAACCAAAAAGGTATGTGAATTTTCTTTTGGTTGTCTCATTTTCATTTTAGAAGGAATTTTAGGCGAAAACCGAAAGTTGCTACTCTATTGATCTATTTACCATTTGCGTAACTATGTATATATGTATATGCAGAAAGGTAGGGTACCTATCTCAAGTGAGCTAAGAGTGAGCTAATAGTCCTTGTGAAATATGCCACCAAGTAAGCTCTCATTGCTACAATTTCGAACTTTAAATTTTGTCGTTTTGAATTCTCTATGACAACTTAAATAT
This sequence comes from Ambrosia trifida, assembly GCA_028751855.1. NCBI lineage: Eukaryota > Viridiplantae > Streptophyta > Magnoliopsida > Asterales > Asteraceae > Ambrosia > Ambrosia trifida. The sequence goes on from CM054124.1 coordinate 114,210,280, forward strand.
GTCGGAGACAATTAAATTGACAATTTAAGACAACTTGGTGAGTACAAAATGAAAATTACAAAATGATTTTTGTTGTTTCTTGACTCATTAGATCAGATTCTCAATTATATTTATGATTACATACTTTTTTTGTGTGGGTTATTGTTCTATAAAAATTTGAATTAAAAGATTGTTTTTGTTGAATTTAGGTTGCCATCTTTGAAATTCCAAATGCAAAAGGTGTACTTCCATAATAAGTTGAAGTCTTCAAACCTCACATGTTCTACCATGTACAGGAAGCAGCACAAGCAAGTCAGCCAAATTAGTTTGCTTATGCCTTTAATGAGTTCAACATTGCCTTTAACGAGTTCAGAATTGTTAGATTTGTGGCACCGGAGTGGACGTTTACATGGAATCCTTGGGTACCAAAGAAAGTGTGTTTTGTTGCGTGGCGAGCTGAATTGGACCGACTACCAACTTTGACGAACCTGCAGCACCGAAACATAGCTGTCAATTTTGTTTTCTGTCTATTTTGCAGCGAGGTGGGTGAAACGACCGACCATTTATTTATCTCATGTGGACTTGCACAGGTGGTTTGGACATTGGTGGCTCAATGGTGCAAGGTGAGTCCGATGTTCGCTTTCGGAATCAAGGACATCATCGACATGCACAAGTATCTGGGAGGATCAAAGAAAAAGAAAATGGCGATGAATGCAATTTGGCTCACTACGGTGTGGTCGATTTGGAAGGCAAGAAACGAGATTATGTTCGAAAATAAGGAGCCATTAAATCACTGACGTTTTTGTGGATTAAGGCGAGATCAAGAACAATGGATCTAGAATGGAGGACTTGGAGGGGCATCAACCTACAAGACATTGGGTGGTAGTTTTTCTTTATGTGTTTGTTGTTTTATGATGTAGTATATTTTCTTTTGTTGGTGTATTGAGCTAGCTACTCGCTTGCTGTTGGCGTTTTAATAAAATTGGTGTTTGTTGGCCGATAAAAAAAAGAATTGTTAGATTTGGCAAATTTTATTCAGTTACAGGTTTCTTTGTTCAAATGGGTTGATTTGTTTTATAAATATTTCATGGGTAATGGGTTCAATGCATGAATTGACCTAAAATACTTGAAATATAATGAGACGGGTTAATCAGCTTTGAGGTCATCCAAATTTTTTATAATTATTAAATCACTTTATTAAATAACTTAGACTTAGGCTGTTTCCGTAGTAATTTAGCGTCTATATTCATGTTTTTCATCCTGGAGATGAAGTCGAGTATTTGAGCTCTGATAGTATATGCCAGACTGAGAACGCTAATAACCGTTCACAAGCAGATTTATATTCTTCTAATGTCCTTAATGGTTTAAAAATTTCTGGATTGCCTAATCATCGATTAGCACTAAAGGTCGGTGTTCCCGTTATGTTGTTGAGAAACATAGATCAACAAAATGGCTTGTGCAACGGCACGCAATTACGAATCACCAAACTTGCAAAAGCGTGTTATTGAAGCCGAAATCATATCAGGTGGAAACATTGGTACAAAAACTCTAATTCCTAGAATAAATATGTTACCATCTGATAACAAGATTCCAGTCAAGTTCCAAAGGCGTCAATTCCCAATAAGCGTATGTTTCGCAATGACCATCAATAAAAGCCAAGGACAGTCTCTATCGAAGGTTGGATTGTATTTAAGAGACCCTGTATTCTCACATGACCAACTTTATGTCGCACTGTCAAGAGTTAAAAGCAGGGCATGAGTGAAATTACTTATACTTGATGGTGATGGGAATGTCAAGACTAAAACAAAAAATATGGTGTATAAGGAAATATTTAGTGATATTTGAATAAAATGTGTATTGCTTGCTTTTAAATTTGAATAAAATATTTCTACTATATTTTTTTATACGTTTTAACGCTCAAAATAATTGTAAGTTGTTGAACCGCGTGTCAACGCGGACAAAAATCTAGTATTTTAATATTTTTGAAAGTGGTTGTAAGTGAGGAGAGAAAAAATATAATAATAAAAGTATGAAAAAATATTATTATTTTAAAAATAAGAGAAAAGTTTTTTAAGGTAAAATAGTGATTTTTAGTGTAATTTGATGGCACGATAATGTTAGTAAAGTTGGAAGAGAGCGCAAGAGTTTGTACTTTGGTTTGTTGGATCAACACATAGACACACGTGCTCAACTCAAGACAACCCTACTTCCTTCCTTCCTTCCTTCCTTCCTTCCTTCCTTCCTTCCCTGACACTACACTAGTGATGATGGTATGACCTAAATTCAATTCCTTCCTTGTTTACCTTTCCTGATTCTTGTTATTGTTTACCCTTCCTTCCTTCCTTCCTTGATTTTCTTTCAATTAAGGCTTTCTTTATTTATTTATTTTATTTTATTTCAATCGCTCGAATTTTTAACCTAATTAAGCTGCTGCTGCTGCTGCTGCTTTTGCTTGCAGATATATTCTTCTAATTATTATTATTATTATTATTATTATTTTGTTTGGTAATCAAAGTTTTTGTTTGCAGTTTGAAATAACTAATTTATCAGACAGCAGCAGCAGCAGCAGCGAAGAGGAAGAAGATGAGGTTAAACCCCAGCCTAGAAGCGTTTCTAAAGTAGAGACCATACATTGCAGCAATGCCTTTCCATCTCAACACATATTCTTCAGCAATATTAGGGTGGGTATTTTTATGAAATCCTTACTTAATAATAATAATAATGCTGTTGTTAATATAAATAAATAAATAAATAAATACAATTCCACTTTTGTTTTGTTTTGTTTTGTTTTTCACAGAAGGATGGTGATGGTGCCAGTAGTTCTTCCGGAAGCAATAATAGATCATCCCTCTTAGGGATGGGCTTTCCGCCCGATCATGTTGACAAAGCCATCCAACAACATGGTAATGGTAATGGTATCCTGGTCGATGTTTTCAGGATCATTTAATTAGTTAGATGATTTCTATCCGACATTAAACATTTTACTTCTTCTGTAACCTAGGCGAAGACAATATGGATTTATTATTGGAGGCTCTCATTGCATATTCTGTAAGTCTACTGCTTCCTAATCCTATCCAAGTAACATTATTTGCTTCTTCCATATCTAGAAAGAAAGCTTCAAATTACACATTTACCTGCTCCCTCACAACACCCCAAGGCTGCCTGCCTGCCGCTGTATAAATCTTTTATACGTTTCTGAGTAAGTTCAACAAGTGGAGTTTTAAATTATACTTTCTTAACAGACGCTTCAAACATCAAACATCAGATCGCTGCAGCCTGCTAATGGGTCTTTATTGGACAAAGACTTGGCTCAAGTTAGCGGAAAAAGGAAGGTAATTACCGCCGCATGATGCTTCATGCAGGATTGGTTCCTATAATAGTCATCTATAACAATTGCTTATTGTTCTATAATAATATGGAACGTTCTTGAATTCTGTTTATGCCAACAATAGATTCTTTTTTGATAGTTGGAGGATGCTTTCTTGGTATCGTAGGGTAGGAGGGAGGGAGGGTAATTGACTTTTGTATCTTATAAAACATTGTTATCCTCCACGATATCTTTTATCAGCCCAATTGCCCACGCAGTTAGTTGGTAGTATATATTTTATATTGCAGAAAAACATTTTACCTGTCCTTGTGGAAGGACATGAAACTATATAACTAATTGAATGGGAAATAATGATTGCGAGGAGACATAATACCTACCTATATAGGCCATGTTTCTGTCGCCATTATTAGCTACAGATGACTGAAAGTGACTTTTTTATGCGAGTTCAACAGGCTCTTCTTATATCACATTCAGAATCATCAGATTCTCTGGATGACTTATTTGAAGATGAAAAGGATATAAGCAGTCGGGGCATTGGCTCTACAACTATTCCCTTAAAAGAGGTAATTTAGTCTCTGACATTAACATAGAAGGGGGAGTAAAGCAATAATAAACAGATTAGAAGTTTAAAAGTAGACACCCCAAGGTATTCTCATCTAATACCTTTGGCTATCTGCTTTTGGCACCAATAATCAATTGGCTATCTTTCAATTCCATTTCTTGACTGTGCTCCTTGATGTTACATTTTGTGATTTTCTTAAATCTATCCAGGACCCTGACGAGTTTTGTGACGACAAAAAGGCGTCCTTACTAATGATGAACTTCACTATGGAGGAAGTTGAGTTCGCAATAAACAAACTCGGTATCGTAACTAACTTCTATATACCAGTTTATTATTCTCCTTATGTCTGAACCAGTACAAGCCTAGTAACTGCAGCTAGTGGGGGTGATTCGAACATGTGAACCCTTGGCTGCTTTTACTGCATATATGGCAAAAAAAAATCACACGGCATACAACTTTGTAATTTAGATACTATCTTTTCTTGATTCTTAACAGGAAAAGATGCTCCTGTAAACGAACTCGTAGATTTCATATTTGCTGCTCAGATGGCTGCAGCAGATGATTCAAACATGAACCACGGAACAAGGAATGAGGTTTATTATCTTTCATTTACCAATATATATTCTCAATTTCTTCTTTTTTTTTTTTTTTTTTTTTTTTTGTGTTATTTTCTGCAACTCACCTCATCTCTCGTTGTAGACTAACGATGTTAGCAAAGTATTTGTATATATAATGGATATATATATCCGATCTATTGCCATCTCTAGTAAAAAGAAATGTAAAAAACTATTGTTATATTAGAAAATAAAGCATTTTAATATTTATAACAGATTGAATAATGAATTCACAAATTTGGAGACATGTAACCTACAGCATGACAGTTTGTATGAGTGCTCTAGCCCCCTAAGATATATAATTATAATATCATATAAAAGGTACTCAGGTCTCAAAATTTCAATGTTCATTCTGCTAAGGGTAAGTTCATTTAAACTTTTTATGAACTCACATTTGATATAGGTAAGTGTTTCAAAATTAAAATGAGTTTTAGTACAAAAAGGTTTGAACCAACTGCGATAGTGAATTTGCATTACATCAAGGTTCTATTACGGTTGAATCATTTTAAAGCTAAAGCAAAACAAATTTACTGTTTGTCCCTTAAACTAAGACCATGTGTAATGGAAATGGGATTTGGTTGTGGTTGGGGCAAATAATGCCCAGAAGTGAATTGCACACTGCCCCCCTTGAGGTTATTTGGGGGGTTATTGGGGCAAGGTGAAAAATTCCACCCCGTTGTTTGTTTTGTTTGGCCCAATCATATTCCATCTTCCTTTTTTTATTATTTGTTTTTATTTTAAAAAAATAAATAAATATTTAATATTTTATGATTTATGCCCTATGAAAATTTTCACCTCACCACTACACCCCTTATAAATTTTCACCCCCCTAGTGACCCCACATGCCAAGTGTCAAAAAATGCCCCATACAAGGTGAAAATTTTAACCTCCCACTACACATGGTCTAATGGTGGATCGCATCGGTTCGATATCTACCGGGTTGGGTGACAAATTTACTGTTTGTCCTTTAAACTATTGTTATCTTACCAAAACACGTCACATCTGATTTTAGACAGTCAATGCAATTACTTTTCAAGCTACGTATTGATTTTTTATTCATCTTATTGCAAATCACTTATCGATTATCTTTTTTTTTTTTTTTTTTTTTTTTTTTTTTTTTTTTTTTTATCAATGTCCATTGATAATTAGATATCAACTATAAGTTTGGTCTCATTCTCTATATCAGTCATGAAACCTATGATTTTCTTTTCATTTTCTTTTGTTCATAGAGAGCGAGAGCTTAGTTTGCTAACTTTGCAGTGGTAAATCAGAACCAATCGGTTCCTATAGTTTAAAAAATGATTCCTATTAATTTATAACTAAAGGACCTATTTTTGTGATGGTTAATACTGCCTGCAAAGGTTGTGAAATTAAGTATTACATATGTAGTGTTCACTCACAAATGTGGTAAAGTTGCAGAATACATCATATTTCACTTGCTTATGGGACAAACGTTCTTGCATGTTTTTCTACAGTATTAATTAATCTCCATTACAAGTCATATTATTTGTTGTAACACTAATTCGGTTAACATTAGCAGGATGCCAACACTGAGACCTTGTTTGGGACCATGGACAAGACTCTTAGATTGCTTGAAATAGGCTTTTCGGAACAGGAAATTTCTGCAGCCATTGAGAAATATGGTGAGCATATTTTAATATTTTTTCCAAGCTGTATCTATATGTTCTATTAGGCTAGTTATGTCATTATCGTAGTCTAGATGTATCCAAGTGTAATATTATTCTCTATATATAGAGCTTCTATATATGTAAGCCTATTATACATACACTTGACGTACAATTTGTTTTCTGGGTTTAGGTTCTAAAATAAAACTAAGGCAACAATGAAATGATACTGCAATTTGATTAATCTTGTATCAGGTTCGGAAATTTCCATATCAGAGCTTGCTGACTCGATTGTTTGTGATAGGATGGCTGGCCCTTGTGTTAAGAATGAAGAGGTTTTCATTTTACCTTTTCTGTTTGGTTTATTAATTAAAGCATAATTCTGACAGAAGTATATTAATTGACTTCACAGGATCCCTTTTCATCTTTTGGAGACAATTCATGGATGGTTGGAAATAAATTCAAGTCTACAGCTATGGGGGCGGATAAAGTGTTAGATGCGAGTTTTTATAGTAAGTTGGCGTTAAGAACTGAAGAAAGTATTCAGGCTGCGGCTTTGCAGAGCAAGGCATTGGACATTGCTGACAGCTTTAAAGGGAAACAACCAAAAGAAGATGAAGCGGCAGTTGGTTTACGTAGACCAAAACCAGAGTTTGAGGAATTGAGTAATTATTCTGGACCAGCACAAACTGTACCAAAACCTCCGGTTAGTTCCAAGGTTTTACAGAGACAGCTCAAGTACAAGGCTAGGCGTATGGCGGCAATGGGAGTGCCTAAGCTCATCCAGCCTGCTTCATGTAGCAGTGTGGACCAAATGGTAGCAAAAGCACCGTTATTCTTTTACGGGAATGTTATGAACTTATCTCATGATTCATGGGTCAAAATCTCTCAGTTTTTGTATGCAATTGAGCCTGAAGTCGTCAGCACAGAGTTTTTCTCAGCCTTGAGTAGGAAGGAAGGCTACATACATAATCTACCAATCGAAAACCGTTTTCACATCCTGCCAAAACCACCTATGACCATAGAAGACGCGATATCACTTAAAAAGAAGTATTGGCCGTCATGGGATACAAGAAAACAGCTGAGTTGTATTAATTCTGAAACTATTGGAATTTCCCAACTCTGTGACAAGCTCAGAAATACATTGATAAAGTCAAACGGGCTACTTTCTGTTGAACAGCAAAATGCTCTTCTTCAGCAATGCAGGACCTTGAATCTTATGTGGGTAGGCCGTAACCGATTAGCACCGATTGAACCTGAGTCGGTGGAAAGGATTCTAGGGTACCCATTGCATCACACTGAGGCCGATGGGCTGAGCTTGGGAGAAAGGCTGCAATCTTTGAAACACTCTTTTCAAACAGACACTTTAGGATACCACTTGTCTGTTTTGAAGTCTATGTTTCCTGAAGGGTTATCTGTGCTTTCAATCTATAGTGGGGTGGGAGGGGCGGAAATCACTTTGAACCGGCTTGGGATTCGGTTAAAGGTGGTAGTTTCAATTGAGCCATCAGAAGTGAAGCGTGGGATATTAAAACGGTGGTGGGATAAGTCAGACCAGACTGGGGAGCTGGTTCAGATTGCAACCATTCAAAAGTTATCGAGTAGTAAGCTTGAGAGTCTGATGAACAAGTTTGGGGTTTTTGATTTTATTATATGTCAAAATCCATATACCTACTCTCCTAGAAGCGTTACTGTAGCTATTGCAGAAGCGGAAAGCAGCTTTGCAGGTCTGGATTTCTCCATGTTTTATGAGTTTGTCCGTGTTCTGCAAAGAGTTAGGAGTGCGATAAAGACAAGGTGACCAAGTGTTTTCTATGATGGAACATAAATTATTGCTCTAGTTTGGTACACCTTGAAACTTATATGATAGATAATTAACGTACTGGTAGTATGTATGTATTTTGGTTGTTTGTCTTTTTCACTTGCTAATTTCCTGCCCCAATCCCAACATTATTACCTGTTGATGGAAGGAAAACTAACTAAGCACAAGGTTAACAATAAAATGTTTGCTAATCATCTCTCTTTTACGACCTCTCTCTCTCTCTCTCTATATATATATATATATATATATTTTACATCATCTTACTTAGGTTTACCATAATATTTATTTATTTATTTATTTATATGTTCTTTTTCTTTGTTTGTTATGGTGAACCTCTAGTGGTTGTCTGGCTAAACGAGCCGGGGTGATTTTGGGCGTTTGTAATATGTTAATGGCGTTTAAGGTTGGAATAAAATGTTCCCGTTTCATTGTTCAAGAAAAAAATTTATTTATTTATTTATAGTCAGTTACCAATATAGAGGAAGATGGCATAATATTAGCAATCCAAATTAACTCATTGAAACTATTGGGAATCAGACATGAAATTCTATCATATAGAACAAAATGAATCAATGAACGGTGAATAAACAACGGCCAGAAACTCTTAAATTCAAACAAAATGGATGGGCTCGTAAGACAATCCATGATTGTTACTAGTTACAAATTCACCACTGCTCCACTACTATTAACATCTATATCTATATCTATATCTATATCTATATATATATATATATTGCAAAGGGATTAATCATACATGTCATACTCTTATGCAATCTCTCCTTTGAAAGATACCACATAGGATGTGATGTGGCAACTCTAGACTAATTAAAAAAATGAATAAATATGGTTTAAATATGGTTTAAGCTAATCTATTAAATACCTAATCTACTTTATTATTTTCTCTCTCATGTTTCCTCCCATAACTTTTAAACGTTAATATCTTTTATATACGAGATTTTTTAAAGAAAAAAATTACACCAAATTAGCGAGTGTTTTATTATCTTTCCAACGAGTACCATAGTGTTATATAAAAAACGGAGAAAAAAACGACTATTTTTTGTAACCCGACCGGTATTGTGTCAGGTTTGTGATTAGTTTAAAAAAAATTGTGGGTTTGGGTCGGGCCTGGGATTAGGTGATACCCGACCCAATTACCCGAAACCACATACCCAAATACCCGAACTATATACCCGATCATATACCCATGAATTTTTTTAACGCATCACATAACCCTTAGACTAAAGCGTTCGATATTTCAATAAATAACTTTTTTTTTCTTATTTCATGTTAATTCTTTTAAGAATGATTGATTACAAAATTCCGAATTCATTTGACATTATATCATATTTTGTAATGACACTAGATTTATACCCCGAAGCAGAGATTCGTTTTTTTTATATTAGAATATGATAACTTATGGCAGAGATTTGTTTAAAATAAATAAATAAATAAATAATAATAATAATAATAATAATAATATTCATTAATCATATATTGGCAAGACATTAATTATGTTGTCATATTAGATATTTTATTATGTCATATAAGATATTTCAACCCGGGACGCTTTCGGGATAAAAACTAGTGATCTAATAAGATAAATTAATTTAAAACTTTTCAAACTCATAAAACTCACCCAATATTTTAGTTCTTTCAATTATCATTATTATGTTATATAATAACAATTAGAGTATGGTCTTGGTTATATTGTTCGTTTTGTTCTAGATTTTCCGTGTTAACACGCCGCAACAGCCTTGTGGGGTTAAACATTTTTTTATCTTTGATCTTTTTTCACGTTTGACAGGCTCGACAAAGTGCCTCTATTTTTTCCGGTTTGATAGTGATATACAGAGGCTTAATATTTCAAATTCAATCACCAATGGTTGAAACGAGATACATAAACTCACCACTCGCTCGCACGTCGAGCGTTTCTAAACAGGGAATAGGATACAGAATACACCACCTATAACCTCCAAAGAACACCTCCCTATTTACCAAAATAGGAATAGCAATGGAAAATTTTCTCAACAGAGAAGTTTTGTATTTTATCACTGAATGAAAAACTTTCCTTCGGTTGTTGCCATACAAAAGGAAATCAAATAACTAACTAAGCCACTACCTCTAAAATTAAGGAAACACTACTTGAATAAAATAAAAGAAAATAAATGAGAAAAGAAAATGTGCATGAATGGAAAATAACGTGATAGTGGCCGAATTGATGCATGGTAGTTATGTGTTGACTTTGACCAAAGTAACCCATGAAGCTTGGGTCGGACTTTCCCCTGATCGGTTCCATGCAATTGGTTTTCCACTTCAACAGCTACTTTATTTGAATTTGGAGACGTGGACCTATCATTCTCGCCATCTTCAAAAGAGTTTGTCCTTAAACTTGGTATAGGATCAGCTGGGTCATAATAGGGTTGTAGGTCAGCAATGTTGAATGTAGCTGAAACTCCAAAATCGCCAGGTAACTCAACCTTGTAAGCGCTGTCATTATCCTTAGAAATGATCTTGAACGGACCGTCTGATCTAGCATTAAGCTTCGAGCATCTCTTGGAAGGAAACTGTTCCTTGCGAAAGTGAATCCACACGAGATCACCAGGGTGAAATACGAGGCTGCGACGTCCTTTATCAACCCGTTGCTTGACCTTTTCGTTCAGTTGGTTGAGGCGTTGCTGAACCTTATCATGTAGTGCTTGAATATTGGTAACCAATTGGTTCGCTTCAGGACTAAAACGGTGAGTGATGTCGATCACACCTAAGTCAATAGAAGCACTAGGATTACAACCATAAACAACCGTAAAAGGACTAAAACCTATAGTCTTGTGAGGAGCTCGATTGTACGCAAATTCAGCATGTGCAAGAAGATCGTCCCATTGTTTGATGTTTTTCTTGATTAATGATCGTAAGAGAGCCCCCAAAGTGCGATTGGTGAATTCGGGGGCAACCCGGTGATAAAATCCAAGCTTACATCCTCCCAAGGTGCATTCGGAACAGGAAAAGGCTTGTATAAACCATGTGGTGCAGAACGACTTTTAGCTCGGTGGCATGTGGCACATCACCGAATCAAGTGGTCAACATCGCGAGCTAATTTCGACCAGAACAAGTGTTGTTTGAGCATCATTGTTGTTTTGTCGCAAAATGCCCCGCCAACCCACCTTCATGTACCTCTTTGATCAAGGATTCCCGAAGACTGACCTTGTGTATACAAAGCCTTGTACCCTTGAAAAGAAAACCATTTACTACTTGGACTCTAACTTGACATCGAGTGAACAACTCTCCAAATTCCAAATCAGTACAACCTTGGGGCATAAAGTTTGTAGTAATAAAAATTTGCGAGATAGTGCATTTGCACCTTTATTAAGCTTTCCAGATTTGTGTTTAATGGTGAAAGTGAAAATTTGCAAAAACTCAACCCACTTAGCATGTCGCGGTTGTAATTTGTGTTGACCTTGAATGTACTTTAGAGCTTCGTGATCGAAATGTAGGATGAACTCTTTTGAGATCAGATATGTTGCCAATGTTCGAGCGCCCGAACAATTGCATAAAATTCCTTATCATACGTAGAATACCGACGCTTTGCATCGTTAAACTTTTCACTAAAGTATGCTAATGGACGACCACGCTGAATAAGAACAACGCCAATTCCCACACCTGATGCATCACATTCGACCTCAAAAACTTCATCAAAACATGGTAAAGCAAGGACCGGTGTTGAAGACAATTGGCGTTTCAACTCTTTGAAAGAAAATTGGGCTTGTTCATTCCATTCAAAGTGCTTTAATTTAGTTAATTCAGTCATTGGGGCCACTAGTGTGCTGAAATGTCGAACAAAGCGGCGATAAAATGAAGCCAACCCATGGAAGCTTCGAATTTGTTGTATTGAGGTAGGAGTAGGTCAATCTCGGATCGCCTACACCTTTTTGTCATCTACTCAAATCCCATCTCCTGAAATTAAATACCCCAAAAAGGTGACATGTGGAGAGAAAAACTCACATTTTTCTTAATTAACAAATAATCGTTCTTGCTCCAAAACTTCAAATAATTGTTGTAGGTGATCCTGATGCTCCTGTTCAGTTCGACCATAAACCAAAATATCATCAAAATACACAACAAAAAAGTAGCCCAAAAATGGTTTAAGTACGTGATTCATCAGTCGCATAAACGTGCTAGGTGCGTTTGATAAACCAAAAGGCATGACGAGCCATTCATATAAACCGACTTTAGTCTTGAATGTTGTTTTCCATTCATCGCCTTCAAAGATCCGAATTTGATGGTACCCACTACGAAGATCAAATTTAGAAAAGACTTGGGACCCATATAATTCATCAAGCATATCATTCAATCGCGGGATCGGAAATCGATACTTAATAGTGATCTTATTAATAGCTCGACTGTCACAACACATCCGTCACTCTCCATTTTTCTTTGGTACTAGTAGAGTAGGAACATCGCATGGACTAAGGGACTCTCGAATGAGTCCTTTGGACAAAAGAGCATCCAGTTGTTTTTGGATTTCTGCTGTTTCTTGAGGGTTCAACCGATAGGCGGGTTTATTAGGTAGTATAGAACCTGGAACGAGATCAATCTTATGTTGAATTGATCGGAATGGGGGTAAACTAGATGGTATTTCAGCAGGGAATACCTTGGAGTAGGCTTGGAGTAAGGGTGAAAGTAATGGGTGGGGTTCACAGGAGGATTGGCTAATGTCTTCATCGAGACTGAATAAGATCAATTCTCGACATTTGGTAAATTCAAACTTGTCTGCTTTCAAAATAATGGTTAGTGGTAATTGTTTCTTGGGTGGGCTCATATGTGCGAGAGTTCGTACTGATCTTTAGGATCGCATTCTCCAGGCTCAACATACATCAGTAACCCAAGGTAACATGTACGATGAAATGTCTTGTGGTGCTGAGACTCAACTTGAAACCAAACCCGATGGTCTTCTCTATTTTCTTAACCAACTGTGGATTCCCGACCGCGATGATCTTCGTACCTTTCTCATGAACGAGGCTCATAAGTCTCGTTATTCTATTCATCCTGGAGCTGACAAGATGTACCAAGATCTCCGTTATTCATATTGGTGGCCTGGTATGAAGAAAGATATTGCTTTTTTCGTTGCAAAATGCCTCACTTGTTCAAAGGTCAAGGCTGAACATCAACGACCATCTGGTATGCTCGAACAACCAGAAATTCCTGTATGGAAATGGGAGAGCATAGCTATGGACTTCATCACCAAACTACCTCGTACACCCAAAGGTTTTGACAGTATTTGGGTAATCGTCGATCGTTTGACCAAGTCAGCCCACTTCTTACCTATTCGTGAGAAGTATTCTGTGGAAAGGTTGGCAAAGATGTACGTAAGTGAAATCGTATGTCGTCATGGTATACCTTTGGACATTATCTCTGATCGTGATGGTCGTTTCACCTCTCACTTTTGGGATTCTTTACAAGATGCTTTGGGTACCAAGTTGAACCTGAGTACTGCTTATCACCCTCAAACAGATGGCCAGACTGAACGAACCATTCAAACACTTGAGGATATGCTCAGGGCATGTGTCATCGATTTTGGTGGCGCATGGGATTCTCATCTCCCTTTGGTTGAGTTTTCATACAACAACAGTTATCATGTCAGCATCAACATGGCTCCTTTCGAGGCACTCTATGGTCGTAAATGTCGTTCACCTGTCTGTTGGACTGAGGTTGGTGAAGCCCGTATCACAGGACCCGAACTAATCCAGGAAACCACAGACAAAATCCAACTCATTCAGGATAATCTTCTCAAGGCTAGAAGTTGTCAGAAGAGTTATGCTGATAAACGTCGTAAACCCTTGGAATTTCAAGTTGGGGACCTTGTACTACTTAAGGTATCCCCTTGGAAAGGAGTAATTCGTTTTGGTAGAAAGGGAAAACTAGCTCCTCGATACGTAGGCCCATTCAAAATTCTTGACAGGGTTGGAAAAGTGGCTTACAAACTTGATCTTCCACCTGAGCTAAGCAATGTTCACCCGACCTTTCATGTTTCGAATCTCAAGAAATGCTTAGCAGATGAGAACCTCCATGTTCCTCTTGAAGATGTGCAAATCGATGAAACCATGCACATTATCGAGAAACCCGTTGAGATTGTTGATACTGGAGTCAAGAAACTCAAGCGCAGTCGCATTCCGATCGTTAAGGTTCGTTGGGAATCTAAACGAGGTCCAAAGTTCACTTGGGAACGTAAAGACCAGATGAAGTCTAAGTACCCACATCTTTTTCCATCAGACTCCCCAACTCCAATTTCGGGACGAAGTTCCTAAAAGTAGGGGAGACTGTAACATTACGCATTTATACTTGTACGTTACACATCATTATTAACAAAAACGTCAAGTTCCAGTGTTATTGTTTGCATTTAATTATTTTGTGGCATTTTGAACCCTAATATTATGATAATTATTCATTATATATATGTATATATATTAATTATATGTAAAAAAATTGTCAAAATAATAAAAGCTTGGGCCGGGAATCGAACCCGCGCCCCAAGCCGGTTTGTTATACACACCCACACAACCAACTGATCTAGCCATAATTCTTGTTTTAAACCCGGCTCATTATTAATATAACACTAGCTTAAAAACTCTCACAGTTGACTTAGAAAGTCAACTATGAAATGCGACTTACCATAATCACGACCAATAACTCGTAATTGATATGTGATTGGCATTACAACGCGATTACCGGCCGGTTGTGACTCATACACACGGCAATTGTCAATCAATTGTTACCATATTTGATCCACGTCGCGTCAACATTCAATACAAGGTCAACGATTGCCAATTCGAACATCCGAGCCACTACCCTATAAATTGAACCTTTCTGGACCTTCACAACTCGCCAATCTTCTCTTCTCAATCTCTAATTTCTCTCAAAAATCTGCTGTTCTTGGAACTCTTGTTCGAGTTGACTTCGAAGCTTTGACTGTTCATTCGTAATCAATTCAGCTTTGTAAGTCTAATCTTTGTTGTGGGATTCATTAATCGGCCTATACACAACATTTACCCTATGGTTAATTGGGTTGATATTGTGTAAATTGCCCAATTGCAAATCTAGGGCTCGTATGCTCATAATTGGGGAAGAACACGTTTTCACTGATATTATTTATTTTAAATAAACAGAAACCAAACACAACCACTGGTCTGGACCAGGTGGTTGTGTCTGGTGCCATCTATCTGAGCCACGCGGGTTCGATCTCCGGCTGTGGCAAAACATTTTCTTTTGTTTTGTTTTTAATCAAAACAAACAAGTTTAATTATATATATTACTTATATTTTATAAATTCGTTTTAAAATATTAAAACTCTTTTAATAATTCAAAAAAAAATTATTTTAAGTTAATCTAATAAAAAAATAGTTTAACTTACAATTTTTAGTTTTCAAAAATTTATTTATTTAATATATTTAATAAATAAATTAAATTTATTCTATTATATTTATAAAATTCTATTAAAATATCAAAACAATTTTATAAATTTCCACAAAAATTATTCTGAGTTTATATAACAATAAACTTTTCTGAAATGATTTTTATTTCTGAAAAATCATTTATTTAGCATTTTTAATCAATTTTTTTAGTTTTAATCATAATTAAATCATAATAAATCCAATTTTTAATATTTTTGCACCAAAATTTTATACAAATTATTTCTGATTATTTAGAACAGAAATATAAATTTTAAACTAATAATTCTTTAATTTTAGTATTTTTGAATATTAAAGTTAAATTTTGATAATTTGTTATAAATAGAATTAATATTCTATTTTAAAGAAAATAATTTTATAAAAATTATTTTTATACTTTAAACTCATTATTGTGACCATCTTAAATTCAATTTTATAAAAAGATTTTTGTTTATTTATTTACTAAAATTCTCTCAATTATCAAACATTTTTAATATTAATCAAACGAGCATTTATCCCCAATTCGAAGCCCTAGAACATATACATTTGTAGACTAGATAGACTTAGACATATTTATTACCTTATTATAGGGTGATATTTGGCATTGTTTGGGCAACACACTATTCAATATTTCAAGAAGTATAACATTTTGCTAAGGTGAGTTTTACATAGCGCCTTTTCTATTTATCACCATTTTTGGGGTGAAACATGTTACAACATCATTTATGCAATTCAATCATCAATGTGTCTATGTGTTTTTCTATGTTGCATTATGTCTTGAACGTGACTAGGGTAAGCACAATTCTAGCATAATCATTAACATTGATCAGCCGACGGTATACATTGATAGATCTATTGGACTACAATCCCACCCGGATACGTGCCTCCTACAATGGTAGCGTGGGTGTTTGTTATCGCATAACATATTCGAGTGAACCATGAGCGTATGTGATGTACCACATTATAACAGTCACAAGGGTTGATTATACACTCGATTTACTTCTAGTATGTTTTCACATATGGACTAGACTTGCCATGACACATGAATTGCACAACATTTTTATTCGATTATCAAAACCTATGTAATTCTCACCAACTTTTGTTGACCCAAAAATATTTTCAAAATTAACATGTTTCAGGTAACAATGAAGCTGAGGCTTGAGTTTGCATATGGATTATACATGAAGTTATTATTTGGAGCTATTTGAAGTTTTGTTATTTGATATTATGTATTGAATTCCTAGACATCATTTAATATTGGATATTATGTTTTGAATAAATTATTTAAAATTCAATTTATACCATGTGCTACTGAAACAATCATCAATACGTGACATCCCGATGTTTCCGCCATCGGTTGGGGTGTTACAAACCGCTTCATCTTAGCCCAGTCTTTCACTTTCCCGTTGCCTAACCGTTCTCGCTTGGTACAAACATTCGCCCACCACATAGATGCATACTTCTTTAATTTCAATGCTACCAACTTTACTTTGTTTGCCTCTGTGGTTTGACGGTAGTCGAATACTCGCTCAACAGTTCTAATCATCATCATCATTATCATCATCATACTAAGTTAATTCCACCTATAGCAAAGCTGTAACACCCAAAAACCAAAAATCTAGTTATCACAATATTAACTTAGAAAGGGGAACGGGTTAAGTAGGGATATTGTTAATCACTACTAAATAAATAAAAACCAAGTAGTAGGTTGGTGCCTTGAATTGTGAAATAAAAACTCCAAGGGCCATTTCTGCCAATAGACCAAAGATTATTAGTAATAATAATAAAAAAAAAAAACTAATATTAAGTGGGTTGGTGATCAGTGGATCGACCAAAACACCACAAAACACACTCCACAACACACACTACTCTTCTTCACCCCTTTTGAAGCTGAATCTTGCTTGTTAAGGTGTTAATCTAACTGCATGAAGGCTTAATCAACTCAATAAACTCAAGTAAGCATCTAGGTATCACTTGTTCTATCTAGATTGTTGTTTTATAGCTCATTGATGATGAATAAGATTTTTAGGGTTCTTGATTGGAAACGAATTTATGAACTTTAAGGAACCTTATGAGAAAGGGATACCTTAAAGTCTTGTAAATTTTGCTCCATGTGAATTATCTAACCCTAGAACATAAGATTTTGGGGAAATTAGGGTGATATGGGTTGGTTCCCTCAAGAAGGGTGAAACAACCCTTAATAACCTTATATAATTACTTGAGCAACTTGAAATTGTGAATTATTAGTCATTAGCAAGAATAGAATAACACCTTGTAATAAGAATATGAGGTGGGTAGTAAGTGGTTGTTTGACCCATTTGGCTAAATTAATTGGGTGAAAAATCATGTATGTTAAGTGTTTGATTAAATGCTCAAAAGAGGTTACTTGTATGGAAATCCATAAAAGTAATGGAATCATTAGTGAAATGTGCTAAGTTGGTGATCATACCACTAATTGTATTGACAAACACTTGGATATTCATCTAGGTGAATCAAGTGGAAGTCTTGAAGTCAAGGGCGAACCGGATACTCGTCAAAAGGGAAAGCTTTGAGGTACGTTCGCCTACATTCATTCGTGATATAGATTGTTTAGAATACTTGCAAATTGCCATGATAAAAAGGATATGTAGAATAGCATGTTGATATGAAAACGGATAACATGGACGCATAAATGATAAGTGGTCCCTAAGGACCCGAAACATGAAACTTGCTTAGACGAAAGCAAATCGTGGGCGCAATTCGTACGATGTGTACGAAGCCTATCGACCATAATGAAAACGGTATCCATTGATGACCCCAAACGGGTCAAATGGATGAGAAAGTAAGCTTGGAAAGCGATAAAAGGGAATAAGACCGAGGCATAAACTATCCCGTGCGGATTGTAGAGCCCGAGGCATCCCTAAACATTCTTAAACCAAGGCGAATATAACCCGGAAAGGGGTTGTAGGGGCCAAGGTAGCGAAATTTGGCCTTAACCAAGAGTTAGGCTGTGAAAAAGCAAGAAAACTGCATCTGGAACATTCGAGCGGCCGCTCGGACCCTTCGAGCGGCCGATCCAACTTTCTGTGAGAATCTGGATTGTGCCCGCGTGCATTCGAGCGGCCGCGCGCAGAGCCTGCGCGAAACGCCCAGTGTGGTTCTTTTTTTATCGTTTATCAACTTTTAAGGCTTTTTAAACGCTATCTAACTCCGTTTGATGTATGTGTAACAGGTTGGGGATATGAGGGACCTCCGGATGGAAGATCAAGCAACCGAAACAAACCGAACGTGTTCTTTGGAACGTCTTTTGTAGGAACTAGCCATAACTTTGCTTAGTTAGACAAGTCTCTTGTTTCCGCTGTGTCTGAATAAAAATACTACTTGGTTGTTGTAAACTTAACCCCATCCGGTTTCTTTTGGATATGAAACGTAATTGTACTTAAGTGGTAATCGGTATCTAGTGTTAAAGTCATGATTAAACCCACTTAAAAGCCTTAAATATAACATAGTAGGGGTAGGGTCTTACAAGTGGTATTCAGAGCCGAAGGTTTTCGTTCGGTTTGAAGCTTGATCAAGAAATCCGGAAAAACAATACCCCAACTTGGTAAGCAACAACATAAGTTGAGTTAGATATACAATCCTAACTGTTTGAAACAACTAAAGCATAAGTCGAATCATGAAAAGCGAATCATAAGGCATGCTCATAAGGCATTATAACATATGCATTATGAGACAACAGAGAATAACGAAATGTGAATGAACTTGCCTTATTGCAGTAAACAAAATGTCGGATGAGACTGAACCGGAACCCAACCCCATTACTTGGGAAGAGATAAATGAAAGAATCTCGCAAGAAGTGGGCAAGGCTTTGGAAAAGGGTTTGAAAAACCTAACTGATGACATCCGTGGGGCTGTTTTGGCCACCATAGATGAAAGGATAATCGAGCTGAAAGAGAGCTTCTCTCAAGATAAAGAGAGAACAAGAGAAAGGAAGGGTTGTACTTATGTCAAGTTCGTAGCCTGTAAACCACCACTCTACAAAGGGGAGGTAAACCCGATTGTTTGCCAAAAATGGATCGACGACGTTGAAGGGATATTCGAACGAACCCATTGTGACTCTAGTGATCAAGTGGCTTACGCCACGGGTCAACTCCGTGAAAACGCAAAGACTTGGTGGGACGTGGTCAAGGCGGAAAAAGGTACGGAAAATGTACGAAACATGACTTGGGAAGAATTCAAGGTGCTTTTCCTAAAACACCATAGCCCTAGGGCGGTGGTGGGCAAAATCAAGGAGGAGTTTATGAATTTGAGGCAAAAAGGGGAAACCATAGACGTGATCACGGGAATGTTTCTCGACAAGCTAAAGTTTTGCACCGAACTAGTGCAAACTGAAGAGCAAAAGATTTATCATTACCATAACATGCTTAGTGGGGAGTATAGAGAATTCCTAGAGCCGTCGAAGTACGCCACTTTAACCGAATTAGTGGATGCCGCCCGTAATCGGGAGATTGAACTCAAGAGGCAAATTGAAAGAGGGGAAAGAAAGCCGGTTGATGCAAATCCAAGCCCCACAAAGAAACAAAGAAAGAATGAAACGCCGGCTAAGGGTAATCCAAAGCAAAGCTCAAGTGCAAGCCCGTGTGATCTTTGTCATCGACCCCATAAAGGGGAATGCTACTTCAAGAACAAGCCATGCCCAAACTGTAACAAACTAGGGCATGTGATCAGAGATTGCCCCACCAAGGCGAATGTGTGCTACAATTGTTATCAACCGGGTCATGTGAAAGCGGCATGCCCCGAATTGTTGAAAGGAGTGGAGGCCAAAGCTAAAGCATCAAAGGAGGAACCTCCTAAAGCCCGGGCGCGACCCTTCCAACTAACTGCGGAAGAAGCCAAGAATGAACCCAATGTGGTGGCAGGTACCTTTCTTATAAACTTAATTCCTGCACGTGTGTTATTTGATACGGGGGCTAACAAATCCTTTATAGCCCACACGTTTGTTCAACACCCGTCGTTTAACTTGTCTAAGCTAACAATACCAGTGGAAGTAGAGGTAGGTAACAATGAAAGCTTCATGGTACGTGACATCTACCGAGGATGCAAAATCACTATAGAGGATGAGGAATTCCCCATTGACTTGTTACCAATGGCGATGAGGGAATTCCATGTGGTAGTTGGAATGGATTGGCTATCCCGGTACCACGCGAACGTTAGGTGCTACCGTAAGGAGATAGACTTAACGTCTCCAAGCGGAAAGCTACTAACAGTTTATGGGGAGAGTAATTCTATACCCATTATATGCTCATTCTTGGAAGCAACCAAGTTGGTGCGGCACGGATGTAGAGCATTTCTAGCCTATGCGACCGACACCTCCGTGCCAATCCCCTCTATCCATGACGTCCCGGTGGTGAGAGAGTTCGAGGAAGTATTCCCGGAAGAATTACCGGGAATACCTCCGGCCCGAGAAGTAGAATTCCATATCGAATTAGTTCCGGGGGCCAAGCCGGTCGCTAAGGCTCCTTATAGGCTGGCACCCACGGAATTGCGGGAATTGTTTACCCAATTACAAGATCTCCTTAATAAGGGGTTTATTCGACCGAGCGTCTCTCCTTGGGGAGCACCGGTTTTATTTGTGAAAAAGAAAGACGGTAGCATGCGGATGTGCATAGACTATCGGTAATTGAATAAACTCACTATAAAGAACCGGTACCCTCTCCCAAGAATTGACGATCTTTTTGACCAATTACAAGGCGCAAAGTGGTTTTCCAAGATAGATCTAAGGTCGGGGTATCATCAGTTGCGGGTGAAGGAAGAAGATGTGCCAAAGACCGCCTTCCGGACCCGTTATGGGCATTACGAATTCCTAGTAATGTCCTTCGGGTTGACAAACGCACCCGCTGCTTTCATGGATCTCATGAACCGGGTGTGCAAGCCAATGCTCGACAAGTTAGTGATAGTTTTTATTGATGACATTCTAGTCTACTCCAAAAGTGAAGAGGATCATTCTCGACACTTGCGAGAAGTACTAGAGACCTTGAAGAAAGAGCGACTCTTTGCAAAATTCTCTAAATGCGCCTTCTGGATTCGAGAGGTGCAGTTTTTGGGCCATGTAATTAGCGCCAATGGGATAATGGTGGACCCCTCAAAAATTGAAGCTGTGATCAATTGGGCACCACCAAGAAACCCGTCAGAGATAAGAAGCTTCTTGGGGTTGGCCGGGTATTATCGAAGATTTATTCAAGACTTCTCAAAAATCGCATTACCTCTAACCAAGTTGACCCGCAAGGAAGTCAAATTCAACTGGGGGGAGGAGCAAGCTAATGCATTTCAAACCTTAAAGGCAAAGTTAACCCAAGCACCGGTATTAACCTTACCCGACGGCATTGAGGATCTTGTAGTATACTCGGACGCATCACATCAAGGCCTTGGGTGTGTACTCATGCAAAGGGGCAAGGTGATCGCGTATGCGTCAAGGCAACTAAAGATCCACGAGATCAAATACCCAACCCATGATCTTGAGTTGGCCGCCGTGGTGTTCGCATTGAAACTTTGGAGGCACTACCTCTATGGGGCAAAGTGCGTCATTTACACGGACCACAAGAGCTTGAAATATTTCTTCGATCAAAGAGACCTTAACCTAAGGCAAAGAAGGTGGTTAGAAACTATCAAAGACTATGACTGCGAAATACATTATCATCCCGGGAAAGCTAACGTAGTGGCGGATGCACTAAGCCGAAAAGGAGATTATTCCCCGATTCGCGTGAAGTCAATGCAACTAATCGTGACATCGGGATTAATGAACCAGATTCGAGCGGCACAGGTTGAAGCTTGCAAAGAAGAGAACTGGAAAAAGGAAAGAATTCAAGGTCAGACAAGAGACCTAGTCGAGAGAAATGATGGGTTGAAAACCCGGTTTGGGAGAATCTGGGTACCCAACACGTGTAGTGTTAAGGAGCTTTTGCTCGCCGAGGCTCATAAGTCTCGTTACTCGATCCATCCGGGTGCCACAAAAATGTACCGGGACTTGAAGCGAAATTATTGGTGGCCAGGAATGAAACGAGACGTAGTGAGATATGTGGAAGGGTGCCTGACTTGCCTACAAGTTAAGGCGGAGCATCAAAAGCCATACGGTAAGTTGCAACCCTTGGAAATACCAACATGGAAATGGGAAAACCTTACCATGGATTTGCTCACAAAATTGCCTAGAACCGCGCGGGGATTTGATGCGATATGGGTGGTAGTAGATAGACTAACCAAGAGTGCCCATTTACTTCCTATTAAGGAAACATATACGTCCGAGAAAATGGCGGAAGTGTACATGAACGAGATAGTGTCGAGACATGGTGTACCGGTGTCGATTGTTTCCGACCGGGACACACGCTTCACCTCCCAGTTCTGGAGGAACTTTCAAGACCAAATGGGTACGAAGCTACTAATTAGCACCGCCTACCATCCCCAAACGGATGGACAAAGCGAGAGAACCATCCAGACGCTAACCGACATGCTTCGTGCCTGCATTATTGATTTCGGAGGTAGTTGGGATACCCATCTACCGCTTGTTGAATTTTCGTACAATAATAGTTACCATGCAAGCATCGGAATGCCACCATATGAGATGTTATATGGAAGAAAGTGCCGGACTCCGGTATGTTGGGACGAGGTGGGACCTCGCGAAATTGCGCCAAGGGATGTCCTTAGTGTTACAAATGAAAAGATCGAAGCAATACGTGCACATTTAAAGGCGGCTCAAGATCGGCAAAAGCACTATGCGGACAAGAAACATAGAGCCATTGAATTCCAACCCGGGGATAAAGTCATGCTAAAGGTCTCGCCCTGGAAAGGGATAATTCGCTTCAAAAAGAAAGGGAAATTAAGCCCTAGATTCATCGGACCCTTCAAAGTGTTGGAACGGGTGGGACAAGTCGCATACCGCTTAGAGTTACCGGAGGAACTAAGCGCTATCCACAATACTTTCCACGTCTCCCATTTACGCAAGTGTTTAGCGGAAGAGGCGGTATTCCAACCCCTTGACGATCTCGAGATCGATATGAAGCGGAATCTAACCCCAAGACCGGTAGAGATTTTGGATCGAAAGGTTCGAAAGCTCCGCACCAAAACCGTAGTTCAAGTGAAGGTGAAATGGGAATCACGAAAAGGATCGCCCGTGACATGGGAATCCGAAGAAGAAATGAAACGGCTATACCCCTTCTTATTCGGTACGTTCTAAGTTTCGTGGACGAAACCCCTTTAAGGGGGGTGGAGTTGTAACACCCAAAAACCAAAAATCTAGTTATCACAATATTAACTTAGAAAGGGGAACGGGTTAAGTAGGGATATTGTTAATCACTACTAAATAAATAAAAACCAAGTAGTAGGTTGGTGCCTTGAATTGTGAAATAAAAACTCCAAGGGCCATTTCTGCCAATAGACCAAAGATTATTAGTAATAATAATAAAAAAAAAAAAACTAATATTAAGTGGGTTGGTGATCAGTGGATCGACCAAAACACCACAAAACACACTCCACAACACACACTACTCTTCTTCACCCCTTTTGAAGCTGAATCTTGCTTGTTAAGGTGTTAATCTAACTGCATGAAGGCTTAATCAACTCAATAAACTCAAGTAAGCATCTAGGTATCACTTGTTCTATCTAGATTGTTGTTTTATAGCTCATTGATGATGAATAAGATTTTTAGGGTTCTTGATTGGAAACAAATTTATGAACTTTAAGGAACCTTATGAGAAAGGGATACCTTAAAGTCTTGTAAATTTTGCTCCATGTGAATTATCTAACCCTAGAACATAAGATTTTGGGGAAATTAGGGTGATATGGGTTGGTTCCCTCAAGAAGGGTGAAACAACCCTTAATAACCTTATATAATTACTTGAGCAACTTGAAATTGTGAATTATTAGTCATTAGCAAGAATAGAATAACACCTTGTAATAAGAATATGAGGTGGGTAGTAAGTGGTTGTTTGACCCATTTGGCTAAATTAATTGGGTGAAAAATCATGTATGTTAAGTGTTTGATTAAATGCTCAAAAGAGGTTACTTGTATGGAAATCCATAAAAGTAATGGAATCATTAGTGAAATGTGCTAAGTTGGTGATCATACCACTAATTGTATTGACAAACACTTGGATATTCATCTAGGTGAATCAAGTGGAAGTCTTGAAGTCAAGGGCGAACCGGATACTCGTCAAAAGGGAAAGCTTTGAGGTACGTTCGCCTACATTCATTCGTGATATAGATTGTTTAGAATACTTGCAAATTGCCATGATAAAAAGGATATGTAGAATAGCATGTTGATATGAAAACGGATAACATGGACGCATAAATGATAAGTGGTCCCTAAGGACCCGAAACATGAAACTTGCTTAGACGAAAGCAAATCGTGGGCGCAATTCGTACGATGTGTACGAAGCCTATCGACCATAATGAAAACGGTATCCATTGATGACCCCAAACGGGTCAAATGGATGAGAAAGTAAGCTTGGAAAGCGATAAAAGGGAATAAGACCGAGGCATAAACTATCCCGTGCGGATTGTAGAGCCCGAGGCATCCCTAAACATTCTTAAACCAAGGCGAATATAACCCGGAAAGGGGTTGTAGGGGCCAAGGTAGCGAAATTTGGCCTTAACCAAGAGTTAGGCTGTGAAAAAGCAAGAAAACTGCATCTGGAACATTCGAGCGGCCGCTCGGACCCTTCGAGCGGCCGATCCAACTTTTCTGTGAGAATCTGGATTGTGCCCGCGCGCATTCGAGCGGCCGCGCGCAGAGCCCGCGCGAAACGCCCAGTGTGGTTCTTTTTTTATCGTTTATCAACTTTTAAGGCTTTTTAAACGCTATCTAACTCCGTTTGATGTATGTGTAACAGGTTGGGGATATGAGGGACCTCCGGATGGAAGATCAAGCAACCGAAACAAACCGAACGTGTTCTTTGGAACGTCTTTTGTAGGAACTAGCCATAACTTTGCTTAGTTAGACAAGTCTCTTGTTTCCGCTGTGTCTGAATAAAAATACTACTTGGTTGTTGTAAACTTAACCCCATCCGGTTTCTTTTGGATATGAAACGTAATTGTACTTAAGTGGTAATCGGTATCTAGTGTTAAAGTCATGATTAAACCCACTTAAAAGCCTTAAATATAACATAGTAGGGGTAGGGTCTTACAAAAGCTAAGGTAGGGTATAAGGAGGGTAAAATGTAGACAACTGATGTATCGTAAAATACATCTATTTCCAGTGTAAAGTTTGTATAGTTTTCGAGTCGTTTAGATAGTGTTTTTATTAGTTTTAGGCTTGTACCGGTCTATTTTATTTAGTATAGGTTTTTATAGATTTTTATTAGTTTTAGTTTTTTTTTAGTATTTATCTATTTTATTTTATATTTTGGTAGGTGTTCATGGACGTTGGAGCGTAAACGAGCAACTTTGGTTAAGTCAAGAACACCCGAGTCAGAAGCACGGAGTTATACTACTATAAATAATAATAATAATAATAATAATAATAATAATAATAATCTATTAATATATATAAAAGAATTGAACATTGCTGACGTGGCGTGCAATGGTGCCTTCAACCTATCCATGAAACTGCCACGTAGCATCATAATTGAAAGATTTTAGTGTTTTTGAATTATTTCCTTTTTTAAATAAATTGAGTTATTTTAGGAAAAAAGAATTTAAAAATAAATTTAAAATTTTCTCTCTAATATTTCCTCCCATAATTTTTAAACGTTTATATCTTTTATATACGGGATTTTTTAAAGAAAAAAATTACACCAAATTAACGAGCGTTTTATTATCTTTCCAACGAGTACCATAGTGCTATATAAAAAACGGAGAAAAAATTGACTATTTTTTGTGGGGTTTCGTTCATACAGGAAAAAAACACACAAAGTGTTCATGTTATTCATTAATCATGTTTTTTCTTTTAAACCAGGTTCTTATTTACGATGTTGAAAATCAGCCCAATCGCCATGTTATCATTGGAATTTTACTAGGTATACTTCATCAAGAGAAGCTAGGAGAAAGAATCGCGCAACACTGCAACACATGGTGTCAGCTTATAGCAATGCTATTTTTTATTTATTTAATTACAAGAGTAATAATTATTACTATTAGTATTAGTATTATTAGAATGGTTATATTTTTCAACCCCGGAACGCTCCTAGGAAGAATTGATAATTGCTGGCGTGACATTCAATGGTGGCCTCAACCATCTCTTGATTACCACGTGACATAATGAGATGCAATGGTTACAACTTCCAACTTAAGTGTTTGTTTAGTTGATTAGGTTAGAAATTATAAGAGCCATTAGAATGTAAGAAATTAGAGAGATGTGATGAGTTTTTGAATAGTTGCAGCTTACATAAGTGATTCTTTAGATGATTACTGATTAGGTTTTAGATTAGGGAATATGACTTATTACTGATTAGAATACTATGAACATGCAATGATTGAGAGATTTTTGTGCTTAGTTAACTTGAGCCATTTGCAATAGGTTATCACGTAAAATTAGATTTTTCAACCCCGGGACGCTCCCGGGATAATTAGCTAGTAATATAATAAAACACAATTGTGACTTTGGAATGTCACGTTGGTGGAAGGCCCAATGCCCAAGAAGTAGGGTGTTTTTTTTTTATGAAGAATATTTATAACTTGATTGAAGACGGCGCACTGGAATTCGAAAAGGGCAACAATATTAATTCTAGCATTATCGAGAGAAGGAGCGCCGGACAACAATTATTTTGGGGAGGTGCGATTTTATTATAGAGCACAAGAGCACATCGAGGACAGTAGCAGAAAAAGAATTATCGAGGGAGGCAAGCCAAGGATCAAGGGTTGAAGCATAGGTGCCAGCACGGGTCGGTTCTAATTCAATATTTATTATTTATTTATTCTAACCCGTTGTGAACACCATGAATATGTTTAGTTTTTATTGTTTTGATATTGCCATGACTTTTATTGGCTAAACCATGACGCTACCTAGGCGATGATGATTACGCTTGTTTGATTATTTTTTTCTTTTGGTTTTGGAACTTTTGGTTGTGGTTGAATTTTAAAGTAAAGAACTCTTTATTTTCTGGTTTGATGTGTATGCGTATTTAGTTTTGTTTAATTAATTTTTATAAACTCCACTTGCGTTTTTGTGAATGTCTTTCATGTATGAATGCGGGTTAGGTTGCGGACTGAGTGTTAGCGACTAGTTTATGGTTAATTCGGCAGGTTATCCATAGGAGTTGTAATTGCTAGTTAAATAATTCTAAGTGTTCTACCAATTCTCAATAGCTGTGAGGTGCGAGATTGTTGGTCTGTCTAGAGTGTTAAATTGCTAGTCTAGAGGCTTTGTGAGAAGATCTTCCTAGTTTCCCTAGCATTCCTTGTAGGCCAAGTCTTATCAGAAATATTGTAGTTACCCCTTGCACTTTCGGGTGTATTGTGACTTTCGCGCTGTGAGGTAGACTGTCTAGCGGGTACTTTAAGATTCGAGTTGGTAAGCCTGTGAGGGTAACCTCTCAACCGGTGGTTTAACAGCACAACAATATTCTAGGGTTTCCCCTTGAGAAGGGTCGAGGGTGTCTAGTTTATTCTTGATGTTTAGTATTTTAAGATCCCGGTTCCACACCAGTTCCATAGCCATTAGAAATTTATCATTCATGTGTAGGATTCCAGCCTAGGTAGTGCCTTCCCATCATCTGATCCCAGTTCCAGTTCCCAGTTTATGTCTTTAATTATTTTAGTTTATTTTATTTATTTTTATTAGTTTGTTAGAAAACCCCCCTTTAAGAAACAAAACATTATTTAGTCAGTTTGTAGATAAGTAGTCGAGTCTAGTTTACGTTTTCCAGTAGAGTCTCGTGGGTTCGATACTCGGACTTACTTTAGCTGTACTGCACTGACCGGTACACTTGCCGGTTGTGTGGTTTAGGTTTAGAGAGTCTTAGGTTATAAATTTAAAACTTAGAGTGTCTAGTTTAGGTTAATTTAGTTAGTTTTTACTAAACCACTTTGAGCACATCAACAACCTTACCTCTAACCCTAAGAATAGAGAGGCTACTTCCAGTGAGACCCCCGGCTCGATGTGGTTTGATATCAAGCCTTGGACATAAGGCACAAAACACTTAGCAATCGGGACAAACCCGATCAGTGCATGTACCCCTTTGTCTTTTGGCTATCAACGCCACCACATGATGCATGATTAACCGTCCGTCGTTTTTAACGTTATTTTCACGAAATTAGTAAAATAACGTTAAAACTAGTGCAACTTTACTTTTGCCCCCCCTGAGGGCCACACATATATACATTATATGCGCACACCGTTTTTGCCCCCCGAGGGTCAATAGTTCTAATCCATTCCATAAATTCATCGGAATCTAATATGCCATCGTACTTGGGAATATCAACCTTAATGTCATTCGAATGAAAAGAAACAGAACCTGTTTTACCGCTGCTTCCCGATCCTCGAACTGAATGTTCATCTTCTTCACTTTCATCTCGACCTGATATGCCATTCTTGCGATTTACAGAAAGCTCTTTGATTTGCTCTTGCATAAGTTTCACCTGTTGAGTCAGCTTCTAAGGTTTCAATTACTTTCTTCAATTCAGCGCTGCTACGAGTATCCATAACGATCTCCTGAACCAAAATCTCTGATACCAAGATGATATACAGAGGCTTAATATTTCAAATTCAATCACCAACGGTAAACAATGTTTGAAACGAGATGCAGAAACTCACCACTCGCTCGCACGTCGGGCGTTTCTAAATAAGGAATAAGATACAGAATACACCACCTATAACCAATTTAGACTCCAAAGAACACCTCCCTATTTGCCAAAATAGGAATAGCAATGGAATATTTGATTTCTCAAAAGAGAAGTTTTGTATTTTATCGCCGAATGAAAAACTTCCCTTCGGTTGTTGCCATACAAAAGGAAATCAAATAAATAACTAAGCCACTACCTCTAAAATTAAGGAAACATTACTTGAATAAAATAAAAGAAAATAAATGAGAAAAGAAAATGTGTATGAATGGAAAATAACGTGATAGTGGCTGAATTGATGCATGGTAGTTAGGTGTTGACTTTGACCAAAGTAACCCATGAAGCTTGGGTCGGACTTTCCCCCGGATCGGTTCCGTGCAATTGGTTTTCCACTTCAACAGCTACGTTATTTGAATTTGGAGACGTGGACCTATCAGATAGGTTTATGATAACGTACGCATCGTATATAGACTTGATTGTTTTTTTCTATATTTATACCTATAAAAAAAACACCACCACATTGAAACAAATATCTATGTGTCGTTAAAAGGAAAGTAATGATGAAAATAAAGAATTAAGAGCCGTTTAAGAGGGTGTTTGGGATTAATTTTTCAAAACAGCTTCTACGTTTTGAAAAAGTAGAGGTGGAGCTACTTTTAGATTATTGCGTTTTGTTAGCCAAAAAATTTATTTCAAAACTCAACCCCAAATACTAAAAACTGATTATTTACGTTTTAAAAAATCTAAACACAATAATCTAAAAATTCATTTTAAAACGCAACACACAAACACCCCTTGGTAGCGAGTTGTTTGAAAGTGAGTCACCCACCCGGATGATGTATATATAAACTACTCAGACAGAAAAGAAAAGAAATTGAACGCATTTTCCTTATTTGTGCTTCTGTTGCGATGATTCACTAGTCGAATACGGTATATATCGATGCGTTAGAGATTGAAGCATTCGCCGGCCGGCAGGCATGTTCGAAGCACACGTACGTAAGAATAATTAATATATATATATAATTTTCTTCTTTCTTCGATCTGTTTACGTACGTACATCACATATATGATTATTATTATTATTATCATTTATATGCATTTTGCAATTGCAATTGCATTTGACAATGGGTAAAAATTGCCTAATGAAATGAAAGTTAATAATAATATATAATTTGGATGGATTTAGGTATTACATTTACTTCGAAGATATCTGGGTGAATATGTCCATGGACTTTCATCAGAGGCTCTAAGAATCAGCGTCTGGCAAGGCAAGCCAATCCAATCCAATCATACCTTCTTAATTCTTCGGCTAGCTGCTAGCTGTACAACTGTATCTTAATATCCGATCCGATCCTTGGTTTATTGTTGTACGTAGCTAATTAATTAAATTAATACTACTACTAATAATAATAATAGGCTGCTGTTTGTTTGTTTGTTGTATGTGTTCTCATCGTCATCAGGTGATGTTGTACTCAAAGACTTGAAATTGAAGGCTGACGCACTCAATTCATTAAAACTTCCCGTTACTGTCAAAGCCGGTTTTGTTGGTACCATAACATTGAAGGTCCCTTACCTACTACTATTACTATATATATATATATATACGCTTTTCTTCAAACAAGTCTTAATTAATTTGATGCATTTGTTTCTTAGTTATGATTGCTATTGCTAGCTATTTGACTCAACAATTCACTTCTATTACTTTTATATTATACATATATTAGGTTCCATGGAAATGTCTTGGCAAAGAGCCTGTGATAGTTCTTATTGACCGTGTCTTCGCTCTTGCTCATCCTGATTCTGATGGAAGGTCTCTTA
The DNA here is from genome assembly GCA_028751855.1 of Ambrosia trifida. Classification (NCBI taxonomy): domain Eukaryota; kingdom Viridiplantae; phylum Streptophyta; class Magnoliopsida; order Asterales; family Asteraceae; genus Ambrosia; species Ambrosia trifida. Next base: position 114,241,213 of record CM054124.1, read on the forward strand.
CGGTAAGACTACCATATATATATATATGCTATTGTTTCAAGCTTCACTTCCTCATTTAAATTTCATATTGGTTGATTACGTGTGTATTTATTTCTTTATTTTGCAGCCTGAGGAGCGTGAAAAGATTTTCGAAGCCAAGCTTCAACAGATTGAGGTCTTATATTGCTTTTCGCTGTTGAGATTGCTTATATTTATGTTGTCTCAAATATATAATTTTTTTTTTGCTATATATTAAATTGTCTTGCAGGAAGCCGAGTCAGCAACTCTTGACGCAATATCAAAATCAAAGCTTGGAAACGTATGTGTTACACACGTCAGTAGCATATATAGTATATATGTTGCTCAGCAGTTTACCTGTTTACAATAGTAGCTAGCCTGACAAATCTCTTTCATACCCTTTTTCTCTTCATTCGATTTGTTCCTTTAAAGAAACACTAAATAGGTTTTTGAATGCTGGCATTGTTTCCATTACTATGTTCTGAGCATGTGATGTTCTAATTTTGGCAGTCAGCTTCTGGGAATTCATGGTTGGGTTCCTTGATTGGTACAATAATAGGAAATCTGAAGATTTCAATCGGAAATGTTCATATCAGATATGAGGATCCTGTTAGGTTGGTGTACATCTATATGTTGGGAGTCACACTTTCGTCCTTAGTATAGTGAAAGCTTTTTCGTTTAATGTTGCTTAATTTACTTGCTTTTCTTTCCCCTTGATTAGAATAGCTTTTTTAATCTTCAGCAATCCAGGACATCCTTTGGCTGTTGGTATTACTCTGGCAAAGCTTGCTGCCTTTACAGTGGACGAGAAGGGGAATGAAACATTTGACACGAGTGGTGCTCTTGATAAATTGCGAAAGGTCAGCTCCTTTTGCCATCCTTTTGAATTCTGATCTCAGTAAAACATAGTTGTAATCTGGAGTTCAAGATGATGCAACCTTGGCCAAAATGTGAAGTTTGTTTTTCTGATATCTCAGCATTTTTTTTTTTTTTTTTGTAGTCATTGCAACTTGAAAGGCTTGCTGTGTATCATGATTCCAACCAACTTCCTTGGAACATGGACAAAAAATGGGAAGACCTCAGTCCTAAGGATTGGGTTGAGGTATGGTCCTAATTAATCTGTGCTACTAATGGGCTCCATACAATTTAAAAATGCATTCTCTCCCCCATTACGATATTATATTTCTTCGTATATTAGATGGCAGTAATGGAAGTACCTTTCCTTTGTCATGTGGTAGATATCTAAGACTTCACCTTTCATAAATGTTAGATATTTGAAGATGGAATAAATGAACCGGCCAAGGGTCATAAATTTTCCGAATGGGCTGGAGATCGCAGCTACTTGGTTTCACCAATCAATGGTGTTCTTAAGTATCACCGTTTAGGGAATTCTGAGAGAACTAATCCCGAAATGCCTTTCGAGGAGGCCCATCTTATCCTAGGTGACGTTTCTTTGGCACTCACAGAGGTAATTGTCCTTGATTTCTAATGAGTTGGTGCATGCTCTTTTAATTTTGTCATGGGAGAAATCATGCTTTCACATTTGTTCCCTCTTAGATGTGATCTGTGAATTTCAAAAATGCATTCAAAGAAGTTGGTGGACTTATGTCATCATTTGGACTTGTGGTTGCATTCTGTCCCCTTTGTTTGATAAATCATGCTTTCACACTTGTACCTGGACAAGTTGCTCGTTTCACCTTCATCGATTAGAACATGTAGGACAATACTTAACACTTCTATGGCTGCATAAGCAAAATTTTCATTTAAACTTTGGCTTAGCTAAAATATCTCTATTGGCTGTGATACACCTTTCCCATTGCCAGTAAATTGAATCGAAATCTAATAATTTGGCTATGTTAATGTTATCACTTCCTTTCAATGATTCAGCGAGGGTACTCATTTTCCATCCTCTCCCAATCCTCTACTCGGGTTTTCCTTCTTTGTGTTTATCTTAGGCAGTATTCTGATTGATTGAATATGAAAAATTGCTGTACAGGCTCAGTATCATGATTGGATTCGGCTCCTTGAGGTCATAAAAAGATATAAGTCATATATTGAGGTGTCACATTTAAGGCCTGTGGTGTCCGTTACCGAGGGTCCTAAACTGTGGTGGAATTATGCGGCTCAAGCTGCATTGCAGCAAAAGAAAATGTGGTAATCATTCATGCTTTGAAAATTTTTAGATGATTTGAACTTTACTTTATACTGCCTTTCTTCCAAAATAAGAGAAACGTCCTGAATTTCCTGGGAAAGTGCTTTCTTTTGAGATCCATATTCAACATTTGCTTTCTTAGATAACAAACATTTTTTGGTTTATAAAGAACCTGACACTGTACTCTTGTTTTCTGCTGCTTGATTTGGATCCAAAGATGACTTGTTAACCACGTAATAGTTGACTATAAAAGTCAAGAGTTGTGGTCGTTATAATCAGTTAATGAAATAAACCAACTTTCCCGCCTATTCTCTTCTTCTCCATCTATCCCTTATTCTTCCACATTAGCTCAACCACTCCAAGGATCTTCCATTAATCCTTCAGTGTGAGCTTGTGTTTGATCATTACTAGTAATCTCAAGCACAAACCTTATCAATGCCTCGCCAGTTTTGGAACTTAGGGGCAACTGATGAAAGATTTCCGCTGCTCAAATTTTCTTTCTCTTCATGCTTTTGTTACTTATTTTGGTACAGGCCAGCTTATAGATAATTCTACCAGTATCTGCTTGTTATATGATGTGCATGTTGGCTTTCCTGTGCTGATAAATTGTTTATGCTTGTTAAATCAGCTATAGGTTATCTTGGGCCCAAATTCAACACTTCAGCCGTCTTCGAAGGCGATATATCCAGCTGTATGCTGATACACTGCAGGAGTTGTCAGTTTCTGATGACACTGAAATTAGAAGTATTGAGAGGGATCTTGATCCAAAAGTAATTCTTCTATGGAGGTATGTCCATGGTTTTACTTTTATGTTCTTTGCCATGCCACATGGTTATATCATGCAGGTGTAATTTAATTAATTAACTGGGGGATTGGTTAATGAACTGAACAGAAGATGGCAATTTTATAGTTATGTCAGATTTCTCTATCTTGCCGTTTCATCATAGATTCACTTCCCAAGTTCCATTATTTTGGTTTCCTTGGGAACTTTGTTGCGCCATGCGATGAAAGCTTAGCTGCAGTTTAATATACTTATTTTCCTAAAAGTTAGTTCTCCGTTTAGATTGCATCAGTCATCATCTTCTATTTTTAGACACAGAGAAGCTTCGTTATTACTTATAACATGGAAAAACCCTGATTTCATGCTTCCGTAAGCTGCAAATATTTCTAGAAGTCTGTGTTATGATACAATGGTGAAGATCCATATGCACTAGTCATGTAGGAGATATTTTGTGTGTGGATAGTATTGTGTATAATTGATCACAGATACCTCTGTGTAGGGGTGTTAAATTTCGGATAGTCAATATTGGGATCCGAATCCGGATCCGAAATTCGGAGATTCGGATCATCCAACGGATAATCCGAAACTTAAAAAAAATAAAAAAAATTTTAAAAAACGTTCTCCTTTATTTCTAAAATGTGAACCTGTTAAAAAAACAAAAATCAAAGTTAGATAAACGAAACCGGAACAAAAAATGTAAACGAAACTTACCGTTTGGTGGACGGGGGCTGTGGAGGTCGGAGACGAGGTGGACGGGGGCTCTTATAGAGAAGAGGAGAGGGAGCGGCTGCTATGGATTGGAGGAGTATGGACTTAGGGTTAGGAGGATTAGGGATTTATGATTGTGTATTGTGTTATGTAGTGTATATAATATTATATATATTTTTTTAATATTCGGATAATCTGATTATCCGAAAATTTTCAAAATCAGATCTGAATCCGAATCCGAAATTTCGGATTCGGATTTTTCGGATTCGAATTCGGATTCAGATTTTTTTGAACACCCCTACCTCTGTGTTTTGTTTCATGATTATTCATATGTGCTTTCTCTGATTGTATCTTTTTGGATGATTTTTGTTGCTTATCTTTCAGGTTTCTTGCGCATGCAAAAGTTGAATCTGTAAAATCAAAGGAAGAAGCCGAACAAAGGATGCTTAAAAAGAATAGTTGGTTCTCACTTGGATGGTGTGTTAATCTTTCGCTCGTCAGAAACCTTTTTTTTTCTCGACTCATCTCCTTTTCTTTTTGATGTTTGCAATTGTTTGTTTTTTTTTTTATGATTTTTTTTTTTCAATTTTCAAGAACATCTATCACACTTCCTTCAATTCAGGGGTTCTGCTTCATCTGATCCATTACAGCAAGATGCTCCTGAGGGATCGCAAACTGTTGTGAACGGATTGAGTAAAGAAGAATGGAAGGCACTCAATAATATATTGAGTTCCCAACCAGATGAGGATTTGGCATCACAATCTGGAAAAGATATGCAAAATATGACACAGCGTATGGTGATTGTGTCCATTGGTCAAGCTGCTGCGAGAATTATCAATATAAATGAAACTGAACTTGTATGTGGTAGATTTGAACAACTTCAAGTCTCCACGAAGTTTAAGCATAGAAGCGTTTATTGTGATTTGACATTGAAGTTCTATGGATTGTCTGCACCTGAAGGTCTACTTTGTGAGGTTTGTTTTGGAATATTAACATTTTCTTTGCCTCAATTCAGTTTGTTTTTTTTATGCACAGAATTCTCTGTTTCTTGTTTCTTTTTGGGTAAATTTAATTGTCGGTTTGTCACTCATTCTTTTGTTGAATTCTTGGATGGTTATACTTGCTTTTAGTTTGAATTCTTTAGTGTAGGTGCTGTTGGTTGGCTTCTGATCATTGCATTTACTGTAAATATTATAGTTATGTTTTCTCTTCTGCAAATCACATATGGATTTATTTGTTCCATATGATGATGAGTACATCTATGTCACAGTTTTTGTTCTGCTCTTCATTCTTATGTGAAATCAACTTCCATTTATAGAGCGTCTCCAGTAAGCATAAGGTGAATGCTTTGGGTGCTAGTTTTGTATATTCACCAGTTGGAGAGAATCTAGACTGGAGGCTTTCAGCAACAATATCTCCTTGCCATGTCACGGTAATTTTGTTCTTAATATTACTAATAAATCTTAATCTATTTGGTGAAAGAAACTTACATATGTCTACAATATTTTGGGTTTTCTCACTGATTTCAAATTTTTTAGAGAAGACAGAATTACCATGTATTGATTTTCTGTCTTGATTATTCATTCATACTTTTATCTTAATGATTTTTGTATACCTTATTTGTTGGATATTCGGGGACTATTATGTGTTTTGAGGTTCACAGCTTCCTTCAGTATTATTGGTGACTAGCCTATGTTGTAATTTATTATTGTTAACAGCTAGTGCAATACACCTCACTATCTTATAGTTAACTAAAACTAGATGTTCGACACTTGAGTGATGGCCACAAACTTTATAATTTGGCAGCAATGCATGAATCCAAGTAAAAAAGTCTATCTAAAAATATAATATTTTCTTTGACTTGTTTAGAATTTGGTGCTATTTTCAACTCAAAAATGTTGTATCTAGATGTTCTACAAGGAGAAATTTTTATTTTGCTCCTCCACATAGATGAGATAACCATTTATGTTAGTCATAGTATAAAAAATTTGAGTATCTTTGATTGATTAAAGTTGACTGCCATCATGAGATGTCGGACATCTTGTGAATCTCAACTTTTAAAGTTTTTGCTTTACTCTGGAGATCCATCTATTTAACCCTATATATGAGAAGTGTTAAGATTTTGAAGTTATTTATATGGACATCTCATTCTGTTTGTCACAAGGTTTCTTGTCTCAGCCCATAACCAGCTGACGTAATTTATAAACACATGTGTTGATTTTGGTGTTTGATTGTAAGCGACACATCTACTGAATATATTATTACAAGAAGGTACTAAAACCGTTTTAGAAAATACCACTTTATAAATGCCCCTTATCTCTTTCAGCCTTCTATATGTTTCTAGTAAATGGCTACGTACGTGGCGTTATTGATTGATTATCATGTGTTCGAATGGTCACAAGAGTACGGTGAGGCTAAGTGGACTGAGTACATAGTTATTTTCATCAAGGTGAAGTCTTTCATAATATTTCTAAAACCTAAATTTGGAAGCGGTACAATGATTATTTGACGAATCTTTATCTTATATATAGGCACAAACCCTTTTGTACTTGTTTGTAATTGCTTATGTTTTCCCATGATCTCTTTCTTTTTTGATTCTTTGGGTTAACTGAAATTCTTTTTCTGGAACTGGTATAGGTCTTGATGGAAAGTTATAACCACTTCCTGGAATTTATGAAGAGGAGCAGTTCTGTTAGTCCTACAGTTGCATTTGAAACAGCAACCGCTTTACAGGTACATTGAGATGATCTCTGATAATTTTGGCTGTATCTTTGAGAGCCAGAATCTCACTTTTTGATGATATAATTACAGAATAAGTTAGAAAGCGCCACTCGTCGAGCTCAAGAGCAATTTCAAACAGTCTTAGAGGAACAAAGCAGGTTCACTTAATTCATTTAATTTTATGAGGATAAATTGCTTCACTTGCTGGTTTATCTCAACCATGGTCGTATATATCTGTCACATTAGTTTAAATGAGCTTTTTAACTGGGGTTTGTTGTTCAATTTGGATTTAGTGCTTTGTTTATTGATTATGTCAGTAGACTGTGGCTCGTCCTGAGCTGCAGGATGCAGATCCTTCACCATTCTAGCAGCGTATGGTAACTATAAAACTGATAAAATGAAAGGAATTTGTGGTAAAACTGATAAAATGAAAGGTATTTGTGTATAGCATCTAACTCTATATAGAGAGGCTATGTAACCCTAATACCCTATTATGAGTACAATCAACGTATAATACAGTTCTTTGTTTAACTACCATAGACAAACCCTAGCCGCTGCTACACTGCGCATTTGTGGCCACCAGGCACCGCCGCCAACTCAGTTGATCATGTCGAACATTCCTAACTTTGAAACACCCCAATTTATCTTGGGCATTATAGAGGTTTAGGTTGCTTTAAATTGAATTTTTCAAATTACTGATCCCCAAACCCTAATCTTTTGCGTTATTGTTATGCTGAACTTTAGTATTACTTGTTAGTTGATGTCCATGCTGGTTGGGGAGACTCTAGAATTTGCATCAGTTGCTATATCTAACCTATTTTTTATTTTCTTCTTCTCTTCCTTCTGTTGGTTTGAGTTTGTTTTGTATTGTTCTTTTTTTCCACCTTTTTCCTCACTTTTTTTTCGTTTGTATGAAATTTGTAAACTGATTTATAGAGGTAGGGTCTGAATTGAGTGGTGGTGTAGGTATAGATTCCGAATTTGGAACCTGGTGAGGTAAGGAAGTCGGGTTTTGAGGAGGAGTTTGAGTGACGGGTTCAGCCTACTTTGTTAATAACTCCCTTCATGTATAACACTCTAGAGCTTGTGCAATATCTGTACTTAAAGGTCATTCATATTTTATGCAAGGGTGAAGGATGGTCTACAGAACGTATAGGCACAAACAATAATTTAACACATTTATGTAAGTTTCAAAACTGATAACAATATAAGTCAAAGGAAATCATATTTGTTGGTCTTTGCCAACTCTTTTTGATGAAAACAGCTTTCCCTTGTGAGCGTTGTTCCTTTGTAATGGATGTCTTCATCGTGATTTTAGTACTATAGTTAATTTGTGTTTTTTAATTCACGTAACAATTGATGTGGCTTCCTAATTTCATGCCATCTTATCTGATATACACAATGGTAAAGTTTGTAAAATGTTTCTCTTGTTTATATCATGCCCTCAATCTTGCAGTTTTGCTCTTGATATTGATCTTGACGCTCCAAAAATTAGAGTTCCAATACGAACAAGTGCTTCGTCAGAGTATGATAGTCTTTTCCTTTTGGACTTCGGTAATTTTACATTGCGAACTGAGGTATGCTACTTAACTTGATCTATATTTTTATGTTGTTACTTGAAGATTGATGTATTTTTTGTTGCAGGAGGGCCGCCATGATAATGAGGGACAAAACCTGTATTCTCGTTTTTGTATTTCTGGAAGGGATATAGCTGCTTTCTTTACAAATGGAAATTCTGACATTCAGACATGTGATGTAGAATCTTCGGGTCATGGTAGTCAGCTTTCAGCATATCCTGTTACGGGTAGTGCTTGTCATTCGTATTCTCTTGTTGATAGGTGTGGGATTGTTGTTATCGTAGATCAGGTACATTAACCTCCATCTCATTAATTTGCTTGTGCATTATACATCACTATCCTATAACACTTTCTTTGTACCCTTTCAACTCAAGATTAAAGTACCTCATCCATATCATCCGTCAACTCGTGTCTCTGTCCAAGTTCCTACACTAGGGATTCACCTTTCACCATCCATATTCAGCCTGCTTATGGAACTTTTGAAGATACTGTCTGGTACTATAGAAAGTAGCACAAAGCTTGTAGAAGATTGTCAAGCTGAACATGCCCCATGGAGTTCCCCTGATCTAGCAACTGAGGTTCAAATACTGGTTTGGAGGGTATGTGTTTTGTTTTCTCTTCAGAAACTGATATGTTTGTCAAGCTGATGCATATAAATTTACATGTCCTTTCATCTTTAAACTATTATAGGGGATCGGCTACTCAGTTGCTTCATGGCATTCCTCGTATCTTGTATTGTCTGGACTGTATCTTTATTTGCTGGAATCTTCTACATCTCAGACCTATCAGCGCTGCTATAGGTGCACATCATATCCTTATGTCATTTGAGCATTGCTGCTGATCTTATAAGGATGTGACTTATATTATCTTTAGTGATTCTATAAGAAGATACTCTATAGGTCCGTGGACTAATATTTCCTAAACTAACTGATCCAGCATGGCTGGTAAGCAAGTATACGAAGTACCTTCGAACAGTGTTGGTGGTTCTTCTTCTTGTATTGCGCTGTGTATTAGAGGCATGGACATCCAACAGGTAACTGGTGTTTGTAGTTTAACTTTTTCTTTACTACCTAGAAAGCTAAATAACAATTGTGTTGGTTCAGGAAAATATCAATTTCATGTAGTTTTGATCTTCGTATTCATGATAACATGACGAATGTAGTGCTAATCTAGATTTGTTTTATTTGCGAACCACTTTTTGAAGGCTTTAGAGTCGTCTAGTACTTTGGTGGTAAAGTTTGGGAACGAGCAGGAGAAGGCTAGTTGGTTGAGAGGACTTGTGCAAGCAACCTACCAAGCTTCCGTATGATACTAAATCTTCAGTATTGTTAATCCATTTTAGTAGCATCTTGTTTCACTACAAGTTATTGTATTTTATATTATGCTTGGTATAGGCTTCTTCATCAGTTGATATACTTGGAAAGCAAACTGATATTGTTGCAGAACTTTCGGAACCAAGTTCTACTAATATGAAGATCGCTGATGTTATTGTCAATGGAACTTTGGAGGAAACAAAGATATTTATAAGTGGGAAGGTTAGATTTAGTTGTTTTCTTAATGTACCAAGTACCAAGTGTGTTCAATAGGTATTCTGATATAAAGGTTAGATGTGTCTCTTTCTTTCCTTTTTCCTAATCTGATATAAAGTTGTCTGAATGTGATACTCTTGCAGGTGGGAACTGAGGTGCACAATGATGTTGAGGAGACTCAGATTCTTGAAGTTCTTGCTGCGGGAGGGAAGGTTCGTATATTGTTTGTGTTGATGTGTTTGTAAATATAGTTTAGTTGGAAGTGAGATTATGCAGTTGCAATTTTGGTTTCTTCTCTGAGGGTAAGCTTGCCTAATATGGAAATGTAAACTTAGTTCACTAGGTCTAATATGGGAGTTTGCCTAATGTTTTGCGTTGTTATGGTATTTGTTTTAGGTTTAGGCATGCATATAGAATGTGCCTACCAGAAGCATGGTATCATCGTAGACGGTCTACTTTAATGGGAGTTTTTAGAATGAGTTCATCATACTCAGTTAATCCCACCTATAGCAAAGCTAAGGTAGGGTCTGAGGAGGGTAAGATGTAGACAGCCTTACCTCTACCCCTAAGAATAGAGAGGCTGCTTCCAGTGAGACCCTCGGCTCGATGTGGTTTGGTATCAAGCCTTGGACATAAGGCACAAAACACTTAGCAATCGGGACAAACCCAATCGGTGCATGTACCCCTTTGTCTTTTGGCTATCCACGCCACCACATGATGCATGATTAACCGTCCGTCGTTTTTAACGTTATTTTCACGAAATTAGTAAAATAACGTTAAAACTAGTGCAACTTTACTTTTGCCCCCCAAGGGCCACACATATATAGAATGAGTTAATATAGTTAATTGCTAAATTCACAAATTTTGTATGTCAAAGTCAAAGTCAAACTCACATCGGTTTTTTTTTTCATATACTGTCTAGTTTTAAATTTGCTGCTAGTAAATTGATTTCTTACTTTATTAACACATGTGGCTTACGATATATATTTGTGCAGGTGTATGTTGCATCTTGTGAGGGGGATCTAACTGTTAAGATGAATTTGCACTTGCTGAAAGTCAAAGATGAACTTCAAAGTTCTTCCACGGGTCCACAATATTTAGCGTATTCCGTTTTAACAAACAATCGTTCTCTTGATCCCACAAGTACTATAAATCCTCAGTTTGAAGAGGAGGGATTGATAGGCCTGGCCGAGGATGATGATACTTTTGAAGATGCCTTGACAGATTTCATATCATTGCCCGATTCTGTTGATGCTGTGGTTCATGAGAAAGATCATGGAAAAGCAAGGGGTAATTCTGCAGATGTATTTTTTGAGACAGAAGCCACTGATGACTCTAATTTTGTATCCCTTACCTTCTTGAAACGGACTCCTCAATCACATGATTATGATGGTATAGATACTCAGGTAAATAGTGCTTAAAATACTAGTGAAAATAATTTGTGATCCTCTCTTTAGTGATTTTCTTTGTGTTGATGATATTACTTCCAGATGAGTATCTGCATGTCAAAGTTTGAATTTCTTTGCCACCGCCCGACTATTGCTGCTTTAATTAGTTTAGGCATTGATCTGGGCAATGCAAGTAGTGGTAGCGTCTCATCAAAAAAGGAAGATGAAGCTTTAGAGCCGAAAGACAAAGGTGAAGAACGTGAGGAAGTAAAAGTCAAGGGATTATTGGGACATGGGAAAGATCGAGTTGTTTTATCTTTGAACATGAATATTGACAGTGTCACTGTATTTTTCAACAAAGAGGATGGCTCTCAGCTTGCGATGCTTGTGCAAGAAAGTTTCATCTTGAATCTGAAGGTGAGTCTTATCTTTTATGGTCTATTGCTCTAATAGGTGAGCGTTTGCTGCTTTTCTGGAAAAACTAATCATCAGGTCAGGTTTCTTATTCGCTAACTAATGCTTGTCTTAGGTTCACCCTGGTTCTATATCATTTGAAGGTACATTAGGGAACTTAAGGCTAAGTGATCTCTCGCTGGGTAAAGATCATTGTTGGAGATGGTTTTGTGACATACGCAATCAGAGGGCTGATTCTCTTATCCAGGTACAGTCTTTCATAGATGATGTTTTAGTGTGATCCTATGCTAGTTAATATACGTTGCTTAATTATATGTTTACAATCTGACAATATGCACAATGAGTTGACCATCTTCACACTGTACCCTGACCTCTCTACTCTTTCTATATATCAGTTTACATTCCAGTCCTACAGTCCCGATGATGATGACTATGAAGGATATAATTATAGCTTGAGTGGCAAACTTTCTGCTGTGCGTATTGTTTTTCTCAACAGGTTCATTCAAGAGGTTAGTTCGGATTTATTCTATTCTTTTCTATTGGATGACTGAGCTCTCAGTACACTCTTTTAGTCGCTATGCATGATTCTTTTTGAGAGATCATGATACTCATATGACATTGATAGTTTTTTGACTTGGTGTCATTTAACTAACCTAATACATGTTTAAACTTTATTTCCATAAACGAAATTCATGCTGCAGCTCTCTGCATATTTTGTGGCGCTGGCATCTCCCAATACAGAAGAAGCGATCAAGTTTGTTGATAAAGTTGGAGGCTTTGAATGGTTGATTCAGAAGCATGAGATGGATGGATCTGCTGCAGTGAAGTTAAATCTCTCATTAGACACTCCAATAATAGTAGTACCTCGGAATTCCTCGAGCAAAGAGTTAGTACCTCTTCCAACTGTTTGTTCATTTAGATGTATATGGTGATAATTTTGAAACACTAACATTTTTGGTTAAGTTCTATTATGATCTTTGAATCCTTGTCCTGAAGTTCAATCAGTCGAAACTGTCCTCTTAACCCTTACTGATATCAATATTTTAATCTTTTTAGTGTCAATGACCATTGGTGGTGATATTAGTTCACCTATCCATGGTAGTATATATTTATGTGGTGAGATGCGGTGTGTGGTGGCAAGTAGGGTTAGTTGTAAGCCACATGTTTAGATGAGCAAGTTTTTGTTGCTAAACCTGGTTGTTTCACGATGGTTTAGGGCAATATAGTGATCGGTTGTTATGAACTGCCTGTGGTGACAACTTGAGTTTCCATTGACCAATATGAGCGGTTGTTAGATTGTATGCGGCAGCTAGGGTTTAGAAGTGCAAATGAGGCACAACTTGTGATGGTAGAGGGGTGTGCAAAAAACCGAATTAACAACAAAACCGAACCGAAAAAACCAAACAAAATAAAAAACCAGTGGGTCAGTTAATTGTTTTTTTTTATACTAAAGTAACTGGGTTGGTTATGGTTATAAATGTTTCCATACCCGCCATAACCGAACCAACCCGACATGTAATAAAATCGTTGTTGGGTTTTTGGACATTTCATCATTTTTTAATATTTGATGTTTTTTCGTTATGTCATATTGTTTTGGTTGAATGTATGTTTGAATTTATGGATTATATCACATCGTTTTGTTTGAGTATTTGGTATTAATATTATGGATTATATGTACTTTTATAATTAGGTGTAATATATATACTATTGTATTTCTTTGAACAACTACGAAATTTCATTAAAACTCACCACTAAGCTTAGCAACAATTTATTCCATGCTAAAAAAAATGAGCTATTTTTAGCTAGGTCTAGATTCACGGTTAACCGACATGGTATAACCTTCAAAACCGATTAACCAAATCCGCCATAATCGAATGAGTATTATATATAGATAATATTAGTACTGTGATAACAATCATATTGTTGGAATTTTAATTTATGATTTTTTCATGAATGCAGTTTCCTGCAACTTGATTTAGGGCATTTGTCTGTGACAAATACAGTTAGTTGGCATGGACCTGTGGATGATCCATCAGCTGTCCATCTTGACATTCTTCACGCACAGGTAATTTGTTGGATGTTTTTTTTTTCTTGTATAAGAATATAACATGAACTATAAGGTGTTGAATACTGCTACAGGTCTATGGAATCAACATGGCTGTTGGAGTAAATGGTGTTTTAGGAAAACCAATGATACGAGAAGGCCATGAAATTCACATCTTTGTTAGGCGCAGTTTAAGAGATATTTTTCGCAAAGTTCCAAATTTTGCACTGGAAGTAAAGGTTAGTTTTTGAATTACCGGCTTCACTTGCTTCTATGTCCAATGAAATGCTTAAGAAAAGCTATGATCCTGAACCTGTGGTTTAGTTTATGTATCTGTCACACATCAATGATTTTTGCTATCATCATTCTGCTTCTTGTTAACATGTGTACACATCAAAGTGAACGCTCTAGTCCTTCCCTTGCTATTTGATAGGTAAAGGTAGTTCAAGTTTACAGATTGTAGTTGATACATGTTTCCACAACTAGCACAATGAGGGATGATGCTTGATGGTTGACATAAGTAATTTGATCCTAACATCATCAAATCACTTCTTTCAAATGGATGCTCCAGAGAAACTTGATAAAAAGAAGACACTTTTCTTAAATTTTAGTAAACATCGTGTTTAAGTTACCTTCTTTAATTGCAAGACAATTAGGTCCATGATTTTATGGTATTATTGCCTTTGATATTTGACTGTCATTAGTATAAAGTTATTGTATTCTTCAAACCTATCTTTGCTTTAAGAACTTATTAAACTGAATTGCATTATGTATTAATTGTTATACCTATTACTAATTTTTCTTCCTCTTGGGACATATCGTTTGGAGGGCAGAAATAAACTTACCGGCTCTGATTTTAGTTTTTTTTTAAATATTCATAATATGGTCAAGTGTCAGACTCATAATTATTCTGTTTTTTATGACAGATAGGGTCGTTGCACGCTGTGGTGTCAGACAAAGAATATAGTGTAATTACTAGCTGTGTGACCATGAACATGAGTGAAGAACCTAATCTCCCTCCTAATTTCCGTGAAATCAACTCTGATTCAGCAGATGCCATAAAGATGCTGACTGATAAGGTTAACATGACAAGTCATGTTTTCTTGTCACGTACCGTTAATATTATGGCAGTTCAACTTAATTATGCGTTGCTAGAGCTCTGCAATGGCATCCACGAGGATTCACCTTTAGCAAATATTACTGTAAGTAAAGAGAATCTCATTTTAGCTTATCATATTTCCTTTTGCATATGTTATTTAGCTATGTCGGTGTTTGTTAAGATGTCCATCCTTGTCTCAGCTGGAGGGCATGTGGTTTTCTTGCCGAATGACTTCTTTTTCGGAAATGGATCTTTATGTCACCATTCCTCGATTTTCTATTTTGGATGTTCGTCCTGATACCCGCCCTGAAATGAGATTAATGCTTGGGACAAGCACTGATGTTCTTAAACTAGCTTCTAGTAAAGGTGGACGTGTAAGAGCTGTAACCATGTCCAATGTGGATGCACCACACTCAACCATGTTTTTGATGGATCTCAGATGCCGCTCATCATCCCAATTGCTTGTGGTTCGGATTCAGCTGCCTCGGGTCCTAGTTGTCCCAGACTTTCTTCTTGCTGTTGGTGAGTTTTGTGTACCATCTTTGGGAGCAATAACTGGAAAAGAAGAGGTGATGAATCCTAAGAATGATCCAATCAGTAAAACTGACACGATAGTCCTATCTGATGCACTCTACAATCAGACTGAAGATGAGGTCAACCTGTCACCAAACCGAAAGCTGTTAGTAGATGCAGCAGGAGTTGACGAATATACTTATGACGGTTGCGGGAAAACTATAATTTTAAATGAAGATCCTGAGCAGTCAAATTCTTCAGAATTTCGGCCCATTATAGTAATTGGAAGGGGTAAAAGACTTCGGTTTGCAAATGTGAAGATTAAGGTAATTGCATCACAGTCTTCAATCTGATGTACTAGTCCTATTTCATATACATGGTAACATAAAAAACTTGTGTTATTATCTTCCGAATTGAAAGCAACCTTTACTTGACTCCTTGATTTAACATTTATCCTTCTATATTTGTCAAATTGGAGAATTGGCATGAATGCACCCAACTTGACTAGTTGATTAGTAAAGCACTAATCGAAATTTCAGCCGAGGAAGTCTTCAGATAACTGAGATACGTAATCAAATGATCATACAAAACATTAGTAAAGTAACATCATGATTCTGTGGTATATGGGTGCTATGCTATGTTCATGCCTCGTCTGGATTGTCTACTTCATTGCATATATAGCCTACATTCTAACAGGAAACAAGTCTATATATGTACCAAGTTTTGGACCAAACCACATTAATGACGGTAAAAAAAATAGTATGTGATTGCTAACTTTCACAGAACTGATGTTTCTCTCCACTTTTTGTGTCAGAATGCTTGGCTCTTGACAGAGTACACATACATGAGTAATGATAGTAGTTTCTCAGTGTCCATTGAAGATGATGTAGAAGTTGTGATGGAGGACAACTTTCCTTCAACCGGTGAGAGAAAAAGCATAGATAGAGCTGAAAAATCGTCATATTCCTCAAGTACTCCCGACTCCGATCAAACTGATTCACCTAAACTAAGTTTAAGTTTTGAGGCCCAGGTAGGTTATCATAATGGTTCCATGAGTGTTTGATAGTGCTTTGTTTTTCAGACATGGACCTCATCTTAATATTCCATCTATTTCTGAATGTTATGAGTCAATATTGCATTACACGCTTTTACTGCTCATTGGGCTAAACTTTAAAACTTGTGGAGTGTAGCATGAGGTTGCCTGTGGCTTGAAATACACATTCAGCTTTTTGTGTTTGTACAGTTTAATGAATTGATTATCTCATGGCTTGTAAAATTCTCTTGATGGGGTTTAATCTAAAACCTTTAGACATGAGTTGCCAAAGTGTTTGACGATGCCTTATGCGTGCTCATTTACTGATTTGGCAGGTGGTGTCCCCTGAGTTCACCTTTTATGATAGCAGCAGATCGTCCATTGATTGTTCCTTCCATGCTGAAAAGCTTCTTCGTGCAAGAATGGATTTGAGCTTCATGTAATATTCCTTTTTGTTGAACCGATGCTTCTTCTACGCATATATTCTTTGCCATCACATGAAGCATTCAACTAAAACGCTACTTTACTATCCATGACCAGTCAACATATCACCATATTTCCTCAAGAAAAGTCCTTTGAGGAATCTTTGATTCAGTCACTCCCAACACCAAAAAAGTTTCCTAATCTAGTTATTATATGGATTTGTTTTCTTAATAGGTTTGCATTAAAAGAAAATGATAAATGGGCTCGAGCTCTTGTCAAAGATCTAACTGTGGAGGCTGGTTCTGGTCTTAGAATTCTTGATCCAGTGGATATCTCTGCGGGATATACTTCTGTAAAGGACAAAACAAATATATCTTTGACATCGTCTGATATATATGTCCACTTATCTTTAAGTGCCATCTCCCTGATTCTTAATCTACAAAGTCAGGCAGTTGCAGCATTACAGTTTCAGAGTGCTGATCCATTGTCTCCTTGTACTAACTATGATCAAGTTTGGGTGCCTCCAAAAGGTTTTTCATTTACACTATTCCTTTGGATTTCTTTCTCCTCTCTACTATTGTTTGACAAAAAGGGCAATTGATTTCTCATGCAGCGAAGGGAATTACATTCTGGAGACCTCGAGCTCCCAAGAATTATGTCATTTTGGGAGATTGTGTGACTTCCAGGTATAACATGTTTGAATGCTTACGCAGATCTTCTCTGCAACTCATTAGTTGTGGCCGGGGTTATTACTTAACTAATGATCACTCTATTTTTATAATTATATATCTCTCGTGTAAGGTTAAGGTGTATCATATTTTTTTTCTTTCATGCATGTGAATATGGGAGGGCTATTTATATATTTAATATTTTCTTAGTTTATACCTAGAGACATCACTGTTAGGCCTGTAAATGAACCGAACGAACACGAACACATAATCGAACACATTTTTGTGTTCATGTTCGTTCATTAAGAAATCTGTCGTGTTCGTGTTCGTTTATGTTCGTTCATTTAAAACCTAAACGAACAGTTCATGAACATAAACGAACACAAACGAACATTAATGAACAAAAACAAAAACAAGTTTAATAACGATTCATCACAATTCAACCAAGTTTAATACATCATAATGCAACCAAAACAAAATCTAAATTAGTAGGGTTGTGGAGTGTGGAGAAGAAAGGAGGTGGGGCTGTGAAGTGTGGAGAGCGGCTGATATGTTTAGAATGTTAGGGTTAGGATCAAATTTTAGAACATATCAAATATATTGTATATAATACATAGTTGTCAAAAGCGCTCGCTTCTTGCGCCTAGGCGTTTTTTTCAGGCGAGGCGCACCAAAACCGCCTTGTGCAGTCAAAGGCGCGCTCCAGCCACTTTACGGCCAGATTCCGACAAGCTTCTGCAAAATCCGGCCACATTTCGGTTTGAATAAGTCTGATTCACACAAATAAGGCCTTTGCTTTTTTTAAACCAAGGACATGGTTGATCTTTTCTTCTTTCATGGAGTTTTTTGAGTTGCAATAGGAAAAGAAAAAAAAAAAGAACGAGAGCTAGCTGTGAAAGAAGATGAATAGAAAGATAGTGTGTTGAAATAGTAAAGAAAGAAAGAGTGTTGCAGTATTTAAGTAGGAGTGGGTGGTACTAGTGAGTTGAGTAGCTAGATAGAGTGTTGTAGTAGTAAAGGAGTTCCTTTGGCTTTTTCTGACTTTTCCTCCTTTTTCACGTTTGATCATTTTCTTGATTTTTTGTTAGGGTTTTTCTTTTTTTGCTTTTATTAGATGTTAAAAATTAATTTTTTCTACACTACTCTTTGGTTGTATATAAAGGTTTTTTTTATGTATGAAAATAAAGGAAAAGTGAGTTAACAGGACAATTTGGGCCTGACAAGGTCTAATTCAAAGAAGCAAGGGGATGTACATTCATGTTTCTAACCGTCTAAACAACTTAAATTAGTCCGAGTCATTGAAGTTTTGGAATTACATTCGAATATCAACTAGTTTAGAACTTTTTAGTACTATTTAGATGATACTACATATTATATAATAGTATTTGTTTATATTGTTTGAAAAATAGTATTATTTTTTTAATATATAATATATTTTATTATTTTTTTTATTTAAGTGCGCTTTTTTTTTTCTCAGGCCCTCGCTTTTTTTGCGCTTTGCGCCTAGGCCCAAGGCGAGGCCTATGCGCCTTGAGTGCGCCTAACGCCTTTGATAACTATGATATAATATAATATGAATCAAGGTTACTTAACCAAAGGGAAATAAATAATAAAAATAAAGTAAAGTTTAATTAAACGAACATAAACGAACATAAATGAACGAACAAAACATGTGTTCATGTTCGTTCGTTTAATTAAACGAACAAAAAATTGTGTTCATGTTCATTCATTTATCTAAATAAACGAACATAAACGAACTTCCTGGCGAACAGTTCACGAACGTTCGGTTCGTTTACAGGCTTAATCACTGTTAGATTTGGGTTTGAACTACGCACATATTGATTTATTTTGAATTTGTTATGTTCCTTAGTAGTAATTGTATATATAATTAATCAACAAGTGACGGTGCAATAGTGTGTGAACGCGTGGCATAGTCGTAATTTCGAGTGTGAAGATAGGGCAAAACGGTAGTTTTGCCTGTGCTTTACTAGTTTTATTATTCTAGCATGGTTTTGACCTTACTTTTTGTTCAATATGGTTTATTTAGGCCCATTCCTCCTTCACAGGCTGTTATGGCTGTGAGTAATACATACGGGCGTGTACGTAAGCCTCTAGGCTTCAAGCTTGTTGGCTTATTTTCTGATATCCAACAAACTGAAGTGAAGGATATAGATTGTGATTGTTCTCTGTGGATGCCTATTTCACCCCCAGGATACTTGTCTTTAGGGTGTGTTGCACATATTGGAAACCAACCACCACCAAATCATATAGTCTACTGCATAAGAGCTGACCTGGCAACATCTACGGCATATTCAACATGCATGTTCAATGCTTCCTCAAAAAAGACGTACCCTTCAGGATTTAGCATTTGGAGACTCGACAACCTTGTGGGATCATTCCATTCAAATCCTTCTGTGAGCGGTCCCCCACGGGACATATGCTATGACCTTAACTATCTTCTTCTTCTGAACTCAAGTTGGCATCGTCTCTCTACAAGAGAATCCAGGTCTGATGTAAATGTTGACCATGAGAATGCACACCAACAAAGAAGTAACCAGGGTAAAACAAGTTCATCATCAGGGTGGGATACTCTCAGATCAATTTCAAAAGCTAGTTGTTACATGTCAACTCCAAGTTTTGAGAGGATCTGGTGGGATAAGGGTAGTGATATCCGCAGACCAGTCTCTGTTTGGCGACCTATACCACGACCTGGATTTAAAGTCTTAGGTGACTGCATAACGGAAGGGTTAGAGCTCTTTGTCCCTTCTCTCATCACACCGTCGTAATAGTATTAATCATCTTTGATCACCTATATATGCAGTTTAGAGCCACCTGGCTTGGGAATACTATTTAAGGCTGACAACCCTGATATCTCAGCAAATCCTGTACAGTTTACGAAAGTTGCTCATATCATTATCAAAGGCCTGGATGAAGCCTTTTTCTGGTACCCAATTGCACCCCCAGGTTATGCTTCTATGGGATGCATAGTTACTCGAGTAGATGAGATGCCAAAATTTAATTTAGTCTGCTGCCCGAGGATGGATCTTGTTAGCCAAGCTGATATTCCTGAGACGCCAATATCAAGTTATTCAAGTTCAAAAGCATCTCCATGCCAGAGTATCTGGAAACTTAATAATCAGGTTAGCAGTTAATATGGTTTTTTTAGCATAGCATGTATATCACAGTAGATTTTTATGTTTAGACTTTAGATATCATTTCAGTCGTCTGTACAGATCTGGAATTTTTTGTAAATTGAGAGCCTAATGCCAATATCTTTGTCTACTTTCAGGCCTGCACTTTTCTTGCACGTTCTGATTTGAAGAAGCCTTCCAGACGGCTGGCCTTCGCAATTTGCGATTCCGTGAAGCCAAAGACACGAGAGAACGTAATGGCGGATATAAAATTAAAATGCATCTCTGTAACCATTTTGGACTGTTCGTGTGGAATGGTACCCTGCTCTCATATACTTTTCATGGTGATAAAAATAGTTGTATATTTTATTCACTCACATTGCATACTTGTATCTTGGAATCTTCCCAGATGACACCGTTTTTTGATGTCTCTGTCACGAACATTAAGCTTTCAACTCACGGTGGAATAGACTCTATGAATGCTGTGGTCATCTTTTCAATTGCTGCATCAACTTTTAACACACTGTTAGACTCATGGGAACCACTAGTGGAGCCATTTGATGGATTACTCAAGTATTAACTTACCTACAACGTCTTGTACTCTGTTTTTATTTGTTTTTGGTATTTGATAAACCACTGCCTGGCCTTTCATTTACTTCCATTTTTCTTCTGAAGATTCGAAACATATGATACCAGTGAGGAGTGCCAATCAAAAATTGGAAATAGAGCACGTGTTGCAGCTACAAGTCTCCTTAATATAAATATTAGTGCTGCAAGTATTGATACATTTGCGGAAACCATCGCTTCTTGGGGAAGACTGAGAGAACTCGAAGAAAAAGCAGTCAAGTCAGGGGAGGTCTGCTGGTGTCGAATATATTATCTTCAACAATTTCTGGAAGTTGAGTTACATAAATTAATGTTTGTCTTGTTTTCTATATGAATACTTGGCAGGAAACTAGCAGTCACAGCGTTGGTGAAGATGGTTCAGTATTTTCTGCATTGGATGTGGAGGATTTCCAGACTGTGACCATAGAGAATAGACTTGGATGTGACATTTACTTGAAGAAGTATGAACAAAGTTTTAGTACAGTTAACCTTCTACAGAACGGTGACAGTACCTCCGTGTGGATCCCACCTTCAAGGTACTCAGATCGATTGAACTCCGTTGATGACTCAAGGGAAGGGCGATGCTATATCGCTGTCCAGATAACTGAAGCCAAGGTTGTGTGGTTGACATCCTCGCATAAGTTATCATGAAGCTAGTTCGAACATGGTTGCGAATATTAAAAATTTTGTTTACGTTTCTTGACAACAGGATCTACCAGTCGTTGTTGATGGAAATAGTAATAGCTTCTTCTGTGCACTACGGCTTGTTGTTGAGAGTCAGGAGGCAAGTCAGCAGAGGCTGTTCCCTCAGAGTGCTAGGACCAGATGTGTAATGCCCTTGATTTCAAAAAGTAGTGATCTTGGTAGTGCCAGATGGAATGAACTTTTTATTTTTGAAGTTCCTCGGAAGGTATGTTCTAACTTACAAGAACACCTTTTTTTTTTTGCAAAGTCAAAAGAGGCCCAATTCTTTTAGCCGTAATGCCTTGTTTGTATGCTTTAGATATTTTACTGAAATAATTTAGCTATGATCCTAGAAATACATTATTTGGTGTTTTTGCAGGGATTGGCTAGGTTGGAGGTTGAGGTGACTAATCTAGCCGCAAAAGCAGGAAAAGGTAATATAAAAGTGGTAAACAACTTCCTAAGTTTCAATTGTCTTTGCACTACAATACACATATTGTTGATGTGTACTATTAGAATATATTATAGACCCTTTAGTTAACTGGATTTGTCTATATATGCTTGTAACATTATATTACACAGAATCGTCTAAATAACATCTCTTTTACCTCACAGTGTTAAATGATTTCTATCTGTGTGGTGTAACAAATCAGCACCCACCTTTTTCCATGATGCATCGTTTTCCGGCCACAATCTTCTTACTTAGTATGACCACCCACATAAATAGCCTCCATACTAACCTAACCACCCGACCACCAGCACCACCTCTTTTTCTTTCGAATCCCTGTGGCAAGTTTAAGAACATTCCACAACATTAGTGAAGCTCTCGTCTCACGCCTCCGTTTAGGGATCTAAACACCTCTGAACGTTTCACCCTTTCTAAAACCGAGATTCTAAACCAACATTTAAATCTATTTCATTGTGACACTGATTTGAAGTTAAAAGCATAAAAGTACCATGGTCATGTGATTCTAGTGCATGCATGAGCTGATTTTGGTTTGTGTTTTGGATCAGGTGAAGTGGTGGGTGCTTCGACAATATCGGTTGGACATGGTACAAATCCCTTAAGAAAGGTGGCCTCAGCTAGAATGTTGCATAAAGCAACCAACGGTCAGAACAATGTTACACACCTGTTGATGAGGAGGGTTAGTAATTCTCATTTTCATGATTATATGTTGTTCAGTAAATGATACATTGCTTTTTTAATATTTCATTGTGTATTTTACTTGTTTTAATAATTTATGATTTGTAATTCCTGTTGTTATTACTTTAGGGTCCGCAAATAGACGGTGACTTGCCCTTTCAAGGGTGTCTTGTAGCTTCTACGTCCCATTTTGAAATGAAAGCAATTTCAAACCTTCAAAGTACGGTAGAGCAGGAGAAAGATGCGGATAAAGATGTAGGGTTTTGGGTGGGACTTGGCCCCGAAGGTGTGTGGGAGAGTTTTAGATCATTTCTTCCGGTCTCGATCATCACAAAAAAGATGGACGATGATTTTATCACCATGGAAGTAGTCATGAAAGATGGAAAGAAACATGCAATTTTGAGGGGGCTTGCAACGATTGCTAATGATTCAAATGTTAAGTTGGATATAAATGTCTCTTCGATTTCTAAGATTCACGAGACTTCTGAAGTAGTTGCTAGTAATATTGTTGTAGAGATTTTTGAGAATCAAAGACATAGCTCATTTTTTGGTTGGGGTACTAAGCTGCCTGGTTTCCGTGGGAAGGATCCTGGACGTTGGAGTAACAGAGATTTTTCATATGCATTAAATGTAAGTCTTCGGTTAAACGTTAATATGTTTTTATGGCTTTTAATTATTCTGTGGCATATTAGGATTTCTATGAACCACCACTTCCACCTGGATGGACATGGACATCAGCTTGGGTGATTGATAAATCGTCTCCTGTTGATGTGGATGGATGGGCATATGGACATGACTATGAAACTCTAAAATGGCCTCCAACTCCTCAAAATTCTTCAAAGTCAGCACAAGATCATGTACGTCGCAGACGTTGGACCCGTACAAGGAAAACACTTACTGACGAAGACACACCAAACGCTGGTTCTGATATCCATGTCTTAGAACCTGGTTATTCTTTTGTATTACCTTGGCGATCTATTTCTAGGGATTCTGATAGTTGTTTACAAATTCGCCCTTCGGCTCAACATCATGAGGGCCTCTACACTTGGGGGTCTCCCGCTGGCTTAGTTTCCACCCCTGTTGGGACAAATGACTCAGGAGAGCACTCTAAAGAATCTTCAGTGAAACAAGGAAAAAAGATGTCAAGTTATGCATTCAAGTTAAATCAGCTTGAAAAGAATGACACACTTTGGTGTTGCCCATCATCTGACGGCAGGCAGTTTTGGCTTAGCGTAGGTGCAGATGCATCAGTTCTTCAGGCAGAACTCAGTTCCCCTGTTTATGATTGGAAAATATCTGTGAATGCTCCTTTGAAGTTGGAAAACCGACTTCCATGTCCAGCACAGTTTACAATATGGGAGAAGTCGAACCATGGAAATATAACTGAAAGGCAGCAAGGGCTTTTATCATCACGTGATGTTTTGCCCATATATTACGCTGATGTCCGCAATTCTCTATATATTTCATTGTCGTTACAAGGAGGATGGATGATGGAAAAGGTAGGCTATCATTTCTGGTTTCTTTTTGCTTCTGATCAAGATAATTTTATTTGCTCTATTCTTTAAAGCAGGATCCTGTCCCTGTATTGGATATTTCATCTAATAACCATGCTTCCTCATTTTGGATGATTCATCAGCATAAACGCAGGTTAGTGTACCTGTATATTCATTCCTTGATAGTGTGTTTTCGCATACTGATCTCTCCCATTTAAGTAGAGGAACTTAAATGAATTTTCTTATGGTAACTTTTTAAGAAAATGTATATAATGAAATCTGTAACAGGGTTGTACTTGCAAAAATTTCAAACATAAACCTATATAAAATGCATATGCAGGAGATTGCGTGTGAGCATTGAACGGGACATGGGAGCATCTGCTGCTTCCCCCAATACCATAAGATTTTATGTCCCATATTGGATTAGCAATGACTGCTCTGTACCACTTACATATCAAGTGGTTGAAATCGAACCTTTAGAGAATGCGGCTGCAGATTCTTTGGTGAACACAAAATCTGGACGATTGTTAAGTTTTAAGAGCCTTTCTAGCTCCCACCCAGAGACTAAGTCAAGTGGGAATATCCAAGTTCTAGAAGCAATCGATGACACTAGTCCTACTCCCAGCATGCTTTCTCCACAGGATTATGTAGGACAAGGTGGTGCTATGCTGTTTTCATCCCGGAATGATTCATATCTTTCACCCCGTGTGGGTTTGGCTGTCGCTATTCTGCATTCTGAAAGCTTTAGTCCTGGACTATCACTTCTTGACCTGGAAAAGAAGGTGAGACGTACATATGTTTTAGTTTACCAATGTAATTCTATTACTTTGTTCCTCTATCATGTATGTTGCTAACGCCTTCACTCGTATATATATATATATAGCAAAGAGTGGATGTGAAAGCCTTTAGTTCAGATGGATCTTACTACAACCTTTCAGCTCTAATGCAGATGACATCGGACAGGACAAAGGTATTATATACCCCTTAAAGTTTGGAAAGCTCAAGCTAGCATTAGTCTAAGATAAGATCTAGCCCTCATATATGATGACTTTACTGTTGAAAAGTTTTACGTCAACATCCCTGATGCAGGTTATCTATTTCCAGCCACACACCTTATTTTATAATAGGGCTGGCTTAAGCTTATGTCTGCAGCAGTGTGATACACAGTCACTGCTTTGGATACATCCTACCGATGCTCCAAGCCATTTTAGATGGCAGACATCTGCCAAAGTTGAATTATTGAAGGTCTGAATGTTCCCTTTGTAAATACAATACTACTGATTAATATGTTTATTGCTTACTTGGGTTTCGCGGTCAATTTTTACCTCTACTGTAACAGTTAAAGACTGATGGATACCATTGGAGTGCGCCGTTTAGTGTTGCAACTGAAGGCTGGATGCGTGTTTCTTTGAGGAATGAAAGTACTGGAAAACAATCGTATTTTAAGGTTGAAGTAAGGAGTGGAACAACAAGCTCACGCTTTGATGTCCTCTTTCGACCCAATTCATTTTCAAGCCAGTACAGGTTATTTTCTCTTCTGTTTTTTAGAGCGTAAACCTTTTCAAGCCAGTACAGGTTATTTTCTCTTGTGTGGCAGGATTGAAAACCATAGTATGTTTTTGCCGTTGCGTTTTCGGCAAACGGATGGTGCTGATGATTCATGGCGATGTCTACATCCTTGCACAAGTGCTTCATTTTTATGGGAAGACCTTGGTAGACAACGAATCCTGGAGGTCCTGGTGGATGGCACTGACACTAAAGATTCAGCAAAGTACAATATTGATGAGGTTCGTGATTATCTACCTGTTCAGGTTGCCACAAAAGCAGTGCATGTTACTATAGTTAAAGAAGATAAGATGAATGTTGTTATGTTGAGGGACAACAATAATGATCCCAAAGCAGCAAAAATCAATAGAAATGTTACCACCTCATCTTCATCACCAAGGAATGATTTGGTCTCATCAACCGTAGATTGTGAATTTCATCTTACTCTTGAGCTCGCTGAACTTGGAGTGTCCATTATTGATCATACACCTGAGGAGATACTCTACTTGTCAGTACAGAACCTTGTATTGTCACATTCAACTGGTTTGGGCTCTGGAATCAGTAGGTAATTAATGTCCTGCCGCACTTGAAATCCACTTTTTCTATTATGCTAGCTAATACATGTAACTTGGATGTTGTAGGATCAAATTAGGAATGCGAGGGATCCAAGTGGACAATCAGCTGCCTTTGACACCGATGCCGGTTCTCTTTAGACCACAAAGAATTGGAGTAGAGGCAGATTACATACTCAAGTTTTGTATGACAATACAAACTGATGGATCATTGGATTTTTGTGCGTATCCTTATATTGGTTTGCAGGTTAGTATGAGCTTTTTTATTTCTTCTAGTTAAGGGTTTAATCATTCTTCTGTTCTGTAGTAAAACACCCTGCCTGCGGCTTTTGTTTCTGATAGGGACCTGAAAAGTCCGCCTTCTTGATAAGTATTCATGAACCAATTATTTGGCGCCTTCATGGTATGATCCAGCAGATTGATATAAGTAGGTTTAGTGACGCTCAAACCACCTCTGTCTCGGTGGACCCTATCATTGAGATTGGGTATGTTATTCACTGTCATTTCTGGCCTCTTCAACTTATTTCTAGTAAACAAAATAATTTGTTATTATGGTGATTACAGCGTTCTAAACATCTCAGAGTTTCGGTTTAAGTTCTCCATGGCTATGTCACCAACTCAGCGCCCTGTGGGTGTACTTGGTTTTTGGGCATCCTTGATGACAGCTCTAGGGAACACGGAAAACATGCCCGTAAGTACCCTACCATCACCTCATATTTCCAATAGAATGCTGCTGACAATGCTGCATACATGTTGGAATGACAGGTGCGTCTAAATCAGAGATTCCTTGAAAACTTGTCAACGAGACAAAGTGTTCTTACGACGAGTGCCATCTTAAATGTAACAAAGGATATTCTAAGCCAGCCTCTTCAGCTGCTTTCTGGTGTGGATATACTGGGAAATGCAAGCAGTGCATTTGGACATATGAGCAAAGGTGTTGCTGCCTTATCAATGGATAAGAAATTCATTCAAAGTCGGCAAAGACAGGTAGGTAATTAATTAATATTTATCTACCTATGATGGATGATATGACGTATAGTTGGAAGTGACGCTAGCTATGTGATGGCAGGAAAATAAGGGCGTAGAAGATTTTGGTGATGTGATAAGAGACGGGGGAGGAGCATTAGCAAAGGGGCTATATAGAGGAGTAGTGGGTATAATAACAAAACCATTAGAAGGTGCAAAGGCATCAGGCGTAGAGGGTTTTGTTTCGGGTGTCGGTAAAGGGATAATAGGTGCTGCTGCACAACCTGTGAGTGGTGTCCTTGATTTGTTATCAAAGACGACTGAAGGTGCAAATGCAATGAGAATGAAGATTGCTGCTGCTATCACCTCTGAAGACCTTCTTCTCCGCAGACGGCTCCCAAGGGTTATCAGTGGTGATAATCTACTTAAGCCATATGATGAGTACAGGGCACAGGGACAGGTAATACTGCAGCTTGCGGAATCAGGGTCATTCTTCTTACAGGTGGATTTATTTAAAGTCCGTGGAAAGTTTGCTTTATCTGATGCTTACGAGGACCATTTCTCACTGCGTAAAGACAAGATACTAGTTGTGACGCATCGAAGAGTTATACTCTTACAGGTAAGTGTGTAACGTGTTTAAAGTTGCGTTCAAGAGCCAAGGCAGTAGTATATTTATATTATTTATTTATTTATTTATTTCGCGGGTGAATATATAATTGTGCAGACATCCAACATGATAACACAGAAGAAATTCAATCCAGCTAGAGATCCATGTTTGGTGTTGTGGGATGTTTTGTGGGAGGACCTAGCCACCATGGAACTAACCACTGGAAAGAAAGATGGGCCTAATGCACCTCCATCTAAACTTAAGTTATCCTTGAAGTCTAAATCACCCTGTGAGAACAATGATCATACTCATGTCATCAAATGCTACCGTGATACCGAACAGGCAACTCAGGTTCATTCCTCCATTGAGCAAGCAATGAGTACATATGCACCAAAAGAATCAAAGGAAATGCATAAAAGGAAAGTGAAAAGGCCATATGCGGAAACTAGTGATGTATCGACTGCTGAAGAAATTTTTTTAAAAGAACGGCCATGGTCTTCACAGCAGCAGGCCCCTGCACCTCTTCCTCCGAATTCAACCTTTGGCAGCAGCAGTGATACCCACCACCATTAGAGAGAGATGTTCAGATGTCAAACCCTGGATATTGCTTTTCTTATATGACATTCATCATGTATGCTTTTGCTGTACATAAATGTGTTCTTCCTATAAAAGGATTTTATCCTTGAGTCTCAAGTTAATATCAGGTGACAAAGAGACAAAGCGCGCGCGCGCGCACACACACACACATATATATATATATGTATATAGGGGCAGGATCAAATACAAAAATATAAAATCGTGCGAAGCGTGCGAAGGATCACTTTGTACATGATAATTACGTAATGATAATTACGTAATGCACAAATGCATGATAATTACGTAATGATAATTACGTAATGATAATTACGTAATGCCTTCATGAACATAAAAAACATTACGTAATTATCATTACGTAATTATCATGTACAAATGCATGATAATTACGTAATGATAATTACGTAATGATAATTACGTAATGATTTCATGAACATAAAAAACATTACGTAATTATCATTACGTAATTATCATGTATAAATATCCTTCGCATCCTTCGCACGTTTCTTTATTTTTGTAGAATAAAGAAACGTGCGAAGGATGCGAAGGCACTTTTGTACATGATAATTACGTAATGATAATTACGTAATGTTTTTGTATGTTTATGAAAACATTACATTATTATCATGTACAAAGTGTATGATAATTACGTAATTATCATGCACTTTGTACATGATAATTACGTAATGTTTTTGTATGTTCATGAAAACATTACGTAATTATCATGTATAAAAGTGCCTTCGCATCCTTCGCACGTTTGTATTACTTTGTATTTGAACCTG
This sequence comes from Ambrosia trifida, assembly GCA_028751855.1. Classification (NCBI taxonomy): domain Eukaryota; kingdom Viridiplantae; phylum Streptophyta; class Magnoliopsida; order Asterales; family Asteraceae; genus Ambrosia; species Ambrosia trifida. Next base: position 114,270,384 of record CM054124.1, read on the forward strand.
CCCCTATATATATATATATATATATATATATATAGGAAAAAGATCATTTAGGAACCAAGCTACTAGTTAGGAACTTAGGAACCAATCTGAGCCATACATCTTTTAATCTTTATCTAAGGGTAGGATTGTAATTGAACAATTATGATTTATATTTTAATTAAAAAAAAAGTTTTGAAAATGGAATGTTTATCACCATCGATGTCTTCCTAATATCACTCATAACTTCCTCCTAATATCACTCAATTGCCTTCCTCCAAAATATCAACATCACGTACGATCATTAGACCCGGCTTCAATCGATTAAGATAAACAAGTGATTGATAATAATCATATAAATGAAAACATTCAATCAGTTTCTCACGATATTGAGGATCATGATACACAATCACAACCTTTTTTGCAAAATAGTGTTGAGAATCAAGGTATTTGTGTAATGTTTTTTTAGTTTTTTAATTTCTTTTTGTTCGCAATTAGGGTTTCAGTTTTTGCGAAACAGCAGGTTTGTATTAGACAGAGCAGTTTTTTTTACGTACAAAAATTTTTCATACGTACAAAGTTTTGGAATTATACACTGATGTATAATTCAGATCATGTTGCGTTATAGCAGTTTTCATACGTACAAAGAGTTATACAATTATTCACTGTCGTATATTAGTTTAGTTTTTGGAATTATACACCGATGTATAATTCAGATCATGTTGTGATATAGCAGTTTTCATACGTACAAAGAGTTATACAATTTTCATACGTACACCGATGTATAATTCAGATCATGTTGAAGCGTACAGATACACTAACATTCATCTATACACTGATGTATATTAGTTTAGTGTTTTATTATACACCAGTGTATATATGCTTAAGCGCAATGATATACTAAGATTTTTTTAAGCGTACATAAACAAATAACAGTAATATACACAGGCGTATATTAATTATTTAAAATGTAATGTCTGACGTTATTGTTTACTAAAGTTCGGTTAATTAAGTTCTAATGTGCATTTGTTTATTGTAGGTTCCTCGTCCAGCAAAGTATACGAGTCTCCTGGTGGGACGAGATATTGGACTCCTGTTGTAGGTTCCTCGTCCAGCAAATTTATTATTTCGTATTTTTTAGTTATTAATGTTTTACACATTATACACTGATGTATAATACACATGATGCACTGGTGTAAAAGTTGGTTGAATTTTATGATGTCAAACGATTTTAAGCATGAGGATACGTAATATACTTTGATGTATATATGTTGAATTTCATATATTGTATACACTGTTAATATAATTAAATCTATAATGTACATTGATGTATACTGTTGAATTTGATGGTTCTATAGAATGTCTGTGTATAACTAGTAGGTCTATACACTGATGTATAATTGTGAAGTATAAATATACACCGACGTATATTTGTTGAATCTTATGGTATAGTACACTGTTTTTATAGTACTAGTTGGACTATACACTGATGTATAATTGTAAAAGTATGAATATACATGCAATGTGTACAATCAAAATCACAATCACACATTATGTATAGGTATACAATGGTGTACAATCATAATCACAATCGCACATTATGTGCAACCAACATCGGCTAAATCGCACAAACCATAACAACACATTGCATGTACAATCACATTATTATAAAAGCCCTAAAACATACCTACAACCCATTAACAATGCACCAGTGTATATCATGATAATATTCAACTTCAACATCATTGTGTATGCAAGAAGAAATATACGACAGTGAATAATAGCAGAAAACACATCAAGAAAAACAAACAGTACTTTTATTATTAGGTAAACAAATACATAATAAAAAAAATTGAACATCGTTTCAATCAAATACTAAAACCAATTTTTTTTAAAGGGCAGTGTCGTGCGTCATGATATCCCAAACGACCACAGTTGGTACAATAACGTGGATTCCTATTAATGTACTCATAAACCACATTGTATGCTCCATTGCCAAAAATTACATATCCTTCTGCAAACTCAAAAGCTCCGTGTCCTAGCATTAGAGCACATTCATTATGTAATTTACTTGTTGTCAACTTCACCTTGTAACCAAAACCTAAATAAAATACACACAAAACATATAGTTCACAATAGTGTATACTGAATTTAAACATGCTTTTTAATCATATAGTCAATTATATACACCAATGAATACTTAATCCATACGGTACCAATGTGCATATTTTATATACACTTGTACATTCTATATACACCAGTGTATATAGTTCACAATAGTGTATACTGAATTTAAACATGCTTTTTAACCAACCCTTAGTTAGGAACTTTAGGAACCAATCTCATCCATCCATCTTCAATGGCATGATGGTAAATATGTTAAACATTAATTAACTTTTTTAATTAAATCAAGGGGTAATATTGTCTTTTGGTATTTGAGTTTTAATAGGTTATTTAGTATACATTGTAACTGACAAAACAATTATAGAACAGTGTTTAGTATCGTCATATTCAAATATTCATATTCCAACAATTATACATCAGTGTATAGTCCAATTAGTACTACAAAAACATTGTACTGTACCATAATATTCAACAAATATACATCAGTGTATATTCATATTTCAACAATTATACATCAGTGTAAAGTCCAATTAGTGATACAAAAACATTCTATAGTACCATCAAATTCAACATATATACATCAGTGTATATTATGTTTAATTATATTACCAGCTTATTGTATCTGTAAGCTTCAGGAAATATACGCTGGTGCATACCAACCTATTAAACTAAGAGGAAATCTTATTGTTTCTGTGTGCTTCAACGAATAACAATAATTAATACACCGGTGTATAATTCCAATTTTGTACGTAAAAAAATGAACTGTATAATACAAAACAATTATTTCGCAAAAAATACACTACTGTATCAACATCGATATCCAATGCGAATGAACCCCATGCACTCACACGAAACTGATAGGTTGGTCTTATCAAGAGTAACCTGAAACAAAGAAAAAGGTTGTTTAGCATATACATCAGTGTATACATACAAATATACATCAGACCCTAATAAAATTTATGCTATAGAACAGTGTTTAGTATCGTCATATTCAAACAATTATACATCGGTGTATATTCCAATCATTGCTACAAAAACATTATACTGTACGATAACATTAAACAACTATACGTCAGTGTATCGTCATATTCCAACAATTATACATCAGTGTATAGTCCAATTAGTACTACAAAAACATTGTACTGTACCATAATATTCAACAAATATACGTCAGTGTATATTCATATTTCAACAATTAAACTAAGAGGAAATCATATTTCAACTATAGAACAGTGTTTAGTATCGTCATATTCAACAAACATTGTATTGTACCATAATATTCAACAAATGTAAGCTTCAGGAAATATACGCTGGTGCATACCAACCTATTAAACTAAGAGGAAATCTTATTGTTTCTGTGTGCTTCAACGAATAACAATAATTAATACACCGGTGTATAATTCCAATTTTGTACATGAAAAAAGATGAACTGTATAATCCAAGACAAGTATTTCGCAAAAAATACACTAGTGTATAATTCTTGTGTACTTCGAAATTTAATACGATTACCATTTTGGAATTTTAAAAGTAAATTTGCAATAAACTTTTTCGATTATATAATTTAATTATGACTTATGAGTACACATTTTTTAGGTGTCTGCTTACGGTTTTTTTTTTTTTTTTAATTTGCTATTAATATCTGAAAGTTTTTATTAATTAATGTATATATTGTATGTATACCTGCGAACCACCATGACCGTCAAAGACAGCGAAGTAATGAATGGGAGACTCCACCGATGCAAACTCCCAATCCGGTGCCGTACATCCACCGAAACCCTGATCACACTTAAGAGACATGAACGCCGGAATAATAGCGATCCTGTCCTCCATGTATTTCCGGCACTTGAATATCTTAATCGATGGAAGCCGAAAGTTTTTCTATTGTTTCTCTTTGAAATATAACGTGATTAAGATGTTGATAGATTGAAGAAAGGCAATTGAATGATATTAGGAGGAAGTTATGAATTTGTAGAAAGAAGATGAATGTCACACCCCGACCCGGGAGGGCCTGGACGAAATTACAGATTGATACAACAAGTACGTAATGCAAGCAAACGGCGGAAACAGTATAAAATAACTAAACTTTTATATATATTTTTGGTTTATATTCAACTTAATTCCAATAATACATCTTATATTATCATGTCTATCTAGTCTCCAATCATACCGGGTTCAAAGGGTATCTAAGGTTTCTCGTTCGTCTTCTGGTTCGTCCGTCGGTGTGACTCCGAGTCATACCGTATATTCCTTGTATCTCCAGAGCAGGTACCTGAACACATGCTTAAAATAATTTGGGTCAACAATAATGTTGGTGAGTTCGTGTGTTTGGTTAACTAGGTGCCCGAAGTTTAGTTTATCAAATGGTTTTAGTAATCAAACAAGTTTACTGGTTTTTGTTATGGCGTTACAGTAATATAAGCTGGCCACTCAACCCTGCATCTAGTGTCATGCCTAACCATACTAGATGTAACAGTAGAAACTATACTCGTTATTGTTATAGGTTCTAACCTATGCTCTGCAACATAGGTTCCCATGGCAAAATATATGCCGCAACGACCCGTCGGTCTCAGTGGGGGTTTCCGTGTAAGGCCGGACCACTGTGCGTGAGGGATTCCCCAAGTAGTACTACCCATATATTAAGTCGGCTCTATCCTAGAGTTAATGAGTGCCTGGTATGGTATGGTAAAACACGCAGACAAGTAAACACACTTATAAAACTAACACCATAAGTTATCAAATAAATGGAAGCATGCGTCACCCCAAATCAGTTAAAAGTAAAAAGAGGGGAGTTCACGAAACTCACCTGGTAGCAATGCACAAATATAAAACGGGGTGCTTGGTAACGCTTTCTGGTATTCTCCTGGTTGGGCCCTATGTCAACACACATTGTTAGTCTTTGGTTTTACTTGTAATGGTTACGCGTGGGGACAAGCTCGAGCGTATCATTCCTATAATGGTGTAGTTCATATCATAGTATATAAGTAATGTTCATAGTCTAATTGTGGTTCAAATATACGTGGTTGTATATTTCTAAATCTTTTATTTTGATTATAAATGATAATATTTAACTATGGTGTTTCTAGTCTTTTGTATCAAATCCTCCTGTTCCAGTTGTTCAATGTTTACTAATTGTTTAATTGTCTCTCTAATCTCATTTCTTGTCCATTGACTTCATCGTGCCTATTATTTATATGTTGTACATGTCCATGGTCCAAGTGTGGTATATACATAGGTTCAATTTACAAGTTGTGCACTTGTAGCATTAGTCTAGTTTATAATCTAATACTTTATAGTCATTTGTATAAGTTGTTAAAAATGGTTTATACTATCTACGTATCCTTTCATCTTATTTATCCGAATCTTAGTCGTCAAGCCCCTATCCTATGTGTCAAATGTTCGGGTCAATGTCCAATGGTCCGGGTTGACCATGTTGACTAGTCCAGTTGACTCGGTCAACCTTTGTTGACCGAGAGTTGACTTTTGTTTAGTTGACCGAGTTGACTTCTTTTGACCAAAGGTTGACTCGACCTCTTGACCCTCTTCCCAACTCAACTGATCATAACTCAAGTTCTACTATAAACCATCTCGTCTATAACCTAGCTATCAGTAACCGCCACCCGAGCACCATCCGTATTCATCATCCACCATCGGTCCCTGTACTCCTCTGACCAACATCTCGGTAACCAACATCGAACCACCACCACTGCCATCCGTAATCACTATAGAATCCAACCCCAACCAATATCTCGGTTCCAATCATCTCTGTATCAGATCTGACCCGTTCCCCTTCCTCGTACCAACCCTTCATCACCACTACCCGACACCTCAATAACAACCCAACACCAAGATCATCATCTTTATTATCGAATCTCTACAAGAACATGGGTGATTAAGGTTACCTTAGACGTAATGGATCTGTAGTGGGCCTTTCTCCCCACACGCCGCCGTCGCTTCTTTGGTTGACGAGACCGGCCGGCCTTAGCCAGGGGCCGGTGGCCCTCTCCTGCTTCTCTTTCTTTCTCAACTTCTCTCTCTCTAAGACTCTCGCGTGCTCTCTCTCTCTCTCTATAACTTTCTCTCTCTGGCTCCTTCTTCCCTTTTCTAGTAATCGTGTGTGTGTGTGAATGAGATGAGTAAGTTGTGGGTACTTGTTTATGTGAGCAAGAGATAATAGAGGTTATAATAAGTGTGTGTGTATGAGATAAGAGATAGGTATGAACAAGAATATATGTGTGCAGGGGAATGGGTTTTTATAATTGTAGGAAATGAAGTGTCACAATAGGGTGAGGGTGTGTCAAGGGGAGGGGACAAGATGTGTCCTCCAATTTGACTCATCATTAGCTGATGGGGCGGGTTCGTTGACGGGTATCGGTCCGGGTTCGTATTGCGTATTCTATAATAATATTTTATATACAATGGTTCGGTTTCTAGTTTCATACATAATCGTCTCATTTGTTATTGGTTTCTTGATTATTACATTATAATAATAATTATACGCGAAAAATTTTTGGGGTCCACTCTGGGTTGTTACATTCTTCCCCCCTTACAAGAATTTCGTCCGCGAAATTTTGGTTGGGGTATATCTCATAGTTCAGTTACTGTACTCATAACTTGTAAGTGTTATCCGATCTCCTAACGTCACTCTTGGAGGCGAACTTATAGTCTTATCACTAGGTAGACAAGTTATACTATTGCAAGATAAGGGAACAAATTCGAAACGCGCTACAAAATTACTAAAATCTATGCATGCGGGGCTCTGCACAGATCATGCTATGTTTTCAAAAACAGTTTTGCGGCTCATACATACAACATGGAGGCTTTAACTTTAACAATTTTGCTTACAAGATGAGAGTATGGAGATTGATTTATTGGATATGGTGTCCAAATACGTGTAGGTTTACCAAATCGGTGGCTTAATAGTCGTTAAAACGGGTAAATAAACAGCTAGGACATGGAAATCATGGAAACAGGACCTGTAAATTCCTCGAGTCTTGTTCGATATATCGGTTTTGATAATTATCATGTTTTATTTCCTAATCAATTAGTGGAAACCGATACGTTACAGAGGGATGAAAGGCATATGGATTAATAGGAAAGGAAAAACTATCTTCACACTTGCCAAGTCGCTCGTCACTTGGGCTTTTGTAAAGAAGTACTTTTTATATCAAGTATTCTCCTTATCGTTCTCAATACAAGATCGAAATGGTTTTGGCGCTCTTGTTTCCATCGAACGAGCTTAGAGGAATGGATTTTCGGATGATCTCAGCGTCAATCAACTAAATGGTATCTTTTGGCTTTGGCCAGAGAGTTTCACTGGAAAAATGGAAATAGGAAATTTCTTCTTTGTTTTCACATCAAGAACACCGTCTTTATAAGGACAACGACATTCGATTGGAATCAATGATTTCGTCAAAGATGACAAGAAAATATATCTGGTTTGATACAATGATCTGAACTAGGAAACAGACTAGGGTTTATTTTGAGTTGATTCTCGGTCTCATTCCTGATGCATCATTGGTGTTTATATATAGGGTATACCGCAGCTAACCCACCACACCTTTGATACTTCCAAAAATGCACTGGAAAACTTTCCCAAAAACCCTCATGGAATTCCACACCACCATAACGTACCTGTAGATTCACGATTACGTTCCGGACCGCAATCGCCAATTTACCTTACATTAGGGTGTTATGTCTCATTTATTAACCAATTTAGATAGCAGGGAGGATGGAAAACACAAGGATCAGTGCTACAAATGGTATAAGAAACAAACAAAATTTTTGCTTTGGTTGGGAATAATGGTTTTATCACAAGCGGAGAGAGTTTACCAACAAAAAGGAGCGCTTTCTTTATGTTTGTTCTTTGTCGAATTTTTGAGATTCGAGAGTTTCTAGATCAAAACGGTCAGGTTAACCGTGGAATTCAACGAAGATTTTCTCTCTTTCACTAGCGCATTGTCGGGATTCTTCCAAAAAGACTGCGCGTTGTATTTGATATGGATGATTGTATATGTTTTACACGAGTCATGGTAGGGGTTTATCTCAGGTATCCAGAGTCATTTGGTTCGTCTATGTTAAATAATCATGGTGGTAGGTACATCCTTGTTGATGGTTTGAAAGGAAACTCGACATTTTTGTTGGCAATCGGAAAATCTTAACGCAGATTTGGAATGGTCATCGTATAAACTCAAGTTTTCTTGGTGTTCACGTACGTTTTAGGAGGTTGCATAACCCAAAAGAGGCTTAAACATTCAGAGAGCAGGGAACAAATGCGGAAGTTTTTGTATTCAAGCGTTATCAAAAAGATTTAGAACATGGTATCCAAAAGCTTTTAGCAACAAAACGGGAAATCACCAGGTTTCTGGACCAAGTTGAGTGATTCTGCTCACGTATTTTGCCAAAGTGTCAAAGGAAATTTCAAAAATTGGTGAGATATGATCAAGTGTGATAAATGGAGTCTAATCATGTATATCAAAACGTTACTTCAAGGTTTTACCATATCCGAAAGGCTGCGCACGAAGTTTTAAGTGATTCAAGTAGATCATCTAGAGTTTCAGGAATTGAGAAACTAACTACACGTGTGATGTCAAACATTTGTTCGGTACTCAAGGGTAGATTTTTGGGATATTCGTAACATAAACGAGGAATTCTCAAATATAACTAGTCCAAAAGGTGTTATAGGAAAATGAGAGGGATTGTTCATATAATAACTTATCAACTGTAGTCAAATGAATGCACAGGGTTCCGAAAAACTTTCAGATAGATTTTAGGATCGTGTCGGATAACTAGGATCTTTTGTTAACAAACTTCTTTATATTCAGGGAAGATGTGGCAAATCCATTTGCGAGTTCAGAATTGTTAACACACAATCAATATGTAAAGGGAATGGTTAAGGATGGAATGATAATGAAGACAAAAATTTTGAACAAAGTTTGGAACAACTAGGGTGAAATATCGAGGAAACTTTATAACAAAATGAAGAAATCGCCAAGTTTTCAATGGGTTTAAGTGGACTTATTCAAGAAGTTGTAAATTATACCAAAGAGAATTCAAGTTTCGATAAGGCGTGATCAAGGGAAATGTTATGATTGGAGCCTAAAGCTCGTATAAAAAGGTATTGGTTCAGGATTTTTACTAACTCCAAGAGGTTAGAAGCAAAAACCTCAAATGATTTGAATCAGCTATTTCGAGTATTAAGGAACAAATAACTATTGTTTTAGAATTATATTCATGTGATCGGGGTATCTTTGGAATACTCTAGCATGTGATTGGTATTTCATTTCATCGTAAATATAGAAGTCTCAAAAACGACTTGAACAAAGAGTGTCCTTAGGAAACGAAAGAGTATTGTTTGATGGGTTTGAAGCTACCATTCACCGAATGAGGGTGTTTGGTCATGAGCTTAAAGGACGCAAAGGATATTAAGTTCCAGTATTTTGTTAGTGGCAATCAACGTGTCTCGTACAAGTTTCATGTTAGGGGTATTAATTCAACTTTTCACGGTTATGACTTTTAATAAGATATCCCCGATATGCCCTTGTGCCTGCAGATTCATGATTATGTTTGCAACCATAACCATTCCCTCGCCTCACTTAAGCATCCAAGTATTTTCTTATTAAAATCATATTATTTCCACTCATGTTTTCGTATGGTTGTTTCGCAAGTTTTGTTCATATGTTCCAAATATGGTTTTCATCACTTAACGTTTTATCCCCATGTGTTCAGTACCCAAGGTCAGCTCGTTCGATATCCTCTGATTGCAACTCCAGTTTATTCGTCAGGTCTCGGTTCTCCAAACCGAATAAAATTATGTGGTTTTAAAGGTCAGGATCCTAGGGTTCACAGTTGAAACCTAATGGTGTCCTATCCGCTGCGCTGTTTGCTCTGATACCAATCTGTCACACCCCGACCCGGGAGGGCCTGGACGAAATTACAGATTGATACAACAAGTACGTAATGCAAGCAAACGGCGGAAACAGTATAAAATAACTAAACTTTTATATATATTTTTGGTTTATATTCAACTTAATTCCAATAATACATCTTATATTATCATGTCTATCTAGTCTCCAATCATACCGGGTTCAAAGGGTATCTAAGGTTTCTCGTTCGTCTTCTGGTTCGTCCGTCGGTGTGACTCCGAGTCATACCGTATATTCCTTGTATCTCCAGAGCAGGTACCTGAACACATGCTTAAAATAATTTGGGTCAACAATAATGTTGGTGAGTTCGTGTGTTTGGTTAACTAGGTGCCCGAAGTTTAGTTTATCAAATGGTTTTAGTAATCAAACAAGTTTACTGGTTTTTGTTATGGCGTTACAGTAATATAAGCTGGCCACTCAACCCTGCATCTAGTGTCATGCCTAACCATACTAGATGTAACAGTAGAAACTATACTCGTTATTGTTATAGGTTCTAACCTATGCTCTGCAACATAGGTTCCCATGGCAAAATATATGCCGCAACGACCCGTCGGTCTCAGTGGGGGTTTCCGTGTAAGGCCGGACCACTGTGCGTGAGGGATTCCCCAAGTAGTACTACCCATATATTAAGTCGGCTCTATCCTAGAGTTAATGAGTGCCTGGTATGGTATGGTAAAACACGCAGACAAGTAAACACACTTATAAAACTAACACCATAAGTTATCAAATAAATGGAAGCATGCGTCACCCCAAATCAGTTAAAAGTAAAAAGAGGGGAGTTCACGAAACTCACCTGGTAGCAATGCACAAATATAAAACGGGGTGCTTGGTAACGCTTTCTGGTATTCTCCTGGTTGGGCCCTATGTCAACACACATTGTTAGTCTTTGGTTTTACTTGTAATGGTTACGCGTGGGGACAAGCTCGAGCGTATCATTCCTATAATGGTGTAGTTCATATCATAGTATATAAGTAATGTTCATAGTCTAATTGTGGTTCAAATATACGTGGTTGTATATTTCTAAATCTTTTATTTTGATTATAAATGATAATATTTAACTATGGTGTTTCTAGTCTTTTGTATCAAATCCTCCTGTTCCAGTTGTTCAATGTTTACTAATTGTTTAATTGTCTCTCTAATCTCATTTCTTGTCCATTGACTTCATCGTGCCTATTATTTATATGTTGTACATGTCCATGGTCCAAGTGTGGTATATACATAGGTTCAATTTACAAGTTGTGCACTTGTAGCATTAGTCTAGTTTATAATCTAATACTTTATAGTCATTTGTATAAGTTGTTAAAAATGGTTTATACTATCTACGTATCCTTTCATCTTATTTATCCGAATCTTAGTCGTCAAGCCCCTATCCTATGTGTCAAATGTTCGGGTCAATGTCCAATGGTCCGGGTTGACCATGTTGACTAGTCCAGTTGACTCGGTCAACCTTTGTTGACCGAGAGTTGACTTTTGTTTAGTTGACCGAGTTGACTTCTTTTGACCAAAGGTTGACTCGACCTCTTGACCCTCTTCCCAACTCAACTGATCATAACTCAAGTTCTACTATAAACCATCTCGTCTATAACCTAGCTATCAGTAACCGCCACCCGAGCACCATCCGTATTCATCATCCACCATCGGTCCCTGTACTCCTCTGACCAACATCTCGGTAACCAACATCGAACCACCACCACTGCCATCCGTAATCACTATAGAATCCAACCCCAACCAATATCTCGGTTCCAATCATCTCTGTATCAGATCTGACCCGTTCCCCTTCCTCGTACCAACCCTTCATCACCACTACCCGACACCTCAATAACAACCCAACACCAAGATCATCATCTTTATTATCGAATCTCTACAAGAACATGGGTGATTAAGGTTACCTTAGACGTAATGGATCTGTAGTGGGCCTTTCTCCCCACACGCCGCCGTCGCTTCTTTGGTTGACGAGACCGGCCGGCCTTAGCCAGGGGCCGGTGGCCCTCTCCTGCTTCTCTTTCTTTCTCAACTTCTCTCTCTCTAAGACTCTCGCGTGCTCTCTCTCTCTCTCTATAACTTTCTCTCTCTGGCTCCTTCTTCCCTTTTCTAGTAATCGTGTGTGTGTGTGAATGAGATGAGTAAGTTGTGGGTACTTGTTTATGTGAGCAAGAGATAATAGAGGTTATAATAAGTGTGTGTGTATGAGATAAGAGATAGGTATGAACAAGAATATATGTGTGCAGGGGAATGGGTTTTTATAATTGTAGGAAATGAAGTGTCACAATAGGGTGAGGGTGTGTCAAGGGGAGGGGACAAGATGTGTCCTCCAATTTGACTCATCATTAGCTGATGGGGCGGGTTCGTTGACGGGTATCGGTCCGGGTTCGTATTGCGTATTCTATAATAATATTTTATATACAATGGTTCGGTTTCTAGTTTCATACATAATCGTCTCATTTGTTATTGGTTTCTTGATTATTACATTATAATAATAATTATACGCGAAAAATTTTTGGGGTCCACTCTGGGTTGTTACATTCTTCCCCCCTTACAAGAATTTCGTCCGCGAAATTTTGGTTGGGGTATATCTCATAGTTCAGTTACTGTACTCATAACTTGTAAGTGTTATCCGATCTCCTAACGTCACTCTTGGAGGCGAACTTATAGTCTTATCACTAGGTAGACAAGTTATACTATTGCAAGATAAGGGAACAAATTCGAAACGCGCTACAAAATTACTAAAATCTATGCATGCGGGGCTCTGCACAGATCATGCTATGTTTTCAAAAACAGTTTTGCGGCTCATACATACAACATGGAGGCTTTAACTTTAACAATTTTGCTTACAAGATGAGAGTATGGAGATTGATTTATTGGATATGGTGTCCAAATACGTGTAGGTTTACCAAATCGGTGGCTTAATAGTCGTTAAAACGGGTAAATAAACAGCTAGGACATGGAAATCATGGAAACAGGACCTGTAAATTCCTCGAGTCTTGTTCGATATATCGGTTTTGATAATTATCATGTTTTATTTCCTAATCAATTAGTGGAAACCGATACGTTACAGAGGGATGAAAGGCATATGGATTAATAGGAAAGGAAAAACTATCTTCACACTTGCCAAGTCGCTCGTCACTTGGGCTTTTGTAAAGAAGTACTTTTTATATCAAGTATTCTCCTTATCGTTCTCAATACAAGATCGAAATGGTTTTGGCGCTCTTGTTTCCATCGAACGAGCTTAGAGGAATGGATTTTCGGATGATCTCAGCGTCAATCAACTAAATGGTATCTTTTGGCTTTGGCCAGAGAGTTTCACTGGAAAAATGGAAATAGGAAATTTCTTCTTTGTTTTCACATCAAGAACACCGTCTTTATAAGGACAACGACATTCGATTGGAATCAATGATTTCGTCAAAGATGACAAGAAAATATATCTGGTTTGATACAATGATCTGAACTAGGAAACAGACTAGGGTTTATTTTGAGTTGATTCTCGGTCTCATTCCTGATGCATCATTGGTGTTTATATATAGGGTATACCGCAGCTAACCCACCACACCTTTGATACTTCCAAAAATGCACTGGAAAACTTTCCCAAAAACCCTCATGGAATTCCACACCACCATAACGTACCTGTAGATTCACGATTACGTTCCGGACCGCAATCGCCAATTTACCTTACATTAGGGTGTTATGTCTCATTTATTAACCAATTTAGATAGCAGGGAGGATGGAAAACACAAGGATCAGTGCTACAAATGGTATAAGAAACAAACAAAATTTTTGCTTTGGTTGGGAATAATGGTTTTATCACAAGCGGAGAGAGTTTACCAACAAAAAGGAGCGCTTTCTTTATGTTTGTTCTTTGTCGAATTTTTGAGATTCGAGAGTTTCTAGATCAAAACGGTCAGGTTAACCGTGGAATTCAACGAAGATTTTCTCTCTTTCACTAGCGCATTGTCGGGATTCTTCCAAAAAGACTGCGCGTTGTATTTGATATGGATGATTGTATATGTTTTACACGAGTCATGGTAGGGGTTTATCTCAGGTATCCAGAGTCATTTGGTTCGTCTATGTTAAATAATCATGGTGGTAGGTACATCCTTGTTGATGGTTTGAAAGGAAACTCGACATTTTTGTTGGCAATCGGAAAATCTTAACGCAGATTTGGAATGGTCATCGTATAAACTCAAGTTTTCTTGGTGTTCACGTACGTTTTAGGAGGTTGCATAACCCAAAAGAGGCTTAAACATTCAGAGAGCAGGGAACAAATGCGGAAGTTTTTGTATTCAAGCGTTATCAAAAAGATTTAGAACATGGTATCCAAAAGCTTTTAGCAACAAAACGGGAAATCACCAGGTTTCTGGACCAAGTTGAGTGATTCTGCTCACGTATTTTGCCAAAGTGTCAAAGGAAATTTCAAAAATTGGTGAGATATGATCAAGTGTGATAAATGGAGTCTAATCATGTATATCAAAACGTTACTTCAAGGTTTTACCATATCCGAAAGGCTGCGCACGAAGTTTTAAGTGATTCAAGTAGATCATCTAGAGTTTCAGGAATTGAGAAACTAACTACACGTGTGATGTCAAACATTTGTTCGGTACTCAAGGGTAGATTTTTGGGATATTCGTAACATAAACGAGGAATTCTCAAATATAACTAGTCCAAAAGGTGTTATAGGAAAATGAGAGGGATTGTTCATATAATAACTTATCAACTGTAGTCAAATGAATGCACAGGGTTCCGAAAAACTTTCAGATAGATTTTAGGATCGTGTCGGATAACTAGGATCTTTTGTTAACAAACTTCTTTATATTCAGGGAAGATGTGGCAAATCCATTTGCGAGTTCAGAATTGTTAACACACAATCAATATGTAAAGGGAATGGTTAAGGATGGAATGATAATGAAGACAAAAATTTTGAACAAAGTTTGGAACAACTAGGGTGAAATATCGAGGAAACTTTATAACAAAATGAAGAAATCGCCAAGTTTTCAATGGGTTTAAGTGGACTTATTCAAGAAGTTGTAAATTATACCAAAGAGAATTCAAGTTTCGATAAGGCGTGATCAAGGGAAATGTTATGATTGGAGCCTAAAGCTCGTATAAAAAGGTATTGGTTCAGGATTTTTACTAACTCCAAGAGGTTAGAAGCAAAAACCTCAAATGATTTGAATCAGCTATTTCGAGTATTAAGGAACAAATAACTATTGTTTTAGAATTATATTCATGTGATCGGGGTATCTTTGGAATACTCTAGCATGTGATTGGTATTTCATTTCATCGTAAATATAGAAGTCTCAAAAACGACTTGAACAAAGAGTGTCCTTAGGAAACGAAAGAGTATTGTTTGATGGGTTTGAAGCTACCATTCACCGAATGAGGGTGTTTGGTCATGAGCTTAAAGGACGCAAAGGATATTAAGTTCCAGTATTTTGTTAGTGGCAATCAACGTGTCTCGTACAAGTTTCATGTTAGGGGTATTAATTCAACTTTTCACGGTTATGACTTTTAATAAGATATCCCCGATATGCCCTTGTGCCTGCAGATTCATGATTATGTTTGCAACCATAACCATTCCCTCGCCTCACTTAAGCATCCAAGTATTTTCTTATTAAAATCATATTATTTCCACTCATGTTTTCGTATGGTTGTTTCGCAAGTTTTGTTCATATGTTCCAAATATGGTTTTCATCACTTAACGTTTTATCCCCATGTGTTCAGTACCCAAGGTCAGCTCGTTCGATATCCTCTGATTGCAACTCCAGTTTATTCGTCAGGTCTCGGTTCTCCAAACCGAATAAAATTATGTGGTTTTAAAGGTCAGGATCCTAGGGTTCACAGTTGAAACCTAATGGTGTCCTATCCGCTGCGCTGTTTGCTCTGATACCAATCTGTCACACCCCGACCCGGGAGGGCCTGGACGAAATTACAGATTGATACAACAAGTACGTAATGCAAGCAAACGGCGGAAACAGTATAAAATAACTAAACTTTTATATATATTTTTGGTTTATATTCAACTTAATTCCAATAATACATCTTATATTATCATGTCTATCTAGTCTCCAATCATACCGGGTTCAAAGGGTATCTAAGGTTTCTCGTTCGTCTTCTGGTTCGTCCGTCGGTGTGACTCAGAGTCATACCGTATATTCCTTGTATCTCCAGAGCAGGTACCTGAACACATGCTTAAAATAATTTGGGTCAACAATAATGTTGGTGAGTTCGTGTGTTTGGTTAACTAGGTGCCCGAAGTTTAGTTTATCAAATGGTTTTAGTAATCAAACAAGTTTACTGGTTTTTGTTATGGCGTTACAGTAATATAAGCTGGCCACTCAACCCTGCATCTAGTGTCATGCCTAACCATACTAGATGTAACAGTAGAAACTATACTCGTTATTGTTATAGGTTCTAACCTATGCTCTGCAACATAGGTTCCCATGGCAAAATATATGCCGCAACGACCCGTCGGTCTCAGTGGGGGTTTCCGTGTAAGGCCGGACCACTGTGCGTGAGGGATTCCCCAAGTAGTACTACCCATATATTAAGTCGGCTCTATCCTAGAGTTAATGAGTGCCTGGTATGGTATGGTAAAACACGCAGACAAGTAAACACACTTATAAAACTAACACCATAAGTTATCAAATAAATGGAAGCATGCGTCACCCCAAATCAGTTAAAAGTAAAAAGAGGGGAGTTCACGAAACTCACCTGGTAGCAATGCACAAATATAAAACGGGGTGCTTGGTAACGCTTTCTGGTATTCTCCTGGTTGGGCCCTATGTCAACACACATTGTTAGTCTTTGGTTTTACTTGTAATGGTTACGCGTGGGGACAAGCTCGAGCGTATCATTCCTATAATGGTGTAGTTCATATCATAGTATATAAGTAATGTTCATAGTCTAATTGTGGTTCAAATATACGTGGTTGTATATTTCTAAATCTTTTATTTTGATTATAAATGATAATATTTAACTATGGTGTTTCTAGTCTTTTGTATCAAATCCTCCTGTTCCAGTTGTTCAATGTTTACTAATTGTTTAATTGTCTCTCTAATCTCATTTCTTGTCCATTGACTTCATCGTGCCTATTATTTATATGTTGTACATGTCCATGGTCCAAGTGTGGTATATACATAGGTTCAATTTACAAGTTGTGCACTTGTAGCATTAGTCTAGTTTATAATCTAATACTTTATAGTCATTTGTATAAGTTGTTAAAAATGGTTTATACTATCTACGTATCCTTTCATCTTATTTATCCGAATCTTAGTCGTCAAGCCCCTATCCTATGTGTCAAATGTTCGGGTCAATGTCCAATGGTCCGGGTTGACCATGTTGACTAGTCCAGTTGACTCGGTCAACCTTTGTTGACCGAGAGTTGACTTTTGTTTAGTTGACCGAGTTGACTTCTTTTGACCAAAGGTTGACTCGACCTCTTGACCCTCTTCCCAACTCAACTGATCATAACTCAAGTTCTACTATAAACCATCTCGTCTATAACCTAGCTATCAGTAACCGCCACCCGAGCACCATCCGTATTCATCATCCACCATCGGTCCCTGTACTCCTCTGACCAACATCTCGGTAACCAACATCGAACCACCACCACTGCCATCCGTAATCACTATAGAATCCAACCCCAACCAATATCTCGGTTCCAATCATCTCTGTATCAGATCTGACCCGTTCCCCTTCCTCGTACCAACCCTTCATCACCACTACCCGACACCTCAATAACAACCCAACACCAAGATCATCATCTTTATTATCGAATCTCTACAAGAACATGGGTGATTAAGGTTACCTTAGACGTAATGGATCTGTAGTGGGCCTTTCTCCCCACACGCCGCCGTCGCTTCTTTGGTTGACGAGACCGGCCGGCCTTAGCCAGGGGCCGGTGGCCCTCTCCTGCTTCTCTTTCTTTCTCAACTTCTCTCTCTCTAAGACTCTCGCGTGCTCTCTCTCTCTCTCTATAACTTTCTCTCTCTGGCTCCTTCTTCCCTTTTCTAGTAATCGTGTGTGTGTGTGAATGAGATGAGTAAGTTGTGGGTACTTGTTTATGTGAGCAAGAGATAATAGAGGTTATAATAAGTGTGTGTGTATGAGATAAGAGATAGGTATGAACAAGAATATATGTGTGCAGGGGAATGGGTTTTTATAATTGTAGGAAATGAAGTGTCACAATAGGGTGAGGGTGTGTCAAGGGGAGGGGACAAGATGTGTCCTCCAATTTGACTCATCATTAGCTGATGGGGCGGGTTCGTTGACGGGTATCGGTCCGGGTTCGTATTGCGTATTCTATAATAATATTTTATATACAATGGTTCGGTTTCTAGTTTCATACATAATCGTCTCATTTGTTATTGGTTTCTTGATTATTACATTATAATAATAATTATACGCGAAAAATTTTTGGGGTCCACTCTGAGAAGGAGACAACATGAATTTGTTTAAAGCAGAGGATCAACAAGAACATGATGAAATGAAAGAAGGATCTGCTATAATTACTCTACACTATAAACAACTTCTGATTACTCTAGAGTATTTATATAGCGTAATTATAACTAGAGTAATTATATATTTACCTTTTCTTCAGTAGTAATGGTTTGGTTTCTAGAGTAATTTTGGAATTAGAGACTGAATGTTTCTTGTAGAGTAATTTTTGAAGTTGTAGAGTAATTTTTAAAGTAGTTATTGCATATCTTTGTGGAGCAATTTGTGAAGTAGTTATGGATTATTCTGTAGTGTAATCTGCGTTTGTTTAGTATTTTTGTAAAGTAGTAATGGTTTGGTTTCTAGAGTAATTTTGGAAGTACAGACTCAACTTATGTTTTGCTTTTATAGAGAGAGAAAATGGGGTAAGAGAAAGTGACATAAAGTCTGAGAAAAAGAATGCAACAGATAAAAGTTTGTTGTTATATACAATAATGCCACCGCCTTTTTTTCTTTGATTCGTACGGTTCGTACGGTTTTTTTATTTGTATTTGATCTTTTGTCTACATATATATAACTCCTCCAACAAATATAACTGAAAACCACTTGATACAAACCAAATCCTCCGGTTTCATTTTTCAACGTTTTCCTTAGGTGAAGATTATCCAGGTTCAAGAATGACGTTGCATCTGTTGTGCGGCTTGCATTATACCATTGCACGAGATGCTATTAACGTATATTAACTTTAAACAAAATAACATAAAACTTGAGTACATGACATTACTCATTATATATGCTTATATAAAAAAATCAGTATACACCTCTTTATCGCATTCTCTATGTACGAACACCAATTTATTGACCAAAATATGTGTCTTCGTTCAGCCGATCTAAAATGTGTTGTTTTAAAACAAAACTCCATTTGTGTGACAATATACCATTGTCAGATAGAAAAACATATCATCATACTCAGTTAATCCCACCTATAGCAAAGCTAAGATAGGGTCTGAGGAGGGTAAGATGTAGACAGCCTTACCTCTACCCTTAAGAATAGAGAGGCTGCTTCCAGTGAGACCTCCGGCTCGATGTATTTTGGTATCAAGACTTAGACATAAGGCACAGAACACTTACCAATCGGGAAAAACCCGATCGGTGCATGTACCCCTTTGCCTTTTGGCTATCCACACCACTACATGATGCATAATTAACCCTTCGTCTTTTTAACGTTATTTTCACGAAATTAGTAAAAAAAACATTAAAACTAGTGCAACTTTACTTTTGCCCCTCAAGGGCCACACATATATACATTATATGCGCACACCATAAGTGGGGCGTCTCAGATAGAAAAACATAATGAAGTCTAATCTGACGCAAGTCGACGTGAATAAGAAACGAGATTTTAAAAAAAATGAAAAAAAGAAAAAAAAGAGCGTATGGTCCAAGGCATAAAAAAAAGTGTATGGTCAAGGCATGTAGAAGATTAAGAAGGCACGTTTGATACGGTGGAAAGGTACGGAATTTCTAGACCCCCTCTGAGTCAAACAAACCCCTTGACAAGGTTACTGTGTTTTTCCATTACAAGAAAAAAGAAGTTTCGTAGATAGGCTTTGTTGAAAGGTCAGCAAAGCAAAGCAAAGCAAATCAAATGAGGAATGAATAATATAAAAGGAGAAAGTGGCCACCCTTTTCAATTCTATATTCATATTCTATTGTTGACTGATTGACTGACTAACTATATTTTTTTTAGATGATGATGATGATAAATAATTTGGTAAGGAGGAAGGCGGCGACGAGGAATCTGTTGTTGGGTTCTACAGATGTTGAGTTGAGGAGAGGATTCGCCTCTGAATCAGTAGACGTAAACGACGTCGTAGTGATCGGAGGAGGCCCCGGAGGCTACGTGGCGGCCATCAAGGCTGCTCAGCTTGGCCACAAAACCACCTGTATTGAGAAACGAGGTGCCCTTGGTGGCACTTGCCTCAACGTCGGTTGCATCCCTTCCAAGGCACTTACTATTTACTATCCATTCATATCAATTATTATTATTATTATTATTATTATTATTATTATTCCTCTAACTAATGATCTTATATTGGTTGGTTTTGTTTTTTTAGGCCCTTCTTCATTCTTCTCACATGTATCACGAAGCCAAAACCAAATTTGCAAATCATGGAGTCAAGTGTTCTGATGTTGAGGTCGATCTCCCTGCCATGATGGCCCACAAGGACAAAGCCGTCTTTATCCTAACTAGAGGCGTTGAAGCCCTCTTCAACAAGAACAAAGTTAACTATGTCAAAGGAGCCGCCACCTTCCTCTCTCCTTCCCAGATCTCCGTTGAAGATCAAGGTGGGGAGAAGGCCATTGTCAAAGCCAACAACGTTATTATTGCCACTGGCTCTGATGTTAAAGGCCTGCCCGGGATTACCATCGATGAGAAGTGGATCGTCTCTTCCACCGGAGCTATGGCTTTGACAGAGATCCCCAAGAGACTCATTGTTATTGGAGCTAGCTATATAGGATTGGAAATGGGCTCTGTCTGGGCCCGCCTTGGGTCGGTGGTAACTGTGGTTGAGTTTGCTCCGGTTATTGTCCCTACCATGGATGGTGAGATCCGGAGGCTAACGCTCTCTCGAGAAGCATAAGATGAAGTTCATGCTCAACACTAAGGTCATGGGCGTTGACACTAGTATCACTGATGTGGTGAAGCTCACACTTGAGCCTGCAGCAGGTGGTGATTAGACCGTGCTGGAAGCGGATGTGGTTTTTGTTTCGGCTGGGAGGATACCGTACACATATGGATTGGGGTTGGAGAATATAGGAGTGGAGACTGACAAGATTGGGCGTATCCATGTGGACCGAAAGTTTTCTACGAACGTGAAAGGGGTTTAGGCGATTGGTGATGTGATTCCTGGGCCTATGCTGGCTCACAGGGCAGAGGACGATGGGATTGCAGTGGCTGAGTTCATTGCTGGAAAGGAAGGGCATGTGGACTATGATAAGGTTCAAGGTGTAATGTACACGCACCCTGAGGTGGCATCTGTAGGGAATACGGAGGAACAGGTGAAGGAGTCGGGGGTGGCATACAGGGTAGGGAAATTTCCCATGTTGGGGAACAGCAGGGCCAAGTCCATTGATGATGCGAAAGGGATGGTGAAGGTGATAGGAGAGAAAGAGACGGACAAGATACTGGGTGTTCATATCATGGCGTCCAATGCTGGAGAGCTGATCCATGAGGCTGCTTTGGCGATAAGTTATGATGCATCAATTGAGGATATTGGGCGCACATGCCATGCTCATCCTACATTGAGTGAGGCTTTGAAGGAGGCTGCCATGGTCACTTATGATAAACCCATTAACATCTGATAAAGATTCATTTTGTTTTTTATCCTGTTACTTCATCCATCATGTATTTAGGATTACTTGTGTTTGGTTTTCATATTCAAAATAAAATCACATATTCTTGATGGCTGCAGCATGTTTAAGGAGGTAGGTAGGAAGGAGAGATGACATTGGTTTTTATGATAATAAAGTAATCATGATTGATAAAAGCTAAAGTTTATGGTAGTTTGGTAAAAGAGAAACAAAGAATTTTGGTGTACTCTATAAAAGGTTTTCTGGTTACTATAAGGCATCTTCATGATCATGATATATTGAATGGTAACAAAACCTCTTTAAATAGTCACAACAGTTTCTTGGTAATCGGAAATCAGAGAGTTGAAGAAGAGATTTTAAACCATTATCAATAGACATGAAGAGATATGTACCCACGCGTGCGCACGGCCCCACACTCACACACACGTCAGCGCAGTAAGATGACGTGGAATTCTAAAAGCTGGCGCACGGTACCTAGTACAAGACAGGTGTCACCCGGCAATGATAGGGACACATAGCCAATCAGAGGCGTCCATTCCCTGCTCCATGATCTCCTGCAGGTACGAGGTACATGAAAGGACAGAAAGGACAATCACAAGACACGTGGACCAATCACAAAGCGACATCGCAAATGACAGCAACGGCTGTAATCATACGAGCCAGGTGTCATTCCCCTACAACCAATCACAGGCCACCTCAGAGTGTTGGATCAGTATATTGCTCTTTTGTATGAACTTGCTAGTTGACACTTAAGTGTTTAGCAAGTTCTTGATCAGTGATAGCACAGCGGAATGTTTTAAGTTTAAAGCTACACTTATCAACAGGAGTTATTACTACCCCTGGATTCAAGAACTAATAAATGATAAGTATTTATTGAGAATCTAAGTATTGAATGAGAATGAAACACTTCGACAGATTCTCAATAAACATGAAATGGAAATAACAATAATAAGTGTTGAAGGATTTCTGTATTAAAATCAATGTCTAAAACAGAGGGATGAACCCTTCTATTTATAGACTTTACAAATACATGAACCTTGCCAAAAGCAAGTTCAGAAACAAGTTGCAACAAGTTGCAGTCTTGGAACTTGTACATAAAGCAAAAAAGAAATACTAAAGTAATAAACTACTGATATACAAAGGCGGTGGAAAAGATCTTCATGTAAGTACTGATGAATGACAAACTACAGATGAGTAGTTTGTCTTCAGTAGTTCTTCAGTAGAAGTGTCTGGTTTGAACTTCAGAACTTCTGATGACTTTTCTTCTTCAGCACTTCTGAATCTCTTCTTCAGCAGTTTGATCCTTCTTCTTCAGCAGTTCTATACTTAGAGTATTTTGACAGAAGTGAATTAGACTATGGTTTGCAAAAGTGGTTTCACCAATCCTTTTTGTCCTAACAATCTCCCCCTGGATTGATGAAGCCAAAACCTTACTAATTCCTTATTGTTCTTTTCTGTCCTTCACAATTTTCCGTATTCCTTTGAACATGGAATTCTTGAGCTGGTTTAGTTGTTCATCAGTAAGAGACCCTTTCTGTGGTTCTAAGTGTTGGATTGTAAGCAGGTCTTTGGTTGATAGTTTCTTCAGATCATTCATCAACCTATAGGCCCTGCTTGTCTGATCTCTTCTTGTCACAAGTACTGAGTTTCTATCAGTAAAGGACCATCTGATGATTGGTTCTTTAGACTTGTCAAAGTCTAAAGTGTAGGGAACCATGGTGGTACCCTGGGTTTCTCCTGAGTGTTGGATGCTTTCAACTTCAGTGACTCTCAGGTGGGATTCACTTCCTTGTTCTTGTTGCATCACATTAGGTATCTGAAATGTTGGCAAATGATGTTCAGTTACTACCTTAGTGTGTAGTTTGTCTGTGATGGTCTTCTGGATTTGATATGCAAAGGTGGAAGGATCCCTGAATTGTGTGATCAGAGGCTTTTCTTCTATGTCAAAATCAGAATGGACTACTGTACTACCTTCTAGTAGTACCATTCTGAAATCAGTCTTCACATTCTCCTCTGATTTCTTTCTTTGTGTAGCTGGTCTTCTTTGAACACCAGAAGTTCTAACTACTGAAGTTGAAACTTCAGCAGTTTGAAACTTCTCTGGATTTGCAGCCCTTGCAGCCTTATATTTTCTATATGTGTCCACTAATCTTTCTTCTTTCCATTTGGACACTGAGGCTTTTGAACCATAACCATTAGCTACCAGTTCTTCTATCATCTGAGCTCTCTTGGCTTTTGTGTCTTTACTTGTTGCAAGTTTATCTGCAATAAGTTGAGCTCTTCTAGTCAGCTCTTCCATAGAGAGTCTCTTCAATGTGTGGGCTTTGATTTTGCTGTTCTTTGTAATGTAAGACATCAGTTGATGTCTTTTATCTTCTTCAGCAATCTGGTCTAGGCTAGCCTGCCTTTGGAGTTCAGCTTCATAAGCCTGAAGCTTTTCTTCATGGCTTAGATCCAAGTCATCCCTTTCTTCCAGTGTTTTCCAGATCTGATCTTCTCTGGCCTTCTTTTGGGCTGCCACTAAACTCTTCTCAAGTAGTTCTGCTGATTGAGAGATTGGAGAAGGGTTTAGCACAGTCATTGTGGTAACTGTTGTAATAGGCCTAGTAGGAACAGAAGTTGGTTGAATAGGAGCAGTTGATCTGGAAGAGTCAGCAGTTTGAGTCTTGGAAGTGTTAACCTTTGATGGGTTGACAACAACTGAAGGTTTGTCAACTACTGAAGGATTGTCTTCAGTACTTTCTGATTCTTCATCAGAAGTTTGGCCATCAGAGGTTTCTTCATTGTGCCCTTGGGATTCATCAGTCTTTTCAGCATCTTCTACTTCTTGAATAGAGACACCAAATTGTTGGGCCAGTTTTTCTTTTCTGGCTTGATCTTTTTGATCTCTTGCTAGGATAGCCACTCTTGCCTTTCTTCTGGCTTCAAGTGTATCCATTGGTACCTTGATTTTCTCCCCCTTTTTGGCTTCATCAGCTTTTGAAGTTGAAGCTTGGGAGAACTGACCTGTAAGATGAGCAATCTGTTTGCTGTTGTAGTCAATCTTGTTGGACAGATCATTCATCTTCGTCTGTATCACTCCAAATTGGTTCTTCATGGACAGCTCCAAGTTAGCTGTGTATGTTTGGAAGTGATTCTTGATGAGGGTGCTCATCATGTGGTATAAGGGACCATCTGGGCTGCATAGCTGGTTCATGTCTATGCTTGTTTGCCTAGGGAATTGGGTAGGCATTTGTAGTGAGGGGTGTGTTTTTGGTTGATCTTCTTGTTGTACAGAAGATGCCACTCTAGGGGAATCATGGATTGAGTGGGCTTTAACCTGAGATGGTGTGACTAGCTTCTTGAGCTTAGATACACCAGGTGCAGGACCTTCACTTGTAGCCGTCAATTCAGTAGTTTGGTGTTTTGAAACATCATCCAAGTCAATGGAATCATCTGAATCCCTGATTACATCCTCAATGAGGACTGTATCAGTTACATCATGAGCTGAGCCCAACTCAGTTGTCTCATGTACCTCTTTTTCTTGGTTCAGAGGATTTCCTACCTCAGGCATTAAGACTTCATCCGTAGTTGCCACAGTTGAGGTCTTAGCTATGTTACTTCTATCCTCAGGTCCACCACTGGGTGGTAAATGAGTAGTAGCAGCCTCAAAAGTACCAAAAGTTTCTAAGTTTGGGCTTAGAGACTCTGGTTCATCCTCATCTCTTTGGTTAGGGCTTTGAGTGTCCACATCCATGTCAAAGTCTGAGGCTATGTCCCCTGTTTTATGTGGTTGATGGGGACTGACATGTGTAGATGGGACTTTCTCTTTTAGCCCAGAGAGAAGTTTGGCTATTTCAATGTCTGGTTCAGAAATTTGGGGTGCTGGTTCAGTAGTTTGGGCAGTGGGTTCAGCAGTTTCAAAAGAAGAATCAATGGGAATTGTTTTCTTAAGTCTTTTTCTTTTGAAAAGGATTGTGATAGGTGCTCTTGGTGGTGTTTGAGATGGATGAGACTGAGAGGATGTTTCAGTCACATCTTTAAGAAGTGCAGATTGCACAATAGTTTGTTCAGGCATCTCAACCTCCTGAACAGCTTTTCTTTTAGGTTTGGTGGGTTTTTGTTTTTGTACCTTGGGTTTCTTGGCCTTTGGTGGAGTAGGTTTGGAAGATAAGGGTTCTATGGGGACTGGTTCTGGTTCCCCTTGGTCATCTTCTGGCCAGGCAGCCTGTTTGTTGTGCCTTGAGTATGCTTGTGAGGTTAAGGGTTTTAAAATTTCAGTTTTACCCACAAGCACCTCATCACCCAGTTCATTTATTATGCATTGCATAATGAACCTTGGATATAACAAAAACTTTTTCTTAGTGTTATTGTGATGTAACACCAACTCATTAAAGAAAAGTTTTGATGCCCTAAAATTTGTTTCATTCACAATGGAATGAAAAATTGGTTGAAAGGTTGAGGGCTTCTGGTCATAAGACCCTGTTTTAGGACTCAAGCACATAATTATATAATGAAACAAAAGTTTATATTTTGGTTCAAAATACTTTTTAAAGATTGTAGCTTGTGAGAGAGTACCTTGATAACCACACTTAGTCATGGTTAGGTGGATTGCAGAGTTGTCAAACTTGTCAGGGGCATTCACATCATTCAACCCCAGTCTGTTTGAAAGTATGGCCGGTGTGATGGCCATTTGTCTCCCTTTAATTGTTGAGTTGAGAGAGATAACTTCATCATCCACCATCACTGTCTCAGCATTAGCCCAGAACTCATTGAGAGTTTCAGGATGTATTGGTGGGTCTATTGTGAGAGCGGTGAAATATTGGGATTTGACGACAAGATCAATGATCTCATCGTATTGGGACCAGCCTTCTTGTTTCTCTAAGTAGGCTCTGAGATTGTGTCCCTGTTTAAGAACTAAAGCCATGTGGTTTTGTGTGTGTGTATGAATTGAATAGTGTTTATGTTGCAGGTTCAGGGGTTTGAGAGCTTTCTTGAGAGAGAAGGAGGGAATTTTTGTTTTGAATGGATAAGTGTTGAAAAAAGATATTTATCAGAAGTTTTTAACCGCTTGGAACTTCTTTATTAGAAGTTTTAAACCGCCTAGGTTAAAAACCTCTTTATCAGAAGTTTTAAACCGACTAGGTCAAACTTCTGATGATGGGAAAAGTCTGATTTGCCCTTTTTGACTAAACTGCTGATGAAGAATTATCTTCATCAGTAGTTCCCATTTTCTCTTCAGCAGTTTTGAACAGCTGATGAGAAATATTTTTATAAATACTTTATTCATAACTTCTGAAGGTTGTTTTATCAGAAGTTAATCACTTTTTAGAAAATATTCCCATACTGATGTTTTGTTCATCAGTAGTTTCTCTCTTTTCAGAAGTTTTTCAAGTTTTTGAAAACAGATGTAAGTGAAAAATAAAAACTTTGTGCAGAAAAATAAAGAGAAACACTTACAAATTTAGCACCCCTAGCATGGATACTAACTTCTGAAATGTTGATATGTCAAGGGGTTTAGTGAATATGTCAGCTATTTGATTAGCTGTTGCTACATGTTTCACTTCAATCTTGCCTTTTTCATAGCAATCTCTTATGAAATGATACCTGATTTCAATGTGTTTAGTTTTTGAAAACTGAACAGGATTTTGAATGATGCTAATGGCAGATTTGCTGTCTACAAGCAATGGTGTCTTGGTCTCTTTGATTCCATAATCAAGAAGTTGATATTGGAGCCATTCTATCTGTGATGTACAACTTGCAGCTGCAATGTATTCAGCTTCAGCAGTTGAAGTTGCAACAGATGTTTGTTTCTTTGATTGCCAGGACACTAGACAGTTTCCTATGAATTGACAACCACCAGATATTGATTTTCTTGACATTTTACACCCTGCATAGTCACTATCTGAAAAAGCTGATAACTTGGTATTGCTTGAAGCAGGATACCAAATTCCAAGTGTGGGAGTTCCTTTCAGATATCTGAAGATTCTTTTGACTGCAATAAGGTGTGATTCCCTAGGAGCTGATTGATATCTAGCACAGACACATGTTGAAAACATAATATCTAGTCTAGAAGCAGTTAGATATAAAAGGGAACCTATCATACATCTATACATGGTTTGATCAACCTGTTTTCCTTGATCATCTGGTTCAACTTGTGTGGTTGGTGTCATGGGAGTGGAACATGATTTACAGTCTTGTAAAGAAAATTTGTTTAATAATTCTTTAACATATTTTGATTGATATATAAAAGTTCCATTTGTTTGTTGTTTAATCTGCAGTCCCAGAAAGTACTGCAGTTCTCCCATTGTACTCATCTCAAATTTTGATTGCATGAGTTTCTTAAATTCATCACACAATTTTGTGTTTGTTGAACCAAAAATGATATCATCAACATATATTTGAACAAGTAAGACATGATTTCCAACATGTTTTATGAAAAGAGTTTTATCAATGGCACCTCTTGTGAAGTTATTTTTGAGTAAAAAGGTTGAAAGTGTATCATACCAGGCTCTTGGAGCCTGTTTGAGCACATAAAGAGCTTTGTCTAGTTTGTACACCCACTCAGGATGAGAAGGATCCTCAAACCCAGGTGGCTGACAAACATACACTTCCTCTTTTATCTTTCCATACAAAAATGCACTCTTGACATCCATTTGATAAACTTTTATTTTGTTGGAAATGGCATAGGCCAGAAATAACCTGATGGCTTCAAGCCTTGCAACTGGAGCAAAGGTTTCATCATAGTCAATTCCTTCTTCTTGAGAGTAACCTTGTACTACCAGTCTTGCCTTGTTCTTTATTATAATACCAGCTTCATCTTGTTTGTTCCTGAAAACCCATCTTGTGCCAATTGGTTGCTTGTTTGGTGGTAGGGGACAGATTTCCCATACCTGTTGCTTGTTGAATTGAAGCAATTCATCTTGCATTGCCTGCACCCAATTGTTGTCTTTGAGGGCTTCCTGGTACTTCTTTGGTTCTAACTGTGAAATAAATGCTGAGAATAGACAAAAGTTGGAAAGCTGGTTTCTTGTAAGAACACCTGATGCAATATCACCCATGATTTGATCAAGTGGATGGTCTTTGTGTTCGATCAGTTGTTGTAAACCACTGAAAGGTGTTGGTGGCTCATGTTCTTCAAACAAACTACTGAGGTCTATTATATCTGGTTCAGCAGTTTCAGTGTCTTCAGTAGTTGCAGGTGCTGAAGCAGATGTTTGAGTTTGTCCTTCAGTATTTGTTGAATCAGAAGTTTGTGAAACTTCTGATGGTTTTGAAGTTGACTTAATGACTGTTTGAGGAGTCCATGGTGCTGGATCCTCATCATCAAACCTTTGATCACCATAATAAGTAGGTTCAGATGTAGTGACAGTCTTTTCAGGTCCAAAATGGAAGCTGTCAAGGTCAAAAATTTCAGCAGGATGTGCTGGAATGAGAGTGTGTTTTGACTCATTGAACTTGACATTCAGTGTTTCTTCTACTATCCTGGTTCTTGAGTTAAAAACCTTGTAGGCTTTTCTAGTTGAAGAATAACCAAGAAAGTAACCTGAGTCAACTTTGGCAGCAAACTTTGAAATAGATTCCTTGATGTTCAAGATGAAACATTGACACCCAAAAGCCCTGAAAAAGGAGATAAGGGGCTTCATGCCATGAAGAACTTCATAGGAAGTCTTTGAATGTTTCTTGACAATAAGAACTCTATTTTGAACATAACATGATGTGTTAACTGCTTCTGCCCAGAAGTATAAAGGTAGGCCAGAATCAGCTAACATTGTTCTTGCTCCTTCTATTAAAGTTCTGTTCTTCCTTTCTACCACACCATTTTGTTCAGGAGTTCTGGCAACACTGAATTGTCTAATAATCCCTTTAGACAAACAGAATTCATCCAGAGTTTTGTTCCTAAACTCTGTCCCATTATCACTTCTAATGGTTTTGACAGGTATAGAGTATTGTTTCTCTACTTGTAGAATGAAGAACTTGATAATTTCAGCAGCCTCATCCTTGGAAAATAAGAAGAATACCCATGTAAATCTTGAGTAGTCATCAATGATGACTAAGCAGTACTTCTTTTTACCAAGGCTCATGATTTTTACAGGCCCAAATAAGTCCATATGGAGTAGTTGAAGACATGCAGTTGTTTTTGATTCTTCAATAGACTTATAAGAGGACTTATGCTGTTTTCCCTTTAAACAGGATACACAGTGTTCTTGACACTGGTATACTTTTAAGGGTAGACCTCTGACCAAGCCCATTTTTGTGACTTTATTTATGGTTTTAAAGTTCACATGGCCAAGTCCCCTGTGCCAGAGATCAGTTTCTGAAGTTGATGCCCTTGAGAAGAAACAGGCAGTGTTGTTCAGTACTTTGTCTTTTTCAATGTCCACTGCATAGACATTGCCACATCTTTTGTCTATTAACAAAGTATGATCTTCAATTATCTTCTCTATCAACTTCTGGCCTTCTGGTGATATGATCTTGCATGCTGTCTTTGTGAAAAAGGAAGAATATCCTTTATCACACATTTGTGACACACTCAGCAAGTTGTACTCAAGGTTTTCAACCAGATTAACCTTGTCAAACTGTATTTTGCCAGAGGAGACATTGCCATGTCCTAGCACATATCCCTTAGCATTGTTCCCAAAGGATATAGATCCATCTCTTTGACTGATAAAATTGTTTATCAGGTATCTGCATCCTGTCATGTGCATTGAGCCTCCACTGTCTACATACCAAATGCTATTTAAGCCTCTGGAAACTCTCTGCACAAGATAGCAAATCAGTTAGATTTAGGAACCCAAGCCAGTTTGGCTTTGGGTTTGCTCTTGAGAACATTTACAGTTTGTTCTTGACCAAGTTTAGAAATCCATGTCTTTTTGGCAATGGATTTTGCATTTAGAACAATGGTGGTATCCTTTTGAGGACCACCATCAACTTTGATCATCAGTAGTTGTACCAAGTTCATAAGATCTTTAATCTCAGCAGTTTGTGAAACTGCTGATGATTCAGGTCTAACTACTGAAAGAGAATTTTGAGAAAAAGACTTTTGTTGAGATTTTGTCTTTTTCTGAGAAAAGGTGTTTGCTGGTTGTTGTTTCTTGGGAGAAAAAGTTTTTACATAATCATTTTTGATTTGTTTTCCCACAACCAGTTGTTGATTTTTCTTGTTGAACTGAATACCCTTTCTATATCTACAAAATTTTGTTTTGTGGTTGAACCGACCACAAATTTCACATTCTTTTGTCTTTTCTTTCAAAGACAAGTCTCTGACTGTTTTGATTGGTTTTAGGTCATCAGTAGTTTTCAGGTTCTCAACTCCTGATGTAGTTGAAACTACTGATGGCTTAAAGTCAGATTTAATCAGTACTTCTGAAGAACTTTCTTTGTGTGATTTTAGAAAGTTTTCATGGAAAGATGTGCATTCTTCCTCTTCAGAAGTTTCACCTGAAACAATTTTTCTCCCATCTTCAGTAGTTTTGGGAGAGAAATCTGTTGGTGTTTCAGTGTGATTGTACCCTATGCCAAACCTAACATTTGAAGCACTTTGTTTGTTTAGCAATAGTTGGTACCCCTTACAAGATTCCACCCATTTTTCACATGTGACCTTGGTGTCAGCAAGCTCTTGTCTGACATTTCCTAGGTCATTTATCATGATTTTAATTTGTGCTTGGGTTTCAATAGCAGAGTTAGTTAATTTAGAAACTTCTTTTGTTTTTGCAGAAAGTTTTCTTTCTAAATCACATTTCATCTGAGTGAATTTTCTCTCAGAATCATTTGCTTTTCCTTGTAAGTGCACATTTGTCTCTCTTATGAGAGCAAAAGATTCTTTGCATGAATTTGAACATAGTTTTGTCAAAGATTCTTTTGATACCTGTGACAAGGCAGATTTTGAGGAGCATCCCTCAAATGCCATTAAGGCAAAGTTCTTTCTGCCATTGTCAGGCTCTCCCCAGTTGATGTCAAATATTTTGTTGTCTGCATCAGGATTGCACTCTGTGGTGTCAAAAGGAAGACTGCTCCAGTCAACATACCCTGAAGTAAATAAACTTTGTTGAGAGGGTTGTTGTTGCTGTGGAGGTTGTTGAGCAGCTGGAAAGGGAGGGATTGATTGTTGGCTCTGCATCTGTTGAGCAGGCATCTGTACATATTGTACTTGTGGCACATATTGGTGTTGTGGAGCTTGTGCCTGTACAAAATGTGCACTCCCATGTGTTCCATTATTCCTGTTATAATTGGGGTTAAAATTGTTTCCAGACTGAGATTGGTTAAAGCCAGAGCTTCTACACTCTCTAGCAAAGTGTCCCAACTTTTGACACTTGTGACATCTAAGTTTAGATTTGTCAAAACCAATTTTTGTAGAACTGTTAAGTCCTGGAAACTTCCTTCCTGACCTTTTGTAAAATTTATTTGTTTTTAAACTTAACATGGCCAATTGGTGCAAAATATCCATTTCTTCTAGGTCATCACTGCTGAAACTATTTAAATCATCCATGATAAAGCACATGTTATCAGCAGTTTGACCAAAGTCATTATTTTCATAACCTGGGAATGATCTTTCAGATGAGATCCCAGCAGTTATGTCAATGTGGTCAAAAGATCCAAAACTATTTGAACAAGTTGGTGAGTCTTGTCCCAATAGTGCTATACTACCTGGTAGATAGTCATCAGCAGTTTTGCCAGAATTTTGTAACTTTTTCTTTTGATCAATTTCTCTCTCAAAAGTAAGTAATCTCCCATGAAGTTTTGTAAGAGTGAGGGACCTAAAGTCTGGTGAAGATCTTAAGACTATAGAGTATGTTTCCCATTTATCAGGTAAAGACCTTAAAAATCTATGAAGCATAGATACAGTTGTGTAGGTCTGACCATTTAGTTTTAGCTCAGATATTAATGAGGAAAATCTTTCAAATTGCTATGTTAAAGTTTCCCCATTAATGTGAGCAAAAGTTTCATATTGTTGAGCCAAGATTTCTCTGGTGTTGGCAATCACCTCTTCAGTTCCTCCAAACTGTTCTTTTAGGCAGTCCCAAAGCTCTTTGGCACTATCACAATGTAATAGGCCAGAGTAGATTTCATTTGGGAGTGCCATTGCCAACATAGAGAAAGCTTTTGCATCAAGCTCAAGTTTTAGGAAATCATCATCAGTATAGTCTTTTGGTTCTTTTGGAATCTCTTCTTTAGCTTCAAGATTTATATTTACTGGTTTATGAGGACCATATATCACAGATCTCCAACAACCTGTGTTGGTCTGTGATAAGATATGTGCCATTCTCTTTTGCCATATGTTATATTCATTTCTTACAAGCATGGCAGGTTTAGTGGCAGAACCAGTATTATGAGGATCCATTTTAAAGAGTATTGATTTGTCAAATATCTCTTAAAGTGATGGATGTTGATAAAAGTGAGCTTATAATCCTTTATTGAATATCAATAAGAGCCTGTGTCTGATTCTCAATGTGTTAGATTGATATGTGATCAGATAAACCAGTGCTCTGATACCAATTGTTGGATCAGTATATTGCTCTTTTGTATGAACTTGCTAGTTGACACTTAAGTGTTTAGCAAGTTCTTGATCAGTGATAGCGCAGCGGAATGTTTTAAGTTTAAAGCTACACTTATCAACAGGAGTTATTACTCCCCCTGGATTCAAGAACTAATAAATGATAAGTATTTATTGAGAATCTAAGTATTGAATGAGAATGAAACACTTCGACAGATTCTCAATAAACATGAAATGGAAATAACAATAATAAGTGTTGAAGGATTTCTGTATTAAAATCAATGTCTAAAACAGAGGGATGAACCCTTCTATTTATAGACTTTACAAATACATGAACCTTGCCAAAAGCAAGTTCAGAAACAAGTTGCAACAAGTTGCAGTCTTGGAACTTGTACATAAAGCAAAAAAGAAATACTAAAGTAATAAACTACTGATATACAAAGGCGGTGGAAAAGATCTTCATGTAAGTACTGATGAATGACAAACTACTGATGAGTAATTTGTCTTCAGTAGTTCTTCAGTAGAATTGTCTGGTTTGAACTTCAGAACTCCTGATGACTTTTCTTCTTCAGCACTTCTGAATCTCTTCTTCAGCAGTTTGATCCTTCTTCTTCAGCAGTTCTATACTTAGAGTATTTTGACAGAAGTGAATTAGACTAAGGTTTGCAAAAGTGGTTTCACCAATCCTTTTTGTCCTAACACAGAGGCCTATAAATACATCCCTTCGTCACAAGAGGAGGGGATCCAGTCCGCAGGAGAGAATTTACCATATAGCTGTGAAAGATAGATTATAGTTGAAACTCTGTAACGATCTTATATAAAAGTCTTGTATTTGTCCTACTGTCTATCAATAAGAATCATATCTTTACTTGTGCTCATATGCATGTGCTGATATACATAGATTGTTAGATCGGTGTTTCTTCATTGGCGCCATCCGTGATTTGAGCATTCAAGAACAACAAACTTAAAAACTTCTATCTTTCTAAAAACCAGCTATGAGTTGTTTGCCTGCAACACCCAATTTCACCGGAGGTACATCAGGCACCGGTGTTGCTCAGGCAAACGCCGGCCAGCCTAATGATATCACAGACGAGCAGTTTAACGTGGTAGATGTCGGTCATACTCCGTCCTCCGGGACCAGACAGACCCCATCTTTCCACTTCACTACAGATAATCTTTAGGCTTCCCCCGTTGGTCGTACGACGCCGATGGTTAGTCCGGATGTATGGTACGCCCAGCAAAAGGAAGCCCTGAAGCAAGCGTTTATGCAGAAACTAAAAGAACAACAGCTAAGGGAGGCATCCCGCGCGCTGTCCTTCACCGAAGGAAGGCCTGTCACAATATCGGAGGGGCCATCCAGGGCTGCGGGACATGACGGCGGGAGCAATCAGGTGACTGACCCCACCTGGAGGGAAGACTCCGACGAGTCCCAAAGCCGTTTCCACCGTGACACAAGCCAGTTCTTGACCAACACTGTTGATCGAGCACACTTGATGTCCGGTGAGTACGACCTCACACAACCATACTATCCTCCCTATTTCAGTGAGAAGTCAAAATTCACACCACGCATCGCGCTAGCCACGCTGCCCCCAAGAACAAAAATACCAAGAACTTTGGGAAAGTTCGATGGCACAGGCGACCCTGACGACCATTTGAGAAGCTTCGAAATTGCAGGAAAGCGCACGGTGGAGCCTGCCTGCGTGGTGCCACATGTTCGCGCAGACGCTCACGGGCGCTGCGCGAGTATGGTTCGACAGCCTGCCAAATGGCAGGATAGATAACTTGAAAGAGCTGACTGATAAATTCTCCGACCACTTCAGCCAGAACAAAAGAATAGAGCGCGACTCTACAGACATCTTGCATGTCAAGAGACGCGACAATGAATCCATTGAGGATTATATTACCAGGTTCAACCGTGAAGCCCTCCAAATCGGGCCAATTGGCTTCGAGCTCATGAAAGCAGCTTTCACACAAGGAGTCCGGTGCGATTCACTAATCCGCACCCTGGCAGGATGTACTGGAATGCCAAACACATGGGAAGAAATAATGCGAGGCGCTAAAAACTATGCAAAACCCGAGTGAGAGCTGTCCGTCTGGAGCAGAATCCAAGCGCCCCAGTACACAGACACACAGGCACAAGCTGCACGCAACCGCAACAACAGACATGAAAGGAAAGGCCGAAGTTCTATATGGACTAGGCTCCAAGGAGCCACCCAAACAGCAAGCAAGCCCGCAGAAGTACCAGAGTACAAGCATAACACGTCATTGGCTCAAAGGTCAGGAAAAAGAAGCCATAACAATTGGACACCATGACGAAAACACCGGCACAAGTCCTGGCCATATAGAACATCGACATCCCAGAACCAAAGGTCATAAAAAGAAGAGAAGGCTTAGATCACAACAAGTTCTGCGCCTATCATCAAGACATAGGTCACAACACAGAAAAATGTTACCAACTGAGACAAGCCATCGAAGACGCCTTAAAATCTGGCAAGCTTGGTCACTTGTTGCAAAATGTAGAACGCAAACAAGCGGTGTAACATTCATATTTTTCGTATTTTTCATTCCAGTCCTTGTATTCTTGTATCTTGTCATTTTTACACCCTTGTAATCCCGAGCTTATGATCAATGGAAAAGTATTTTATCAATTGCATTTAATCTTAATCTATTTCATTTATTCTATAAATCCTACGCGACACAAACTTTATGTAACGTCGTGTGATTCTTAATTTTCTTGTATTATAAATGCTATATTTAACAAATTCTAAGTTCGCCGTTATTCGTTTCTTGTATGTTACTCCTACCCATTCATGACGAGTCGTCATTATATTTTACCCTATTCAATTTAAGCGTTATAACAAGAAACTCATTAGTTAAAATCTTAATATATATATATATTTTACCTTTAAAATAAAACATATATATATATATATATATATATATATTGTTATACTTTTAGTTAAAAAAAAAGGAAACTAAACATGAATTCCATTAAAACAACAACATTCAAAAATCAAAAACCTTCCGTTCGTTTTTTTATTTTTTTGATATAATTATTATTATTTGTTTTCTTTTAAAAATATAATTACCACTAATTAACTTCTAACCACCCTAATTAATTCATTAAATACCCAACCCCTTCACCCCAACTATAAATACATCACTCCTACCCATTCTAACACTTGCTCATTTCTAAATCCTCTCTAAATCTCCAAATCTCTCAAGAATTCTCTCAAGAATAAGTGAGTTTCTCACTTCACCTTCAACCTCTCTTCTACTTTCTTCACTATCCTCTTCTTCAAACCCTTTGAGGAAACCTCTAGGACCTCTCTCCTATTTGCCATGGCAAATAAACATGAGTAGGGCACCAATTTGAGGCCTCAAATGTGGTCATCTTCTATTATCTTTTATGCACTAGGTTGTTAATAATACCAACCAAGTTCACCAACAACTCAATGATGGAGGGACTTGTGTTATGGTTCATGGTTGACAAAAGGAAGGCCAAGGCTCATCCAAACTAAGTCACCATACCCTATTTCCTAAGTTATATTATATAAATACTAAATTATATAAACTCTACTAATTTAATAACTCGGAAAGGTTTGTGGATACATCCCTACCTTACCAATGCTTGACTCTCATAACCATCCGAATCACCTCTATGGTGGTTTGTGTTTTGGTTCGCCTAAAAGGCTTGCTTGACTCTTATGACCATCCGAATCACCTTCATGGTGGTTTGTGTTTTGGTTCGCCTAAAAGGCTTGCTTGACTCTCTTGAATCTATAATCTAAACTCGAACCTAAGACTCTTTATTTTTCTAATTCTAGTTAACCAAGGCTAAGGAACTAATCCCCCAAGACTC
Organism: Ambrosia trifida; assembly: GCA_028751855.1. Classification (NCBI taxonomy): domain Eukaryota; kingdom Viridiplantae; phylum Streptophyta; class Magnoliopsida; order Asterales; family Asteraceae; genus Ambrosia; species Ambrosia trifida. The sequence goes on from CM054124.1 coordinate 114,307,543, forward strand.
ATTCTTTTGGAACCTTACTAAAACGCACCCAAAGGTGAGTTATACTTGTCCCCCTTTTATTCTTTATTCTTTGGGGCTCAACATGTATCACTATCAAAACTTAAACGATTTCATACTCTTAAAACTATTATGCTCAATCTAAATGCTTATATGCTATGCTATGCCATGCTAGAATTCTATGTCTTACATACAAATGTACGATTAGCCAACAACCCACCTTACATGTATAGCGCTATAGGTTGACACGCCGCCCCCTTTATGGGTCATGATGAGTACAAGTCTTTTGTGTTATCGAGTGTTGTTGCCGTTTGTATGGTTCTACGTGCATATGCCTATAACATGATGATTTGAGTAGATTTTCTTATACTATGTACTTAGACTCAAAACTAGTATGCTCACCAATGCTTTTTGTGTTGACGGATATTTTATACATGTTGCAGGAAATGTTTAATGCAGGTTTTTCAAGAAAAACTACTTAAGATTGGACTAGAAACTCACGCTAGTTTAAATTCTATATTTTGATGTTTTATTTTTCTTTCATGAAACAATTTGTATTATGTTATCTTTTTAGACAATGATTATGCTATGAATGAAATTTATCCTTAATTTATATTTTCACGAATTCTAGTGTCATGAAGTCTTTGAACAATCTATCCCAAGTCTCGCCCCGATGTATTCCGCCATCGGTTGGGGTGTGACAGATTGGTATCAGAGCCATGACTATAGGGATCTAGGAAAAAAAATTGCCATGTTTGACCTAGAATATAGTTAAGAACCCTTTTGACCATTGTGACACCCGGCAACTTTTGGTAACTAACTTTTGAAAACTTAGTGAGTCTACCTTAGCGAGTCGCGCATACGTTACACATAACATGGTCGGTCGAGTCGAATCGCACATCATTAGGGTTTTAACATACGCAAGTCTCGGGTCCCGGGAATTGGTGATCGGGCGGGAACGTGTCATTTATCATGCATTATATGTTTACAATCATTATGTGACTTGTCGGTATGTGAATATGTGCTAACATGTGTTAAAACGGGGTTTAACGCGCAAAACACACCAACACAGGGGTTACAGGCGATTAGGCTTGCCTAATCGCCTGTATAGGGGCGATTGGAGGTAGTTACTAGCGAGTAGGGGACTAATCACACAACTGTTCATGCGATTAGGCCCCAATCGCATGAACAGTCATGCGATTAGGCTCCCTAATCGCATATAAGTCTGCATACTCGCATGATACGTGCTGGACGACCAAAAACGCCTATAAATACCACCCTTGACCTCCAAAACATCATTTGTGCAACCCTAGCCGTCCCATAACATAACCCAACACACAAACACCCTCTGGAACTCGTTTTTTTGCATCAAAACCACCATTTTCAAGCTTATTCCATCATCACCTCTTGATTACAAGGTGTGTTCTTCAAACCCAAACCTTTAAATGATTATGTTTTACTCCCTAAACGTCCAGACCTGACTTATAAATGTTTTTATCTTTGAAAATCCATTTAAAACCGTTTTTATACAAACCCACACCTTTACATGTGTTATATGTGTTATATATGTTTAAAGATAGGATTTTTAGGATTGGATCATGGTTGTTCTTATGTTATTATGATGTTTATTGCTGATATAAGTTAGTATGATGATATCCTAGGAGTTTTAGTGGTTGTGGTTGTGTATTGTTGATATTTGATATTTTGACCCATTTGAAGGATTTTGAATGATTAAGGATGATATGAGGTATGTTGTTGATTGAATGATGTTAGGGTTTGTTATAGGATGATGCTAGAACAGTAGGATGCTATCGGACAACGTGGTTATGTGATTAAATCTGAATAATTGCTATTTAGGGCAAGTTCTTGCATGTTGATGTGATGTTTACATGCTAAGTTGCCATTTTGGGAAAGCGCTCGCATTCGGGACTGTTAGAATGATAAAAACTTAGGGGTTTTGCTTGAAATATGTTTGTTAATGTGTTAGGATGATTATTGGATGTTTTTACATGTTTCGGATCTGATTTGGAGTGTTCGGCGCGCGAAAAACCATATCAGCTGCACTATAGGCGATTAGGGATCCTAATCGCCTATGTTATAGGCGATTGGAGGCCTACTCGCCTATATGAGAGGCCTACTCGTGTATAAACAGGCGATTAGCCCTTGTAATCGCCTGTTGACCAGCCCTACTCACATGTTGACTTTTCCTAATTGCTAGTTTGATTTCTAATCGCGTGTAATGCTGCTATATGCGTATTTTAACATCCCGGAACATGATTTGACGCCTAGGAACATGATAGGAACCCCGGGATTCACCCAATGACTTAGTAACACGTATTCGGACCTGTTTATGCGTTAATCGGACATTATGCTAGACTAGGTGAACTGTTGCGCGTATTAAGTGTTTAATTGCATATGTGGCATGATGTCTTGCATTTATCTAACACGTGGAATGTCGGGTCACCAATGGGATGTCGAGTCTTGTCTTACATGGTCTGGTTGTCGGTTAAACATGCTTTTTGGACACATAATGGTCATGGACTGGACTTAGGGACTAATGAACCCGATGGGTTGTTAGTCTAACTTGACACATATCTTATGATAGGTCGCCAATAGTTGGGGCTCTCATACCTCACAGACGGTTTACTCATATCACGCATACGGTTTACTCTTAAACGGAATACGCAACTTAAGGTGAGTTCACGGCCCCACATTTTACAGTTTTTACTTTCGGGGTGAGAAACATGCTTACAAACTCTTTTATGACTTATGACTCTTTATCACGTTATACTATGGCTCACTTATCGTACTATACGGATCATTGAAAATCCCTAGAAACCACTAACATGGGTATATGGCGGGGAAATATGGATAGCGCTATTGGGGACTGACAAACCCCACTCGACGGCTGGAGGCCGGGCGGGTGCATATTGTCTCTAACAAAACAGGGTAACACTCGGCTTAGTCAGTAATGGTTTCACCCGTATGAGTATCTCATTCTGCGCCGGTGATTGGCGTTCTCATTCTGCGCCGGTGATTGGCGTTCTCATTCTGCGCCTGGTTTGGCGTTCTCATAAGCATAGTAGTAATTGTGATGGTAACATTTTTGAAGGATCACTGTAAACGTTTAATTAAAACCTGTGAACTCACCAGCATTATATGTTGACTCTTTTAGCATGTTTTCTCAGGTCGCTAAGGTAGCAGCTGTCAGATAGGCGCACGAGGTCGCACTGGAGTCGTCTCGCGTCTAGGGTCTCATTCGCATGTCTTGGAATCATGAACTTTTGAACTTATGTTTACTTATGCATGACTTTTGTAAACTTTAAATGCTTCCGCACTGTTGAATGTTGGTTTTAAACTTATGCATGGTTTTGTTTACGTATGTTTTTACATTAGACGTCGTTTATCGTGACCGTTGACTTGGATCCTGGTGTGTCACACGCCTCGCGGTAGAACTCCGCAGGTGGAAATTTGAGGGTGTGACAGATTGGTATCAGAGCCAATGGTTATAGTGAACTAGGACTGCATATAGAGTCTAGACTATAGCCGAGTCACACACACTAGACGGTCACATACATTTGAGTCGTGTCTTTTGGGCAAACATACTAACCTTGTCGGGGTGTCGATCTCCTTACCATACAGTGTCACATTACTTATCTCATTCTTGGCTATTTTTAGCTTCGCTTTATTTTCTTCTCTGGGTTACAGCCGAGGGGACTTACTTATCGATCTTTTGAGTTAGTTATATCATTCTGGGATGTGGTTATCGGGTGACTTGAAGTTCTAGCTCGGAGCACGCCTAGGGGACCATGTAGAGCGATTTGTTATTTCGGGTGCACACGAAATCACAAATCGAAATGCATGAAAATCTTGGTGGACTTTGTGTTCGGATTAACGGTCATGCTGGAACCGCATTCTGAGTTCGTTTGGTCACTTGTAGCTTGGTTTGTTTGCGGTACTGAGTGTCTCATCTCATGTTTTCGGCAGAAGATGTCTGGTGATCGTGGTGTTCGTAATGGTGGCGAGGGTCGGGAAAACATCAGCATAACCCGAGAAGAGCTGAACAATTTGATCCAGCAACAGGTGTCCATTGCTCTTGCTACCTTCCAGTTCGCTCAACATGGCCTAGGTGGGAACGTCGACAATCAACAACCCCCTCCACCGCTGCCCCCTCTCGGTCAGCAGGTGTGTACTTTCAAGGTGTTCATGGAACGCGATCCCCATATCTTTGGTGCGAGTGAGAACAACAAAAGGAAATGGGATAATGTTGGAGAGAGGTCAGCATCAGTTCAGCCTCAACAGGTGAGGAGGCTTGAAGCTTCAGGGTCAGATTCAGGGCAGAAGCGGAGTAGGTATGTGGGGAAGAACCCCAAGTGCAACCAGTGTGGGTACCATCATGTTGGGAATTGTGATACGTTTCGTTGTAATCGTTGCCACCGGAATGGTCATCTAGCTAAGGATTGTAGGACGACTCTTCGGCCGGTTCGGACTATCATTGCTGCTCCCGTTCGACGGGGAAATCAGGGTTGCTTTAATTGTGGCAAGTTGGGACATGTCAAGCGTACCTGCCCTAAGCTAGAGCAGAGTGGTTGGTGTTTTCATTGTGGTCAACCGGGACATCATAAGAAGGACTGCCCAGAGTTGAATCAAGCTGAAGCTAGGGCCGTAGGCGGAGGTGGAAACAATGAAGGTGGCGGTCAAGCTGCTCGTGACGATGTCATTGGTACTAGGGAGAACCAGGTGGACCCAGACACTGTTACCCGTACGTATTCTCTCTTATCTCCTGTTACGCTTTGGTCATACTTTTATCCGCATTGTTGTGCGTTCGTGTTTCGGGTGTTTTCTTTGTGGTTTGGTCACCGTTTCTCATTCTTTGGGTCGATGAGGGTCCTTTGGGGATGCTACTTGGACGGTACCAGTGGATTAGTTATACCGATCATAGTAGGCTCCAGTAGGCTTTCATCGGGGGTCTCTTGTCTCATACTCACATTTTGGGAAAGTGGTTTCCCGGTTGTTACTGGCACGTTTGGTTTATGACCTTCACTTGTTGTATTTTGGGGAAACGCTACTTGGGCGCAGAGGTCGACACTCATTACTATTGAAACCGAAAGAATCTCGGGACGAGATTCCTTTCAACAGGGGGATGATGTGACGACCCGGAAAATTTTTCTTCTTATTTGTTTTCTCTCCTCGACTTCGGGAAATTTTCGGGACGAAAATTCTTTCAACAGGGGGATGATGTGACACCCGGCAACTTTCGGTAACTAACTTTTGAAAACTTAGTGAGTCTACCTTAGCGAGTCGCGCATACGTTACACATAACATGGTCGGTCGAGTCGAATCGCACATCATTAGGGTTTTAACATACGCAAGTCTCGGGTCCCGGGAATTGGTGATCGGGCGGGAACGTGTCATTTATCATGCATTATATGTTTACAATCATTATGTGACTTGTCGGTATGTGAATATGTGCTAACATGTGTTAAAACGGGGTTTAACGCGCAAAACACACCAACACAGGGGTTACAGGCGATTAGGCTTGCCTAATCGCCTGTATAGGGGCGATTGGAGGTAGTTACTAGCGAGTAGGGGACTAATCACACAACTGTTCATGCGATTAGGCCCCAATCGCATGAACAGTCATGCGATTAGGCTCCCTAATCGCATATAAGTCTGCATACTCGCATGATACGTGCTGGACGACCAAAAACGCCTATAAATACCACCCTTGACCTCCAAAACATCATTTGTGCAACCCTAGCCGTCCCATAACATAACCCAACACACAAACACCCTCTGGAACTCGTTTTTTTGCATCAAAACCACCATTTTCAAGCTTATTCCATCATCACCTCTTGATTACAAGGTGTGTTCTTCAAACCCAAACCTTTAAATGATTATGTTTTACTCCCTAAACGTCCAGACCTGACTTATAAATGTTTTTATCTTTGAAAATCCATTTAAAACCGTTTTTATACAAACCCACACCTTTACATGTGTTATATGTGTTATATATGTTTAAAGATAGGATTTTTAGGATTGGATCATGGTTGTTCTTATGTTATTATGATGTTTATTGCTGATATAAGTTAGTATGATGATATCCTAGGAGTTTTAGTGGTTGTGGTTGTGTATTGTTGATATTTGATATTTTGACCCATTTGAAGGATTTTGAATGATTAAGGATGATATGAGGTATGTTGTTGATTGAATGATGTTAGGGTTTGTTATAGGATGATGCTAGAACAGTAGGATGCTATCGGACAACGTGGTTATGTGATTAAATCTGAATAATTGCTATTTAGGGCAAGTTCTTGCATGTTGATGTGATGTTTACATGCTAAGTTGCCATTTTGGGAAAGCGCTCGCATTCGGGACTGTTAGAATGATAAAAACTTAGGGGTTTTGCTTGAAATATGTTTGTTAATGTGTTAGGATGATTATTGGATGTTTTTACATGTTTCGGATCTGATTTGGAGTGTTCGGCGCGCGAAAAACCATATCAGCTGCACTATAGGCGATTAGGGATCCTAATCGCCTATGTTATAGGCGATTGGAGGCCTACTCGCCTATATGAGAGGCCTACTCGTGTATAAACAGGCGATTAGCCCTTGTAATCGCCTGTTGACCAGCCCTACTCACATGTTGACTTTTCCTAATTGCTAGTTTGATTTCTAATCGCGTGTAATGCTGCTATATGCGTATTTTAACATCCCGGAACATGATTTGACGCCTAGGAACATGATAGGAACCCCGGGATTCACCCAATGACTTAGTAACACGTATTCGGACCTGTTTATGCGTTAATCGGACATTATGCTAGACTAGGTGAACTGTTGCGCGTATTAAGTGTTTAATTGCATATGTGGCATGATGTCTTGCATTTATCTAACACGTGGAATGTCGGGTCACCAATGGGATGTCGAGTCTTGTCTTACGTGGTCTGGTTGTCGGTTAAACATGCTTTTTGGACACATAATGGTCATGGACTGGACTTAGGGACTAATGAACCCGATGGGTTGTTAGTCTAACTTGACACATATCTTATGATAGGTCGCCAATAGTTGGGGCTCTCATACCTCACAGACGGTTTACTCATATCACGCATACGGTTTACTCTTAAACGGAATACGCAACTTAAGGTGAGTTCACGGCCCCACATTTTACAGTTTTTACTTTCGGGGTGAGAAACATGCTTACAAACTCTTTTATGACTTATGACTCTTTATCACGTTATACTATGGCTCACTTATCGTACTATACGGATCATTGAAAATCCCTAGAAACCACTAACATGGGTATATGGCGGGGAAATATGGATAGCGCTATTGGGGACTGACAAACCCCACTCGACGGCTGGAGGCCGGGCGGGTGCATATTGTCTCTAACAAAACAGGGTAACACTCGGCTTAGTCAGTAATGGTTTCACCCGTATGAGTATCTCATTCTGCGCCGGTGATTGGCGTTCTCATTCTGCGCCGGTGATTGGCGTTCTCATTCTGCGCCTGGTTTGGCGTTCTCATAAGCATAGTAGTAATTGTGATGGTAACATTTTTGAAGGATCACTGTAAACGTTTAATTAAAACCTGTGAACTCACCAGCATTATATGTTGACTCTTTTAGCATGTTTTCTCAGGTCGCTAAGGTAGCAGCTGTCAGATAGGCGCACGAGGTCGCACTGGAGTCGTCTCGCGTCTAGGGTCTCATTCGCATGTCTTGGAATCATGAACTTTTGAACTTATGTTTACTTATGCATGACTTTTGTAAACTTTAAATGCTTCCGCACTGTTGAATGTTGGTTTTAAACTTATGCATGGTTTTGTTTACGTATGTTTTTACATTAGACGTCGTTTATCGTGACCGTTGACTTGGATCCTGGTGTGTCACACGCCTCGCGGTAGAACTCCGCAGGTGGAAATTTGAGGGTGTGACAACCATTCCTTTTATCATGCTTAAAATACTTGTTCTCCCTATCTTGCTTATACTCCATTCTCTTGGTCCTTAAAATTACCTTCCTATTTATGGATTACTCTACACTCGAAGACGCTCGTATAACACAAATGAAAGGAAATCACCAAAATAGGCGTGAAACCCTCACTTTGGTGATAACTTTCAATCCGCGTAAATTCTTTGTATTTTTGAAACTACACCAAGATACGAGTGATATCCTCACCTTGGTGGAAATTTCACAATTCTCATTCTAGTGGACACTTACCAATCGAAGGTTAGAATTAATTTTCTTACCACGTTGGACAAAGTGTACAAACCACACTAAAAGAAACGACCTCGCTAAGATAGGAGTGAAATCCGCAACTTAGCGACTAGTTTCAATCCTTGATATATTTTTTTAAATCTCGCCAAAGTCTCAAATTTACTAATGATAAGAAACATGTAGTAACTGGAAGGGTGAATACCGTTAACCGAAAGTTTCGGCGAGAGTATTCCACCTATTAGGCCAAAGCATGTTTTCAAACTCAAAGGTAAATTCGAACCACTTTGGTTAGTCTTAGTTCCGTTCCGGAACACTCCAATGGCTTGCTTAAAACAAGCCCCTCATTTTATGTTAATAATATTTTCAATATTGTTTTCATGCTATGTTTTCACTACATATATTCGATTTATTTATTTATTTTTACTACTCGCAAAGGCTCTCAAGACTCGCATCTCAAGTACTCTAGCAATCTCCAAACAATACTAATAATCGCAAACCAACATTAATCAAGCTCCTTTATATTGTCCAAATGCACTATACTTGTTTATACTTATGTGTTATGCTTTATACACAATGCGAAACTACATGCTACTTGAACTATTTGACACTATGTGCTTTGTATGCTTAATTCACTTCTAAAAACAAAGACAAAATGCAATCTTTATACAAATAAACCATTGATCAAAGCTCATAATCCTTTTGTTTATTCTATAGATGTCTTCCATGTCAAACCGTATGTCAAGCAAGAACTCTAAGCAAAGCACCAACAAGAAAATGCCATCTTTCATGGCCAAGCAAATGGCCAAGGTCATACCCGATGTGGTTAGCAAAATCCAAGCCTCCGTAAGCCCTCACGGTTCAGTTGACTCAAGAGCCGAATCCTCCAAAACTACCTCCTTCACCTTTAAGCAATTTAACCTGCATCGACCCGACTCTTTTACGGGAAACGATGGTGCTACCGCTATGCTCGAATGGTTTGACCACATCGAGCTAGTTTTCATCAATAGCGAATGCCCCGAGGAGCTCCGCACTCGTCATGCCACTAGTGTCTTCAAATCAAGGGCACTCGAGTGGTGGAAAAGCGAGAGAGCCACCCGTGGAAACGAAGCCGCTTTAGCTCTGCCGTGGGAGGAACTCAAGCAACTCATGATTGAGGAGTTCTGCCCCGCTCAAGAGATTGAGCGACTCGAAGATGAGTTTTGGAAACTCAAGCAAAACAGTGGTGATAACCCAACCTATACCAATCGTTTCAAGCAACTCCTTGTCCTTGTACCTCACCAATTCAACACCACTAAGAGAATCATAGCTAAGTATCTCAAAGGCCTCCCAACGAGTGTTCGTGATATCGTTGAAGGAGCCGAACCCACCACCCTAGAAAAAGCCATCCGTTTAGCTTCCAAAATCTCGGATAACCAAGTGAAAGATGGAACCTTAACTATCCCAAACACCACCAAAACCGTCAATCAAACCACCACCATTCCCACCGACAAACCAAAGGAAGCCAAAACCCCATCAACCCATAGCAATAACCGCAAACGCAAATCCCGAAACCAAAACTATGCTGTTACCATTCCATCCACCGAAGCTCAAGCTCCAACTCCTCTTAACCAAGTGCCTGCCAAGAAACCTTATACCGGAGTACACCCAAAATGTGCCATATGCCCTTTTCACCACCCAACTAATTCAGCTTTTCGTCTATGCGCCAATTGTAACCACTATGGACACCTTGTCCAAAACTGCAAGGTTGCCCCTAGAACCCAAAACAACCAACCTCAAGTTGTCAACCAACCCCGAGCTGCTAACCAACCTCCTCTAGCCATCGGCAATGGGCGTGCATGTTTCAAGTGTGGTGATCCTAATCATTTTGCTCCTCAATGTACCCGTAACAACCAAGCTCAAGCTCTGGCTCAAAATCAACAACCAAGGGGCCGCGCTTTCAACCTCAATGCGGCCCAAGCTCAAAACGAGAATGATGTTGTGAACGGTACGTTCCTTGTTAATGGATCTTATGCTTCTATACTCTTTGATACTGGTGCGGATAAGAGCTTTGTGTCTCTAGAATTTGAACCCTTACTTGCTTGTGCACGATCTAAATTATCGGAACCATTCACCGTTGAAGTCGCAAATGGTGAACCCATCTCTATTGATTTCATTATCAAAAACTGCACCTTGAATCTTAATGACCATGATTTCTCCATAGATCTAAATCCTATGCAATTGGGAAGTTTTGACATCATAGTAGGCATGGATTGGCTTGCAAAACATCGTGCCGAAGTTGTTTGTTTCGAAAAATTCATCCGTATACCGCTTCCTAGCGGTGACACTTTACAAATCTATGGTGAAAAAGCCTCCAAAGGACTCAAGCTCATGTCGTGTACCAAAGCTCGAAAGTATCTCCGTAAGGAATATGTTGCATTCTTGGCTCATGTGGTAACAACCAAAGACAAGGAAAAAGGCATAAAAGACATACCTGTCGTTTGTGACTTTCCCGAGGTCTTTCCCGAAGATCTACCCGGTCTTCCTCCTGCTCGTTCCGTGGAATTTCGCATTGACCTCATACCCGGTGCTACACCTGTTGCAAAAGCTCCTTATCGTCTTCCACCTTCCGAAATGCAAGAACTTGCTAGTCAACTCCAAGAATTGCTCGAAAAAGGCTTCATACGCCCGAGTACTTCTCCCTGGGGTGCTCCTGTTTTATTTGTCAAAAAGAAAGACGGATCTTTCCGTATGTGCATCGATTATCGTGAGCTAAACAAGCTTACTGCCAAGAACCGATATCCTCTTTCACGCATTGATGATCTCTTTGACCAACTCCAAGGAGCTACTTGTTTCTCAAAAATCGATCTTCGTTTGGGATACCATCAACTTCAAATCCACGAAGAAGATATTCCAAAAACCGCCTTTCGCACAAGATATGGTCACTACGAGTTTATGGTGATGCCTTTCGGTTTAACCAATGCACCTGCAGTGTTCATGGATCTAATGAATCGAGTGTGTAAACCTTATTTGGATCGTTTTGTGATTGTGTTCGTTGATGACATCTTGATCTATTCCAAATCCGAAGACGACCATAAACGACATCTTCGTTTGATTCTAGAACTCCTACGTGCCGAACGACTTTATGCCAAGTTCTCTAAATGTGAATTTTGGTTAAAAGAAGTTCAATTCCTTGGGCATATTGTGAACGATAGGGGTATTCATGTTGATCCTGCCAAAATTGAAGCTGTTAAAAATTGGATTGCACCAAAATCTCCTACCAAAGTTCGTTCTTTTCTAGGATTGGCGGGTTACTACCGTCGGTTCATCTCCAACTTTTCCAAAATTGCTACACCTCTCACCGCTTTGACTCAAAAATCCCAACCTTTCATTTGGGGTCCTAAACAAGAAGAAGCCTTTCAGACCCTCAAGGACATGCTTTGTGATGCTCCTATTCTAGCTCTTCCCGAGGGGAATGATGATTTCGTGGTTTATTGTGATGCATCGAATCAAGGTCTTGGTTGCGTTCTTATGCAACGAGGCAAAGTCATCGCCTATGCATCAAAGCAACTCAAAATCCACGAGAAGAACTACACCACTCATGATCTCGAACTGGGTGCTGTTGTTTTCGCCTTAAAAATCTGGAGACACTACCTTTATGGTACAAAATGTGTTGTCTTTACCGACCACAAAAGCCTCCAACACATTTTCAATCAAAAAGATCTTAACATGCGACAACGACGATGGGTCGAATTGTTAAACGACTACGACTGCGAAATTCGCTATGATCATGGTAAAGCGAACGTAGTAGCCGATGCTCTTAGTCGAAAGGGTCACGCAGTTCTATGCAACATCCGAGAAACCGACCGTCTTCGTAGCTCTCAATTTCAAAATGATCTATTTAATCGTATTCGAGACGCTCAGCATACATCGGTCAATGAAAATACTCTATATGAAGAAATGTCTTGTGGTGCCGAATTACACTTGGAATCTAAGGCAGATGGGATTCTTTATTATCTTGATCGTATTTGGGTTCCCAGTCGTAATGACCTTCGTACTCTTATAATGAATGAAGCGCATAAATCCCGATACTCCATTCATCCCGGTGCGGATAAAATGTATCAAGATCTCCATCGCAATTATTGGTGGCCCGGTATGAAAAAGGACATTGCTCTCTTTGTGTCCAAATGTCTCACTTGCTCCAAAGTAAAAGCCGAGCACCAACGACCATTGGGTTTGCTTGAACAGCCCGAAGTCCCCATGTGGAAATGGGAAAGTATTGCTATGGATTTTATTACCAAGCTCCCTCGAACATCATCTGGTCATGATAGCATTTGGGTAATCATTGATCGTTTAACCAAGTCAGCTCACTTCCTTCCCATTCGTGAAGATTACAAAGTTGAGAAGCTAGCCCATATCTACACCAAGGAAATCATTTGTCGTCATGGTATTCCTCTTGACATCATCTCAGACCGTGATGGTCGATTCACCTCCCGTCTTTGGGAAACATTTCAGGCTGCCATGGGCACTCAACTTAATCTTAGTACAGCTTTTCATCCTCAATCTGATGGTCAAACTGAACGTACGATTCAGACTCTTGAGGACATGCTTCGATCTTGTGCAATCGACTTTGGTGGAAACTGGGATGCTCATCTACCATTGGTCGAGTTCTCTTACAATAATAGTTACCATACCAGCATCCAAATGGCTCCTTTTGAAGCTCTCTATGGCCGAAAGTGTCGTTCTCCCATATGTTGGCACGAGATTGGTGAAGCACAAATCACTGGTCCCGAAATCATCCAGGAAACGACTAACAAAATCATTCAGATTCGTGATAATCTCTTAGCTGCTCGAAGCCGTCAGAAAAGCTATGCTGACAAGCGGCGAAAACCCCTTGAATTCAATGTTGGTGATCAAGTACTCCTCAAGGTGTCTCCTTGGAAAGGAGTAGTCAGATTTGGAATGAAAGGAAAGTTAGCTCCACGGTATGTTGGACCATTCAAGATCATTGAGCGAATCGGGAAAGTGGCTTACAAACTCGAGTTACCCCAAGAACTCTACAATGTCCATCCCACCTTTCATGTTTCAAATTTGAAGAAGTGCTTATCTGAAGGGAACATACACATTCCTCTTGATGATGTACGAATTGACGAGACTATACATTTCGTCGAAAAACCAGTGGAAATAACGGATCGTGAAGTCAAACAACTCAAACGAAAACGTATTCCGCTAGTTAAAGTTCGTTGGGAATCGAAGAATGGACCCGAATTCACTTGGGAACATGAAGAACAAATGAAGAAAAAGTACCCACATCTTTTCAGTCAAGCCACTTGAATAAATTTCGAGACGAAATTTCCTAAAGTAGGGGAGACTGTAACATTCATATTTTTCGTATTTTCCATTCTAGTCCTTGTATTCTTGTATTTTGTCATTTTTACACCCTTGTAATCCCGAGCTTATGATCAATGGAAAAGTATTTTATCAATTGCATTTAATCTTAATCTATTTCATTTATTCTATAAATCCTACGCGGCGCAAACTTTATGTAACGTCGTGTGATTCTTAATTTTCTTGTATTATAAATGCTATATTTAACAAATTCTAAGTTCGTCGTTATTCGTTTCTTGTATGTTACTCCTACCCATTCATGACGAGTCGTCATTATATTTTACCCTATTCAATTTGAGCGTTATAACAAGAAACTCATTAGTTAAAATCTTAATATATATATATATATATTTTACCTTTAAAATAAAACATATATATATATATATATATTGTTATACTATTAGTTAAAAAAAAGGAAACTAAACATGAATTCCATTAAAACAACAACATTCAAAAATCAAAAACCTTCCGTTCGTTTTTTTTATTTTTTTGATATTATTATTATTTTTTTTCTTTTAAAAATATAATTACCACTAATTAACTTCTAACCACCCTAATTAATTCATTAAATACCCAACCCCTTCACCCCAACTATAAATACATCACTCCTACCCATTCTAACACTTGCTCATTTCTAAATCCTCTCTAAATCTCCAAATCTCTCAAGAATTCTCTCAAGAATAAGTGAGTTTCTCACTTCACCTTCAACCTCTCTTCTACTTTCTTCACTATCCTCTTCTTCAAACCCTTTGAGGAAACCTCTAGGACCTCTCTCCTATTTGCCATGGCAAATAAACATGAGTAGGGCACCAATTTGAGGCCTCAAATGTGGTCATCTTCTATTATCTTTTATGCACTAGGTTGTTAATAATACCAACCAAGTTCACCAACAACTCAATGATGGAGGGACTTGTGTTATGGTTCATGGTTGACAAAAGGAAGGCCAAGGCTCATCCAAACTAAGTCACCATACCCTATTTCCTAAGTTATATTATATAAATACTAAATTATATAAACTCTACTAATTTAATAACTCGGAAAGGTTTGTGGATACATCCCTACCTTACCAATGCTTGACTCCCATAACCATCCGAATCACCTCTATGGTGGTTTGTGTTTTGGTTCGCCTAAAAGGCTTGCTTGACTCTTATGACCATCCGAATCACCTTCATGGTGGTTTGTGTTTTGGTTCGCCTAAAAGGCTTGCTTGACTCTCTTGAATCTATAATCTAAACTCGAACCTAAGACTCTTTATTTTTCTAATTCTAGTTAACCAAGGCTAAGGAACTAATCCCCCAAGACTCATTCTTTTGGAACCTTACTAAAACGCACCCAAAGGTGAGTTATACTTGTCCCCCTTTTATTCTTTATTCTTTGGGGCTCAACATGTATCACTATCAAAACTTAAACGATTTCATACTCTTAAAACTATTATGCTCAATCTAAATGCTTATATGCTATGCTATGCCATGCTAGAATTCTATGTCTTACATACAAATGTACGATTAGCCAACAACCCACCTTACATGTATAGCGCTATAGGTTGACACGCCGCCCCCTTTATGGGTCATGATGAGTATAAGTCTTTTGTGTTATCGAGTGTTGTTGCCGTTTGTATGGTTCTACGTGCATATGCCTATAACATGATGATTCGAGTAGACTTTCTTATATTATGTACTTAGACTCAAAACTAGTATGCTCACCAATGCTTTTTGTGTTGACGGATATTTTATACATGTTGCAGGAAATGTTTAATGCAGGATTTTCAAGAAAAACTACTTAAGATTGGACTAGAAACTCACGCTAGTTTAAATTCTATATTTTGATGTTTTATTTTTCTTTCATGAAACAATTTGTATTATGTTATCTTTTTAGACAATGATTATGCTATGAATGAAATTTTATCCTTAATTTATATTTTCACGAATTCTAGTGTCATGAAGTCTTTGAACAATCTATCCCAAGTCTCGCCCCGATGTATTCCGCCATCGGTTGGGGTGTGACAAGCGGCGGGACCACCACCGAAAAAGATCAAGAACGTAAGCATGATGATCCACGGGGGGCACGCCGGCAACAAAAACGCAAGCCTGATAACACTGCGGAGTGGAAGGAACAACAAGTCTGTTTCCCTGTGGTCAAGGGCGGACCCTCATCCACCCGCGCAATTATAGTCACGGCTATCTTCAATCATTATCGCACCACCCGGGCATTCATGGATACAGGAAGTAATTCCGACATCATGTACGGCCAATGCTTCGACCTGTTGGATGACGAAGACAAACAGCGCCTACGTCCCATCAACTCTCTGATTATGGGATTTTCGAACGAAGTTGTAACCCCACTCGGGGAGATATCTTTTCACCTCACCTTGGGAGCACACGGACGTTCAACAACCGAAGAGGTCACTTTCCTCGTCATCCCAACAAAATCCAAGCATGACGTCATTTTGGGATGAGACTCCATGGTAGCATACAATATGGTTACTTCAACAGTCCACGACGCCATAGGTTTCCCCACCCCAAACGGTGTGGCAATCGTGTAAGTCCAAGATCTTCTCTACCGGGTATCAAACAAACAATCGAGTGCGGAAAACAAGATTGAATGGTGAAGAACAAGAAAGAGACTTTGAATAGAATGATTTTATTGATCAAGTGCACACGGTTTCAAAGAACCGTCTGGTACACCTACTAGCCGAGAATAACAAAGCAAAAGAACAATAGACTAGCAACCCCAAAACAACTAAGTAACCCCCTATTTATATGAATATAGGGCGGTCATGTTACATGGATCTCTTGGGCCGAAATTTAACTAACACAATAATACTAACAAGCCCAAGTCAAACGCAAACCTCTAATAACATGGCCCAACAATATCCCCCTAGGTTTGTGTTGACTTGTGATTACTTTAGCGCTTCTTGCTGCTTTTGCTGCGCTTCTTTGATTCTTTCTTCTTTGCTTCCATTGCCCTTTTCCATTCTTCTGGTGATTTACCGACATAGGGTCCAAATAATTCTGTCTCCACCCTTCCTCTCTTGTTAGAGGCCAATCCCAGTCTATCCACTTGCGCCACCGCACTAGTGAATGATTTGGCACAAACTTCATAAGTAGGGTCACATTGAATCTGATGCCTAGCCAAAACTTGAACATCTTCAGAATGCAAACTCATTAAATCTCTAGCATCAGAAATCCTGAACTCATCCGTATCACACACAATAACAGCAGATGAAGAGGTAGGATCATATACCCAAAATCTCATGTCCTTTAAGCAACCTCTATCCATTGGCTTGGACAAGGGAATAGTCTTCAATTTCTCAGTTGGTGGCCACTGTACAGTCTTAAAAGGCTTTCCATCAGCACCTCGTACACCTTTATATTCCACCAATATCGAGCTAGCAGTCTTCATATCTCTGAAATTCACTTTAGCCTGCTCCTGAATCCTCTTATGAAACGTGAGACCTATTTTGTTCCTTGGATTTCTTGTTTGGTTGATAAAAGGAGATCTAGCAAGTTCAGCCAAGTCAATCTTCGTCCAGGAATTGAAAGCTGAAGTAGAAGCATAATACTCAACAGCTCCATTCTTTCTATGAACCACAAATACTCCTTTATCATCATTATACCTCCAACACTCTATCCCAGTTCGATTACCATACGTATCATATCTATCACTGGTAATCGTCACATATCGCTCAGGATGCTCTTCCATTGGATCAATAGACGGTTCAGCTAAATTCTTGAGAACATATGCACTTCCAGGTCGACGATCTCTAACTCTGGGAACTTGATCTTCAAAATACTTCTTCATATGTTCTTCATGCTCTTTCTCTGATCTCTCACGTTCAGCTGGAGTCAACACCTTGTCAACAAAAGAAGATGTCTCAGAGAATTCCTTTCCAAACTTGTTCTCAAGTTTCTGAGTCAAGTTAAGCAATCTTGCTGAAACATCTCCCAATCCCGTCTCTAATTCAGCAATTTTCTTTTCCTTCTCAGTAACTGTCTCCATCAAACTCTGCACCTGAGCTGTCAACCAAACATTTTCAGTCTCCAGTTTCAGCACTTTAGACTGTAATCTGTGAACGTCCACTTCTGCAAACAAATCTTCATCACTTTCAACCTCTTCTTGACTTTTCTCTCTTTCCTCAGTTGTCAGAAATTCCACATCCACCTTCTTTCCCTGTTCTTTGTCTGCAAGAAACGCCAATTGAGCTTTCTGAAAGGCTTCTTCATCAAACAAAACCTTTCCAGTGCCAGATGCACCTGAGGATCCAGTTTCCTCACTAAGTCTCCCAGTGATAGGTGCCTTGCTCATGAACTGAGAGAAAGCCTCTGTTGCAATCACTGGTGAGACAGAAGAACTAATAGTGCCAGTAGGAATATCAGGTGAAGGATCAGTATCGGTCATAGCAATGTCATCAGCAGCAGCAGAAACAGACTCTTCAACAATAACATTCATTCGTGGATCTCTCTTACTTCGTTTTCTTGGTCGTAAATCAGAACCCAGATCTACAGTACCTTCATCACCAACAACTGTCTCAGCTGCAACAATGGGTGGAGGGACCCTTTGTTCAGCTTCTCGAACAGTTTCTAAGATGCTAGATAACACCTCTACTTGAGGAATAATTGATGCAGAAGTGATAACATCAGCATCTTGAATCACGGTTCCTTCTTCACTCATCTCCTTTTCAGTATCAGTCACAGACTTTATTTCAGCATTCTCAAGAATAAAGTCATCTATCTCATCATCATTCAGATCATCAAACTCAAAATTCTCAAACTGATCATCTTCATTTCCTGCAGTCAGTTGATCATCTCTCACTTCCTCTTCATCCTCACTCTCCACATCATCTTCACTTTCCACCTCAGTCAAGTCAACTTTCTCAGGAGGAGATCGTTGTTCAGCTGGTGGAGGATCAACAATCTGAACGTCATGATCCTCAGCAACTATAGCAGATGGAGGAACCGGTACTTCTTCAACTAGTTCACTGAATTTCCCAAACTTGACTAGTGGAAATCTACCTTCAAAAATTTGCCTTGAATCTTTACGAACCTGTCTAATCAAGCCAAAAATTTGATGAGCCATACACTTCTTGTCATAGGTTGCAACAGTCTTCTCAAGATTTGGATACTTGGATTCCAGAATCATTTGCACAAATCTAGGAAATTTGTAGAAATAATTCTTGTTCAGGTTTCTCACATTCACAATCATATCTTCAAAAACACATCTTGAGTAATTAAAATCCCAATCTTCTATCAAGGCAACCACTCCAGAAGCATGTTTTAATCCCATCTGATCTAGTCCACTCCTGTTGCCTCCCAGACTAGCCAGATACATATGAACCAAAAGCCTCCAGTAACTTGGAAATAGTTTCTTCGAATATGGTGGTATTAGCAGTTCACCCTCATATCCCATCTTCCTCAATACTGGACTGAGTTTCTCCTTTGTGAAGCTGGTTGGATCATTTGGAGAGTCACCAAACAGCAACACATCTCTTATATCTTGTTCGGAAATAGTCACATCAGTTCCTCTAACTTTAGAACGAATCAGCTTGTCTTCCTTCTTGGCATCTGCATTATCCCAAAAATCTTTAATCCAGTCAGAACAAATTACTGGATTTTCTCGCATTGCATGTGCAGTCCTACACGTGTTAAGACCCACAATCAGTGACTTGAACTCCTGCTTGTGCTCTTCAGGGGGATCAGCGAGATAGCACACCACATTGTGATTGTTTTCAAACGTAGGCACGTGAGGAGTCGTTTTTCCTGAAAAAGAAACAAATTAAGTTAGAGAACAATTAGACAAAAATAATTTAGAAATATCATATGGATCAACAAGCCCAAATAAAAGTAGGAACAGGAACTCAGATGGGCTTCAGAAGATTGACGGGCCCAAAAAAAAAAATTGAGTTCGAACTCCACGAGAGAGTTCAAGGGCACTTTGGTAAATTTTCATGAGATCTCAGGGTTAATTAAGTAAAAACACATCTGAGTTCAATGATCAAAATTAAGTTCGAGGGCATTTTGGTCTTTTCCCATCTGAGTTCAAGTAGACAGTCTGAGTACGAGGGCAGTTTGGTCAATTGTTGCATGAGTTCAAGTTAAAACAGAGAGTTCGAGGGCATGTTGGTCTTTTCCATTTGAGTTCGAGGGCATAGTAGTCATTTGCCATCTGAGTTCAAGTGAACTCAATGAGTTCAAGGGCAAAGAGGTCATTTGTCGTCTGAGTTCAAGTGACATCAACGAGTTCGAGGGCAAAATAGTCCTTTTCCATCTGAGTTCAAGTGAAAACGATGAGTTCGAGGGCAAAATGGTCATTTGCCATCTGAGTTCAACTGAAAACAATGAGTTCGAGGGCAAAATGGTCATTTGCCATCTGAGTTCAACTGAAAACAATGAGTTCGAGGACAAAATGGTCATTTGCCATCTGAGTTCGATGGCAGTTTGGTAATTTTTGAAAAAGATCATGACACTGGTTGGAGTTCAAGGACATTTTGGTAATTATCTCCTTTGCACAGACGCGTGACGGTCACGCGCCACCTCGAACTCGAAATTCTAGGCGCGTGTGGTACACGCGCCGCCGACTGAACCCTTCAAACTCCTCTCAAGTCATCATTGAACTCCAAAATATTGGCTTCAACCTGTATCGATCATCCCTGCAAGTGACTCACCACCAATATTGCTAAAGATAACCACAAAGTAACGATTGTTTACCTGATTTCTTTGATTTCATTGAGGAGGACATTTTTTCAGATGAAAAACACGGTGAGTGTGTGTGTGTGTGATGATTAGAGAGAAAATAAAAAATTTGATTTGTGATAAAGTAAAGTTAACCGTCAACCCTTTTGTTCACCCAAGATTTAGGTGGCCCACCAAACGTGTGGTGGGCCCTTCTCATATCTCAATGCCCATTTCAAAAGCAATTTTGGATAAATTTTGTAACCGGGTCCAAATCAAATCGTAAACTGGCTTAACTTAAACTTAAAAAAATATTGAAATAAAATATTTAAAAAAAATAATCTATTCAAACGAGATCAAATCACTGTGTTTCAGGCCGAGCTACACTTATCAACTCTAATCTACTCCAGTTGGTCATAGCAATTGCCAGTATATTTGTCCACTTAAACTTATTACCTTAGGCCTTCTCGTATAGTGATCTGTAATATTATTTATCATGTTTTGGTATGTTTGTACGAACACTCAAGCAAGTCACAACCAAATCCTAGAATATTTAGTGGTACACTCTATCATGCCAGCAGTTTCCCTACAGCATATTTTTCACAGTATCTGTTCTAGAATTCTGAAACCTTGACTGGGACTAGATTGAGAAAAGAAAAGAATAGATCAGTAAGAGATTTTGGATTAAAGTACAAGTCAGATGATTTCTCAAATAACAAGGCCTTTGGGTTTTGGACTCTTGAGGGTCTCTTTTATGACATCCTGACTGTGTCCAGGTCAGCATATATCTGGATGCAGCAGAGGAGCAGTCAGGACATCTTTGGACACTGAGGTCTCTTTTTAGGTGAGGGATGATCTAAAGCACGACAACGAAAAACTAGGTCAGCATATATCTGGATGCAGCAGAAGCTTTCGTTGCCTAGCATCTCCAGGTCCTTGCTTACGCAAAACAGAGGAGATACACGAGTTTTTCAGAAAAGGTTTCAGACCTAGACCACAGTGTTATGCTTCAGGACATCACACAAGCATTCAAATAGAAGTTGTACCTGATTCTAAGTGATGTTCCTTACTGAGGTCGTGTCTTTATCTTTAAGTGCTTCACAAGATCATTAACATTTGAGCCTTCAGGACTAAGCCTACCAACAAATCACATTAGAGCCAGACTGTTTCGATACACGTCTTATGTGTGTCAGCCTTAATCCAACTTGTGAAAGTTAATTTCATCTCTCGTTTTGAGACCAAAATTGTTTTGATCTTTTCTTAGGATACATCCCCCTAAATTTGTGCTTAAAATTTAGAATTTTAAAGAACAAATTTTTTAAATCAAAGACTAAGAAAAGAACATGAATTTTTTTTTTTTTTTTTTTTTTAAAGACCAGTTCAGTCCTCGAAATGGACCATTTTGAGCAGTTCAGACAAAGCTTCAAAACGCGCTCGATTAACAGGTTTTGTAAAAAGATCTGCGACATTGTCATCAGTATGAATGTGAGTGGGCACAATTAAACCTTGGTTAAACGAGTCGCGGATGAAATGTTCTTTGATGGCAATGTGTTTTACTTTAGAAAATTGAACTGGATTTTTAACAATTTGAATAGCTGCATCATTATCACAATAAATGGGAGTAAGAGAGAAATTCAAACCGTAATCCACCAGTTGGTGTTGTATCCAGATAACCTGAGAACAGCATGCGGAGGCAGCCACATATTCAGCTTCTGCTGTTGAAACGGATACTGTTTGCTGCTTCTTACATTGCCATGCAATAAGCCGATCGCCTAAGAATTGACACCCCGCAGAAGTAGATTTCCTGTCAATGTCACAACCTCCAAAATCGCTGTCAGAAAAAGCATGTAAATCAAAAGGAGAATCCTTAGGATACCAAAGACCGAATCTAGGTTTCCCTTTAAGGTATCTAAAGATTCTCTTGACAGCATGTAAATGAGAAGTTTTAGGATTAGCCTGATAACGTGCGCATTGACACACTGCGAACATGATGTCTGGTCTGCTAGCTGTCAGATACATCAGCGAACCAATCATTGAACGATAAAGTGTTTCTTCTACGGCCTCCCCTTCCAGATCCTGAGTGAGACCTGGTCTTTCAGACATTGGTGTATCGGCTGGCTTGATATCATTGAAGCTGAACTTTGCAAGAATGTCATCCACGTATTTTCCTTGATGAATCAGGATACCCTTGGAGTTTTGACGAACTTGCAGACCTAAGAAAAAGGTCATTTCACCAAGAGCACTCATCTCAAATTGCTTTTTCATCACCTCCTCAAATTCTTTACACAGAGCATCATTAGTAGAGCCAAAGATGATATCATCCACATAAATTTGCACCAGTATACGATCTTCATTTACTGTCTTGACGAATAGAGTCTGATCAATGACACCACGAGTGTATCCATTCACAAGCAAGTGTTCAGTTAAGGTAGCATACCAAGCACGAGGTGCTTGATGTAAACCATATAACGCTTTGTCAAGTTTGTACACATGCTCTGGGTACTTTGGATTTGTGAAACCCGGTGGTTGACCAACATAAATTTCTTCCTTCACTGTTCCATACAGAAATGCGGTTTTGACGTCCATCTGATAGACAGTAAACCCTTTAAATGAAGCGTAAGCGAGAAAAATTCTGATTGCTTCCAATCTTGCCACCGGCGCATAGACTTCATCATAGTCGAGTCCTTCAATTTGTCTGAACCCTTGTACGACTAACCTAGCTTTGTTTCTCACAATGACTCCGCTATCGTCTCTTTTGTTTCTGTAGACCCATCGTGTGCCAAGTGGTCGTTTTCCAGGAGGTAATTCAACTAACTTCCAAACTTTTAATTTCTCAAACTGGTTCAGTTCATCTTGCATTGCATCCACCCAACTTGTTTCTTTCATGGCCGTGGCAATAGACTTTGGTTCAATTTGAGAGATGAAACACGAATACAGACATCTGTTGATGTCACCAGTTTGGCTCCTTGTTAGAACACCTGCATCTACAGGACCAATGATGTTCTCCAGAGGGTGATCTCGTTGAATGCTAGTGGGAATAACAATGTCTGGAACTGAGGAGGTTCTCGGGAGAACGGTGATACTGCCTACTGCCGGCTCTTCCATAGAGTCATGATCATTTGCTACTGCATTAGTATGCTCCACCATGCAGTCAGTAGGAATAGGGTCATGAAATGAGGGAATCGAAGTTTCAACAGACACATTTTCATCATCAACCTGTGGCATAGAATCTTCTGAGTGAATGAATGGATCGACAGGAGCTGGAAGTGGCTGTGGTAATTGAGATGTGGATGCACCATCCCCCTCATCCGGTGCATCATCAGTCATGGAGGATGAGGGTCCAGCATTGAAAGTAGAGGAATCTGCAGAACCTGTATTCACACGGCTAGAGAGATTATCAAAAACATGAAATGATCGAAAGAGAGACTCATAGTCAAACAACCAATCGGGGCCCACTCTAGCATCTGTTGCATTTTCTTCAAGCCAACGCACGTCAAACGACTCTACAATTTGCCTAGTTTGTTTGTTATAGACCCTATATGCAGTTTTGCCAGCATAACCGACAAAATAGCAGTCGTCAGCTTTCGCATCAAACTTTGGTATAGCATCCAAGTGCAGCAGTGTACATGGACAACCAAAAGCACGAAAATGCTTGACGGAGGGTTTAGTACCAAACAGCACTTCGTAGGGTGTCTTCATCCGAGCTTTGTTGACTTGAACGCGGTTCTGCACATAACAAGCTGTGTTGACCGCCTCTGCCCAAAAGAAAGTTGGAAGTTGTGAGTCACACAACATTGTGCGGGCAGCTTCAATTAAAGTGCGATTTCTTCTTTCTGCAACTCCATTTTGCTGCGGCGTCCTTGCTGAGCTGAATTGACGGGCAATTCCTTTTTGAGCACAGTAATAGTTCAACTCAGCATTCTTGAACTCAGTCCCGTTGTCACACCTAATACCTTTCACCTTCGAGTTGGTCTGATTCTCAATCAAAATTATAAAATGTTTGACTATTTCTGCAGTTTCACTCTTGTTAGCCAAAAAGAAAACCCAGGTAAAGCGTGAGTAGTCATCAGTTATTACCAAACAGTATGCTTTACGAGAGATACTAAGTACATTCACTGGGCCGAATAGGTCCATGTGAAGTAGCTGTAGTAATGAGTCAATAGAGTTTACTAACTTGGAATAATGTGGTTTTCGATGATGCTTTCCTCTCGCGCAAGCAACACATTTTTCAATTGTTATAAAATCACGCACAGGCAAATCCCTTACCAATCCCAGTTTAGCTACTCTGTTCAGATTTTTAGCATTTGCATGTCCAAGACGACGATGCCAAAGAATAGCAGTATTTTGAGAAACTTTAGAAAAAAGACATGTGACATTTTCGGAAGGGGGTTTGTTCATGTCAATGACATAAGCATCACCTCGACGATCCGATTTCAGTAAGACCCATTCATCTGGAATGACTACTCCAGGTTTCAATATCAAACATCCTTTATCAGTGAAATGAGTTGAGTAGCCATTGTCACAGATTTGTGATACACTAAGCAAACTATGCTTTAATTCAGGAACATAATTTACCTTATTAAACTGAAGAGCACCATTTCTCACCGTTCCTCTTTGAGTTATCTGACCTTTCTCACCTCCTGCAAAGGAGACAAATCCGCCATTGAAAAATTCAACCTCAGTTAGTTGGGACAAGTCTCCTGTCATGTGCCTCGAACAGCCACTATCAATGTACCAGAGACGAATGATAGTCCTCCACAGCCGTTCCTGCACATGATGCAGGATCAGTTAGTCATAGGTACCCAGGCCATGGTCATCTTGGGTGCACCATTGGCATCTGTATATTGGACTTTGATCCATTGCATATCAACGTTGGAAACATTTGCACAATAATAAGATTTATCATTCACAGAACACGAGGAGCCTACAGACGGGGAAGAGATTGGAATAGAACATTTTGGCTTCCAGTACGATTTGAATTTTGAAGATAATCTTTTATTAGATTGTTTGATCAGTTTATGTCTATTCCAATCACCATCAGAAGGCTTCACCTTGGAGTTGTCATTACGTATTGCCTTAGATTTTTCAACCCGCATAGGCTTGGTATGATTATGATTCCCGTTTGGAGCCTTCTGATGTTTCCAGCTTGCAAGATGTTGTTGAACAGTTGGACAATTTCTGGCAATATGTCCTGGGATTCCACATGTGTAACATGTTTGACGTTTGACATGTGGATCCCCCTGAGATTTTGCATACTTTCCAGACTCGGAAAGCTTAGAGACACTTTTATACCTGTGTGAATCAGTTTTGAAACAATGAGGCTTTTGTTTTGAAAGGTTCTGTTTATACTTTGGTAAAACCTGTTTTGGTGGGACATATTTCTCTGTCCTGCCCTGACTTGATTGTTTAACCAAAAGATTTTTAGTTTTATCATAAGCATGTGGCAAAATAACAGAATCTGAATGAAGAAACAACGAATCAGATGAAAAGTCACAAGGTTTTATGCTCAAAACAAACGAGCCCACACAAATATTGTTGTCATTATCAGAAATTGAGAAATCGTTTTTCTGATTTTTATTATTTAATGCAAGTAAATCAGTGTCAGCAACTTCCTCCCCATCATCTACCCAATCCTCAACAATCACATTTTCTGCACAAGAATTAACAGAATTAGTAGTGTTCTCATTGTTAGTAACATTCAGACAATTTTCTGTGCAAAAATTTTCATCCACAGAAGAGGTGGAAGATTCAGAAAATATTGAGCATGTTTGTGCTGAACTAAAAGAGCATGAAGTGAACACAGAGTTACATTCACTGTCTTTTAGCATGTCTTCAGATGATTCTATGATCTCACATGACTGATGACTAGATGAGTCGGTCTTTTCTGAGTTTGAATCAGATTCAGACTCAGGTGCAGTTTTCTTTGAATCATCTGAATATGATGAATCCTTACCTTCCTGTTTAATCTTGACTGGCCTTGAGCACACAGATTCTTCAGATTCTGGCTCAGTCAAGAGTGTAACATTTGATTCAGATGAGCCACTTAAGTCAGAAACATGTTGTGGCTCTGCTGAATGTCCCGTTGATTCAGAGTTACTCATTTGATTTTCACTTTCTGCTATTTGCTTTAGACACAGTTCTCTAATTTTCTTCATGAAATCAAACTCATAGTCCACGCTAGAGTTTTGTTGAGTGGATGAATCAGAAATTTGTTCTTTCTCTGTTAAGTTTTCATGTTTAGACTCTCTAGACACTCCTACAAATTCAACTGATTCAGATGAGGATGGAACCTCATCTTTGCTAACCTCAAAAACTCTGTCCACCTCTTTATTTTTCTCAAAATTTAACGTCTCAGTCTGCTTTGAAGCATCCTGAGATTTGACAAAGGTTTTTGATGGAGCCATCTCTGGTTTAGAATGTTTTTGTTTCGGTTTAGAGATTCTAATTGGGATCGATGCAGGTTTAGTAATTTCAATTTGATCCCTTGATGGTCGAATAGTTGGCTCTTCTATTGGTGGACCATATCCTTTCAAAGGAAGAGCCAATAGTTCTTCATCTGACATAGGAATTGAAGAATAGTTTTCATTGAAAGGTGGAGGTATTTCCACAAATCCAATTCCCTTATTCCTCACGTCCTTTGGTCTGAACCTTAACTGGGTATTGATCATTTTTTCAATTTTAGGACTGGAGCAGTCAAATTTTTTAAAGTGAAAATCTGCATTTTCAAATTTTGATTTCAGATCGATCAATTCCGTGGTCAAGGTATCAGAAAGTCGTTTGAAGTGCAAGTATCGACATTTATGATCACTCACCTCCTGATGCAAACGCTTGATGTCAAGTTTTTGTTTTTCAACCATTTCTTTATAAGAGTTGAATTTCTTTTTAATGTCCCAAGAGGCCATTTTCTCATATTCAAGCTGTTTGAATGCGGAGAGAGTTTCTTCCCTAAAACCTTTTATTTTGAGTTTGCACCTTTCAGTGCAGCATGATTCAGCTAAAATTTCAGAATGTACCTCAGCTGCTGATGGAATATAGTCATCATCCATCTGTGCCATGAGAGCCTTATACACTGTATCTTCAACAATTTTAAGATCTGCCATCTGAGAAGACCAATCCCATCCACCTCCTGATTGAGCAACCATGGCTTGGCTAGAGTTAGAGGACTCAGTTCCAGTGTGTGCAGGCGCCGATTGAGTTCCTTGAGCAGTATTGGAAGACGCAGCTGCAGGAGTAGAGTTTTCTCCTTCTTTCTTCGGTTTGGTGCACTCACGAGCAAAATGACCAAGTTCATCGCAGTTGTAACAGCGCATCTTCATCTTGTCCCAACCTAGTTTCCTTGTTGGGTTTTCCCACACGTTTCTACCAGTCTTCTTCACAAACTTGTTGGCTCTGTGCACAACCATAGCTATCTGCCAAGTCAGATCCATCTCTTCAATATCATCTTGATTAACGTCATTTAAATCACATGCTCCAACATCTTTTGAAGTGAGTTGACCTGTCAGAAATGCATTATAACAGTTCATAAATCCAGCAAATAATCCTAGGTTACTTTCAAGCTCCTTGGGAATTTTTGCTGCCATAGATGTAGCTGGAGGTGGAGCAGATGACGAAGATCCAGCAGTGGTGGTTGCAGAAGAAGGGAGCACAGCTGACCCTTTTGAGGCACTAGGGGCAAACATGGGTGGATACGAGGACCCACTTGCTGGATAAGAGTACAGTGATGGTCGTTGAGTTTCTTGCTGAGAAATTAAAGCATTGCTGGGAGTTGCAATGATGGCATTGTTGTAACTAGCAGTTTGAGTCATGTAACGCTGTCTGTCATCAAGGTCATAGGACTTGATTAATGAGATGGTCTCAGAAAGAGTGAGTCTTGCTAGATCTTTAGTTCTCTTGATGAGGGTGACATTTGAATCCCAACTTCTTGGAAGAGTATTGAGCAGCTTTTTATTCATGACGGAGTTGTCTACTACCATATCATTTGCTTTCATTTCACTCACTAAGGCCACGAAACGTTGTATCTGACTTTCAAGTGATTCTCCCGGAATGTGATTGAAAGCGTTAAACTTCTGACTCAGCATCTCCCTCCTGCTCTCCTTCATTTCTTCGTTCCCTTCATACAGATTCTCAAGAGCTTCCCAAAGTTCTTTTGCCGTGGCATTGTCACGAACTCCAATTGATACTTCAGGTGAGAGTCCTTGATGAAGAAGCGCAATTGCCCTTTCATCAACATCATCCTTTTCATGATCTTCATCAGTGTACATACTCTTTGGTTTGATAGCAGTGATTCCAGTTATTTCATTTACCACATAGGTAATCACACAAGGTCCATTTAGAATAGATCTGAGAGCTTTTGCATCCTTTATCTTCATGACTTGAATGAACCTGAACTTCCACTCAGAATAAGACATTCCGAGTTGAAGAACAGGGATTTTCTGATGAGTGCCAATGACAGATTCCATGGCTTTGTCTACTTGTGCAGCTATAAGTAGCTGGTCAGTGTTTAGTCCATTTAAGTTAGCCTGATTAACAATTTGATCCATTTCTGAAAATAAGAGTTAACTTTATTAGTTTGAGTTAATTTAAACAGATAAAAGGTCCAGCAATCTAAAGGTGTCCAGTCCAATAATAATTGAAAGGCCCAGCCCAAAAGTCTGGAACGTCCAGCCCAACAAAGAGGTTGAACTCAAGGTTGAACTCAAGGTTGAACTCAAGGTTGAACTCAAGGTTGAACTCAAGGTTGAACTCAAGGTTGAACTCAAGGTTGAACTCAGCCGAGTTTGTTGAACTCCCCCAAGGTTGAACTCCGGACGTCGAACTCAGATAGGTTGAACTCAGCCAGGTTTGTTGAACTCCCCCAAGGTTGAACTCAGGATGTCGAACTCAGATAGGTTGAACTCAGCCAAGTTTGTTGAACTCCCCCAAGGTTGAACTCAGGATGTCGAACTCAGAAATTTGGTTGAACTCAGCTATTTGGTTGAACTCAGCTATTTGGTTGAACTCAGCTGAAAAGTAAACCTGCTAAGATGCAACAAGTTTTCCACAAAACATGGAAGTAGATATCTTTGAAAAATTTTAAAAATCAAATTATCAGAATAGACGTTCTAAACAAATCTCCTTGTTTGTAGCAAACACATTGAGCCTTTCCAAGATGGATCAAACCACCAAAAATTCATCTGCCACGAAATCAATTAGAATAAAAATTAACGAAAACATTATGAACTGAAATACTAAAATCAACCTTTGTTCGTGAAAATAACTTCCTTGATCTTCTTCCTTTGATACCAACAACCGAGCCTTCGAAAGACTTCTTAGGCTCTGATACCAATTGTAAGTCCAAGATCTTCTCTACCGGGTATCAAACAAACAATCGAGTGCGGAAAACAAGATTGAATGGTGAAGAACAAGAAAGAGACTTTGAATAGAATGATTTTATTGATCAAGTGCACACGGTTTCAAAGAACCGTCTGGTACACCTACTAGCCGAGAATAACAAAGCAAAAGAACAATAGACTAGCAACCCCAAAACAACTAAGTAACCCCCTATTTATATGAATATAGGGCGGTCATGTTACATGGATCTCTTGGGCCGAAATTTAACTAACACAATAATACTAACAAGCCCAAGTCAAACGCAAACCTCTAATAACATGGCCCAACAAATCGTATGGGCCAACAAAGAATGCGCCATGACCACGGAGCCTCACCCAGCAAAAATGCTAAAGCCATGCCTACGCATAGAACCAGAAAAGTGGATCCTCAACCCAAAGTTCCCAGAGCAGATCATCACTTTGGGACCAGCAATCTCAGAGAACATCAGGGACCACCTAAAGCAACTCCTTAGAAGAAACATGGACGTTTTCGCATGGCAACCATCAGACATGATCGGGGTCCCACGCGAACTCGCCCAACACAAGTTAAACACTTACCGCTTAGTTAAACCCATCGCGCAGAAGCGCAGAAGCATGGGTGCCGAGAAAACACAGGCCATGAACGAGCAAGTAGACGAGTTGCTGAAAGCTGGCATTCTAAGAGAAACCAGGTACCAAACCTGGGTTGCTAATCCAGTAATGGTCAAGAAGAGCAGTGGCAGCTGGAGGATGTGTGTAGATTACACTGACCTCAACAAAGCGTGCCCAAAAGACTGCTACCCTCTCCCTGATATCGACCTAAAAATCGACTCACTAGCGTCGTTCCGATTTAAATGCTTTTTGGATGCCTACAAAGGATACCATCAGATTCAAATGGCGCTAGAGGACGAGGACAAAACAGCTTTCCACACCGACAAGGGAGTTTTTTGCTACACCAAGATGCCATTCGGCCTAAAGAATGCAGGCGCAACATACCAAAGATTGATGGAACGCGCATTTGCAAAACAGATCGGGAAGAATCTTGAAGTCTATGTGGATGACTTAGTCATCAAAAGTAAAGAGGAGGACCAAATGCTGAAAGACATCGAAGAAACTTTCAAACACTTGAAAGGGATACACATGAAGCTGAACCCGAGCAAGTGCGCGTTCGGAATGGAAGAAGGGAAGTTTCTGGGCGTCGTTGTCACTAAGGATGGGTTCCGACCAAACCCGGAAAAAATACAAGCCATAGCACAGATGCCCTCCCCATCCACACTAAAAGAAGTGCAAACGCTGAATGGACGACTAGTAGCAATCAACCGTTTCCTATCACACCACGCGAGCAACTCTATCCCGTTCATCGAAACACTGAAAAACTGTCTGAAAAAGAACCAATTCAAGTGGACCGCCGAGGCGGAAAAAGCATTTCAAGAAATGAAAGAATGTCTGATGGACCTCCCAACACTCACCGCACCGCTCCCAAGAGAGTCGTTGACAATATACCTCTACGCCACGGAAAAGGCAGTGAGCGCGGCGCTAATGGTTGACCGGAAATTGGTGCAGATGCCCATCTATTACATCAGTAGAGTCCTGACAGACGCAGAGACAAGGTACACAACCATGGAAAAGCTAGTGCTGGCCCTCGTCCATGCCTCACGAAGATTGCGCAGATATTTTCAAGGCCACCCCATCAATGTGCTGAGTGACTACAAGCTGAACAATGTCCTATCCAAACCAGAGGTCCCGGGGAGGCTCACAAAGTGGGCTATCGTGCTAGGCGAGCACACCATCGCATATAAAACTCGTCCAGCCATAAAAGGACAAGTCCTATCCGATTTCATAGCTGAAGTGCCACAAGAAAAAATCGAAGAATGCAAAGCAGAGCAAGTGCCGCAGCCGATGTACGACGAGAAAGCCATCTGGAACCTCTACACAGACGGAGCATCAAACGAAGACGGCACAGGCGCCGGGATTCGACTCGTTAGCCCCGAGGGAAAAGAATTCACTTATGCAATCCGAATTGAATTCAAAACCACTAACAACGAAGCTGAGTACGAAGCCTTCCTCACTGGGCTACGAATTGCACAGAAGTTGGGCATAAAACACGTCTTCGCGCACGTCGATTCAATGTTAGTGGCAGGCCATATCACAGGGAAATATGAAGCAAAGGAACCATCCATGATCATGTATCTTCAGCGAGCGAAATAGCTCATGAGCAACTTTCCCAGCTGCACGATCGACCACATCAGTCGCAGTCAAAACAAGCCGGCAGACGCTCTAAGCAAGATGGCATCAACAAGCTTTGGCCATCTAGCAAAAGAGGTCCTGGTTGAATTTCTGAACGAACCGTCTGTTCCACCCAAGGAAGTTCACGTCATCCAAACAGGTGTTGACAGCTGGATGACCCCAATAGTCTCTTACCTCACTACGGGCGCACTGCCAGAGCCGCGCGCAGAAGCCAAGAAGATACAGCACAAAGCCCTACAGTACCAAATGCAAGACGGAGTGCTATATCGAAGGTCCTACTTGGGGCCATTGCTTAAATGTGTAGACGTGGTCGACGCAGACAACCTAGTGCGAGAAATACACGAAGGAATTTGTGGGATACATGCAGGGCCGCGCATGGTAGTAGCCAAAATCATGAATGCAGGATACTACTGGCCAGGCATGCACCTCGACGCGCTGAAGATCATCCGCAAATGTGATTCCTGCCAACGCCATGCGCCTAACACCTTGCGCCCTAAAAATGACTTGATCCCAGTGAGCTCCGCATGGCCATTTCAGAAGTGGGCCATCGATATTGTAGGGCCTTTCCCAATGACAACCGGAAAGAGACGATACCTGATAGTCGCAATCGACTACTTCACGAAATGGATAGAAGCTAAGCCGCTCGCTGAAATCACAGCCAACCACGTGAAGAAGTTTATTTGGGAATTCATTATCTGCCGTTTTGGGTTGCCCCTGACAATCGTCACAGACAACGGGACTCAATTCGCAGACAAAGGGCTATTAAAATGGTACGCGGACCTGCATATCCAACCAGTGTTCACCTCGGTCGCACACCCACAGGACAATGGCCCAGTGGAGCGAGCAAACCGAAGTTTGGTGGAAGGTATCAAGTCACGACAGGGCACCAAAGGGAAAGCCTGGGCGGAGGAACTGCCGAGCGTGCTATGGGCTAATCGCACATTGACAAAAATGAGCACCGGCGAAACTCCATTCAGCTTAACGTACGGTTCAGAGGCCATGATACCAGCAGAAATCGGATGCCCATCAACAAGGGTACTCTCAGTGACCCGCACCAACAACGATGAAGAGCTGCGCATCAACTTAAACCTGGCAGAAGAACGCCGCGACAGGGCAGCAGCCAGAGAAGCAAACTACAAAAAGCAGTTGGAACGGTACTACAACACCAAAGTCAAGCTTCATACCTTCCACGCAGGGGACTTTGTTTTTAGAAACAACGAAGCCAGCGGCACAATTCCCCAAGGCAAGCTAACACCCACCTGGGAAGGGCCGTATCGCGTCATAGAAGTCCTCGGAAAATGAGCATACAAACTATCAACCCTGGAAGACAAACCCATCCCCCGCACGTGGAACGCAGCTCAACTTAGAAAATGTTACATATAGCCAACTTCAAAATTGTAACACACATTTTGTCAATTAATGTTATATTTGTATATACTGGGAAGCTCCCGGGATATAGCCTACTAATATAACCGGTCGGATTTTTATATGAGTAGGAACGCAAGTCATAGTTGTTAGACTAATTTTATTATAATCAATTCTTGTTAATCTAAGTCGCTATCACATCTGTTTACTTTATAATGTTATGTCCTACTTTATAATGTTATGTCCTTGACATGGACATACCAAATAATCGTGTTTCATGCTACTGCTGATATGAGGTTGTAAACCATCCAAGTCATCTATTAAGATAAAATTTGCATTATTGCAGTCAAATTTCATGCTACTGCTGATATGAGGTTGTAGACCATCCAAGTCATCTATCAAGATAAAATTTGCATTAGCGCAGTTAAATTTTGGCAGGGATTGAATCCTTGACTTCAAAGAGAGCAACACCGTAACTTCAATGACTTTACTAGTTACACCCAAGCACCTATTATTTATCAACAATTTATTTTTAGCAATATTTTTGGTTAGTGGAGAGAGCATTGTTAGAAAGTTGGAAGTACCAAACCACTTGTAGTAAGCATGACATTGGTATATACTAGCAGGGTGCTCGCGCGATGCGACGGAAAACATAATCAATTTTATGGGTATGCATGGTTTGATCCAATTCAGTTATTAACTTCAACAAAATTAAAGTCATCGGTTAAATAATATTATTAATGAATCGGCTAACTAGTTCGGTTTATTTGATTAGATTGTCGGTTTTCAGTCCGGTTAATTTTGTTAATAACCAAAACCAAACTTTGAGTAAAGTATAACTCTACTAAAGCATGGGCTTAAGGGGCCATCTGTTTTGGGTCTCATTCTAAGATGTGATTTTATATTTGTATTGAGTTTGTTTTTGTAGTATTGGACTGTAGTTCGTTCCAAAAAAAGGCAGGACGGTTAGGTTAAAAATGAAATTGGGAAAGTGAGGACTGGAAATCGAATTGTGTAGTAACAGTGAAAGGTCATACATCTGAATCATAAAATCACGATCTTCGAAGTCCAATTATCTTTTGTTGCGGTTTTGCATCGAAATCAAAATCTAAGATGTTGTAATTAGTGACTTAGCTCATTCGAAATCGTTAATCAAAATTGTTGATTTACTACGCATCCCTTGAATGTAAGTTGATAATCTATTAAGTTTTGTCACTCAGCTGTCGATTTTTACAGCTTACAAATTATACAGATAAATTATGACATAATATGAATGATAATTACATGTTTTTTAATAAAATGCTAGGTCGTTATTGATATTCATATATGATGAAAATTGAGATCGAAAATAAAAATTATGATTAAAATTTTATTATGTTGATATTATCTTAATCATAGCTGATACTTAATTTTTAACATTCATATTCTACTTTCAACTTTAGGATAGTTTTTATGTCACATACTCTTGGTTTTGTTTTATATCATCTATCTTTAGTGTTTATTAAATTAACTGTTATGATTATACTTATAATTGATTATTTTTTACAATCACAATTCACGACCCAATAACAATTATATAAATTATCCATTGCAGTATGTAACTTTGGCTAGTATCCTAGCGCTTTGGCAATCACTCAGCACCCAATCATATCAGTTTTTTCAAAATGTCAAATTAAGGAAATAACGAAATCAATGTAACGTGGAATGCATAATGTCACGTAAATCATATGTTTCTTTACAGTGAGACGAAGTCATAATGTAACAATGTTAACTTTTTGTCAACCCTTACTCTTGCTATTTTTGTAGTAACTTGTTTCCATTATATAGCCAAGTGGATGTCCTTTTTTTAACGGCTAATTTCACACCCCTTTTTTACACCTTACACCCGTTTTGCTCACCCTTGGAGTTAACTTCCAACCTCATTCAAGAAAGGGTTTCCTCTCTACCACTAGGCTATAACCTAAGTGGCTTGTATATGGGGATGGAAAGTTGGAAACGAGTGTAGGTTTAAAGGAAATTAAACTAGGAAAGAGAAATTAATGATGTCTAAAAGTATATTTGTTTTATAAGTTGAGATTGAAGGTTTGATAGTAACGCTTACGTTGTGTTCCCGAGTTCACTAAACAGAAGAAAGGAAATAAAAAGAAAGGAAAGATGGAAGAAATGTGTGTTTCTGAGTTTTTTCTTAAAGGAAGGAAATGGAAGGATGAAAGACAAGTGTGTTCCAGAGTTTGTTTTTGAAAGGAAAAGAAAGGAAAACAAGGGGAAATAAGAGAATATTCTATCCTTTCAATTTGGAAGGAAATGAAAGGAAAGAAAATGAGAGGAAAAAAGAGGAAAAGAAAGGAAAAGAAAACAAGAGAAAATTCATCCTTTCTTTTCTTTTCCACTCATTAATGAACTCGGGAACACAGCGTTAATAACACTTTTGTTAAAAATTATAGATAATATAATTTTTTCTCATCTTCAATTTTATCTTAAAATGTTTTTTATTTTTTATTTTTGTTATAAAAATCTTAAATACTAATTTCTGGGTTAAGCTTGTTTCTGTTTTGTAGGTGGGCTTATTGTTTTTGGAAGCCCAAGGGGTCTTGTAGCAGCCCATCTCGTGTAGCAGTGTAGCTGCTCTTTGTGGAGCCTTGGTCCAGCTTGGAGTCCAGCTAGGTGGCCCGGCCCATTGTCTTGTTGTGCTTGTTATAAGCAAATCCTCACCGTTCATTGTGTACACGGTGGCAATCCGTGTGGGAGATTTTGATCAGATGGTTGAGAAAGCTGGATCTTGTGCTTTCTCAACATTGCCTCACTATATAAACGTCTCTCGATTACTGTTCTAGGGTTAACACTCTGATCAAAATTTACTCGTATACTTTTCTCTCATCTATTAGATATTATCCAGTTGATTCATCTGTAAGATCTTAGGGTTTGAGTTAATCTTTGACATCTTGTCTTAGATCTTGTATTCTCCTGTAAACTCTTGGTTTAGATCTTGTATTACTGGTTATGAGTCGTGTGTCTGGATCATTATAGGTGTTAGGGTTTTTTCTGTGTAACCTTAAGAGTCTTTGTATGTTTTAATCATAATAAAGGTATTTTGAGTAGATATTGAGTTGATACCATGATTTTTGACATGGTATCAGAGCTCTAGGTCTGATATTTGGGGGTTCTTGGTGATTATTCGTCGAATCTCTTATTCGATCGTTGATCTGTGTGGATCTGGGATCTGTTCTTCCGCTGAGATAGTATTGAAGGATCTGTTAAAAGGCTGATATTGCTTGGATCTTTGGAGTGCGATTATTCTTTGCTCTCTGGTGTTTCAACCCTAAGTGAAGGTTGAAACACTACGAGTTATTGGAGAACCCTAACTTGGGCAAACCCCTCGGTGAGATTGTTCCTATATCTTTGTTTTTATTTTCATTGTTGGTCTAGGAGCATTTGTCCGGGTTAGGGGGACCGGAATTGGCTCATTGTGTAAGTGTGTAGGTGTCTAGGTATAGAGGCTCCCAAGATAAGACCTGCGGTGGGGCCCTTGAGAGGAACCACTGATCTGGATCACTATCTTGGCTTCGCCTGTGTCTAGGGTTTGTTATTCATTGGTTGATTGAGGTTGTTCTGTGTGTGGATTCTTGTTGTTTTTGATTGTGTGTTTTCTGTGCTCTTGATTGTGTAGCTGCTGTATTGTGTTTACTTGTTTGTATTCAGTATGCCTGGTGAGGAACAGGGTCCCATTGTTGACCCTGCATCCAGTAGTGTCACCCTTGTAAGTAAATTGGATGCAAGTGATCCATTATACTTACATGCTAGTGACTCTACAAATCTCACTATTGTAAATATAAAGCTAAAAGGTACTGAGAACTATACTGTTTGGGCTAATGCTATGATTCTTGGCTTGCAAGTAAAAAATAAACTAGGGTTCATAAATGGAGAATGTGTTAGACAACCTGATAATGAAATACTTGCTAAGCAATGGGATAGATGTAACTCTGTAGTTCTTACATGGATTCTTAACTCTGTTTCTGATGAACTTTACATGGGTCAAGTTTACTCTAAATTAGCTTCTGAAGTTTGGAAAGATTTAAAAGAGACATACAATAAAATTGATGGGTCTGTGGTTTACAATCTTTATCAAAAGATAAACTCATTTAGTCAAAATGGTATGTCTGTTTCTGAGTACTATCATAAGCTCAATATTATGTGGAAGCAACTGGACCAAATAGTCCAGTTGCCTTCTTGTTCATGTGAAGCATCTAAGGAATTTAATAATTACAATCATATGATAAAATTAATGCAATTCCTAATGGGTTTAGATGATGTATATCAGAGTGTTAGGACTGCACTGTTGATTAAAACTGAGCTTCCTACTGTCAAAGAAGCATTTGCTGTTGTTTCTAGGGAGGAATCCCATAGAAACTCTAGCACTGGGTCAAAACAGTCTCAGACTATTAGTTTTGCAAGTAAAGTAATCAGTAATGAATTTTTAAGTAATAACAGTAGTAACAAAAGAGTTTCAAAAGGAAACAATCAGTCTTTAAAATGCACACATTGTAATAAAACTGGACACTTAGTAGATAAGTGTTTTGAAATCATTGGATATCCCTCTTGGATGAGACCAAGAGGGAACCAAGGGAAGAAACCAGTGGCTAACAACAGTGCACCTGAATGCTCTAGTACTAATATTACTACTCTCACTAGTGATCAAGTGTCTAGGTTGTTGAGTCTTCTTAATGACAAGACTACTGGAGAGTCTTCTCAGAGCTGCAATTTGTCTGGTAGGATATTTTGTGCTTCTTCTGCTTGCTTTGGTGGTAGACTGTTTTGCTTTGCTAGTACTAATAAAGGATTAATAGGAATTGGATGGTTAGTTGATTCAGGGGCCAATGAACACATGGTCAATAATGAAAAAGGACTGTTTGATTTTGTTGATGTAACTGACTTAAATATTAAAGTTAAACATCCAAATGGAACATTTGCTTTAGTAACTAAAATTGGCAAATTAAAACTTGCAGAAAATGTGATTTTACAAGATGTGTTAGTGGTTCCTGAGTACACTGTTAATCTTTTGTCTGTACATAAGCTAGCTAGGGACAACAAGTTGTTTGTTGGTTTTGATGAGCATAGATGCTATTTACAGGACTTGTCAACAAGGAAAGTCCTGGTGACTGGTGAACAGTTTGATGGTCTGTACTTGTGTAATCACTCTAGGTCTTTAACTAAGGTGTGTTACAGTAGCATGGTTGATTTTAATATGTGGCATGCTAGGATAGGACACCCTTCTGATCAGGTTTTGAAGATTATCAAACCTGGAATCAGTGTTACTCATGACCATGAGCCCTGTGATGTGTGTCATAGGGCAAAGCAACATAGAGAGCCCTTTCCTCTTAGTGATCACAAGTGTACTCAATTGGGTCAACTTGTTCATTTGGATGTTTGGGGGCCTTATAGAGTTGCTGATAGAGATGGTCATAAGTATTTCTTGACCATAGTTGATGACTACTCTAGAGCTGTTTGGGTCAGCTTGATGAAGCACAAGTCAGAAGTGTTTGAAAATATTGTAGAGTTTGTCAATACTGTTCAAAATCAGTTTAGTAAAACTGTAAAAATATTTCGAAGTGATAATGGTTTGGAATTTGTAAACAATCAGTTCACTAGTTTTTGTAAATCAAAAGGAATAATTCATCAAACTAGTTGTGCTTACACACCCCAACAGAATGGAGTGGTTGAAAGGAAACATAGGCATCTACTAAATGTAGCTAGAGCCTTATTGTTTCAAAGTAATGTGCCAATTAGATTTTGGAGTGAATGTGTTTTAACTGCTGGGTATCTTATTAATAGGACACCATCTTCTGTGCTTGGAGGGAAAACACCTTATGAGTTGATTTATGGCTTTAGTCCCTTTCTAGAACATCTAAGAGTATTTGGGTGTCTGTGTTTTTGTACAGTCTTAAATGATTCCAATAAACTGGAGAGTAGAGCAGAAAAGTGTGTTTTTCTGGGCTACTCTCAAGAGAAAAAAGGATACAAGGCATTCAGTCTTGATTCCAAAACTGTTTTGTTTTCAAGAGATGTTAGATTTTATGAGGATTGTTTTCCATTTAAACAATCAAATATTTTTGAGAAATATAATGCTAATAATGATAAAAGTGTTAACAACTTAAATTTTTTTAACCTCTATGAAAACACAGAATCACTTGAAACCTTGGAAGTGAATGATCCCTATGATGATGGAAAGGGAGTAGGTAATAGGGATTCAGGAACACACTTAGGACAGCAACCAGAGACCAACCAACCTACTAAGGGCGTGGCTGGGAGTCAGCAGCCTAGTAGTGGTGTTGAGCCTGGTAAGGCTGACAGTGTGACTACTGAAAGTGATCTAACACATCTTTCTGAGGGTGACACTGTCCAAGAGAGGTCTGAACTAAGAAGGTCCTCTAGGAATATTAATTTTCCTAGAAAGTTAAGTGATTTTGTGGTGGAGGGGAAGGTTAAATATGATATAGGGAAAGTTGTTAATTTCTCAAAACTGTCTTTAGAAAACAAATGTTTTTTAACTGTTTTGGATAAAAGTGTTGAGCCTAAACATTATCATGAGGCTGTCAAAGATGAAAATTGGGTTAGGGCTATGAATGAGGAATTAGAAGCCTTATATAGAAATGACACCTGGGAAGTGGTAGATTTACCTAAGGGTAGACATAAGGTTGGGTGCAAGTGGATTTTTAAAATAAAGTATAAATCATCAGGTGAAATTGATAGGTTTAAGGCTAGATTAGTTGCAAAAGGGTACAGTCAACGTGAAGGGTTGGATTATGATGAAACTTTTTCACCGGTTGTGAAAATGGTTACCATTAGGATTGTATTGAGTCTAGCTGTCCAGAATAACTGGAACATCTATCAACTTGATGTCAATAATGCTTTTCTCTATGGAGAATTGCATGAAGATGTCTACATGACCCTGCCCGAAGGTGTTCACACTGATTCTGAGAATAAAGTGTGCAAACTTAAGAAGTCCTTATATGGACTTAAACAAGCTCCACGAATGTGGAATGAAAAGCTTGTTAAAGCATTAACTGAGTTTGGTTTTGTTCAGAGTCATTGTGACTATTCTATGTTTGTGAAATCAACAGATTCTGTGTTTTTGGTGCTATTAGTCTATGTGGATGATATCATTATTACTGGAAATTCAGATAGTGAAATAAACAAAGTTAAAAATGATTTTAGGACAAAGTTTTTAATAAAAGATTTAGGTGAACTAAAGTATTTCTTAGGTATTGAAGTTGTGAAAACAGAAAATGGTTTAAACTTATCACAAAGAAAGTATTGCACAGAGTTGTTGGCTGAATATGGTATGATAGGGTGCAAACCTGTGTCTAACCCTATGGAGCAACATCATGTGTTGGTTAATTTGGTTGAGTCTAATAGTAAACCTTTAAGCAATATTACAGGATATCAAAAACTTGTGGGAAAATTGATTTATTTGTCCCACACTAGGCCTGATATTGCTTATTCAGTTCACTATCTTAGTCAATATATGCATAAGCCCACTGAAGGGCATCAAAAGATTGCCTTTAGGCTGCTCAGGTATTTAAAATCAGCCCCTGGAAAAGGGCTAGTATTTACCAGATGCAGTCAGTTTGATCTGAATGTCTATTCAGACTCAGATTGGGCTAAATGTATTGAGACTAGGAGGTCAGTAACTGGGTTTTGTGTGTTACTTGGAAACTGCTTAATTTCTTGGAAAAGCAAGAAGCAATACACAGTGTCACGCTCATCTGCTGAGGCAGAATATAGAGCTATGTGTGCTGGGGCTTGTGAAGCAGTTTGGATTAAGAACTTGCTTTCTGAACTAAAAGTAGTTGTCAAATTGCCAATAAAGTTGCATTGTGATAGTTCTGCTGCCATTTCCATAGCTGGGAATCCAGTTTTTCACGACAAGACCAAACATTTTGGTTTGGATCTGTTCTTTCTAAGAGATCTTATCACACTGGGAGTTATCGAGACTGTTAAGGTTGACTCTGAAAGTCAACTAGCAGACTTATTCACAAAAGGTTTGTTGACCCATCAACATTTGAACTTGTGTGAGCAAGTGAAAATGGGTGATGAGTTTGGTGGATAAAATTGAGGGGGGGTGTTAAAAATTATAGATAATATAATTTTTTCTCATCTTCAATTTTATCTTAAAATGTTTTTTATTTTTTATTTTTGTTATAAAAATCTTAAATACTAATTTCTGGGTTAAGCTTGTTTCTGTTTTGTAGGTGGGCTTATTGTTTTTGGAAGCCCAAGGGGTCTTGTAGCAGCCCATCTCGTGTAGCAGTGTAGCTGCTCTTTGTGGAGCCTTGGTCCAGCTTGGAGTCCAGCTAGGTGGCCCGGCCCATTGTCTTGTTGTGCTTGTTATAAGCAAATCCTCACCGTTCATTGTGTACACGGTGGCAATCCGTGTGGGAGATTTTGATCAGATGGTTGAGAAAGCTGGATCTTGTGCTTTCTCAACATTGCCTCACTATATAAACGTCTCTCGATTACTGTTCTAGGGTTAACACTCTGATCAAAATTTACTCGTATACTTTTCTCTCATCTATTAGATATTATCCAGTTGATTCATCTGTAAGATCTTAGGGTTTGAGTTAATCTTTGACATCTTGTCTTAGATCTTGTATTCTCCTGTAAACTCTTGGTTTAGATCTTGTATTACTGGTTATGAGTCGTGTGTCTGGATCATTATAGGTGTTAGGGTTTTTTCTGTGTAACCTTAAGAGTCTTTGTATGTTTTAATCATAATAAAGGTATTTTGAGTAGATATTGAGTTGATACCATGATTTTTGACAACTTTTATAGCACCCATCATTTCAAAACCCTTCTAACTGAATTACTTAACACCCTTATTGTTCGAGCATATATATATTTTCCAATTAGTCTAGAAAATTGAATATTAACATCTCCTCACAAACAAAAGTTCTCAATTAATATGTTAAAAATTGCAACAAAAGAAACATAATTAAACCGCTCAGTAATCACAATGATATGTTTTCTAAAGATGTTTTAAGAACTAGGAGAGATCAATAGTCATCAAACAACGGCACCTGATGATCAAAACATTAGTTGAAATTTTATAACATGACTAAATCAACTAGATTAACATTTTTATCATAAGATAATTTTACCTTTGTTGAGCAAAACATTGGAAAATAAA
Organism: Ambrosia trifida; assembly: GCA_028751855.1. Classification (NCBI taxonomy): domain Eukaryota; kingdom Viridiplantae; phylum Streptophyta; class Magnoliopsida; order Asterales; family Asteraceae; genus Ambrosia; species Ambrosia trifida. The sequence goes on from CM054124.1 coordinate 114,349,927, forward strand.
CAATTTTGAGGTGATCGTTGCTAATTACCACGACCAGCTAGTGGGTACTCTATACATAAATATATATATATATATATATATATATATATATATATATATATATATATCTTATTTTAATACGAAAGAGTTTAAGGGTTATGAGGACGAGAAACAAGCAATCACTTCTTGTGTGGGGTTTGATTATTAAGTAGCACCAAAACATCTACTACACGTCTTGAGTCTCTCAAGGTTGGAGCGGCACCATCGGAGAATTTAACAATGATATGTCTAATAATTAATACAACCAAAATGATATCACAAAAATAAATATTAATTAAGCCGCCAGGATTCATACAAATTCAAGTTTCCAATAAAAATACTACACATCAAAGTTAAACATTAAAATACCCAATTAGGAAAACAAGCTGATTAATCTTGAGAAACGAAAGGATTAGATAGTGTCACGGTATTTTTCAAAAAAAAAAGATAGTGTCACGGTGTAATTCAAAATTCTCCAGATTTGTCTTGGTCAATTCAATTCGTCTATGGAAGCGATTCAAGAGGATGTTTTCTTGTCGATTACTAACAGACACAAGGCGGGCGCGATATCCTGGGAAAAATGGGTGTCGTTTGATGTTTAGACATGTTGTAACGTGGTGTTTGGGGTCTTGTATCGTTTGTTTATCATGTTCCTTGTTGGACCTTTATATCCATATATAAAGCCTTTGGCCGTTCAAAAAAAATAATAACTAAAACCAACCAATGGGGTTGGTGACGCATTTGCAAAGGCAAAGCCTTTAGAGACATCTAAATTTAAGATGACAGGATTAAATAAATTCATAATTCAAAAAACAAAAATAATTAAAAGTTAAAACCTCCTTTTTGTTATGTTCTCGTGCCTATGCATAATAGGTAACAACAGCACCCAACAAGCTAGGGTTGAGCCGAAAACTGAAAAACATGAACCTAAGCTGGAAAAAAAACCCGAGTTAAACAAACTAAAAAAACGAACCGCACAAAAAACCAAAAAAAAAACGAACCAAGCCGAATAACCCAACAAATCAATTTTTTTAATGTTTGTTATACACTGATTTAGAAATTATTAGTTTGTTCTTGAAATTTAAGTATTTATAATAAACACATTAACATGTTTATTTGTCTTTGAAATGATTTATCCATTGCCTACCAAAAAATAACAAAAACTAGCAAAAAAATAAATAATGTTTAAAGTATTATAAAAGAAGAACTTTGGAGAAAAAAATAGTTTAGAGTAAATTGTTAAATTCGTCCGTAAGGTTTGTTCCAAATTGCTAGATCAGTCCAAAATGAGAATTTGTTGCTAAACCAGTCATTAACGTTTTTCTTTTGTTGCTAAAACAGTCCAAAACACTAACTTCGTTCAAATCTACCGTTAATTAAGGGGTAAATTTGTCATTTACCTATTTCTTTTTTATATTGATGGAAAATGAATTGATATACCAACACACTTGCTGTACAAATTGAATAACACAAACAGATAAGTCATTCAACTTTAATAAACCACACAATACCATCAAAATACGTCTATTACAATAATCCATCCAAATAACCAAACTAGTCTATTACCATACTTCAATCACCACCTGCTCTCCTGAAGCTGCACCACCTTGTGTTCCATCACCACCACTTGTACCAACACCACCATTTTTACATGTTCTTTTTTTATGTCTCTTTGCACCACACAATCCACAAGTTAATGAGTTTGCATTCTTTGGCATTTTTGTACCTGTTTCAACTTTTTTCTTTAAATCTTCAAGCTCCATAGCAGACTTCTTTCTTTTTTCTTAGGCCTCCCAGATTACTTGTGATATTTAGGTGCAATTAAGGTGGTTGGGCATCTAGAAACTGGATACATGTGCTTGCCATTTATGGGTTCTATTGTATTCATATACCTTGTCAATGTAAGATACATAACCGTCCTCATACTTCATGTCTGGAAAATCAGTAAATCTTCCACCATGGTGAAACTTAAGAGTGAAACAATCTGGGTGTTTAACTGAAATCCTTCACAAACAAACAAGATTAAAGGTAATCAAACAACAAATTGAACACACCATCAGAACAAATGGGAATGAACATACTGAAGAGATATAAGCAATTATATCGCGGCTCAACGTCAAGGCATGAACCAGTAACCCCAAACCGCATCATGTCATCCCCACCGAGGAAGGTACATCTTACCTTCGGAAGTCAAAAGTTTCCGAAGGATAGTACAAGGGGGTTCGAAGTAAATGTAACACCCCAAAACCATTCGTTCGCCTAACTACGCCATTAGGCGTGATTAGCAATATTATAAAACGAGACTTAGAGGCTAATAATATGGGTTATATTCTAACATGGAAATAACCTAGTTAATAATATTATGTTTATAAATTAATAAAAGGTGTTTGAAACTAGCTTATGAGTTAGTTTTTATACGAAAATGACAGTGGGAAAACTTGAGGGACCATAGTTGCCAAAATGGTAAAGTGGGTATTATTAATAAGAATAAAACACACCAAAACACACACATGAAGTGTGTGTGTCGTGTATAATGATCAGGAGATCATTTCTCCTTCCTTAACCAAACCCTAAACATCAACTCTTGCTCAAATCAAAGCTAAATCAAAGGGGAAATCGATTCTCTAGCAAGAAACAAGTCATCTAAGGCCTAATGAACATCAAGGTACCTTCTATTTGATATAATTTGATGTTAATACCCGTTTTTGATTTGGTCAAAAACTAGGGTTTTGATAAAACGTGAAATTTATGGTTAAAAGAGGTTGCTCTAGTCTTGGGGAACCTCAAACATACCTAATTTAGTTACAAATCACACTTAATATGTGTATTTGGTTTTGATCATATGATTATGTTCATGTGTAGAATTTGGGGTTTAACCTCTAGGTTGAATCCACTCATATCTAGTAACCTTTTGTGACTCTTAGAAGTTGTTGTATGAGAAATTTAGGCAAAATGGTCTAAATAATGTATTATGATGATGATTAGACAAATGGTTATGTTATGGCTAATCTTGAGCTTTAAAACTAAACAAATTGGTGGGTGCACACCAAGTGTTCGATTAAATGCCAAATTGGTGAACACTAGTGAAACTATGAAGTTAGAATCATGTAAGAGCTATAAATCGTATGTGATATTGGTTTGTAATAAGCCAAGTTAATCGGATATTCTATATAAGAAAATGGCTATGGATTTAGCTATAAATGGGTAATGAATACATGATTTATGGATAGTGAATTAAATCCATGTTATGTATTCTAATAATCAAGTTTGACATATCCCTAAGTAGGTACAAGAACTAGGGATGCAAACGGGTCAAACGGATGCAAGCAATGCGTATGGAAGCAAGAACGGATATGAGGTAAGTTTTACTTACACCAATATACTATAACATAGCTTAAATTGTTATAAATATTAGTTTCAAATCTTGAGTGTGAGGTAAAGATAAACCCTAAGGGGTAGAATCTATTAAGTGAGTTGCCTTATGTGCACTCAATACAAATGTGGGTTATGACCTTAATCGAGATAATGAGTTATGACCAAATGGAGAAATCCATCAAACGGGTCAACTAATAAAGATATGTGAGAAATGATGTTTTAATCCAAATTAAACCAATTGAATGGAGTCGTTAAGCATGATGTTAAATGGGTCAAGTTTGTTTCACTTGAACCATAGATAAAAACTTGGGTAACATAGCATTATGAACTAGGAGTCTAAACGGGTCAAATGGTGATGTCCTCACCATGTGAATCCAACACTTGATGCTTGTATTCCAAGCATTAAGATTCATAAAGTTAAACGGGTCAAATGGCAAGTTATTGCCATTTGAGTTCCGAGAAATTAACGTTGTCTATTTAGAAAGCATACAGGTAGATGCAATTGCGCGTGCATTCTTGATGTTAAGAATCATGGAGGATAAACACAAGGTATGGATATGGGTCAAGGCCACCCGGTAAGTCCGTAGTCAAATAAACGCTTTCGGCGAAGCAACATAGGTGATAAAGTACCCACATGAAGTGTGGGTGCAAATCAAGTAAGTTATTTCCATAACTATGTCTAATGCGCGCTAAGGCGCTTAGAATCGACCACATTAGAACAATCTTGAGAAATGTTGAAAATCTAAGTCCGTATGGGCTTAGAAGTTTTTAAACAAGTCATTGAGTCCAAAACAATGGGTTTCAATCAAGAAGTGTCGCCACGAATGGCTAAATCGAAAGATTTGGCTAGGAGGGGCATTTTGGGAAATTATAAAGATTTACTAAAGGATAAATCTAATAATCGGAATCATAACGAACAAATCGGACAAACACTTTAGTTGATCAAGTGTGTAATGACTTGACAACATGAACTAGATGCATTGCGCATGGTCAAATGGTGTTTGGATAAGTTAAATGTCTAAATGGGTCAAATTGGGTAAAAGTCGCCATAAACATTCAAAACTAAGAACCGGATCATGGCGACATAAACCGGACCATAATTTCAGTCAAACAAAGGTTTATTTAGTCGGCGAGTCATTACTTAGGCTTCGGGAATCATCAGATGCGGTTTTGACATGATTCCCATGCTTAAAAATCACCAAATTCACATCAGAAGCTTCGAGCGGCCGCTCACAGAGGCCGAGCGGCCGCGCGCTTTGACCTGCACGTCAGCACGAACTTTAAAATTGCGTATAAAATCGTAGAAAAATCGTTAGGAGGTGTTCTTTATATGCCTGGAAAGCTCTCGGAGCGTAGAACAATTCTCATTTGAAAGTCGAAGTCAGATTTTGGGTTTTAGAAGGGGTAAAAGCGATCCGAACAGCTGCTGCGCATAAGTTGCAGCAGTTTGTTCTCCTGATAAAGGGCCGTTTGGCCTGGTTCGTTCCGTATCAACGTGTAACGAATACCGTACTAGTTTAAATGTATCATTGACAACCCACTAACCATTTTTGTGAAATGGTGCTAGGTAAACAAGTGAAGGAAGTCCCGGAGCAAGGATCAAGTCGCGAGAAGAACCGAACACGCCCGAACACTCATCAAGCTTCCGCACTAGAATCTAACGAACTCCCGTTAAAAACAAAAACTTTAATACATTCTTTTGTAGCAATGATGTAAAAATTTATTGGAACTAAACGTGTATGGGATTCATTAAGTTGGGTTTTCATAATTACCAAAGTTTTAATCGGGAGTGGTTTTTAGTTAAGTTCCAAACCCGTAGGATTTGGGCGTTGATCGCGTGATTACGGGTTAGGGTCTTACAGTAAAGTACAACTTTACTCACCACTATAAATACCCCCATTAAAGTACAATCAACACACGAATACTCACACTCCGAACCTTACTTTCTCTCTCTACTTTCTCTCACTAAACAAATACTTATCCTCACGCCGAAGGGTGGTTACAGAAAGGCCCTCCCTCCTCCTCTGTAACGAGCCTAACGGTCTTTTGCCTTGTGCAGGTTTAAGCTTAGGTTCGGAACGTTCAAGATCCAGTTCACTTGATCCTGTTATAAGCTTTATCTCAGGTTCGTCCACTTTTTGAATCTTCAATTGGCACCATCCGTTTGTACAACCGTTTTCTTTAACCTTAGAAGGTAAGGATCTCGACGGTTTTTCCCATGGCAGCTTCATCTGAAGGTTTTACTATTGAGGACGTCACACAAACGGAACACGAAGAGGAGGTCACCACCGTCGCAACCTCTGTCATCGCTGTCCCGTCTGTGGGACTCTCTCACATAGAAGGTCGTGCTATGTTTACACAAGGTTCGGTAGAAAACATCTTGCAGAGGAATTCGGATACCACACAGGAGTTCGATGAGGCTTTCCTCATCAAGAACCGTGACTTCTTATTGCAGCTTAAAGCACAACAAGAGAAGGAAGCAAAACTCAAGAGTGTACAGGTAAACTTGTTCTCTGCCGATGGACCTCTGACATCCTCCGGACAAGGATAAGGCCTTGTTTCACATGCAACATACTCCACCATAGTTACTACTCCTAATTTCGGAACTCCGCAAGGAAGCTACATCCTACAAGGTCACTATGGAACAACACTCCCTGTCACCTCTACGGAAGAACAGAGGGTAGTTGTTACCGCAGCTAAAGACGATCTCACTGCTCCATATTGCCCAGCCTACATGGCTGCATACTCCAAGTTTGCTCCATGAATCGCCAGTGCCCATTTACCAGCAAAACTAAAGATGCCTGCAACAGTAAAGAAGTATGATGGAACATCCGACCCAGATGACCATATCTTTGACTTCGGAGGAGCTGTAGAAATCGAACTATGGCCCATGCATGCATGGTGCCATATGTTTGCTCAAACCCTTACGGGGGCAGCAAGAGTGTGGTTTGACGGTTTGCAGGTGGGGAAATAACAAACTGGGATGAACTTCGCCGAGCTTTTTTTGCAAAATTTCTCCCAACAACGGAGATGTTCAAAAGACATCACCGAAATTCATAACATTCGCAGAAGAGATGGGGAAACACTTGAGAAGTTCATTGACAGGTTCAACAAAGAAAGCATGCAGATAAGCGGAGCTGTAGATCAGTTACGGATATCCGGTTTCTGTCACGGGGTCCGAAACAATCAACTGGTGGAAAAGTTGCATGAAGATCTCCCCAAAACCATGGAGGTATTAATGGAACAGGCACGAGCCTTTGCTCGGGGAAAAAATGCCTGCAACCAGACGTATGATAATGAATACCGTTCCTCATCCAGGAACAACTCTTGGAAGAAAGGTTCGGGTACTCCAAGCTCGGACAGAGGTAACTCGTGGAGTAAAAACAGGCAGCAGCCTTACTCTAGAAATGACAAAAGTTCCTCTGGCCGCAGCTCCACCTCACACCGTGGTTCAAGCTATGCTGGCCTGCTAAAGTCTCCTAGTGATATACTTAGCACAGAAAATGTCGATTTTCCCAAACCTCTGAGGCAGAAGCCTACGTCTGACAAGAACACCAAGAAGTATTGTGATTACCATCGAGCGAGGGGTCACGATACTGATGATTGCTGGTCGTTGAAACAAGAAATTGAGAAAGCACTAAAATCTGGAAAATTGTCACACCTGATGAAGGATATCAAGGAAGGGAAAGCCAACACCACACACATTGCCAATCCCAATGATCAAGCAGGGATTCACATGATTCGGTCCTTAAAACAGCAAGGGACGAAGCAGAGTAATGATAATGTCATGGCGTGAATGTCCCAACCAATCACCTTTCCATCCATTTCACCGGATGATTATAAAGAAGGGCCGATAATAGTGTCTGGGATCGTAGCAGGGCACAAGACCCACAGAATCTATGTGGATGGGGGTAGCGCATCGGAAATCATGTACCTCCAGTGCTTTCAGCTATTGGCCGAAACATCCCAACAAAAGCTAATTCATGTTTCCATGCCTTTAGTGAGTTTCTCCGGAGAAATTGTGCAGCCCGTTGGGCAACTCTCCCTGCCTGTAACATTCAGTTCAGGTTCATGTTAAAGAACAGTCATCCTAACCTTCTTGGTAGTAGGCTCAAGGTCAGTGCACAACATCATCCTGGGAAGAACGGGGATGAAATCCTTTGGAATGGTAACATCTACCATCCACGGTGCCCTCAAGTTCCCAACAGAAGAAGGCATAGCAACCCTCGAGTCCGAGTCCGGTCTTTGCATCTCCGAGATTCGCCAGTCCCTAGATGCGGGAAATGATAAAGATGATTCAGGGAGCTCTGGTACATCAGTAGTGGAAAAATGGTCGGTACACCCACGATTCCCAGAACAAAAAATCGCCATCGGGGCACAGCTCCCAACTACAGCTCGGGAAGCCCTCTGGAAGCAGCTCTCAAACTCTCTAGATGTCTTTGCTTGGGAAAACTCAGATATGACTGGGGTTCCAAGGTTGTTTGTGACATCCGTCACTTTTCGTATTTATTTTAACATTTCGTATTATTCTATGTACGTTCGAAACTTCAATTAATAAAACGTTGCATTTTTATCATTTCCGTACCTTCTAAAAAATATTTTGTGACACTTTTGGACTCATATAATCATACTATAAACATATATTAACATTAAAACCTTGAAATAATTGCCCAAAAAATAAATGTTTGGGACGGGGTTCGAACCCGCGTCCCAAACCGGCCCAAACATCCCAAAACCTTAACCAGCTGAGCTACACATCTGTTGTGTAAACATCCTGCTCATTTAAAGTACATACCTTCCTTACATACGCACAGTTGACTTCCCAAAGTCAACTGCGAGTCTTCCTTCCAAAAATAACACTTCAATCCGCGTTCTTTTTCGAAATCTTGTTATGGAATGATTATACCGAGCTAACCTTCTTGTTAATCACGCTAATTAACATTTAAAACCTTCCAAACATATGAATTAGACGTGTATTATCATTAAGGTGGGTCAAAACTTTTATAATTACGAACCCGTATGTAATAGTATAAATTGAACCGCTCATGACAAGCTCTAATCGCCGAACAATAAACCCTCACACTCAATTCCTCCTAAAACTCTTCCAAAACCCATGATTTCTGCTCCAGTTGACTTTTCTGTTGACTCGACCAATTGTGCTTTAACGCATTGTTAATCCTTTGGGATAATCTCACTTCAAATCACGTTATTCGGTAGAGTTTCAAGTTATTTACGCGAACTGTGAGTACTTTCTATCCCCTTTTTGTTTTTATTCATATTTGGGGTGTTACATGTACACTATTACAAATTACAAATACAAGTTTACATTTTCACAATACAATTCTAGTACTATGTGCATTGCTTACAACATGCTTTATGCTTAGACAATACATGTAGAATACATTTGTACTTAGTGAAATCATTAACATGGTACAAGCCGACCTTAACATTGGATAGCGCTATTGGATTGACAACCCGCCTAGGTTGATTCTCCCCCTTTTTCATCGGAGGATCCGTGGTCATTGTTAAGTTATTATCCATTTATCGGATAAGTACACCGCCGTTCATTTAGTACATTATACAGTCACAGGATTGATTTCGCTCATTTGTATGATACATAGTTTACATATTTGCACTATAGCTTGCACTTGAATTGTATACCTTTTTCAACTTACTATATGTATTAAAACTAGGAATGCTCACCAACATATCTTATGTTGACCAAACCTATTTTGTACATGTTTCAGGTGCAGTTTGATCTAGTACTACAGCATGGGACTTTTAGTGCTTGTTTTTAATAAGTTATTTCAATTTTCATGTTTCATTCAGACTTTGTATTTTTCGTTTCCATGTAAGACAATTTGAATTATTCAATAATATATTTACATTTTAGTACCATGTGCTTTTGAACAATCGTCACTACGTGACACCTCGATGATTCCGCCATCGGTTGGGGTGTTACATTGTTGGCAGAACACAGACTAAACACTTATCCCGGAGTAAAACCCGTAGCTCAAAAGAAGAGAAGCATGGCCCCAGCCGCGTCAAGGCCATAGCCGAAGATGTTAAAAATCTGTTGAGTGCCGGAATCATCCGGGAAGTATGGTATCAAACCTAGGTAGCCAATCCTGTGCTGGTTAAGAAATAGGATGGGGCCCGGAGAATGTGTGTAGACTTTAAAGACCTCAACAACGCCTGTCCGAAGGATTGTTATCCTTTGCCGAAGATAGATGTGAAGGTTGACGCCGTGGCTGGATTTAGGTTGAAATGTTTTCTTGATGCCTATAAGGGTTATCATCAAATTCAAATGGCCGAGGCTGATGAAGACAAGACGGCGTTTGTTACGAACGGTGGCTTGTACTGCTACACGAAAATACCGTTCGAGCTAAAAAATGCTGGTGCCACGTACCAGAGGCTGGTGGACCCGGCGACATTCAAGAATCAGATCGGAAGAAACTTGGAAGTATACGTGGATGATGTAGTCATCAAAAGTGGCACGGAAGACACAATGATAAAAGACATCGATGAAACTTTTGATAAGCTGCGGGAAATCAATATGAAGTTAAATCCCAAAAAATGCTCGTTCAGCCTAGAAGAAGGGAAGTTCTTGAGTGTGTTAATGGCACGGGATGGAATTAAACCCAACCCAGAAAAAATAGAGGTCGTGCTTAAAATGCAACCCCCCGGTGTTTGAAAGAAATGCAATCCTTAAACGGGCGATTAGTGACTTTGCACCGTTTCCTCTACAAGGCCGCCGAAAGAACTTTGCCAATCATTAATGTCTTGAAGAAAAGTTTGGGTAAAGAAAGGTTCGAGTGGACTACCGAGGCTGATGTCGCCTTTAATGAATTAAAAAAGTGTTTGGTTGATTTACCCACTCTGACAGCCCCGGAGCCGGGAGAAACTCTTACAGTATATCTCTCGGCCTCGGAAGGTGCCATAAGTTCAGTTCTCATTGTTACCTGGGCCACGGTACAACATCCCATATATTACATCAGTCGTGCTCTTCGAGAGTATGAAGTCCGATATCCGATCTTGGAAAAATTAGCCCTCGCCTTGGTTCATACCTCAAGAAGGCTCCGAAGGTATTTCCAGGCATTTGATATTGAAGTACAGTCTGAACAACCAATCCTCAGCATCCTAAGAAAACTAGAAGCCTCTGGAAGAATGACAAAGTGGGCCATTGAGCTCGGTGCCTTCAATATTACTTACAAGACCCGTGGACCAGTAAAAGGACAGGCGGTTGCTGACTTTTTGGTCGAAATATCCCAGGCTTCGGCAACCGAATTTCAAGATACTCCAGAAACCACCTGGTCTCTGTACACCGACGGGGCTTCAGGCTCAGAAGGGTCAGGAGCGAGCATGGTTTTAAAAGAGGCTGAAGGAAAAGAGTTGTTACACGCCATTCGACTGAACTTCAAAAGTTCCAGCAATGAGGCCTAGTATGAGGCACTCCTAGCCGGACTTCGACTGGCTATCAAGGTCGGAGCCAAAAAGGTCATTTCCCATGTCGATTCTTTGCAGGTAGTTAACCAAATATCCGGAGAATATGAGGCTAAAGAAGCCAACATGATTCTGTATTTAGCCGAGGTATGGGTATTATCCAGAACCTCTTTAACTTCGGATATTGCCACCAAAAGCGACTAACTTGTGCTTCGAAATGCAGGCTAAAAATTTGATGAAATAGTTTGAAGCTTGTCAAGTGGTACATATACCCGGAAGCAAGAACAAAAAGGAAGATGCTTTGAGTAAGCTTGCTGCTTCAACCACTGACATCTTAAAACAAGAAGTACACATGGAAGCCCTACAAGGCCCGTCCGTCCAGGCGGCTGCAGTACTCTCCGTAACCACGGTTTCTGATACTTGGATGACTCCCATAATCCAGTATCTCATGAATGATGTTGTCCTAGAAGACAAGGCAAAAGTTCGAAAATTGAGAGTGAAAGCGCTTCAATATCAGATGATAGACGGTCAGTTATATCGAAAAACATTCTTGGGCCCACTCCTTAAATGTGTTGACTTGGATGAGGCTTCTTATGTCATCCAAGAAATTCACCGTGGCATATGCGACATACATGCAGGTCCAAGAATGGTAGTGGCAAAGGTGATGAATGCCATTTACTTTTGGCCGGGCATGCACAACAGCGCCGTGTCTGAACTTCAAAAGTGTGAAGAATGCCAGAGACACGCGCCCGTAAGCCTTCGAGCCAAGAATAATCTCATCCCCGTGACCGCAGCATGGCCGTTTCAACAATGGGGCATCAACATTGTTGGACCCTTTCCCAAATCCACCGGGGGCATGAAATTTCTGTTGGTTGCCGTGGATTATTTTACGAAATGGGTCAAGGCTCGGCCTCTGTCTAAAATATCTGGGAAAGAAGTCAAAAAGTTTGTATAGGAGCGAATAGTGTGCCGCTTCGGACTACCACAAACAATCATCAGTGATAACAGGACACAGTTTGCAAACAACCCCTTCAAGAAATGGTGCCAAGACTTACGTATCCAACAGTCATTTGCCTCGGTGGCTCATCCGCAGGCAAATGGTCAAGTGGAGAGGATCAACAGGAGTTTGGTTGAAGGGATAAAGAAAATATTGGGACGAAAGAAGAGCGGATGGGTGGACGAGCTCCCTAATGTTTTATGGACTCACCGAACCCTAACCAAGACTAGTACGGGAGAAACACCTTTCAGTATAACCAACGAAACCGAAGCCGTAATCCCCGTAGAAATCAGATCCCCATCCCTCCGAGTCCAACACATCGGCAATAATGACCAAGAACTTCGTTTGAATCTTGACTTGCTTGACGAAAGAAGAGAGGCCGCAACCATCAAAGAAGTGCGGTACAAAAAAGAGTTGGAAAAATTCTACAACTCTAGGGTGAAAGAAATCTAGTTCAAGCCTGGTGAATACGTGTTTCGATGCAAAGAAGCAAGCGGGGTCGAGAAGGGCAAAATGGCCGCATCCTGGGAAGGACCGTACGTAATCAAGACTGTCTGGGGAAAAGGTGTGTACACTCTCCAAACCCTCGATGGAAAGGATATCCCCCGCACCTGGAACGGAATACATGTAAGAAAATGTTATATGTGAAAGTCGCCAGCAATTCTTCTATTTTTATTTTTTTCATGAATTCATGTTTAGAAATGGGATGTGCAATTCCCTATGAGTACTTTGTATCAACAACCGGGATGCGTCATTCCCCGGATTGAATATGAATAAAAAGCTGGTTCTTTCCTTTAGATAAATTGCTATCTATTTGGGTGCTATTATAGGTCGGAGCTCGCACAAAGCTTGGCCAAAAAACCACGTGGTACATAAGTAGTTTAAGAAAGGAGTAGAAAAAAGGTCCAAACTAAAGTGGACATTTTTTTTGTTTGAACCTTAACTAACCTAAAAAATGAGCACCCCATAACTTTTCAAGGCTACATGGTAAAATTATCTTCAAGTTACGACCTACTTATATTAAGAAGGAAAACCTAACTACCGACCTACGGCATGGATAATAGCCGCAATTTGGTAAGGAAACCTTATAAGAAACCATGGTCTTCACAAAAAGTGTTGCAAAAAATCATACAAAACTCGTAATCCGCGGATAAAATTAGGACATGGCATAATACAAAGCACGTGGGCGCACGACCGATTAAGCCACGAGCCTTTTAAAATACTAATAAAGAACCTAAGTCATTTTAGACAAAAAGGTATCGCATAAATAAGATATGAAAACAGGACACATTATATAAACCCTGCTAAAAGATAGCCGAAACATAACACAGACCAACTAAAGGTCTGGAAGTCAACCTACACAAAAGGATCGAATCCAACAAAGGATTCAAACCCGGGTGGAACTTGTTCAGAATATTACAAACATACCGAACCACACAAAGGTCCGGGCCAAATGATAATTGTTTTTAAAAAAACAAACAAATAAAGTCAAGACGAGGGATCGAGCTTGAGTTCATCAAAGGCTTCGGTCAGGGACTCGGGGGGACCAGTGACTTGATCAATGAGCCTAGAAACCTTAGGAAAAACAAGGGAATCGTAGGCATGAACAGCGGCAGTAAGCTTGTCTTGGGCATCTGGCTTTAGCAATGACATCTTCTCAAAAGGAATCCCTTTCGCCGCAGCAGGATAGCCCGCCTTCACGCCAACGTTAAACCCTGTCACATTCATCGCATTGTTGACATCACTAACAGCTTTTTTCATAGCTGGTCCTTTGTGGACGTAGTCAGCAATCAACTAGGGCCCGGTCGTCAGAAAAAAACTTCTTAAGAATGAAAAGCTCATCAATATTCTCCACAATCTCCTTCTTCTCCGCCTTCCAAGCTGCCTCATCATCAGCTATTTTCTTCTCAGCCGCGGCCAACACCTGCTGCACCAGTTTCTCCCCTTTCACCGCCTCGTCACGCTCTGAAAGAAGGAAAAAACAATAAAGTATTAAGTTAGGAAAAAAGTAAACTTTATTGATAGAACGTACAGGCAGCTAAAGCATCGGTACCTTTCTTCAGGTTGGCCATGGTCACTTCCATCTGTTTAAGAAGATCATTCATCTTCTTGGCGTCCGCAGCAGATGCCGCCTCCGAGTCTTGATATTTCTTTTTAAAGGATTCTAACTCTTGGAGGGCTTTATCTCTTGACTCCGCGGCTGAGGCTATGGCGGCCTGAGATGAAGAAGCTTGATTTTGAGCATCCCTTAGATTTTTCTTTAATTCAGCCATGGCAGGCACATAACCACAAGAAGCCCCTTTTCTTCTCAACCTCTCCTTATCTACCTCAGCGTCCGTCCAACGACGATACGCCTCGGTAACCAGAAAATTAGAATGGGCTTGGTTCACCAATAAAGCTTCACAGAGGGTAGGGGAGTCCATGTTGTGATAAAACTCCCGATCCGCAGGAGTGTCCAGGTTGAACAACATCAACCTGGACGAAAGGGCGTCTACCACCTGGTCCCCATTCTTCAAATCCCACTCCGGGACAACCTTCTCATCCGCGATCAAATGATTGCCCCAGAACCCTCCTCTGTCGCCGCTGCAAAATCATAAAGGGAAAAAGCTTCAGTCTCGAACCATTGTGGGGAGAAAGTACCATCATTATCCCCCACATTAGTCTGAGAATGAAGGGGAGACTGCCTAAACTCACCAGCCGAAAAAGCTCCGGATTGAACAAACTTCTATGTAACTGGGCTATGAAGCCCGGCAAAAGGACCAACCTCCTCTTCCTCTTCCTCACCTTCGTCATCAGTCGTGACTTTTTCGCTGCGCTCCCCAACCTGAGGATGATCCACCACTAGTACCGGGGCTGAATCTAGAGAAGATTTACCCCCAAACAAGTGGTATTCAAGGTTATGCAAAAGGTTAGAATATACCTCTTGTGGATCATGTAAAAACCTCAGCTTCTTCTTCTTGGTTTTGGTACTAGCCGCGGTACTCTTCAGAGACTTCCTCTTACCAGACCCTCGAGAAACAGAAGTATCAGTAAGGGTGCGGCCGTCCATATCCCAAAAAAAATCTTTAGAAGCAGATTTTGAAGGATGAGGGGGTTCAGAGGATTGGGGTCTCGTGCTCATAAGAGGGTTCGGTTGAACAGTGTTGATGTGTGAAATGTGTATTAAATAAATCGGTCAAGTTTTAAAAATGGAAAAACCAACAAAACCACACACAAACGGCAAGTGTACCGGTCGTAGTGTAGTAGAGCAAGTAAGTCCGGAATATCGAACCGTGGACACAATATAGAGACTCTCGGTACTAAACCTCTGTCGACTCCTAGCCTGTTAATTTGGATTTTTGAGAATTAATTTTAAGCTAAATGAAAATAAAATAGAAGCAATTAAAATAAATAAAACAGACGAAAACAGGAAGCTAAGAACACTGGATCGAACTCAGATAATATGGAAGGCAACTACCTAGGTCTAGAATCCTACCCGCAGACTCACAACTCTCGGAATCCAATAATGGATTGGCTACCAGGTTTTCTAAAGATACAACCGACCCAGGAAACCCCTAAAGCATGCTAGATCACCTCCCGGTCTCACTAACACCTCTCAGAAAATCCTAAGTGATGTGTAAATCACTAGTTACTAGTTCGGATCACCTCCCAGTCTCACCTCACTAGGGAATGCTAAGGTACTCGAAAGACTCGCTCACCTCCCGGTCTCGCTAGTCACAACACACCAAAAAATGTGAAGGAGTAATCTAATTGGCTTGGAAATTAATGGGAATTACAAGAATCTAAAGACACACTAGGTTCGGATCACCTCTCGGTCTCACCTCAACCCGATACCTAAAGATCTAGACAACCCGACACCCTATCACCTTCCGGTCTCAAGGAATGGCAGAATACCTAAGTCCTCCAGACTCTCAAATCAAGTTCCTATGGAATTAGACGTCAAAAACCATAAACTAGTTACAAGCACAAAGCAGGCAACCTAACATGCATTTATAACTGAAAGACATTCAACAAGACACATGTGGAACTATCAAAGATCATAAATTAGACTTAAATACGCATACGCATCATAACCAACACAAATAGATCTTTACCAAAACATAAGCCAATTATATAATTAAACGAATCCGAAAGTCATAAAAATGCTAACTATTCATCAACACGATCTAGGTAGCCTAAATGTTTAGCTAGTCATCAATATGGAAAAAGATATAAACATTGGTTCAAATAATATATAGTCATGGTACTAATATTTATAAACACGAAGTAAATAAATATAAAGCCAAAAAATATTATAGTTAAACCCGTAGCTTTAATCTTGAATCCGTGCCTTCCTCCCCTTCACTTCCTCTCTATTTTTTCTAGAGTTGGCTTTCTTTCTCTTTGCGGCTGTCGATGTGCTCTCCTCTCTTTTCGCTGTGATGTCCTCATCTGACTTTGATGAATATAATATTCCTCCACCAGATAATGTTTTGCGGAGGCCCTTTTTTTTTACTTCGATCAATCCTCTCAAATATATGCGGCCCTTTTTTTTACTTCGATCAATCCTCACAAATATACATGTGCCATCCAATTACTACTCCATCCCATAGGGTTTTTTAATCTTGGGCTTTGACTTTTTTTCTTATATTTTTCGTAAGTCCACATGGACTTCAAGTCCATTTTTATTTTATTTTATTATTATTATATATATACTTAAGCATGTATCTCAGCCCAAACACAATAAATACATAAAAGTGGGCGATAGAACTCACCTTAATGCAGTGCGCGAATAAACAAAGCTAGTGGACCGCTAAGAAGAGTGAACCCTAAAACAAGCCCGACGACCCACACGATTACAAATTGTATTAACATAACCTACTTGTTCCACACCCAGCTTCCATCAAACTGATAAATAACTTATCGTTCCCATGCATAACTCCTTTTACAAGCATGGCCATCTTTAGTGTATATAATATACTAGCTTCATGGCTTTACATGCATGACAAACTCCCTTATGCCCACCCAACGATTTTTTTTATTAGATAACATGTCTTCATGCAATCCACCATCATCATGGCAATTATATCATCATTAACTCCTACCATCTAATTATTTACGTGTATATATATACATATATATATATATATATTTATCATTCCCTTGTTTTGGCACCATATAATTTATCCTCATCGCAAATTTTAACATATATCACGCATATGAGTAGCCATGAAAGGATGTTGTGAGATACCAAGCAACCCAACCCCCGAGTCTGCTCGTGAACTATATGCACCACGCACACGGAACCGAGCCCATGGCTAAGTATCTCATCCATCACCCCGTCCCCACACAATCTCCATCCGTAACCTTACTCGAATCCATATGTGAACCACTAATTTACCGACCGTCCCGCACCCGATGATTTTTCTAAATCATGAATGTAGGGAGGGATACCATACCTGAATCGCTTGAGTGGAAGACTTCCACAACCTAACTTCTTGAACGGCTAGAACAACGATCTCGAATAAAACCTAACAGTAGCCATCACAATCGGTTAAGATCGCTAATAGGTTTAGATTCGCTTCATGGTACCCATACCGATGCATGATCAAAAAAGAAAGAGATCACATAAAAAAATGATCATCTTAACATCCTGTCCAAATCCGCATTGGGTTCATGATCATGACACATGTTCGACGAGTTACGTAACCAACCTAACATCCTTCGAGTCATGAGTTAAGAGCAAAAGAGTTTACCTGACACAACGCTTCGGTATGGCCTCAAAACCAATCGAAGCTGCGACTTTATCCTGGTACAACTCGGGAATCTCTAACGGCTGAATCTTCCCATATGGTTTTTGATGTTCTGCCTTCACTTGTAGACACGTCAAACATTTACCCACATATTGAGTAACATCATACTTCATGCCTGGCCACCAGTAGTCTTTCTTTAGGTCTTGGTTCATCTTGTTGGCCCCCGGATGAATTGAATACCTTGACTTATGAGCTTCGTCAAGTATCTTTTCTCTAAACCCACCAAAAACTGGTATCCACATGCGATTTCTCCATAATTTGATACCTTGATTGTTTTCAATAAGCATCCCATGTTGCCCGAATATTCGCTCGCCCTTCAACCTATCCTCGCGCAGTGCTTCGACCTGTGCTTCCTTCAACTGTGTCAAGAAGTCAGGACTTACAACCAATTGGCACGACTTTTACTCGAATGGGTGTGTGCTTCTCCTTACGACTCAAAGCATCAGCTACCACATTCGCTTTCCCGGGGTGATAAAGGATTTCACAGTCATAATCCTTAATCAACTCGAGCCATCTTCGTTGTCTCATGTTTAGCTCTTTTTGCTCGAAGAAGTATTTTAAACTCTTATGGTCAGTATAAATGGTGCACTTGATTCCATATAAATAATGTCTCCAAATTTTAAGTGCAAATACCACTGCTGCCAACTCCAAGTCACGAGTAGGGTAGTTAGTCTCATGAGTTTTCAACTGTCTCGAAGCATAGGCAATTACCTTTCCACATTGCATCAAAACACAACCCAACCCCTGATACGAAGCATCCGAATATACCACTAAGTCATCTGTTCCCTCTGGTAATGTCAACATTGGAGCTTTAGTCAACCTCTCCTTTAGTTCCTGGAATGCGGTTTCCTGTTCCGCTCCCCACATGAATTTCGCCTCCTTTTTGGTCAATCGGGTCAGTGGTGATGCAAGCTTGGAGAAATCCTGTATAAATCTTCTGTAGTAACCCGCAAGACCTAGAAATCTGCGAATCTACGATGGAGTCTTAGGGGGGCTCCACTTCACCACTGCCTCAATCTTGGCAGGATCCACCATAATCCCCTCGGAATTTACTACGTGCCCCAAAAATTGAACCTCACGTAACCAAAAGGCACACTTGGAGAACTTGGCATAAAGCTTCTCCTTTCGGAGCATCTCTAATACCACCCGCAGGTGACCTGTGTGATCTTCTTCATTCTTAGAGTAAATCAAGATGTCATCAATAAACTCAATCACTGACCGATCCAACATTGGACGGCATACCCGATTCATCATGTCCATAAATGCCGCGGGGGCATTTGTCAACCCGAACGACATTACTAAGAACTCATAGTGGCCGTAACGTGTACGAAACGCTATCTTTGGAATATCTTCCTCTCTAACCCGTAGCTGATGATAGCCTGGCCTCAAATCTATTCACGAGAACCACTTTGCACCCTGAAGCTGATCAAATAAATCGTCTATACGCGGTAAAGGATATTTGTTCTTCACTGTGAGTTTATTCAACTCCCGATAGTCGATGCACATACGCATACTACCATCCTTTTCTTCACAAACAACACTGGAGCACCCCACGGAGAGATGCTCGGTCGGATAAAACCCTTATCAAGAAGGTCTTGCAGCTGCTCCATTAACTCTCTCATCTCGATCGGAGCCAGACGGTACGGTGCCCTAGCGACAGGCTGAGCTCCTGGAAGTAGGTCAATTCGGAACTCAATTTCCCGCTCCGGTGGCACCCCCAACAAGTCATCAGGGAACACGTCTGGGAAGTCGCGCACCACAGGTACATCCACCAACTCTTTATGTTCTGCCTCATAATCAGTGACGTATGCCAAATAAGCTCCACACCCTCGTCTCAAAAACTTTTCTGCCTTAGTCATAGAAACAATTTTCGGCATGGAACACACCTTGTCGTCGTAAACCGTGATCAGACTTCCATCTAACGCTGTTAGTCGGATCATCTTCCTCCGACAAACTATATCAGCATCAAACGCGGATAACCAATCCATACCGAGTACCACATCAAAACCACCCAATGCTATAATAAACAGTCTAGCAGGGAACCTATGACCCTCCAAATCAATATAGCAATTGTCTAAAGCATCGGTTACCCTAGTAGGTCTACCCACAGCAGTTTCAACACAAAAAGGCTCCTCAATCTTTCTAGCTACTCTATGCAAACTACCACAAAAGGAAGGGGCAACAAAACTTTTACTAGCCCCAGAATCAAATAGCACAGAAGAAGGAACATCATTAACGAGAAATGTACCTGAAACAACGTCCGGCTCAGTCCTCGCTTCGGCTTTAGTCATGGTGAAAGCCCTGGCTTTGGCTTTCGGCTTTACTTCTTCTTTCTTGTCTTCAGTAGGACCCTTGCTTGACCCCTCGCCCTTGTTGCCCTTGCATTCTCTAGACATACGACCGAAGTCTCCACAATTATAACACTTACGACCAGCCTTACATTCATCGGAGAAGTGTCCCGTTTTCCCGCATCGGTAGCACAAGAAGGACCCTGCTTTACATTCCCCATTATGAGCCTTACCGCACTTCTTACACTTGTTTGGATTCTCAGTCTTAACCCTCTTATCACTCGAACCCCCATGATCACCGCAAAATCTCTTATTCGAACCTAACTATTTTTTTCTTTTCTGGCTCTTCAGTTTTAATATCAACCCCTAACACATCATCATAAAGTGTCGCGCTCAACTCTACTGCCTGATCAAAACTTTTAGGAACATGGGCTTTGACCAAATGTCTAATCCTATCAGGCAACCCTTCGATGTACAGTTTCTTCCACTTGTCGTCGTCACCAGCTAAGTGTGGCACCAGACGTGCCATCTCGATAAACTTGGAAGTGAACTCACGGTGTGACAACTTCCCAGCCTTAAGAGTTAAAAACTCTTTCTCCGCCTTCTCAATCTCGTTTGCAGCACAAAATTTCTTCCTCACCAAAACCTTTAAGTCCTCCCATGTCATGCTATCTATCTCGGCTGCACTCTTCCTATCCCTGATGGTGTTCCACCAGTGCAGTGCCTCGACGGTAAATGAATGAGCAGCGAATTTCACCGCCTGGTCGGGACGACACTCACTAATGGAAATCACCGCCTCCATCTCAGAAAGCCAGTGGCAGGTTGCCACTGTATCTTTACGCCCATCAAAACGAGGTGGGTCACACCTTTTAAAGTGTGCGTAGTTACATCCATCTCTGGTTCTCTTTCCACCCTCAGCCTCACCATTAGAATCATCACCCGCTATCTTTTTCTTCTTACCCTTAATATCCTTTAGCACATCCTCTTTCAACGACTCAAATGCCCCCTTGACGATATCAGGGAGGAACTCCTGAAACAACTCATAAAACTCATTCCTAACTGCATCACGAACTGCCAGTTCAGTCACGAACCCCTCAGTATGTTGTGATTGCACAGTGTGGTGCGAGGGCTCCGTGTTCCCGGTATGAACGGACTCCTCATCTTGGTTCTCAGCAGTCTTAGTGGTTTTGTTAGTAACGGGCTTCCTTCCACGTGTCATTGATAAT
This sequence comes from Ambrosia trifida, assembly GCA_028751855.1. Lineage (NCBI taxonomy): Eukaryota > Viridiplantae > Streptophyta > Magnoliopsida > Asterales > Asteraceae > Ambrosia > Ambrosia trifida. The sequence goes on from CM054124.1 coordinate 114,371,066, forward strand.
TACTGAAATGAAACACCAAACAAAGCAATTCAGTTATAGTTTTAAAACACAACAAGCAAAACAATTAGTTAATGACGGTGGCCAGTCGCCATTATCCTCTCGCCTTGCCTTTCGGGTTTTAACCTTATCTGTCTTGCATTATTGGTATTTTGCCCCTGTCCTAACTTATTAAACAGTCCTAACTTATTAAACTTAAATGTACACTCACATGGCGCTCCTGGCTTTAGGTTACCCATGTTGGCATTCTTACCCGTGGTCCCATTTTCAGTCCAAGTCTAGGCATCTGCGATGCCCAGATATCTCAAACTATTGCTCTGATACCAACTTGTAAGACCCCAAAGAAAACCCTGGAGTCCTACTTGTTGGTTTTAGATAAGCACACATAGTTCTAGACCAATGTCACCAATACGCAGCGGAATAATTAAACAAAGTACAAACAAGACGTCAAAGTTCCAAAAACAACCCAAGTGTACCAACTCATCTTAAACACGGAAAATGCCAAAACACTAAAAGATGTCGGGTAACCACTGCCAAAACCAAAGAGCCGCCATCATTCAAACCTTTTCCTTACCTGAAATACAAGCTAAAATGTCAGCTACACTGAGTGAGTTCTATAGTAATAAGTTTTAAATCGCACATTAGTTCAAAACATTTAACCGTCTTTTTATTCCAATAAATACATTTTGCAATCATTTAGAAACTTGGCATAAGTACCGTGACTATATGCCCAGGTCACAAAACGCGACCAACAATAAATTGTTGCCACCCTGAAGGTAACAACTATAGGACACGTCGACACCATCACTTAGATCGACGGTTCCCTTCCCGCATAATCTGCCGCCACCCCAAAGGTAACGACTATTGGGTCACGTCGACACCACCACTTAGATCGACGAATCTCATCCCGCATAATTTGTCGTCGCCCTAAAAGGAACGACGATTGGGTTACGTCGACACCACCACTTAGATCGACGATTCCCACCGCGCATAATCTGTCGCCACCCCGAAGGCAACGACTAAAGGGCACATGACCCAAAAATGTAAAGAATCACACATGTAGGCAGACACTTATTTTAGTTAAAAATGTCAACACAAAACGCATGTATGCCTACTGGTTAATATATATATATATATATATATACACTTAAGCATGTATCTCAGCCCAAACACAATAAATACGTAAAAGTGGGCGATAGAACTCACCTTAATGCAGTGCGCGAATAAACAAAGCTAGTGGACCGCTAAGAAGAGTGAAACCTAAAACAAGCCCGACGACCTACACGATTACAAATTGTATTAACATAACCTACTTGTTCCACACCCAGCTTCCATCAAACTGATAAATAACTTATCGTTCCCATGCATAACTCCTTTTACAAGGATGGCCACCTTTAGTGTATATAATATACTAGCTTCATGGCTTTACATGCATGACAAACTCCCTGATGCCTACCCAACGATTTTTTTTTTATTAGATAACATGCCTTCATGCAATCCACCATCATCATGGCAATTATATCCTCATTAACTCCTACCATCTAATTATTTACGTGTATATATACATATATATATTATATATCATTCCCTTTTTTTTGGCACCATATAATTTATCCTCATCGCAAATTTTAACATATATCACGCATATGAGCAGCCATGAAAGGAAGTTGTGAGATACCAAGCAACCCAACCCCCGAGTCTGCTCGTGAACTATATGCACCACGCACACCGAACCGAGCCCATGGCTGAGTATCTCATCCATCACCCCGTCCCCACACAATCTCCATCCGTAACCTTACTCGAATCCATATGCGAACCACTAATTTACCGACCGTCCCGCACCCGAAGATCCTTCTAAATCATGAATGTAGGGAGGGATACCATACCTGAATCGCATGAGTGGAAGACTTCCACAACCTAACTTCTTGAACGGCTAGAACAACGATCTCGAATAAAACCTAACAGTAGCCATCACAATTGGTTAAGATCGCTAATAGGTTTAGATTCGCTTCATGGTACTCATACCGATGCATGATCAAAAAAAAAAGAGATCACATAAAAAAAATGACCATCTTAACATCCTGTCCAAATCCGCATTGGGTTCATGATCATGACACATGTTCGACGAGTTACGTAACCAACCTAACATCCTTCGAGTCATGAGTTAAGAGCAAAAGAGTTTATCTGACACAATGCTTCGGTATGGCCTCAAAACCAATCGAAGCTGCGACTTTATCCTGGTACAACTCGCTAGAGATCGGAACCTAAACGAAAGTCATCCATGAGGCTTATATTTGATCAGGTTAACATCTAAGAACCACAAAATAATACAAGAGTTACCTGGGGATGATTGGTGTGGGTGTTTGATGTCTTTCCTTCTTTCCCGTTTGCGGCCGTAGGGTTTTCAGAATTAAAGTTGAGTTGTTGGCGTGAAGGAGGTTTTAAAAAGAGGAACATACACATACTTTTGCACTTTGGGTCCCTTGTGTTTCCCCATGATTTGGATTGCTCCCAAAGTTAAACAAAACACAAGTTCCATTAATTACAAAGTGTGCCGAGAACTTTACAACAACAATATAAGGAAATTCCGGGTGTTACAAGTCTACCCCCCTTACATTAGGTTTCGTCCTCGAAACCTGTTGTATAGGAAATAAATGAGGATAGTTTTTCATTATCTCATCTTCGAGCTCCCAAGTAGCCTTAGAACCCTTCATGTGCCTCCATTGCACTTTAACCAATGGAATAATTTTATTCCTATGGCGCCTTTCCGTCCGGTCTAGTATTGCAACCGGTTCTTCAATGTAGTTTAGTCTCTCATCGATCTCTATATCATTCAATGGCACATGCGCATTTTCATCCGCTAAGCACTTGCGTAGGTGGGACACATAAATGTAGAATGAATCCCTGCTAACTCATCTGGTAATTCCAACCGGTATGCTACTTCCCCAACGCGTGCCAATAATTTAAACGGTCCAATATACCGTGGACTCAACTTACCTCGCTTTCGAAACCTGATTATACCTTTCCAAGGGGAGACTTTAAGAATAACCCGGTCCCCAACATCAAACTCTATAGGTCGCATTCGCTTGCCCGCATAAGACTTTTTCCTATCTTGGGCGGCTTTCATGCGCGCTTTAATTTGATCAAACTTTTCCGACGTGGTCCTAACCACATCCAAGCTTCCCAGTTCCGGGTGTTACATTTTCCACCTAAATCTAGGATCACAAGAAAATATTCCTAAATTCGAGTGGTGAATCAAGATTCTATCCCCACACTTAGATCTATTCACTACCTCAAGGCTAGATTTAAATAGTGCCCCTCTCTCAGCATCTCTCTTATGCTTACTTTCACACTCGTGGGATATCAAAATATGAACTGAGGGCTTCTCAACCACCTCCTTGATACTCTCTACAACCTTAACTGCCTCTAACTTATTGGGAGGCTCACCGGCTGCAAAGCCCGGATCATGCTCCACATGAACTACAGTCTCTACCTCTACCTCATGCCTCTCTTCTGTTTGGTGCCGCCTATCCAATAAGTCTGCTCCACAGATGTCGTCAATGCACCGGTCGACAAGTGACATGAAAGTGCCAAGAAAGCACACAGATTCGACCTGACTACGTGTACTCTCCCTAGGCTTATTAACACCAAAAGTGATGGAATCATCCCCTGCACGCAGTGTAATCCGACCGTCCGAGACATCTATCAATGCCCTTGCAGTGCTTAAGAAGGGTCGTCCTAAGATCAGCGGCACATGCTCATCCTCCCGTATATCAAGTACGACAAAATCAACGGGAAACACGAAGCTCTCCACCCTTACTAGCAAATTCTCTAAAATGCCCATAGGGTACTTCACGGATTTATCAGCCAACTGTAAGCACATCCTAGTTGGATTCAACTCCCCAATATCTAATCTCTTAAACATGGAATAGGGCATGAGATTAATGCTAGCACCTAAATCAGCGAGGGCGTTCCTAACTGTCAAACCACCTATCTGAAAAGGGATAGTGAAACTCCCAGGATCAGTCATCTTCTCGGGTAGTTTATTAAGAACGACGGCCGAAAACTCCTCACTCAGAGTGACTTGGGAAAGCTCTTTCAACTTCTCCTTACGGGACAACATCTCCCTCAAGAACTTCCCATACTTAGGCATATCTCTACAAACATCAATGAATGGGACACTAATCTTAGGTTCTTTAGACATATCAATGTAGTGCCTATATTGCTCTAAGTGCTCACTCTTATTCAACCTACCTGGATAGGGCAGTACCGGTTCATATGGGGCAGGTGGAACATAAACCTTTTTGGGCTCCCCCTCAGATTGTTTCTCCTTCAACCTACTTTTGGGCTGTGTGGTACTTGCTGGGTCTAGCCTAGTAGGGTGCACCTTGCCCGGAGACTCTACCCTAATCTCCTCATCGACACTCTCCTCCTCAACTACCTCACTCTCTCGCGACACCGGGTGATCAACTCCCGTACTCTTCCCACTTTTGGTGAACACCGCATTCACCTGAACATCTGTTGAATTCCTGGTCATCTTACCAACTAACTCTCCTATGACCCTTTCTAAACTCTGGAGCGTGGACCCCTGATTCCTAAATAACAGCTCAAATTCCTGATTTTTCTTTTGTTGCTCTTGATAACGGGTCTCATGCTGCATCACTATTGTCTCTAGGAGCTTATTTGTCCTAGCCTGATTCTCCTCATTTTTCTTTATTAACTCACTAATCTCAGACTTAGGATCTCCTATACTCTGCCAACCAGAGTTACTGATCTGAATTCTGGACATAGTGCAATTCCTCACTAGGACCTACGTAGCAATCTATGATCTCATGACCCCCTCTACAAATCCCACACTTAGCACTAATTTTAACTTGAATATCCTTCATGACCTTAGCTAAGGATTCTACCTGGGCGGCTAGTGCAATGCTACTCTCAACCGAATGGATACCCTTAGGGGCAGTAGTAACGCCCCTAGAGCCAGGATCAATGTACGTGCTAGTGGCTAGGTCCTCTTTCATCTCAAGGCATTCAGCAACGGTTTTGGTTTTCATCATGTTACCGCCTGCTGTAGAGTCAAGAAATCTTTTGGTCGCGTCAGAAACTCCAGTATAGAATTTTTCCATGACTCTCCAGTCCTCAAGACCATGATGAGGGCACTTATTCAAAAGTGCCTTGAATCAGTCCCATGTCTCATAGAAGGACTCCCCTGATTGCTCAGTAAAGGCATAGATAAGTTTTTAAGGCGAGCAGTTTTAGCAGGGGGAAAATACTTCTGCAGGAATTTCGTCTGAAGATCAGTCCAAGAGGTGATGGCTCCCTGTGGGAGGGAGTCCAACCATGTGAGGGCCTGATCAGTAAGTGAGATTGGGAACAGACGCAAACGAATGGCGTCATCAGTGACACCATTAAGCTGGAAGGTGCTACAGACTCTACCAAATCTAGTTAAATGGCCATATGGGTCTTCATCACACATGCCGTGAAATTGCACTGAATGAGATATGGTGTTGATCAGAGTGGGTTCAATGGTCCAGTTGTTCGACTCAACAGTGGGTAGTGTAATACTGGACCGGATGTGAGTGGGTGTAATGCTGATATGTTCAGCGACAGTCCTACGTGCAGCCATTTCTATGTGATCTATCTGGTGGGCAAAATGTTCTAGGACTGCAACGGGGTACTTCCTATGCACACAGAGAAACTAAAACTATAATAAAATAAGAAAAACAACTAGCAAATAAACAAAAATATTTTTTTTCTTTTTTTTATAAAATTAAAAATAAAAATCTACCAAACTAAGAAAGCAATAAAATGACTAGATCCCGGACTCGGGTCGTCCTCGAAAGCGCACTGTGTCCCCGGCAACGGCGCCAAAAACTTGATGTGTGAAATGTGTAGTAAATAAATCGGTCAACTTTTAAAAATGGAAAAACCAACAAAACCACACACAAACGGCAAGTGTACCGGTCGTAGTGTAGTAGAGCAAGTAAGTCCGGGATATCGAACCGTCGACACAATATAGCGACTCTCGGTACTAAACCTCTGTCGACTCCTAGCCTGTTAATTTGGATTATTGAGAATTAATTTTAAGCTAAATGCAAATAAAATAAAAGCAATTAAAATAAATAAAACAGACGAAAACAGGAAGCTAGGAACACTAGATTGAACTTAGATAATATGGAAGGCAACTACCTAGGTCTAGAATCCTACCCGCAGACTCACAACTCTCGGAATCCAATAATGGATTGGCTACCAGGTTTTCTAAAGATATGCCCGACCCAGGAAACCTCTAAAGCATGCTAGATCACCTCCCGGTCTCACTAACACCTCTCAGAAAATCCTAAGGGACGTGTAAATCACTGGTTACTAGTTCGGATCACCTCCCGGTCTCACCTCACTAGGGAATGCTATGGTACTCGAAAGACTCGCTCGCCTCCCGGTCTCGCTAGTCACAACACACCCAAAAATGTGAAGGAGTAATCTAATTGGCTTGGAAATAATTCGGAATTACAAGAATCTAAAGACACGCTAGGTTCGGATCACCTCCCGGTCTCACCTCTACCCGATACCTAAAGATCTAGACAACCCGACACCCTATCACCTTCCGGTCTCAAGGAATGGCAGAATACCTAAGTCCTCTAGACTCTCAAATCAAGTTCCTATGGAATTAGACGTCAAAAACCATAAACTAGTTACAAGCACAAAGCAGGCAACCTAACATGCATCTATAACTGAAAGACATTCAACAAGACACATGTGGAACTATCAAAGATCATAAATTAGACTTAAATACGCATACGCATCATAACCAACACAAATAGATCTTTACCAAAACATAAGCCAATTATATAATTAAACGAATCCGAAAGTCATAAAAATGCTAAGTATTCATCAACACGACCTAGGTAGCCTAAATGTTTAGCTACTCATCAATATGGAAAAAGATATAAACATAGGTTCAAAATAATATATAGTCATGGTACTAATATTTATAAACACGAAGTAAATAAATATAAAGCCAAAAATTATTATAGTTGAACCCGTAGCTTTAATCTTAAATCCGTGCCTTCCTCCCCTTCACTTCCTCTCTATTTTTTCTAGAGTTGGCTTTCTTTCTCTTTGCGGCTGTCGATGTGCTCTCCTCTCTTTTCGCTGTGATGTCCTCGTCTGACTTTGATGAATATAATATTCCTCCACCAGATAATGTTTTGCGGCGGCCCTTTTTTTTTACTTCGATCAATCCTCTCAAATATATGCGGCCCTTTTTTTTGACTTCGATCAATCCTCTCAAATATATATATATATATGTGCCATCCAATTACTACTCCATGCCGTAGGGTTTTTTAATCTTGGGCTTTGACTTTTTTTCTTATTTTTTTCGTAAGTCCACATGGACTTCAAGTCCATTTTTATTTATTTATTTATTTATTTATTTATTATTATTATTATTATTATTATTATTATTATAAAAGATAGTATTATACTCGGTGCTCTAGATTCGGGTGTTCTTGACTTGACCAAAGTTTCTCGTCTACGCTCCAACGTCCATGAACACCTACTCTCAAGTATTCGTGTCTTGATTAAAATTCTTTCGTTTTGAGCTCATTTTCCACGAACACCTATAAAATAATAAAATAAATAAATAAATAATAAAACTGACACGAAACGAATACAAACTTGACCAAATAATATACAAAATATATAGGAAATTAGATGTGTTTTGCAACACATCAAACATCCAAACACTTAAACCTTTTTCGTCCCTGAAAAAGACTGCAATTGAATCATAATTAGAATTCTTGGTTTCAAAAACTTTTAGGTTCATTAATTAAGATCTAATTACGCATCAACCAAAACTGTCGGTATTGTTGTCCACCTAAACCCAACCACTAGCTAATCAGTCCCCAATCATGTAAAGCAATTAAGTTCATATTATTACAATCAATCTATGAATCTCACACTCAAGATATCTAGCTTCACCTAATCCCACCTCAAGCTTTCGAAGCAAAGGTTAAACCATATAGATTTACCAACCACTGCAAACTAAACTCCCTAATGTATTAGAAATTAAATTTATGATGGATGATGGATAAAGTTTATGAGCTTAGACACATTTGTTTTTTCTTTATACCTAACCCAGAGGTTGTCTCAATTTGAGTCACCATCCCCAAGAGCGACAACATGAGCTTCGGTATTTTTTTTTCAACTTGACCTCGAGGGAGTTTCGATCAGAAGCTTCAGTTTTTTTTTTTTTTTTTTTGTGCCACTTTTCACCGGATTTATTCTCATAAAAAGGATCAAGTGTGACATTTAATTAATAATACATATGGGCTTTCAACCTACAGTGGTACCTCTAATTACTATCAGCGGTTTCAGTTCTACCGTTTCTCCTAAGATGAGAACCCACAAGATTTCATTATTTATTAAGGTATATTAAGAACAATCCTAGGACCTTTCAAAGCTAGCTGGGCCTACCGACACATCTTAAGCAAACATGCTTTTAATCTATTTAATTTCTCATATATATAATATTTTGAAAACCAAAAATCCCAATTTTACTATCATTTTCCATATAAAATGCACAAAAAATCAGGGACAATTTTTTTTATTTTTGTATTTTTTCTAACTCAACCTACAACTAAGCAAAATAAAGACGAAGTCTCCCATCCCCAGACTTAGAAAGGCACAGTGTCCTCAATGTGCTCAAAGAGACAACACAAACTAAAAATAAAATAAAAATGCAAAAATAAATATATAACAACAACAACAAAATAAATGGAACGAACTCCCCTGTAATATGTGGCGATAGCTCGCAGAAAGTGTCCCGCCCGTCCATCATCTACAGTCGTATAGCATTTCCTTCGCGGCCATAGTCAGAATCCTACAAAAATAAACTTAAAAAGAAAGTGAAAGTAAAATGACTCAATGACAAGTGAGATGCCAGTTTACAAAAATAATTTTAACATCGACCCCCACCCGAATGGATATTGAGTACGGGCAGGGGAGATCCAGCAATGAAAAGGCCATGGCAATCCCACAAGACTCGACCAAATGAAAATAGACAAAACCGACTCAAATAAATTAAAATACAAGACTCAATTACACGAAACATAATAAAATAAAATAAAGCGGGGAAAAAAATACTTGGGTCAGCACGGTGGTGGTCAGTGGCGGGTGATAATGATTGTTGGATCAGTATATTGCTCTTTTGTTAGAACTTGCTAGTTGACACTTAAGTGTTTAGCAAGTTCCTGATAAGTGATAGCACAGCAGAATGTATATAAGTTTAAAGCTACACTTATCAACAGGAGTTATTACTCCTCCTGGATTCAAGAACTAATAAATGATAAGTGTTTATTGAGAATGTAAGTATTGAATGAGAATGAAACACTTTGACAGATTCTCAATAAACATGAAATGGAAATTACAATAATAAGAGTTGAAGGATTTCTTGTATTAAAATCAATGTCTAAAACAGAGGGATGAACCCTTCTATTTATAGACTTTACAAATACATGAACCTTGCCAAAAGCAAGTTCAGAAACAAGTTGCAACAAGTTGCAGTCTTGGAACTTGTACATAAAGCAAAAAAGAAATACTAAAGTAATAAACTACTGATATAAAAAGGCGGTGGAAAAGATCTTCTGTAAGTACTGATGAATGACAAACTACTGATGAGTAGTTTGTCTTCAGTAGTTCTTCAGTAGAAGTGTCTAGTTTGAACTTCAGAACTTCTGATGACTTTTCTTCTTCAGCACTTCTGAATCTCTTCTTCAGCAGTTTGATCCTTCTTCTTCAGCAGTTCTATACTTAGAGTATTTTGATAGAAGTGAATTAGACTAAGGTTTGCAAAAGTGGTTTCACCAATCCTTTTTGTCCTAACAATCTCCCCTGGATTGATGAAGCCAAAACCTTACTAATTCCTTATTGTTCTTTTCTGTCCTTCACAATTTTCCATATTCCTTTGAAAATGGAATTCTTGAGCTGGTTCAGTTGATCATCAGTAAGAGACCATTTCTGTGGTTCTAATTTGTTGGATTGTAAGCAGGTCTTTGGTTGATAGTTTCTTCAGCTCATTCATCGACCTATATGCCCTGCTTGTCTGATCTCTTCTTGTCACAAGTACTGAGTTGTTATTAGTAAAGGACCATCTGATGATTGGTACTATAGACTTGTCAAAGTCTATAGTGTAGGGAACCATGGTGGTACCCTGGGTTTCTCCTGAGTGTTGAATGTTTTCAACTTCAGTGACTCTCAGGTGGGATTCACTTCCCTGCTATTGTTCCATCACATTAGGTATCTGAAATGTTGGCAAATGATGTTCAGTTACTACCTTGGTGTGCAGTTTGTCTGTGATGGTCTTCTGGATTTGATATGCAAACGTGGAAGGATCCCTGAATTGTGTGATCAGAGGCTTTTCTTCTATATCAAAATCAGAATGGACTACTGTACTACCTTCTAGTAGTACCATTCTGAAATCAGTCTTCACTTTCTCCTCTGATTTCTTTCTTTGTGTAGCTGGTCTTCTTTGAACACCAGAAGTTCTAACTACTGAAGTTGAAACTTCAGCAGTTTGAAACTTCTCTGGATTAGCAGCCCTTGCAGCCTTATATTTTCTATATGTGTCCACCAATCTTTCTTCTTTCCATTTGGACACTGAGGCTTTTGAACCATAACCATTAGCTACCAGTTCTTCTATCATCTGAGCTCTCTTGGCCTTTGTGTCTTTACTTGTTGCAAGTTTATCTGCAATAAGTTGAGCTCTTCTTGTCAGCTCTTCCACAGAGAGTCTCTTCAATGTGTGGGATTTGATTTTGCTGTTCTTTGTAATGTAAGACATCAGTTGATGTCTTTTATCTTCTTCAGCAATTTCATCTAGGCTAGCCTGCCTTTGGAGTTCTGCTTCATAAGCCTGAAGTTTTTCTTCATGGCTTAGATCCAAGTCATCCCTTTCTTCCAGTGTTTTCCAGATCTGATCTTCTCTGGGCTACCACTAAACTCTTCTCAAGTAGTTCTGCTGATTGAGAGATTGGAGAAGGGTTTAGCACAGTCATTGTGGTAACTGTTGTAGTAGGCCTAGTAGGAACAGAAGTTGGTTGAATAGGAGCAGTTGATCTGGAAGGGTCAGCAGTTTGAGTCTTGGAAGTGTTAACTTCTGATGGGTTGACAACTTCTGAAGGTTTGTCAACTACTGAAGGATTGTCTTCAGTACTTTCTGATTCTTCATCAGAACTTTGGCCATCAGAGGTTTCTTCATTGTGCCCTTGGGATTCATCAGACTTTTCAGCATCTTCTATTTCTTGAATAGAGACACCAAATTGTTGGGCCAGTTTTTCTTTTCTGGCTTGATTCTTTTGATCTCTTTCAAGGATAGCCACTCTTGCCCTTATCCTGGCTTCGAATGACTCCTTAGGTTCCCTAATTTTCTCCCCCTTTTTGGATTCATCAAGTTTGGAAGTTGAGGGTTGGGAGAAATGACCTGTAAGATTAGCAATCTGTCTGCTGTTGAAGTCAATCTTGTTGGACAAATCGTTCATCTTTGTCTTGATCACTCCAAATTGGTTCTTGATTGACAGCTCCAAGTTAGCTGTGTATGTTTGGAAATGATTCTTGATGAGAGTGTTCATCATGTGGTACAGGGGACCATCTGGGCTGCATAGCTGGTTCATGTCTATGCTTGTTTGCCCAGGGAATTGGGTAGGCATTTGTAGTGAGGGGTGTGTTTTTGGTTGATCTTCTTGTTGTACAGAAGATGCCACTCTAGGGGAATCATGGATTGAGTGGGCTTTAACCTGAGATGGTGTGACTAGCTTCTTGAGCTTAGAGACACCAGGTGCAGGACCTTCACTTGTAGCCGTCAATTCAGTAGTTTGGTGTTTTGAAACATCATCCAAATCAATGGAATCATCTGAATCCCTGATTACATCCTCAATGAGGACTGTATCAGTTACATCATGAGCTGAGCCCAACTCAGTTGTCTCATGTACCTCTTTGTCTTGGTTCAGAGGATTTCCTACCTCAGGCATTAAGCCTTCATCAGTAGTTGCCACAGTTGAAGTCTTAGCTATGTTACTTCTGTCCTCGGGTCCACCACTGGGTGGTAAATGAGTAGTAGCAGCCTCAAAAGTACCAAAAGTTTCTAAGTTTGGGCTTAGAGACTCTGGTTCATCCTCATCTCTTTGGTTAGGGCTTTGAGTGTCCACATCCATGTCAATTTCTGAGGCTATGTCCCCTGTTTTATGTGGTTGATGGGGACTGACATGTGTGGATGGGACTTTCTCTTTTAGCCCAGAGAGAAGTTTGGCTATTTCAATGTCTGGTTCAGAAATTTGGGGTGCTGGTTCAGTAGTTTGGGTAGTGGGTTTAGCAGTTTCAAAAGAAGAATCAATTGGAATAGTTTTCTTAAGTCTTTTTCTTTTGAAAAGGATTGTTATTGGTGCTCTTGGTGGGGTTTGAGATGGATGAGACTGAGAGGATGTTTCAGTCACATCTTTAAGAAGTGCAGATTGAACAATAGGTTGTTCAGGCATCTCAACCTCCTGAACAGCTTTTCTTTTAGGTTTGGTGGGTTTTTGTTTTTGTATCTTGGGTTTCTTGGCCTTTGGTGGAGTAGGTTTGGAAGATGAGGGTTCCATGGGGACTGGTTCTGGTTCCCCTTGGTCATCTTCTGGCCAGGCAGCCTATTTGTTGTGCCTTGAGTATGCTTGTGAGGTTAAGGGTTTTAAAATTTCAGTTTTACCCACAAGCACCTCATTACCCAGTTCAGATATTATGCATTGCATAATGAACCTTGGATATAACAAAAACTTTTTCTTAGTGTTATTGTGATGTAACACCAACTCATTAAAGAAAAGTTTTGATGCCCTGAAATTTGTTTCATTCACAATGTAATGAAAGATTGGTTGAAAGGTTGAGGGCATCTGGTCATAAGACCCTGTTTTAGGACTCAAGCACATAATTATATAATGAAACAAAAGTTTATATTTTGGTTCAAAATACTTCTTAAAGATAGTAGCTTGTGAGAGAGTACCTTGATAACCACACTCAGTCATGGTTAGGTGGATTGCAGAGTTGTCAAACTTCTCAGGGGCATTCACATCATTCAACCCCAGTCTGTCTGCAAGTATGGCCGGTGTAATGGCCATTTGTCTCCCTTTAATTTTTGAGTTGAGGGAGATAACTTCATCATCCACCATCACTGTCTCAGCATTAGCCCAGAACTCATTGAGAGTTTCAGGATGTATTGGTGGGTCTATTGTGAGAACGGTGAAATATTGGGATTTGACAACGAGATCAATGATCTCATCGTATTGGGACCAGCCTTCTTGTTTTTCTAAGTAGGCTCTGAGATTGTGTCCCTGTTTAAGAACTAAAGCCATGTAGTTTTGTGTGTGTTGATGAATCGAACAGTGTTTATGTTGCAGGTTCAGGGGTTTGAGAGCTTTCTTGAGAGAGAAGGAGGGAATTTTTGATTTTGAATGGATAAGTGTTGAAAAAAGATATTTATCAGAAGTTTTTAACCGCTTGGATCTTCTTTATTAGAAGTTTTAAACCGCCTAGGTTAAAATCCTCTTTATCAGAAGTTTTAAACCGACTAGGTCAAACTTCTGATGATGGGAAAAGTCTGATTTGCCCTTTTTGACTAAACTGCTGATGAAGAATTATCTTCATCAGTAGTTCCCATTTTCTCTTCAGCAGTTTTGAACAGCTGATGAGAAATTCTTTATAAATACTTTATTCATAACTTCTGAAGGTTGTTTTATCAGAAGTTAATCACTTATTAGAAAATATCCCCATACTGATGTTTTGTTCATCAGTAGTTTCTCTCTTTTCAGAAGTTTTTCAAGTTTTTGAAAACAGATGTAAGTGAAAAATAAAAAAGTTGTGCAGAAAAATAAAGAGAAACACTTACAAATTTAGCATCCCTAGCATGGATACTAACTTCTGAAATGTTGATGTGTCAAGGGGTTTAGTGAAAATGTCAGCTATTTGATTAGCTGTTGCTACATGTTTCACTTCAATCTTGCCTTTTTCATAGCAATCTCTTATGAAATGATACCTGATTTCAATGTGTTTAGTCTTTGAAAACTGAACAGGATTTTGAATGATGCTAATGGCAGATTTGTTGTCTACAAGCAATGGTGTCTTGGTCTCTTTGATTCCATAATCAAGAAGTTGATATTGGAGCCATTGTATATGTGATGTACAACTTGCAGCTGCAATGTATTCAGCTTCAGCAGTTGAAGTTGCAACAGATGTTTGTTTCTTTGATTGCCAGGACACTAGACAGTTTCCCAAGAATTGACAACCACCAGATGTTGATTTTCTTGACATTTTACACGCTGCATAGTCACTATCTGAAAAAGCTGATAACTTGGTATTGCTTGAAGCAGGATACCAAATTCCAAGTGTAGGAGTTCCTTTCAGATATCTGAAGATTCTTTTGACTGCAATAAGGTGTGATTCCCTAGGAGCTGATTGATATCTAGCACAGACACATGTTGAAAACATAATATCTGGTCTAGAAGCAGTTATATATAAAAGGGAACCTATCATACATCTATACATGGTTTGATCAACCTGTTTTCCTTGATCATCTGGTTCAACTTGTGTGGTTGGTGTCATGGGAGTGGAACATGATTTACAGTCTTGTAAAGAAAATTTGTTTAATAATTCTTTAACATATTTTGATTGATGTATAAAAGTTCCATTTGTTTGTTGTTTAATCTGCAGTCCCAGAAAGTACTGCAGTTCTCCCATTGTACTCATCTCAAATTTTGATTGCATGAGTTTCTTAAATTCATCACACAATTTTGTGTTTGTTGAACCAAAAATGATATCATCAACATATATTTGAACAAGTAAGATATGATTTCCAACATGTTTTATGAAAAGAGTTTTATCAATGGCACCTCTTGTGAAGTTATTTTTGAGTAAAAAGGTTGAAAGTGTATCATACCAGGCTCTTGGAGCCTGTTTGAGCCCATAAAGAGCTTTGTCTAGTTTGTACACCCACTCAGGATGAGAAGGATCCTCAAACCCAGGTGGCTGACAAACATACACTTCCTCTTTTATCTTTCCATACAAAAATGCACTTTTGACATCCATTTGATAAACTTTTATTTTGTTGGAAATGGCATAGGCCAGAAATAACCTGATGGCTTCAAGCCTTGCAACTAGAGCAAAGGTTTCATCATAGTCAATTCCTTCTTCTTGAGAGTAACCTTGTACTACCAGTCTTGCCTTGTTCTTTATTATAATACCAGCTTCATCTTGTTTGTTCCTGAAAACCCATCTTGTACCAATTGGTTGCTTGTTTGGTGGTAAGGGACAGATTTCCCATACCTGTTGCTTGTTGAATTGAAGCAATTCATCTTGCATTGCCTGTACCCAATTGTTGTCTTTGAGGGCTTCCTGGTACTTCTTTGGTTCCAACTGTGAAATAAATGCTGAGAATAGGCAAAAGTTGGAAAGCTGGTTTCTTGTAAGAACACCTGATGCAATATCACCCATGATTTGATCAAGTGGATGGTCTTTGTGTTCGATCAGTTGTTGTAAACCACTGACAGGTGTTGGTGGCTCATGTTCTTCAAACAAACTACTGAGGTCTATTATATCTGGTTCAGCAGTTTTAGTGTCTTTAGTAGTTGCAGGTGCTGAAGCAAATGTTTGAGTTTGTCCTTCAGTATTTGTTGAATCAGAAGTTTGTGAAACTTGTGATGGTTTTGAAGTTAACTTAATGACTGTTTGAGGAGTCCATGGTGCTGGATCCTCATCATCAAACCTTTGATCACCATAATAAGTAGGTTTGGATGAAGTGACAGTCTTTTCAGGTTCAAAATGGAAGTTGTCAAGGTCAAAGAGTTCAGCAGGATGTGCTGGAATGAGAGTGTGTTTTGACTCATTGAACTTGACATTTAGTGTTTCTTCTACTATCCTGGTTCTTGAGTTAAAAACCTTGTAGGCTTTTCTAGTTGAGGAATAACCAAGAAAGTAACCTAAGTCAACTTTGGCAGCAAACTTTGAAATAGATTCCTTGATGTTCAAGATGAAACATTGACACCCAAAAGCCCTGAAAAAGGAGATAAGGGGCTTCATGCCATGAAGAACTTCATAGGCAGTCTTTGAATGTCTCTTGACAATAAGAACTCTATTTTGAACATAACATGATGTGTTAACTGCTTCTGCCCAGAAGTATAAAGGTAGGCCAGAATCAGCTAACATTGTTCTTGCTCCTTCTATTAAAGTTCTGTTCTTCCTTTCTACCACACCATTTTGTTCAGGAGTTCTGGCAACACTGAATTGTCTAATAATCCCTTTAGACAAACAGAATTCATCCAGAGTTTTGTTCCTGAAATCTGTCCCATTATCACTTCTAATGGTTTTGACAGGTAGAGAGTATTGCTTCTCTACTTGTAGAATGAAGAACTTGATGATTTCAGCAGCCTCATACTTGGAAAATAAGAAGAATACCCATGTAAATCTTGAGTAGTCATCAATGATGACTAAGCAGTACTTCTTTTTACTAATGCTCATGATTTTTACAGGCCCAAATAAGTCCATATGGAGTAGTTGAAGACATGCAGTTGTTTTTGATTCTTCAATAGACTTATAGGAGGACTTATGCTGTTTACCCTTTAAACAGGATACACAGTGTTCTTGACACTGGTATACTTTTAAGGGTAGACCTCTGACCAAGCCCATTTTTGTGACTTTATTTATGGTTTTAAAGTTCACATGGCCAAGTCTCTTGTGCCAGAGATCAGTTTCTGAAGTTGATGCCCTTGAGAAGAAACAGGCAGTGTTGTTCAGTACTTTGTCTTTTTCAATGTCCACTGCATAGACATTGCCACATCTTTTGGCTATTAACAAAGTATGATCTTCAATGATCTTCTCTATCAACTTCTGGCCTTCTGGTGATATGATCTTGCATGCTGTCTTTGTGAAAAAGGAAGAATATCCTTTATCACACATTTGTGACACACTCAGCAAGTTGTACTCAAGGTTTTCAACCAGATTGACCTTGTCAAACTGTATTTTGCCAGAGGAGACATTGCCATGTCCTAGCACATATCCCTTAGCATTGTTCCCAAAGGATACAGATCCATCTCTTTGACTGATAAAATTGTTTATCAGGTATCTGCATCCTGTCATGTGCATTGAGCCTCCACTGTCTACATACCAAATGCTATTTAAGCCTCTGGAAACTCTCTGCACAAGATAGCAAATTAGTTAGATTTAGGAACCCAAGCCAGTTTGGCTTTGGGTTTGCTCTTGAGAACATTTACAGTTTATTCTTGACCAAGTTTAGAAATCCATGTCTTTTTGGCAATGGATTTTGCATTAAGTACAATGGTGGTATCCTTTTGGGGACCACCATCAACTTTGGTCATCAGTAGTTGTACCAAGTTCATGAGATCTTTAATCTCAACAGTTTGTGAAACTGCTGATGATTCAGGTCTAACTACTGATAGAGAATTTTGAAAAAAAGACTTTTGTTGAGATTTTGTCTTTTTCTGAGAAAGGGTTTTTGCTGATTGTTGTTTCTTGGGAGAAAAAGTTTTTACATAATCATTTTTGATTTGTTTCCCCACAACTAGTTGTTGATTTTTCTTATTGAACTGAATACCATTTCTATATCTGCAAAATTCTGTTTTGTGGTTGAACAGGCCACAAATTTCACATTCTTTTGTCTTTTCTTTCAAAGACAAGTCTCTGACTGTTTTGATTGGTTTTAGGTCATCAGTAGTTTTCAGGTTCTCAACTCCTGATGTAGTTGAAACAACTGATGGCTTAAAGTCAGATTTAATCAGTACTTCTGAAGAACTTTCTTTGTGTGATTTTAGAAAGTTTTCATGGAAAGATGTGCATTCTTCCTCTTCAGAAGTTTCACCTGAAACAATTTTTCTCCCATCTTCAGTAGTTTTAGGAGAGAAATCTGTTGGTGTTTCAGTGTAATTGTACCCTATGCCAAACCTAACATTTGAAGCACTTTGTTTGTTTAGCAATAATTGGTACCCCTTACAAGATTCCACCCATTTTTCACATGTGAACTTGGTGTCAGCAAGCTCTTGTCTGACATTTCCTAGGTCATTAATCATGATTTTAATTTGTGCTTGGGTTTCAATAGCAGAGTTAGTTAATTTAGAAACTTCTTTTGTTTTTGCAGCAAGTTTTCTTTCTAAATCACATTTCATCTGAGTGAATTTTCTCTCAGAATCATTTGCTTTTCCTTGTAAGTGCACATTTGTCTCTCTTATGAGAGCAAAAGATTCTTTGCATGAATATGAACATAATTTTGTCAAAGATTCTTTAGATACCTGTGACAAGGCAGATTTTGAGGAGCATCCCTCAAATGCCATTAAGGCAAAGTTCTTTCTGCCATTGTCAGGCTCTCCCCAGTTGATGTCAAACATTTTGTTGTCTGCATCAGGATTGCACTCTGTGGTGTCAAAAGGAAGACTGCTCCAGTCAACATACCCTGAAGTAAATAGACTTTGTTGAGAGGGTTGCTGTTGCTGTGGAGGTTGTTGAGCAGCTGGAAAGGGAGGGATTGATTGTTGGCTCTGCATCTGTTGAGCAGGCATCTGTACATATTGTACTTGTGGCACATATTGGTGTTGTGGAGCTTGTTCCTGTACAAAATGTGCACTCCCTTGTGTTCCATTATTCCTGTTATAATTGGGGTTAAAATTGTTTCCAGACTGAGATTGGTTAAAGCCAGAGCTTCTACATTCTCTAGCAAAGTGTCCCAACTTTTGACACTTGTGACATCTAAGTTTAGATTTGTCAAAACCAATTTTTGTAGAACTGTTAAGTCCTGGAAACTTCCTTCCTAACCTTTTGTAAAATTTATTTGTTTTTAAATTTAACATGGCCAGTTGGTGCAAAATATCCATTTCTTCTAGGTCATCACTGCTGAAACTATTTAAGTCATCCATGATAAAACACATGTTATCAGCAGTTTGACCAAAGTCATTATTGTCATAACCTGGGAATGATCTTTCAGATGAGATCCCAGCAGTTATGTCAATGTGGTCAAAAGATCCAAAACTATTTGAACAAGTTGGTGAGTCTTGTCCCAATAGTGTTGTACTACCTGGTAGATAGTCATCAGCAGTTTTACCAGAATTTTGTAACTTTTTCTTTTGATCAATTTCTCTCTCAAAAGTAAGTAATCTCCCATGAAGTTTTGTAAGAGTGAGGGAGCTAAAATCTGGTGAAGATCTTAAGACTATTGAGTATGTTTCCCATTTATCAGGTAAAGACCTTAAAAATCTATGAAGCATAGATACAGTTGTATAGGTCTGACCATTTAGCTTTAGCTCAGATATTAATGAGGAAAATCTTTCAAATTGCTGAGTTAAAGTTTCCCCATTAATGTGAGCAAAAGTTTCATATTGTTGAGCCAAGATTTCTCTGGTGTTGGCAATCACCTCTTCAGTTCCTCCAAACTGTTCTTTTAGGCAGTCCCAAAGCTCTTTGGCACTATCACAATGTAATAGGCCAGAGTAGATTTCATTTGGGAGTGCCATTGCCAACATAGAAAAAGCTTTTGCATCAAGCTCAAGTTTTAGGAAATCATCATCAGTATAGTCTTTTGGTTCTTTTGGAATCTCTTCCTTAGTTTCAAGATTTATATTTACTGGTTTATGAAGACCATATATCACAGATCTCCAACAACCTGTGTTGGTCTGTGACAAGGTATGTGCCATTCTCTTTCGCCATATGTTATATTCATTTCTTACAAGCATGGCAGGTTTAGTGGCAGAACCAGTATTATGAAGATCCATTTTAAAGAGTATTGATTTGTCAAATATCTCTTAAAGTGATGGATGTTGATAAAAGTGA
Organism: Ambrosia trifida; assembly: GCA_028751855.1. Lineage (NCBI taxonomy): Eukaryota > Viridiplantae > Streptophyta > Magnoliopsida > Asterales > Asteraceae > Ambrosia > Ambrosia trifida. The sequence goes on from CM054124.1 coordinate 114,390,911, forward strand.
GCTTATAATCCTTTATTGAATATCAATAAGAGCCTGTGTCTGATTCTCAATGTGTTAGATTGATATGTGATCAGATAAACCAGTGCTCTGATACCAATTGTTGGATCAGTATATTGCTCTTTTGTTAGAACTTACTAGTTGACACTTAAGTGTTTAGCAAGTTCCTGATGAGTGATAGCACAGCGGAATGTTTATAAGTTTAAAGCTACACTTATCAACAGGAGTTATTACTCCCCCTGGATTCAAGAACTGATAAATGATAAGTGTTTATTGAGAATGTAAGTATTGAATGAGAATGAAACACTTCGACAGATTCTCAATAAACATGAAATGGAAATAACAATAATAAGAGTTGAAGGATTTCTTGTATTAAAATCAATGTCTAAAACAGAGGGATGAACCCTTCTATTTATAGACTTTACAAATACATGAACCTTGCCAAAAGCAAGTTCAGAAACAAGTTGCAGTCTTGGAACTTGTACATAAAGCAAAAAGAAATACTAAAGTAATAAACTACTGATATAAAAAGGCGGTGGAAAAGATCTTCTGTAAGTACTGATGAATGACAAACTACTGATGAGTAGTTTGTCTTCAGTGGCTCTTCAGTAGAAGTGTCTGGTTTGAACTTCTGATGACTTTTCTTCTTCAGCACTTCTGAATCTCTTCTTCAGCAGTTTGATCCTTCTTCTTCAGCAGTTCTATACTTAGAGTATTTTGACAGAAGTGAATTAGACTAAGGTTTGCAAAAGTGGTTTCACCAATCCTTTTTGTCCTAACAATGATAATGGTGGACCTTATGTGGCTCTTTTTTTTTAAAGTGTTTTTTTATTGTAAAGTGAAAATAAGAACCTCAAACCTTGTATGGATGAAATATTTCCGCGCAAAAGACAAGCATAATATCCAACAAAAATAAGATGAAACAAAAACGCACAAATGCAAACAGACAAAATAAACACACACAAAATTAAATATATACAAACTCTACAGGTTTTGGTTTTCACCCATGTGATCTTATTCTTATCAAGCACTCTAACCTGGATCAACGAGGATATCTACACCATTCTCATGTAAATCAATCGTCCCACTTATGTTATCTCTCCCGAGGCACGTTCTTTTCCACCTAAATCTAGGGTCACCAGAAAATATTCTTAAATGCGAGTGGTGAATCAGGATTCTATCCCCACACTTAGATTTATTCACTACCTCAAGGCTAGATTTAAATAGTGCCCCTCTCTCAGCATCTCTCTTATGCTTACTTTCACACTCGTGGGATATCAAAATATGAACTGAGGGCTTCTCAACCACCTCCTCGATACTCTCTACAACCTTAACTGTCTATAACTTATTGGGAGGCTCACCGGCTGCAAAGCCCGGATCATGCTCCACATGAACTACAGTCTCTACCTCTACCTCATGCCTCTCTTCTGTTTGGTGCCGCCTATCCAATAAGTCTGCTCCACAGATGTCGTCAATGCACCGGTCGACAAGTGACATGAAAGTGCCAAGAAAGCACACAGATTCGACCTGACTACGTGTACTCTCCCTAGGCTTATTAACACCAAAAGTGATGGAATCATCCCCTGCACGCAGTGTAATCCGACCGTCCGAGACATCTATCAATGCCCTTGCAGTGCTTAAGAAGGGTCGTCCTAAGATCAGCGGCACATGCTCATCCTCCCGTATATCAAGTACGACAAAATCAACGGGAAACACGAAGCTCTCCACCCTTACTAGCAAATTCTCTAAAATGCCCATAGGGTACTTCACAGATTTATCAGCCAACTGTAAGCACATCCTAGTTGGATTCAACTCCCCAATATCTAATCTCTTAAACATGGAATAGGGCATGAGATTAATGCTAGCACCTAAATCAGCGAGGGCGTTCCTAACTGTCAAACCACCTATCTGAAAAGGGATAGTGAAACTCCCAGGATCAGTCATCTTCTCGGGTAGTTTATTAAGAACGACGGCCGAAAACTCCTCACTCAGAGTGACTTGGGAAAGCTCTTTCAACTTCTCCTTACGGGACAACATCTCCCTCAAGAACTTCCCATACTTAGGCATATCTCTACAAACATCAATGAATGGGACACTAATCTTAGGTTCTTTAGACATATCAATGTAGTGCCTATATTGCTCTAAGTGCTCACTCTGTTTTTGCCGATAAGCTCCAATTGCATCATAGGTATTACAAAAAAAGGGTTCTTTTCAACCTACCTGGATAGGGCAGTACCGGTTCATATGGGGCAGGTGGAACATAAACCTTTTTGGGCTCCCCCTCAGATTGTTTCTCCTTCAACCTACTTTTGGGCTGTGCGGTACTTGCTGGGTCTAGCCTAGTAGGGTGCACCTTGCCCGGAGACTCTACCCTAATCTCCTCATCGACACTCTCCTCCTCAACTACCTCACTCTCTCTCGACACCGGGTGATGAACTCCCGTACTCTTCCCACTTTCGGTGAACACCGCATTTACCTGAACATCTGTTGAATTCCTGGTCATCTTACCAACTAACTCTCCTATGACCCTTTCTAAACTCTGGAGCGTGGACCCCTGATTCCTAAATAACAGCTCAAATTCCTGATTTTTCTTTTGTTGCTCTTGATAACGGGTCTCATGCTGCATCACTATTGTCTCTAGGAGCTTATTTGTCCTAGCCTGATTCTCCTCATTTTTCTTTATTAACTCACTAATCTCAGACTTAGGATCTCCTATACTCTGCCAACCAGAGTTACTAATCTGAATTCTGGACATAGTGCAATTCCTCACTAGGACCTACGTGGCAATCTATGATCTCATGACCCGCTCTACAAATCCCACACTTAGCACTAATCTTAACTTGAATATCCTTCATGACCTTAGCTAAGGATTCTACCTGGGCGGCTAGTGCAATGCTACTCTCAACCGAATGGATACCCTTAGGGGCAGTAGTAACGCCCCCAGAGCCAGGATCAATGTACGTGCTAGTGGCTAGGTCCTCTTTCATCTCAAGGCATTCAGCAGCGATTTTGGTTTTCATCATGTTACCGCCTGCTGTAGAGTCAAGAAATCTTTTGGTCGCGTTAGAAACTCCAGTATAGAATTTTTCCATGACTCTCCAGTCCTCAAGACCATGATGAGGGCACTTATTCAAAAGTGCCTTGAATCTGTCCCATGTCTCATAGAAGGACTCCCCTGATTGCTTAGTAAAGGCATAGATAAGTTTTTAAGACGAGCAGTTTTAGTAGGGGGAAAATACTTCTGCAGGAATTTCGTCTGAAGATCAGTCCAAGAGGTGATGGCTCCCTGTGGGAGGGAGTCCAACCATGTGAGGGCCTGATCAGTAAGTGAGAACGGAAACAGACGCAAACGAATGGCGTCATCAGTGACACCATTAAGCTGGAAGGTGTTACAGACTCTACCAAATCTAGTTAAATGGCCATATGGGTCTTCATCACGCATGCCGTGAAATTGCACTGAATGAGATATGGTGTTGATCAGAGTGGGTTCAATGGTTCAGTTGTTCGACTCAACAGTGGGTAGTGTAATACTGGACCGGATGTGAGTGGGTGTAATGCTGATATGTTCAGCGACAGTCCTACGTGCAGCCATTTCTATGTGATCTATCTGGTGGGCAAAATGTTCTAGGACTGCAACGGGGTACTTCCTATGCACACAGAGAAACTAAAACTATAATAAAATAAGAAAAACAAATAGCAAATAAACAAAAATATTTTTTTTCTTTTTTTTTATAAAGTTAAAAATAAAAATCTACCAAACTAAGAAAGCAATAAAATGACTAGATCCCCAACTCTGGTCATCCTCGAAAGCGCACTGTGTCCCCGGCAACGGTGCCAAAAACTTGATGTGAGGTACTTTGGCCTTTTTTTTAAAAAAAAAATAACTTGTTTTATTTCATTTTAGATAGTTGTTATTGATTAAAAATTAATTTTAATTCATTTTAAATTGTTTTTAGTTGTTCCCAATACAACAAAATTCGTTTGAGGCGTTACAGGTCGTTTATTGCTCGTTTGTGTGTTTTGGTTGAAACATCCAAGTTTGTTCAACTTTCATGAATCATTCTACTTGGTGCTTCGACTATACAGTCGATACCCATATTTTTTCAAAACACGATTTTGGCATGTCTAATCGACATGATGGAATTCCTGTCTCTGTTTGACGTGTTTCGTAATGTTTAATTGATCGTTTGTGGTTTTTAGAAGTCACATCCGATCATTTTACTAATTCCCGATTCTTGATACTTTCATAAATCGTTTTACTAATTTCCGATTCTTGATAATAATAAATTATTATAATAATAAAACAAAGGAACTAAGTTACAAATATAATAAAAACTTATTATAATAATAATGTAATATAGTCATGGTTAGTGCTCAAAGAAGTCAACCTATGGAGTGACTCCTAGGAGTCTTGAAGACGAAATGAATTTTACAAGATACTTGAAACAAGGTATGGATATGGAGAATATGCAATGAGATGATTTCGTACAAGATTCCAATGCAAGCAAGTCAAATTCAGTTGTTGGACCAACTTGAGATATGAGTTTGATTAGCTTGAATCTCTCTGATCCATGGTATCCACTAACCGTAGCGATTATCGCGTGTCATGGATCCTTTGAAAGTGGATACCATGGATCAGAGAGATTTAAGCTAATCAAACTCATATCTCAAGTCGGTGCAAGTTATGTTAGTGATATCTATCATCTTTTTCTTCTTCAACTGGATGGTTGGTAGCTCTAGGTAAGAACATTGTGGATGATGATGATAATAACTTCTCTTCAGTTGTTAGCTCACTTAAATCAGGAGTTATGGCTCAGTTCAAAAGCAGCTTTGTTGCTGCCTCATCAAATTCTCAAAACCAGGCTTTAATCAACAGTAACAAGAAAATGGTTTTGCCGGGTTTTGTTTCTGGCGGTTCCATAGGTGGAGATGTACGAACTCCCACTGCCACCAGTTCTCAAAGCTTGGCTCCCATGTCAGCTGGTTGGTAGCTCTAGATAAGAACATTGTGGATGATGATGATAATAACTTCTCTTCAGATTCTAATTGCACCGGTAGAATTGGAATTAATGTTAGGAATTGGAGTGGACAAACCGAGGCCTAAGGTGAATCCGTTTGGTGATGGTAAACCTAGAGAGGTTTTGATCGGGGGGGGGTTAAATAGAATGGGGGTGTGAAAAGCCGGGGCCTTTTTTAATCTTGGGCTTTGACTTTTTTTCGTAAGTCCGCATGGACTTCAAGTCCATTATTATTATTATTATTATTATTATTATTATTATTATTATTATTATTATTATTATAGATAGTATTATACTCGCTGCTCTAGACTCGGGTGTTCTTGACTTGACCAAAGTTTCTCGTCTACGCTCCAACGTCCATGAACACCTACTCTCAAGTATTCGTGTCTTGATTAAAATTCTTTCGTTTTGAGCTCATTTTCCACGAACACCTATAAAATAAAAAAATAAATAAATAAATAATAATATACAAAATACATAGGAAATTAGATGTGTTTTGCAACACATCAAGTGTTTACAGGCGGAGGATTGGGAGGAACAACGTTAACAGTAAGAAGGGGCAAACCCTCGGAAGTCAGGGTCACCCCAATAATCTCGGTCATGACCCCCGTGGTCTGACCATCCCCACCCGCCCCACTGTCACCAACTCCCGGATTCTCCACTAGAAGGATCGGCTGATGAGACTTGACCATCTGCTCCACCAATGGTTTATTATTACCAAGATCTTCACTCGTGTATTCCAAGGCCGCGTCATCAAAGGTCGTCAACTTCAAACAATCAAGCAGCGACATCTTTGTACCAATAAAAAGCACAAGTTAGAAAAAATAAGCAATAAGCAAGAAATAAGTGCATCAAAAAGGCGCGACTCTCCACTCACCCTCTCCGTTGTATAACACCAGTGGCCACCTGTCGTCCAGACTCCAGTTCATACTTATGCCTCCGAGACAGAGGACATGCTCTGGATACTTCTATATGTTCGTCTTATTCTCAACAAGGCTCACATATAAGGCACGGTTATACTTGAAATCCTTGGGTATATCCCACTCAGACGACTCGAACCTTTTACACCAAACCATGTCCGCGGGTAAACACCGGCTATCAAGATAGAAAAACTTGTTTTTCCAATTCTTGAGGCTGGTCATCTGATAGTCATGGCAACTCTCCAACGACCTCCGTTTCTCAAAAGTATACCAACTGCCTATCTTATTGAGCTTGTAAAAACATCGGAAAACATTTAGATCTGCCCCCTTCTCCAAGGCCCGGTAGGAAAGCTCAAAATGACTTACCCAGCTGAGGCCGAAGGGATTCACCTGAGAGATATGAACCCCGTGAAACTTCAAAACCTTCATCAAGAATTTTGTGAAGGGGACACGGTAGTTGGCAAAGTCACAGACACGGGTATAAAAACCAAATTTCCCTGTAAGAAAAGGATAAATGGTATCCATAGGACCTGGCAAAACAGGGTGTAACACCCCAACCGATGGCGGAAACATCGGGGTGCCACGTATTGATGATTTTTCAGTAGCTCATGGTGAATAATAATTTCATTAAATGATTTAAATAATTTACATACAATGATTCTACAGGAATTCGTACATCAAATTGAATAAAACTATGCACATATCTTCAAGCAAATCTTCAAGCAAGTAGAACCTGAAACATGTTAAGTTGAAAATATTTTGGGTCAACAAAAGTTGGTGAGAATACATAGGTTTTTGAAAATAATTGATAACAATAGTTTGCACAACATTCAAAGTAGTATGATGATAGAGTATGATACCGACATGCAACAATGCGTCTTTGTACAACCAAACCTTGTGTCGACTGATGACTAACTCGCAAGTTAGTTAGATGTTACTACTGTTATCGATCATCCCTGAGTCTACGTGGGGGGATGGGTTTGTCAGACCTATAGCGCTATAATCTAAACAGGCGGCTTGATCATTGTTAATGATTGTACTGTGTCTTTTTGTTACAGTCAAATGATAGGATGATGTTGTAATTGAATCACAAGTAAATATGAGTAAATGATAGTATAAAATATTTGAACATGTTTCACCCCAAAAATAGTGAAAATAGAGTAAAGGGGCTATGTAAACTCACCTTGGTATAGTATTAGGTATTGAGAATTTGTATGAGCGTAGCCTAATAGCTTGCCAAGTATTACCCTATGTATAAGGCAACAATTAAGTCTAAGTCTATCTAGTCTACAAGTATATTCTAGGGTTTCGATTTGGGGATATCCAAATATTTAAATTAAAATGTTAATTAATAAAGGAAAATTTGATAATTAATAAAAGAAAGTCTTTTTATAAAATTTGAATTTTGAATGTACACATTAAAGTGTTTGGAGTATAAAAATAATTTTTATAAAATTATTTTATTTAAAATAGATTTTTAAATCTATTTATTACAAATTGCCAACAATTAACTTTAATATTCAAAAATACTAAAATTAAAGAATTTCAATTTTAAAAATCATAATTCTGTTCTAAATATTTAAAAATAAATTGTATAAAATTTTGGTGCAAAAATAATGAAAATTGAATTTATTATGATTTAATTACGATTAAAACTAACAAAAATTAGTTAAAAATATTAAATAAATGATTTTTCTGAAATAAAAATCATTTCAGAAAAGTTTATTGTTATATAAACTTAGAATAATTTTTGTGGAAATTAATAAGATCGTTTTGATATTTTTATAGATTTTTATAAATAAAATAGAATAAACTTGATTTATTTATTATATATATTAAATAAATAAATTTTTGAAAACTAAAAATTGTAAATAAATCTTTTACATTAGATTTGATAAATATAATTTTTTTAGAATTTATAAAAAGGTTTTAATATTTAAAAATGAATTTACAAGATTTAATGTATAATATATATATAAAATGGTTTGTTGTAAAATAAATGGAAAAAGGGGTGTCCATGCTGGGACTTGAACCCGGCTGGCCACAGTTATAAGCACCTGTCACAACCACTTGGCCTAGGCCTGTGGTTGTGATAATCCCCGTTTTAATAAAAATAAATACATTATGTGAAAACAGTTTCATCCCCAAATCAAAGAGCTACGAACCCTAGCTTTAGCAATTGATCAATTCACACATCAATAGCCTAATTAACCATAGGGCTATTGATGTGTGATAGCCGATGAACATAACCCATACAAAAATTTAAACTCACAGTGGAGAATTGCGTTCGATTGTTCGGTCAAACCAGAAGTCAAACAACGAATGGAGATATAATAATCAGAGTGTTTCAGAGGCAATTGGAGGTGGAGAAGAGAGTGTGAGCGAGTTACAGAGGTTCGTAGAACATCAATTTATAGTGGGGATCAATGGGTTGGGTTAATTGGTAAGTTGACCTAAGATTAATGTCATACGCGTATTGTTTAAATTGGGTATAAATTGATTGATTTTAATCGTGCATCATGGTCAAACAAGGCCGGTAATCACGAGCCTTACCCTAATTATACGATTGATTGTTAAATCAAAGGGATTTGTTAAAAAAAAAATCCAATCTGCTGTTACTGCTGTGTCGCGAAAAAAGGAAGGAGAAACAGATCCATTTTAGAAAGGTGTTAAATAAATAAGGTTCCTACATATAATCACAATTAGCAACGTGGCTCAGTGGTGGTTGTGTGGGTGTTGTTTCTGAAGGGTCCCCGGTTCGAACCACGGCGGGAACAATCTTTTTTTTTTTTTTTGTTTTTAAACGGCCACAGGGGGAAGGAGGGAGTTGGGCTGGGTTCTTGGTGGGCCGGATGTTGGGCTTCAGAAATGAAAAAGAACAAGGGGTTTGGGCTGAAATGGGTATTGGGTTTGAGTGTAGTATAAAACTAAATTTATTTATTTCTGAAAATTATTATTATTATTATTATTATTATTATTATTATTATTATTATTATATACATTTATATATATATATAGGTTGCGAGTTAGGAAAACATAAATATAGACTTGGGCGCGTTAGTGTAGTATTACGGATAAACTAAGGGCTTTTTCGTATCAAAGTTCGGTGAAAAAAAATTTGCGATGTTACAGTCTCCCCTACTTTTAGGAACTTCGTCCCGAAGTTAAGAGAAACACTAGATTTACAATTGGTCAACCACCGGAAACCTTGATAAAATTTCGCACTACCTTAACGTACCTGTAAATTCATGATTACGTTCCGGACCGTAATTACCAATTTACCTTACATTAGGGTTTTGTGTCCTTTTATGACTCTTCCGATTGTTGAGCAGGTCTGATGGTCTCCACCAGTCGTTGAGCAGGTGGTAGGGCCTCTCCCGACTGTTGGAAAGACATGATGACCTCTACCAATCGTTAAGTAGGTTGTTTGGTAGTCAACCAACTGTTGTACAAGTAAGCAAGTATGATTATAGATATAGTGATTAGTTCACATTCAGACAAACATGCACACAGATGTTATGATAATACTCGAATTTTATTACTTGAATCAAATAGCGTCAATACATAGAATAAAAGCAACCAATAGTCAAATGGTGAGACTTGCGGTTAGGTAGCTGGAGGGTCTTGATCTCTGTTTAGTTTAGGGCATCGGTTACGGAAGTGATTTGGGTCTCCACATTCATAGCATTGACCATAGTTGTATTGATTAAGGTTAGCAGCTTGAGCAGGGTTGGTGGGTTGGTTGGCATTTGGATTTGGGGTCTCACGACATGTGTTGACCAGATGGCCATACCTTCCACAGTTGGTGCATAAGCGACATGCTGAAGCAGTGGGATGATGTCGGTTACAGGTATTACATAATGGGTGGTTTCCTGTATAAGGTTTCTTCTTAGAAGCTTGTGGAGTGAGGTTTGCATCAGGATCCCTGGTCTTACGTTTCCGGTTCTCAGTGGTTACCGCGGCTACAATACTTGTTTTATTGCCTTTCCGAACTAGGGTCCCGTTCTTTACGTGATTATCAGTTAAGGTAGCTGCTAAACGTTTGGCTTCCTCCAAGGTGGCATGATTCCTTCCCCACACCGTATCCTGGATTTGCATGGGCAGACCACCGATGTACTTCTCGATGGCTACCGGCAGGGGAGTGACTTTGTGAGGCAACAATAAGCTAAGCTCATGAAAGCGGGTGTTGTAGGCAAGGTTTTCCCCACTATCTTGAGCTAAGGTGTGGAACTCATCCTCAAGCTTCTTAACTTCATTGCGAGGACAAAACTCTTCCTTCATGACCTCCTTGACTTGGTCCCATGTCATAGCAAGAGCAACTTCGGCCCCACGAGTACGCTTTTCTTCATTCCACCAAGTGAGTGCTCGTTTGTGAAGAACACTCATGGCATAACGGACCTTAAAGTTGTCGGGGCACTCACTGTTGATGAAGGTATTCTCAATACCCTCAAACCATTGGAGGAGTCCTGTAGCTCCTTCTTCACCACTAAACTTTGGAGGGTTACAAGAGTTGAAATGCTTAATGGTGCAGGCTGGGGGTCCATTACCATTGCCATTGCCGTTCCCGTTCCCGTTCCCGTTGCCGTGACCATTCCCGTTGCCGTTCAGTTGGATGACCTGAGCGAGTAAGTTGGGAACCAGAGTTGCGATTTGCTGCGCCATTTGTTGAGAAATGATTGCAGCCAATTGGGCATCAACACCATTGTTGTTGTGGTTAGGAACTTGGTCATGGTTATGGTTATCACCACCTTCTTCGTGGTTCTCACCATTGCTGTTGCGAGTGCTGCGACGTGGAGGCATGATCTGTAAGAGACACAGTGAAATGAGTGAGATTATATAAGGAATGTAATCATTTATTCATTAATTAAAACGAATAAACGAAAACGTTGACTTATCAAAGATTCTAAATTCTAATAACGTATGAAGACGTGCTTTAGCCTATAAGTGAACACTCAATTCGAGAATTCCCAGGTAGGCATCCGGGTCCCTCGTCTGATTGGGATATATGCGCAATGCCAGCCTAGACAGAAGACTCAGAATACAGGCGTTCACCCTTCCAGATTGCACGTGTTCGTTATTAAAATCTAGAACTTCGACGAGATCTCAAGGTGGTTCAGGTTAAACCTGAGGATTTTGCCTTATTAGTCTAAGAGTGAATCCAGTGATGGAGAGCAACCTTCTTGTAGGGATGAAAGTAGGGATATGAAGTAGGAGGGAGGTAGAAAATAGCAAGCAAAAGAAGCAAGTACTGGTTAAATCCTATGGTTATAGACTAGATTATTTTTCTAATAACCTAATTCCCTATAACCATGGCTCTGATACCAATCTGTAACACCCCAACCGATGGCGGAAACATCGGGGTGCCACGTATTGATGATTGTTCAGTAGCTCATGGTGAATAATAATTTCATTAAATGATTTAAATAATTTACATACAATGATTCTACAGGAATTCGTACATCAAATTGAATAAAACTATGCACATATCTTCAAGCAAATCTTCAAGCAAGTAGAACCTGAAACATGTTAAGTTGAAAATATTTTGGGTCAACAAAAGTTGGTGAGAATACATAGGTTTTTGAAAATAATTGATAACAATAGTTTGCACAACATTCAAAGTAGTATGATGATAGAGTATGATACCGACATGCAACAATGCCTCTTTGTACAACCAAACCTTGTGTCGACTGATGACTAACTCGCAAGTTAGTTAGATGTTACTACTGTTATCGATCATCCCTGAGTCTACGTGGGGGGATGGGTTTGTCAGACCTATAGCGCTATAATCTAAACAGGCGGCTTGATCATTGTTAATGATTGTACTGTGTCTTTTTGTTACAGTCAAATGATAGGATGCTGTTGTAATTGAATCACAAGTAAATATGAGTAAATGATAGTATAAAATATTTGAACATGTTTCACCCCAAAAATAGTGAAAATAGAGTAAAGGGGCTATGTAAACTCACCTTGGTATAGTATTAGGTATTGAGAATTTGTATGAGCGTAGCCTAATAGCTTGCCAAGTATTACCCTATGTATAAGGCAACAATTAAGTCTAAGTCTATCTAGTCTACAAGTATATTCTAGGGTTTCGATTTGGGGATATCCAAATATTTAAATTAAAATGTTAATTAATAAAGGAAAATTTGATAATTAATAAAAGAAAGTCTTTTTATAAAATTTGAATTTTGAATGTACACATTAAAGTGTTTGGAGTATAAAAATAATTTTTATAAAATTATTTTATTTAAAATAGATTTTTAAATCTATTTATTACAAATTGCCAACAATTAACTTTAATATTCAAAAATACTAAAATTAAAGAATTTCAATTTTAAAAATCATAATTCTGTTCTAAATATTTAAAAATAAATTGTATAAAATTTTGGTGCAAAAATAATGAAAATTGAATTTATTATGATTTAATTACGATTAAAACTAACAAAAATTGGTTAAAAATATTAAATAAATGATTTTTCTGAAATAAAAATCATTTCAGAAAAGTTTATTGTTATATAAACTTAGAATAATTTTTGTGGAAATTAATAAGATCGTTTTGATATTTTTATAGATTTTTATAAATAAAATAGAATAAACTTGATTTATTTATTATATATATTAAATAAATAAATTTTTGAAAACTAAAAATTGTAAATAAATCTTTTACATCAGATTTGATAAATATAATTTTTTTAGAATTTATAAAAAGGTTTTAATATTTAAAAATGAATTTACAAGATTTAATGTATAATATATATATATATAAAATGGTTTGTTGTAAAATAAATGGAAAATGGGGTGTCCATGCTGGGACTCGAACCCGGCTGGCCACAGTTATAAGCACCTGTCACAACCACTTGGCCTAGGCATGTGGTTGTGATAATCCCCGTTTTAATAAAAATAAATACATTATGTGAAAACAGTTTCATCCCCAAATCAAAGAGCTACGAACCCTAGCTTTAGCAATTGATCAATTCACACATCAATAGCCTAATTAACCATAGGGCTATTGATGTGTGATAGCCGATGAACATAACCCATACAAAAATTTAAACTCACAGTGGAGAATTGCGTTCGATTGTTCGGTCAAACCAGATGTCAAACAACGAATGGAGATATAATAATCAGAGTGTTTCAGAGGCAATTGGAGGTGGAGAAGAGAGTGTGAGCGAGTTACAGAGGTTCGTAGAACATCAATTTATAGTGGGGATCAATGGGTTGGGTTAATTGGTATGTTGACCTAAGATTAATGTCATACGCGTATTGTTTAAATTGGGTATAAATTGATTGATTTTAATCGTGCATCATGGTCAAACAAGGCCGGTAATCACGAGCCTTACCCTAATTATACGATTGATTGTTAAATCAAAGGGATTTGTTAAAAAAAAAAAATCCAATCTGCTGTTACTGCTGTGTCGCGAAAAAAGGAAGGAGAAACAGATCCATTTTAGAAAGGTGTTAAATAAATAAGGTTCCTACATATAATCACAATTAGCAACGTGGCTCAGTGGTGGTTGTGTGGGTGTTGTTTCTGAAGGGTCCCCGGTTCGAACCACGGCGGGAACAATCTTTTTTTTTTTTTTTTTTTTTAAACGGCCACAGGGGGAAGGAGGGATTTGGGCTGGGTTCTTGGTGGGCCGGATGTTGGGCTTCAGAAATGAAAAAGAACAAGGGGTTTGGGCTGAAATGGGTATTGGGTTTGAGTGTAGTATAAAACTAAATTTATTTATTTCTGAAAATTATTATTATTATTATTATTATTATTATTATTATTATATACATTTATATATATATATAGGTTGCGAGTTAGGAAAACATAAATATAGACTTGGGCGCGTTAGTGTAGTATTACGGATAAAATAAGGGCTTTTTCGTATCAAAGTTCAGTGAAAAAAATTTTGCGATGTTACAGTTCAGATCCCGTGGAATCCCGTACTCATCAATAAACCGAGCTAACTTATCGGTAGTTAACTTGGAATATGTGACGTCCATATCGTCTTTCACCATCTTGAACACAATTAAAACAGAAAAAAGATGGAAGGAGAAAAGGAAAGACGTTACGCACCTTTCGGTTTACAGGATTTGGAAGGGCTTGATCAGGACAAGACAGGGCGCCGGAGGATTAAGAGGATAAAACGAGAGGAGGAAACGAAAACAGTAAAAGTAAAAGAAAGAAAGTAAAACAAGGGTTTATATAGGGGGAAGGAAAACCGTCGAGATCACCAAGTGGGAGACAACTGGAAGAAAACGAGTGGACCAGATTGACTTGATAAACCAACCGCCATCCCATCAAGAGACTCATCATGTGGCTACAAAATGGTCCACGTGTCCAGGCGTGTAAAACAAGTCTCAAACAGTTGTCTTCTACACGTGTCAGCCATCCCCAAGACCCCATAATTCCCGAAGCACCACCAAAAAGCCGCAGTACTTAAGTCCAACAAGTTACAAGCAACTTGAGGACTTGGGAGGACATGAAGAGGTATAAGCAAATTATACCGCGGCAAAAAGGAGCTCTTGATTCGGTCATACTTAATTCCAACAAGTTACAAGCAACTTGAGGACTCGGGAGGACATGAAGAGGTATAAGCAAATTATATCGCGGCAAAAGGAGCTCTTACTTCGGTCATACTTAAGTGCAACAAGTTACAAGAAACTTAAGGACTTGGGAAGACATGAAGAGGTATAAGCAATTATACCGCGGCTCAACGTCAAGGCATGAACCAGTAACCCCAAACCGCATCATGTCATCCCCACCGAAGGAAGATACATCTTACCACCGGAAGTCAAAAGCTTCCGAAGGATAGTACCAGGGGGTTCGAAGTAAAGTACAACTTTACTGACCAATATAAACACCCCCATTAAAGTACAATCAACACACGAATGCTCACACTCCGAACCTTACTTTCTCTCTCTACTTTCTCTCACTAAACAAATACTTATCCTCATGCCGGAGGGTGGTTACAGAGAGGCCCTCCCTCCTCCTCTATAACGAGCCTAACGGTCTTTTGCCTTGTGCAGGTTTAAGCTTAGGTTTGGAACGTTCAAGATCCAGTTCACTCGACCCTGTTATAAGCTTTATCTCAGGTTCGTCCACTTTTTGGATCTTCACATACCATACTCTAGTGTTGGATTAAGGGTAGAATCATCCTCTTGAACACACCAGCAGCTCCAATCCCCCTCCATTTTAGTATGAAATTTGACAAATGATCGATTTAGGGTTTGTGTTGGGCGATTTTAGCAACTAGCAATTTCAATTTTCAAATAAAATTAAATGGAATAACAATTTCAATAGACTTAGTCAATCATTGTTGATTTAGGATTTAGATTTGTGGGTAATAGTAGTTCAATGGGTATGTATTGTAGGTGAGATATGCAGAGAAAAAAATATGATTCTTTCTTTTGTGGGTGATACGCCTTCTAACCCTTCAACTTTTTTATATTGACATTTTGTCCTTTCATCCCCCATTTAAATATTTAGTAGTTAAATGACAATTTTACCCTTAAATTGACTACAGATTTAAACAAGGTTAGTGTTTTGGACTGTTTTAGCAATAAAAGAAAAACATTAATGACTGATTTAGCAACAAATTCTCATTTTGGACTAATCTAGCAATTTGGAACAAACTTCAAGGACGAATTTGGCAATTTACTCAATAGTTTAGAATCTTAGGTTTTATATGAACAATATTAATTCAAAAGGTTAAATACATTAACATAAATGTAAATATCTAAGAAAGATTCTTAAATCTTGGATTACACGTTTTATTTATAAATCTAACATAGTTTTGTTCAAAAACCCGAACCAAGCCATAACTAAAATCGAAACCGAACAGTTTCCAAAAAACAAAAACCATTCTGTTACGGTTATAGTTTTACCATAAAACCAAACTGAACCAGACGTACACACCCCTACAACTACAACAAGCAACAAAGGCTACCAATGCAAGCCTCTTTTTTTCGTGGGCTAGCCGAATTTTGTTTTCGGCATGTGGGCTAGTTCCAGTTAGTGGGCTGCTATTATTTCATTGTGAATACCTAAATCCTTTTTCGTGTGGGCTCTGCCTAGTTAATTCCTACATAACAAAATCCAATAAAGTTCCAAGTCTTTTATAGCTCTTTAATATCCAACCCTCTTTGAATTTATAACAGTTTTGTTATCCTTTTTATTTAACTAGTGGGATTTGCAGCGTTACATTACTCGGGTTATACTGGTTCAGTACATTATGCAATAGCAGTCGTGATATGCCTAAGAGGATAACAATACAACTTTTACATTGATCAAAAATCATAAATAAAAATATCAGAACCGATTTCAATTAAACCAATATTAGTACCAATGTTGTTCGGTCAGAATCAGTATGTTTTGTTAGGGTGCCGGCAATGGATAGCCTACGATACCAAAAGAAGGCACTTTATTTTGAACACCACTCAATTGTCAACAAAATATATCATAATATCGAGAGAAAAAAAACTTATATCATAATGTCAAAAAAATAATAATAATGAACACAAGCTAGCAGAGGAAATCTAATTAAAATGAAATTTAAACGGGTTAAAAAAGTACATTATTTATAGCAATAAGAGGTAAAATTGAAAAATTAAAAGAATAAAAATGTAATAACAATAACAATCTATAATCTATAACTATATACAAAGAAAAAGGTGTTGTTTGACATGGCACTCATTGGGTCATCTTCTTCCATTAAATGTGCCACGTGGCACTTTATGGGAATTTAAAAAAAAAATATTACCATCATATATAATCCTCATCTTCTCTCAAACCCTAATCTCATCTTCTCATTCACGCTTCCTCTCTATTCCTTTTTCCATAACCAATATCTTCTCAAAATATTGCTTCTTATTTCCATAACACACACAGTTTCTCCTAATGCACATCGCCTCCTTTTAAAACGGTCGTAATCATCGCAAAAGCAGTAGCGGAGAGGTAAAGACGTCTCCAATCTATACTATATTATAAATCATGAGGGGATTCCAACCAAATTTAAGTAATTACAACTTATAATGCATATGGTACAATAACTTAATGAAGGTAGTAAATGGGTGAAGTTGTCCTTTTACATTAATAATTAAGTTGATTATGAAATAATAAAGTTATTAGTGACTATCCATGTTTCTAACTCCTTTATAAGTTATTAGTAACTATCCATGTTCCTAACTCCTTTATCTCATTTATGTTTATACCTTCTGTTAGAGCCCTATAAATAGTGACCATTGTGTTGTAATTATATGCATCTCAATAAAACAACTCTCTCATTTCTTATTCTCTTTATAATCTTTGGTTTGTTAGTAGTCATTGTCACCTGCTTCTTTCTTCAATTTGTACCTTTATGAGGCCTTATTCTTATTGATATCTTATGGTTGCCTTTCTACCATGAAAACAATTAATGGACCATTTTCTTTTGTTTTTGTAGATTCATAAGGGATTTTGTGTACGAGAATATTGCGGATAACCGTTATGTTGTATTTGGTCGTTCAAAATTTTGTGAAATATAGGGTACTAATCTTAAGGTAACCTTTTGTTCACCATTAAAACAAACATTATGTGTTTATGTCCCCGACCAATCCATACTTTGTTGTTTTTATAATCTTAAGTTGATTATGAAATAATAAAGTTATTAGTGACTATCCATGTTCCTAACTCCTCTATCTCATTTATGTCTATACCTTCTATTATAGCCCTATAAATAGTGGCCGTTGTGTTGTTATTATGTACATCTCAATGAAACAACTCTCTAATTTCTTATTCTCTTTATAATATTTGGTTCTTTAGTAGGCATTGTCACCAGCTTCTTTCTTCAATTTGTACCTTTATGAGACCTTGTTCTTACTAATAGTTAGCCAAGGTACACCTATCCCTAATCCAATCTTATCTTACCCCCATATTAATATACTTAATTTGTACCTTTGTTTGTTTAATCTTGCAGCCCTCAAAATCTTTCAGATCAAAGCTTCAATTACTGTTTATTTATCCCTACAATTTCTTACAATTCATCTCTTATTCCTTAATCTCCATCACCTTTTACCTATTGATGTTTAATTTTTTTTTTATTAATTCATCAATCTTTCTTAATTTAGGGTTTGGGTTTGATTTTGTGAAAGTTCATTGATTCTGTAAGAACATTGTGGGGTTCGGTAAGTTTGCTGGTTAATCATGATTCTGTATTAATTTTGATTCAAAGATTATTAGTTTAAGCACAAATTAACACTTAGGGTTTTGATTTCAATTAAAATATTATTATTTTTTTTGCTGAAATTTAGCTCAAAAACTTGAATTATGTAGAAATTATAAATTGAATTTGTTTGTGATTGAAAAATGAGGTTTATGGATATAAATTTATTTTGTAATGTTTATATTTATTTAGAAAGTTACAAAATTCATTTGTAACCATTGACCATATTAGAGTGTCACTGATAGTAGTTTTGTATGCATACTGCAGTTATGGAAATAAGTTACAGACTTTATGATTTAATGTTGTGTGCTCGTATTATGTGTAAGATTACAGTTAGAGATTCATATTTTTCTATACATTATGTTGAATTTTGTATACTGTGTACACATGTTGCAGGTTGTGATGGGAACTAAAAAGGTTTTTTATTATTATTTAGTTAGGGTTTTTTATGGTGTTGTTTGACTTGTGTTCTGTTTGTAGGATAAGCTTCAGAACCTAGCTGGCCAACACTCGGATGTTCTTGAGAATCTATGTCTAGCTGGCCTATTAATGTTTGACCGGTGATATGTTTGTAAAATAATCCCTGAGTTTCCATGACCTTGACTTTATACGTTTGAAAGTGTGTTTGAATGTTTGACACGACTACATAAGACTTGACATCTCGTTGGTGACCCGTTACATCAGTTCATCGATTACATAAAGTCCACAAACAAGTAATGCACGTAAAACACTTAGTTTATATCAAAGATTCACAATTTTCCACGTTGGTGCAAATGGGACTTTTCCAATCTCATTTGCACACTTTGTCTTTAGTCATTCACATTAACATAATGGACCTTTGGTAAGAATGAGTCGATATGGTGCAAATGGGTTTACATTTCTCTTATTCGCACAGTCAATTGTGCGAATGGGAAAACTTCCCACTCATTTGCATGGTCGACCATGCGAATGGGAACCCATTCGTACCTGCATAATTGTTAAGCTATTTTGACGAACATAAACCCTTCAAACCCAATCGAAAACTTCACGAAATGCAACCAAATACTGCAGTCACACATATCTATCCTAATAACATGTTACTACACCTATTTCAGTCATCAATCTGTCTGTTTTACATACCAAATCACAACTTTACCCAAAAAGGAAAGTATCAAAACAACATCATTTCCAGATTATTAAGCACATATTAACCCGCCTTAATGAATCCCTAATCACATTATCATAATCATATTCATGTTTCAAACCCTAGGCTTCTATAATAAACCCCCCAAATGGGTAAAAGTTCATAAAACAATCAATAATCACACATACAATCCCTAACCATGCTCCTAAACAACCCATAATCATCTCAGCAACATTCAAACATCATTTAATCACATATAACACATAAATTACGAAGATATGGTCACAACATTATTTAAATTTAGGTTTTTTTGAAGAAATTCATTGTTTAGGTCTAGATCTAGTTTAGAAAGATGTTATAAAAGTTTTTATTTAAAAAACACTTAGAAATCAGAGATGGACACTTAAGGTTTGTCAGAAATGTATAAAAATGTATTGAAAAGGGTTTAGATGATTAACACACATTGAATCTTCACTTGATATTGATATAAAACTCGTTTTTGCTTTAGGATCCAAGAAATATGGGCAAAAACTCATTTCTACATGTTAGGGTTTGAGAGAGAGCACTTGGGAGCAAGTTAGGATTGTGAAATGATGAAAATGAGGCAAAGAGATATATTAATACTCTACTCCCATTCGCACTGCTAAGTGTGCGAATGGGTTGATCGTCGTGCGAATGGGACTTCAAGCTTCTCAATCGCATCCTCTCCCATGCGAATGGGATGTCTACACTACTCATTCACACCTACGACCCCAAAATGACATTTTAACATACATTAACATACTAAATCATATAAACATGCATCCATAAGTTGTTAATTGATTGTAGAACATGTAATACTTGATAAGTTACTCCAATTATATGTTTTCACCAACAAAGGGACTCAAGACTCGTGTGTTTTCCCTAAAATGATTCCCCCGAATCATTGAACTATAGATAACTATAGACATTATGCAAGTATGAACCAACTCCCGATGGTTCCTCCGAATCATCGAACCGACTCAACTAACCCCGTTAAGTACGTTATATAAAATCTTCTGCTAAGGTAGACTTATATGTTTGTAAAAAGTATTAACATGAGTTTGTCGGGTGTCACAGCAAAGAAAAAAGGCATTAGATGATGCAAATCTGTTCGAAGACCAATCAGAAGAAGACAAGGTTGAATCAGACCACCAATCCAACCACAACCTGATTCCCCTTTTGGCCGTGTTTTTTGTGTGCCTAGCACCTTTGGAACCTTTAATTTACACAACAGCAGATATGTTACGATTTTCAGTTGAAGGAAACGGGATCCCTTTTCCCTCCGTCGCTGCCTTAAGCAGTCGGGTATCATGAGCCACCTTATTCGCACGTTCATATGTTAAAGCCGCTTATTCTGGATGCAATTTAGGGCTGGGTTCTTATGAAGTTGGAACAAGGTCTGTTAAAACTTCCCCAATCGAGCTTCCTTTATCTGAATCCATGATGGAACACGTTAGTTGAAACAAGCATGGTTTCATGTAACACCCCAATACCAATTGTTCGTCTAATTATGCCACTAGGCGTGATTAGCAAAATTATTAAAACGAGATCCGAACAAAGAAAGAACACAGGTTATGTTCTAACATAGAAATAATCTAGTTAGTGTTATTAATCTTATTAACAAGCTAATAAATAAGAAAAACTAGCTTGAATAGCTAGTTTCATAAGAAATGACAATTGGAGATTTTTGGAGGGACCATAGTTGCCAAAATGGGAAACTTATGGGTGCATCATGTTGAAAAGGGAAGAACACACACACATAAGTGTGTGTGTCGATTATAATCAGGAGATTTATCTCCTTCAACCTCCAACCCTAAACACTCAAGAACATGCTTGAATCCAAGCCAAATCAAGGGGCTTTTCGATGCTCTAGCAAGAAACAAGTCATCTAAGGCCTAATGAACATCAAGGTACCTTCTATTTGATGTAATTTGATGTTAATACCCGTTTTTTATTTGGTCAAAAACTAGGGTTTTGATAAAACATGAAATTTATGGTTAAAAGAGGTTGCTCTAGTCTTGGGGAACCTCAAACATACCTAATTTAGTTACAAATCACACTTAATATGTGTATTTGGTTTTGATCATATGATTATGTTCATGTGTAGAATTTGGGGTTTAACCTCTAGGTTGAATCAACTTATATCTAGTAATCTTTGTGACTCTTAGGAGTTGTTAATATGAGAAATTTAGACAAAATGGTCTAAATAATGTATTATGATGATGATTAGACAAATGGTTATGTTTTGGCTAGTCTTGAGCTTTAAAACTAAACAAATTGGTAGGTGCACACCAAGTGTTCGATTAAATGCCAAATTGGTAAACACTAGTGAAACTATGAAGTTAGAATCATGTAAGAGCTATCAATCGTATGTGATATTGGTTTGTAATAAGCCAAGTTAATTGCATATTCTATATAAGAAAATGGCTATGGATTTAGCTATAAATGGGTAATGAATACATGATTTATGGATAGTGAATTAATTCCATGTTATGTATTCTAATAATCAAGTTTGACATATCCCTAAGTAGGTACAAGAACTAGGGATGCAAACGGGTCAAACGGATGCAAGCAATGCGTATGGAAGCAAGAACGTATATGAGGTAAGTTGTGCTTACACCACTAGACTATAACATAGCTTAATTGTTGTATACATTCGTCTTGAATCTAGTGTATGTGATAATGGTAAATCCCAAGGGGTGGAATGTATTACATGAGTTGCCTTATGTGCACTCAAAATAAAACGTGGTTTACGACCTTAATCGAGACAATGAGTTATGACTGAATGGTGAAATTCATCAAACGGGTCAATTAAGAAGGCATGTGAGAAATGATGTTTTAATCCAAATGGAATCAATTGAATGAAATCATTAAGCATGATGTTAAATGGGTCAACTTGTGTCATTTGAACCATAGGTAAAAACTTGTGTAATATAGTATCTTGAACTATAGGTCAAAACGGGTCAAATGGTGAAGTCCTCATCATTTGAGTCCAACACTTGATGCTTGTATTCCAAGCATTAAGATTCACGAGCTTAAGCGGATCAAATGGCAAAGTATTATCCCTTGACTTCCGAGAAATTAATGTGTCTATCTAGAAAGCACGCAGGTAAATGTACTTGCGCATGCACGCTTGATGCTAAGAATCATGGAGGATAAGAACAAGGTATGGATATGGTTCAAGGCCAACCGGTAAGTCCGTAGCTAATTAAACGCCTTCGGGCGAAGCAACATGGGTACTAAAACTACCCATATGAAGTGTGGGTGCAAATCAAGTAAGTTATTTCCATAACTATGGATAATACGCGCTAATGCGCTTATAATTTACTAAACAATTGAAAACTTTAGAAAAGGTGAAAATCTAAATCCGGAAGGACTTAGAGGTTTTTAAACATGTCAATGAGTCAAAAGCAATGGGCTTGAACCAAGAAGTGTCGCCACGAATGGCTAAATCGAAAGATTTAGCTAGGAGGGGCATTTTGGGAATTTAAAAAGATTTACTAAAGGATAAATCTAATAATCGGAATCATAATGAACAAATCGGACAAACACCTTAATTGGTCAAGTGTCTAATGACTTGACAACGTAAACTAGATGTGTTGCGCATGGTCAAATGGTGTTATGGTTAAGTTAAATGTCTAAATGGGTCAAATGGGGTAAAAGTCGCCATAAACACCTAAAACTTTGAACCGGGTCATAGCATTATGAACCGGACTATAATTTCAGTCAAACAAAGGTTTATTTAGTCGGCAAGTCAATATTTAGGCTTCGGGAATCATCAAATGCGGTTGCGACATGATTCCCATGCTTAAAAATCACCGAACTTACATCAGAAGCTGTGAGCGGCCGCTCACAGAGACCGCGCGGCCGCTCACAGAGAACAGCATGACGACGCGATCTTTAAATTTGCATATAAAATCGTAGAAAAATCGCTAGGAGGTGTTCTTTATATGCCTGGAAAGCTCTCGGAGCGTAGAACAATTCTTATTTGAAAGTCAGAGTCGGATTTTGGGTTTTAGAAGGGGTAAAAGCGATCCGAACAGCTGCTGCGCAAAAGTTGCAGCAGTTTGTTCTCCTGATAAAGGGGCCGTTTGGCCTGGTTCGTTCCGTTTTAACGGGTAACGACTACCGTACTAGTTTAAATGTATCATTGACAATACACTAACCATTCTTTGTGTGATGGTGCTAGGTAAACAAGTGGAGGAAGTCCCGGAGCAAGGATCAAGTCGCGATAAGATCCGAACACGCCCGAACACTCATCAAGCTTCCGCAATAGAATTCAAGAGTCTCTCGTGAAATTGTAAAATTTTACCATATGTTTCAATAGTTAAAATGTAAATATCAAAAAGTATTGATCACCATAATTTAAGTTTTTCTTAAATATCAAAGTTTTAATCGGGAGTGGTTTTAAGTAAGGTCAAAACCCGTATGATTAGGCGTTGATCGCGTGATTACGGGTTAGGGTCTTACAAGTGGTATCAGAGCCATAGGTTTGAGGGATCCGAGGGTCGGGAAGGACACTTGGACTCAAACCGTGCGCTCAAAGTGTTGAAGGGCGTTTGGTTCGAGACTTGATCGAGGAATCCGGTAAGTAATACCTATGACAAACATCCATTTTAATCGGAAATTTTTATAGGTAATCAATAGTGATATCGTGTAGATACATGCTATCTCAAAAGCTTGATAAGGAAATGGTTAGGTACTCATGGGGCCTATCCAAAAGATTGATTCGGGCAACGGAAATCTCGCATAACAAGAATTCTAACATCACTATTGCAGTGATGCATACTAAAACTGAAATGTCACGTTACTAATTAATTGAAATTATAAATGTGACAGGGATGATAACATTTTATTTGATCGAGGGAGGATCAAATGATTCACCAAACGAGGTTGTAGAGGGTTCGGGAGCACGGCTGATGGCATGCTCACTATGGACCAAGTCAAGTAACGACTCGGGCTAATGGATCAGTAACGAAAGGGAACACGGGAGCAAGTATCAAACAGGTACATGCTCGAAATCATAGTAGGTGCATTAGTATGCAATTATCACTTGAAGAGTGATAATTGCATATGCAAGCAATAAGCAAATGTAAAAGGTGCATAGTTCACGATAATGAACGATCAATGCACAAACTTAACTTGAACATCGAGACCGGGTTGGGGTAATCATCCCAAATTAATGTTTAGAAAAGCATTGTGATCATACCAATGAGTGTGATCACACAAAGCTTATTAAAACGAAAACACATCGCTTTTTCTTAATGAATAAAGTTAAAAACCCAACATTGAATAATTTATCAAGGAAGGGTTTTACCAAATAAAATAAGGGGCACAATCATGAACTGAAGCTTTGCTTACATAGGATGTGATGTACTAATTATAACAAGTCCATATGTACCATATGCGGATTGCTTACCCTGGCCAGGTAAGTGTTAAACATATGATACCATGGGTTTCTTACAATTGATACGTATACAACCTATTTAACAAAGGCTTAGTAAGTGTGAGGTGCCGGGGGATTTTGGACGTAGTCCACTGTCTAACACGGCAGGGATGCAAACCATGCAAGACCTTGAGTGAGGCACCAGCTAGAATACGCTGGGCTAGAAAAGAGGACAACAAACTGGAGCGTTTGGACGTAGCCCACTGTCTAACACGGCAGGGATGCGAACCATGCAAGACCTTGAGCGAGGCACCAGCTTATACGCTGGGCTAGCAAAATGGGCAATATACGATACAAGTTATCCTGGGTTAATACAAAGATTGACTTGAACCTTAATCAAGGTTTAGTCATAAAGAGATTTAGTTTGGAAATAGACTTGAACCTTAATCAAGGTTGAGTCATAAACAGATTTAGCTTGAAAACAGACTTGAACCTTAATCAAGGTTAAGTCATAATTAAACTCAGACTTTTATAGAAGGTTAAATTCGTAAAGAGGGACTTGAACCTTAATCAAGGGTTGGGTCATAATCACATTCGGGTAAGTCGTGAATCTCCATATTATAACATAAACAGCGGGATTGGGCCATGATAAATCAGTAATTCTTTCAACCCTCGGGTTAAGGATGAAAAAGGGTGTAAACTACAATAACATTAGATTGTATCGTTGGTACAATTTAAAGCAAATTATGATAACAGTCGGATTGTGTAGTTATTACAATCCGATGCACACCGTGATAATAAGAGATTAGTCGATACAAATACGTTGTAATGACGAATCAACACCAGGTTTTATAAAAAGGAAACCAACCTCAATTTATATTGAGATTGGTAATCAGAAAGAGGACTTTTAGAAACTAAGCGTTCTTAATATATAAACGATTTGAAATCTAAAACTCAAAAGTCTTTAAACGGGTCGATTGGGGCAATGACCACCAATCGAGTTAGCAAAACGGGAACTTGGGCAAAACACATAAATGGCAAATTCTTAAAATAAGGATTAGCCAAAGAAAGGAAAATGTTAGTGTAAAGCAAGGTTTGTTTATAACATTATAGCAAACCAAGAAGAAACGAGGGTTGGATTCGGGGATGAATCCAAGAAGCTAGAAAACGGTTATGTTAAAAAGTCGGGCTAGTCTTGGAAACCAAGACAAATTACTTGTTAGTAATAGAAGCATAGACATGTATGCATATGCATGCTACAATCGAGTATTACAGTAGATGCCCTAAGGTGCATGATAGAATGACTCCTTAAACCATTACATCATTCGGGATAATGGTAGATGGGGATAGTCGACAGATCTAAGGAAGACCTATGAAGAACATAAGTAGCTAAAATGTCGGGTAGGGGGTAAGTATGTAGATATTGCCCCTAGTTAACCGAAATAATAGAATGACTCAAGTCATATTATGAAAGCTAAGGCTTCCATATAATAAAAGTTAGAAAGCCGAGTAAAGGGATACAAACAATAAGTATATAGTACTACTCGTTAGACTATAGAATGTCAAGGGATTGAGTGGTGCACAAAATTGATTAGAGACACTAAGGTTCTTGGCTGCGACCAAAGCAACAACACCAGAAAGGTTTCGAGGACGAAACCTCTTTAAGGGGGGTAGACTTGTAACACCCCAATACCAATTGTTCGTCTAATTATGCCACTAGGCGTGATTAGCAAAATTATTAAAACGAGATCCGAACAAAGAAAAAACACAGGTTATGTTCTAACATAG
Source organism: Ambrosia trifida (assembly GCA_028751855.1). Taxonomy (NCBI): domain Eukaryota; kingdom Viridiplantae; phylum Streptophyta; class Magnoliopsida; order Asterales; family Asteraceae; genus Ambrosia; species Ambrosia trifida. The sequence continues at coordinate 114,417,355 of CM054124.1, forward strand.
AAATAATCTAGTTAGTGTTATTAATCTTATTAACAAGCTAATAAATAAGAAAAACTAGCTTGAATAGCTAGTTTCATAAGAAATGACAATTGGAGATTTTTGGAGGGACCATAGTTGCCAAAATGGGAAACTTATGGGTGCATCATGTTGAAAAGGGAAGAACACACACACACATAAGTGTGTGTGTCAATTATAATCAGGAGATTTATCTCCTTCAACCTCCAACCCTAAACACTCAAGAACATGCTTGAATCCAAGCCAAATCAAGGGGCTTTTCGATGCTCTAGCAAGAAACAAGTCATCTAAGGCCTAATGAACATCAAGGTACCTTCTATTTGATGTAATTTGATGTTAATACCCGTTTTTGATTTGGTCAAAAACTAGGATTTTGATAAAACGTGAAATTTATGGTTAAAAGAGGTTGCTCTAGTCTTGGGGAACCTCAAACATACCTAATTTAGTTACAAATCACACTTAATATGTGTATTTGGTTTTGATCATATGATTACGTTCATGTGTAGAATTTGGGGTTTAACCTCTAGGTTGAATCAACTTATATCTAGTAATCTTTGTGACTCTTAGGAGTTGTTAATATGAGAAATTTAGGCAAAATGGTCTAAATAATGTATTATGATGACGATTAGACAAATGGTTATGTTTTGGCTAGTCTTGAGCTTTAAAACTAAACAAATTGGTAGGTGCACACCAAGTGTTCGATTAAATGCCAAATTGGTAAACACTAGTGAAACTATGAAGTTAGAATCATGTAAGAACTATCAATCGTATGTGATATTGGTTTGTAATAAGCCAAGTTAATTGCATATTCTATATAAGAAAATGGCTATGGATTTAGCTATAAATGGGTAATGAATACATGATTTATGGATAGTGAATTAATTCCATGTTATGTATTCTAATAATCAAGTTTGACATATCCCTAAGTAGGTACAAGAACTAGGGATGCAAACGGGTCAAACGGATGCAAGCAATGCGTATGGAAGCAAGAACGTATATGAGGTAAGTTGTGCTTACACCACTAGACTATAACATAGCTTAATTGTTGTATACATTCGTCTTGAATCTAGTGTATGTGATAATGGTAAATCCCAAGGGGTGGAATGTATTACATGAGTTGCCTTATGTGCACTCAAAATAAAACGTGGTTTACGACCTTAATCGAGACAATGAGTTATGACTGAATGGTGAAATTCATCAAACGGGTCAATTAAGAAGGCATGTGAGAAATGATGTTTTAATCCAAATGGAATCAATTGAATGAAATCATTAAGCATGATGTTAAATGGGTCAAGTTGTGTCATTTGAACCATAGGTAAAAACTTGTGTAATATAGTATCTTGAACTATGGGTCAAAACGGGTCAAATGGTGAAGTCCTCATCATTTGAGTCCAACACTTGATGATTGTATTCCAAGCATTAAGATTCACGAGCTTAAGCGGATCAAATGGCAAAGTATTATCCCTTGACTTCCGAGAAATTAATGTGTCTATCTAGAAAGCACGCAGGTAAATGTACTTGCGCATGCACGCTTGATGCTAAGAATCATGGAGGATAAGAACAAGGTATGGATATGGTTCAAGGCCACCCGGTAAGTCCGTAGCTAATTAAACGCCTTCGGGCGAAGCAACATGGGTACTAAAACTACCCACATGAAGTGTGGGTGCAAATCAAGTAAGTTATTTCCATAACTATGGATAATACGCGCTAATGCGCTTATAATTTACTAAACAATTGAAAACTTTAGAAAAGGTGAAAATCTAAATCCGGAAGGACTTAGAGGTTTTTAAACATGTCAATGAGTCAAAAGCAATGGGTTTGAACCAAGAAGTGTCGCCAAGAATGGCTAAATCGAAAGATTTAGCTAGGAGGGGCATTTTGGGAATTTAAAAAGATTTACTAAAGGATAAATCTAATAATCGGAATCATAATGAACAAATCGGACAAACACTTTAATTGGTCAAGTGTCTAATGACTTGACAACGTAAACTAGATGTGTTGCGCATGGTCAAATGGTGTTATGGTTAAGTTAAATGTTTAAATTGGTCAAATGGGGTAAAAGTCGCCATAAACACCTAAAACTTTGAACCGGGTCATAGCATTATGAACCGGACTATAATTTCAGTCAAACAAAGGTTTATTTAGTCGGCAAGTCAATATTTAGGCTTCGGAAATCATCAAATGCGGTTGCGACATGATTCCCATGCTTAAAAATCACCAAATTTACATCAGAAGCTGTGAGCGGCCGCTCACAGAGACCGCGCGGCCGCTCACAGAGAACAGCATGACGACGCGATCTTTAAAATTGCATATAAAATCGTAGAAAAATCGTTAGGAGGTGTTCTTTATATGCCTGGAAAGCTCTCGGAGCGTAGAACAATTCTTATTTGAAAGTCAGAGTCGGATTTTGGGTTTTAGAAGGGGTAAAAGCGATCCGAACAGCTGCTGCGCAAAAGTTGCAGCAGTTTGTTCTCCTGATAAAGGGGCCGTTTGGCCTGGTTCGTTCTGTTTTAACGGGTAACAACTACCGTACTAGTTTAAATGTATCATTGACAATACACTAACCATTATTTGTGTGATGGTGCTAGGTAAACAAGTGAAGGAAGTCCCGGAGCAAGGATCAAGTCGCGATAAGATCCGAACACGCCCGAACACTAATCAAGCTTCCGCAATAGAATTCAAGAGTCTCCCGTGAAATTGTAAAATTTTACCATATGTTTCAATAGTTAAAATGTAAATATCAAAAAGTATTGATCACCATAATTTAAGTTTTTCTTAAATATCAAAGTTTTAATCGGGAGTGGTTTTAAGTAAGGTCAAAACCCGTATGATTAGGCGCTGATCGCGTGATTACGGGTTAGGGTCTTATATTTCACTTGAAATCCCAACATTGGGTACCAAATCCTCCAATTTTGTGGCCGAAAGCAACACATCAGACTCTTTTTCTCTTTTTTTCAGTGCCGCACCATGAGAAACGTAAAGGCTTTCACTTTTTTGGTTCCACCATCAATAAATACATCTAAATCCAGAGGGATTTGTGGATTTGGGGGATAGATGGTGGGATTTGGTCACTAAATGATGAAAATACAATCCTTCCATAGTAGTGGAGTGGTAAAGAGGCCTTATGTTCACTTAGGTGATCAAGGGTTCAATTCCTACTTTCAACATTTATGGTTGGATATTTTGCCAAGTGATGGTTGAGCCTACCCTTTTAGGAGGGGCCAGGTTTGATTTTGATGGCCCCCCGGTTTTCTATTACCGTGCATTTACTCCAGAGAGGCTTGCCTCTTGTAGAGGGTGCAACATCTGTCAAGTGGCAGGTGGCGGGATATTTTCCGGTGGAAGCCTTAGTGCCCCTTATGCGCAGCCTCGACTCGCTTGTGGGTCGGCCACTCTCGCGTCAGCGTGGACCCGGTTAAGACAACATAGTCTGACCATTATAAAGTGGCTAGGGGATCCCCTTCTGGGGGGTTGTGATGAACTCTGCCACAAAATAGAAAATCACCTTCCAAAAAAATGATGAAAATACAGGTATAAGGAAGAGAAAAAACGTAAAAGGGGTTGAGAGATATGATTAATTAGTGAATTGGCATGTAACGGGTTTTTTTTAATAAAAAGGGACAATTTATGGGATTCTCACCAAAATTTACCTTTGAAAAAGGTGTCTCTTATTTGCACCATCCCAAAACTTATTTGCACTAGCCTCTACAGCTCGTAGAGGCCCCTACAGGTCGTAGAGGGTCCTGTGCGGCTTGTAGAGGCCTCTATGAGCCGTAGAGCCCTGTGTCAATCATTGCAGTTTGGACATTGAATGTTCAGTGGGCCCCACCTATACGACTCGTAGAGGCCTCTAGGAGTCATATAGGGATGTGGTTTTCAATGCTCTACACCTCTACAGCCTGTAGAGGCCTCTACGAGCCGTAGAGAACCCTTAAAAAAAAATTAGTGATAATCTGTGTCAACGCTCGAGTATCGATGCAAAGCAATAACATAGAATGCAAATTCTCAAATCCCAAAGACACTCACATGTATACTATTGCAGTAGGTAGCAACCACCGACTAAAACATTGCAACCGCTCCCCACTGATTCTTCCTTCATACCACACCTACACTTTGTTTCTTTCTTGTTAACAACATTCCTATCCCCATAACTGCTCTCTGTTCTATTCCATTAATAGAAACCCCCTTCATTCAACAATCTTTACTTCAAACCATTTGTTCCTCAACCAAGTATGGGAAATCTCAAAGACTTTCTTCAAGTTTTCTGCATTGCAACTGCTGATACAAAGTTTGAAGAGCTTCTTTTCCTTTCCCAATCTGTCCAATCCAATCTCACAACCTTTTCCCCTTCTTCTTCCTCAAAGGTACACTCTCTTGTGTTTCTTTGCTATCAATTTAGGATTTTGTGATGTGGGTCTGTATAAAAATGTGATCTTTATTGTGGGTTTGTATTAAAATGTGATCTTTATTGTGGGTATGTATAAAAATGTGATCTTTATTGTGGGATTGTTTAAAAATGTGATATTTATTGTGGGTATGTATAAAAATGTGATCTTTATTGTGGGAATGTTTAAAAATGTGATATTTATTGTGGGAATGTATAAAAATGTGATTTTTATTGTGGGTATGTATAAAAATGTTTGATCTTTATTGTGGGTCTGTATAAAAATGTGATCTTTATTGTGGGTCTGAATAAAAATGTGATCTTTATTGTGGGTCTGTATAAAAATGTGAGCTTTATTGTGGATATGTATAAAAATGTGATTTTTATTGTGGGGATGTTTAAAAATGTGATCTTTATTGTGGGTATGTTGATATATATACAGGTGCAAGTTGTAGTTGTAGATGTGTCAGTTGGATCAAATGAGATAAGCAGCTTTAAAGATTTTAAATTTGTGTCAAGAAAAGAACTTTTGTCTGTGTACTCTGAATATGAAAACATACCAGAAATTCAAATCCCAGAAGTTAGGGGAGAAGCCGTTGGAGTCATGAATAAAGCACTCACTCTTTATGTTAAGAAAGCACACCAACGTGGTGTTGTTGCTGGTGTTATCGGGCTAGGTGGCAGTGGAGGGACATCTATATTATCACCTGCTTTCAAATCTTTGCCCCTTGGTGTACCCAAGATTATTATATCAACTGTTGCTAGTGGTCAAACGGAACCTTATATCGGGACGTCTGATTTGGTTTTGTTTCCGTCAGTTGTGGATATTTGTGGGATTAATAATGTGAGCAGGGTTATTTTGGCTAATGCTGGTGCTGCGTTTTCCGGGATGGTTTCTGGACGGCTGATGAGTTTAAAAGAATCTTTGAATTCCGGTAGTGACAAATGTACGGTTGGTTTAACCATGTTTGGGGTTACAACGCCTTGTGTAAATGCGGTAAAAGAAAGATTGAATAAAGAGGGTTATGAAACGCTGGTTTTCCATGCGACTGGAGTAGGTGGCAGAGCTATGGAGGATCTTGTTAGGGGAGGGTTTATACAGGTAAGTTTTGAATTTGATAATTGAATTCTTGGTTGGAAGCTTGAAACTGGGTTGTAAGTGGTTGATGTTGTTATTGTTTACTTTCGGAAGGGCGTTTTGGACATTACAACGACCGAGGTTGCTGATCACCTAGTTGGAGGTGTCATGGCCTGTGATGAATCGCGCTTTGATGCGATAATAGAAAAGAAGATCCCTTTTGTTCTCAGTGTGGGAGCTTTAGACATGGTGAACTTCGGTGCCAAAAATACAATACCTGTGGAATTTCAGCAGAGAAAAATATTTGAGCACAATGAACAGGTAACTGTGCCTCTAAAGATTAGTTTTTTTTTTCTTTTTCTTTTTTATCAAAATTAATATCTTTTATTCCAACAAAAATACCTTCATAATTTACAGGTGTCATTAATGCGAACAACAGTCGAGGAAAACAAGAAATTTGCTGCTTTTATTGCTAAAAAAATAAACAAGTCATCATCAAAGATACGCGTTTGCCTGCCAGAAATCGGCATATCTGCTCTGGATGCACCTGGAAAGCCATTTTATGATACAAATGCTACTGGTACTCTTATAGAAGAACTAAAGAGACTCATTGAGACAACAGATGATAGGAAGGTTAGTTTGGTTATGAATCAAACTACGTTTACCATTTATGGAAATCGTAATCTAATTCATGTTTGATGATAAATTAGGTGAAGGTTTACCAATATCACATCAATGACACTGAGTTTGCAAAGGCTTTGGTTGACTCGTTCTTAGAAATATATGAAAGACCAAGCATTTCTGGTCAGAAACAAAGGGTTATTGAACCCGATGCTTCGAGCATACCCTCCAAGACTTACAGAACAATTCCTTATAACTTAACCAACTTCCCTAATGCAAAACCAGGTTACTGTTAATCTTTGATGCGTGTATGCTGTTATAATAACCACACATCAAGTTACTGATCTTGCTGTTAATTTTATAAAACAGAAACATTAGAAAGAACTCAGGGGGTGCTAGAGATGTTGAGAGACCAAATAAGGCAAGGAAAACCGATAATAGGGGCTGGTGCAGGGACTGGGATATCTGCCAAATTTGAGGAAGCGGGCGGTGTTGATCTGATTGTACTGTACAATTCAGGGCGGTTTAGGATGGCGGGGAGAGGTTCATTAGCGGGGTTGTTACCGTTTGCTGATGCAAATGCTATTGTGGTTGAAATGGCTAATGAAGTGCTGCCAGTAAGTATACTTATGATCTGTTTTATTTTTTCATTTGCTAGTATTTTTGACATGTCGAATGTATAGGTAGTGAAAGAAGTACCCGTTCTTGCCGGAGTTTGTGGGACCGACCCTTTCCGCAGAATAGATCACTTTTTAAAACAGTTGGAATCAATTGGATTCTGTGGCGTCCAAAACTTTCCGACTGTAGGCTTGTTTGATGGTAATTTCAGGCAAAATCTTGAAGAAACCGGGATGGGATACGGGTAGGTGTTTTTATCAGTTTTATTATTATTAATTTTATTTTTCTCAGGTAGGTTGAGGTTGACCCGCAAACACTCTCTTGCCTAATTTATTTATAAAAAAAAATTATTAAATTAATAAACAATGAGTTAGTTGATATATCATAATTCATATATGTGTTTACAGTTTGGAGGTAGAGATGATAAACAAAGCTCATAAAATGGGACTATTAACAACACCATATGCTTTCAACGAAGAAGAAGCCGTTGAAATGACGAAAGCGGGTGCTGATATCATTGTAGCGCATATGGGGCTGACGACATCTGGCTCAATTGGAGCAAAGACTGCCGTGACATTAGAACAAAGTGTGACTCGCGTACAAGCCATTGCAGATGCTGCGCATAAAATCAATCCAGATGCAATTGTGCTTTGCCATGGAGGTCCTATATCTGGTCCGATGGAAGCAGAGTTCATGTTGAAGAACACTAATGGAGTTCATGGGTTTTATGGTGCGTCAAGTCTGGAAAGGTTACCAGTCGAACAAGCTATCAAAGGAACCGTTCAACAATACAAGTCGATAACTTTAGTGTAATGTATCATTACTTTTGTTTGTATGTTTACAGTTTTTATACTATGAAAGTTGTAATAAACAAGAGTACCGCATGCATGTTTGTTGGTACGCTCAAATGGAAAAGTGTTGACGGTTGTGATGCGTATGGTGTTGTGTCGTTCTTGTTCTTTCGGACCGGAATGAAGCATGACCAACCCGTTAGAACAATCAAGTCAATATGCCTGCCTACATGATGGATGTATCAACTATGAACATATATAATATAATATAATCTATCATACAGAACATAAATTTATTTAATGCTTTTGTGAAAGAGATTTTCTTACTAAAGATTTTAACAAAATAAAAAACAATGGATTGAACTGCTAATTATGGATTAAGAAACACAAAAACCTTACCGGTTGGGTTTTGATAGTTTGAAGAGGCCGGTTGCTCAATAGTGCCCGAAAATTTTATACGTATTGAGTCTGAGTTAAGTTAAGGGTCCCTCCCCCGTCGTGAAACGTCTCATCAAACGGGGTAAGGTAAATCAACAAATTCACATTCATTTAAATAATATCGAACTTGACATGACACCCCTACATCCGTTTTAGCAAAATCCTAAAATAGTATAGTATAGTAAAATCTGTTATACTCAAAACTTTTGGGTACATTCTAATAGTACAGTACAGGGGCTTAGAGACAAAGAACAACAGATTAAACTGTTTAATTAATACTGTAATGCATTCGATTTTCGATCCAAATCTAAGATCCCTTCCTTGGTAAGATTAGTGTTTCATTTTTCTTATAATAATTTTAATCTATTAATGTTTCCAATTTATATTATGATATAATATATATAATTTTGTATATCGTAAAACAATATTAAAATTAGAATTTAGGGTTTGTACAGATAGAAGAAAAGAAGTAATTAGTAGACATGAATCCTGATTCAGTGAAATCCACTCTGCAAACTTATGGAAATGTTATGGCTATCAGAAGGTATCTTTTAATGATGCTTTGTGAGTTTAAGTATTTGTATCTTTGATTATTATTATGTATGTATGTATGTGAATTGTGATTGTTATAGGAGGAGTTATTGGCTCAAGAAAAAGCACAAGCATCATCATCTTCTTCTTCTTCTTCTGTTAATGAGGAGGGAGGTTGATTTAGATGAGTTGATGGATGTAAGTTTAAGAAGTTTAGTTAAGTTATAAATTTTTTGTTTTTCATTGTATATTAGTAGTAGTAGTCACATGACATCACACAATATGATCATTTCTACTTTTAGATTTCTTTCAACATAATAAATATTATTGTATCTTAATTGTAGGATCATGGATAAGGCTCTTGCACCAACCTATCTAGATCCCAAGAGGTTTATTTCCGCACTAAAGTTTTTTATTTTGTCTATATATAACTTGACTTGCAGTGTGATTTCATCGTTTTTAAACGTCATGCAGAATTCCCCCTTCTTTGTCACCAAACTAGGAATCAAAACACTTCCATGTGTCGTATTATTCAGGTCAAGGCATTATAATACTATTCTCAGAAAAGGAATTGCAGTGGATAGGCTGGTTGGGTTTCAAGATCTTGGAGGAAAAGACGATTTTAGCACTCGGAGGCTAGAAAGCGTGTTGATAAAGAAAGGTGACGTATTTTCCCCAAAATCATTTTCGTTTCGACTGGTTTTGGTGTCGTGTTGATTATGTTATTTTTTTGTGTAGGTATAATTGATGAGAAGAAAAAGGAAGATGATGAAGAAGCTAAATATGATGAAAGTAGACGCAGGACGGTTCGGGTTTCTGCAAATTATGGTTCTGACTCTGAATGAATAAAGTATGTGTGATGGTCAGTCATATTGTGTAAGATATTTGTTTTCTTTTCTGGATTTATATAAGCGTCGTTTGTACTTCGTTTTAATTAGTTATAAGTTTAGATTTCGAAATCAAATATGAAATCTCATCCTACATAGTTAAACAAACATAACATGACATGAATTTCATTAGTGATCTTGATATATGCTAACATTCTCTTGATCTTGTTAATGAATTGATTCGGTGGTCGATTAACTACGCTTAATGGAAATGACATAACTACACATTTTAATAGCGTTCCTTTCATGGATTGCAATGGAATTGGAATTAGAATTCGCGCGAGAACTATAATTTGGTTTGAAATTTAGATGTGCTTGTTTCATAAAATAGAATGGAATTGAAACGTGGATTCCCTCCCTTTCGTATGTTGTTCAATTACAATTCATTCTTTTGTTGTAACCAACAACATAAGAAGTCGAATACATATTCCTTCCAATTTCATCCGAATTCCATTCCGTGAAACGAACACTACATAAAGGTTAAAACGGACGGTTTGTTCATAACTGGTATCAAGTTGGTCAGATTGATATACTATCAAAACCGAACCATAAAATCTTAAAACAGCCGACTTATTTCGGTTTCAACAGTTTGGTTGTTTTCAAAGGTTTATTAAGAGCAGCTAATTGAAAATCCTGTTTAGGTTTTATCAGCTGTTAGGAAAGAATGTGGCTGTAGTTTAGTGGTAAGAATTCCACGTTGTGGCCGTGGAGACCTGGGCTCGAATCCCAGCAGCCACATTTATTTTTGCTTTTCTGCTGTTTTTATCAACCTTAGGTAGATCTTGCATCCATTAAAAAAAATATATATATTATCTCAAAACTTGGTATTACATCATACAAATAATCATATAACAATAACCAACAAAACATTAAACATGTAACGTGACATTAATATTTTACTGGACAACAAATCTATTTAAGGATTTAATAATTATATAAGCACAATATATATATATATATATATATATATATATATATATATATATATATATATAGGGTAAGTATCCCATGAAAACCTTATTGAGTTGTGAAAACTCTAGAAACTCATCCAATGGATAGCATGCTTCCACATCTCCATTCTTCTTCATTTAACAAAGGGCAAGATGGTAAGTTTACCATGTGGTTGACTAAACTCCTGACACAAAAGTCTCTCTCAATCTTTATATTTTTTACACAGATTACCCATATGTGTCTCCTCTCTCTCCTATTTCATTTTTACATCAAAAAACTTTTCACCTTAATCTCCCCTCTCTCTATTTCTATCTCTCTATGAACACAAAAAAGAAAAAGAAAAATATGCTCGATTCTGTTAACAATCGACGAACAAAGATCTCGGAGGTGGCTTTTCCAACGGATTCCTTGAAACAAGCGCAGATCTAGTGGCTTTCCAAACAGATCTGGTGGCTTTTCCGGTCACAACCATCAGCCCAAAAAAGACGACCACTAAAAGAACTTTGTCCAGACACTTGTCGAAGGAATGGTCAGAGCTTAACCGAGAGCTGGTGAATATTATCATCATCATTGCTTCCCCCCCCCCCCCTCTCTTTCAACAAGATCTGAATGGGGTGGGGGTGGGATCTCGAAACAGATCTGAGTGGGGTGGGAGTGGGATCTCTAACGTGGTGGTTTTTTTGAAAGTGGAGGGTTCTAGATGGTGGTGGGATCTCTAACTCTCTGTTTTGTTATCTTGAAAAGGTCCTCTGAATCAGTTGTGCCTTGTGCCACAACAAGAAGGTAACACTCTTTTCTTTTCTTTTTCTTTATTATTTCTTTTCTTTCAATATACTAGATTAAAAATCAGTGAATATTTGAGTTTTAGTTAAATAAAAAATAAAAACCCTAACGATTTCCTTCAAAAAGTACTTGCATCTTTTTTCTAAAGAATGAGAGTTGAAAAAGCAAACATTTCAGAGCTGAACCGTATCTCTTCCATAATGTGTAGATCTGGTGGTTCTTGATTGGTTATTATATACTATTATATAATAGTCCAAATTTTAGCCCATAAAGAAATCAACAAACTTTGAAGAAGCATTTTGGATAAAAGTTCTTTGCTTGATAGAAGGTGAGTAATTCTTTTTTCAAGTTTTTGTTTATAGCAAGCATTTTTTTAATAGAAAAAGCAAACATTTTTTTTAATAGAAAAAAGATCATGTTACATAAATATATTTTTAAAATGTTCAGTTTTTTTTTTTTTACATTCGACCATTTTTCTTTTGTGCAGATGGATTTTTTGATGAAGGATGTGAAAGAACATGAGATGGGTTGTTATAATGAACATTTTTTATTTGAGACATTTTATCATTTTTTTATTACAAGTGTACATTTAATAATTAATAGATTGTTATGTTCTTTTTATTTCTTTTAAATATAATCAAATGCATTTTGTTTATTTCTACTGTAGATGTTACATAAATCTAACATGGGGATATAAGTTGTAACATAGTAACAAAAATCATAATATACTATAAGTAAAAGATGTAACACGTAACAAAAAGTTGTTTCATGTATATACATGTTTTTATTATAAGTTGACATTTTTGTAACATGTTTTTGTAACAAATATCAATGACACCTATAACATGTTACAACGTAACACATAAGTGTTACAGACAAAACTAACTGATGATACCTATGACATGTTAAAACGTAACACATAAGTGTTACAGACAAATCTGACTGATCGGTTATCCATTAAAAGGTAATAAATTTGAATAAATGTAAAAGAGGGAAGAGAGATGAGTAAACATGTTTTTGTAACATGTTTTAGTCATCATGAGGTTTTGAATATTGATAAAGATGCTAAAGACAAAAGTAGGAAATGAGTAAGAGAGATAAAGAGTAAAAATAAAAAGATAGAGAAAGAAAGTTCTAAAAGGTGGTGAGAGAATGTCATAAATGTCTTGTCCATTGATTCCTCCAATTTTTTGATTCCAACTTTACCCTTTTGGTATCTTTTCCACTTAAAATAATTCATTTAATATTAAAAAAGGTTCCAAGTTGATCTTAACCATTCATTTCATCCATCCAATGGTTGGGATGAGGTTTCCAGAGTTTTCACAACTCAGGAGGGTTTTTATTTTAGCCCAACCCTATATATATATATATATATATATATATATATATATATATATATATATATATAAAGTTCCCTACTTTTTTTAAACAAATAAAAATCGAAATTTTTTTTTAACCGTCAACATTCCTACAAGTTTTTCTGATTTGTCCTCTAAATCCTGTCAATGGACTAATATTCCCCATTTTAACCATTGATTTAGCAAATTGTTGGAAAAACATGTCTTGATTTTCAGCATATTCCTTCACAATCTGCATAGACTCTTGGTTATCCTTAAACAAGATTTGATCAGAACTCAAAACCCCCTTTGACTCCATCAAGTTCTTGTAGTACCCATTATCAAACTTCATGGGGGTCACATTGTCTAGAAAGAACAGGTTTTGATCACCACCTGATTGCGGGCAGTTCATGCGCAATTGTGTCACAAACAGTTTATTTGTATGCTCATTGCCTGTTTTTCCATATAACCTTTGCTTGAAGCTGGTGCACCTAGCATTTCCAATGGTATGACTTCCTGCAACATACATAAAGCAACTTCTTTGAGTTTTTTTTTTTTTTAATTGGGATTTTGTCATTCATCATATATGTTTAAAGATTACCTGAAAGCGCTACAAGATCGACGATGTTGTAACATCGTAAAAATTTCCCCAAATTTTTATACATAAAAAGCCCTTATTTTTTTATTTTATTACATCCTTATATAAAAGTGCCTAAGCTTTTATTCTTCCAAACTCACAACCCATATATATGTATATATATATATATATATATATAATGTATATAATAATAATAATAATAATAATAAATCTGAAATTTTTTTAGAATGTATAAAAAAATTAAAAGTGCTGCAGCCCACTCCCATCTTGTTTTTAAAATTGTTGTTTGTTGTTTGGAGCCCACTGTGCCCGGCCCACGAAAAACAGCCCAAGACCAAGCATGACCCGACCCAAACCCACGTGAGTCTTCTTCTTCCTCGCGTCTGTTTGACCAGCCGGTCAACAGACCTGCAACTGGCCACTTCCTTTTCTGCTTCTAAATTCGCGATTGATAGCCGCGTGATTTCTGCCTTTGACCAACACCTCTAAACCCACATTAAAATCGTCAAACTCGTCTTAATGGTGATACCCGCATTTTCCGGCGACCTTAAAAACTTGCCAAAAATTTCACACGTACATAACTAGTATAAATAGGGCACTCTCTAGCTCGGAAATCTCACACCAAACCAAACCCCACTCTCTTCTTCGTTACAAAACCACTGTACTTGTGCCTTTCACGCTCGCCGGAATCCGAGCTCCGGCCAACCATCTAAACCCCTTCAATTCGACCACCAAATCTGTAAGTCTTTGCACGTTTCTGCTCGGAATTATCTGTAGAACAAAAGCCCTTTCGTTAATTGAATCATCAAGGCCTGTAGCAGGTTCAATCAAGCGGGTGTACTATTTAGGGCTTAAAATTCAAATCTGTAAAGGTATAAAATAAATTCGTTCAATGTAATAATCGTTCTCAGGGTGTGGCTTGGTGGTGGCCACACTTGTGATTAAAACCCAACCCGGTCATAGACCCGGGTTCGAGCCCCATAACCACCAAATATTTTTTTTAGGGATTTAAACATATAATTTTTTTTTCCTAAACTTTTATTATACATTTAAAATACCAAAACAAGTTTATAATCCTATAAAATTTATTTTATACAATTCAAATGGTCAAGTTTATTAAACAATTTTTAATTTTTCAAAAATCTTTTATTTATTATATATAATAAATATTACAAGTTTATTCATTTATAATTGTAAAATTCTATAAAAATATCAAAACGACTTTATAATATTCCACAAAAATTATTCTAAGTTTTTATAACAATAAACTTTTCTGAAATGATTTTTATTTCAGAAAAATCATTTATTTAATATTTTTAATCAATTTTTTGTTAGTTTTAATCATAATTAAATCATAATAAATCCAATTTTTAATATTATTACACCAAAATTTTATAGAAATTATTTCTGACTATTTGGAACAGAAATATAATTTTTAAACTGATAATTCTTTAATTTTAGCAATTTTTAATTATTAAAGTTAAAGTTTGACAATTTGTAATAAATAGATTTAATAATCTATTTTAAAGAAAATAATTTTATAAAAATTATTTTTATACTTTAAACACATTCTTGTGACCATCTTAGATTTAACATTTTATAAAAAGATTTTTGGTTATTTATTTACTAAATTTCTCTCAATTGTCGAATATTTTTAATATTAATCAAACGAGCATTTATCCCCAATTCGAAGCCCTAGAATTTATACATTTGTAGACTAGATAGACTTAGACATATTTTACCTTATTATAGGGTGATACTTGACACATTTGAGCAACACACTATTTTTCAAGAGATAACAGTTGCCAAGGTGAGTTTACATAGCCCCTTTTTCTGTTTTACATTTTGGGGTGAAGCATGTTTAAACATTTTATACACTATCATTTACTCATTCTTACATTGTTGAAACTTATGATTCAATTACACTATCATTTACTCATTCTATCATTTGACTGTAACAAAAAGACACAGTACAATCATTAACAATGATCAAGCCGCCTGTTTAGATTATAGCGCTATAGGTCTGACAAACCCATCCACCGCATAGATTCAGGGATGATCGATAACAGTAATAACATTTAACTAACTTGCGAGTTAGTCAACAGTCGACACAAGGTTTGGTTGTACAAAGACGCATTGTTACATGTCGGTATCATTCTCTATCATCATACAACTTTGGATGTTGTACAACTAATGTCATCAATTATTTTCAAAAACCTATGTATTCTCACCAACATTTGTTGACCCAAAACATTTTCAACTTAACATGTTTCAGGTTCTACTTGCTTGAAGAATTGCTTGAAGATATGTGCATAGTTTTATCCAATTTGATGTACGAATTCTTGTAGAACAATTGTATGTAAATTATTTAAATCAATTAATGAAATTTATTATTCACCATGAGCTACTGAACAATCATCAATACGTGACATCCCGATGTTTCCGCCATCGGTTGGGGTGTTACAGATTGGTATCAGAGCCATGGTTATAGGGAATTAGGTTATTAGAAAAATAATCTAGTCTATAACCATAGGACTTAATCAGTACTTGCTTCTTTACTTGCTAATCTCTATCTCCCTCCTCCTTTTTATCCCTACTATCATCCTTACAAGAAGATGCTCTACATCACTGGATCTACTCTTAGACTAATAGGACAAAATCCTCAGGTTTAACCTGAAACACCTTGAGATCTCGTCGAAGTTCTAGATTTTAATAACGAACACGTGCAATCTGGAAGGGTGAACGCCTGTATTCTGAGTCTTCTGTCTAGGCTGGCATTGCGCATATATCCCAATCAGACGAGGGACCCGGATGCCTACCTGGGAATTCTCGGGATGAGTGTTCACTTATAGGCTAAAGCATGTCTTCATATGTTATTAGAATCTAGAATCTTTGATAAGTCAACGTTTTCGTTTATTCGTTTTAATTAATGAATAAATGATGACATTCCTTATATAACCTCATTCATTTCATTGTGCCTCTTACAGATCATGCCTCCTCGTCGTAGCACTCCCCTTAACAATGGCAGCAATCATGAAGAAGGAAGTAGCAACAACAACAACAACAACAACAATAACAACAACAACCACAACAACAACAATGGTTTCGATGCCCAACTGGCTGCGATCATTTCTCAACAAATGGCGCAACAAATGGCAACCCTGGTTCCTAATTTGGTGGCTCAAGTCATCCAGATGAACAGCAACGGAAACGGCAACGGAAGTGGTAGCGGCAACGGAAACGGAAACGGCAATGGAAACCACAATGGGAATGGGAATGGACTCCCAGCTTGCACCCTTAAGCACTTTAACTCCTGTAATCCCCCTAAGTTTAGTGGAGAAGAAGGAGCTACAGGACTCTTACAATGGTTTGAGGGTATTGAGAATACCTTCATCAACAGTGAGTGCCCCGATAACTTTAAGGTCCGTTATGCTATGAGTGTTCTTCACAAGCGAGCACTCACTTGGTGGAATGAAGAAAAACGCACCAGAGGAACTGAAGTTGCACTTGCTATGACTTGGGATCAAGTCAAAGAGATTATGAAAGATGAGTACTGCCCACGCAACGAAATCAAGAAGTTGGAAGATGAGTTTCACGATCTTGTCCAAGATAGTGGAGAGAACCTTGCCTATAACACTCGTTTCCACGAACTTAGCCTACTGTTGCCACACAAAGTCACCCCCTTGCCTATTGCAATCGAAAAATACATTGGTGGCTTACCCATGAAGATTCAGGATACGATGTGGGGAAGGAACCCTGCTACCTTGGAGGAAGCCAAGCGTCTAGCAACTACCTTAACGGACAATCACGTAAAAGCCGGGACCTTAGTTCGGAAAGGCAATAAAACAAGTATTGTAGCCGCGGTAACCACTGAGAACCAGAAGCGTAAGACCAGGGATCCTGATGCAAGCCTCACTCCACAAGCTTCTAAGAAGAAACCTTATACAGGAAATCATCCATTATGTAATACATGCAACCGACATCATCCCACTGCTTCAGCATGTCGCTTGTGCACCAATTGTGGGAGGTATGGCCATCTGGTCAACACATGTCGTGAGACCCCAAATGCCAACCAACCCACCAACCCTGCTCAAGCTGCTAACCTTAATCAATACAACTACGGTCAATGCTATGAATGTGGAGACCCAAATCACTTCTGTAACCGATGCCCTAAACTGAACAGAGATCAAGACCCTCCAGCTACTTAACAACATGTCCCACCACTCGAACGTTGTTTACTTTTATTCTATGTATTGACTCTATTTGAATAATAAATTCTAGTATTGAAATTTTTGTCTGAAAGTTGTTACATGATGCATGATTGTTTGAATGTGAACAAATTATATATAAATCTACACAACTACAACCCCTATACTGTGCATAAACATGTTATCAATTTGCAATCTATGTGCTACACTTAATAAAGGTCATCATGACTTTTCAACGGTCGGGAGAGGCCCTACAACCTGCTCCACGACTAGTGAAGGCTATCGAACCTACTCAACGATTGGTAGAGGTCATTATGCCTTTTTCAACAGTCGGGAGAGGCCCTACAACCTACTCCACGACTGGTGTAGACTATCGGACCTGCTCAACAATCGGTGGAGACATAGAAGGACGCAAAACTTTAATGTAAGGTATATTGGTGATTGCGGTCCGGAACGTAATCATGAATTTACAGGTACATTAAGGTAGTGTGAAATTCTATCAAGGTTATAAACTCTTATTGTCTGGTAGTTCACCAACCCACACTAAACACGAGACAATTTATTCATGTCATTCTATAACCCTAATCACAACTATTTTTCTACCCAATCACCTTCAACCCTATGTCTTTAATAAACTTCGGGACGAAGTTTCCAAAAGTAGGGGAGACTGTAACATCGCAAAAATTTCCCCAAATTTTTATACATAAAAAGCCCTTATTTTTTTATTTTATTACATCCTTATATAAAAGTGCCTAAGCTTTTATTCTTCCAAACTCACAACCCATATATATGTATATATATATATATATATAAATGTATATAATAATAATAATAATAATAATAATAATAATAAATCTGAAATTTTTTTAGAATGTATAAAAAAATTAAAAGTGCTGCAGCCCACTCCCATCTTGTTTTTAAAATTGTTGTTTGTTGTTTGGAGCCCACTGTGCCCGGCCCACGAAAAACAGCCCAAGACCAAGCATGACCCGGCCCAAACCCACGTGAGTCTTCTTCTTCCTCGCGTCTGTTTGACCATCCGGTCAACAGACCTGCAACTGGCCACTTCCTTTTCTGCTTCTAAATTCGCGATTGATAGCCGCGTGATTTCTGCCTTTGACCAACACCTCTAAACCCACATTAAAATCGTCAAACTCGTCTTAATGGTGATACCCGCATTTTCCGGCGACCTTAAAAACTTGCCAAAAATTTCACACGTACATAACTAGTATAAATAGGGCACTCTCTAGCTCGGAAATCTCACACCAAACCAAACCCCACTCTCTTCTTCGTTACAAAACCACTGTACTTGTGCCTTTCACGCTCGCCGGAATCCGAGCTCCGGCCAACCATCTAAACCCCTTCAATTCGACCACCAAATCTGTAAGTCTTTGCACGTTTCTGCTCGGAATTATCTGTAGAACAAAAGCCCTTTCGTTAATTGAATCATCAAGGCCTGTAGCAGGTTCAATCAAGCGGGTGTACTATTTAGGGCTTAAAATTCAAATCTGTAAAGGTATAAAATAAATTTGTTCAGTGTAATAATCGTTCTCAGGGTGTGGCTTGGTGGTGGCCATACTTGTGATTAAAACCCAACCCGGTCATAGACCCGGGTTCGAGCCCCATAACCACCAAATATTTTTTTTAGGGATTTAAACATATAAATTTTTTTTCCTAAACTTTTATTATACATTTAAAATACCAAAACAACTTTATAAATCCTATAAAATTTATTTTATACAATTCAAATGGTCAAGTTTATTAAACAATTTTTAATTTTTCAAAAATATTTTATTTATTATATATAATAAATAATACAAGTTTATTCATTTATAATTGTAAAATTCTATAAAAATATCAAAACGACTTTATAATATTCCACAAAAATTATTCTAAGTTTTTATAACAATAAACTTTTCTGAAATGATTTTTATTTCAGAAAAATCATTTATTTAATATTTTTAATCAATTTTTTGTTAGTTTTAATCATAATTAAATCATAATAAATCCAATTTTTAATATTTTTACACCAAAATTTTATAGAAATTATTTCTGACTATTTGGAACAGAAATATAATTTTTAAACTGATAATTCTTTAATTTTAGTAATTTTAATTATTAAAGTTAAAGTTTGACAATTTGTAATAAATAGATTTAATAATCTATTTTAAAGAAAATAATTTTATAAAAATTATTTTTATACTTTAAACACATTCTTGTGACCATCTTAGATTTAACATTTCATAAAAAGATTTTTGGTTATTTATTTACTAAATTTCTCTCAATTGTCGAATATTTTTAATATTAATCAAACGAGCATTTATCCCCAATTCGAAGCCCTAGAATTTATACATTTGTAGACTAGATAGACTTAGTCATATTTTACCTTATTATAGGGTGATACTTGACACATTTGAGCAACACACTATTTTTCAAGAGATAACAGTTGCCAAGGTGAGTTTACATAGTCCCTTTTTCTGTTTTACATTTTGGGGTGAAACATGTTTAAACATTTTATACACTATCATTTACTCATTCTTACATTGTTGAAACTTATGATTCAATTACACTATCATTTACTCATTCTATCATTTGACTGTAACAAAAAGACACAGTACAATCATTAACAATGATCAAGCCGCCTGTTTAGATTATAGCGCTATAGGTCTGACAAACCCATCCCCCGCATAGATTCAAGGTTGATCGATAACAGTAATAACATTTAACTAACTTGCGAGTTAGTCAACAGTCGACACAAGGTTTGGTTGTACAAAGACGCATTGTTACATGTCGGTATCATTCTCTATCATCATACAACTTTGGATGTTGTACAACTAATGTCATCAATTATTTTCAAAAACCTATGTATTCTCACCAACATTTGTTGACCCAAAACATTTTCAACTTAACATGTTTCAGGTTCTACTTGCTTGAAGAATTGCTTGAAGATATGTGCATAGTTTTATCCAATTTGATGTACGAATTCTTGTAGAACAATTGTATGTAAATTATTTAAATCAATTAATGAAATTTATTATTCACCATGAGCTACTGAACAATCATCAATACGTGACATCCCGATGTTTCCGCCATCGGTTGGGGTGTTACAGATGTCAAGACCTTGGATCTTGAATTTGGTGAGGATGGTTTGGAATGTGTTGTTTGGGGCAGGAATGTTGTGGTTAGAGCCATGTAAACTTGCTCCTAGTGAGTCCCTTCTTCCAGCCGGGACTTCCCAGCTCGGCCCGCCACTCTATATACAAGATAACCCTTTAGTCAATTTTTTAGTTGATAAAGTGTACTAGTATAGTTAGTAGTATAGTGTATGATATATTAATCTTTTTTAAGTTTAAGTAAGATATAATACCAAAACTGTAGAGTCTCGGGCTGCTAGAGCTAGGATATCTGCACAGGAGACGATCTGTGGACAGGCTGTCTCTTGTGCGGCTTTGATCTCATCAATGACTTCAAATCCACGAATTGAGTTGCTATTGGGGATGGAGCCTTTCTCGCTAATTATATTCCTGGCGCCACCACTGTCTAATAATATTGATGCATCACATCCCTAGATAAATAAAATATGATCATTTCGAATAACATCAATATATAGTCTCA
Source organism: Ambrosia trifida (assembly GCA_028751855.1). Taxonomy (NCBI): domain Eukaryota; kingdom Viridiplantae; phylum Streptophyta; class Magnoliopsida; order Asterales; family Asteraceae; genus Ambrosia; species Ambrosia trifida. The sequence continues at coordinate 114,438,210 of CM054124.1, forward strand.
AAATGATGAGAAGAGGTTGTAGTTCACACACCTTAACGAAGCAATCATGGAAATGGAGTCTAAGCAATGATGCAGCCATGCGTGGGTCTTGTGCCACGGCTTTTGCAACGATGGTGTGAACTATGTTGGTGACTTGTGGGCAAGAGCGGTCATAGAATTGCGGGTAGAGGTAACCTCCATTGGTGATCTTAGAGAAACAAAGGGTGGTTTGAACCATGAGAACTATGAACATGTCACACCACGCCAATGGCGGAAACACGTAGCGCGACGGTTCAAGAGCATAAAGCCAAGATTAACGCAAATCATAAGTAATTAAGAAAAACGGAACATTTATTTAAGACGTCGAAAACATGTTTGATGTTCACACATAAACGAAAAATTGTTTGAATACATTAAAGTGGCTTCTCAAAAATATCCCGATGCCTTGGGAATTAAAGTTGAAACCCTTTTGAAACACCCGACACCCATACGAGAGATTCTCCCGACCCAGCTTGCCACATTGTTCATCATCGATCAATTATCTGAAAGATATGTTTAAAAAGTCGTCAACATATAAATATTGGTGAGTTCACAGGTTTTAGTTTATCAAACTTTATCACTTTGGGAATTTCCATGTTATGACAATTCATAGGAGTTGCAAGTTCCTACAATTCTACTTGAGCCTATAATCAAACCAAGACAAATAATAATGCCCCGCTCCAAGTCGTTACTCGGTATTCCTACGACTTGATTTCAGAATACGTGCACCCCAGGCATACGCCGATGCATAATCGACGCTATCGATTAGGGGTGGGCCTTGTCAGGCACCAATAGTACTATTCAAATATTCCTTCGGTTTCATTTTCCTGAATTAATGATCATAGTAGAGAGGTCTCAACCCCGAGTGGCGATCACAACTCAAGTATTTATCCCGTCAAACATTTCCCTAACATATCTTTCCCCCGAAAACATAAAATAGTTTAAAATGGGGACGTGAGACTCACCTGAATCTGTGTTTGGCTCGAAAAGGAGGATAGCAAGTTTTTGTGGTCCCGCACCTACAAACGTCCTAGGCGTATAAGTCACTACACCTATAGTGCATGTGCCTTGGCAAGTTGTACACCCAACTCCCCGACCACGTTTTGTTCCAATTCCCGTTTAATTAGACGCGTATCCTAGGTTCGTTGGCGATGGATTACCCTTTTCTTACGAGTTATGTATTATTCTCGTTAATATTCTTTGTAACTTGTATAGTATTATTCTCGACACAACTCTACCTAACGTATAATTATTTTCCCATTTAAATAATTATACTTAGGATCGTATTGTTCGATATAATGTATTCTTAATACCCGACCCGACTCACTTTGCCGCATATTTATTTTCCCATTTAAATAATTATGCTAAGGTCTTGTCGTTTGGTAATATATTTTTAACGCCCGACTCAACTTACCATGCCGTACATTTATTTTCCCATTTAAATAAATATACTAGGATCTTGTCGGTACTCACATGTTCGTAGATATATTTTGCCTACTCGTCTCGGTTTTCCTTCTCGCATATCTACTTTCCCATTCAAATAGATATACTAGAATTTCGTCGAGACAAGCATGTATCCATATATCAACGTGTGAATTTTCTTTGCTAAGTCCATACGTTGTTTAACGTTTTTCATTCATTATGTTATGCTTTCTCCCACGAATATTCTCTCTAACACTTAGGAAAGTGTTACATAAGTTTCACCCATGTTATATATATTTTACTTCTTAAAATATATATTTTCATCTTGCCGCAATGGCATTCTTTTCTCGCTTGTTCGTTTATCCGTTATCGTTAGTTCGTGTAACCAAGCCCGTTAGTTAGCTTTTTCCACGTTTTCTTCTAATATGCGTTCTATGGAAATATTATTCATACTTCCAATTCCGAACGTATATTACTTGGAAAAATATACTTTTGTATTTTTAGTTCAACTTGTTATCTTGTATTCCAAAAATGTTTCCGACACTTTTATATTCCCATTTATATAAAAGTATCCATTTTTGTACAAGTTTTCTCAAGTCTTTACTTTTGTCCAATATTTTATAAAACCTTTATTTTTATAAAATCCTTAAGTTAACTTAACCTCCTATTTTTATAAAACTTCTATTTTTATAAAAATACATTTTCAAAATATACATACGTCGGTTTCTTATGTTTACCAAAACTATACTTGGAAAACCATTATTTACGATTTTGACACCAAACTTTCCGTGAACACATTTTTGGACCAAAGTTTCTAAAATACTTATTTTAGTCCATCGACTTTCAAAGTTTCAACATTAGTCCCTTAACTTTTAAATGTTATCTTTTCCATCCTAACTTCCAAAGCTAGCATTTTTCTTCCAACTAGTGGACTTTGAAGAATCATATTTCTCATGTTTGATTATTTTTACATTATTCCACTTCTAATATTCTTTTATTTCATTATTGATGCTTTTAACATGTGTGTTTTGTGTTTTTATCCAACATATCCAAATTTCACTCATCCAAGTGAGTAGACTTTGAACATGTAAATTTTTCATCCATGATCATCTAACATATTCCAACATATTTTTGACATTAGCTAGTCATTTTATGATGATTAAAACCATCTTTTATCATATTCAAGTCTTTTTCAAAAATCATGTTCCAATCATCATCCAACTCAAGTGTATGTACATATTTCTACATTTTCTTAAAATATCACATTACTAATATTAAATCCATGATTTATCCATGTTATTATTCTTCCATTTTTACTCTTGTAAGATACATTAAACTTTATGTTTCAAAACCATATTCTACCCATCAATGTACAACTTGCTCATAAGATCACATACTATGAACATTAATAATCAAAGCAAGGTTAAACTTACTACTAGCTCAAGGCTAGGGAAGACAAAAACCTTGGATTGGATGGGGTTTAGTGTGTTCTTCCAAAGGGTTAAGCTCCAAGCTCTTGAAACACACAATGGGGTTTTGAAGGATAATGATCTAGAGATGATTTGGTAGTGTAAAATTTGTAAGAAAAATGTATATGGATGGGGGATATGCTACGGCCAAGAGGAAGAGAAGAAGAAGGATTTTTGGTTTTTGCTTCAAGTGTTCTTCACTAGTTTGTATATAATATCTCTTTCAAATCTCCAAAGATTACTTTAATCTTAATAGATTATGTGATATCTTGGATAGATTATGTAAGATTATGAAAAATCTTTGGGGATATTATTAGGGGTGTTTGGCCGTGGATTTAGAGAGAGAGAGGAGAGGTGATTAGCTAATCTTCTTGGCCAATGTTAATCCATGCAAGTTAATGATTAGTTATAATTTTGATTGGATTATTAAGAATTTGAAGGGTTAATGAGATAACAAAAAGCTTAATCATTTGGGGAGGGCCCAAGGCCGGCCCCTTGTGGGTGTTAGGGTGGGGTCCACTTTGCTAAATATTACCTATAATTATTATGTTTAATTTACTCTTGTTCGGGTACCGTCCGGGTTTTTAATCGCGTGTTATCCGAATATTAAAAATACCCTTAATATCCCTTAAACATAGTCCAGTTTAAGCGTTGATAAATTATTTTGGCTTTTGCCGGGTGAAATTATATGTTATGCGTGTATCGGGTGCGGTACGCGCACTTTATTCGTTACCGGGAGATTTGTATAACAAGCTTTCACGTATGGCTTCGGAGTTCCAAAACCCATTATATTTTGTGAAATTACGTTTTATTTTATATCCCAGGTGTCCGGGATCCGTTTCGCTTATTTAATTTTTACCGGGTAATCGCCAGTGTCCATACCGGATAATTTACTCGCACATGATCCTATCATGTTTTGTCATTAAACATATGCATTCCTATGCATTATTTGGGAATTGCTATCTTTCTAAGGCCTCAATCAAATAATCAACACATAATTGTATATAATTACGTTAATCGCGTTTAATTAATTAGTACGGAATTACCTTATTTTTGCCGGTTGTTACAGAACACCATGGCCATGGTTTGTGAGTGAGCCAGTTTCATGATTTAGTTATATGGTTCGAGCCCAAGACTAGCGTAGTCAAAATGATGGGTTATGTTTTGAGTTATGATTGTAGAATTTTGGCTAGTACTTATACACAATGGAGGAGTTGTGTTTTGACTTCTTAGTGTGAATAAAGATGATTATTTAAAGTTTAATTACCCTTATTATAGGCTAACATCTTATAAATAAAAAATGTATAGGGTGTGTTTGGTCTTTTCACTTGAAAATGGAGTGGCTGAAACAGACCAGGCTTGTATTGTTCTAGAATTAGGTCAACTGTTACACAAATGTTTCTTCAATCATTAGGTATCTCCCTCTCAAATTCATACAAAAATGTTGTTATATGGACATCATGAAGTGTAACATGTACATTATTTACTTAATCCTAAGACTTTTAGTTAAAAGATATATTCATTAAACCGACTATACTTTTTCTTTTTTTAACGACAAACAAAAGCCCGGTCACAGGATGGTGAAGCCTCTGGCTCAACCTAGAAATTTTTTGCTCTAGGTAAGAATTCAACCCATAACCTCCACATTGGATGGTCATCGGGTTGCCAACCACTCCACCAGAAGGTGATTGGCATTAAACCGGCTGCACTATTGGTTTACTTACTTATGAGGCTCAAAATCTATTAACATCATAATTATTATTTTGTTTTTTTGAATATTAACTTTCATAAACAACCGCGACTCCTCCAGATGAAGAACGCAAAACTACAACCTATACAATGGGAATTTAAACCACTCCTTCCAAAGAAGGTTCTTATACACCGATCTACTTTTAAACCATAAAAAAGATAACGATTTAACTTCGGTCACCACGTCTATAGCCTTTACACTCCGAGCATTAAATCTGTTATCGTTTCTAGCCTTCCATATCAACCAACAAGTGGCAATGATAATACCATGAATCTTCTTCTTCCCCACCTTATTGCAATTAGTTGTTTTGTATAGCAGCATCAAATCAGTAAATTCAAACGCATACAAAGGATCTAGCCGACACCAATGAGCAATCCTTCCAATACTTCAAAAGCAAACCAACAGCCTGTAAACAAGTGCTCAGTCGACCCCATACCTACAAAGGCCACATTGCCAGCTGCCTAAATGCGCGTAGCTTCCCACGTGCCTGACACATGAAGCATTGCAGTCACCACGTGTCATCTTCCTGAAGCTTGACAGCTTCACTTGCGCGCGTGGACGAACACGCGCCTAACATCAGACGAAATTTTCGTCTCTCACATGCCTGATTTGACGGCCATCATGACGACATGCCTTCTGCCGTCTGACACGTCTATCAACCTCCTCAACTTCCTCAACACGCCTCCTTAGATTTCCATCCCAAATTTATAACAACTTTTCAAATTCTCAGCGCATTTACTTCCAATCATTCCGATATTAACTACAAGACGGCAGCACATTAACTCCACTAAAAAGGGGAGACACGTCATCCGCCAGGAATAACTTCAACAATCAGGCCTGCCACGTCATCACATGGAGCTAGTTTAACGTAAACCCAAAAGATGTTCTCCGCATGATTCCTCCTGGGGATCACGCCTACCACGTCATCACTCGACGATCGATTGACGTAAACTCGAAAAGATGTTCTCTGCGTGATTTCTCCTCATGATCACGCCTGCCACGTCATCACTCCCAAATGTCATAGAAGTTGTCCAAAAAAAATTTTCAAATGCTTAAAACAAACTTATTGAGATTTTAGAATATAAAAATGGCTTAGCCCACTTATGATTTACTTTAAGTTAATTAGGTTTGAAATGGTTTAACTTTTATTGTGGCTAATAATATATACAATATGAAATATAAAACACTAATATAAGAAATTCATACGGTCCGATCCGGTTTTATACGATTGGTTTTCGATATAAACTGTAATCAAATCGTTTGCTACAGTTTGAAAACATTGTGCCAAGACTTGGTCAAACTTACCAAAATAGCCACCTCCCATCTCTTGGGAGAGTCGGCTCACATGTCCCGAGACGTCTCGGTGAGACTTCAGCGGAAGACCAATGGAGGAGCGACACCTCACCCGTCTTTGGAGAGACGGTTCCCGAATCCCAAGACGTCTTTGTGAGACCTCGCCTACACACTTCCCAACTCTCCCCCCCTCTCTCTCTCCACAACCTTTCCGCAGACTCATTCCGCAACCTTCCCAACTCTCTCTCTCTCCCCCCTCTCTCTCTCTCTCTCTCTCTCTCCATTGTATATGATGTGTCGCTTCAAAAATTTTAATGAAAAAACAAATATAATGTGCCGTTCATGTATACTCCACGGTTCAATATATACTCTTTAGTGGAAATAATAATAACAATAAACATCCATACATTAATTCCAAACTTCATTCATCTTCCATGGATGCACCTCCTCCTGCTGTTGAAGAACAACCCAACACACCAACCTTAATATATAAGCTACTATAAAACTTTTAACTAACGTCTATCTGCTTGCTTAAACATTTATCAACATCTCATCGGAAAACCACCGGAGACGTCTCCATCTCGGGCGTCTCTGTAACATCTCCACCGTTTGTCTCCATCGGTTTTGATTGCTAGTCACCGGAGATTGTAGGGATGACCGGAGTGACCTCTATCCTCTTTCTCTCTCTTCTCTCTCTACGTAATCTATCTCTCTCTCACCTTTGATCTTTTGGCTAATCTTCTGCACTTTTCAGAGGCAATGTTGGTTGCACCGGAGTCGTGTCTGGCGACGTCTCCGGTGAGGTAATGGATCTTTCGTTTATGGATCTTTCGTCAATTGATGATGTATGGATATTTCGTCAATGGATCTTTGGTCAATGGATCTTTCAGTTGCTGGTCTTCGCAACCGGTTCAATTTCTAGAAGTCTTCACAGAGCCGGCGTAAGAACAGAGGTTGAGAAAGGGAGAGGAGAGAGAAAGGGAGAGAGAGTAGAGAGAAAGGGAGAGAGAGAGGAGAGAGGTGGGGACCACTTATCTTGAACACGTGTCGCTCCTCCATTGGTCCTCCGTTGAAGTCTCACCGAGACGCCTCGGGACCTGTGAGCCGTGTAACACCCTAACCGATGGCGGAATCATCGAGGTGTCACGTAGTGACGATTGTTCAAAAGCTCATGGTACTCAAATGTAAATATTTGATTATTGAATATTGTTTTACAACATGTGAAAATAAATACACGACAACAAAAATAGAGACAGTTGATTTATGTAATCTAAGTCCAAAGTCCTATGTGAAGCGTCAAACAGCTTCACCTGAAACATGCACGGAAATAAATTATGTCAATATACGATGATGGTGAGTATTACCTAGCTTTGTACATATAGTATAGGTTTGAAAAGTGGTACAATTCATGTGTCTAGCATCACCAAGGCATTATGTAAGCACATAAGTAACCAAACAAGACAAGATCAAATGTAAAGTTGGTAAGGTAAAATTGATAATGAGCACCTTAATACATGTCAAGTCTAAAAGAGCACCATAACATACGTTATGTCTAAATGAGCACCGTAACTTAAGTTACGTCTATATGTAAAGAGCACCACAACATAAGTTATGTCTAGATGTACGATTTTTGTATGTAAGCTACGTTCATGTCCAAACATAAAGCACAAAGATAAACAAGACACGTATATGAATTGTAAATGAAGAAAAAATGTATGTGTAAATAAATGTGCAAGTTTTGTATACTTGTGCATGAATCACCCCAAAAGTATAAAACGAAAAAGGGGATAAGCAATACTCACCTTAGCAAAGTGTTAAGTCTTGTGGAATAGAATAAGTGTGATCCAACGTTGCCAAGTATCACCCTATGTTTAAGGTAATAAATAAGTTTAAGTCTTTCTAGTCTACAAGTATTTCTAGGGTTCCTAATTTTGGGATAAGTAATTGATTAATTATTAATTAGGTAAATTGTTTAATAAATAAGAGAAATTTGGAAAATAAATAAATAAAAGACTATTTGTAGATTTTTGATTAAGGATGGCCATATTATAAGATTTTAAGTATGAAAATAATTTTTATAAAATTATTTTCTCAAAAAATGAATATTTAGTATATTTATTTCTATTTGTCAAAACATAATTTTAATATCTAAAAATATTAAAATTAAAGAATTTTCAAATTAAAATTTATATTTCTGTTCTAAATAAACAAAATAATTTATGTAAAATTTTGGGATAAAAATATTGAAAAATGAATTTATTATGATTTATTTATGATTTAAAATAACAAAAATCAATTAAAAATATGAAACAAACGATTTTTCTGAAATAAAATTTATTTCTGAAATACTTATTATTCTACAAGTTTAAAATAATTTTTGTGAAATTTTATAAAGTTGTTTAGATATTTTTATAGAATTTTAAAGTTATAATTGAATAAAATTGTAATTTTATAATATATATAAAATAAATGATATTTTGAAAAACTAAAAATTGTATGATAAACTTTACCATTTGGATAACATAAAATAAATATTTGTAGAATTTATAGAAATCGTTTTGTTAAATAAAAGGATTTTTATTTTAAATTTGATTAATAAGATAATTATAAAAATTACATTATTCAATATTAGTTAGTGTTTAAGTATAATATAAACTGGATTGTAAATGTTCTCAGGGTCCAGACCAGTTGGTCTGGATTTGTGATTATAAAACTTAGGAGTTGAAGATATCACGGGTTCGATTCTGAGTTATAACGGGTTTTTTTTTTTAAATCAACATGTTTTTCAGTAATTTAGAGAAAAAATTAATGTGGTGGACGGGAATCGAACTCGAGACCTCGGTCGGCCAGACTATAACAACCAGCGTGTTATCCAACTGATCTGGGGAACAATTTGTTACTTATTCTGTTTTGTTTTAATTATAAACAGACGTGCAGATGTTATCTTCCCCAAATCAAAGCATATGAACCCTAGAATCGCAATTTGTTTATTCACGCTGTTAAAACAAAATTAACCATAGGGTTAATGGAGTACAATGGCCGATTAGCACAATGGAACAAAGGATTAGAATCATACCTAGTGCAAAAGCTTCAATTCGCGAGTCAAAAGAAACCGTCAACAAAGCTCGATTACGTGCATATAGATGAAAAACAGAATGAATTGAGGGTGAGGGTTCGATTTTCGGTGTATTGAGCTTGCAAAGGAGGCCTCAATTTATACTAATCGTGTGAATTAATAACTTTAGAAGTTTTGACCCACATTGATGATAATACGCTTAATTAGACCAATTTAGGAATGTTTTTAATTGTGATTTTGCGTGGAAATCAAGCAGACGAGGCTGGTCAAAACATACCATAACTGAATCGAATTTAAAACACGGATTGGATGTAGTTTTTGGAAGGTGTTGCTCGCAGTTGACTTTCCCAAGTCAACTGGGCATGAATATGGAAGGTTTATATTTGTTTTGGTTAGAGATAAAATCAAACATGGGTTGTAGCCCAGATGGTTAAGTCGTGTGTGCACATCGAACCGGCCATGGACGCGGGTTCGAGTCCCGGTCCATGCATTTTATTTTATTTTTGTGATTAAAACTCTATTATTTATTATAATAACTTCATAATATCATTATTAGAGTCCGAAAATGTCACGAGATATTTTTAAAGCGTACTAGAAGGATAAAATTCGGCGTTTTATAGATAAAAAATAAACGTACAAGATAGGAGATACGAAATGTTAAAATAAGAAAACGAAAGGTGACGGATGTCACAAGCCGACTCTCCCAAGAGATGGGAGGTGGCTATTTTGGTAAGTTTGACCAAGTCTTGGCCAATTTGGTGATTCCCCCGTATTCTCGGCGCATTTACTTCCAATCATTCCGATATTAACTACAAGACGACAGCGCATTAACTCCACTAAAAAGGGGAGACACGTCATCCGCCAGGAATAACTTCAACAATCAGGCCTGCCACGTCATCACATGGCGCTAGTTTAACGTAAACCCAAAAGATGTTCTCCGCATGATTCCTCCTCGGGATCACGCCTACCACGTCATCACTCGACGATCAATTGACGTAACCTCGAAAAAGATGTTCTCTGCGTGATTTCTCCTCATGATCACGCATGCCACGTCATCACTCCCAAATGTCATAGAAGTTATTCAGAAACTTTTTTCAAATGCTTAAAACAAACTTATTGAGATTTTAGAATATAAAAATGGCTTAGCCCACTTATGATTTACTTTAAGTTAATTAGGTTTGAAATGGTTTAACTTTTACTGTGGCTAATAATATATACAATATGAAATATAAAAAACTAATATAAGAAATTCATACGGTCTGATCCGGTTTTATATGATTGATTTTCGATATAAACCGTAAACCAAATCATTCGTTACAGTTTGAAAACATTAAAATCAACCGATCAAAAGTTAATTAAAAAAAAAAACTAAATGTGAAATCAAACCAATAACCGGTTTGAATGGTTTCACATACAAGAGAGATATCCTTAATAAAAAAAAAATTATTTTATGTTATTTCAGTGAAAGCATCCAAATCAAAGGTCTTATCAGAATACAATTAAAAACAAGAAACCCAAAAACCACACTCCTCACTACCCCCAAATCTCTCTTCTTGAGTAGTCTCATACTCCATCAAACAAATTTCCATTTCCATTTCAGATTCAATCCCATCACAATATTCTCAGACCATATAACTAGATTCAAACAAACCCTAGATAGATCAATGCAGCAGCAGATACTCTAATAAATAACCTTCAGCTATGGCTAAACCATCAACATTCTTCTTCCACAAGAAACGCTGGCTGCTGCTGCTTCTAGCCATGCTCTCTGTCTCCACTGCCGTTGCCTTTATTATTAGAGCCGCTTATGATTCCTCTTGTGATCGTCAACACTTTGATGTTCCTGCTGTCGGTAATCGCATCCAGAAGACGACATCGTCGTCTCAGATCGGAGTAACAACGAGTCCACTCACTTTTATGAAGTCTAAACTCGTTCTTCTTGTTTCTCATGAACTCTCTCTTTCTGGTATTTTTCTTTAGCTTTTGTAATTGTTTTTTTATTAGTTATTACTGTTAGATGAAGTTATAGTTAATAAGATAATGCTGATGTTTTACTTGTTACATGATTTAATAATATTCAGTTCTTATTGTTAGATCTAAATTAGTTGTATAAATGAGTAAAGTTTAGGTTTATTTTTTTGCTTGCCTGTAGAATTTAATGAAATGCAGCACATATAGTGGTTGAAACATTAGAAATAATCACATCAACCACAGTTATCAGTGAAGAATTAGAATGGGGACTTAAATAATAAGCTGCAGGGGTGGATCTATTAAGGCCTCAGGGGGATACCCCGCTAAGTAGTTAACTCGGCCGATATATCACCAATATTCCCGATATCACTATCTTTCTTCTTAGTTTTCCATTTGTCTTACTTCTTATTGTTGTTATTAGTGTTTTAAGTCTTAATTGTTAATTGTTAGTGTTAAATATTAGTGTTTTAAGTTTTAATAATTTCCCACTTGCTACAATTGTTATTGTTTTGCAAGTTGCAAGAGTTTAATTTGTTAATGATAAGAGAGTATATTGAATTATTAGTGTAAATTGCTATATATATGGATTTTGCATGATATAAAATCACCGATATCTCACCGCAATAACCTATATCTCAAATATCGGTCCTTGACCTATATCCGATATTTTACCGCATTAACTGCTCCCCGCAACTTTCTTGGCGATGTGAAAAATACTCCTAAATGTACGGTAAAAAACAAAATTTTTCTCCGTTCTATGAATGTACGGTAAAAATGATTTTTTTTTTCCCTTTTATGTATGTACAGTAAAAATAAATAAATTTTGAGATACCAATAAATTTTTCTTCTAGATCCGCCCCTGAGACCTGCTGCAACGACAGTTATTTTATATATGCTGTTAGAGACAAGTTATTGTCAATATTGCATATTCCCTACACATGAGATAAGGGGGAAATATTCTTGATGAATTATTTGCTTGTAAATTAAAGAGGATGTTATGGGCAGAGTAGTACAGTACCATATGTAATTGGTTCGTTGTAATTCTCTAGGTGGTCCATTGCTTTTGATGGAACTAGCATTTTTGTTACGTGGTGTCGGTGCTGAAGTTTGTTGGATAACAAATCAAAAACCGTCTGGAACAGATGAAGTTATATACAATTTGGAAAACAAGATGTTGGACCGTGGAGTGCAGGTACATCTTTCAATTTACATTGTTATAAATTTATAACATTGTGATCTTGGTTTTAAAAAGCGAAAAGCGCACAAAAGCGACGATGTCTAAAACTGAGGCGCCAAGCGCAAAAGCGCACCGCTTTTCGTACCTGAGGAGCAAATAATTATATAACTTTATATATATTTCCTATAGGTTTCTAGCATCATTTAGTCATTTACCCAATACTTTAAGACAAGTAAGCTTTATATATGTTTTAGTGTGGAATTGCATACATATACAACATGAAAATCATGTTGTACAACAAGCTAATGCACAATAGTCAATTTTTTGCCAAGAAATCGCGCCACTCGTTGGCTTTTTTTGACCAAAAGCGCACCTTAAGTGACCAAAAGCGCAAGGGCTTGAGCCTTGTTGAGCTTTGAGCCTAGGCGTGCCTAAGGCGCCCTTTTTTAAACCAACACTGTGATACGGATACCATTTGATAGTATTTACTTAAATGCTACCGTACGTATCCTGCTTGTTTCCTGATAATCTCAACTGTATTATAGGTTTTCTCTGCTAAAGGTCAAGAAGCTATAAACACAGCCCTAAAAGCTGATTTGGTAATTTTAAACACTGCTGTTGCTGGAAAATGGCTTGATGCTGTTTTAACCAAAAATGTACCAAAAGTACTGCCGAAGGTTTTGTGGTGGATTCATGAAATGCGTGGCCATTATTTTAAATTAGATTATGTTAAACACCTGCCTTATGTTGCTGGCTCTATGATTGATTCCCATGTTACAGCTGAATATTGGGAGAACAGGACTCAAGAACGCTTAAAGTATGAAATATCTATCTTTATATACTCAGTTAATCACCCTTTTTAGCTACAAAATCATTAAAAGTGTTATCATTTAATTTGCAGAATTAAAATGCCGAAGACGTATGTTGTTCACCTTGGTAACAGTAAAGAACTTATGGATGTTGCTGAAGATAACGTTGCCAAAAGGGTTTTGAGAGAGCATGTTAGGGAGTCACTTGGAGTAAGGAATGATGACATACTATTTGCTGCTATAAATAGTAAGTTAACTTTCACATTAACATGATTATAGTTTTTTTCTTATCAATTTTAAAGGCAAAAGACATGCATTGTAATTTGGTATAAACGTAATGGACAAACTTGTAATCCTGTCTAAAATTTATTTTAATGCACGATCATTATTTGCAGGTGTGTCGCGCGGAAAAGGTCAAGATTTATTTTTGAAGTCATTTTATGAGAGCTTACAACTGATAAAAGAAAAAAAGCTACAAGTGCCATCAATACATGCAGTGATTGTAGGGAGTGATATGAGTGTGCAGACAAAATTTGAAACAGAACTTAGGGATTTTGTGGCACAGAAAAAGATCCAACATCTTGTTCATTTTGTGAATAAAACTCTTACGGTAGCCCCGTATTTAGCAGCAATTGATGTTCTAGTCCAAAATTCTCAGGTCCACAAAGTTTACATCCTTTGACTTTTGATGATTCATTGGTAATTTGAAGTCAAACAGTTGACTCACATAACTATTACATGTCTTGTTATAGGGACGGGGAGAATGTTTTGGACGAATAACAATCGAAGCTATGGCATTTCAGCTTCCTGTACTGGTATACATTTTTATTTATGTTTTGACAGTTTACATTTACGCCGTATTAGTCACATAGATCTGACATTTATGTTTGTTAATTGGCAGGGAACCTCAGCAGGAGGGACTGCAGAGATTGTGGTGAACGGGTCAACCGGGTTTCTGCATCCTGCAGGGAAAGAAGGGGTGAGTCCACTTGCCACAAACATTGTGAAACTTGCTACACATGTCGAAAAGCGGCTGACAATGGGAAAAAGAGGGTACGAGCGAGTCAAACAGATGTTTCTAGAACGACACATGGCCGATAGAATTGCTGCTGTTTTAAAGGATGTGTTGCACACAGCAAATGGCCGACAATGATTTAAACGTGTTGAATTTTGAGACGGGATTTTGTATATTGGAAAACAGTATAGTGATCATTATTGTGTGTCTCCATGAGTTTTATAGTTGATTTGTGTTTCAGCTAAACCGCTTCAATTTTTTACTTTTATTGTGCAAAACTCAAACAAAATCGCATCCAATTACAAGTCCGCACGAAACAAATGTTTAACTATGTCTAAAATTGTTTTACATAAGTAACAGCTGGCAAGAACATGATGCAACCAATCTAATGGCATGAAATACAGCAGTTGACTTTAAGTTATGGAAGATTTGACCTTAGTAGATCTTGGTTGGTGGCTTGGTAAACCAGGTTGTGTACAGGAACTGCTTGTTAGGACCCACATGATTGCATATCTGCCTAAGCTTCTGTCTTTGTTTCATCCATCTCAATATAGTCTTCATCTGCGTTTTGCTCGGCAAATCTTTTATACCAACTTCCTGCAACATGGTTATGTCAGAATTCGAAATACTCCTTTTAACAGGATCAAACTCTGCTGTGCACCGAAAAGACAAAAACTGAAGTCACCTGAACGTGCTCCCATGTTTGAGCCATACTGAGAGGACCATGTTCCTTTAGGATCTCAAAAATGGCCCTTGTTATGGTTTGATTTTGCTCAGGTTCTAATGCTGGTTTCGGTTTTGTACTGAGATATCTTACTGCTGTGGTAAACATGATGCCTTTTCGAGATGAAATTCTACAATCCTCTGCAACCATATCATTATTAAGTGAAACAAAACAAAACAAATTATTATAAGTAACTGAGGGTGCACGGCATAACAAAATATAGAACTATAGACAGATCAAAATATCAGGAAAAAAAAACCTTTATTATAACAAACTCGCAGTTATAGAGCAACAATGAGTCTGAAAAAGACTCCCTACATACTTAGATTTTTGTCGCATGCTAAGTTGGTACCCATGGTTCTTACAGAAATACAATATAAATAGATTATTAGTTTAGATAAGCGATCTCAAACCACAATGAGCTAGTCCCGATGGAGGCAGTGAGTTTTCCATAACGGTTTCTCATGGTTAGCCAGTTAGGGACCGACCAAACCAAAACAAAACAAAACAATCAGCTGGTTTGGCCGGAAGGGTTTAGTCCAGTTTGAAACTTGGAACACACCAATACCATTAAAATTTTATACGTAATTCATAATGTAACTTTTTTTTTTTTTTTTTTTTCATTTTTGGAATTTGCAATTGTATATTATGTGTATGATAATCATAACCATCTTTATAATTCTAAAAAAAAAAAAAAAAATGTTGAATCAGAAAAATAAATCCCAATATTCTGCCACAAGCCGAACAGATAATCAATAAGATTCGCTTAGAAGAGCATCGCATCGCATCCAATTCACAAACACATCATTGATATTAACGACTTGCTAAAACAGATAATATTTGCAGTAATAAAGATGAATCGCAGTTTAAAAGGAAGAGAGTACGTCGACGCACCTGTACATCTTGTTTATTTTATTTTGGCGATTGAAATCATCAAAATAACAAGGATAATTTTATTTTATTTTATTTTATTTGGAGACAAATTGATGTCACGTAGACGAGTATTAAGTCACTCCTTTCTCGGCAGCAAAACCTATCCTACAGATTGTTTCTTGTGAGCCACCTGCTGACTCTCTCAAGTAACCTAGTAGCTTTTGGGCTCAAAAACCCAAAACGGACAAAAACATAAACATGTTGAATTCTAAATTTTCTTTGATACACCAGTGAGGTCTACGCAAGCGTGTTTCCTACCCAGCCAAACGAACACGAGAACACCTAATGAGCCCAAGGTAGACCACCCCTCCATCGGGTCTGTCGATTAATAAGTCTTATTTTTCAAACTATTTTTCTCCACTATGCGTTTTCTGATTGAGGTCTAACTCATGCCTCCTTCATGATTTTTTGCCTTACCTTTTTCCAGATCTTTTTTTGTAATCTCTATTTTTGTATTTTATATGCGAGGACATTTTACTTTCTATTATTTTAACTATGGGTGGCAAAATGGGTAGGTTGGGTTGGGTTAGTTGTTGGGTCAAGAATCAAGATGAGTTTGAGTTAGGATGAGTTTGGATCAAAATGGGTAGATTAAAAAAAATGGGTTAAGATGGGCTGGGTCATGATGGATTTGGGTCTGTCTAGTTTAGATTAGGATATTTTCACATCAAAATAGATTAATTTTTTTTAAATTAAAAATTAAAAAAAAATAAATAAAGCATTAAAAAGGTAAAAAAAAACAAAAATAAAAATAAATTTAAAAATAAAATTTTAAGGGATCCGAAATATTTCATTTCAAACCGGACCGGTTCGACCCTATTGGCTAGTTAACAACCCGGACCGTTACGACCCGGCCGGGCCGGGTAGCGACCCGGCCGGGCCGGGTAGCGACCCGGACTGTTTCGACCTAACCAGACCCGTTAGCGACAGGACCGTTTCGACCTGGCTGGGCCGGTTAGCGACTGGAACCGTTTCGACCCGACCGGGCACATTAGCGATCCGGACTGTTTCGACCCAACCGGGTGTAACACCCAAACCGATGGCGGAAACATCGGGATGTCACGTAATGATGATTGTTCAGTAGCTCATGGTGAATAATAGATTCCATTAAATGATTTAAATGAATTACATACAGTAGTTCTAGAATTTGTACATCAAATTGAATAAAACTAAACACATATCTTCAAGCATCAATTCAAATCTTCAAGCAAGTAGAACCTGAAACATGTTAAGTTGAAAATATTTTGGGTCAACAAAAGTTGGTGAGAATTACATAGGTTTTTGATAATTGAGTAAGAATGATGTGCAATTCATGTGTCATGTCAATCTAGTCCATATGTGAGAACATACTAGAAATAAATCGAGTGCATAATCAACCCTGATGACTGTTATAAAATGATACATACCATACGCTCATGGTCCAATTGAATATGTTATGCGATAACAAACACCCACGTAACCTTTGTAGGAGGCACGTATCCGGGTGGGATTGTCAGTCCAATAGATCTATCAATGTATACCGTCGGCTTGTACGGAGTTAATGATTATGCTAGAATGGTGCTTACTCTAATCATGCTCAAGACATAATGCAACATAAAAAACACATAGACACATTGATGATTGAATTGCATAAATGATGTTGTAACATGTTTCACCCCAAAAACGGTGATAAATAGAAAAGGGGCTATGTAAAACTCACCTTGGTAAAATGTTATATCTGTTGAGAAATGTGTTGACCAAATGTATCAAGTATCACCCTAAAATGAGGTAATAAATATGTCTAAGTCTATCAAGTCTACAAATGTATAAGTTCTAGAGCTTCGAATTGGGGATAATTGCTCGTTTGATTAATATTAAAAATATTCGCCAATTGAGAGAAATTTAGTAAATAAATAACTAAAAATCTTTTTATGAAATTTAAATTGAAGATGGTCACAATAATATGTTTAGAGTATAAAAATAATTTTTATAAAATTATTCCATTTAAAAATAGATTTTTAAATCTATTTATTATAAATAGCCAATATTTAACTTTAATATTCAAAAATACTAAAATTAAAGAATTCCTATTTTAAAAATCATATTTCTGTTCTAAATGATTAAAAATAATTTGTATAAAATTTTGGTGCAAAAATGATGAAAATTGGATTTATTATGATTTAATTATGATTAAATCTAACAAAAATTGATTAAAAATATTAAATAAATGATTTTTCATAAATAAAAATCATTTCTGAAAAGATTAATGTTATAAAAACTCAGGATAATTTTTGTGGAAATTAATAAGATCGTTTTGATATTTTTATAGATTTTTATAAATAAAATGGAATAAACTTGATTTAATTATTATAAATATTAAATAAATGAATTTCTGAAAAATAAAAATTGTAAAAACAACTTTTATCTCAGCTTAAACAAATATAATTTTTTTGGAATTTATAAAATAGTTTTACTATTTAAAAATGAATTTATAAGTGTTTAATGAAATATGTATATATATAATATTGGTTGGTAAAAAGAAATGGAATTAAGGAAAAAAAAAGGTCCAGGCCGGGTCTCGAACCCTGGTGGTTCCGGTTACAAGCAAGCATCACAACCACTTGGCCTAGGCCTGTGGTTGTGATGAATCCTCTTCTGAAATAATTATAAACGCATGCAAAAATCAGTTTTCTTCCCCAATTATGTGTTCGAAACCCTAGTTTTTCCAATTAATCAAACCACACAACATTAACCCGATTAATCTCAGGGTTTATGTTGTGTAGTTTCCGATTATTAAAACCCATAAACATAATTGGACTTACAAAGCTTAATCAATCACGAATGGATGGTCAAACTGGAAGTCAAAAGAACGATCGTATGAGCAATAACAGAACGTTAGGTGAAGAATTGGGGATTGGAAGAGATGTATTGGCGAGTGTAACAGGTTCGTGAGTGTTCAATTTATAGTTAAATGGACAGGAGTGACGAATTGGTAAGGTTGACTTAGCAATGAATGCTTGACGCGTTGATTTTCAAATTTTGGTTTGAATTGATTGCTAATTGAACGTGTAGAGTATTGTTTTAGGCCGGCAATCACGTTCCCTTCCAAATTTGGATCATATACGCGTTAAAGATTGATAAGAATTTGAATTTTCAATTCATATATGTTGCAGCGCGTACAGGGAGAGAAGATGGAGGGAGGGAAAACGTATTTTAATAATTGTTGAGTTGGGATATGATCAGATAGAGGGTGTGGAGCAGCTGGGTAAAGCATGTGTGTGTGAGCGTGGTAACTCGGGTTCGAAACCCGTCTGAAGCACATATTTTTTTGTAATAAAACTGATATGGGTTTGGGCTTGGTTTGGGCCGTTTTTTGTGGGCTGGCACAGTGGGCTTCGATCAACAAGAGAACAAACAGATAGTGGGCCAGATCTGTGCTGCTATGTTTGTTTTCTTGTTTTATTATTATTATTATTATTATTATTATTATTATTATACATTTATATATATATATATATATAACTATATATATAAATTATGAGTTAGGGAAATGGAGACTTAGGCATGTTTGTAACGTAACGAAAATAGGGGCGTTTATATTAAAATTTGGGAAAAAAATTTCGCGATGTTACAGTCTCCCCTACTTTTAGGAACTTCGTCCCGAAGTTAAGAGAAACACTAGGTTACAATTGGCCAACCACCGGAAACCTTGATAAAATTTTACACTACCTTAACGTACCTGTAAATTCATGATTACGTTCCGGACCGTAATTACCAATTTACCTTACATTAGGGTTTTGCGTCCTTTTATGACTTTACCGATTGTTGAGCAGGTCTGATAGTCTCCACCAGTCGTTGAGCAGGTGGTAGGGCCTCTCCCGACTGTTGGAAGGACATGATGACCTCTACCAATCGTTAAGTAGGTTGTTTGGTAGTTAACTAATTGTTGTACAAGCAAGTAAGTATGATTATAGATATAGCAATTAGTTCATATTAAACAAGCATGCACACAGATGTTATGATAATACTCGAATTTTATTACTTGAATCAAAAGTGTCATTACATAGAATTAAAAGCAAACAACATTTAAATGGTGGGACTTGCTGTTAAGTAGCTGGAGGGTCTTGATCTCGGTTTAGTTTATGGCATCGGTTACGGTAGTGATTTGGGTTTCCACATTCATAGCATTGACCATAGTTGAAATTACCAGGACGATTAGGATTAGTAACCTGAGCAGGGTTGTGGATAATCGCAGCCAGTCGGGCATCAACACCTTTGTTGTTTTTGTTGTTGTTGTGGTTGGTGTTGTGGTTGTTGTTACTTTCCTTAAGATTGTCACCACTTTTAATGCGAGTGTTGTGATGTGGAGACATGATCTGTAGGAGACACAATGAAATGAATGAGGTTGTATAAGGAATGTAATCATTTATTCATTAATTAAAACGAATAAACGAAAACGTTGACTTATCAAAGATTCCAGATTCTAATAACATATGAAGACATGCTTTAGCCTATAAGTGAACACTCATCCCGAGAATTCCCAGGTAGGCATCCGGGTCCCTCGTCTGATTGGGATATATGCGCAATGCCAGCCTAGACAGAAGACTCAGAATACAGGCGTTCACCCTTCCAGATTGCACGTGTTCGTTATTAAAATCTAGAACTTCGACGAGATCTCAAGGTGGTTCAGGCTAAACCTGAGGATTTTGTCCTATTAGTCTAAGAGTAGATCCACTGATGGAGAGCAACCTTCTTGTAGGGATGAAAGTAGGGATATGAAGTAGGAGGGAGATAGAGAATAGCAAGTAAAGGAAGCAAGTACTTGTTAATTCCTATGGTTATAGACTAGATTATTTTTCTAATAACCTAATTCCCTATAACCATGGCTCTGATACCAATCTGTAACACCCCAACCGATGGCGGAAACATCGGGATGTCACGTAATGATGATTGTTCAGTAGCTCATGGTGAATAATAGATTCCATTAAATGATTTAAATGAATTACATACAGTAGTTCTAGAATTTGTACATCAAATTGAATAAAACTAAACACATATCTTCAAGCATCAATTCAAATCTTCAAGCAAGTAGAACCTGAAACATGTTAAGTTGAAAATATTTTGGGTCAACAAAAGTTGGTGAGAATTACATAGGTTTTTGATAATTGAGTAAGAATGATGTGCAATTCATGTGTCATGTCAATCTAGTCCATATGTGAGAACATACTAGAAATAAATCGAGTGCATAATCAACCCTGATGACTGTTATAAAATGATACATACCATACGCTCATGGTCCAATTGAATATGTTATGCGATAACAAACACCCACGTAACCTTTGTAGGAGGCACGTATCCGGGTGGGATTGTCAGTCCAATAGATCTATCAATGTATACCGTCGGCTTGTACGGAGTTAATGATTATGCTAGAATGGTGCTTACTCTAATCATGCTCAAGACATAATGCAACATAGAAAACACATAGACACATTGATGATTGAATTGCATAAATGATGTTGTAACATGTTTCACCCCAAAAACGGTGATAAATAGAAAAGGGGCTATGTAAAACTCACCTTGGTAAAATGTTATATCTGTTGAGAAATGTGTTGACCAAATGTATCAAGTATCACCCTAAAATGAGGTAATAAATATGTCTAAGTCTATCAAGTCTACAAATGTATAAGTTCTAGAGCTTCGAATTGGGGATAATTGCTCGTTTGATTAATATTAAAAATATTCGCCAATTGAGAGAAATTTAGTAAATAAATAACTAAAAATCTTTTTATGAAATTTAAATTGAAGATGGTCACAATAATATGTTTAGAGTATAAAAATAATTTTTATAAAATTATTCCATTTAAAAATAGATTTTTAAATCTATTTATTATAAATAGCCAATATTTAACTTTAATATTCAAAAATACTAAAATTAAAGAATTCCTATTTTAAAAATCATATTTCTGTTCTAAATGATTAAAAATAATTTGTATAAAATTTTGGTGCAAAAATGATGAAAATTGGATTTATTATGATTTAATTATGATTAAATCTAACAAAAATTGATTAAAAATATTAAATAAATGATTTTTCATAAATAAAAATCATTTCTGAAAAGATTAATGTTATAAAAACTCAGGATAATTTTTGTGGAAATTAATAAGATCGTTTTGATATTTTTATAGATTTTTATAAATAAAATGGAATAAACTTGATTTAATTATTATAAATATTAAATAAATGAATTTCTGAAAAATAAAAATTGTAAAAACAACTTTTATCTCAGCTTAAACAAATATAATTTTTTTGGAATTTATAAAATAGTTTTACTATTTAAAAATGAATTTATAAGTGTTTAATGAAATATGTATATATATAATATTGGTTGGTAAAAAGAAATGGAATTAAGGAAAAAAAAAGGTCCAGGCCGGGTCTCGAACCCTGGTGGTTCCGGTTACAAGCAAGCATCACAACCACTTGGCCTAGGCCTGTGGTTGTGATGAATCCTCTTCTGAAATAATTATAAACGCATGCAAAAATCAGTTTTCTTCCCCAATTATGTGTTCGAAACCCTAGTTTTTCCAATTAATCAAACCACACAACATTAACCCGATTAATCTCAGGGTTTATGTTGTGTAGTTTCCGATTATTAAAACCCATAAACATAATTGGACTTACAAAGCTTAATCAATCACGAATGGATGGTCAAACTGGAAGTCAAAAGAACGATCGTATGAGCAATAACAGAACGTTAGGTGAAGAATTGGGGATTGGAAGAGATGTATTGGCGAGTGTAACAGGTTCGTGAGTGTTCAATTTATAGTTAAATGGACAGGAGTGACGAATTGGTAAGGTTGACTTAGCAATGAATGCTTGACGCGTTGATTTTCAAATTTTGGTTTGAATTGATTGCTAATTGAACGTGTAGAGTATTGTTTTAGGCCGGCAATCACGTTCCCTTCCAAATTTGGATCATATACGCGTTAAAGATTGATAAGAATTTGAATTTTCAATTCATATATGTTGCAGCGCGTACAGGGAGAGAAGATGGAGGGAGGGAAAACGTATTTTAATAATTGTTGAGTTGGGATATGATCAGATAGAGGGTGTGGAGCAGCTGGGTAAAGCATGTGTGTGTGAGCGTGGTAACTCGGGTTCGAAACCCGTCTGAAGCACATATTTTTTTGTAATAAAACTGATATGGGTTTGGGCTTGGTTTGGGCCGTTTTTTGTGGGCTGGCACAGTGGGCTTCGATCAACAAGAGAACAAACAGATAGTGGGCCAGATCTGTGCTGCTATGTTTGTTTTCTTGTTTTATTATTATTATTATTATTATTATTATTATTATTATTATTATTATACATTTATATATATATATATATAACTATATATATAAATTATGAGTTAGGGAAATGGAGACTTAGGCATGTTTGTAACGTAACGAAAATAGGGGCGTTTATATTAAAATTTGGGAAAAAAATTTCGCGATGTTACACCGGGCTCGTCAACGACTGGGCCCGTTAGCGACCCGAACCATTTCGACCCGACTGGGGCCCGTTAGCGACCCGGACCGTTTCGACGCAACCGGATCGTTAACGACCTAGACCGTTTCGACTAGGGCTGCAAACGAACTGAACTTTCAACGAACAGTTCACGAACTGTTCGGCGGGAAGTTCATTTGTGTTCGTTCGTTTAATAAATGAACGAACACGAACAAAAAAATTTGTTCTTTTAATTAAACGAACGAACATGAACAAAGGTCGCGTTCGTTTATGTTCGTGAACGTTCGGTAATGTGTTCGTTTATGTTCGTCACCGTTCGGTAACGTGTTCGTCTAAGTTCATTTATGTTCGATATTTTAATAGAGTTTTTAATTTTTATAATGTCTTTTACACTCTTTATTTTTTATTTATTTTACCCAAATAAATAGATAATTTATGTGAGCTAAGTATATTTTTTTTTTGAAAGGTGAATTTCTTGCTCCTTGTGAGACTTGAACTTAGGGGGATGAGCAATTTTTCCCGAGTACCTATATCCGTACCCATACCCATACCGTACCTGTACCGGTACCCGTACCCGTACCGATTTTGAGTACTCGGTATAGGTCCGTTAACGACTCGAACGGTTTCAAACCGACTGGGGTTATCTAAAAATACCCATCCTGACCTATTTGTTTTTTTTACATACCCATCCTGACCCACTTACTTATTTCTTACAATTAAAATTACTCATCCTAACCCATTGAAAATTATACTAAACTCATTTTAACCGACAACGTTAAATTTTAAACCCAAAGCAACTCAAACTCAATTAGATTCATTGAAATTGCCAGGTCTAATTTTAACATTACCAATTTTGACACTCCCGTTCTATTAACATTACAAAATATGCAACCACGAATTACAACACGTCAGCAAACGTCGGATTTTCTATTTGAAGAAACACGTACCGAAACAGCTGTCCGGGCCATGCCTCGACCGAGTTGAATAGGAGAATCACACCTTGTCCTTCTTCTCTTTTCCGGTCCAGATCTGCGAGGAAGGAAAGGAAGGTGGGGAGTGGAGGTGACTGCTAGGAGACCACGAGTGGAATCCAACGTACAGACACAAAAAGTGATGGTGGCGGCCATAGTTGTTTTGGGGGTAATCTATCGTGTGCCCTAATGAGAGGTGAAGACCTCTTTATATAGGGCTTTTATGGGCCACCATCATGGGCCTCTAACTATATGGGCACATAGCCCATTGGCACCAAGCCCAGTTAGAGGGTTACCTCCACACCCCAATATTAGCAAATAATATAACAAGTAATAAAATAACGAACACGGTATGTCGGGTTAGGCACCATACCTCTACAAGTCCCCCTAGTCTAGTGTTGCTCTCACGTGCAAGCGTTGAGTGGAGCGCTAGACTAATTAGGAGTGCTCGGGAATGAAGATTGCATGTTTTTGTCTTCTTGTTTCGATGTGTGGGAGGTTATAATTTTTGCGCTTGCTACCAGCTGAGTGTCACCTTGTAGGCTAACTGTCACCGACGCGCGTGAGGATGTTTGCCGCACTTGTTACCAGCTAAGTGTCACCTTTTAGGCTAACTGTTACTGGGGAGTGAAGTAACGATTCATCGCAGGTATTGATGTGGTTCGCTGCCAAACCAAAACCTTGAGCGGCCAATTTTATGGCGCGCGGGCAAATGTTATAGTGCACGGCTGAACCTGCAAGAATCTCAGTCATATAACGTGGGTGTGTTATGAGGTACCCAGCCCTGCATTAGTATTTCTTGAACTTAAAATAAGTTGACAAGATAATAAATCGCGGTAAACGATAAAAGGTTATACCAAAACCGGTGGATCGATTGGCGTATTATAATATGAAAGCCATCTAGAGTGGTGTTATGCCATGCCAGTCCCCCAGTTCATTGTTGCTAAATATTGTTAGGGGCATTGGACTTATAAAATAAGTGATTACAAAATATGCCTAATTGTAATAAGACCGGGTTAGTATGAACCGTTTTACAAGATAGCGCGCACGCATGTACATGCGGTGCCGTTTGCGCCCCACAAAATATTTTATTCAAGGCATATGTAACGTTTGCAGTTTAACCCTTGCTGTTAAAGCGGGTGTAGAACAATTGATTTATAGAAATAAAAGGTTTTGTCAATGTGGCGCAGGCTTTTCTTAAATAAATCAGAACCAAGTAAATACTAGCATTGTCGAAACACTTTGCTTTGGTTTTGGTGCCATGGTGTCACAAGATGGCTTTAGTTAAGACATGTGAATTAGCAAACGGTGAACGCTTTGGCATATTTAAATGCGCGTGTCGCTTGCCTTACTTCATCCAACTTGTCACGGAAGTTTTCTCTCTCGACCTTGGCTTGCGTTTAAGCGCGGACCAGATGGTCGTTTGTGTGTGTCTTACCACACGGATTTTGGTTCAGATGGTTGTTTTGCGTCGACGCGAGTTATCATCGCGAGTTGCTAAACACCATTATATTTCGGGTTATCATCGCGAGTTGCTGAACACCATTATATTTAGGGTTGTTTTGCGTACTCGACTTATTTTTGTTTCTGTATAGACAGATATTTACAATGTCGAAGTTGGCGTTTAAACGCGCACTTGACTTATTTTTTTTTTTTTGTATTTACAAATATGTACGATATCGAGGTTGGCGTTTAAACGCGCACTCGACGTTTTTTTTTTTTTTTTAGATCTTGAACAGCACTAATCCATAAATCTTTATGCTAGCTTTGTATGCTTGGTCACTTGTACCTTAATGTAAAGTTATGCCGTATTCATTTGTGCATTCTCCTTGAACCCCTTTCCACCATAGGAATTTGTGAACTGAAGGTGAGTATATATTTATAAAAATACTTCACGGGTACCAGCAGATGAACAGATCTAGAGGTTTGTGACCACAAATTGGTAGTTTAAACCTTAAGCGAGCTCCTATCTGACAGTTTAAATAGCAAAACCCCATTTATCCCTCATAAGTGAACTTAGATCTGAAGGTTAGAGTGAGAAGAACAAAGATGTGATTGTTGCCGGGTTGCTCTTTACGGATGGCGCCAATGAAGAAACACGTACCGAAACAGCTGTCCGGGCCATGCCTCGACCGAGTTGAATAGGAGAATCACACCTTGTCCTTCTTCTCTTTTCCGGTCCAGATCTGCGAGGAAGGAAAGGAAGGTGGGGAGTGGAGGTGACTGCTAGGAGACCACGAGTGGAATCCAACGTACAGACACAAAAAGTGATGGTGGCGGCCATAGTTGTTTTGGGGGTAATCTATCGTGTGCCCTAATGAGAGGTGAAGACCTCTTTATATAGGGCTTTTATGGGCCACCATCATGGGCCTTTAACTATATGGGCACATAGCCCATTGGCACCAAGCCCAGTTAGAGGGTTACCTCCACACCCCAATATTAGCAAATAATATAACAAGTAATAAAATAACGAACACGGTATGTCGGGTTAGGCACCATGCCTCTACACTATTATTTTATATGATTACTAGAATCATTATATAAAAACAAATAATTTCGTGAATTCCATACATGATATCATTGTAATACATAGCATCTATACGTGTCTTAAAGTCATTTGGTATATTTTAATGGTTTATTAAGTTTCAATCTAAACTAATTGGGATTATAACTTAAATGTACATTAGTTTCGACCAAATGTTCAATTTATCATTTGATAGTTTTTATAAACATTCTTTATATGATGACGAACTGAACCCGATTCAAACCTAACATCAGTATCATTTAGGGGTGCAAACGAGTCGAGCCTAGCCCTAGCTTGACTAGGCTCAGGCTCGGCTCGTTTATTATCAATTAGTTAATGCATTGAATAAACTAATATAAACAATAGTTTGTTTAGGCTCGTGAGCTCGATAAGTGAAACTCGAGCTCAGGTTTCGTTTACTAAACAACTTTAAATGAGTGGTAAATATTATTAAATATTAAAAAAACTAATATTACATTAGGCTCGACGAGCCTAACGAGCTTCACATGCCAGGCTTGAGCTCGGGCTCAATAAATAAACGAGCTTTGTTTTAGGTTCAAGCTCGGCTCGAGCTCGATAAGGCTCGGCTTGTTCAGAGCTTTTTACCGAGCCGAGCTCGAGCAGCTCACGAGCGGCTCGGCTCTCGTTTGCACCCCTAGTATCAGTTATTGAAATTGTTACTGAAAACCATAAAAATGAATATCAGTAATAGTTTCAATAACTGTTACTGATATGTGTCGATATTTTTTCTTGGCTTGTCACGAATTTTTTCAATTTTTTCTTTATGTTGTTAAACGAAGTACCGGATCCGAACTATGACTGTCGCGGAGCACGGGTACAAACCGCTAGTTCTACAACGAATTTGAAGATAAAAATCGATAATATGTTTTGAACTAAAACTAAAACGATATACACGTAGTGACATATGCATTAATTTGAATTGAATATCATGTTGTGGCTCACTTCGATAATATGTTTGAAACCAAGTAGTCACACAATAAGGTTCACTGTGGATTCCTTAACAAATTCAAACTCTTTTATAAAAAAAAACTTCAAATTACGTCAAACATGTGTAAACATTTTAACTTGATTTTCGAAATCTAAACTTATAACTAATTAAAACGAAGTACAAACGATGCTTATATAAATCCAGAAAACAAATGTCTTGGCAAATGTTCATGGACCCTTCTCTAACTAGTTCTCAATTAACAAATGTTCATTAATAGTTTAAGGATCACACCCGGATGAACTTAAATTTCGCTTTTTTTTTAGTTTGTAGTTTTTAGAATTTACGTTATATCATTGTGTCTTTTATGTAGCATGGTGTCCTTTTCTTATTTTCATCATTGTGTCATTTTTGATTCATTGTGTCATTTTTATTCAGCTTTGTGTTATATTTTCCGTCATTGTGTTATATTTTGTGGCTCATTGTGTCATTTTTATTCAGCTTTGTGTTATATTTTCCGGCATTGTGTTATATTTTGTGGCTCATTGTGTCATATTTCGTGATTTATTGTGTTTTTTTTATTTTTTTTTTCACACTTATTATTTTTGTTACACTGTGTAGGATAACTTGATCCATTTATAATATTATTAATTTTAGTAACTTTTAATATATTTCCGAAAACTTTTCCCAAATAACAATAATAACATTCTTAAAGTCGTGTGATATGATATAATTGTACTCAGGGACCTAATGTGTAATATTCAGTAGTTAAAGGGTAGTTTGGGAAATAATTGTTAGTTGGTTGTATTTGGGCGGGAAAGGTAGTTAATGGCAGTTGGTTGTAATAGTCGTTATATAGGGATTGTTTAGCCGAATAATAATCATCGAATTGTTTGGTTACTTCTCTTCTCTGTTTTCCTTTCCATTATTCGATCCTTATCAATGGTATCAGAGCCATCAATCCTCGGCTCGCTGACACGATAAACCACCACCAACCGTCATAACCGCCACTCAACTAACTTCTGCCACCATAACTAACCACCATTTCTTTCATCAACAATCATCTTCACACCATAATATCTTCATTCTACACCAAATTCTTTCGATTAATCCTTCCTTTCTCCAATTATCTCTGTTCGTTCAAGACTGTTCATTCTATTGATCCACCGATTCATTTCACTAACAAGCTTCGTATTGGTTAATTTGTGATCAATACATTCCATTGATCTGATCAATTAGTGATCAATCGATTCTTTGGATTAATCACTTTGTGGTTGTCCATTCCTTTACATTCTCTGTTTCTTGTTTCGTTGGCTGATCTTGATTCATTTCTTCATTGTTTTGATCATGACGACTCGTAGCAGGTCTGATCAAGAGAAATCCTCAATTGAAAAAACTGTTGAAGATCATTCGGTATCCTTGTTAAAGATTGATGCATTTATGCAAAAGTCTGAATCCACAATTGCTAGTCTTAATGCTAGTGTTCAAGCATTACTATCCAAGATGAATAATGTGACCACTAATGGGGCTGATAGTAATGGAGGAGTAATGGCTACCAATGGTACCCTACCAAGAACTGAAAGGCTACATAGAATTGGGAAAATTGATTTTCCTAAGTTTGATGGGACTGATGTTGATGATTGGCTGTATAGATGTGATCATTTTTTTAATGTTGATGAAACTCCTGACAATTATAAAGTCAGGTATGCAGCAATTCATTTGGAGGGGAAAGCAGTCAAGTGGCATCAGAACTATCTGAAAACAATGGGTGTTCCTATTTCTCAGATCACTTGGCCAGCTTATTCAGAAGCAATCATGAACAGATTCTCTGAAACACTGTTTGAAGATGCCATGGGGATGCTTACTTCTATGGTTCAAACTGGACCACTGGAAGAATTTTGTGATGCATTTGATGCATGTCTGCTTAAGGTATCAATTCCTGAACCTTATGCTGTGAGTGTATTCTTGAAAGCTGCAAAGCCTGAGATAGGGGGCCAGTCAAAATGTTTAAGCCCTCTACCATGAAAGAGGCTTATTATTTGGCCAAAGTGCAAAATAATACAAACAAGTCTTTGTCCCTTCAAAATTTGTCTTCAAGATATCATGCTAACCCTACTTTTACTCAAAAATCATCCACTGTTAAACCACCTGTCAATGTTTCACACTTACCTCTTTTACCTGCTCCACCATCATCCAAAAGATTGAATACTACCAAGAAGTTAACCAGTAAAGAGATTGAGTTGAAAAGATCAAAAGGTGAATGTTTTTGGTGCACTGAAAAGTTCACTCCTGGCCATAAGTGTCCCAATAAGCAGCTCTTTGTCCTTGAAGTTGTGGGACTGGATGAAGATCCAGAAATCATGGAAGTGTTAGAACCACTGGATCAACAAAATTGGCCTGACCCTCATATTTCCATTCATGCTTTGACTGGAATACAATCTTTTTCAACCATGATTGTAATAGGGAAGATTGGGAATGTGCAGTTAAGGATCTTAGTAGATTCAGGATCCACTCACAATTTTTTAAATACAAAGTTGGCCCTTAAACTGAAATGTCTCATTAAGTCCATTGAGAACATGACAGTAGGGGTAGCTAATGGATCAAAGATTGAGTGTGTAAGTTACTGCCCAAATTTTCAGTGGAGTATGCAGAATTTATGGTTCACCACTGATGTCTTAGTTATTCCCTTAGATAACTATGACATGGTTTTGGGTATTCAATGGCTACTCACTTTAGGAGAAATTATATGGAATTTTGTTGATCTTACAATGCAGTTTACTATTGGTACCACCCAATGTAAACTCAAGGGGATCAATAATAATGAGATGTCTCTTTGTTCTGTGGATACTATGGGCAATCTGTTAGAGGGAGATAACAAGATTGTAGAAGCACATTTGTTTAGTATTCAATTACAACAATCCACAGATGAGTTTCAACATGGAACAAAGGTTTTGGAGGTTGATTCAAATGAAAAAATAGAGGAGCTATTAGCAAGGTATGAAGATGTGTTTCAAATACCTTCTGCTTTACCACCTAATAGGGAGTTTGATCATAAGATTGTTTTAAAAGATGAGTCCAAAGTGGTGAACATGAAACCTTATAGGTATCCATCTGCCCAAAAAGATGTGATTGAACAGTTAACCAAGGAATTGATTGATACAGGGGTAGTAAGGGGTAGTTCCAGTCCATTTGCAGCCCCAGTGGTGCTGGTTAAAAAGAAGGATGGTACATGGAGGTTTTATATTGACTATAGGAAGCTTAATGAAGCCACTGTTAAGAATAGCTATCCTATTCCTTTGGTAGAAGATTTGTTTGATGAGCTAGGAGGAGCAGCTATTTTTTCTAAGTTGGATATAAGAGCTGGATATCATCAAATTAGGATGAATGAAGCTGATATTCCTAAAACAGCCTTTAGGACTCATGAGGGTCTTTTTGAGTTTGTAGTCATGCCCTTTGGGTTGACTAATGCTCCAGCAACTTTTCAGTCTCTAATGAATCATGTATTCAAGCAGTTTATGAGAAAATTTGTTTTGGTATTCTTTGATGATATTTTAGTGTATAGTCCATCTTTGGATTCACACTTATATCATCTGGAACAAGTGTTACAGGTTTTGAGGCTTCATCAGTTATATGCAAAGAAGTCTAAATGTGCCTTTGGAGGTATTTCTGTTGAATACCTTGGCCATATTATTTCTCAGAAGGGGTGTCTACTGATCCTAAAAAGCTGGAGGCTATTGAGCAGTGGCCTGAACCTACTAACATCAAACAACTTAGAGGGTTTCTTGGTCTCACTGGCTATTATAGGAGGTTCATTCAATCTTATGGTAATATTGCTAGAGCCTTGACTCAATTGCTCAAAAAAGATGCATTCAAATGGAATGAGGATGCAACTGTTGCCTTTAACACATTGAAGGAAGTGTTAACTCACCCTCTTGTGTTAGCTCTACCTGATTTTACCAAGCCTTTCATAATTGAAACTGATGCATCAGGTAGAGGAATAGGAGTTGTGTTAATGCAGGATGGTCATCCAATTGCTTTTATAAGCAAAGGACTATCTGCAAGGCAACAATCTCTTTCTGTGTATGAGAGAGAGTTGTTGGCAATCATTTTTGCTGTAAAACACTGGCACCATTACTTGTCCTTGGGTCATTTTGTGATAAGAACTGACCAGAAGAGCTTGAAACATCTTCTTGATCAGAAAATCACCACCCCTCTTCAACAAGCATGGCTATCTAAGTTCATGGGATATGATTTTGAAATCATTTATAAACAAGGAAAGGATAATGGAGCAGCTTATGCCTTATCCAGAGTCCAAGATCCTGTTCTGATGACTATTGCCCTTCATACTTTTGATGCTACATTGTGGCACAGGGTTCAGTCTTCTTGGGAGACTGATGAGCATTTAAAATCTATTGTCCAACAGTTGCAGGAAGGGCAGGTCAATGACA
This sequence comes from Ambrosia trifida, assembly GCA_028751855.1. NCBI lineage: Eukaryota > Viridiplantae > Streptophyta > Magnoliopsida > Asterales > Asteraceae > Ambrosia > Ambrosia trifida. The sequence continues at coordinate 114,470,238 of CM054124.1, forward strand.
AATATGAATGGAAACAAAATACTCTTTTCAAGAAAGGCAAGGTAGCTGTGGGTAATGATAAAGAGCTGCAAAATGACATAATTACCCTTTGTCATATTGTGCCAACCAGTGGACATTCAGGTATTCATGCTACAACTCAGAGAATTAAATCCTATTTTGTTTGGAAGGGGATGAATAAACAAGTAAGAAACTTTGTTAGAGGCTGTGTTGTTTGTCAAAAGGCCAAATATGAAACTGTAGCTTCCCCTGGTCTAATGCAGCCATTACCTGTTCCACAGCATGTTTTTGCTGACATTTCTATGGACTTTATTGGTGGATTACCCAAATCTCAGGGTAAAGATGTGATCTTAGTGGTGGTTGATAGATTGACTAAGTATAGTCATTTTTTGGCACTGTCCCACCCTTTTTCTGCAGCCCAGGTAGCTCAAATTTTTCTGGATCAAGTGTTCAAGTTGCATGGGTGGCCAGAAACAATTGTTTCTGACAGGGATCTCATTTTCATAAGCCATTTCTGGAAGGAGTTTACTGCTTTGCAGGGTATCCAGTTGGCTTTATCAACTGCTCATCATCCACAAACGGATTGGCAGACTGAAGTTGTTAATAGGTGTTTGGAGACTTATCTAAGATGCATGGTTATGGATAAACCATCAGTGTGGGTCAAATGGTTAGCTCTTGCAGAGTATTGGTACAATACTAATTTTCATAATTCTTTGGGAATTACACCTTTTCAAGCTCTCTATTGTTACATCGCATGATTTTTAATTTCCTTGTATTTTAAATTCTATATTTAACAAATTCCAAGTTCGTTTTTACTCGCATCTTTTATGTTACTCCTACCGATTCGTGACGAGTCGTCATTATAATTTATCCTAATCAATTTAGGCGTCATAACAAGAAACTCATTTAGTTAAGATCTTAATATATATTTATAAAACATATATATAATTATTATAATAATACTTTTAGTTAAACAAATTAAAAAAAATAGAAAAAGGAAAACGTGATGAGCTTCTTTGACACTTATCTCAACAACACAATACATAACATCAAATTGATGTTTTTCTTTTGTTTGTTGTCTTTTTTTTTTTTTTTTGGTTTGTTGTTGACAAGGCTAACAGCAGTAACAATGTGATATTGTTTTTAATAACCAAACTCTTAACCCCCGCCTATCTCTTTCTAACCACCCTATTAACTCTATTTAATACCTTACCACCTTAACTCACCTATAAATACAACCCCTCCCCACTCCATAATCTCTTGTTCATTTCTTTTCTCTTTAAAACTCTCTCTAATCTTCAAGGTTTTTAAGCAAACTTCCTGAAAACACATCGGTAAGTTTCTAGGCTCAAACCTTCAATTCCTTTTTGTTTTTCCTTCTCTTTTCTATCTAAAACTCCTTGGAGAACCCTCTAGGATCTTCCCCATGTTTATCCACATAAGTGTGATAAGGGTAGAGCACCTAAAAGAGGTCCCAAATGGGTTTGTTTTCTGAATTGTTTTTTTTTATGTCCTAAGAAATATTAATATAAGAATATACTTTCAAGTTCCTATCTTACTAGCTTATTATTAATCTTTGGAAGATTTGTGGTTACACCCTACCTTACCAACTCTCTTGACCCTTCTTGTGCTACGGATTTATCCACACTAGAAAGGGGAAATCCCGTGTCCAAAACCCACGTTTATTCCATAAACGAAGTGGTTATGACATGAACCTATCAAATGGATTCACATTCCTAATCTTATACCATCCGAATCATCTATGATGATTTTGTGCTTGGTCTAACTTAATCTCATGACCATCCGGATTGCCCTAAAGGCAATTTGTGCTTGGTTTGCCTAAAAGGCTTGCTTGACTCTCTTGAATCTATAATCTAAACTCGAACCTAAGACTCTTTATTTTTTTTCTAATTCTAGTTAACCAAGGCTAAGGAACTAATCCCCCAAGACTCATTCTTTTGGAACCTTGCTAAAACGCACCCAAAGGTGAGTTCATACTTGTCCCCCTTTTATCCTTTATTCTTTGGGGCTTAACATGTATCACTATCAAAACTCAAACGATTTTAAACTCTACAATCTATTATGCTTAGTCTAAAGTCTATCATATTCTAAATTCTATCATGCGCAATCTAAAGTCTATTATATGCTTGTACGCTATGCTATGTAGAATTATTTACTCTAACATACAAATGTTCATATAGTTGACAACCCACCTTGCATGTATAGCGCTATAGGATTGGCTATCCGCCCCCTACATGGGTCATGTTAAGCAAAATTCTTCGTGTCTAGTCGCCATTTGTATGGTTCTCTTGCATATGCCTATAAGCAAAACTTTATTATACTATGTATGTATGTCAAAACTAGTATGCTCACCAATGCTTTATGTGTTGACGGATATTTTATACATGTTGCAGGACATTTCAAGAAAACTACTTAGGATTGGACATAGAAACTCACTCTAGTTCAAGTTGTCATATTCTTGTTGTTGTGTTTTTCGTTATTTAAACTACTTGTATTTCTATTTTTAGACAATAAATGAAATTCTATCTTTAAACTATATTGTCACAAAATCTAGTGTCATGAAGTCTTTGAACAATCTATCACAAGTCGCGCCCCGATGTATTCCACCATCGGTTGGGGTGTGACAGATTGGTATCAGAGCCATGACTATAGGGAATTAGGAAAAATTGCCATGTTTGACCTAGACTATAGTTAAGTACCTTTTTGACCATTCCTTTTATCATGCTTAAAATACTTGGTCTCCCTATCTTGCTTCTACTTTATTCTTTTGGTCTTTAAAATTTACCTTCCTATTTGATGGATGATACTACACTCGAAGACACTCATATACCACAAACGAAAGGAAATCACCGAAATAGGCGTGAAACCCTCACTTTGGTGATAACTTTCAATCCGCGTAAATTTTTTGTGTTTTTGAAACTACACCAAGATAGGAGTGATATCCTCATCTTGGTGGAAATTTCACAATTCTCGTTCTAGTGGACACTTACCAATTGAAGGTTTGAATTAATTTTCTTACCACGTTGGACAAAGTGTACAAACCACACTCAAGAAACAACCTCGCTAAGATAGGAGTGAAATCCGCAACTTAGCGACTAGTTTCAATCCTTGATATTTTTTTTTAAAATCTCGCCAAAGTCTCAAATTTACTAATGACAAGAAACATGTAGTAACTGGAAGGGTGAATACCGTTAACCGAAAGTTTCGGCTAGAGTATTTCCACCTATTAGGCCAAGGCATGTTTTCAAACTCAAAGGTGAATTCGAACCACTTTGGTTAGTCTTAGTTCCGTTCCAGAACACTCCAATTGCTTGCTTAAAACAAGCCTCTCATTTTATGTTAATATTATTTTCATTGTTGTTTTCATGCTATGCTTTCATTATATATTCGATTCATTTCACTCGCATATGATCTCAAGACTCACATTTACAATCTACTCTTGCAATCTCCGAACAATACTAATAATCGCAAACCAACATAAACCAAAACTCCTTTATGTTAACTAAGTGCATTATACTTGCTTATACATACGTGTTATGCTATTTGAACAATGTGAAACTTGCGTCCTATACGTGTAACTAGTGCTTGCATACTAAGTCTATGAGAACAACTTAAACTTTTGTATATATATATATATATATATATTATATTTAAATTTGAACCAACTTTACCGACCTAGTGAAACCTTACTCACAAGCTTTCATTGTTAATCAAAATTCTAATAACTCCTTTTCTAATTTCAAAAGTCACCTTGCTAAAAAAAAAAAAACGCTTATGGAAATTTTCATATGTATGATTCTCGTAGATGTCTTCCCGTCTCAACAGCATCGATCTCAGCCAACTGGCGAGTCTTATTGCCCAAGAACTAGTCAAGATTCTCCCTAACCTAGAAACACCAACAAACCCAATTCCAAATGTGACATCCGTCACCCGCGTCTTTCACCTAATTTACAATAATAACCCTTCAAATATTTCCTTTATAGTCCCTGTAAGTTCGTCATTTTTAAATTTAATTTTAGAGCGAACTAAAATTATTCATTTATATTTATTTTGGATTGGATATAAGTTTTAATCAAATGCGTAACGTGTTCGTAAAAGAGTTTATACAAAAATCTAGCCTTATAAAGTTTTAGAAACTTTTTGGTTAAACTAACTTAACTTGGTTAAGTTTTATAAAAGGAAAACTAACTTAATTAAACAATAAACAAAGTGAGGGACTAAATCTGACAAGTCTTCAAACTTTTAAAATCAAATTTCCCCTCTCTGTCACCTTGGCCGCTTTTCCGGCGATCCAGATTCCGGCCACCGGAATCTTTTCCGGCGAGCCTTATAATCCAGTTTTTAACGCGTTTAAATGTTCCATTTTAATTCTAAAGCGTTTCTCCGTCGTTTTCAAGTGTTTAAAGAATTTAAAACCGGGTTTAAACGAGCGATAAATAGTAATTGATTCGTAACCGATCGGACTTTAAAGACCAAGTCCAAACGCCTCTTTAACGCACTGAAACCTATAAATAGACTATCCTCAACGTCCCTCTACCTTTACCCAACGCAAACCCACTTTAAAAAGCTTCAAAACCGTGTACAGAAACATGGTAATCGGTTCTCCATTTTTCGGACCTGTACCTTCGTTTTCAAGCGTCAAATCGTGGATGTAAGTCCCATTTTACCATGCCGTTTCATTTACTTAATACCCCTCTTTGAAAGCCCTATGGTTTTAGTTGCTATCCTAGTCTGAATCGTGTGATTAGATTTAGGGGTTAGGGTTAGGGTTTGGCTTAGGTTGAATGGGGAAGAAGATGACTAAGTGTATAGTATTTAAATAAATATAGATTTCAAGTTAACTAAACATCTTTGCATGTGGTGTAGTGGTTGGTTGTGAGGGAGTTTGTCCTACAGACTTGAGTTCGAACCCAAGCACAACCAGTTCTTATTTTTTTTCTTTTTTTTTCAGCATCTCCTTCCTTTGTTTCCCTTTAATTTGTTATTTATTTTAAATATAAAACATATAAACGTAGAATATTCATAATAAATTCATTGTTGCTCTAAAAATTATAAAAATTTAGGTGTAGCTTCTTGATACCTCATAGAAAATTGTCATATTTTTAGTTTTCTGAAAAAAAAAAATCTATTTTCATGATTTTATAAATTTAAATTGTTTTAATCATAATTAATTGATTAAAAATTCATTTTTAATGATTTTTATCTCAAAATTTTTGATAAATTATTTCTAATCATCATGAACTTAATTAAAAATTATTGGTTCAGAAAACTTTTATTTTTATTGATTTTCCTATTTTTAATCATTTAAACATGATTAATCGCATTAAATCAGTTTTTAAATATAAATAAGTTTATAAAAATTATGGGAAAATTATTGTTGTTAGTTTACATCAGAAAGTGTCCAATTCCTACAAAAAATAGCGTTTTTGGATCATGTCTTGTATTATTAGTCTTATTTATCAATTACGGCATAATTACACGTTTATTTATTTATACTAGTACAACATCTATTTTACAAATATTGTTCTTATAAAATAAAAATGTCTTATGATTAAAAGTCTTTGTTATCATTGATGGATCTTTGAGTAACTCATAACTATTTATTTCAATATTTATGATTATTGTATTTATTTACAATAATTAGTTAAAGTAATTAACTAAATTATTTTGTCTTAATTATTTAAACATATTTTTAACTAAATACTCAATTGGTAATAGTTATATTATTTAAACCACATTTACAACCTTTCATATATTAATTGTGAGATACAACTTTTACATTAACGCGACTTATCATAAAACTCTAATTCCCCAAATCGACTTAGCAAACCCTAATGCCTTAGACCCTAGTTACCTTAGACTTTTTAGACACTTTCTTATTAGTATTCTTACACATTATAGGTTGAATTCCTCGGAATTCCCATTACTTAGCTCACGACCGCTTAAGTTGGATTTTGCTCGCTTTCGCAAACTGTGAGTATATCTTTTCCCCTTTTTACTGTTTTACTATTTTGGGGTGACTCATGTACTTACTATAAATTTTCTGTTTCATCTTACTAAAATAGCAATTCTTATGTGTGTTTGCTTATGTCATTTTGTGTATCTATGACCTGTCAAATCATTAACCGTTGCGGCCTGGCATTTCAATGAATAGTACTATGGTATATACCCTTGTGACTCTGTTGAGAGTCCTCGTCATTGCTATGTATTACATTACTACTAGCGCATACTATATATATCTGCTTTCTTTTCTTAGGGTTGATTTGACCCGGATACCACTTATTACATAATTGCAAACAGTATACGACACATGAATTGCTAAACACTTTTCTACTATATTTATTTAAACAGGGTATGCTCACCAATACAATTTTTGTATTGACCAAATGATTTTGTACATGTTTCAGGTTGTTTTGAGATGCATCCTTTAAGCTTTCGGATTTATATTTAGATTTTAATTCATTGTATTGCAATTTAGTTGACAGTTAATATCGTTGTATTTCATTTCAATGTAATAAATTATTTAATCAATGTATTCAAATTTACACTTTAGTCCATGAGCTATTGAGCAATCGTCACTACGTGACACCTCGATGTTTCCGCCATCGGTTGGGGTGTTACACCAAACCCCGACGATACCATCCAGGACAGCACAAACCATGTAGATACTAAACCTTCTACCTATACCCCTACCAAACAAACGAAAAAGGGTAACCGAAGACGCAAAACCTGTAACACCCCAACCGATGGCGGAATCATCGAGGTGTCACGTAGTGACGATTGTTCAAAAGCTCATGGTACTAAAATGTAAATATTATTGAATAACCCAAAATTTGTCTTACATGGAAATGGAAATACATTGTCTAAATGAAATGTAAATATTGAAATAACTGAATTAAAATAAAGCACTAAATGTCTCTTGTTAAAGCACTAGATCAAACTGCACCTGAAACATGTACAAAATAGATTCGGTCAACATATGAAATGTTGGTGAGCATTCCTAGTTTTGATATATATAGTAGGTTAAAAAGTTATACAATTCAAGTGCAAGCTATAGTGCAATTATGTAAACTATGTATCATACAAATGAGCGAAATCAACCCTGTGACTGTATAATGTACAGTATGAACTGTAGTGTACTTATCCAATAAATGGATAAAAGCTTAACACTGGCCACGGATTCTCCGATGAAAAAGGGGGAGAGTCAATCTAGGCGGGTTGTCAATCCAAATAGCGCTATCCAATGTTAACGTCGGCTTGTACCATGTTAATGATTTCACTAAGTACAAATGTAATCCACATGTATTGTCTAAGCATAAAGCACGTTGTAAGCAATGCACATAGTACTAGAATTGTATTGTGAAAATGTAAACTTGTACTTGAAATTGTAATAGTGTACATGTAACACCCCAAAAATGAATAAAAGCAAAAAGGGGATAGGAATACTCACTGTCTATGTAAACTTGAAATTGAACTGGACAACGAAATATGCGTTGGAAATATTCCAAAGAATCAACCTAAAGAATTTTGATAATGTGTAAGGAATAACTCTAGGATACATGAAATTCTAGGGTTTCGAATTGGGGATAAACGTTTATTTGATTAATAAACAAATTGTTTATTAAATATAAGAAATTTAGTAAATAAATAAATAAAAGTCTTTTTGTAAAATTTTAAGTTGAATATGGTCACAACTTAAGGTTTTAAGTATGAAAATAATTTTTATAAAATTATAATGTTTAATCTAATTATTTCAAATTGTCAAAATACGACTTTAATATCTAAAAATATTAAAATCAAAGAATTTCTGAATAAAAAATTGTATTTCAGTTCTAGATAGTTAGAAATAATTTATGTAAAATTTTGGTGCAAAAATATTGTAAAATGAATTTATTATGAATTATTTATGATTAAAACTAACAAAAATTTATTAAAAATATGAAATGAACGGTTTTTCAGAATTAAAAATAATTTCTGAAATGTTTATTGTCATAAAAGTTTAGTGTAATTTTTGTGGAATTTTATAAAATCGTTTAGATATTTTTTATAGAATTTTATAATTTTAAATGAATAAACTTGTATGATTTGTAATATATATTAAATAAATTATTTTTGAAAAACTAAAAATTGGGTGATGAACTTTATCATTTGAATGACATAAAATAAATTTTATAGAATTTATAAATCATATTTGGTATTTTAAATCTACTTTAAAAGATTAGAAGGTTATATGTATAGATAATTGGATTTAAAAAAAAAAGAAAAAGAAAAAGTGTTGTTTATGGGACTCGAACCTGGGTCAGACCCGGTTCTAGATTTTAACTCACAAGTGTAAACCAACTGAGCTACATCAGTTGGTGTTGTGTTCTTTTGTTTTCAGAAAATCTTATACTTGTTCGAAGGATGTGTTCTTCCCCAATTCTACCCCTAACGAGCCCTAATCCACAAATTGACTCAATAGGCCCGTAATTTGTTCCAGTTAATAAACGAATGTTTAGGGCTTTTATTCTTTGACAAAAACCGAACCAAAAGCTACTAATAATAGGTGTTAAGGTGTACCTAAAGAGGTTGTAACCGGAGCACCAAGTCTCGACTGAAACAACTTCGATTCTGGAAGATTGGGTGTTTGAAGGTGAAAAATGTTTTAGGGGTTATGCTAATCGGCCCTCTGGTAGTGTGTGTGTGAATTTAATCGAGCTAACAACGCGTATTTATACGGATTAGATTTGGGTTGTTTAGGAATGTTAATAATTAGCTTTAATTCGTTTTATTAACAGTCAAAGATGCGTGATTTCGTTTTTAGGAATGGGAGACAATGATGTTGCGTAATACCCGGAATTAATTTGATTATTGGCGTGTTATTGGATCAAGATTTGTGGCCCCTTGGTGTGTTTTTGGCTGCAGCGATCCATCAGCAAAGGAAAGAAGGAGATAGATCAGTGTTTTAGATGGGTTTTTATATGATTATGGTTGGGATTTAATCAATATCAAGCTGTAGCATAGTGGTGTAGACGCGTGTATGTTGTGTGACCCGGCTCGGGTTCGAGACATAGCTGCAACAATATATTTTTTTTAACAGTTTAAGGGAAGGAGAGGGAAGGGACTTGGGCTGGACAAGTGGGCCTGCTGTTGGGCCGGTTCTGATCTGGGCCGCACTAGGGGAATCAGGTGGGCTCATGAGATGGGTTTTCAAGGGATGGATTTCAAGGGATGGGTTAATTTGGTTTAGAGATAAAAATAAAAAATGCATATATAATGACTATATAAAATCTGAATTTTTTTTTATTATCATTATTATTATTATTATTATTATTATTATTATTATTATTATTATTATTATTTATAAAAAGGAAAAGTGACGGATGTCACAAAACCCTCAAACGAAACCACACTTTGACAACTCTTGAGACTCCGAATTCCAACAAAAAGCAGTATCGTGGAACCTTTCCGCTATGCGACAGTTGTAAATATCACCATCCCACTCACACACAATGCCGCATATGCGCCAACTGTGGTACATATGGTCATTTTGCCAAAACATGTCGCCACACCACTAAACCACGACCCAAAAAAAAACCTACTAGCACTACCTTATTCACTAAAGCCAATGGATGGATATGCTCCGAGTGCAACGACCCAACCCATGAACACAACCAATGCCCAAGACTTGCCATGGTGATCTACGATGCTGGAAGACCCATTCACCACACTAAAGAAGATTGACTTTTCTTTTCTTTAAAAAAATGAGAATTTCCCTATGTAATGCTTTTAAGAAATTGTTCGGTTGTGAAATTTTCTTTTTATGAAATACCATCGTTATCCTAGTTTACAATCATAATTTATCGGCAAAATTCAAACATTGCAAAACCCTTTTCTCCTCGTGCACAATCTCTTTCAAAAATTTTGAACAAAATTCTTCTTGCTATTTCTAAAAGGATGCCTATTCTTCTATAAAATCCTCACTTTCAAACCACTAACAAATGTGTGCGTTGAGTCTGTATGACAAACAAGATTCTAAATGGTAAAAGTGTTTAAAAAAAATTCTTTTATAAACAGGACTTGTGAGCAAAGACACGCTAAATCAAATAACCTACTTCTTTATAATCCCAAAACCTTTTCTCTTGAAATCGTATCACGAGTCAAAATATTCAACAACGTCGAAATAAAACTGTCAATAAACTATTTTTCTCGCTTAATAAAATGGATATTTCATAAATCAAACGACAATCTTCGATAAAACTTTTACACTAAATTTTCCCCACTTCAATTAAATATGTTTTTCTTTAACATCCAACGAATTAAATTCTTCTACCATCAAAACTTGACCCTTAGTCTTGAAAAGCTAGATTGCTCGCGTACCCATAAACTCAATTTGTAATTAACTCGAATTTTATGTTACCCTCAGTCAAAACATTTTACACGTTTCCATTAGGAATCCAATTGTCCATTCTTTTGTTTGATTTTATACATTTGAACGTAACCACATATGCACAAGTCTACACCATTATGTCATGAAACCATATATCTACGCCAAAAACACGTACGGTTAACAACACCAAAAACCTGCTTAATGTCTTTTCATGTGTTTGCATGTCACGTTGCTTGCTATGTTTACAACATCAAAACTGTTTAAATGTCTTAGTTTAATGTCGTTTTCTTGTATAAATATTTTGCGTCAACCCACACATAACTAAGACAAATTATGTGGACTATACGACAATTGGACTAATTACAGGTGCACACGTAATTACAAAAATTGGGCGCATGAAAAACATAACAAGTCCCGGTATGTGTAACCTATCATGACTTGAATAACAACACGGATGAGGTATGATAACGGCATGGTGGATACGCCGCCGGTACATCCTATACATAAATGTCTTGTCATACTACCAAAAGTAGAGTTATTCGTGCCATGAGAAGTTTTGGGTGTCGAGTTAAAATTTTGACCAACACTTACATTATTTATCTTTTGCGATACCATTTATGTTATAGTTTACTAGTCTAATTACGCTTGCATCATTCGTCTTTTATGCATATCATAACCTTGTTTTGTACCACACTATCCAATATGCAACATCATCCTTGCTATGAATAATCTATACTTACAATCTCCATCGAACTTCGTTCCTTCCTCGTGCTTTCCTTGCTTAATCAGCAATCCTCCCATTTTCAAGAATCTCGTTCTAAGTCCCGTAAACTTTGGCCTTAACCTCTAAAAGCATTTATACATTTAAAACAGGATTTATTCCTCGCTTTCATATATATATTTTTTTACTAATTATATACTAGATTTCAAAACTAAATAACTACGTACTATTTATTTCGCCAAAAAGCCGTTTTCAATAGTCCAATTTCTCGTTTATTTTAGCCGCCTTCAAAAAAAAAAAAGAGAGAGAGAATTTTCTAGTAAAATCTTCAACCTTGTGCAAACCAAATATCTATTATTAAATACTGTTCATTCTCACATGTAGTCACTCATTATACCCACATACCTACTATTCCACCCAATTACCCAATGACATTTTTTACAAGCCAAAACTTCTACTACTTCTTATATGTTATACAATATATTTACTTATCCTTCCAAATTTTTGGTACTTCATATATGTTATACCGTATATTTACTTATCTACCCGAAATTTGCTACATTAACCCCATACTCAAACCTACTTATATGTACCCTTTTTCTTTTACTAATCACCAAAAACGCTTTAGTCGGTTAGACTTTCAAATTTCTACGTATAGCCGTGAGTTAAAATTTTTAAAAGTACTTTTCTAACGATCATAATTATCGCACAGGTGACTAGATACCGTATTTGCTTTATACATAATAAACTAACAAGCTTTGTTCTCATATCAAACCACATACCTATTTTTCAAAAGGTTGACTCTTAATTAAATTGCGAGACGAAATTTCCTAAAGTAGGGGAGACTGTAACATCGCATGATTTTTAATTTCCTTGTATTTTAAATTCTATATTTAACAAATTCCAAGTTCGTTTTTACTCGCTTCTTTTATGTTACTCCTACCGATTCGTGACGAGTCGTCATTATAATTTATCCTAATCAATTTAGACGTCATAACAAGAAACTCATTTAGTTAAGATCTTAATATATATTTATAAAACATATATATAATTATTATAATAATACTTTTAGTTAAACAAATTAAAAAAATAGAAAAAGGAAAACGTGATGAGCTTCTTTGACACTTATCTCAACAACACAATCCATAACATCAAATTGATGTTTTTCTTTTGTTCGTTGTCTTTTTTTTTCTTTTTTCTTTTTTTTGGTTTGTTGTTGACAAGGCTAACAGCAGTAACAATGTGATATTGTTTTTAATAACCAAACTCTTAACCCCCACCTATCTCTTTCTAACCACCCTATTAACTCTATTTAATACCTTACCACCTTAACTCACCTATAAATACAACCCCTCCCCACTCCATAATCTCTTGGTTTATTTCTTTTCTCTTTAAAACTCTCTCTAATCTTCAAGGTTTTTGAGCAAACTTCCTGAAAACACATCGGTAAGTTTCTAGGCTCAAACCTTCAATTCCTTTTTGTTTTTCCTTCTCTTTTCTATCCAAAACTCCTTGGAGAACCCTCTAGGATCTTCCCCATGTTTATCCACATAAGTGTGATAAGGGTAGAGCACCTAAAAGAGGTCCCAAATGGGTTTGTTTTCTGAATTGTTTTTTTTTTATGTCCTAAGAAATATTAATATAAGAATATACTTTCAAGTTCCTATCTTACTAGCTTATTATTAATCTTTGGAAGGTTTGTGGTTACACCCTATCTTACCAACTCTCTTGACCCTTCTTGTGCTACGGATTTATCCACACTAGAAAGGGGAAATCCCGTGTCCAAAACCCACGTTTATTCCATAAACGAAGTGGTTATGACATGAACTGTAACACCCCAACCGATGGCGGAAACATCGAGGTGTCACGTAGTGACGATTGTTCAATAGCTCATGGACTAAAAATGTAATATTGATACATTGATTAAATAATTTATTACATTGGAAATGAAATACAATGGTTCTAAATGGCAACTAAACTGAAATACAATAAATCAAACTCTAAATATATATCCGAAAGCTTAAAGAATGCATCTCAAAACAACCTGAAACATGTATAAAATATTTTGGTCAATACAAAAATTGTATTGGTGAGCATACCCTGTTTAAATATGTAACACCCCAACCGATAGCGGAAACATCGAGGTGCCACGTAGTGACGATTGTTCAATAGCACATGGACTAAAGTGTAAATTTGAATACATTGATTAAATAATTTATTACATTGAAATAAAATACAACGATACTAACTGTCAACTAAATTTCAATACAATGAATCAAAATCTAAATATAAATCCGAAAGCTTAAAGGATGCATCTCAAAACAACCTGAAACATGTACAAAATAATTTGGTCAATACAAAAAAAAAATTTGTATTGGTGAGCATACCCTGTTTGAATACATATAGTAGAAAAAGTGTTTCGCAATTCACGTGTTATACTGTCTACAATTTAGTGTTCAAGCTGTGTACAAATGCTACCCAAAATCAAACCTTTCGTTCAAAGAATCAAGAGTCACATATATATAGTATTCGCTCATAGTAGGCGATGAATAATCGTTCACACATAACAATAATTAAGTACTATTTATTGCTATGCTAGGCCGCCCAGCGGTTAATGATTAAGGTCATAAGTACACACTATCAACGAATCAACAAGTAAAACACATACAAGAATTGCGATTGTGAATATAGAATAAACCATGATTAAGTGAAAGAAGTAATAAGCGTACATGAGTCACCCCAAAATAGTAAAACAGTAAAAAGGGGAAAGATATACTCACAGTTTGCGAAAGCGGTCAAAAATCCACTTAAGCGGTCGTGAGCTAAGTAATGGGAATTCCGAAGAATCCAACCTATAATGTGTAATAATACTAATGAGGAAAAAGTCTAAAAAAAGTCTAAGGTATCTAGGGTCTAAGGCATTAGGGTTTGCTAAGTCGATTTGGGGAATTAGAGTTTTAATGATAAGTCGCGTTAATGTAAAAGTTGTATATCACAAATAATATACGAAAGATTGTAAATGTGATTTAAATAATATAATTATTACCAATTGAGTATTTAGTTAAAAATATGTTTAAATAATTAAGACAAAATAATTTAGTTAATTACTTTAACTAATTATTATAATTAAATGCAATAATTATAAATATATAAATAAATAATTATGTTTTTCACAATGATCTACAAATGGTAAATAAGATTTTAACCATAAAACATTTCTATTTTATAAGAAAAGTATTCATAAAATAGATATTTAATAGTACAAATAAATAACTTATTAATTATGTCTAATTAATCATAAATCATAAATAAGACTAATAATTCAAGGCATGATCCAAAAATGCTATTTTTATAGAAATTAATTAATTCCAGATGTAAATAATTGAACATAATTTTCCCATAATTTTTGTAACCTTATTTATATTTAAAACTGATTTAATGAGGTTAAATCATGTTTAAATGATTAAAAATAGGAAAATTAATAAAAATAAATGTTTTCTTGACCAATAATTTTTATTTCAGTTCATAATCATCAGAAATAATTTATCAAAAATTTTGAGATTAAAATCATTAAAATTAAATTTTTTATCAATTAATTACGATTAAAACAATTTAATTCAATAAAAAATATAAAAATAAACATTTTTCAGAAAATAAAAGTGGGATAATTTTCTATGAGGTGTCAAGAAGCTATTTTTAAATTTTCATAATTTTTGGGTGAAAATTTAATTAGTTATGAATATTTCAAGATTTAATGCAATTTATATATGTAAACAAAATAATAATATGGGATAAGATGTGCTTGCCTAAAAAAAAAAAACCCCAACCCATCCCTTATTGGATTCGAACTCGGGTGGACCATCAGCCCACACTCACACACATACCACTAGGCCACCAAGTGTTTTAGTTGATTTTATTAAAAACAGATTTTGTTTATATAATAATACTCAAGTCATCTTCTTCCCCAAATATACTCAAGAACCCTAACCCAAACCTTAAAACAATCAAACCCGATTCAACAGATTTAAGCCATGAATCAATAGGGCTTTTGTAAAGAAGGATCTAACTAACCAAATGGCACAAAAAAAAAAAAGACTTACAATCATAAACGAGTTCGAAAATGTGATGAACAGGTTCGCAACTTTGAACCGCATTTAGAGCAATATGTTCACGTTTTGCTTCTTATTTGTGGGTTTGGGACGAGAGGAGGTGCAGAAAGCGAAATAGATGATTAATTTATACAGAGGTCGTTAAAAAAAACGGACAATTGAAGCTTTGGTCGGTTACAGTTGGAGGCCGATTACTACCCCTTTAAAACGGGTTAAATGTATGTTTAAGACCATGAATTGAATAGGTAACGCAAGAGAAACGTCTTGGGAACATTTAAACGGATAAATACACGTTAAAAACCTTGTGTGGGTCTCGCCGGAGCAAATTTCCGGTGGCCGGAATTATGCCCGCCGGAAAAACGAGAACAAGCTGCTGGGCATTTTTTTTCTTTTTAAAACTTTCAAAATGTGGCAAAAATAGTCCCTCTAGTTTATATTGGTTAAGTTTATTTTGATTTTTAGTTAAGTTTCTTTAATAAAACACTAACCAAGTTAAGATAACTTAACCACTATGCTTTGAAACCTTTTTAAACTTAAACTTTTTATAAAAAAATTTTTTTTACGAATACGTTTCAACGTACGCATTAGATTAAAACTTATACCCGATCCATGATAAGTATAAATGATAAAATTTTAGTCCCTTCTAAAATTAAATTTGAAAATGACGAAATTTGCAAGGGTTAAATTTGAAAATATTTGAAGGCTACTATTGTCAGTTTGACGAAAGGCGAAGGTGACGGATGTCACAGTCTCCCCTACTTTAGAAAATTTCGTCTCGAAATTTATTTCAAGTGGAGGTTACTGTGTAACAAAAGGCGTTGCAAAAGTCAACTATCTATATTATATTATTAAGGAGGAGTGACGGCTACAAAAGTAATTTTGCTGGCCGCACAAATTTTGAAGCAATATGTACAAAGGATTACAACACAATTTAAAAGGGTAGATTGGTCCGTTAGAGGACAATTAAGACGCTTGAAGGGGTAACTTTGACAATTCCTTCTTCTTTTTGTGAGTAAACCTAAAATACATTCCACCCATACCCTTGTCTCTTCCACATCCCTCATCAATTGAAAATGAAACGTTTGAAGCAATCAATAGCCACTCTTCACTTATGAATTATCTTCTAACCGGTTCCCCTCCTCATTATTACCATATACCTTCCGAAGGTCTCAAGAAAGTAATTTCATTTTTATAACCTCCCAACATTGTTTCAGTTGCTTGATTGGAGGTTTTATCAAATGTGAAAGAGCTTTGTTTTCCAGGTTCCTCTTCGAATCTTTTATTTTTGTTTTTGTTTTCTTTTTTCAGGGCAATTCATCTAAACTTGGTGAGCAATTGTATTTCTTAAATCTAATTGCAGTATCAATTGCGAGTTCCAAAGCGGCTTCATTAATTTGTAAATTAAATTTGATTTTGGTTTCTAAATTTTGAGGTTGCTTTTGATTTTGGCTGCACATACATGTTTCTTTTTCATCTCACTTTTTTCTTTTTTGTGACAATTGCTTACTAATTTGTTTCGTTAGTGACGAACCTCATTTTTAACTCCATCAACGAAGGCTTTAATTCTTATTAGTTCCAAATCTTGTTATATTATATTTGGGTTACCCATCACATGTTCCACTCCAAAAGGTAATTTGTTGTTTACTTCTAAATATCAAAATTCTTTTGCTTAATTTCAATTTGTTTTGTTTGCTTTTTGAATCGCGGTTGTGGTGGTAGGTTATGAAATCCGTACAACGATTTGGGAATATTTGACATGATTTGATTATACTGCAATCCAGGTATCATAGTTAATAAGGTTCACAATACCGTTGATGTTAATGAAAGTGATTATAGTGATTTTAAATTCGTTAAAAAACCTTGTTCATAGTGAGAGCCACTTTTTTTTTTTTTTTTTGGAGAAGCCTTGAGAAGGTTTGACCTTCTGTGTTGTGTGAAATGTTATACCTAAAACCCTTGTTTATGAGTTCAAGGTGGCTTTTCATAAATAATTAGCTTAATTCTAAAAAACCATGTTTAAATAGGTTAAGATGGTTTCATAAAAAGAGTAAACCATTTAACACCACTATTGAAGAATGCTTATGCATATATGAGAAAGGGGTTTCAATTTTAACTAGCACTTTTGTTAGTAAACATAATTTTAATAATGAATATTGTTAAGTGACTTTATTTGTCATGTAGAGTTGTTGTCCATGTTCTTAAATGGAGAATTCGGTTAAAGGATAGCTGATACTAGGTTGGTAGAATTTTGATGCATAGAAGTCTTTGATGAAATGCCTAATTTGTGAATTTACAAATATTGTTTGGAAGTCGTTGGTTTTTTAGTTGAACCAAGCTTAACTCATTTTCATGGTTTTATATACGTTTGAGACATGCGTCTCAAGGCGAAACGCTATGAAAACGATTCTAAGAGCTAATGCGTTAAGAAAATGTGGGCCTCAGTGGGTTTAGGGGGGTTTTTTTATGTGTTTTTTTATGTTTTGGACTTTTGGTCACATAATTTATTTTGATATGTGTTTTTGATGTTTTACAGTTTTATTGGTCAACTACTTTATTTTTTATAACATATATAAATTTTATATTTATTTTTACAATTCTATCTCGGGCTTTTGCCTCGAGGCTTACCCCTTGCGGCTCATTTTGATTCTTTTAAACTTTCCTCATTTCAAAGGAGAAGAATTTTCTTTGACGTTTATAAGGAATTTTAATAGTAGTTTTATTGTTTTATAAAGCCTAAATAAGATGTCATGGAGATTGTGATGATATTTTATTTGTTAAGTTGAGATTTTTATGTCAAAACTTGAGTATTGACATTAAGCTTAGTTTGAGTTCACAAAGTCATCGGATGATAAGTGAAACCAGCTCCTGGTTCTATGACGAATACCGTTAATTATTAAACTACATGCTACATCCGATAATGGAATACAAAACCAAAGCTTTGCCACATTGCCCAGTTTGTGCTTCTTTATGTTTTCAGTATCCTTCCACAACAAAGATAGTAGAGGTATTATTTAGTATATAACATTCCCCATAGAATGAATTAAGCAAATTTTAAAATTTGTTTGATTTTTTTAAAGATTATTGTATTTTATTTATGCAACTGTATCAAATTTTCTAACATATGCAATGAAAATTTTGATTAGAATAGAATAATAAGATGTTTTTATTTCAACCAAAGTGTAGTAGAGATGTCTTCTTTTATGAATATTATTAGAAATTGAACTAAGGTTTTTGCTTTATTTGTCTTGGTTTTATATGAATACTGGGACCCATGAAATGAACAAAGAATCAAATGTATATGGCTAACAGCTTGTTTACTGTGTGCAGGCTACCTTTTACAGGATGATCATTGGAAGTACTAGGATTTATAATGAATTATGAAGCATGTAAATGAAAATTTTAGATGCTGCTGCTGATGCTTATGAGTATGCTCTATTTTGTCATTGGGATTTTATATCTTGATTCACCCCTAACACACACTACATAACCAATTTGGTTATGTTTTGAGTGACCCTAAAAAATATCCGATATTTTTTGGGTTTAGTATTTTAAATTATGTTACTCATTGCTTAAATAAAAATGACAATTAGTTTTGTGATTTATTAATAGCATCCGGTTTTTAAAGACTGATGATAACATTTGGGCATTTTGCAATAGCTTTGCTACATGGGGTTTACAGTGATATGTATGGTTATGGTTATGCAATTTATGGTCCTAATTCACTTATGCCAACAATTGGTCATGATGGTCATGATGGACCCTTTGTGATGCTCGGCAGTTTTAATATCTAAGTTTTTATTTTCAACCAATAAATAAAAAACTTATCACACTCAAGTTTATAGAAACGTATACAACATGCTCAGTAACAACTCGTCTGTGTTGTAAATTTGTGCCGCCCCCACATCACGCAAGTATTATTGAATGAAAATGTTAGGAACCTGTAATGGGTTGGTTCGTATTAGATTTCATAACCCTATCTGATATCAGTCGGGCACCCGCCGCAACGCGCGGGCAATCCAACTAGTGTTTTTAAAAGAAAATTTAATCTTTTATGATTCGTCACAATTTAAAATAGTTGTCTAATACCCAAAGTAAAAGTTTCAAAAATCTTTGACAGTTAACCCGAGATTAAGAAAGTGAGAGTTTACGAATATAAAAAGCTGTGGAAAGATGTAACCGGTGAGGGGCTGAGGTACTAATGAAGCAGTCTCCCCTACTTTAGAAAAAAATTCCTAACCGAACTTTACTAAGGACATGCAACAGAATTTCGACGAACAGAGAGTGTAAGAGTACACAAGGTTTAAGGTTTTCTGTGTGGGTGGTCAAAACTCTAGGAAGACGAATTAAAGCTCGTGTAAGAACGTTTGTATCGCATATGATAGCTATTAGCCCACTGTTCTAATGAAGAGAAAAGTATAAAATAATGGATAGGTTCTTGGTCAGACTCCTAGTCCGCTCCCGCAGTATCGTTTATGCTTATATATAGGGTGTACCGCAGCTGACCCACCACACTCCCGATACTTTGGACTCGTACTGTTTGTCTACCAATAGCCTACATAGAATTACACACCACCCTCATGTACCTGTAAACCCATGATTGCGTTCCGGACCGTAATCACCGGTTTACCTTACACTAAGGTGTTATGCTTTTCCATAACCTTAACAAGAAATAAATGAGTGCAACCAATATGTAATAGTCACTGTAATGAAATAATGTTTAATCATGACATGGTTAGAGGTCCTTCCCTTTCGAGTTCACCCTTAACCGGTAACCTCTATTCACATCGTTGGGCTCTAAACACCTATATTGATAAACTCCGAGATTTACACCGTTCCCCCCGGATTAAATAAATACTCTAATCCAAGTCGTACGTGGGCACTGGCTTAGATCTCATACGAGTTATCAACTAGTATGTTCGTTGGCCATGATGATGAACAAAAAAAAAATAATGTAAAGTATAACAGGGTTTTGCTCAACACAGGAAAGAAAATGTGCATACCAAATATGCGTTCAAGTAAGTATATAAGTATAGCATAAAATTCCGACTGAAAGAATAGTATAACATAAATCGAGTACATCGCACAAAATGAAAATAAACGAGTTGAATTAATGCAAATAGGTAATGTGAAAATAATCACAAATAACGTGTTAGAAATAACTATGAATAAAAATGGTGCAAGATTGAAATAATGAAATTTACGGCAAATGAATGTGCACGGAACGGGTGTATAGTCTACTGGCGTGTGAGTTAAAATCTAGTAATTTTACATATATGCGTTATACTACAAAAGGCATTTAACAACATTCTGATAAAAAGATATGTCCATTGTTTTGTTAAAACAAAGGTTTTGCAACTGAAAGAGTATAAGTGTAAAAGGTAAATTTTCGCAGTTTACTCGACTTTGTGATATTGTTGAAAGAATAGTAGTGATGCATGAGAATAATTTTTTTTTTTTTTTTTTTTAGAAATCAAAGTGTGTTTTCGATTCAAAACAGGTTTATTTGCAAAATCTTCGTAAATACACATTTTCATGTGTTTACGAGAAGTCGAGTTTGAAAAATGTTATAAGGCTTATTATTAGTTGCAACTTTCTCTCGAAAATATATATTGGTTATTTCATATGAAAACAAAGGGTTACATTTGTCCTTTAAAATATGCAGTACAAGTTTGCAAAATGAAACCATTTCATGAAGTATGTGTAAATCGAATGTGTTTTAAAAGACCAAGGTTTAAAATGATGTGAATGATAAGATTAAAGTATGTAATAGATTACCAACATTTAAGAAAATTCATAATCAACGAGATGTAGAAATAGATCCTTGAGATGTGGATTTCACTCCCAACTCAAAGATGTATTTCAAAATTGAAAATGATTGTGGAATGAAACCGATCACTAAGTTAAGGATATCACTCCCAGCTTAGTGGTTAAGTTTCTTTTTGTAGGAAATACTCTTTGAGGTGTGGATGTCACTCCTATCTCAAAGTTATATTCCTAAGATAAATAACCTATAGAGGAGTGAAACTAATCACCAAGGTATGGATGCCACTCCTAACTTGATGATATCGTTTCGTTTGTGAAATACGAGCGTCTTCTTCGCCAAGCAAAATATCGAAAGAATAATGAGGAATAATCATAACGAAAATATCTTGAAAGAAAATAATAAGAAATAAGAGAAATATAAACGAGAGGACTCGTGAAAGTAAGCTTAGTTATAGACTAGGCTAAAAGGCATTCTAATAACCTAATTCCCTATAACCATGGCTCTGATACCAATCTGTAACACCCCAACCGATAGCGGAAACATCGAGGTGCCACGTAGTGACGATTGTTCAATAGCACATGGACTAAAGTGTAAATTTGAATACATTGATTAAATAATTTATTACATTGAAATAAAATACAACGATACTAACTGTCAACTAAATTTCAATACAATGAATCAAAATCTAAATATAAATCCGAAAGCTTAAAGGATGCATCTCAAAACAACCTGAAACATGTACAAAATAATTTGGTCAATACAAAAAAAAATTTGTATTGGTGAGCATACCCTGTTTGAATACATATAGTAGAAAAAGTGTTTCGCAATTCACGTGTTATACTGTCTACAATTTAGTGTTCAAGCTGTGTACAAATGCTACCCAAAATCAAACCTTTCGTTCAAAGAATCAAGAGTCACATATATATAGTATTCGCTCATAGTAGGTGATGAATAATCGTTCACACATAACAATAATTAAGTACTATTTATTGCTATGCTAGGCCGCCCAGCGGTTAATGATTAAGGTCATAAGTACACACTATCAACGAATCAACAAGTAAAACACATACAAGAATTGCGATTGTGAATATAGAATAAACCATGATTAAGTGAAAGAAGTAATAAGCGTACATGAGTCACCCCAAAATAGTAAAACAGTAAAAAGGGGAAAGATATACTCACAGTTTGCGAAAGCGGTCAAAAATCCACTTAAGCGGTCGTGAGCTAAGTAATGGGAATTCCGAAGAATCCACCTATAATGTGTAATAATACTAATGAGGAAAAAGTCTAAAAAAAGTCTAAGGTATCTAGGGTCTAAGGCATTAGGGTTTGCTAAGTCGATTTGGGGAATTAGAGTTTTAATGATAAGTCGCGTTAATGTAAAAGTTGTATATCACAAATAATATACGAAAGATTGTAAATATGATTTAAATAATATAATTATTACCAATTGAGTATTTAGTTAAAAATATGTTTAAATAATTAAGACAAAATAATTTAGTTAATTACTTTAACTAATTATTATAATTAAATGCAATAATTATAAATATATAAATAAATAATTATGTTTTTCACAATGATCTACAAATGGTAAATAAGATTTTAACCATAAAACATTTCTATTTTATAAGAAAAGTATTCATAAAATAGATATTTAATAGTACAAATAAATAACTTATTAATTATGTCTAATTAATCATAAATCATAAATAAGACTAATAATTCAAGGTATGATCCAAAAATGCTATTTTTATAGAAATTAATTAATTCCAGATGTAAATAATTGAACATAATTTTCCCATAATTTTTGTAACCTTATTTATATTTAAAACTGATTTAATGAGGTTAAATCATGTTTAAATGATTAAAAATAGGAAAATTAATAAAAATAAATGTTTTCTTGACCAATAATTTTTATTTCAGTTCATAATCATTAGAAATAATTTATCAAAAATTTTGAGATTAAAATCATTAAAATTGAATTTTTTATCAATTAATTACGATTAAAACAATTTAATTCAATAAAAAATATAAAAATAAACATTTTTCAGAAAATAAAAGTGGGATAATTTTCTATGAGGTGTCAAGAAGCTATTCTTAAATTTTCATAATTTTTGGGTGAAAATTTAATTAGTTATGAATATTTCAAGATTTAATGCAATTTATATATGTAAACAAAATAATAATATGGGATAAGATGTGCTTGCCTAAAAAAAAAAAAAAAAACCCAACCCATCCCTTATGGGATTCGAACTCGGGTGGACCATCAGCCCACACTCACACACATACCACTAGGCCACCAAGTGTTTTAGTTGATTTTATTAAAAACAGATTTTATTTATATAATAATACTCAAGTCATCTTCTTCCCCAAATATACTCAAGAACCCTAACCCAAACCTTAAAACAATCAAACCCGATTCAACAGATTTAAGCCATGAATCAATAGGGCTTTTGTAAAGAGGATCTAACTAACCAAATGGCACAAAAAAAAAGACTTACAATCATAAACGAGTTCGAAAATGTGACGAACAGGTTCGCAACTTTGAACCGCATTTAGAGCAATATGTTCACGTTTTGCTTCTTATTTGTGGGTTTGGGACGAGAGGAGGTGCAGAAAGCGAAATAGATGATTAATTTATACAGAGGTCGTTAAAAAAACGGACAATTGAAGCTTTGGTCGGTTACAGTTGGAGGCCGATTACTACCCCTTTAAAACGGGTTAAATGTATGTTTAAGACCATGAATTGAATAGGTAACGCAAGAGAAACGTCTTGGGAACATTTAAACGGATAAATACACGTTAAAAACCTTGTGTGGGTCTCGCCGGAGCAAATTTCCGGTGGCCGGAATTATGCCCGCCGGAAAAACGAGAACAAGCTGCTGGGCATTTTTTTTCTTTTTAAAACTTTCAAAATGTGGCAAAAATAGTCCCTCTAGTTTATATTGGTTAAGTTTATTTTGATTTTTAGTTAAGTTTCTTTAATAAAACACTAACCAAGTTAAGATAACTTAACCACTATGCTTTGAAACCTTTTTAAACTTAAACTTTTTATAAAAAAAAATTTTTTACGAATACGTTTCAACGTACGCATTAGATTAAAACTTATACCCGATCCATGATAAGTATAAATGATAAAATTTTAGTCCCTTCTAAAATTAAATTTGAAAATGACGAAATTTGCAAGGGTTAAATTTGAAAATATTTGAAGGCTACTATTGTCAGTTTGACGAAAGGCGAAGGTGACGGATGTCACAAAATAAATATAGAAGAAAAGTGTTTAGCAATTCATGTGTCGTATACTGTTTGCAATTATGTAACAAGTGGTATCCGGGTCAAATCAACCCTAAGAGAAGTAAGCAGATATATATAGTATGCGCTAGTAGTAAAGTAATACATAGCAATGACGAGGACTCTCAACAGAGTCACAAGGGTATAAACCATAGTACTATTCATTGAAATGCCAGGCCGCCCAGCGGTTAATGATTTGACAGGTCATAGATACACAAAATAACACAAGCAAACACACATAAGAATTGCTATTTTAGTAAAAGGAAATATAAACTTGATAGTAAGTACATGAGTCACCCCGAAATGTAAAATAGTAAAAAGGGGAAAGATATACTCACAGTTTGCGAAAGCGATCAAAATCCACTTAAACGGTCGTGAGCTAAGTAATGGGAATTCCGAGGAATTCAACCTATAATGTGTAAGAATACCAATAAGGAAAAGTCTAAGAGTCTAAGGTATCTAGGGTCTAAGGCATTAGGGTTTGCTAAGTCGATTTGGGGAATTAGAGTTTTTATGATAAGTCGCGTTAATGTAAAAGTTGTATGTCAAAAATAATATATCAAAGGTTGTAAAGGTGGTTTAAAGAATATAATTATTACCTATTGAATATTTAGATAAAAATATGCTTGAATAATTAAGACAAAATAATTTAGTTAATTACTTTAACTAATTATTATAAATAAATACGATAATCATAAATATTGAAATACATAATTATGAGTTACACAATGATCCGACAAAATAATTAAGATTTTCCAACATTAAGAAAATATCTCTATTTTATAAGCAAAGTATTTATAAAATAGATTTTGTAATAGTATAAATAAATAAACGTTTAATTATGTCGTAATTGATAAATAATAGTAATAATACAAGACATGATCCAAAAATGCTATTTTTATTGAAAATGGATGCTTTCTGATGTAAATCAATGAAAGTAATTTCCTCATAATTTTTATAAACTTATTTATATTTAAAATTGATTTAACGAGATTAAATTATGTTTAAATGATTAAAAATAGGAAAATTAATAAAATTAAATGTTTTCTGAACCAATAATTTTTATTTTAGTTCATGATGATGAGAAATAATTACTCAAAAAGTTTGAGATTAAAATCATTAAAAATGAATTTTTTATCAATTAAATACGGTTAAAACAATTTAATTCATTAAAAATATAAAAATAAAACATTTCCCAGAAAATAAAAGTGGGATAATGTTCTATGAGGTGTCAAGAAGCTACTCCTAAATTTTTATAATTTTTGGGGCAAAAATGGATTTATTATGAATATTTCAAGTTCTATATATAATATATGTTTTTTTTTTAAAAAAAAATAAGAAATGAAAATGGAAAAGACATAAAGAACAAAAATGCAGATTTGCATTCAAAGGGAATCGAACCCGTGACCTCTTGCCCAAACACATATGACTAAACCAGTGGACCACCTATCTCTTTGTGATTTTAGATGGAATTAAAATGTATTTAACATATAACAGCACTTCATCTTCTTCCCCAAATTTCTAGCCAAGAACCCTAACCCTAGTTTAATACAATAACCTTCAAAACAGTATGAATACAACTGTAAATAAGGGGCAAATGACCGGAACAATCAACTAAACAAAATGGCACATAAGAATTGGGCTTACATTCGCGTTAGAAGGTTGAACTGGAAGGGATAAAGTCCAAAAATTTTAAACTTCGATTGGAGGCTTCTAAGCACGATTCTGGTATGAATTTTGTGTGGGTTTCGAAGAGAATTAGTGCAGAAAGGTTTTGGTGTTAAGAATTTATAAGTTCCCTGATTTAAACGGTCATTAGACGAGCTTTTAAAATTTCCGGTCGGTTACAAAGTTTAATCGCGATTAAAGGCTCCTTAAATCAGCCTTAAACGTATGATTGATGGCTCGAAACAGTCGTTTAATGGTGGAGAGAGGGTTTGGGATACAATAATTGTTGAAACGGGCTTTAAACAGATAAATTTAGGTTCGCCGGAAAAAGATAGGCCGCCGCCGGCGAGCCCTCTGGCCGGAAAAACGTGATGGCAGGGAGGGGGGAATGAGATGTTTTAAAACTTTCACTTTTTGGCAGAACAGGTCCCTCTAGTTTAACCTTGTTAGTTTGGTTATGGTTTTCCTTATAAAAATCTAACTAAGTTAACTTAACATAACTTAAAAGTTTTCAAATCTTTGTAAAACATGAAAATTTTATTTTTGTGAAATCCGAAAACGTTTCAGGATACACATTTTCTCAAAACGTTTTCCCGATCCGTAATAAATAATAAGGATAAATTTTAGTTCGCTCTAAAATTGAATTAGAAAACGACGAAACGTTTAGGGACTATTATGAAAATATTTGAAGGACTATTATTGTCAATTTAATGAAAGACGAGGGTGACGAATGTCACATGAACCTATCAAATGGATTCACATTCCTAACCTTATACCATCCGAATCATCTATGATGATTTTGTGCTTGGTCTAACTTAATCTCATGACCATCCGGATTGCCCTAAAGGCAATTTGTGCTTGGTTTGCCTAAAAGGCTTGCTTGACTCTCTTGAATCTATAATCTAAACTCGAACCTAAGACTCTTTATTTTTTTCTAATTCTAGTTAACCAAGGCTAAGGAACTAATCCCCCAAGACTCATTCTTTTGGAACCTTGCTAAAACGCACCCAAAGGTGAGTTCATACTTGTCCCCCTTTTATCCTTTATTCTTTGGGGCTCAACATGTATCACTATCAAAACTCAAACGATTTTAAACTCTACAATCTATTATGCTTAGTCTAAAGTCTATCATATTCTAAATTCTATCATGCGCAATCTAAAGTCTATTATATGCTTGTACGCTATGCTATGTAGAATTATTTACTCTAACATACAAATGTTCATATAGTTGACAACCCACCTTGCATGTATAGCGCTATAGGATTGGCTATCCGCCCCCTACATGGGTCATGTTAAGCAAAATTCTTCGTGGCTAGTCGCCATTTGTATGGTTCTCTTGCATATGCCAATAAGCAAAACTTTATTATACTATGTATGTATGTCAAAACTAGTATGCTCACCAATGCTTTATGTGTTGACGGATATTTTATACATGTTGCAGGAAATATTTGTTGCAGGACATTTCAAGAAAACTACTTAGGATTGGACATAGAAACTCACTCTAGTTCAAGTTGTCATATTCTTGTTGTTGTGTTTTTCGTTATTTAAACTACTTGTATTTCTATTTTTAGACAATAAATGAAATTCTATCTTTAAACTATATTGTCACAAAATCTAGTGTCATGAAGTCTTTGAACAATCTACCACTAAGTCTCATCTCGATGATTCTGCCATCGGTTGGGGTGTGACATCTATGGTTACCCTCTACCAATGTTTGTTCCATACATTCCCAAGGATATAAGAACTGCTGCAGTTGATGACATGATGACCGATAGAGAGGAAACAATTCAACTACTTAGACACTCTCTTCTCAGAGCTCAAAATAGGATGAAACAGGTTGCTGATCAACGAAGGAGTGAAAGACAATTTAGTGTTGGTGATCATGTGTATGTCAAGCTGCATCCTTATGGTCAATCTACACTCAGAGCTTCTCACTATAACAAGTTGGGTCCTAAGTTTTTTGGACCATTTCTGGTCATTGAAAGAATAGGACCGGTTGCTTATAAACTGGATTTGCCTACAGATGCTCAAGTTCATCCAGTTTTTCATGTGTCCCTTTTGAAAAAGGCACATGGTGATGTTACTCAGTCATGTCCTCTGCCAAATGGTCCAAGATTTTTGTTTAAACCACTACAAGTCTTATCAAGGAAGCTGGTTAAGAAGGGTAACAGGGCTTCAGTAGATGTATTGGTGCAATGGGATAGTTTGCCTGTGACAGAAGCTATTTGGGAGAATGCTAAAGATTTGATGATTCGTTTTCCTGATTTTCATTTTTTAGGACAAAAATGTTTACAGGAGGGAAGTATTGATATGATATAATTGTACTCAGGGACCTAATGTGTAATATTCAGTAGTTAAAGGGTAGTTTGGGAAATAATTGTTAGTTGGTTGTATTTGGGCGGGAAAGGTAGTTAATGGCAGTTGGTTGTAATAGTCGTTATATAGGGATTGTTTAGCTGAATAATAATAATCGAATTGTTTGGTTACTTCTCTTCTCTGTTTTCCTTTCCATTATTCGATTCTTATCATCGTGTTTGATATGTTGGAATGGAAGACAGAATCTAATTGATTAGCAGGAATGAAAAATATGTTTTTTATCTTAAATAGTTTTAAGTACAAAATATGATTATACTTGGGCACGTTTGTATCATGGAAGGTTTTTTTTTAAGGAATTTGAATTTGTTAAGGAATCAAAATTTGAATTTATTAAAGAAGTTAGAATGTCGACTATGGTGGACGACACTGATGGTGATGGAGGGTGATTTAAATTCTTTTACTTGTGTAATTTTACTGTTTAAATCAACTATTTAATTCTTTCGCGTATAGATATTTAAGAAAAAAAAAACATTCAAAATTCAACTTTACGTCTGTAGACTGTATTCTTAATGGATTCTCAATATTCATATGTTAGACCAAAGGTAAATATGATTGTACCCAAAAAAAAAAAAAAAAAAACGTAGTACTTATTCTTGGTAATACCTAATATTACTCTAATCAAGACATGATACGAACACAGGGTTGAGTTATTCTACAAAGGCTACAAAAAATGAGAAGGGTGAGTAGGATACAAAAAACACAATAGATCATGAAATATGACACAATGAGCCACAAAATATAACACAATGCCAAAAAATATAACACAATGCTGAAGAAAAAGGACACAATGAATTGAAAAAATAACACAATGATGAAAATAAGAAAAGACACGATGGTACATAAAAGACACAATGATATAACGCATATTCTAAAAACTACAAGCTAAAACCCAAAAACCGAAGACCTAAAAACTAACGTCGTAGGGTTCGATAAGACGATTCTAATGCCGCTTGAATGAGTTCAATCGGAGTCCGTTTGATACACTTGATCCTACGACTTCCTATTTTTCTTTGACTGTGTATTTGATCCTAACCCTACGAACACATGCAAAGATAATATGATATACGATCCTTTGTTTAACCATATGGACATACGAACAAAATCAAGTTAATTATTGTTTGTGTTCTCTCTCTCTTCCTCGTTAAGTCACATAAACACAACTAGAAAATAATATTGGTGATGTGGTACATGAAATCAATTAGTTTTACCGAAGATAGCGCCAAAATGCTTACCTTTAATGTGTGTAGTTGGCAACAACCGTGTCATGTTTAACACATCTAATTGGTGTATTGTCAAGTATATATAACCACAATGAGAGAAGAGAAGGCCGAAGGGTCCGCATGTGAGAGAAGAGATTGTCAGGTTAGCTAAGGAGACTGCCTGTTAACTACTTAATCAACATGTTTTAAGTCATTGGTCTAGAAAGACCAAACCTACCATTTGAATAAAAAGAAACAGGCAAGTCATCCTTGGCTACCAAACGAAACTCTCTCTTATCAAGATAGTATACATTCAGCCCAAGTGGTGAGCCTAAAATGGCAAGTTCCTATGATTTGTGGAGGTCATAATTTATAGTATATTGCCAAGTGACAAGAATATTACATAAAACAAATTTAATAAAATTCGGGCATTTGTTTGTATTAAAGTGGCATGGTTTAAGCCTCATGTATTTGGGAGTCCGTGTGATATGATGGCATGAGAGGATATATTCTGGTCAGAGGTGATTTAGAAAGAATATCAACTCAACTTTTATAATATGAATAAAATCAAGACTAGGTATTGGCTTTTCAATTGTTGGTAAAGACATCCCTCAAAATATGATGCAAAGTCAACGCATCCTTTGAAAGAAAACTATTGAAATCAAGAATAATAACAAAAAAGAAATTACTAGTTTTGCTTCTCACGTTTCTTTATTTAATTTAACATTATATACATAAACTTTCCGTAAAGAGGAACGAATATAAATAACTATAGAAGGTTATGATCTTTTTGGTCAGAAGCAATATATACCATTGGTGATCGATTAATACAAAATTGAACAAAGTGGTAGAATATAACTCTTTAGTACTTCTTGTAATATTTTTACATTAAACTTTAATTTGTTGGTATAAACTTTTTAACCATTTAATCTTGAATTAGGAGATCTAGACGAGTTATAGATAATTTATAAGGTGAATTATTTATTGAGTCTTTTATATTTATTAGGAATAATTATTGGTTTAATTAGATAGGTTTATCTAGTTGGTTTATTTTATCTATCTATACTATATTATATTATATTATCTATGTTACCTTATTAAGGAGGAGAGATGGCTATAAAGGTAATTTTATCAAGTGTTTAAGATGGGAGTCTAAAGGCCCCTTCACAAATGACTAACTTTTGGTCATTTTCTTCTCTTTATACCCCTCATGTACAACTTTTAATGCTAATTGTATATGAGTTTAATACACACTTTACAACCATCTTCATATGTAACCCCCTTCATAAACTCTAAACTTTATGCTCTCTTCAATACTGGTCGACCAAGAGTTTGGCTATTTGTTTTCTTATTGTTATAGTCTTCTCTTATTATTTTTATTAATATTAGGAAGGGATGCCTCATGCTTATATATATAGGGAAAATTTGGGTTTTTTCATATGTTAGATTTTGGTTTGACATGGCAAGTGAATTGATTTTGGTTTGATATGGTCAGTAAATTCATATGTTCTTCGTTTCATCAGGGCAACATGGTGTGGTGGGTTTAAATCATAGCAGCCAAGGAGCGGTGCGGTTGATGGTGTTGTTCGAATCCGTCTTTGTCGAAGGTTCGTTTCTTCTTATAAATTGTTGTGTTTTTAGTAATCTATATATATGCCATCCCAAGGTGGGCGCCCGCCCCCCTTGAAAAAAAAAGGTTTAATGTTATATGTACGTGAAAATCCCGAGCGCACCCCATAAAATTTTGACACCGCCCCTAGCAAGCTGAAGTGAAATGAAAGAGCAAATAAAGAAAGACTTAGATTGGCTGAGGTTTTTTTTTTTTTTTCGGTGACCGCCATGGGCAATTGAGGAGTGCAGGTTGGTGAAGAGGAAGAAGATAAATGATGTATTGTTGTTTTCTTCTTTTTAACTATTTTTAATTAAATTGTTAAAGTACATAAGAACCTCTGACACGATAAAGTATATGTAAGTTATGCATCGAAAATTGCATAGCTTTGAATTTTATAATTTTTTGGTTTATCAAATTTTCAAGTTAATTTTCCTTTAAAATTTATTTCTATCATGTAGTTGTTTGAAATATTTGAATTACAACAATGATCATATACACACTTGTTGCAAAAGAAATTTATGTAGTTGTGATGACTATGAAAATCAAAATTCACTCCACACAAACACTGAATGTATAATAAAAAAAATAAATTACATAAATTGTAACTTTATTTTTATTTATGATATAACTTTTATACTATATTTTCAGCTTTATCAATTTAATCACCTTACCCTTAGTTTTATTATAATTTATCACCTTATGACTAGATTTAAAAAAATAAAAATCCTTTGAGATAGATATTTTGTACTTCCGTCATGTATCTCTATTACCTTATTAAGGAGGAAAGATGGGTAAAAACGTAATTTTACACAATTTTTAAGATAGTGAGTTGAAGAGCCCCTTCACAAATTTTCAATATTTGGTCATTTTGTTCCCTTTATGCCCTTTGTGTACAACCTATAATGTTCATTGTATATATGTGTAATGCACACTTTATATCCATTTCAACATGTAACCCCTATTCATAACACCTAATAAAACCCCAATTTAATTTCAATAAAGTCCAAGCTTTTCATTGAATCCTTCTACACATCTATTTAATAATAACAAACAATGCTTGTGATAGTTCTATTAGGCTTTAGCATTGGGCACATGGTTCTAAACAAGCACAACATACGGTATGCTTATATCTTGTGGTCTGACATCTTTTATTAGTTTATTATCCATGTTTTAATGTATATTGCAATTTTGATAATCTTTGTAGGCATTGTTGGATATCATTTAGAAAGACTTATTTCAGGTCCATATGAAAATGTGAGTTATTACAATACTTCTTTTGTTTTAAACAGTATCTTCCATGAGTAGAGATGACAATATAAGGTTGGATTGGAACATAAACAACTTTTA
The DNA here is from genome assembly GCA_028751855.1 of Ambrosia trifida. Classification (NCBI taxonomy): domain Eukaryota; kingdom Viridiplantae; phylum Streptophyta; class Magnoliopsida; order Asterales; family Asteraceae; genus Ambrosia; species Ambrosia trifida. The sequence goes on from CM054124.1 coordinate 114,502,712, forward strand.
AATCCAATTTTACTATAAGAATTACATATAATAACAATTGTTGTTGGAGCTTATAAACAGTGTAGTAATTGGACATTTTTGTCTTTTTTTTGGTTTGTTGAATTGTATAACTCTTTAAAGCATGATGTCTAAGCTTATATAACATATGTATTTGTTGACAATAATTTTATTTCCTTCTCTCTCTATCTTACAACTAACTAAAAGAAAACTTAATATCCTGATTTATGTATCAAATACTTTTAATTATAAATTAACATTTTGGTAAAAAAAAATATTTTTTAACTTGAGTTACCTTTACTTAGTCACGTCTAAAAACCGCCGCAACGCGCGGGGTAATTTACTAGTATTATATAATGCATCCTAGATGGACATCAATGTAATTTCACTACCATTTTAAGATGGCATCCCAAGAGACTCAAGTGTAATCCCCAAATTTTTATCCTCTTTCTTCCATTTATACCATTGTGTACCACCTTTAATAGCAATTGTACAAAACAATAATACAACACATAATCCCCTCTACTTTAGCATTCATTAACAAATTGCCATTCATCACCTTGAAAGCAATCCATTACTCCTTCATCAATAGTTTCACTTATGGTAAATATTAAAGGTGTTTGTGCTTTGAAGAAATGTTAGTATTTATAATGTTATTAAAGGTGTTTGTGCTTTGAAGAAATGTTAGTATTTATAATGTTAAAAGTTGTTTTGTAGTAAAGTGAACAAACCTTCTGATGGTTGTTATTTATATACTATTCTAGAACCAAGTTTCTCCAAGATCCGAAAAAGATGGTTCTTACATTTAAACAAGTGCATATAAGCTATTTGATTTTGGGAGTACTACATTTGAACACCTGGATCACAGTTATGTTGTAACAACACGTTATAACCAATTAACATGGGCCCAAAGGTTATATTGTGTAGGTGTTTACAAAACATATACTATGACCGGTGAAATTATAACACATTTACTTGTAAAATTTTTGAATGAGTCGACTGTGGAAGGAAAAGCTATCATGACAATGGAAGGAAAAGCTATCATGACAATGGTTTACCAGTAATGGTACTTAATTCATAGTTGAGGTCGAGCAAGCAGCCGGTGTCGCCAATGCCCACTCATTCATCATCAAATTCCCCGATACTTATGATACTCAGGTTAGTTCAACTAATTAAATGCTAGACCATATTGAAAATTGTGTACACACATTAGCATTTGAGAGTAAAGTCATTTTGATCATTTTAATCTTTAATGCCTAACCCATGTTACTCATAGTGTGACCCTTCTAAACTCTTTAGTTTCAACATTTTTTGTATCTCAAGTTGGGTACGTTACTTGTAAATTAGTGTCCTTTTTGTTGTTCTAAATTGGTGTTGTTTTTTATTTAGGTTCTGTTCTTCGTGAAGAGTATATTTGCACAGCACCTTGCTGAGCTCTTTCTGTGGGTGGTCTACAATATATGTAAGTGGTCTGTTCATTAGTACATGGGTTGGACCCAACCCGTTCTGACCCGCAGCCATCATGACCCAAACCCGTCTTGACCCAGACTAATATGACCCTTTTTCTAAAGTGACCCATTCTGACTCGACCCATTTTTGAAGCGTGACCCAACTCGAGTGGCCCATCCGTTTTGCGAGGTATACTTGGTGGTTTTGATTCATTTTAGTAGATAGTAGAGTAGTTTTCTTTTAATTCATTGTTTTATTGTTTTTTTTTTCTTATTTTCATTATCTTTTTCATTGTGTATTAACTGCCTCTTTATTTTCAATTTCTGAATATAATATTACTGTATGTTTAATTATGTATAATTCATTGTCTATTTAAAATAGCCTATAACATTTTCTAAACTTTATATGTTTTTTGTATTTAGAAAACTCTATGGTGTCGTCTATTGTTTCAAACTGTGGGTTAATTTTACACCGCATGATATTTATTACAAACTTAACGTGTTATTCAAATACATATAGTATGTATAATTCGCCTTAATTATAGTACACATTATCAGTATGTTTGTATAATGTAAAACACCAACAAAATTAAAACATTAAGTTCAATTATTTTGAGCAAACAAGTAATTAGTTTATCGGAATCCAAGTAAAAATTAGACGAATGGGGTTTTCTTTGTTGACATAAGATCTAATTGTATAAAGAATCAAAAGTCACAGAAAATAGAAAATCTGCCCCCTTTTATATATGTTAGGACAAAGAGGATTGGTGAAACCACTTTTGTAAACCTTAGTCTAATTCACTTCTGTCATTTTTGGCTAAGTATAGAAGTACTAAAGAGAAGACAAGAAACTGCTGATTAGAAGATATGAAGAAGTGCTGAAGTTGCAGAAGTTCTGAAGTCCAAACCAGACAAGTTCACTTCAGAAGTACTGAAGACAAAACTACTCTTCAGTAGTTGTCCTTCATCAGCACTTAGCAGAAGATATTTCCCACCGCCCTTTTGCATCAGTAGTTTATTGTTAAATATTACTTTTAGCTTTATTTGTTTCTTTCAATGTTGCAACTTGTGCAACTTGTAACTGGACTTTCTGTGCTTGCTTTTTAGGCAAGATACATGCATGTAATCGTCTATAAATAGAAGGCTTCAACCTTCTATTTTAGACATTGATTTTCAACAGAAAAATCCTTCAAACACTCTCATTGTTATTATTCCATTTCTGTATTTATTGTGAATCTTGCTAAGTATCTAATTCTCATTTACAACTTAGATTCATAATAAATACTTTGTCATTTATTTAGTTTCAAACATCAAGGGGGAGTTACAACTCTGCCTTTGCATAAAAAGTGTTGCTTTAACTTATAACATTCCGCTGTGCTTATAATCTGATTTACAAGGACTTGCTAAACACTTAAGTGTCAAGATAGCAAGTTCTTACTTAGCAAACAAGAGCAAACTGATCCAACAATTGGTATCAGAGCATTGGTTTATCTGATCACATATCAATCTAACAAATTGAGAATCAGACACAAAGCTCTTATTGATATTCAATAAAAAGATCAAAAGTTCACTTTTTATCAAAATCCATCACTTAAAAGAGTCATCAGACAAATCTATACTCTTTAAAAATGGATCCACATAATACTGGTTCTGCCACCAAACCTGCCATGCTTGTGAGAAATGAGTACAATATATGGCAGAAAAGAATGGCACATACCTTGTCACAAACCAACACTGGTTGTTGGAGATCTGTGATATATGGTCCACACAAACCAGTAAACATAAACCTTGAAACTAAAGAAGGGATTCCTAAGGATCCCAAAGACTATACAGATGAAGATTTCCTAAAACTTGAGCTAGATGCTAAGGCATTCTCTATGTTGGCAATGGCTCTCCCAAATGAAATATACTCTGGCCTTTTACATTGTGAAAGTGCCAAAGAACTTTGGGACTGTCTTAAAGAACAGTTTGGAGGAACTGAAGAGGTGATTGCCAACACCAGAGAAATTTTGGCTCAACAATATGAAACATTTGCTTATATTAATGGGGAAACTTTGACACAACAATTTGAAAGATTCTCCTCATTAATCTCTGAGCTAAAGTTAAATGGTCAGACCTATACAACAGTATCTATGTTACATAGATTTTTAAGGTCTCTACCTGACAAATGGGAAACTTACTCCATTGTCTTAAGATCCTCACCAGATTTTAGCTCCCTCACTCTTACAAAACTCCATGGGAGATTACTCACTTTTGAAAGAGAAATCGATCAAAAGAAGAAATTACAAACTTCTGGTAAAACTGCTGATGACTACCTACCAGGTAGTACAGCACTTTTGGGACAAGATTCACCAACTTGTTCCTATGGATCTTATGACAATATTGACATAACCACTGGGATCTCATCAGAAAGATCTTTCCCAGGTTATGACAATGATGACCAATGTCAAACTGCTGATAATCTATGTTTTATCATGGATGATTTGAAAAATTTTAGCAGTGATGACTTGGAAGAAATGGACATACTACACCAACTGGCCATGCTAAGCATTAAAACTAACAAGTTTTATAAAAGGTCAGGAAGGAAATTTCCAGGATTGACCAGTAATACAAAAATTGGTTTTGACAAATCTAAACTGAGATGTCACAAGTGTCAGAAGTTGGGACACTTTGCTAGAGAGTGTAGAAGCTCTAGCTTTAACCAATCACAATCTGGAAATAACTATAACCCCAATTATAATAGGAACAATGGAACTCAAGGGAGTGCTCATTTTGTACAGGCACAAGCTCCTCAACAGCAATATATGCCTCAAGTACAATATGTTCAAGTGCCTGCTCAACAGATGCAGAGCCAACAATCAATCCCTCCCTTTCCAGCTGCTCAACTTCCTCCACAGCCTCAACAACCCCCTCAACAAAGCCTCTTTACCTCGGGGTATGTTGACTGGAGCAGTCTCCCATATGACACCACAGAGTGTAATCCTGATGCAGACAACAAAGTGTTTGACATCAACTGGGGAGAACCAGACAATGGCAGAAAGAACTTTGCCTTAATGGCATTTGAAGGCTGTACCTCAAAATCTGCATTGTCTCAGGTATCAAAAGAATCTTTGACAAAACTATGTTCAAACTCCTGCAAAGAAACTTTTGCTCTCATAAGAGAGACAAACGTGCACCTACAAGGCAAAGCCAATGATTTAGAAAGAAAATACACACAGATAAAATGTGATTTGGAAAGAAAACTGTGTGCTAAAACAAAAGAGGTTTCTAAATTAACTGACTCTGCCATTGAAACCCAAGCACAAATCAAAATGATGCTAAATGACCTGGGAGATGTCAGACAAGAGCTTGCTGACACCAGGATCACTTGTGAAAAATGGGTTGAATCTTGTAGGGGGTATCAACTACTGCTAAACAAACAAAGTGCTTCAAATGTGAAGTTTGGCATAGGATACCATCATGTTGAAACACCAACAGATTTTTCTCCCAAAACTACTGAAGATGGGAGAAGAATTGTTTCAAATGAAACTTCTGAAGGGAAAGAATGCACATCTTTCCATGAAAACTTTCTAAACAGAAATCCTGGCATTTTTAAAGAAAGTACTTCAGAAGTATTTACAAAAACTGACAATAAGCCATCAGTAGTTTCATCTACTTCAGGAGTTGAGACCCTGAAAACTACTGATGAGCAAAATCTTTTCACAACTGTCAGAAATTTGCCTTCAGAACAAAAACAGAAGGCAAAAGCATGTGAAATTTGTGGCCTGTTCAACCACAAAACTGAATTTTGTAGATACAGAAAAGGAATTCAGTTCAATCAAAAATTTAAACAACAGGTTGTGGGAAATCAAATCAGAAATGATTATGAAAAAGTCTTTAAACCCAAGAAACAACAACCTGAAAACACCTTTTCTCAGAAAAAGATAAAATCTCAACCAAAATCTTTTTCTCAAAATTCCTTGTCAGTAGTTAGACCAGAATCATCAGCAGTTTCACAAACTGCTGAGATTCAAAATCTAAAGAACATGGTAGAACTACTGATGACCAAGGTTGATGGTGGTCCTAAAAAGGATACCACCATAGTTCTTCATGAAAAATCCATTGCCAAAAAGACATGGATTTCTCAACCTGGTCAAGAACAAACTGTAACTGTTCTCAAGAGCAAACCCAAAGCCAAACAGGCTTGGGTTTCCAAATCTAACTAATTTGCTTTTATGTGCAGAGAGTTTCCAGGGGCTTAAACAGCATATGGTATGTTGATAGTGGAGGCTCTATGCACATGACTGGATGCAGATACCTGATAAACAACTTTATCAGCCAAAGAGAAGGATCTGTGTCCTTTGGGAACAATGCTAAGGGATATGTGCTAGGACATGGCAATGTCTCCTCTGGCAAAATACAGTTTGACAAGGTCAATCTGGTGGAGAACCTTGAATACAACTTGCTGAGTGTGTCACAAATGTGTGATAAAGGATATTCTTCCTTTTTCACAAAGACAGCTTGCAAGATCATCTCACCAGAAGGCCAGAAGTTGATTGAGAAGATTATAGAAGATCATACTTTGCTGACTGCCAAAAGATGTGGCAATGTCTATGCAGTGGACATTGAGAAAGACAAAGTATTGAACAACACTGCCTGTTTCTTCTCAAGGGCATCAACTTCAGAAACAGATCTCTGGCACAGGAGACTTGGCCATGTGAACTTTAAAACCATAAATAAAGTCACAAAAATGGGCTTGGTCAGAGGTCTACCTTTGAAAGTATACCAGTGTCAAGAACACTGTGTATCCTGTTTAAAGGGAAAACAGCATAAGTCCTCCTATAAGTCTATTGAAGAATCAAAAACAACTGCTTGTCTTCAACTACTCCATATGGACTTATTTGGGCCTGTCAAGATTATGAGCCTTGGTAAAAAGAAGTACTGCTTAGTCATCATTGATGACTACTCAAGATTCACATGGGTATTCTTCTTATTTTCCAAGGATGAGGCTGCTGAAATCATCAAGTTCTTCATTCTACAAGTAGAGAAACAATATTCTCTATCTGTCAAAACCATTAGAAGTGACAATGGGACAGAGTTCAGGAACAAAACTCTGGATGAATTCTGTTTGTCTAAAGGGATTATTAGACAATACAGTGTTCCCAGAACTCCTGAACAAAATGGTGTAGTAGAAAGGAAGAACAGAACACTGATAGAAGGAGCAAGAACAATGTTAGCTGATTCTGGACTGCCATTGTACTTTTGGGCAGAAGCAGTTAACACAACATGTTATGTTCAGAATAGAGTTCTTGTGGTCAAGAGACATTCCAAGACTGCCTATGAAGTTCTTCATGGTATGAAGCCCCTTATCTCCTTTTTCAGGGCTTTTGGGTGTCAATGTTTCATCTTGAACATCAAGGAATCTATCTCAAAGTTTGCTGCCAAAGTTGACTCAGGTTACTTTCTTGGTTACTCTTCAACTAGAAAAGCCTACAAGGTTTTTAATTCTCACACCAAGATAGTAGAAGAAACATTGAATGTCAAGTTCAATGAGTCAAAACACACTCTTATTCCAGCACATCCTGCTGAACTCTTTGACCTTGACAACTTTCACTTTGGACCTGAAAAGGCTGTTACTTCTTCCAAACCTACTTATTATGGTGATCAAAGGTTTGAAGATGAGGATCCTGCACCATGGACTCCTCAAACAGTCATTAAGTCAACTACAACACCATCAGAAGTTTTTCAAACTTCTGATCAAACAAATACTGTAGGCCAAACTCAAACATCTGCTTCAGCACCTGCAACTACTGAAGAAGCTGCAACTGCTGAACCAGATATCATAGACCTCAGTAGTTTGTTTGAAGAACCAGAGCCACCTACACCTGTCAGTGGTTTACAACAACTGATTGAACACAGAGATCATCCACTTGATCAAATCATGGGGGATATAGCTACAGGTGTTCTGACCAGAAACCAGCTCTCCAACTTTTGCCTATTCTCAGCCTTTATTTCACAGTTGGAACCAAAGAAGTACCAGGAAGCCCTCAAAGACAATAATTGGGTGCAGGCTATGCAAGATGAACTACTACAGTTCAACAAGCAACAGGTCTGGGAAATCTGTCCCTTACCTCAAAACAAGCAACCAATTGGTACAAGATGGGTTTTCAGGAACAAACAAGATGAAGCTGGTATGATAATCAAGAACAAGGCAAGACTGGTAGTTCAAGGGTACTCTCAAGAAGAGGGAATTGACTATGATGAAACCTTTGCTCCAGTTGCAAGGCTTGAGGCCATCAGGTTATTTCTGGCCTATGCCATTTCCAACAAAATAAAAGTTTATCAAATGGATGTGAAAAGTGCATTTTTGTATGGAAAAATCAAGGAGGAGGTGTATGTCTGTCAGCCACCTGGGTTTGAGGATCCTTCTCATCCTGAGTGGGTGTACAGACTAGACAAAGCTCTTTATGGGCTCAAACAGGCTCCAAGAGCCTGGTATGATACACTCTCCACCTTTTTACTCAAAAATAACTTTACAAGAGGTGCCATTGATAAAACACTTTTCATTAAACATGTTGGAAATCATGTCTTACTTGTTCAAATTTATGTTGATGATATCATCTTTGGTTCAACAAACACAAAACTGTGTGATGATTTTAAGAAACTCATGCAATCAAAATTTGAGATGAGTACCATGGGAGAACTGCAGTACTTTCTAGGACTGCAGATCAAACAACAAACAAATGGAACTTTTATACATCAATCAAAATATGTTAAAGAATTATTGAACAAATTTTCTTTAAATGACTGTAAATCATGTTCCACTCCCATGACACCTATCACACAAGTTGAACCTGATGATCAAGGAAAACAGGTTGATCAGACCATGTACAGATGCATGATAGGTTCCCTTTTATACTTAACTGCTTCTAGACCAGATATTATGTTTTCAACATGTGTCTGTGCTAGATATCAATCAGCACCAAGGGAATCACACCTTATTGCAGTCAAAAGAATTTTTAGATATCTGAAAGGAACACCAACACTGGGAATTTGGTATCCTGCTTCAAACAATACCAAGTTATCAGCATTTTCAGATAGCGACTATGCAGGGTGTAAGATGACAAGAAAGTCAACATCTGGTGGTTGTCAATTCCTAGGTAACTGTCTAGTGTCATGGCAATCAAAGAAGCAAACATCTGTTGCAACTTCAACTGCTGAAGCTGAATACATTGCAGCTGCAAGTTGTACATCACAGATACAATGGCTCCAATATCAACTTCTTGATTATGGAATCAAAGAGACCAAGACACCTTTGTTTGTAGACAGCAAATCTGCCATTAGCATCATTCAAAATCCGGTACAGTTCTCAAAAACTAAACATATTGAGATCAGGTACCATTTCATAAGAGATTGCTATGAAAAAGGCAAGATTGAGGTGAAGCATGTAGCAACAGCTAATCAGATAGCTGACATCTTCACTAAGCCCCTTGACACATCAACATTTCAGAAGTTAGTTTCCATGCTTGGAATGCTAAATTTGTAAGTGTTTATTTTTTTTTTTTTTCATATCAGTTAGAATCCAAGTTAACACTTGATTCTACCCAACTCTACAGCAAACTTCTACTAGGGATGGCAATCAAACCCGAACCCGATGGGTAAACCCGAAACCCGACACATTTGGGACGGGTTTGGGGTTGGATAATCGGGTATGGGTCCGGGTATGGGATTAGTTTTTATTTTTTTCGCGGGTTTGGGACGGGTTTGGGATTTGATGATATACCCATTTACCCGACCCGATTACCCGATAAAGTATACCCGTTTACCCGATTAGATACCCGATGTAATTTCCTATATATCTTTTAAAATACGTATTCATAATATATCTAATTGTCCATCTAAATTATCATCTTCTTAAAAAAAAACACCAATTCTTTGTGTTTAATATGTGTTATCTATGTCTTTTAGTTTTTCTATATGATTTAACTATTTTATATTTATACATTGTAATCATTTACATACATATTTGATAATGCTAAATGTATTAGTTAGTAGTCACGCAATAGATACCAGACAAGTTTTTAGTCAGATATACCCAGTGGATAAGTTTTTAAAATTAACGGGTTTACCCGAAACCCGCGGGTATACCCGATACCCGACGGGTAATTACCCGATACAAACCCGATGGGTTTTGGGACGGGTTTGGGACAAGCATACCTAATCGGGTATGGGGTTGGGATTACCTAAACCCGTCCCAAACCCGACCCATTGCCATCCCTAACTTCTACATCAATCACTACTGCTATGCATCAAAATTTTTCTTTTTCCTTTTTCCATCCTTGATTCCATCCTGTTTACCATGGTGGAATCAAAATGAAAATTTTTTTTTCCTTTTTCCACCCCTGATTCCATCCTGTTTACCTTGGTGGATTTCAGGTTAACCTTTTCCATCTTTTTTCTGGTTTTCACTTACAAATGTCAAAAGTCTGAAACAAAACTTCTGAAAAACAAAAACAGTTTGAGAGAAACTACTGATGAACAAAAATCATCAGTATAGGGATAACTTTCTGAAAAAGTGTGTAACTTCTGATAAAATAAACTTCAGAAGTTATGAATAAAGTATTTATGAAAACATTTCTCATCAGATGTTAAAACTGCTGAAGAGAAAATGGGAACTACTGATGAAGTAATCCTTCATCAGCAGTTTAAGTCAAAAGGGCAAATCTGACTTTTCCCATCATCAGAGGTTTGACCTAATAAGTTTAAAACCTCTGATAAAGAGATTTTTAACCAAAGGCGGTTAAAACTTCTAATAAATACCTTCTTCACACACTTATCCTTTTAAACTCACAAAATATCCCTCCTTCTCTCTCAAAACTCTCTCAAAACCTATACCTGAAAATTCACTGTTCGATCAAAATACCCAAACCACAATGGATCTAGTTCTAAAACAGGGACACAATCAAAGAGCTTTTCTTGAAAAACAAGAAGGCTGGTCCCAATACGATGAGATCATTGATCTTGTCGTCAAATCCCAATACTTTACTGCTCTCACAATTAACCCACCAATTCACACTGAAACTCTGAATGAGTTCTGGGCAAATGCTGAGACGGTTACAATGGGTGGTGAGGTCATTTCCCTCAACTCAAAGATAAAAGGGAAACAACTGACCATCACACCGGCCACACTAGCAACAAGACTGGGTCTGGATGATGTAGCTGCCCCTGACCATGTTGCTAACAAAGATATTCATCTAACCATGACTGAGTGTGGTTATCAAGGTACTCTCTCCCATGCAACAATATTCAAAAAATATTTTGAACCAAAATACAAACTTTTGTTTCATTATATAATTATGTGTTTGAGTCCAAAAACAGGGTCATATGACCAGATGCCCTCCACTTTTCAACCAATATTTCATTCCATTGTGAATGAAACTAAATTCAGGGCATCAAAACTGTTTTTTCATGAGTTGGTGTTACATCACAATAATACCAAGAAAAAGTTTTTGTTGTACCCAAGGTTCATTATGCATTGCATAATAGGGGAACTGGGTAATGAGGTGCTTGTGGGAAAAATTTCAACTTTAAACCCTTTAACATCACAAGCATACTCAAGACTGAACAAACCGGCTGCCTGGCCAGAAGATGATCAGGGAGAACAACAACAAGTCCCCCTGAAGCCCACATCTTCCACACCCACACCACCAAAAGCCAAAAAGCCCAAGCCAACAAAAACTGTAACCCACCAACCCAAAAGAAAAGCTGTTCAGGAGGTTGAGATGCCTGAACATGCTCTTGAGCATTCTGCTCTTCAAATTGTTGAGACTGAAACACCCTCTCAGTCTCATCCATCTCAAACCCCACCAAGAGCACCCATATCTGTTCATTTCAAAAGAAAAAGACTTAGAAAAACATATCAAACACACTCTTCTTTTGAAACTGCTGAACAACAACCTATTGCCCAAACTACTGAACCCTCCCCACAAATTTCTGAACAAGAGGCAATAGAAATTGCCAAACTTCTCTCTGGGCTAAGAGAGAATGTCCCATCTGATCATGTCAGTCCCCATCAACCACAACAAACAGGGGACATAACTACTACTTTAGACATGGATGTGGACATCATTAGCCCTATCCCAAGAGATGAGGGTGGACCAGAGTCTTTAAGCCCAAATTTAGAGACTCTTGGGGCATCTGAGGCTGCTACTACTCAGTTACCACCCAGTGGTGGATCTGAGGACAGAAGTAACATAGCTAAGACCTCAGATGTGGCAACTACTGATGAAGGCTTAATGCCTGAGGTAGGAAATCCTCAGTACCAAGAAACAGAGGTTCATGAGAGAACTGAGTTGGGCTCAGCTCATGATTTAACTGAGACAGTCCTCACTGAGGGCAACATCAGGGATACAGATGATTCCATTAATTTGGATGATGTTTCAAAAACTCCAACTACTGAATTGACGGCACTTTCTGAAGGTCCTGCTGCAAAGGTATCCAGGCTCAAGAAGCCAGTCACCTCTGCACAGGTTAAAGTCCACTCAATCCCTAAAACCCCTAGAGTGGCATCCTCTGTACAACATGAGGATCTCCCAAAAACACCCCCTTCACAGCAAATGCCTACCCAATTCCCTGGGCAAACAAGCATAGACCTGAACCAGCTATGCAGCCCAGAGGGTCCCCTGTACCACATGATGAATACACTCATCAGAAATCACTTCCAAACATATACAGCTGACTTGGAGCTGTCAATCAAGAACCAATTTGGAGTGATCAAGACCAAGATGAACGATCTGTCAAACAAAATAGACTTCAACAGCCAACAGATTGCTCATCTTCAAGGACACTTCTCCCAACCCTCTGCTTCAAGGGTTAGAATTGATGAATCCAAAAAGGGGGAGAAGATCAGGGAACCTAAGGAGTCATTCCAAGCCAGAGTAAAGGCACGAGTGGCACTCCTTGAAAGAGATCAGAAAGATCAGGCCAGAAAAGAAAAATTGGCCAAACAGTTTGGTGTCTCTATTGAAGAAATTGAAGCTGCTGAGAAAGAAGATGAGACCCAAAGTTCTGATGATTCCCTAAGGTGTAATGAAGAAACTTCTGATGACCAAACTTCTGATGAAGAATCAGAAAGTACTGAAGACAATCCTTCAGTAGCTGACAAACCATCAGCAGTTGTCAGCACATCAAAAGTTAACACTTCCCAACCTCAAACAACTGAACCTTCCAGAACCACTGCTCCCATTCAACCAACATCTGATCCCATCAGGCCTACATCTGTTACAACAATGACTGTATTAAACCCTTCTCCCATCTCTCATTCAGCTGAACTATTAGAGAAGAGTTTAATTGCAGCCAACAAGAAGGCCAGAGAAGATCAGATTTGGAAATCTCTGGAAGAAAGGGATGATTTGGACTTAAGCCATGAAGAAAAACTTCAGGCTTATGCAGCTGAACTACAAAGGCAGGCTAGCCTTGATGAGATTGCTGAACAGGATAAAAGACAACAACTGGTGTCTTATATTACCAAGAACAGCAAGACTAAAGCCTTTACACTCAAAGGACTCTCTATGCAAGAGCTGACAAGAAGAGCACAACTGCTTGCAGACAAAATGGCCACAAGCAAAGAAGGAAAGGCCAAGAGAGCCCAGATAATAGAAGAGCTAGTAGCAGAAGGATATGGTTCAAAAGCCTCTGTATCCAGATGGAAAGAAGAAAGACTAATGGATACATATAGAAAATACTTGGCTGCCAAGGCTGCAAATCCTGAGAAGTTTCAAACTGCTGATCCTTCAAGATCAGTAGTTAGAACTTCTGGTGCATCTAGAAGATCTGCTGCTCAGAAGAAGAAGGCAGAGGACAATGTCAAAACTGATTTCAAAATGGTACTACTTGAGGGAAGCTCAATAGTCCATTCAGATTTTGACATTGAGGAGAAACCTCTGTTAACACAGTTCAGGGATCCTTCCACTTTTGCTTATCAAATACAAAAGACAATCACAGAAAAGCTGCATACCAAAGTAGTGACTGAACACCATCTCCCAACTGTTCAGATGCCTGGTATGCAACAACATCAACAAGGAAGAGAATCCCACCTGAGGCTATCTGAAACTGAAGACATCCAGCACTCAGGACCATCAACCCAAGGGACAAGTCTGGTTCCCTATTCTTCTGACTTTAACAAGTCAAAGATACCTATCATCAGATGGTCACTTACTGATAACAACTCAGTACTGTTGACAAGAAGAGACTTCTCAAGCAGGGCTTACAAGAAGATCCGTGATCTGAAGAAACTGTCAACACAAGACCTGCTCACAATTCAACATCTAGAACCACAGAGAGGATCTCTGTCTGATGATCTGTACAACCAGCTCAAGAACACCATGTACAAAGAGATATGGAAGATTGTTCAAGACAGAAGAAACACATAAGGAATTAGTAAGGTTTTGGCTTCATCAATCCAGGGGGAGATTGTTAGGACAAAGAGGATTGGTGAAACCACTTTTGTAAACCTTAGTCTAATTCACTTCTGTCATTTTTGGCTAAGTATAGAAGTACTAAAGAGAAGACAAGAAACTGCTGATTAGAAGATATGAAGAAGTGCTGAAGTTGCAGAAGTTCTGAAGTCCAAACCAGACAAGTTCACTTCAGAAGTACTGAAGACAAAACTACTCTTCAGTAGTTGTCCTTCATCAGCACTTAGCAGAAGATATTTCCCACCGCCCTTTTGCATCAGTAGTTTATTGTTTAATATTACTTTTAGCTTTATTTGTTTCTTTCAATGTTGCAACTTGTGCAACTTGTAACTGGACTTTCTGTGCTTGCTTTTTAGGCAAGATACATGCATGTAATCGTCTATAAATAGAAGGCTTCAACCTTCTATTTTAGACATTGATTTTCAACAGAAAAATCCTTCAAACACTCTCATTGTTATTATTCCATTTCTGTATTTATTGTGAATCTTGCTAAGTATCTAATTCTCATTTACAACTTAGATTCATAATAAATACTTTGTCATTTATTTAGTTTCAAACATCAAGGGGGAGTTACAACTCTGCCTTTGCATAAAAAGTGTTGCTTTAACTTATAACATTCCGCTGTGCTTATAATCTGATTTACAAGGACTTGCTAAACACTTAAGTGTCAAGATAGCAAGTTCTTACTTAGCAAACAAGAGCAAACTGATCCAACAATATATTCCCGATTATTGATCAAGAAGCCTCTATTAACATAACAAGATAAAAGATAAAATTCTTATAACAAATAAAAATAAATATCTTCTTCTCGTCATATATAATAAAACTCTAGAAAATATAGAATTTTTTATCTTTCTATATCTTACGATAATCCTATTTTGACTAAGAATCCCTGCTGGATGGGATTCTAACAAACCCTTCAATTCAATATAAGCTAAACACAGTGCAGCCCCGCCGCGACGCGCGGGTTTCTGCTGGTTATTTAAAATAGAGTTAAAGTTGGGTTAGAATTAGTATGTTATTAGTATAAATAGATGGTTAGGTCTATTGTATTTTGTGCGCTTTGGTTGATAATAAAAAGTGTCGAACGAGATCGTTCAATCTCGCGTGTTTTGTCTTCGATCAAAGGGCCTGATTTTCCAACATTTACTTCTGTTTTTATCATAATGATCTCTGTTGCAAAACAAGGCCGGGTTGACCGATTACTCCCCGAGTACTCGCTCCAGGGTAGGTCGCTGAGTATAGCCGAGTTGGACGATTACTCCGAGTACTCCCCGCATAGGCCGACTTGACCCCCGAGTATTCCCCCGATTAGTCCGAGTACTCGCTCCAGGGTAGGTCGCCGAGTACAAGGCCAAACCGAGTTTTACAACACTGATAATGATTTCACTATTTTTTGTGACCTGCTAAATGCTTAACCAGTAGTCATTAGAGGTGAATATACCGGGATTTTTCATTAACAGGTTTTCTCTTTGACGGGTTCTTAGCCAAATTGGTTTCAGTTTGAAAGCAGTTCAGTTCCACCTCGTTTGTTCAGTAGCAATAAGATAATGATTTTACTATCTTTTAAGGTAAGTATGTTAATGATTTTTGTGCGTGTGTGCGTGTTTTGACTTTTGTCCAATACGATAATGATTTTACTATCTTTTAAGGTAACTAATTTAATGGTTAAAAAGTTTACTATCTCACTGAATATGTGTTATGTTGTAATGTTTTGGTGAGGGGTGAGAGTATGCGCAATGAAAACTTGTCATTATCTTATTAGACAAAACATAAAAAGAGTTTAAAGAAAATATTGAGGTTGCTCACTAGTCACTACTCCCGTTACTAGGTACACTAAAGGGAGGGCCAATCCCTTCTCATGAAACCGCGACATAGTGTTCCCTCGGTGTTGTAGTGATGTGGCACACATCCTCTAATGCCCACTCACCATTACACCTAGCCTCAGTGTTATAGGTGTGCGTTTTAAAAATAGAGTAGGCCTAAATAGGATGTTCGTACAACAATATTGTTTTGGACCAAAATACACCTTAAGTGTTTAGGTTAGAGGT
This sequence comes from Ambrosia trifida, assembly GCA_028751855.1. Lineage (NCBI taxonomy): Eukaryota > Viridiplantae > Streptophyta > Magnoliopsida > Asterales > Asteraceae > Ambrosia > Ambrosia trifida. The sequence goes on from CM054124.1 coordinate 114,518,663, forward strand.
ATGGGGTGTTGTCTTTGTTGGTACCACTAGGGCTAGTCTCTCATCATCTAAGGTTTTATTTTGAGTTCTCTTTTGGTGACAATTAGGGTAATTAGTTAAGTTATGGTACAAGTCCAACTTATGAATCGAGGCAATTTCATTCGGCCTTGTTCAGCTTAGCATGTTTCTCTTGGCCAACCTGAATAGTTTATGAGAGCTAATGTGCATTGACCGGTAAATAATTATGTTCTCCATGCTGAAAGTTTAGAATTATGGGCTTGACCGCCCTAGTGAACCTTAGGTTTGTTTTTTTTTAGCCGGTTGTACAAAACACGAAGAACAATTTGTTAACATAATTTAACTATTAAAAATTAATCATCTCATTGTAAGTGCAAACAAGACCTGATATGTTCCGAGGTCTTGATATAACGAAATATATCTAGTTTCGCTGTAGATTAACCCAATCAAACGGATGGAGTGAGTCACATAGCATTCTTGTATTCTTATTGTCCTTACACTTTTCATTTTTCTTGCTATTGTTAATATGGTATTTCTTGGGTCGCACACATCCCAAACAAAGTGGTACATGTCAAATTCTTGTGTTCTCTTGGGAGCAATGGCAAAAGACAAATAGGTGAATATTGACAAGTTTGATGGCTAAAATTTTGGTTTCTGAAGATGCATATTGTAACACCCCAAAACCATTCGTTCGCCTAACTACGCCATTAGGCGTGATTAGCAAAATATTAACACGAGACTTAGAGGATAAGAACATGGGTTATATTCTAATATGGAAATAACCTAGTTAATAATATTATGTTTATAAATTAATAAAAGGTGTTTGAAACTAGCTTATGAGTTAGTTTTTATACAAAAATGACACTCGGGGATATTTGGAGGGACTATAGTTGCCAATGTGGTAAAACTAGTTTTATTAATAAAATTTAATAAAATCAAAAACACACTTGTGTGTGTGTGTGTTGATCGATCTCAACATCAGGAGATCAAACTCCTTCACCAACCAAACCTTAAACCTCCAATTTCTTGCTCCAACCCAAGGCAAATCAAAGGGGAAGCCTATGCATTACACAAAAACGAAGTATCTAAGGTTCAATCACCCTAAGGTACCTTTTATTTGGCTTAATTTGATGTAAGATTCATTCTTGATCATGGTGAAAAACTAGGGTTTTCACAAAAACGTGAAGGTGTATGTTGATGGAGGTTTTTCTAACCTTAGGGAACCTCAATCAAGTCTAATTTGGTTATGAATTCCATTTTAATTGTGTATTTGATTATACTCATATGATTATGTGAATATGTAAGATTTGGGGTTTAACCTCTAGGTTGAAACCACACATGATTAGTAGTCTTGGGTGACTCTTAGGAGTTGTTATAATGATCAAATTTAGTTGAAATGCCTAAATATCTTGTTATGATAATAATTAGATACATGGCTATATTTTGGTTAAACTTAGAATGTTGAAAACTAAGTATATTGGTGGATGCACACCAAGTGTTTGATGAAATGCCTAGATGAGTTAATCTTAACTAGACATGTAAGAAAATGGCTATGGATTTAGCTAGAAATGATAATGAATACATGATGTTATGGATAGTGAACAAAATTCCATATTATGTATTCTAATAGACAAGTTTGACTCATCCCCAAGTTAGGTACAACCAAGAGGGAGCAAACGGGTCAAACGGATGCAAGGCGAATACTTATGGAAACAAGAATGGATGCGAGGTAAGTTTTACTTACACCAATGTACTATAACATAGCTTAATTGTTGTGACATTAGTCTTAAATCTTGAATGTGTGATAAAGATAAACCCCAAGGGGTAGAAGCTATTAATGGGTCGCCTTATGTGCACTCAATATAAAACGTGGTTTATGACCTTAATCAAGACAATGCGTTATAACCAAATGGTGAAATCCATCAAACGGGTCAACTAATAAAGATATGTGAGAAATGATGTTTTAATCCAATTAAATCAATTGAATGAAGTTGTTAAGAATGTTGTTAAATGGGTCAAGTTTGTGACACTTGAACCATATATAAAAACTTGGATAACTTAGTATTATGAACGACGTGTCTAAACGGATCAAATGGTGATATCCCCACCATGTGAGTCCAATACTTGATGCTTGTTTTTCAAGCAATAAGATTCATGAGGTTAAACGGCTCAAATGGCAAGGTATTATCATTTGAGTTTCGAGGAATTAATGTGTATATTTAGAAAGCACGCAGGTAGATGCATTTGCGCATGCACGCTTGATGCTAAGAATCGTGGAGGATACGCACAAGGTATGAGAATGGGTCAACACCACCCGGTAAGTCCGTAGTCGAATAAACGCCTTCGGGCGAAGCAACATAGGTGATAAAGCACCCACATGAAGTGTGGGTGCAAATCAAGTAAGTTATTTCCATAACTATGTCTAATGCGCGCTAAGGCGCTTAGAATCGACCACATTAGAACAATCTTGAGAAATGTTGAAAATCTAAGTCCGTATGGGCTTAGAAGTTTTTAAACAAGTCATTGAGTCCAAAACAATGGGTTTCAATCAAGAAGTGTCGCCACGAATGGCTAAATCGAAAGATTTGGCTAGGAGGGGCATTTTGGGAAATTATAAAGATTTACTAAAGGATAAATCTAATAATCGGAATCATAACGAACAAATCGGACAAACACTTTAGTTGATCAAGTGTATAATGACTTGACAACATGAACTAGATGCATTGCGCATGGTCAAATGGTGTTTGGATAAGTTAAATGTCTAAATGGGTCAAATTGGGTAAAAGTCGCCATAAACATTCAAAACTAAGAACCGGATCATGGCGACATAAACCGGACCATAATTTCAGTCAAACAAAGGTTTATTTAGTCGGCGAGTCATTACTTAGGCTTCGGGAATCATCAAATGCGGTTGCGACATGATTCCCATGCTTAAAAATCACCAAATTCACATCAGAAGCTTCGAGCGGCCGCTCACAGAGGCCGAGCGGCCGCGCGCTTTGACCTGCACGTCAGCACGAACTTTAAAATTGCGTATAAAATCGTAGAAAAATCGTTAGGAGGTGTTCTTTATATGCCTGGAAAGATCTCGGAGCGTAGAACAATTCTCATTTGAAAGTCGAAGTCAGATTTTGGGTTTTAGAAGGGGTAAAAGCGATCCGAACAGCTGCTGCGCATAAGTTGCAGCAGTTTGTTCTCCTGATAAAGGGCCGTTTGGCCTGGTTCGTTCCGTATCAACGTGTAACGAATACCGTACTAGTTTAAATGTATCATTGACAACCCACTAACCATTTTTGTGAAATGGTGCTAGGTAAACAAGTGAAGGAAGTCCCGGAGCAAGGATCAAGTCGCGAGAAGAACCGAACACGCCCGAACACTCATCAAGCTTCCGCACTAGAATCTAACGAACTCCCGTTAAAAACAAAAACTTTAATACATTCTTTTTGTAGCAATGATGTAAAAATTTATTGGAACTAAACGTGTATGGGATTCATTAAGTTGGGTTTTCATAATTTCAAAGTTTTAATCGGGAGTGGTTTTTAGTTAAGGTCCAAACCCGTAGGATTAGGCAATAATCGCGTGATTACGGGTTAGGGTCTTACAAGTGGTATCAGAGCCATAGGTTTGAGGGATCCGAGTGTCGTGAAGGATACTTAGACTCAAACCGTGCGCTCGAAGTGTTGAAGGGTGTTCGGTTCGAGACTTGATCGAGGAATCCGGTAAGTAATATCTGCAATAACAATCCGGTTTGATCAGAGATTGTTATATGTAATTAATAAGGATATTATGTATACACACGGCATCTCAAAAGCTTGGTAAGGAAATGGTTAGGTGACATGGGGCCTATCCAAAGTTTAATTCGGACAATGACATTCTTGTATAACAAGAATTCTGGCACTACTATTGCAACGATGCACACTAATACTGAAATGTCATATTACTAATTAATTGATTTTGTAAATGTGACAGGGATGAGAACATTTATTCGATCGAGATAGGATCGAATGAATCACCAAATGAGGTGGTAGATGGTTCGGGAGCACGACTGATAACATGCTCACTAAGGACCAAGTCAAGTAATGACTCGGATTAACGGATATTTAGCAAAAAGGGAATACAAGGGCAAGTATTAATCAGTCAGGTACATGCTCTAAATTATATTAAGCGTATTAGTATGCAAGCATCACATGAGGGATGGTACTTGCATACGCAAGCAAGAAGCTAAATGGGAAATGTGCATTGTTCACACTAGTGAACAATCAATACACAAACGTAACTTGAACATCGAGACCGGGTTGGGGGTAATCATCCAAAACTGACGTTTAAAAATCAAAGGATGCTAGAAAGGCGTTGTGATCATACCAATGAGTGTGATCACACAAAGCTTTACAAAACGAAAACACAACGTTTATTCTTAATGGATGAAGGTAAAACCTAACATTGAATAATTTATCAAGGAAGGGTTTTACCAAATAAAATAAGGGACACAAGCATGAGCTGAAGCCTTGCTTACATAGGATGTGATGTACTAATTATAACAAGTCCATGTGTACCATATGCGGATTGCTTACCCTGGCCAGGTAAGTGTTAAACATATGATACTATGGGTTTCTTACAATTGATACATATACAACCTATGTAACGAGGACTAAGTAAGTGTGAGGTGTCGGGAAAATCATGGATTAGTCGAATATGGTCTCAAGGGCCATGATAAACAAAGAGGAAAGAAAAACCAAGGTATAAGCGACCCGTGGGGATCGTAGAGGCCGAGGTATTGCTTCACCAAATCAACCATAACTATGGTTTTGGTTGATAAATCATAAACAGCGGACATGGGCCGTGATTAACCCATGGGTCAACTGGACCTTCGGGTCAGTGACAAAATTATACACCAATAAGCCGAGGTATAAGCAATCCCGAGCGGGTTGTAGAGGCTAAGGCAGTGCACTCTCAATCAAAGTTATGAACTTGGTTGAATAAAGTGCAAAACATGATTTGTAAAAGCTGAAGGCCGTGATAAATCAGTAAATCATTTAACCCTCGGGTTAAGGATGAAAAAGTGTAAACTGCAATAACCTTAGATTGTATCGTAGGTACAATTTAATGCAAAATATGATAACAATTGGATTGTATAGTTGTTACAATCTAATGCAAACCATGATAATAGGAGATTAGTCGAAACAATACGTCGTAATGACTATTCGAAACCGCGTTTTATGAAACGAAAACCGACCTCAACTTATATTGAGATCGGTAAATTAGAGAAAGGATTTTTAGAAAATAATCATTCTAAATATATATAAACGATTTGAAATCTAAAACTCAAAAGTCTTTAAACGGGTCGGTTGGGGCAATGACCACCAATCGAGTTAGCAAAACGGGAACTTGGGCAAAACAAATAAATGGCAAATTCTTAAAATAAGGATTAGCCAAAGAAAGGAAAATGTTAGTGTAAAGCAAGGTTTGTTTATAACATTAGAGCAAACCAAGAAGAAACGAGGGTTGGATTCGGGGATGAATCCAAAAAGCTAGAAAACGGTTATGTTAAAAAGCCGGGCTAGTCCGGGAAACCAAGACAAATTACTTGTTAGTAATAGAAGCATAGACATGTATGCATATGCATGCTACAATCGAGTATTACAGTAGATGCCCTAAGGTGCATGATAGAATGACCCCTTAAACCATTACATCATTCGGGATAATGGTAGACGGGGATAGTCGAGGATCTAAGGAAGACCTATGAAGAACATAAGTAGCTAAAATGTCGGGTAGGGGGTAAGTATGTAGATATTGCCCCTAGTTAACCGAAATAATAGAATGACTCAAGTTGAAAGCTAAGGCTTCCATATAATAAAAGTTAGAAAGCCGGGTAAAGGGATACAAACAATAAGTATATAGTACTACTCGTTAGACTATAGAATGTCAAGGGATTGAGCGGTGCTCAAAATTGATTAGAGACACTAAGTTTCTTTGGTGTAACCAAAGCAACAACACAAGAAAGGTTTCGAGGACGAAACCTCTTTAAGGGGGGTAGACTTGTAACACCCCAAAACCATTCGTTCGCCTAACTACGCCATTAGGCGTGATTAGCAAAATATTAACACGAGACTTAGAGGATAAGAACATGGGTTATATTCTAATATGGAAATAACCTAGTTAATAATATTATGTTTATAAATTAATAAAAGGTGTTTGAAACTAGCTTATGAGTTAGTTTTTATACAAAAATGACACTCGGGGATATTTGGAGGGACTATAGTTGCCAATGTGGTAAAACTAGTTTTATTAATAAAATTTAATAAAATCAAAAACACACTTGTGTGTGTGTGTGTTGATCGATCTCAACATCAGGAGATCAAACTCCTTCACCAACCAAACCTTAAACCTCCAATTTCTTGCTCCAACCCAAGGCAAATCAAAGGGGAAGCCTATGCATTACACAAAAACGAAGTATCTAAGGTTCAATCACCCTAAGGTACCTTTTATTTGGCTTAATTTGATGTAAGATTCATTCTTGATCATGGTGAAAAAACTAGGGTTTTCACAAAAACGTGAAGGTGTATGTTGATGGAGGTTTTTCTAACCTTAGGGAACCTCAATCAAGTCTAATTTGGTTATGAATTCCATTTTAATTGTGTATTTGATTATACTCATATGATTATGTGAATATGTAAGATTTGGGGTTTAACCTCTAGGTTGAAACCACACATGATTAGTAGTCTTGGGTGACTCTTAGGAGTTGTTATAATGATCAAATTTAGTTGAAATGCCTAAATATCTTGTTATGATAATAATTAGATACATGGCTATATTTTGGTTAAACTTAGAATGTTGAAAACTAAGTATATTGGTGGATGCACACCAAGTGTTTGATGAAATGCCTAGATGAGTTAATCTTAACTAGACATGTAAGAAAATGGCTATGGATTTAGCTAGAAATGATAATGAATACATGATGTTATGGATAGTGAACAAAATTCCATATTATGTATTCTAATAGACAAGTTTGACTCATCCCCAAGTTAGGTACAACCAAGAGGGAGCAAACGGGTCAAACGGATGCAAGGCGAATACTTATGGAAACAAGAATGGATGCGAGGTAAGTTTTACTTACACCAATGTACTATAACATAGCTTAATTGTTGTGACATTAGTCTTAAATCTTGAATGTGTGATAAAGATAAACCCCAAGGGGTAGAAGCTATTAATGGGTCGCCTTATGTGCACTCAATATAAAACGTGGTTTATGACCTTAATCAAGACAATGCGTTATAACCAAATGGTGAAATCCATCAAACGGGTCAACTAATAAAGATATGTGAGAAATGATGTTTTAATCCAATTAAATCAATTGAATGAAGTTGTTAAGAATGTTGTTAAATGGGTCAAGTTTGTGACACTTGAACCATATATAAAAACTTGGATAACTTAGTATTATGAACGACGTGTCTAAACGGATCAAATGGTGATATCCCCACCATGTGAGTCCAATACTTGATGCTTGTTTTTCAAGCAATAAGATTCATGAGGTTAAACGGCTCAAATGGCAAGGTATTACCATTTGAGTTTCGAGGAATTAATGTGTATATTTAGAAAGCACGCAGGTAGATGCATTTGCGCATGCACGCTTGATGCTAAGAATCGTGGAGGATACGCACAAGGTATGAGAATGGGTCAACACCACCCGGTAAGTCCGTAGTCGAATAAACGCCTTCGGGCGAAGCAACATAGGTGATAAAGCACCCACATGAAGTGTGGGTGCAAATCAAGTAAGTTATTTCCATAACTATGTCTAATGCGCGCTAAGGCGCTTAGAATCGACCACATTAGAACAATCTTGAGAAATGTTGAAAATCTAAGTCCGTATGGGCTTAGAAGTTTTTAAACAAGTCATTGAGTCCAAAACAATGGGTTTCAATCAAGAAGTGTCGCCACGAATGGCTAAATCGAAAGATTTGGCTAGGAGGGGCATTTTGGGAAATTATAAAGATTTACTAAAGGATAAATCTAATAATCGGAATCATAACGAACAAATCGGACAAACACTTTAGTTGATCAAGTGTATAATGACTTGACAACATGAACTAGATGCATTGCGCATGGTCAAATGGTGTTTGGATAAGTTAAATGTCTAAATGGGTCAAATTGGGTAAAAGTCGCCATAAACATTCAAAACTAAGAACCGGATCATGGCGACATAAACCGGACCATAATTTCAGTCAAACAAAGGTTTATTTAGTCGGCGAGTCATTACTTAGGCTTCGGGAATCATCAAATGCGGTTGCGACATGATTCCCATGCTTAAAAATCACCAAATTCACATCAGAAGCTTCGAGCGGCCGCTCACAGAGGCCGAGCGGCCGCGCGCTTTGACCTGCACGTCAGCACGAACTTTAAAATTGCGTATAAAATCGTAGAAAAATCGTTAGGAGGTGTTCTTTATATGCCTGGAAAGATCTCGGAGTGTAGAACAATTCTCATTTGAAAGTCGAAGTCAGATTTTGGGTTTTAGAAGGGGTAAAAGCGATCCGAACAGCTGCTGCGCATAAGTTGCAGCAGTTTGTTCTCCTGATAAAGGGCCGTTTGGCCTGGTTCGTTCCGTATCAACGTGTAACGAATACCGTACTAGTTTAAATGTATCATTGACAACCCACTAACCATTTTTGTGAAATGGTGCTAGGTAAACAAGTGAAGGAAGTCCCGGAGCAAGGATCAAGTCGCGAGAAGAACCGAACACGCCCGAACACTCATCAAGCTTCCGCACTAGAATCTAACGAACTCCCGTTAAAAACAAAAACTTTAATACATTCTTTTTGTAGCAATGATGTAAAAATTTATTGGAACTAAACGTGTATGGGATTCATTAAGTTGGGTTTTCATAATTTCAAAGTTTTAATCGGGAGTGGTTTTTAGTTAAGGTCCAAACCCGTAGGATTAGGCAATAATCGCGTGATTACGGGTTAGGGTCTTACACATATCAATGATTATGATGACAATGTTACTTAAAGTTTTTGACAACTTTGAGTATAGGAATGAGTACATGAGATGTTCCATGGATAACTATTTATCTAAAAAAGACATTACTCCTCTTTCGTTACATTGTTATTCTACATCGATAACAACTTGATAGGAAGATCAAACATGAAGTACATAAAATAGGAGAGGGTTATCTTGGGATCTAAGGTGAAAGACCTAGGGATATAAGTCAAATACATGGTATGATATATCTAGAGAGAGCATGTTGTATTTTGAAACTATCATAGGAAAAATATAAAGCCATATAGGGAAAGTATTAGAGAAATCCAGAAGGATGCAAGTACACACTTGGAAAAATTACCTATAATGAATGACAACAAGAAAGATATGGTTAATGTTCCTTATGCCTGTGTTGTCTTGCACTTTCTATTTGTGTTGCACGTTTCCCCAACTAGTATCGCCTCTAGTTGGAAGACAATTGAGAAATGTGACATCCGTCACTTTTCTTTTCATTATATTTTTTATTCTTATAATAATAATAATAATAATAATAATAATAATAAATAATAATACTAGTCCAAACCTTGAGCCCAAAACAACTACCAAACCATCTACTTTAACACACTAACCCAACACCATACAAGACCAACCCAACCTCCCTTTTATATTTTGAGCCCAGAATACGCGACCCACAAACACTGGCCCATCACCTTAGTCCAGCCCACTTCACCCCTCTCCCTTCTGATAAAAAAAAAAAAAAAAAAAAAAAAAAAAAAAAACATTGCCTCTGCCCAGATTCGAACCGGAGCAGAGGGCCGGGCCAAACACACACACACACACGCCAATACCACTGAGCTACAGCTCCTTATTGTTTAAATCCCAATCCAGATTTTATATATATGCACCCTTAGACCCAGCTGTCCCCTTCCTTCTCTGCTGATGCGATCGCTGCAGACCCGAAGCCAATCAAGGCTTGTGACCAGCCATTTATTTTGGAAACCTTGACCAAGTTAAAGCATAATTATGACCCGGCAATTAACTCCCACACGACTTGGACGCAATTACAGCCCTAAATCACCGGAATTGGAGCGTTTAATGCTCGTTTTTGACCAACCATTAGTCAAGAATTGAAACCTTATAAATACTCGTCGTTAACTCAATTAAACTTGCACACAAACTCAAAAAGGGCCGATTAAAATAACCCTTTCATCAAAATCACGTTACAATCTCTAAAACTTACGGATTGAAGCACTTTGTTTCACGACTGGGTTCTTGATCTTCACAGTCAATCGGTACACTTTAACTTCGAATTATATATGCTTTTGAGTCGTTTTGGGTATAGGATTAAAAGCCCTAAGCTTTTAACCGTAATCATATGTGTATGTTGGGTCAATTGGATCGATGTTCATTCTAGGGTTTATAATTTTCAAATTGGGGATTTCTATAATTAACCTTTATATACATTGATCTGTTAAAAAATTACAACATCAGACGTATAGAGCAGTTGGTTGCAGGTGCCTGGGTTAAGACTTGGGGCGGGTCAGGTCACGGGTTCGATCCCCACCAACAACAACCTTTTTCTTTTAAAACTCTATTCTTTATATTTTTGTTATTTTCTTTTAAAAATCGTTTTAAAATACTAGAACTATTTTATAAATTCTACAAAATTTATTTTATGTTATTCCAATGATAAACTTTGCTGTCCAATTTTTAGTTTTTCAAAAATCATTTATTTAATATATATTATAAATATTACAAGTTTATTCATTTATAATTATAAAATTCAATAAAAATATCTAAACGATTTTATTAAATCTCACAAAAATTATCCTAAACTTGTATATCCTTAAACATTTCAGAAATTATTTTTAATTCAGAAAAAACAGTGCATTTTATATTTTTAATTAATTTTTGTTAGTTTTAATCTTAAATAAATCACAATAAATTCATTTTTCAATATTTTTGCACCAAAATTTTACATAAATTATTTCTATTCATTTGGAACATAAATACAACTTTTTAATTTAAAAATTCTTTAATTTTAATATTTTTTAATATTAAAGTTATATTTTGACAATTTGAAATAAATAGATTTAATATTCTATTTATAAGAAAATAATTTTATAAAAATTATTTTCACACTTAAAACTTTATATTGTGACCATCTTTGATTTAAAAGTTACAAAAAGACTTTTGTTTATTTATTTATCAAATTTCTCTTATTTATTAAACATATTATTTATTAATCAAACGAACATTTATCCCCAATTCAAAACCCTAGAAAATACTTATAGACTAGATAGACTTAGACTTATTTGTTATCATATACATAGGGTGATATTTGGCAACGTTGGATTACACTTATTCAATACCACAAGACTTACCACCTTGCTAAGGTGAGTATTACTTATCCCCTTTTTTCGCTTTTACAACTTTTGGGTGATTCATGCACAAGTACACAAAACTTTCATATTCATTTACACATACATTTTATTCATTTACAATTCATATACGTGTCTTGATTATCTTTGTGCTTATGTTTGAACATGAACGTAGCTTACATACAAAATCATACATCTAGACATAACTTATGTTATGGTGCTCTTTACACATAGACGTAACTTATGTTACGGAGCTCATTTAGACATAACTTTGTGTTATGGTGCTCTTTTAGACTCACACGTGTTGAGGTGCTCATTATCAATCTCATTGTGCAAACTTTACATTTGATCTTGTCTTGTTTGGTTACTTGCGTGTTTACATAATGCCTTGGTGATGCTAGACACATGAATTGTACTACTTTTCAAACTTATACTATACGTACAAAACTAAGTAGTACTCACCAACATCATATGTTGACAAAATTATTTTCGTGCATGTTTCAGGATAAGCTGCTTGACGCTTCACATAGGACTTTGGACTTAGATTAAATCAATCAATTATCTTTATTTTTGTTGTATTGTATTTAATTTCACATGTTGTAAAACAATATTCAATAATCATATATTTACATTTTAGTACCATGAGCTTTTGAACAATCGTCACTACGTGGCACCTCGATGATTCCGCCATCGGTTGGGGTGTTACAAGAAACATTTACAATGAAAATGGTGTTCATCATTTGCCCTCCTAGTTGTTAGTTTTAGTTTGTTTCTATTGATGTTTTCAGCTTTTGAAGCTTTACATATGAGGGTTTTTGTGGTTGTTTTATCTATTAGATTAGACAATTTGAATAGTTTTGAATATTCTATTTATGGATAATGTTTATCAATTCAATTGTAATTATCACTTCCCTAAAATAGGGAATGTATTATTGTGTATATATTGATTGTCTAATGAATGGAAAAATCAAGCATTGAGACCATAATCTTCTACATGGTATCAAGCCTAAACCCTACCACCCACAACTTCTTTTCTGCCGCCCCACGCATTACCCTTCTGCCGCCCCATTTTTTTTCCGGTTAATTGTTTCTTGCTCATCATCATTCTCGAACATGTCTACCATACATCCCGCCATCACCGTATCAAACATTAAAAACTTCATCCCTATAATTCTCGATAGCCAAACTGAACACTACAATACATGGGCTGAGCTTTTCACCATTCATTGCAAGGCATACAAGGTCTATGATCACCTTCAACCTCGTCCGGATACTGCCTCCTCCTCCACCACCACCACACCTGATTCGGCTGCCAAACTATCTCAAACTAAGTCTTGGGAGCGCATAGATGCCATTGTTTTACAATGGATCTATGGCACCATCACTCAAGACCTTGTCCACACAATTATGATTAACAACACCACCGCGTATGGCGCTTGGTGCCGCCTCAAAAATCTCTTTCTTGACAACCAAGACGCCCGCATCATTACCCTCCAAAACAAATTCTTTAACACCCGACTTGACCGGTTTTCCAATATGTCCTCTTATTGCCAACATATGAAATTGCTTTATGACCAATTAACTAGCCTCAATGCCAACGTATCCGAAAGTCAACTCATCATGCAAATCCTTGTCGGGTTGACCGAACAATACGAAAGCATCTCCCTCATTCTCCAAAACACCCAACCCTTACCCGACTTCTATACCACTCAGTCCCGCTTATGTCAAGTGGAAGACCAAAGAATCAACCAAGCCAAACTTTCCGCTCAAACCGCGGGAACCGCTCTCCACACATCAACCAACCCATCGCCCAACCCCACCGAACCCCGGAACCAGTCACTGTTAGAAGGAAGTGATTGTGGACATGGTCAAGGCCGAGACCGAGGCCGCGGACGCGGCCGTTTTTCTTATGGCAGGGGCCGGTTCCAACAAACCCACACTTACCCACAAAATTTTTGGCAGCCACCACCATGGAACCCACAACAGGCCCAACCCAACTGGAACCCATGGAGCATCCTACCTTGTCCATACCCCTCTTATCCAATGCCTTATTATCCAGCAGCCCAAACATCCAATTTTTCCTTGGGCCCCTCGCAGCAACAATCTGGTCACGCTGCTTCTGCATCTGGTACGGCCCAACAGGCCACGGCCCAACAGAACTCGGCCGCTGGAATCTTAGGCCCGAAACCACCAGGCAACACCTCGGCCCAATCTGGCTCTTCAAAACAATGACTCGTCTTGGACCATGGACACCGGTGCTACAGGTACAATGTCTCCTCAACTTGATAAATTCCCATCTATTTTTAATTCTAGCATTGTTCGCAACATTATTGTTGGGAATGGTAAAACCACCCCGGTTTTAGGCTAAGGCAACATAACCTTACCTCCACCATTCCCACCTTTTAAACTTAACAATGTCCTTTATACACCTAACCTTGTTAAAAACCTTATTTCTGTCCGTCGTTTTACCACTGATAACCATTTATCTGTTGAATTTGACCCATATGGGTTTACTGTGAAGGACTTCCAGACCAAGAAACCTATCCTACGCAGCAATAGCTCGGGGGATCTCTACACACTCAGCCCATCCAACATCACTAAACTCAACACTGTCTCCACCTATGCAGCCATTTCTCAAGACATTTGGCATCAACGGCTAGGCCACCCAGGCTTTGCCATGTTTACCAAATTTAACAACTTTGTTCACACCCAATTCCACACTAAAATAAAACAATTTCAATGTGATAACGGCCGGGAATATGCCAACAATCAATTTCACAATTTTTGCACCACTCATGGCATGCATTTTCGTTTCTCGTGCCCTCACACCTCATCCCTAAATGGCAAAGCTGAACATAAAATCCGAACCATTAACAACCTAATGCGCACCATTTTGGCCCATTCATCCATGCCTACCACCTATTGGACCCATGCCCTTGAGACCGCAACCTACCTTTTAAACAGCATACCATCCAAACTACACAACTTCCAAACACCCACCCAACTCCTATACAAATGCATGCCGGCATATGAACACCTCCGCGTGTTCGGTTGCATATGTTATCCATTGATCCCACACACATCCATTCACAAACTTGCTATTCGATCACATCCATGTGACTTTCTTGGCTACCCCTCACACCACCGTGGCTATAAATGTCTTGACCTACAATCCCGCACCATTACCATTAATCGACATGTCCTATTCGATGAGAAAATTTTTCCGTTTGCTAAAACTCACAAAGTAACTCCCACTACTTACAACTTCCTAGATGACAATATCCATCCCATATACCACATATCCTCCAAACCCAACCTAAGCCCACCCACTGACCCTCCCCAACACTCACCTAACCCATCCTCTGGGCCTACCCCACACTCGCCCACAACAACAAACGACAATAACCCAACACCTACTCCCTTCCAATCCAGCGTCCCTGGACCACAACACCAAACTGACCCGCCCAGCCCACACACCTCACCTCCGCACCACTCCCCTTCCCCGCGGCCCACTGAACCAGCCCCAAACACTTCGACCGGCCCATCCCTAGCCAACACCAGCCCAACCTACTCACCGATACCCCCTCCTCCCCTCCCCCCAACCCGAACCATAAGAACCCGTGCCATGTCCGGCATTACCAAACCTAAACAAATCTTCAACCTTTCCACCTCACATGTTGTCCCCATACCCAAAAACCCAAAAGATGCCTTGGCCAATCCGGAATGGCATAACGCCATGACAAACGAATTTAATGCTTTAATTAAAAACAAGACTTGGGAACTTGTCCCGAGACATCCTGATATGCATATTATTCGTAGCATGTGGCTTTTTCGTCACAAATACAGGTCTGATGGCACTCTTGAAAGATATAAGGCTCGTTTGGTATGTGACGGTCAGAATCAGGAAATTGGAGTGGATTGTGGAGAAACATTTAGCCCGGTTGTTAAACCCGCTACTATACGTACCGTATTAACTTTAGCACTTTCACAGGCATGGTCTATACATCAACTGGACGTTACCAATGCTTTCTTACACGGTAACCTCACTAAGACAGCTTATATGTATCAACCTATGGGTTTTCGACATCGAGATTTTCCAGATCATGTGTGTCGTCTTACAAAATCTCTATACGGTCTCAAGCAAGCCCCAAGGGCGTGGTATCAACGTTTCACGGATTTTGTCACATCTATTGGTTTCTCTCAAAGCAAGTGTGACAACTCTCTCTTTACATATCATTACGGGGGTGACATTGCTTATTTACTAATATATGTGGACGACATCATTCTCACAACCTCTTCAGATCGTCTACGTCTTCAGATCATGGGCAGCCTTGTGGCTGAATTCTCTATGAAAGATCTTGGGCCGCTCAGTTATTTCTTGGGTATCTCTGTTACCCGCACCGATAACACCATGTTCTTATCACAAAAATCATATGCTCTCGACATCATTAATCGTGCAGGTATGGACAATTTTAACCCGGTAGCCACCCCAGTAGACAGTAAGCCGAAGTTAGGCTCATCCAACAGCGCTCCATTTGATAATGCATCGCTATATCGAAGTCTGGCAGGAGCACTACAGTATCTCACATTCACGAGACCAGACATCACTTATGCAGTTCAGCAGATTTGCATTCACATGCACAGTCCTACCACTGACCACTGGAATGCACTCAAACGAGTCATACGCTACATTCGGGGTACTGCAGATTATGGTCTTACTTTATCCGCCTGTGCCACAGTATCTCTTCGAGCCTACACAGATGCTGACCGGGTCGGTTGCCCCGACACACGTCGTTCCACTTCGGGCTATTGTGTTTACATGGGTTCTAATCTTCTATCCTGGTCCTCTAAACGGCAATCCACCATCTCCCGCTCCAGTGCTGAAGCTGAGTACCGAGCCGTCGCAAATGTAGTCGCTGAAGTTTGTTGGTTATGCAATCTTCTGCTCGAGTTACGCCGTCCACTGTCCACTGCCACCTTAGTCTACTGTGACAACATTGATGTGTTGCCAAATGCATCACATTTATATATTAGTTTTGTATAGTTTTTAATCGTTTATCGTTCGTTTATATCGTGTCTTAGATACTTATTTGTGTCTTGATGTTAAGCAGGTGTTCGTGGGCTAAAAGGAGAGAAAAAGAGCTTAGTTGGAGAGGAGACGAGCATTCGATGAAATTGGAAATCGAAAAAGAAACAAATCTGGAAGAACTGAAATTAGAGACCCTCTAATTTCAGTAAAAGTTATTCGCGGGTCTCCAGGAAGTAAAATAGAGGAAAATGATGATTTTACCCTTAATGAATTGTCGTAATTACGGAATATGCCCTCGCGACATTTTTAGGTTGTTAGAGACCCTCTAATTCCAGAAATAGTTATTCATGGGTCTCTAATACCTTCCAGACCCATAAAAAGCCCATTTTTTTGGTAAAAACCTAATCAGCCGTATGGGGATGTTATCATCGACTTCCAGAGCTTCTAAGGGACGATTTTGAAGACTTTTTGCAGTTCCATTCATTCCGGTTGATGCCAGAGCAATCCAGAACAAGTTTTGAAGCCGAAATCATGAAGATGCAAGGCTAATCATCTTGCGGTTTCTCCGGGTGAACGATTTGGTTATTCTATCAATTGTTTTATGTTTGATACTCATTACTTGGATTAGATTTTGTGAACACCTTAACGGTCTTTGCGTCTAATTGTATGTTTGATTGATCTAGACAGTTTGGTTGATTAGTATTATTGCATTATGTTATCGTATCTTGGTTTTCTTGCACTAGGATTAATTTAACTTTGCAATTAATGTTATGATAGCTGAATTGGGTCGAACAACTTAAACAAAGTCATGTCTATGTGATTTCCTAGATAGGGTATTAACATAATTCAGTTGATAATTACCGAATCAGAAACCCGGAGTGACCGTTTTCTTCCATATTATTGTTTTTTCTAAAAAAATCAATCATCACTTGTTTTGCAGCACTGCAGCACTTTTACATTAAACTTCATAAAATTACTTTAGTTAATCTTAATTTAATTAGAAATTAGTAACTTAGCACTTTCCACAAACTCCCTGAGGTTCGACAATCCTACTTCCTATACTGCAGTCAGTTGTAGCTAAGGAGTAGTTTTTATTAAGTTTTTGATTAGCACTTCGACACGCGATCAAACATCAGCGCTATTTACTTGTCCAACAACCCAGTTCAGCACCAGCGCACCAAACACATAGAACTGGATATCCACTTTGTTCGAGAGCATGTTCAGCGGGGTACCATTCGCATTCTTCATACCCCGACACGTCTTCAAATTGCCGACATTTTTACGAAAGGTCTACCACGTGTGCTATTTGATGACTTCCGCTCCAGTCTCAACATCCGTCCACTTCCTGCTTCAACTACGGGGGTGTATTAGATTAGACAATTTGAATAGTTTTGAATATTCTATTTATGGATAATGTTTATCAATTCAATTGTAATTATCACTTCCCTAAAATAGGGAATGTATTATTGTGTATATATTGATTGTCTAATAAATGGAAAAATCAAGCATTGAGACCATAATCTTCTACATTATCGTTTTCCATTGTTTTGTACAATCCAATAGCGATTAGCGAGTAACTAAACAGATGGCACAAAGTTTGATTGGCAAGTCGATCAGATTTTCATACCACACTAGTTATGTGTTTTAGGGCGAAAGAAAAAAAAAACTCTAGCTAGTGAGTTAAAATATTAAAGCAACTAGTTAAAATTTCGAATTGGAAAGCTAATTGAAAATTGTATATACTAGAACTAGAATGGACTTTCATATGTTTTATCATTTATGTTCTCTACATTTCTTATTTCATATGTGATTATACTTCCCTTGAATTACAATATAATAATAGACCTTGGTATTTGAACAGTATTTTGTATTTTTCCTGATGTGTAAAGTGTTTATAATCATTGTTTACAAAGGTTATTTCAAAGTTATTTGCAGCCCAGTTGGATCCCTTACTCCTCTTATACTTCTAGCACTCAGGTTCGAATCTCTTGAGCAACGTTTATACTCCCGTTTTTGTTTTCCTGTTTTGCATCCCCTTTGAAACACGTGTACAGTACGTGTCTTCTTCTGCAACACGTGTTACATTATCTTGAGCTAAATATAAACCCTTTTTTTACCCCCCCCCCCCACTCATTCTCTTATCATTATCATCTGAATGAATAACCCACACACACATAGATATGAGAGAGAGGGGCTGAGGAAGGCCTCCGGCTACCGCCTCCACGGCGGTGTTACCATCTCCATCATAAATTTTTTTGACTGAACAACAACTTCTTCGATCTAAATTCGAACCCACTTTTCCCTCTTTACACACGATAAGAATAAAAAACACCTAATCCCAATTGCCCCGTTTTTCGCCTTCAGCTCAATCCAATCCAAAAACCCTAAATTCAATCACCAAAAAAAACCTAATTTATCTGCAATTAAATTGAATTATGGCAAAGGTTATGAGCAGTGATTGTATCTTTTCTGGTAATAATTGTGGTTTTGTTTGTAAAAAATGGAGAGCTTGTCTTCTGTTATGATAAAGATCCCGATTTGTTCAAATTTGAACGTCCGATCATCTTCTGATGGTTTTTTGGGTCAACGTTTGACTTTAAAAAGTCAAGAAATAAGGGTTTCTACCCAAGCTGCTGCTGCTATTTCTGATGCAAAGGTTTGATTTTTATCTTCTTTTTTTTTCTGTTAGAGAGAGAAAGTTAGAGAGAGAGGAGAGAGAGGCGGAGATGAAGGCGGCAACAGAAGCATGTTGTGGTTACGGTTGAGATGTCAGCGGCAAGGGTCTGGGCTCACCAACCACCGATCCGGTTTCGCCGTCACCGATCCTTCACAGGTTTCGCCGTCAACAACCAATTCTTTACCTTCGTTTTCACCGATTAGAATTTTGTTTCCTTATCTTTAACTTCGTTTTCAGATGCATGTAGCCGCACAAGGATTCACGGGCGATGAGAGTAACTTGTGGGTACTTATTTTGTATTTTCATTTTGTTAATCATTTGTTATCTTTATTTTCTATGAATTAACTATTTTCAAGATTTTAAAAAATTGGATGACAACCAATTTTTGTTTATGTGTTCTTAAAATGTTGTTCGGTTTCTGTTTGTATGTTCTTAGATATGATAACAGTTTCTGTGTATGTGTTTATAAAGTTTGATCACAGAATATGTGAGAACTTTATATTGTTCCTTAACTATTTTGTATTGCTGATAATTTGCAGGTATTAAATACCTATTGCTCTTGCTGGTTTGGTATCCAGTTTGGCACTTTGGGAATTGTCTACATACTGCGGGAAGCGATGGGGGTTAGATAACCATCCTGTTACTTGAGAATGTTTGCTACGATTGGTACAATGTGGTTAGTTTCCATATCTGGATTTATATGTTTACGTATCTGGTTTAATTTGTATTTAATGAAATGGATTGGATTTTATATTATTTGCATTTACTGGTTATTGAATGACTCCGTTAGCGTATAATGAAATCTCACTGTTTTCGGAATTTCAGTCACTGCAGTTATTATATTCATGTGCAATGTTCAAACGGCGGTCGTTTATGCTCTTGCAGTTAGCTATGCAGGTCAGTTGAACCATCTCTCTTATGATCATTGTTATAGATCAAAATCACATAATTGCAGACACTGAGATATCGTTCCCAGCAACCAACTCCGGCTTGCAAACCTTCATTGGATGCTGTCATGGGAGACCAGCGGTGGTAGGGAATAAAGCAACTGCGACGACAGATGGTCTAAGAGGTCCGGAGATGTCTTGAAAGCTCGATTTAGCATGCTCGCACTGAGAAGTATGCAATTCATATATGATTATGAAATATATTGTTGAATGGAGCTTTGTATATTCTTTGTTACAAAAATATAGAATGTCAAACTTGCGTAGGATCCAATAGAGGTCCCATGCAATGCGTTTTGGGTGTGCTTTACTCATTCTTTGCTCATGTTTCTTATTGTTTGTTTACGAGTCAATGAACGTAAAAATAAGTGACCGGCTGAGAGCTGACCGCTCATGGCTGATTTCCTGTTATTACTTCTTTCTTTGCATACATGCACACATATCTTCTAGCTGATTTCACATTTATTTTGCAGGCCAAAGTCATACACATATAGCACTGCTTTTGGAACTAAACGAAGCACTGAAAGTGACCACAAGAAAAGGTAGGCGTTTTAGGTATTATTTTCTTGAGACGTTTTGAAAGTGCATTAGTCGTATAGTTTGTAATGTGTAGGTTGTGGGCAAATAGCGTTTTATAGAAGATGTTTTTAGTTTTTTGTTTGAGTATTTCAGGGTGCCATATTGGGAAACAGTGTGAAATAGTTGGAAAAGATGACAGATGAGTAATAGGAAGATGTGCAGTTACAGATTAAGGTTTTCTTTAGGGTACTTTCGTTTGGAGAAGGACATTGCGCCTCTATTGTTTAGTTAGGGAAGATAATGGAATTGTTTCTTTCACACATAATTGAAAGAAACAATATGACAGGTTTGGTCGTTATTAATTTTTTGAAGTTTTTTTTCTTCTGTTGTATGACTGTTTCCTCTGAAATATTTCCAGATTCCATTGAGCGGGCATCATTCGATTTTGGGGAGGGCAGTTGTTGTTCATGCTGATCCTGATGATCTTGGGAGAGGTAACAACTCATTGTTTAATATGCAATAAATAGGAGTTAATGGTATTAATTATTAACAAATTAAAGTATACGTACATTGAACATGTGTTTTAGCTTATGGTTTGATGATGTATATATCACCGCTTGGTTTGCATGTCACATGTATTTAAAGCTTTTTCTACAAAAAAGGTATATATATATATATATATATATATATATATATATATATATATATATATATATTTTAAAGAAATTGTCATTTAGTTTGTCGAGCTGGTGCTTGTGGTTGCAAGACAACTAAGATTTTCATTTAATATGCTGAAGAGGTAGATAATAACAAAGATCAGGGTTGATTAGTTTGAGGAACACAAGTGTGTTAACTACAAAGTTATACTACATGGTATGATCGTTATCTAAGATTCAAAGATATTTCCTGCACTCGAATTGAGATATAGCATACTGATCCAATGCTTTTATCAAGTTTTGATTCAGATTCGGACGATTCTTCGAATAAGGAAAGTAAAAATGAGAAGTTGAAAGATAAGATTAATATGGCTGCAAATACAGAGATTGATGAGTTACAGAGAAGGTTGGCAGCTGAAACAAAAGAAAAGGAGGCATTAAATTCACAACTACAAGAAACAGTAAACATGTTAAACGATTGCTCAAGACTTCTGTTGCATTTCAATATTTGACAACGAACCGTACATTGACCTTAAATTGATTCCGATCTTTGATATAATTGTTTAAAATGGTGTCTATATATATGTACTCAGTTTTTTATGATGGGAAAATGCAGTTAAAGAAATTTATTGAAGAACATAATGAGAGCCACTTTGGTAGCTCATACATGGGAAGAAGCGAAGGCGACTATAATGGGAGATGAAGCGACATGGCATATAGATGTAGCGTCGTTCCGTTGGAAGGAACCAGACACGTGTAGATATTGTTTTGCTCATCTTATGAGTTTATTTTTGTGCAGGAAGTGTAAAGTACAAAAGCAAATTCTCACCGCGTCCAAAACTAAATCTTTCGAGCCGTAATTTACCCATCAATAAGCAGTCAAGTAAGTTCAACATCAAATCTAATACCACAACATTGGAGACTGATATCTTCTAACAATTATTTCTTCCTATTCTAACAAATGAAAACAAAATGTTAATTTAGGCCAGAATCGTCTTAATAACAATCGGATTCAAGCCACAAGAAACTAATGACTCGCCTCTCCTGGTAAAACATGATCTTGATTTATTTATTTTTTAAATGTTTGTTAGGTATAAAGGTGGTTAAATAAACATGTCATACACATTGGGTAACAGGTCAAACAAATATATATTTGGTGCGGGTCAGGTTGGGTTGACAAACTTTTTATCCAATATGTTGATATAGTTATACATTAATTTGGGTATCTCATTCTTCAAATATTGATGATATAGTTATACATTAATTTGGGTACACTTTGAAATCCTCAGCAATGATGTTAATATGATGTTAATTGTTAATGTAGATGTACATTTTCTATAAAGTAACTTATATATAAGCATTCTATAAGAAGAAAAAGTAGAATATACACTTAAGTTTAATTTGATGTTTTGTTCACACTCTTACTTGATGGCAGCTTGGCTCAAATGAGTTGGCTCCTATTAAACGGGTCAAGATGGATAATTTTGTTACATGGGCCAACTGGATCAGTAGTTTTAATAAACGTCTCGGGTTGTTTGAAAAGATAACACTAGAAATTTAACTAATTTTTGCTGAAACTGGTTGATATCTCCAAAGATATCCAGCAACAACTATAGGAGCCATGACTTAAGGACTTCAACCGAAAATTAATGATGAGGCATTTGTTTTTGTTTTTTTTTTTTATAGGTGTTATTGTTCATTTTGCAAGATATTCATATATATGTATATATTTTTGTTACGCAGGAGTGAACTTCTCTTGGTCATTAGAAGCATGGTTCTCTTAGTCAATACAAGCATGTCGACATTTAGCTTTTCGTTTGAAATGTGTTCACATAGGATGTTACAACGTTGTTATTGGATAAGTTTTTAATTTGATCTTTCTTTTGGCCGAATTTATGTTATCATATCTTAGAAGTTAAATTACATGAGTTGAGTTTCTAATTAGCATGGATTGTTGGTCGCAACAAGGATGGAGACATCTCCATCTCAGTCCGAAAATTGGTTAGGTGTTATGTAAGTGATAATGAATACCTCATCTAAGACTTGGTTAATCCGACTTAATTCAACGCGCAACGCGCGTGGATGAATACCCCTAGTTATTATAATTAACTAAAAAAGAATTCACACACCATATATAGTTGTTTGTGGTATGTGGTAATACAAAGTGGGCTTGGCCTATATGTAGAAAGCGATAAGACTACACTATTGGTTCTATGGTCGATAGGGTATTTACGTCCATTTATGCAGTCAAAATACAGCAGAATTATATGGTACCAATGTGTTGTTAATACCATATAATTGCCATGTTATAATTGTTTAATTGTATAGTTGTAATGATAAATCTACATAGTTATAATGGAAAATGTTAAATTAATGATAAAATAACACCGGTTTCGTTTAATACACTATACTTTTTCAAAAATATATTTTTGCTAATATATAGCAATATTATACTCGTATTAACAAAAAATAAAATTCTTGATTTTATGGTTTAGTTTGAAAAAAAAATAATAAATAACATGAAACTTATTTGAATTGGAAAATGAGTAAAACTTATGATCATAGCCATCAAGAATTCTCAAATCAATCTTGACCGTTAAATTATCATTTTGATTAAATACCTAAAGCACTTCTTACACTTTTTAGGTAGTAAGGGCGTTCGGGTGGAGTGGTTGAGGGTAGTGGGTACCTTCGCGGGTACACCGCCGTAGTTTGAGGGTAGAGAAGAGAGAGAGAGAGAGAGAGCTCGTGAGGCCCTCGATCATTACCTACACAATAGTCTCTCACAATTATAAATTTATTTACTTTTAAACAAATCAAAAAATGTTGGGTGGTACCAGTAATTAAGTGGTTTTAGATTAGCTGAAAGGAGCATCCCACCCACCCTTAAGCAAAACGCACCATGTATGTGACTAGCCCCTATATCTATATATATATATGTGTGTGTGTGTGTGTGTGTGTGTGTGTGTGTGTATGCATATATGTGTGTGTAATTAACGAAACCGGAAAATAGCCGTAAGAAAGAAGAGCATGTCAGGTTAGCCAAGGAGACTGCCTGATAACCGACCAATCAAAGAGTCTCAAACGATCGATCTAAACAGACCAAACTCTTTGAAAAGAAGAGACAGGCAAGTCATCCTTGGCTACCAAACAAACTCTCCCTTATACTCCCACGTATTTACATCTAGGCATGTAGCCCCCTAAATGTGTAGTTGTAAACTTGAAATGACAATTTCCTATGGTTTGTCAAGGCTGTATTTATAGCCAATTATTACAATAAGATCGACCCGACAGAGAATCTAATGAAAGTATATTGGCATTGTTTAAGCCTGAGGCACGTGTGTGTGGACCGTGCATGGAAAGTTTGTGATGAGCATGAAATAATTAGAGAATGTATTCTGATCAGCATTAAGAATTTCAACTGATCGAGCTTTTTTATAAAGTGGTTGAAATCAAGACTTGCTATTGGCTTTCCACACTTGCCAAATACAGCCAGCCATTCATGTGACTTTTGGGTGGGGTTATCCTATGCAACACAAAAGATACCTGATCGATCGAATCTAGTTATTATACTAAACACTTTGCATGCATAGCTTATAGCACTTACTTACGTTCGTTTATGCCAAATCAGGCAACTTAAGAGGAAGTTAGGTTACTAGGAATGAGACTCTTAACATTACACTGTTACATATGGAAATTTATCATCTAATAAGGTTTTGATGATGAACAATTAAGGGGAAAGCCTTGCATGGTCTTGGTTTTAAAAAGCGCGCCTTAAGCGCGAGGCGATATGAGGCGCAGATCCATGCGCCTTATGTCACCCAAGGCGCACAGTGTACAAAAAGCGCAAGAAAACCCCGCTTTTTTGTCAAAAAAGCGCAGAAAATCGCGCTTTTCGTACAGGGGGTGTTTTTGTGCTTCAAAGTGTTATACATATAGCTAAAAAGGTTATACATTTTGGGGTAAGGATGCTAAAAACCTATAGGATATATAGAAAAAATCATATAATCGTCTTGCGCTTCACGTACGAAAAGTCCACCGCTTTTGCGATATGCGCTTTGCGCCTCGGTTTTAGACCCCGTCGCTTTTGTGCGCTTCGCGCTTTTTAAAACCAAGTACATGGTATGTTTCAACCACAGGATGAACAAACAAAGAACTCATATAGGTGGAAAAGTTTCTTATCATAGTTACGTTATGCAGAGAACAAGAAGACATGGCAGACCCTACGGGTGTGCCATGTGGGCAACCGCACAAGGTCCATTCTCAAAGGGCCTAATTTTTTTTAATAATATTAAAATGAATTTTAAGAAAATAACCTTCAAAATTTAAAACTCTATATGTTAAATAATGATAACTAGTTCATTGTGTAAAGAATTCGGTGTTTCACTTGAAATTAAAAACACATTCATGCGATATCTCCTTTCATAGGGGAATCAGTGAATGATGGTGCATTATTCTTATTAAAATATCTTTGATACTAAGAATTACATTGTATGTTTACTATGGTGGTGAAAACAGAGATTTTGGAGTTCTTTATACGTTCGGATAGGGCTGACAAAACAAGTGTTGTCGTGTTTAACACCTCAGAGACGATGCGATTAGCACAAGTATCATACATGAATACGACTCGTGTAGCTACTTTATACCTTATGTCTACAACACAGTTTCATGTACCAAGAAGAAGAATAATGGAGCTTAGCCTCTTAATTTTAATTATTTTAAAATAGTATAATACTACATAGTGTACTTTTTATTAAACAGAACAGGAATTGACAACCCTACCAATTCGGTTGACCTTTTAGATAACTAATGCAAAGGTCTGGAGCTAGAGGGGATTCACCGAAGTGACAAGTCCTAGATGATAAGGCTTAATGATGTTTTTTTTTTTTTTTTTTCTTTTCTAAATGGGAGTTCAGCTTTGGCAAGAGCCAACTGGTCATTTGCCAACTTTTGACACTAGGTCTACCAATGCCCTAGTTTGTGTTGGTCTTTTTAGAGTGAGACAATTTTAGCTTTGTTCAGTTAGAAGCACCGGTCACGTTTAGACATTTATCATGGTCATTTTGGCCATGTTAGTACATAGCGCAACTCCCCCGTATTATCATCTTCTTCCTACACTCCACCCCTTTATTAGACACATTGTAAACATTTCCTTTGTCTTGCTCATTTCCCTTCATCGTTCATAAACCTAGACCGATCAAGTTTAATATGTGAACCATGTTTATTTTTGTGTTCTTATTAATCTTCCAAAATTTATTCGTCTTACTATTGCTATCATGATATTTCTTGAGTCACACGTTTCCTTAACTTACGTGGGTGTTATTAAAAACATGAGTTCTTATATGACTTAAAAATAGGTGTGCATGATCCCATATTATTTTATATCTGATTAGCTTCAGGACTATCACTCCTTTGAAGAGTTTCTTAGTACTATGTTTACTTTTTTTTTTTTTTTTTTTTTTTTTTTTTTGTGAATGCGGTGTGTTTCGTTTTTTTGCCTCTTTTATTTGTTAAACGTTTAGAATTCAAAATATTTGTTATACTAATCATTCACTGTCACTTTAGCATTACATCATTCTCTCCTCCATCATTCACCTCCACCACTCAACGTATATTGTACCCATTACTCAATTGACCATTTTTAACAATGAATTAGAGACACACAAAGAGAGTGATGAGCGGGATGATGATCACGCATGTGCTTCATTTGTGCGGGATGAGGGGGTGGCGCGGTGTTCATTGTAGCCCCATACAGCCAAGTAGGCTCCGCACTCCCGCATCCATAGCACATGGCCTTATGTTTATGTTGGGAACTTGATTTTGGGTTGAGCTCCACCATTGACAGTGTGTTCTTTTTAGGCTTGTCGAAAAAACGGGTATCAAATTAAGTTGACCGAGCCGTTTAGAATTTGGGTACATCAGGTTTCAGGAATTCAGGTATGAAATTTCGGGTATTCAGTTCAACCGTAGTTTTTTTTCACCCACGTCTGATGGCCCAAATCAAATCGACACCTTGTTCTGAAACAATTCTACGTTTTATATTTTAGGCTCAAATCAAATCGACAGCTTATTGTCCGCTTACCTACCAACTTTATGTAATTCTTTTTTATGTGTTTATGTTAATAAAATTGATGAGGATAAGTTGTTAAAGGCAGAAAATCTTGGCTTCTACAAAATGTTACAGAATCTTTTTGTTTTTTTTTTTTTTTTTGAATAAATTAAAATTGCACTAAAATATATTAATTCTACAGTTTTTATTACATCCACGCACTGTTCAATTGTGAAAATGCATGGAGCTACTTTGTATAAATTAAATTTTGATATTTACACTTTCAAATGTAGATTCAAATGGTTGATTAAATTTCATACCTTAAAAATATGATTTTCCACCGTTAAAAAACTGTGAATAGTCTGATTCAAATATAACTCAGGAAACATGTTTAACATCTGATTCAAATGCAACTCAGGTAGTCAGGTTTCCAACGACGCTTTATTTGGTGGCATCATGCAAAATTTTATTAAAAAAATGCTCTGCTTATACATAATAAAACATATGAGTTTATTTACTTTGTCCCAACCCAACCTTGAGTAGGCACCTCAAGCTGATAGGCAATTCGGTTCAGAGTATCATATATACTTTCAAACACAAAATACCAGATTGACCCGAAGAAACCCTCTAGTTTCGAATCACAAATCTTCGTTCTTGCCATTTTTGTAATTTTTACCATACCCTTTATGGTATAGTAACGTACGTATTTCAATCTCAACCAAGTATTGTTATATTTAATCTCAGTTAAAGATTAACGGCCAACAAATGATTTTTAAGTGAAAAGCGTACAAATATCGCGTTAAGATATATTTTACAGTTTCACTATTTGTACCGGATCGCACCCCTATATGCGTGTAGAGATATACATGTAAATAATGAAACAAGAAAGATGTTGCTGAGAAAGAAGAGAGTGTTAGATTAGCCAAGAAGACTGCCTGATAACCGACCAATCAAAGGGTCCCAAACCCTTTGAAAAGATGAGACAGGCAAGTCATCATTGGCTACCAAACAAACTCTATCTTGATTCTTATCCTCCCATGCATTTAGGCAATTAGCCACTCCAATTTCTAGTAGTGAACTTAAGACTACAATTTTGTGAGGTTTGTCAAGGTTGTATTTATAGGCAGGCGATTGTTAAAACAAGACCTGACAGAATCTAATAAAAAGTCGAATGGCATTGTTATTTTTTTAGCCCTCTACTTGTAACTGGACCGTGGAAGGGTTTGAACACAAGTTTGGGTGGGATGAACATGGAATTAAAGAATATATTCTGATCAGCAAGTAGGAATTCAACTCAACTTTTATAAAGTAAGTAATTGAAATCAAGACTTGCTATTGGCTTTCCATGGTTGTCAAAGACAGCCAGCCATTCAGGTGATTTTTGGGGTTATCCTATTCAACAAAAAATGACTGGTAGAATCTAGTTGTACAACACAGGATGCATATATACTAGTGTTTGGATATGCTCCTGTCCTTTGAAGTTGTAACAATCAGTTATTTGGGTGTTTGGCAAACTCTTGAGTATGTAAAAATTTACACCTAAAATGCCCCTTAAATAATCAGATAATCAATACCTGTTTCACTATAGTCAAGAACTAATATGCTAACCTTCAAGGCATCTCATTGGTTAGCAGAGTATTGGTTGGTCCAGTTTCCACTGGTTTTCTGCCTCTAACTCTCTTTAAGGCATCTCATTGGTTAGCAGAGTATTGGTTGGTCCCGTGAGTTTACCAGTAACGTGTTCTCCAAGGTGAAAAAAAAAAACACTATAAATTGATTATCTACTATTTTAAAGAACAATAATTAGATGATCACTTTTAAGACGAAATGCCAACCCCCCCCCCCCCCCCCCCCCCCCCCCCTTTTCTAATGTCAACTATGTTTATTTCATCACGGGCAATGAACCAATCTAAAGTCAATTCTAATAGAGACATGTTAAGCATAAAACTACCGCATATTGTGGCATAAGATGATTGGGTCAGCCCATCAGATATGGTTCCGGATGGCTATGACTGTGCCACACATACACATGAAAAGGGATCGCATAAATCCATCTTATCTTCAATTAAGAGATTGACTTGGGAAACTTTATAAAAAGCTAAAAAGGCACAAAATCCACACAAGATTTTGCATAACTTTCAGCTTCACAATTATACTGGAAGGAAAGTCTCTCAATTATCCAATAAGATGTGTTTTTAATTTTTTTTAAAGAAGGAACCATAAAATACACTAAAAATTACCCTCAACAAATTACAGTTACAGTAAAATCATAAAATTTAATAGTTATTGTTCATTACCTCCTCAAGAAAGATAAAGACAGACCTTGAAGAAAAGCATGTGAAGATGGGAGCATACGGTTTGCTAGCTCTAATGATTCTGTTAATGCTTTTGATGTCAACATGTAAACATCACCAACTTGATTCTTAGTAACCCATTCATCTAACTTCCTGTTAAAAAAAAAAAAAAAAAAAAAACACAATTTAGTATTTTTAAAACAGTGACAGTAATAGTAATAAAGGAACGAAGCGAAAGGTGTAAAATATATGATTAACAACAAACCTTAATTCAGACTCGGTGCTATTACTGCAGTTGGAAAATAGCACCTTAACCATTGGGTACATGGTTATATTGGGAATCGGTATCATCGCATCCAAACAATCCCCAAATGAACACCATGTATTTGGGTTTAATAAAACAATTTGCAACATAGGTGATCTGGTTTGCAGATTTCTAACCACTGTTCGAAACGACAGTTCATCTTTTGCACTTTCCAACAACTGGCTGGTAAACATCCTCTCTAATGTGTATTTCCTGCAATGCATAAGCAGAATAATTTTATTTTCTGATTCGCACAATAATAGCTGCAAAGGTAATAACATAAAAAAGGGAGACTGTGCACTTACCTAAACAAGTCTGTTGGGCCTCCAACAGGGCAAGTAGATATAAAACATTTAAACAAATGAACACCATAATCATCAGATGGTCCATCAATATTATCATGTGGATACGCTCCAAGTAAGCATGAACAATGTGGACATAAGATTTCACTCCATTTAATGTCTTTCGAAAGATAAGGGGATGTAACCATAAAACAATTTCCAAGAAGACCATTTAAAAGACTAGCCTTGTTTGCTAGTAACTCACTTGTACTATGTGTTTGGTGTTCGTCTATATGACTGTGGCAACATTCACTTTGACTATTATGGTCAACAGTCGACCCATTTGTACTTGTATTATTAGAGACAGTTTTTCCTGAACCATTAGTTCCAGGAATCTCTAGAGACTTGTGCTCCCCATGTTCAATCCGATTAGGAAAGTTATATCCTACAAAGTCATCCTTACAGAGAACAACAGAAGTGGCGTCTAATAGGCACACGCCAGGAGTACATGTATATGAGTTGGCATATTGTGCTACTAGCTTCTCGCTTGCACCCCCAAAAGAACAGCAACAAGTCCCAAACCAGTTATCAGCTGCCTCACGCCAATTAACAGATGGCATTTCCTTGAAATGTCTGCATAAATGGGTAAGATATATAAAAGACCCAACAAAACAATCTAGATGGTAAAGTGCTAATGAGAAAAGCACCCTACCGAACAGCGCTGCTTAACTTGGTAGAGCAACCCCTGCAAAAAAAGTGCACCTCCCCACAAGAAGCCAACTTCTTAAGATCTGAAACAAAAATACACAATTTAAATTAAGTTATTAAAAAGCTTAGATGATAAGCAGAAAATAAAACATGAATAACCAAGTTACCTCATCCACAAATAAATGAAAATTTGAGACAAGTTATAATAACAAATAACCAAATGGCAAATTCATTAATGTTTTGAAATAAAAGCAACTGATTTTGCTTTTGTCGAATCATTATATTAATCTAGATATGCTTGTGTTTTTTTTGTTGGGGGAGAGTAGTGTTTCAGCGGTAAATCCTGTTGCCCAAGATCGAATCCCATAGCACCACACGGGTTTCTCCTTTCAAACCCAAGCGGTTATTTTTTCTGTGGAGCGTGAGATTCGAACCTGAGACCAAACCCGGGCAGGAACCCTCCAAGGAGGTAAACCTTCCCACCTCAAACCAGCTGGGCTGGAGATCATTGGCCTAGATGTGCTTGTGTTAATTAGTTGTTTTGTTTGAAAAACAAAATATGAACTCATTATTTGCAACCATGTACCTATACCAAAGGGAACTTCTAGATGCATATACAAAGCCATTACGCAAAACAAAACCACATTAGAAAAAAAAAAAAAACCCTAAAAAACTTGACCACTTTGTAATCACACCATTGTTTGCACAAAGTGGTTAAACCCATGAATATAATTGACCTAGTTCATTGCCATGTGTATTTGGTATACATAAATAAGACATTTGTGCCAACATTTCACATTAATTATTGAACTTTATGCAGCCAAATCAACTTTAAAAAACAGCGAGCAATGCACTTTGCATCAATTTCCAATCAGATACAACTATTTATAACTACCATAAGTTTAGGTTCCCAATTAGTCACCAAAAGTAACCAATTACTACCATCATCTCATCATAGTTGTTAATAGCGAGAATAGCGGCATAGCCAAGGGCGAAGCTTATATATGGCCAGGGGTCCTGCCTCCTGTTTTTTTTTTTTTTTTTTGCTCAGTAGTGCAAATTTATGAGTTTTCAGCTGGAAATTTTATACGTATTGAGTCCACCCCCCCTAACTTAAGGTTCCTGTGACCCCCCCCCCCCCCCCCCCCCCCCCCATGTGTTCAAGCTCTGCCACTGGGCCATGCTCCCACTATAGCGAATAGTGCTCATGTGTCATTATATAGCCTGTGATGACAAATAGGAGGAAATGGCGAGATTTTTAAAACTTTTTTTATGGTAAAATATATACACATAAAATAGTTTAGTACTAAAATTGTATTCTAGCATATCCCTAAACATGAAATAGCGCCAGCTTGTCACTATCATCCCCTATTCGCTGTCGTCAACTATGCATCACAACTAAAAAACTAAAAACCAGGCATAAAGAAACTCTCAAAGTATACACACAGCTCCTTAAATTTCATTAAAACTCGGAAACGGACAACAAGTTGCGCCTTTTGAAAACAGAAACTACCAGAATCCAACTGAAGAGGCTGAAGATCATCATTTTCCAATGCAGCATCACCTTGAAAATCAAAAGCTGAAACAATTGGGTGGTCAACAGGAAGAAGCAGAACAAGCTTAACCTGTATATGATCATCCAGTGATCGAATATCAATAGGAGAATCTGCATCAATCAAGAGCCTAGGAAGTGGGACCCAAATAGAGGCTGGTGACTGGTTCGGGTCAACCCAGGTGAGTTGGAGTAATGATTTGTGGAATAATATTGAGGCTTTGAGATCGATGCATTGAGAGGATGGGTTTGTGTAGGGATTGAAGAGGTATAATCGGATAATAGGAACGTGTGAATTGGATTCCCATGTGAATCGCCATTTTCTAGGGTTTATAGTGGCGGGAACAGCTTCACAGCTGCTCATTCTTCTAAAACCCTCCTCTCAAAAATGAAACTCATTATTATTAGCATTTCTTTTTTTTTTTTTTTAACGGCCAACGGTACACACCCATTACGAAGCCCCGCATCTTACAGGTCCGGCCCCGCCCCCCCCCCCCCCCCCTAAGGTCCAGCCCCTCATTTCAGAATAACCCTACTTTGAGTGGGATTCGAACCTGTGACCTCCCAGGGCAGGAACCCCACAAAGTGGCTAAACCTTCCCACCTCCATTGTAACCACTAGGCTACAACATCATTGGCTATTATTAGCATTTCAACTTCAACCCTGATCTCGTCTGATTCTTCACTGTCGTGTCTTCGGGGTCGGGTTTTTTTCCCGGATATGATGACTACGTGGGTTCTAGCTACCTAACGCTACTTGTGGGCATGCACCTAAGACATCTCTTCACCCAGAGGCGTATGGGTGTTTTCACAATGCTGGGTTCCCCGGATAGTCGGGACTTCAATTTATTGGCCGTTAAAAAAGTTTAGGACTTATGAAGTAAGCTTCAAAATGAATAAATAATATAATAAAGAGAGAATTACTATTTGCGTCCCTGTGTTATAGTGGTTTTAACTACTTGAATCCAAAGTCCAAAACTTTAACTATTTGCATCCCTAGATGGAAATTAACTAACCTATTGAGTCCAAATTGTTAACTCCGTTAACTAAGTTTGTTAAATCTGAATGAAATGACAAAACCACCCCTACTTATTAAAAAATAAAAGATTATACACACCCAACCCTTCTTTATACCATCTTCTTTTTCTCTACACCATTTCTACTAACTTAACCCACCACTTCATGTGCACAACACCCTACAACACCGCCACTGCACCACTACTCCTTGACCAGCTCTCGTTTATACCTCTCAGACCCTTCCAGGTTGACTGGTCCGTTGACCAGCTCTTGACGGATGTTGACCGAGGCAATCTAAGTTGACTCGGCTCTTGACCCATAAACATCTTATATCATCACCACATCAGCTACCCTGCTTCACCACCGCTATCGACGCTTAAACCATCATGACCAGAGGCTGCCTTCTTCCACTTATGGAACCTCCTAATCCCCAAACACTAGTTTAGTCAAGTAACAACTAGCAATGAAAAGGAAAATAAGAATATTATTAGAACTCACCTTCGTCATCCTCACCACCGGCATCACCATATCTAAACCACAAAATCGACACCATCATCTTCAGATGTTTAGCTATCCCTCCTGTGTTAACACCACCGCCTCTCAGACGAGGAAACCTTCGTCACCATAAGAATAATCTTCCTCCGATTAGTAGTTTTAGGCAACACACGCGCCGACGAATAGCTAGCAACGCCGTGGCTCCGTCGTGCGCCACCATAGCTGTGACATCCGTCACTTTTTAATAATAATAATAATAATGATATTAAATAAAAAAATACAAGCCTTATTCCCACCAAAAATACTTGAGCCCAACTAACACCACTATAACCTATTAACACAACCCAACCAACCAAACCAATACCCATTCCCTTTTCTTTTTAATCTGAAGCACAGGCCCAGCCCAAATAATCCCGGCCCACCAGACAACCATCCAGCCCAAACCCCCCTCCCCTTGTATCTGTTTAAAAAAAAGAAAAAAAAAACCTGCTCCTCCCAGGAATCGAACCCGGGCAGGAGGCGGTTCAACTCATACACCCACACACAGTTAACCACTTGAGCCAACCCTTGTTCCTGATTTAAAACCAAACATAATTATATTTACCCCTTCTATCGCTGCTTTCCTTCTCTTCCCTTCGCTACTGTTATGCAGACCAGCAATCAATCACCATTAAAAACGACGGTCAACCACCTTTGACCAATTAATTGCAGCGATTTTGGAAACTTTGGACCGTATGACTCGTGGACCAACATTCCTGTCCGTAATCTACTCCTAACTGACTCGAATTTCACGCGTAATGGTTAATGACGGGTCAAACTTCCATATACTCGCTCGGGTCCATATCCTATAAATTGAACACACACAGAGAGTCATTACTCGCCGATAATCTTTCCTTTATCCTCAATTTCTGTTTAAACCTGTTCATCAAAGCTTATTGAATCAGGTTTGACGTTTCTCTTTTGACCCGATAGCTCTCATCTCTAAAGCATTGTAAGTTCGTTTTCTTTAGTGGGTTTTAACCATCGGCACATTGCGAACAATAGCCCCAAAGAATCAGGGGCTATTGGACGCGAATTGAACGGATTTGATGGTTAGGGCTCGATTGAGTGAGAATTGGGGATGAACACCTAATAAGATAACGTATATATTTTTTTTAACAAGGAGATAAACAATAAACTGATCCAGACCAGTTGGTGGGAAGTGTGTGTCCAAAACATTGAACCGGGTTTGTACCCAGGTTCGAACCCCACCACACACTTTTCTTTTTTTGAAACTGCCCTAGGAACGAAATCAGGAAACTGGAGGAAGAGTTCCATGGACTGAAACAAGACAGTGGTGAGAATCTTGCGTATAATACCCGATATCACGAACTTAGCATACTGGTTCCACACATGGTCACCCCAGTCTCTCGAGCAATCGAAAAATATATCGAGGGATTACCTGACCTGATTCAAGACGTTGTCACTAGAGGCAAAGCCACTACGGTAGAAGAAGCCATCCAACTTGCAGCCACATTAACAGACAAACACGTAAGGAAAGGAAACTTGGTTAGGAAGGGCACCAAGACACCTACTGAGAAAGCCACCAATGTTGTTGAACAACCTAAGATTGTTTTAGCAAAGGTCGCCACTACTGCTTCGAACTCTAAGAAACGAATGGGCGATAATCAGAACCATGCTGTTGTTGATCCGGTGGCTCAGCCTCCTATCAAGAAAGCCTACACGGGAATCCATCCTCAATGCAACACCTGCAAATATCATCACCCTGCAAATCTTCCATGCCGTCAATGCACTAGATGTGGGAGGTTTGGACACCTTGTTACCACTTGTCGAGTAATGGTTGGGACACAGAGTAATCATCAAACAGCTGCCCAGGGACCACTACAGATTACTAACGGTCGGGCATGTTATCATTGTAGAGACCCTAATCACATGCTACCTCAATGTCCCAAATTGAACAATGTAAACCTGGTGGCACATGGACGAGCTTTCAATATCAATACCAACGAAACAACTGATCAGGATGACGTTAATCCCACTGGTTAAGCCATGGATGAAATCTCCCCAAGACTCAAGAATCCAATACTTGTATTTCCATTTTCATAATTCTATTTTCATTTTGTACCCAATTTGTCACACTCATTGGCATACAACATCTAGAAATTTCCTTGCATACTATCGTGTATTAACACAGATTGGAAATTTATCATATTGATTACATTTATCATACAAGACTCTACCTTACATTTATTTGGAACATTTGGACTTGATACTTGATCTTACATATGCTTTTCTAAGAAAACATCATTGGTTATTACATGAAACTAGATTTTTCCCTTAATTTAACTACGCATTGAACATCTAATTATTCATGATACTCGTAAACATTTAATTATTCATGATAACACTTACACTTAATGGTTGTAGTACTTACAAACTTGCTTGCATAAACATGCTATCAATTTGCAATCTATGTGAATAATAATTGCTGCACCTAATAGAAGTCATCATGCCTTTTTCAACAGTCGGGAGAGGCCCTACAACCTGCTCCACGACTGGTGGAGGCTATCAAACATACTCAACGATTGGTAGAGGTCACTATGCCTTTCAAACAGTCGGGAGAGGCCCTACA
The DNA here is from genome assembly GCA_028751855.1 of Ambrosia trifida. Taxonomy (NCBI): domain Eukaryota; kingdom Viridiplantae; phylum Streptophyta; class Magnoliopsida; order Asterales; family Asteraceae; genus Ambrosia; species Ambrosia trifida. The sequence goes on from CM054124.1 coordinate 114,555,173, forward strand.
ACCTACTCCACGGCTGGTGGAGGCTATCAAACCTGCTCAACAATCGGTGGGGTCATAGAAGGACGCAAAACTTTAATGTAAGGTAAATTGATGATTCCGGTCCGGAACGTAATCATGAATTTACAGGTACATTAGGGTAGTGTGAAATTCTATTAGAGTTTTTGGTAGGCGTCCAGTACGTTTTCAAGGTATCAAAGGTGTGGTGGGTTAGCTGCGGTACACCCTGTATACAAACACTAATGATGCATTGAAAGTGAGACTGGAAGTCGGACCAGGAACAAACTCTAGTTACTTGGTAGTTCATTTGGTCTTTCTATGGTCAATCAACTTGTACATTTATTTTAGGATTCCTAAAACTTACAATTTATTGATTCACTAGATTCTTATTATTATTCGAGACGAATCTAATCCAATCCTTAACTCACACCTATCAAACCTCATATCTAAATCATTCGAATTCTCCAAACCACAATTACCTTAATTGTTACCCAAGCATCAATAACCCTATGTTTCTAATAACTTCGGGACGAAGTTTCTAAAAGTAGGGGATGCTGTGACATCCGTCACTTTTTAATAATAATAATAATAATAATAATAATAATGATATTAAATAAAAAAATACAAGCCTTATTCCCACCAAAAATACTTGAGCCCAACTAACACCACTATAACCTATTAACACAACCCAACCAACCAAACCAATACCCATTCCCTTTTCTTTTTAATCTGAAGCACAGGCCCAGCCCAAATAATCCCGGCCCACCAGACAACCATCCAGCCCAAACCCCCTCCCCTTGTATCTGTTTAAAAAAAAGAAAAAAAAACCTGCTCCTCCCAGGAATCGAACCCGGGCAGGAGGCGGTTCAACTCATACACCCACACACAGTTAACCACTTGAGCCAACCCTTGTTCCTGATTTAAAACCAAACATAATTATATTTACCCCTTCTATCGCTGCTTTCCTTCTCTTCCCTTCGCTATTGTTACGCGGACCAGCAATCAATCACCATTAAAAACGACGGTCAACCACCTTTGACCAATTAATTGCAGCGATTTTGGAAACTTTGGACCGTATGACTCGTGGACCAACATTCCTGTCCGTAATCTACTCCTAACTGACTCGAATTTCACGCGTAATGGTTAATGACGGGTCAAACTTCCATATACTCGCTCGGGTCCATATCCTATAAATTGAACACACACAGAGAGTCATTACTCGCCGATAATCTTTCCTTTATCCACAATTTCTGTTTAAACCTGTTCATCAAAGCTTATTGAATCAGGTTTGACGTTTCTCTTTTGACCCGATCGCTCTCATCTCTAAAGCATTGTAAGTTCGTTTTCTTTAGTGGGTTTTAACCATCGGCACATTGCGAACAATAGCCCCAAAGAATCAGGGGCTATTGGACGCGAATTGAACGGATTTGATGGTTAGGGCTCGATTGAGTGAGAATTGGGGATGAACACCTAATAAGATAACGTATATATTTTTTTTAACAAGGAGATAAACAATAAACTGATCCAGACCAGTTGGTGGGAAGTGTGTGTCCAAAACATTGAACCGGGTTTGTACCCAGGTTCGAACCCCACCACACACTTTTCTTTTTTTGAAACTTTCCTTTCTTTATATATTATTGTTTTATCTTTCAAATTAATTTTAAAATACTAAATCTATTTTATAAATTCTACAAAATTTATTTCATGCTATTCCACTGATAAAGTTCATCATCCATTTTTTAGTTTTACAAAAATCATTTATTTAATATATATTATTAATATTACAAGTTTATTCATTTATATTTATTAAATTCAATAAAAATATCTAAACGATTTTATTAAATCTCACAAAAATTATTCTAAACTTATATATTCTTAAACATTCCAGAAAATATTTTTATTTCAGAAAAACCGTTTATTTTATATTTTTAATTAATTTTTGTTAGTTTTAATCATAATTAAATCATAATAAATTCACTTTTCAATGTTTTTGCACCAAAATTTTACATAAATTATTTCTATTCATTTAGAACTGAAATACAATTTTTTTTAATTCAGAAATTCTTTGATTTTAATATTTTTAGATATTAAAATCATATTTTGACAATTTGAAATAATTAGATTAAATATTCTATTTTCAAGAAAATAATTTTATAAAAATTATTTTCATACTTAAAATCTTATATTGTGACTATGTTCAACTTAAAATTTTACAAAAAGACTTTTATTTATTTATTTACTAAATTTCTTAAATTTAATAAACAATTTGTTTATTAATCAAATAAGGGGTATTGGATTTTAATAATCCTAAGTTTTCCTTGTTGGCCGATAATAATCCCTACTTCGAAAATTCCCATTAATAATCCCAAGTTTCAAACTTTTGGCCCCTGGTGAACTTTTTTTAACAGTGGACTAACCCAGTTAGTTCCTGCTGACGTGGATGCTGACTGGGCTTGCTGACGTGTTCAACTTAGATGACTGGACATGCTGACGTGTCATGGGCCCATTATATCTGATCCTTTTTACACTTTATAACTTAATAATATCTAATAATAATCCTAAAAACCTAATATTCAAAAACACGATCAGATTATAAAAACCAAAACAATCGATCATAACCCCAAACCATTTCATCCCCAAAAAATCAAACACCCCAACACCCAAATCATCTAGGGTTTATCCTTCAGACACTACAACCTAATAGGATCGATCAACGACACAATGGCTGAAGATTCAATAATCGTTAAACTTTGGTATGGTGGTACGATTGACATTTCTACTCCCAAACACACGTATGTGAACGGTCATTCTAAGAGGGTTAAGATAGAAATTGATAAGTTGTCTTTCTTTGAGTTGGTGGATTACGTAATGGAAACTAAATGTTATGAAACTAAAGATTTCAACTTGTATTGTACAAATCCTGAAAATGGAGTCTTGAAAAAGTTGGTTAGTGATAGAGATGTAACTGAGTTGGTGATGATGGTTGATCCAAACCAAGTTATTGAAGTATTTGCTCAAGATGGACCAATCATAGGAAGCCCAATTAGAAGCCCAATAGGAAGCCCAGTAATCAGCCCAATAAGGTGGTCAAAATCTACAGTTAAGAGGGTACCAACTGAAACTTCAGCTAAACCTAGTTCAACCCTACTTAAAGCATGTACTATAGTTGAACTGTTTGCAGAAGGTAATGAGTTGTTTGCAGAAGATAAGGAAGTGTTTGCAGAAGGTAAGGCAAGGAAGGCTGATAAGTTAGATATTGAGGAAGAACCTGAGGTTGATAGTGAGGAAGAAGAGAGTGATTTTGAGAAAGAAGCTGAGGCTGATAGTGAGGAAGCTGAGGTTGATATTGAGACAGAAGCTGATAAGGTTGATAGTGAGGAAGAAGAGGAATTTAGTTATCAATATACAAATCCATTTGGATATCTTGAAGATGAAGATGATGAGGCTGACTCTGTGAATAATGATGTGATTAGTTGTACTTCAGATAAAGATGAGGAGTGGGAAGCCTCAGTTAAAAACTTACAAAAATCTAGAAAAGAAGATGAGGAGTTAAAAAAGGCATTGTTTGATATGCACAACACAACACATTTATCATTGAAAGCAGCTACTAAACCATTAAATAGAGGTTTACATTACATAAAGTCAAACAAGTACAAAGGTCAACCATATTGCCAAGACAACAACTACAAACCCTAATACATTTTCCCTACTTAACACATTCTTCTTAATTGACAACTTCTCTTTCAATCTTGTATTCTCCTCTTGCAAAATTTTGTTTTGTAACACCAAATTTTCCATTTTCAACTCTTGATAACTGGTTAGGGTATCTCCATCATATTCTGATCTTAGCACTTTGTCTAGGTCAGCCTTCCACATAAAGAACTTGCAATCACTCCTCTATAATAAACAATAAAGAAAAAAAAATCAGAATTTGTAAGAGGAATGAATTAGATGTTCAAGGTATAATAACTTACCGGCCATAGAGGGCATCCATAAAACTTCTGCCCAAATCGTGAGTTGTTACGACCTACAATTCGAAGGATTGCAACATTGTCGTGGTTGCAATAGACATTTCCATCCAAATCAAGTTTAAAAATTTTAGGGTTCTTGTCCGGGTTACGTGAAGAAGACGACGATGAGCTCATTATGTGATTTAGGGGTTTGATTTTGATGTTAGGGTTTAGAGTTGATGATGATCTGTTAGGGTTCTTGGGTGTTTGGAATTGGGGGTGATGAATTTTTTGTTTTGATCGTGATGTTAGGGTTTTTATTAAGTTATAAAGTCAGATATAATGGGCCCATGACACGTCAGCATGTCCAGTCATCTAAGTTGAACACGTCAGCAAGCCCAGTCAGCATCCACGTCAGCAGGAACTAACTGGGTTAGTCCACTGTTAAAAAAAGTTCACCAGGGGCCAAAAGTTTGAAACTTGGGATTATTAATAGGAATTTTCGAAGTAGGGATTATTATCGGCCAACAAGGAAAACTTGGGATTATTAAAATCCAATACCCCATCAAATAAACGTTTATCCCCAATTCGAAGCCCTAGAAATACATGTATCCTAGAGTTATTTCCCTTACACGTTATCAAATTCTTTAGGTTGATCCATTGGGATAATTTCCAACACATATTTCGTTGTCCAAGTTCAATTTCAAGTTATTACGTGAACAGTGAGTATTCCTACCCCTTTTTGCTTTTATACATTTTTGGGGTGTTACATGTACACTATTACAATTTCAAATACAAGATTACATTTTTACAATACAATTTTAGTACTATGCGCATTGCTTACAACGTGCTTTATGCTTAGACAATACATGTGGAATACATTTGTACTTAGTGAAATCATTAACATGGTACAAGCCGACCTTAACATTGGATAGCGCTATTTGGATTGACAACCCGCCTAGATTGATTTTCTCCCTTTTTCATCGGAGAATCCGTGGCCAGTGTTAAGCTTTTATCCATTTATTGGATAAGTACACTACAGTTCATACAGTACATTATACAGTCACAGGGTTGATTTCGCTCATTTGTATGATACATAGTTTACATATTTGCACTGTAGCTTGCACTTGAATTGTATATCTTTTTAACTTACTATATATATCAAAACTAGGAATGCTCACCAACATTTCTTATGTTGACCAAACCTATTTTTGTACATGTTTCAGGTGCAGTTTGATCTAATGCTTTAGCAAGAGACATTTAGTGCTTTATTTTAATTCAGTTATTTCAATATTTACATTTCATTTAGACGATGTAATTTCTATTATCATGTAAGACAATTTTGGTTTATTCAATAATATTACCATTTTAGTACCATGTGCTTTTGAACAATCGTCACTACGTGGCACCTCGATGATTCCGCCATCGGTTGGGGTGTTACAATACTCCTACCTCTTTCTCTCTCTGGTCTCTCTCTCATGCTCTCTGTAATTTCTCTTTCTCTCTCTCTCTCTCTATATATATATATATATATATATATGTATGTATGTATGTATCAGATGTGTGTGTGGATTGTGTTGGTTGTTCTGGTTTGGTGTGATCCCCTGTTCCTAATTGCCACAATGGATTCTGATTTTTAGAGTATTCTCTCTTTTATTTGCCTTTTTCCATTACTTTTTTCCACATAAATAATTTAGATGGGTTGCTCAGCTTTCGATTGTAAAGAGAATGGAGGGGGGGGGGGGGTTGTAGGTTTGAGTGATGAGATATTATTATTGGTAGGTTTATAAATTATTTATTAGATTTTTATTTTGTTTTTAAATAATAAGGGCATTTTTGTCTTTTTAAAAAAAACTAACAGACTTTATGGATTGAGTTAACGATTTGGACTCAAATAGTTGGTTAATTTTCAGCTAGGGACTCAAGTAGTTAAAGTTTTGGACTTTTGATTCAAGTAGTTAAATCGACTATAACACAGGGACGCAAATAGTAATTCTCTCTATAATAAATAAAAATCTAACACAAATAATGAATATAATGGTTTTACTATTTGTATAACCAGCCATGTCTAGCCAAAATGTGTAAATTTGTTGCAATCGAAATCAACAGTAGTCGGGCCGTAAACATTGAGAAGAGATTGGTCTCAAACTGGTTCAACTTCAACTCGTGGATTTGAGGTAACTGATGAGATCTATTCTACGGTCGAGAAAGGGTGTCCTTAAAGTATCTCTCATATTGATATCTTGGCGTTGACCACATGCTAGGGGCTTGGCTGTTTTGGTACCATACTAAAAAGGGATCGTGAACAAACTTTTTATGAATTTTCGTTTATGTTCATTTGTTTATGTTGGTTAATATATTCATTCAATTTGTTTTGACGGATATCTTATCAATCTAATTATATGAATGTTTTTGGCTCATTCCTTTAGTGTTTAGCTCATCAGCTTATCAATTTGATACCATCTCAATCTTTAGCCCTAAAATTTAGCAAAGTAGCAAGTTTTCATTCTCCATTGTGTTGCTCCTATATGGTAGCGCATTTATGTAATGCTTGCTTGTGTTTGTTTGCGTTCATCTATGTCTGTAAACCATTCATTTAATATATTAACAAACGCATAGGAACATGTTCATTTTCTTATCAAACGAACACAAACAAGAAAATCCATTCATTTAATTGTCCGCATTCGTCCATTTGTTCTATTAAAACACTTAAGAGTTAAACAAATGGACGAGTTGCTTGTAGACATAATGATTAGACATACAATTCATGTTTGGTTTTCGCTAACGAATGGACAAGAACATGCCTCGTCTGCTTTGTTTACAGACATAATTATTAGGCATATTATTTATGTTTGGTTTCCGCAGGCATTTGGGTCGAACTTGGATGTCCCTCTAGGAAGAAGGGACTCATGAGGTGCAAGCTTGAGTAGAATATACCAAACCAAAACAACACCTTCCAGACCATCCTTACCAAATTCTTACCGATTTTGCAGCCCTGTCAGGTGATCTTCAAAATCAGTCAATGAACACAGATCTTATTTCAAGAAAAAAAATGCTACTAAATAAGAATCAACTCTTTTGTAACACCCCAACCGATGGCGGAATCATCGAGGTGCCACGTAGTGACGATTGTTCAAAAGCTCATGGTACTAAAATGTAAATATTTGATTATTGAATATTGTTTTACAACATGTGAAATTTAAATACAAGACAACAAAGATAAAGGTAATTGATTGATTTAATCTAAGTCCAAAGTCCTATGTGAAGCGTCAAGCAGCTTATCCTGAAACATGCACGAAAATAATTTTGTCAACATATGATGTTGGTGAGTACTACTTAGCTTTGTACATATAGTATAAGTTTGAAAAGTAGTACAATTCATGTGTCTAGCATCACCAAGGCATTATGTAAACACGCAAGTAACCAAACAAGACAAAGATCAAATGTAAAGTTTGTAAAATGAAATTGATAATGAGCACCCTAACACGTGTCAAGTCTAAAAGAGCACCATAACATAAGTTATGTCTAAATGAGCACCGTAACATAAGTTACGTCTATATGTAAAGAGCACCATAACATAAGTTATGTCTAGATGTATGATTTTGTATGTAAGCTACGTTCATGTTCAAACATAAGCACAAAGATAAACAAGACACGTATATGAATTGTAAATGAATAAAAATGTATGTGTAAATGAATATGAAGGTTTTGTATACTTGTGCATGAATCCCCCCAAAAGTTGTAAAAGTGAAAAAAGGGATAAGTAATACTCACCTTAGCAAGGTGGTAAGTCTTGTGTAATTGAATAAGTGTAATCCAACGTTGCCAAGTATCACCCTATGTATAAGGTAGCAAATAAGTCTAAGTCTATCTAGTCTATAAGTATTTTCTAGGGTTTCGAATTGGGGATAAGTATTTGTTTAATTAATAAATTAAACGTTTAATAAATAAGAGAAATTTGATAAATAAATAAACAAAAGTCTTTTTGTAAATTTTAAATTAAAGATGATCACAATATAAAGTTTTGAGTATGAAAATAATTTTTATAAAATTATTTTCTTATAAATAGAATATTAAATCTATTTATTTCACATTTGTCAAAAATGTAACTTTAATATTTAAAAATATTAAAATTAAAGAATTTTTGAATTAAAAATTGTATTTCTGTTCCAAATGAATAGAAATAATTTATGTAAAATTTTGGTACAAAAATATTGAAAATGAATTTATTATGATTTATTTATGATTAAAACTAACAAAAATTGATTAAAAATATTAAATAAACAATTTTTCTGAAATAAAAATTATTTCAGAAAAGTTTAATGTTATATAAACTCAAAATAATTTTTGTGGGAATTTATAAAGTCGTTTTGATATTTATATAAAATTTTATAGTTTTAAATGAATAAATTTGTAATATTTTTAATATATATTAAATAAATGATTTTTGAAAATTTAAAAATTTGATAATAAACATCACCATTTGAATGACATAAAATAAATTTTATAGAATTTTTAAGCCACGATTAGTATTTGAAACTATTTTTAAAAGATTGATAGGTTAAATATATAATTAAAGAGTTTGAAAAAAAAATGTTTGTTGTTGAAGGGAATCGAACCCGGGTCTGGTGACCGGTTCGCGTTTTATATCACAAGTCCAGACCCTGAGAACGAGTATGTTTGGTTCCAAATAATTATATAGGCTCCTTGGGTTAGATCAAGATTTGTTAAAATGATAAGAAAAAGAAAACGTGGTGAGCCAGATTCGAACCCGCCCACACAGCGGTTCGATGTTTTAACAGCAACCATCTCACCAACTGCTCTATAGGGCAGTTGGTGTTTTATTCCAGATGGTTTTGTATAAATGTGTTGTCTGCGTGTGTCATCTTCCCCAATTCATATAGATCGAACCCTAGTTTTCTATTCGAATGACACAACTGTTTATAGCTTGATTAACCATGGGATTTTCGATGCCAAAGGGCCGATTAACATAAATAAATAAGAAACTTGATTCATACCGATTAAAGATGATGAGGAGATGCACCACAAGATCTCGACCAAAAGACTCAAAATTCGATTAGTTGAGTGTTTAGTAGTGAAATATGATTTCGGGTTTAAGATTTTCGGCCCCTATTGAAACCATAGGCACACTCAATTTATAGTATCGATTGTTAAATGGAAGGTTTCAATCCTTTGACCAATCACATGGTCAAACGCGTGAGACATGCTCGAATGAACTGGTATTTCGTGATAATTGATTGATTATAATCAGCAAGTTTATATCAGTCATCATACGAAATGGATTCCTAGTTTTTAGCTTGATTTGCAAGGTCAAAATTGAAGGCAATTTGGTCAACCATTTGGTCTACTGGTCACATAACAGGGAAAGAAAGGAAGGGAAGAAGGAAGCATGTTGGGCTGGTACTTGGGCTCAGGTGGGCTCCAATTTTTTTAAAAAAAGGATGGTTGGGTCTTGGTTTGGGTATGTATGGTGTTAGTTGGGCTCAAGCATTTTAGGTGGGAATAAGGCTTGTATTATTATTTATTATTATTATTATTATATACAAAAATAAAAATATAATGAAAAGAAAAGTGACGGATGTCACATCTTTGTTCCACATGAAGTCGCACCATTGGAAATGGAAGATGCACCAGTTTCAGACAAATGCTGTACAACACCACCGGCGATGGGCAGGCTGACTTCAAATTATAACAGTTGCAGACAAATGTTGTACTACAAAAACCTGATAGGCTTTAAGGGCTTATTAAGCTCAGATGAAATCCTCTATACACAAAACCAACAAACATATGATTTGGTAAAACATTATGCTGAAAATCAAGACTAGTACATGGTGAAAATGGGTAGTATAACTCCATTCAGAGTGTTAAATGTATCAAACTGCTTTAGAAACATAATCATCCGTACTTGAGCAAACGAGCAAGAAAATTTGCTCTTCATTTACAGGAATATGACATGAAGTAGCGCGTCATTCATTCTTTCTTCAAACTTTATCATCGTGGAACCACCATCTAGTCTCCTTAGGAGATCTACCATTTCTACAGTTCTTAACGTATCGATCATTGTCTTCTGGGCGTTCCTGCAATGGCAGTCAAAAAAGTTTTAAAATTTGGACTTGAAACAGAAAAGTTGCTACAGTTATTAACGTATTAATCGTGTGTTCTTAATTGTGATTAAGAACACATGAATGTTTTAAGAAAATATTCCCAGAAATGGTTTTGTGATGATGAGAATGTGACTGCAAGAAAATAGATTCATTAAAGCCAAAGATAGACTAAAACCTTTGCTGTAGAACTTGATAACATGGACAGAATGCTGATGCAGATGGAACCAACAGTCATGGCAGGTGACCACGAGTCGTATAAAATATCTACAAAAGAAATAATCCTATTAAATCATCATGACTCAATATTAAGAGACGATTAGAGCCAAACAGTACATATGTGTATAATTAATACCTTGGTTTAAAAAAGCGCGCCTCAGGCGCGCTTTAAGCGTTTGAGGCGCGAGGCTCCAAGAAAAACGCTTTTTTTGCCAAAAAGCGCTGAACTACATGAAGCGCCGCCTCGGGCGCTTGAGGCGCGCGCTACAGTAGCGCTACAGTAGCGCCTCAGCCAAAAAAAACCTTTTAAAGTGCTTTATTTGGCCCGCTACAGTAGTGCCTCGTCGTTTTTATGTTTTGAATATGCTTTTTAAGTGTTCAAGTGTGTTTTATAATCATGTTTTTGTGCTCATGATTGATTAACATGTAGAAAATGTCATATTGACATATATAAATATTTTTTTATAATTTTTTTAATGCTATACGTGAAGCTCTCGCCTCGCGCTTTAAGCCCCGCGCTTCGGATTTTGGACCCAAAACGCCTCGGAGCGCCTCGCGCTTTTTTAAACCAAGATTAATACATACACATACACTTATTCACATGTATCTTTTTGAGTTGTTATCATCTAATGGGCAATCTAAAAGGACATTAAACATGTGTATACAGGTCTGTGCACAACATAATATGATTTGGATACTTGATCAATAAATTTTGATACGAGAAAATTGCAATTTTCACCCTGTGGTTTGCCTAAACTAACAGGTTCAGCCCACGCTTAACACCCTGAGTACCTGAGGTTTGTTTTCCTAACACTTTACGTCCCTCCTTCTAACGGACGTCACGTTTTCTGTTAGCTTGTGGTGAAATGACTATTATACCCGTAATTTTTTTGGGTGAAATGACTCTTATACCCTCCCATCTTCTTCTCCAACCCACCCACCACCACCATCACCACCACCTGCAACACCACCACCACCATCTCCATCGCCACCTAAGGTATTATGCATAGCTATTTCGCTATGGTATTATGCATGCTTTGATTCATTATGATACCCATTCTATTAACCACCTAAGGAGGTACCACAAGCATGGCTCAAGACACATCTTCCTTTCTTCACATCAGGTAATCGAGTTACCCGTACTGCCGAAGAGTGCATATATAGTAGTGGAGATTTGTTTAGGAAGTGATTTGGAGATCAAGTCAATGTTAGCTTTTTTATCTTTATGCTAGTCAATAAATAATTACACTTACGTTGAATTTGGATTTAAATCTTTTGTTCTTTTGGTGAAGTTTTGATATATTCAGGGCCTTGATGATCTTGAACCTTTCAGGTGGATTTATTCAGATAAATTTTCAGAGTTAACACGACATTTTATTTATTAGATATGTATTTTATGTTAGTGACATTTAATCCCTCCATGCAGGTGTAATGGTTTGTAGTGAGTGAGGACAACAACTTCAAAAACATTCAAAGTTGCAACAATACATACACAAGATACAACAGAGCATTTTAGTGTGTACCTAAACAAATATGGCCATTGCTATAGATATGCGGGTGAAGCGGAGCGGGCTGCAAAAATATCACCTGTCATTCCATATAAAAGGTTATAAACAACAAGCCAAAAAGCATAAGTGCATAACCAAAAGCATCTATTAAACTCCAACTCAAATCATTATCCATCCACCTGAGGCGCTTCCATAGGATAATTCTCCGGAAAATCGACTTGAAGTTGGTATTTTTCACCAGCATAAATAGTTCCCTGAGCTCCATTTACTTCAATAACCCACCTTTGCAAACACCAAACACACATACACCATAATTCACAAACAAAATTTTATGCATTCAACAAAACATCTCAATTTTCAATAGAGGTGTGACCATAACTGCTTGCTTCGGTTATGTGATTTTCTTAACCATAACCATAACCGATCTTCGGTTTCGGTTAACCAGTTATGATTCGGTTTCGGTTAATTAATCGTCAATTTACAATTAAGCATCGATGTCCATCAACTGTAAACTGGTTATATGATTTCATCAACCACCTATCATTTTCTAGTCAACATGAATAGTATTAGCTTTTGAAAAAAATTGTGTTGTAATATAGTTGGCCATGACTGTACAATGAAGTCATGGGGGACACAATAAAATATATGACAGATATAGACTATTTTGTAACTATCACAAACTATAGCTAAAGAAGTCTAAAACAGAATTTCATTCAAACATCATTTGAATTTCCACCACATAGCTATGTGTTTTTGGCATAGTTATCAAAGGCGCTAGGCGCACTCAGGCGTATAGGCCTTGCCCGGGGCCTAGGCGCAAAAAAAAAAAAAAAAGCAAACAAAGAAAAAAGCACAAATGCATCACCTCGCATAAAAAATGGGCCTAGGCGCAAGAGGTGATGGCTTTTAACAACTATGATTTTTGGATATTTGAGCTGCAGCTTTGCTTTATGTAATCAAATTGAATGCATTATGTATTCAAACAGTACAAGAATCGAAAAAAAAAAGTGGAATGTTTATGTTGTCTAATGGTCTAAGCTTATGTATACTTTTGTTCACAGCGTTAGCCCTATGTTTCCACATACGCTTGAAGATTAATTCCGTTATCTGTTCACGTATGCTCCATTTAAACATGCTTTATTCTTTTTTATTAGGTTCGATTAACATTCGGCTATTGGACACCCTTAGCCATAACCGATTAATCAGTTAATCTCGGTTATCGATTAATTCAGTTCGGTTTTAGGTTTGGTCACCCCTAAATTTCAATCATCAAAATTGAAGAAAACCTACCTAGATTAAATAAGGCATTACTAAAATAAGTTATGATATGCCTAAAGAGAAGGACATAAAGCTTAAAAGGAAGAAAGAGATTAATTCAGAAGACGAAATTAATAAATTAGCAAACCGTTGAAGATTATCGGTGACTTTATGTGTAAAGCCAGAGGGAGGACTGATCTGCCACTCCGTAAGCTCTTTCTGCAGTCTGTTGGTAGCAATTTTGCTTAAAACCTAAATAATCGAGATTAAAGTAATTAAAATTTGATGATATATACAGATGAGACAATTGATTGAAATAGATGTGTGGAAATAAATAAATAAAGCAATAGATATATATATAGAGAGAGAGAGAAAACCTTGTGAGAGGAGACGGAGGAAGCGGTCATAGCGGTGGAGGATGGCGGAGATATGGTATGGTATGGTGCCTTGGCTTTGTAGGGGTAGACCGGAGATGGATGTCCTTTATTTTACTTGTATTTGTATGTGTACCACCAACAAATTACTTTTACATCCTTTCTACACCTTAACATTTTTATACCCCTTTTTTCATATTACTAGTAGGAAATCCGTGCGATGCGGCGTGAGTGACATTTTTTATTTTGGTACTTATTTCAAATTCGTATAATATTTGTTGTAGCATCATTGCAGTGGATATACGTCATAACTCATAAGCGTTACGCATGTCTAGTAACTAAAAAGATTTAACATTTAAATTGTAAAGTACTTTTAAGAAACATTTGATAAAATAAAGTAACATACGAAAGGAAAAATAAGTATTAATAAACATAAAAGTTGAGAAAAATAAAAGCTAGTGAACTACTTGAATTGTAACACCCCAACCGATGGCGGAAACATCGAGGTGTCACGTAGTGATGATTGTTCAATAGCTCATGGACTAGAAATGTAAATTTGAATACATTGAATTTAATAATTTATTACATTAAAAGAAATACAACAATTACAACTAGCAATCTAAACTAAGATACAGTAATCTCAATCTAAGTCTATGTTCCAAACGCTTGGAAGTAATCTCATAAGAACCTGAAACATGTACGAAAATGATTTGGTCAATACAAAATGTATTGGTGAGCATACCCTGTTTGAATAAATATAGTAGGAAAAATGTTTAGCAATTCATGTGCGGTACCATTTGTAATTATGTAATAAGTAATATCCGTTCAAAATCAACCCTATGTAAAGAAAAGCAGATATATATAGTATGCGCTAGTAGTAATGTAATACATAGCATTGACGAGGACTCTCAACAGAGTCACAAGGGTATATACCATAGTACTATCTATATCTATACTATATTATAAAGCATTTCCCAAGGACTTCTTAAATTTTAAGAGGTATAAGTGTAGAGGCTTATGATACAACACACAATGCATAAAATAACTACTTTTGAGGGGCAAATATGTCTTTGGAACACCATATTTAATCAAAAGAAAGTCAAGAGTCAAGAGATGTTTATGAAACCTCACTACATTTAATTTTATAATTACATTAAACATATTAAATAGAAAACATATAAAAAACAATTCATAATGCTACATCTTTTATTATAATACTTTATATGTAGATACTTTATAAAAGTTAAAGTTTTATAAACTTGATCATACTATATAGAAATCGAGAAATCAATACTGGAAGTTGTGTTTTCAATCATGAGGTAACAATTTGAATTTTGAGAGTATTATGTGTAGGAATATTCATACACGTAAACATGACTAATCTGATCTAAACTATATGATCACCAGATTCAACGACCGAAAAAGAAAGCTTCTGTTTAATTTAGCCATCTCTATTTATCTATATTCATACACGTAAACATGCCTAATCTGATCTAAACTATATGATCACCGGATTCAACGACCGAAAAAGAAAGCTTTTGTTTAATTTAGCCATATCTAGTTATCTCTATGCGGGTTAGGGGATTAAGTTTCCTAAACCCTATATTAGAATTTATATATTGATGTATTATACTTGTAACTCCTTATACCACCCAAATAATAAGAATCGTTATACATTTTACACATTTTTTGTAGGTTACGGTTTTAGTAAAGTCTTGCTCACAGTGCATCCTACTATCTTACTAATCGTTTTCAAAAGATGAGAATCTATAGAAAAAATTAATGAATATATATAGTTTGATACAATTATTCTTTACTTGAGATGAGAATACTTACGTCGTGTTGTTACAAGTATTTTTTTAACTTAATATAGCATTTAAACAAAAAGTTTTGGATGTATTTTACATCACAATGAATTGATACATTTTGATGCAATTTTTACTTCCGCCGCTACGCGCGGGTTACTCGCTAGTTCATTGAAATGCCAGGCCCTCAAAGGTTAATGATTTTGACAAGTCATAGACACACAAATTAACATAACGCAAACACACATGAGAATTGCATTTAGTGAAAGAATAACATTTAGTCATAGTGTACATGAATAGCCCCAAAAGAGTAAAACATGAAAAAGGGGAAAGATATACTCACAGTTTGCGAAAACGATCAAAATCCACTTAAACGGTCGTGAGCTAAGTAATGGGAATTCCGAGGAATTCAACCTATAATGTTTAAACATACTAATAAGGAAATGTCTAAAAAAATCTAAGGTAACTAGGGTCTAAGGCATTAGGGTTTGCTAAGTCGATTTGGGGAATTAGAGTTTTTATGATAAATCGCATTAATGTAAAAGTCGTATGTCACAAATAATATATGAAGGTTTGTAAACGTGGTCCAGGTAATATAATTACTACCAATTGAATATTTAGATAAAAATATGTTTGAATAATTAAGACAAGATAAATTAACTAATTATTGTAAATAATTACAATAATCATAATTATTGAAACAATTAATTATAAGTTACTCAATGACCCACAAATAATAATAAAGACTTTCAAACATAAGATTCTTTCTATTTTATAAGAAAAATATTTATAAAATAGATGTTAAATGGTACAAATAAATAAATATTTAATTATGTCTAATTAAACATAAATAAAGCTAATAATACAAGACATGATCCAAAAATGCTATTTTTATGAAAAATAATTATTTTCTGATGTGAAATACTAAAAATAATATTTCCATAATTTTTCTCAATTTATTTGTATTTAAAACATATTTAATGAATTTAAATAGTGTTTTAATGATTAAAAATAGTAAAAATAACAAAAAATAATCATTTTCTGAGAAATTACATTTTATTTCAGTTTATTATACATAAAAATAATTCTCCAGAAAATTTGAGGTTAAAATCACTTAAAATGTATTTTTAATCATTTAATTATGATTAAAACAATTTAATTCAAGAAAAATACAAAAATAAAGTATTTTCCAGAAAAAAAATGTGATAATTTTCTTTAGGGTGAAAAAGATGTTACACCTAAATTTTCATAATTTTTGGATAAAAAAATATATGTTATTTATATTTAAATTCGATATAATAATAAATTGTTAATTAAATATAAACCATAAAATCTATTTCGAGGTTATTTTTCTATAAAATAGAAAATATTTCTATATGTGAAACACATAAGAGTTCTAGTCATTTATTAAATTCATCGTGATACATTTATTTCAAAATTGTCGTTCAAATTATTAGTAACAATTTCATCTTCCCTATACGAGTCAAGTAAGCCCTAATGCCTTAGATAATTGGTTGTCTTGGACTTTTAAGTCATTTTCCTCATTTAGTATTTTTATATATAGGTTGAGTTCTTCGGAATTGTCACACCACGACAATGGCGGAAACACGTGGCGCGACGGTTCAAAGCATAAAGTCAAGGTTATTGCTAAACACAAGTTGTAACATCGCATATTTTTCCTCAATTATTAAATTTGTAAAATCACTTTACTTATATTAAACTTTTTGTACAAGACTAACCATGTCTAAATTTTATTTATTTCAAAACATAATAATAACAACAACAATAATAATAATAGTAAGTGATAAAAAAAATTTTCGGATGAGAAAGTCAAACCTTGATATAAATATTTCAATAAATTTGGCATAGGTATTTATGAGATTAAATTGCAAATTAAAATTTGTAACCGACTCTAAAACATTCCAAAATTTTCGTGCGACTTCACGTTATAAGAATGGATCGAGAGGCCACTCAAGTCTTGCATAAAAACCCTCTACTCGTCGTTTCCTACCTCCTGTTGCGATTTCATTAACCATTGATGGTTTGTTAATGTCGCTACGATTCTAATGTCACAAAGTGGCGAATAACCACCGCAACCCACCTAAAACTTTTGAAATTTCCCTAAAATTCCTCTTTTTATTTTTGGTATTTCTAGAGATGCCTTTGACCCAATCCTTTGACCTTTTTAGATCATTTTGTCAGCCTCATTTACCTCCTAATTTTCCTTGTTTCCCTTATTTACTTTTGACGTACTTGTATTTATTTAAGGATGTAAATCGATGCAATTATCAAGGAAAATGAATAACTTTGATCATCATCACTTTTTAGAAAAACGCCATCACTTATCTGCCGTGTTCGCCACCGTTCTTAGGAAATCGGAGAAACACACACAACCTATGCCGCCTCATATCATTATTGTCGAGTCACCATCCTTCATCGATGTAAGCTTCGTCTATCGCAGTCATACACAAGAATACCACCGCGCCTTATCGCTGGCTTGAGGCGACCATGAACCGGGTTATTCGATATTCGTTTCAGACTTACACAACCGTCAACGTTCATCGTGTCATGCATTGATTTATAAAGGTACAGAGCGTCACTCCTTGTTTTCTTCTTCTCTTTTGTTACTTCGTACACTTAGATTGTTCGAATGTTTATTAACTTTTGGCGACTAAATACTACTTTTTTTTTTATTATCATCAAAACTGACTTGAACGTTTGCCCATGCGGGGTTAGGCGGGGTTTGGGTTGCTCTCTATATGTTTCGGTTGTTGAATGGGAACAGAAAAAAAAAACACACGTTTACGTAAAATATATATATATATATATATAATTCCCTTCTTGATTTAGATACTGCTACTAGTTATTTCGATATCTATTTTTTATTTGAACTGACAAAAAGGTGCAAGTGAGTTCTAAATGAAATGAAAGAATTGGCTGGCTTATACCGTACAACTCAATTGCATGTTATAAACCAATTTTTATGAAAACTAATAACATAACAGTATTATATATAGGCATTCATTTTTGAGAAATCTAGCACTAATATGATATTTATATAAATTTTCGAAAGTCTAAATGCACATGTTTTATGTTTGCAAAATTTAATCTTTATTAATATGTGTATAGATTTTGCTAGTCTATGGTTGTTAAGATAAGTCAAAAGCTATGATATACATTAATAAACACTAAAGCATAATTCTTATTTAATTAGGTTCAAGCACAATTCATTGATACTCGTTGATTTCTTATCATCATATTTAAGGTGAGTTTTACATAGCCCCTTTTCTATTTATCACCATTTTTGGGGTGAAACATGTTACAACATCATTTATGCAATTCAATCATCAATGTGTCTATGTGTTTTCTATGTTGCATTATGTCTTGAGCATGATTAGAGTAAGCACCATTCTAGCATAATCATTAACTCCGTACAAGCCGGCGGTATACATTGATAGATCTATTGGACTGACAATCCCACCCGGATACGTGCCTCCTACAAAGGTAGCGTGGGTGTTTGTTATCGTATAACATATTCAAGTGGACCATGAGCGTATGGTATGTATCATATTATAACAGTCATCAGGGTTGATTATGCACTCGATTTATTTCTAGTATGTTCTCACATATGGACTAGATTGACATGACACATGAATTGCACAACATTTTTATTCAATTATCAAAAACCTATGTAATTCTCACCAACTTTTGTTGACCCAAAATATTTTCAACTTAACATGTTTCAGGTTCTACTTGCTTGAGGATTTGAATTAATGCTTGAAGATGTGTGCATAGTTTTATTCAATTTGATGTATGAATTCTTGTAGAACAATTGTATGTAATTTATCTAAATCATATAATGAGAATTATTATTTACCATGAGCTACTGAACAATCATCAATACGTGACATCCCGATGTTTCCGCCATCGGTTGGGGTGTTACACAAGTAATTTTAAGAAAATGGGTCATTTATTATGACGTCAAATCTTGTTCAAATATTACACAAAAGTAAAATTGTTTTTAAGACAATCATAGAGGTTTCTCATATATATCCCAAATGCCTTGGGAAATAAAAGTGAAACCCCGCAAAAGTTTGACGCCGCATTGGAGGACTCCTCGACCCAGCTTGCCCGGTTCTCCTTCATCTAGTTACCTGAAAGATATGTTTAAAAGTTTCGTCAATATAAATATATTGGTGAGTTCACAGGCTTTTAGTTTCCAAAACTTGAATACTTGGGAAATACCATGTTATGACAATATATAGGAGTTGCAAATTCCTATAACTCTACTTGAGACTATAATCAAACCAAGACGTATAAAATAAATATGCCCCGCTCCAAGTCGTTACTCGGTTTCCCACGACTTAAGTTCAGAATATATGCACCCCAGGCATAACCTAATGCATAATCGACGCTATCGATTAGGGGTGGGCCTTGTCAGGCACCAATAGTACTACTCAAATATTCCACCGGTTTCATTTCCCTGAACAAATGATTATAGAGGCGAGGACTCAACCCCGAGTGGCGGTCACACCTCAAGTAATAAATCCGTCATACATTTTCTCTAACATATCTTTCCCCCGAAAAACGTAAAAATAGTTTAAAATGGGGCCGTGAAACTCACCTGAAACTCTGTCTGGCTTACTAGGCGGATAGCAAAGATGGTCTCGCACCTACAAACGTCCTAGACGTATAAGTCACTATTCCTATAGTGCATGTGCCTTGGCAAGTTGTACACCCAACTCCCGACCACAAGTTATTCCAAATCCCGTTTAATTAAGCGCGTATCCTAGGTTTCGTTGGCGTTACATTACCCTTTGTGTTACAAGTTATATATTACTCTTGTTAATATTTCCTTAACTTGTATCTTATTATCATCGGCTCGACGTCACTTAACATATAATTATTTTCCCATTTAAATAATTATACTTAAGATCGCATCGCTCGATATAATATATATTTCAACACTCGACCCGACTCACTTTGCCGCACATTTGTTTTCCCATTTAAACAAATATACTAAGATCTTGTCGTTCGATTGTATATTCTTAACGCCCGATTCAACTCACCATACCGTATATTTATTTTCCCATTCAAATAAATATACTAGGATCTCGTTGGTACGTCATACACATATATATATCTTTGTCCTCTCGTCGCGGCTTTCCTTCCCACATATCTACTTTCCCATTAAGTAGATATACTAGAATTTTGCCGAGACGAGCGTACATATATATAAATGTGTAATTTTTCTTGTTAAGTATATACGTTTGTTTAACGTCTTATTTGTTTATGTCATGTGTTTCTCCCACGAATAATTCCTTTAACACTTAGGAAAGTGTTTATTAGTTTTCACCCAATGTATATATATATTTTACTTCTTAAAATATATATTTTTCTTATCTTGCCGCAATGGCATTTTTCTCATGATTTGTCCGTGTACGGTTCGTTAACGCGTCTTAGTTCGATATCTTAACTCGATTAGTTAATTTTCCAAGTTTTTCCCAACATGTGTTTTATAGAAATATTATCCATATTTCTTCCTCTTAACACAAGTTACTTGGAAGGTTTAAAATACTTATGTATTTTTAACCCACTTGTTAACTTAACTACAAAAATGTTTCCAACACTTTTATATTCCCATTTATATAAAAGTATTCATTTTTGTATGAGTTTCTCAAGTTTGTTTAATATTTTTATAAAATCTCTATTTTATAAAAATCCTTATGTTAATACCATCCATATTTTTATAACTTTCAAAAATATACTTTTATACAAAAAATACCCAGGTATATCTACTAGTATTTACCAAAATCATCCTTAGAATTTATTACCTACATTTTTGACACCAAACTTTCCATACTTGCATTTTTGGACTAATAGTTTCTAAAATATCCATTTTAGTCCTCTAACTTTCAAAGTTACAATATTAGTCCCTTAACTTTCAAAAGTTGCATTTTTCCACTCTAACTTCCAAAGTTAACATTTTTCACTCAAAATAGTAGACTTTGAAGATTCAACTTTTTATTGGTAAGTTATTTTTGTGTCAAAACACTTTTGTTAGTCTTATATTCCATATGGAAGACTACTTGTATGTGTGTTTTATGTATTTGCTTATTTTAACAAAATATCATTCTTCTAAGTAAGCTAACTTTAATTTTTCATCTTCTTTATTCTTGAACTTCTAACATGTTTCACCACATATTATAACTTAGATGATCATTTTAAGATGATTAACACTACTTTTTAACATATTCAAGTTCATTCCACAATCTTAACCAAAACATCATCCTACTTAGTTTTAAATGTAAACTTTATATATTTTCAAGATTATTACATTATCATCATCAAATCCATGTTTTATTTACATTTTTTTAATCATCTATTTTACACAAGTAAAACCTATTAAAGATTATGTTCAAACCACCTTTTAAACCCTTCATGTACAACTTGCTTCTAAGAACACATACATGAATAATAATAATCAAAAACAAGGTTAAGAAGCTTACTACTAGCACAAGGCTAGGGAAGACAAAACCTTTGATTTTGAGAAGGGTTTAGTGTGTTCTTCCTTAATGGTTAAGCTCCAAGCTTGAAACACACAATAGGGGTTTGGATGATGGATTGTTTTAAGTGTTTTGGAGATGTAAAAACTTGTAAGAATGATGTATGGGGGAGGGGCAAAGTTCACGGCCACAAGAAGAAAGAAAGGGAAGACTTTTGCTTTGATACTCCAAGCCTCTAACACATGTTTATAAAGCCTTATCACATGTAATCATTCCAAAGATTCAAGAAATCTTATGGAGGATTGAGTTGTGTACTTGGGATTTTGGTGAAGATATGATAAGTGTGTGTGTATGTTGTGCCGTGTATGTATGTATATAAGAGTAGGAGTTTTGCTTGCAAATCTTACTAAGCCTTATGATCTTCCATAATCTTTATACAAGACCCTTCACCCATGCATGCATACTAGTGTGATGATTAGCTAAGTTTGTCTTGGATTTTTGTGGCACTTGGCCGAAAATTTGCACAAGGGAGACAAGGAGGTGGTTACTTTTGTACTAATGTCTTTCTTACATCTTTTGGCTTGTAGTGTATGCATGCTTTAATCCTAGGCTTTAGGTTATTATTATTAACAAAGCATGGATATAACAAGGCCATAAGGCCGGCCCCCATGTGGGTTTAAGTGGGGTCCACAACTTCAAATATTTACCCATTGTTTGTTATGTTTAATCCCCCGTCGTTCGGGTGTCGTTCGGGTATTTTTCGGGTTTTAATCACGCGTTATCCG
Source organism: Ambrosia trifida (assembly GCA_028751855.1). Taxonomy (NCBI): domain Eukaryota; kingdom Viridiplantae; phylum Streptophyta; class Magnoliopsida; order Asterales; family Asteraceae; genus Ambrosia; species Ambrosia trifida. The sequence goes on from CM054124.1 coordinate 114,577,696, forward strand.
GACATTAAAAATACCTTTAATAACCCTTAAATATAGTCTAATTTAAGCGTTGATTGGTTATTTAGGCCTTTGCCGGGTGAAATTATGAGTTATACGCGTATCGGGTGCGGTACGCGCATTTTATTCGTTACCAGGAGATTTGTACAAGACGTTTTCACTTATGGTTTTGGAGTTCCAAAACTCATTATATTTTATGAAACTACCCTTTATTTTATATCCTGGGTGTCCGGGATCCTTTTCGTTTATTTAATTATTACCGGGTAATCGCCAATGTCCATACCGGATAGTTTATTCGCACATGATCCAATCATGTTTTACCATTAAACGTATGCATTCCTATGCACTATTTGGAAATTGCTATCTCCTAAGGCCTTGATAATTAAATCACACATAATTGCATTTGATTACGTTAATCATACATTAATTAATTTGTACGGAATTACCTTATTTTTGCCGGTTGTTACATTCTCCCCCCGTTAAGAGAATTCCGTCCCGGAATTCACTTCGAGTTCTCCGGTACAGGTGTCTTCTCGAATAGGGCGGGGTATTTTTGCTTCATCCGGTCCAGCCTTTCCCACGTGAACTCCGGTCCACGCTTGGCATTCCAGCGCACTTTGACCAATCTGATCTTGCTGCGCCTTAGTTTTTGGACCTTCCAATCAGTTACCTCGATTGGTTCTTCAACAAAATGTAACTTGTCGTCAATCTGGATTTCGTCTGCTGGAATGATGAGAGTTTCGTCGGATAGGCACTTTTTCAAATTTGACACATGAAACGTGTCGTGTATTCCACTTAGCTCTTGAGGCAACTTGAGCTTGTATGCCACTGTGCCTACCCTGGACAAGACTTCGAATGGTCCAATATATCGTGGGTTCAGCTTTCCGCGCTTTCCAAAGCGCGCGACACCTTTCCAAGGTGACACTTTCAGTAGGACCCTGTCTCCGACTTGAAACTCTAAAGGCTTTCGCCTCATATCAGCATAGCTTTTCTGGCGGTCCCGGGCCGCTTTGAGACGTTCCTTTATCAAAAAGACCTTATCCGTGGTCTCTTGAACAATTTCGGGCCCGGTGAGTTGTTTTTCTCCAACTTCCGCCCAACATAATGGCGATCGGCACTTGCGTCCATATAGAGCTTCAAACGGTGCGGCTTGAATGCTCGTATGATAACTGTTGTTATAAGAAAATTCTACCAATGGCAAGTGCGTATCCCAATTACCTCCGAAATCAATCGCGCATGCTCGTAACATATCCTCCAAGGTCTGGATGGTTCGTTCACTTTGACCATCCGTTTGGGGGTGATAGGCGGTGCTCATGTCGAGGCGAGTACCGAGGGCTTCATTCAAACTTTCCCAAAATCTGGAAGTGAAACGACTATCCCGATCGGAGATGATAGAAACAGGTACACCGTGTTTAGATACCACTTCCTTAATGTACAAACGGGTCAGTTTCTCCAACTTGTCCGTTTCACGAATCGGAAGGAAGTGCGCAGATTTTGTCAATCGATCTACGATTACCCAGATCATGTCATGGCCGCTTGTCGTCTTGGGTAGCTTGGTAATGAAATCCATGGTAATTCGTTCCCATTTCCATTCCGGTATTTCCGGTTGCTGGAGCAAGCCGGAAGGTTTCTGGTGCTCAGCCTTGACCTTTGCGCAAGTCAAACATCGCGCCACATAGGCTGCTATATCCCTTTTGAAATTCGGCCACCAATAAAGTTCCTTCAAATCGTGGAACATCTTGTCTGCACCAGGGTGAACCGAATATCTAGAACTGTGAGCTTCGGCCAATACTAGCTCACGCAATCCACCATATACTGGGACCCAAATTCTATTCATGAAATACAGTGTCTGGTCCGCTTTTGGTTCCAGTGAATCAACCATCTTTCGTAACCTTTCACCTTTGACATTCTCGGGTTTAAGGGCGTTAACTTGAGCTTCACGAATTCGTTCAGTCAGATTCGTGTGGATAGTCAGACCCAAAGCTCGAACACGCAATGGTTTAACCCGTTCCTTGCGACTCAAGGCGTCGGCTACGACGTTCGCCTTACCGGGATGGTACTTTATCTCACAATCGTAATCGTTTAATAATTCGACCCATCGCCGTTGTCGCATGTTTAAATCCTTCTGATCAAAGATGTGTTGCAGACTCTTGTGATCAGTGAAAATCGTGCACTTGGTTCCGTACAAATAGTGCCTCCATATCTTGAGAGCGAACACCACTGCACCTAATTCCAAATCGTGTGTAGTGTAGTTCTTCTCATGGATTTTCAGTTGCCTGGAAGCGTATGCTATCACTTTTTCTCGCTGCATTAGGACACAACCCAAACCTTGATGTGAGGCATCACAGTAAACCACAAAATCTTCCGTACCGTCTGGAAGTGACAGTATCGGAGCGCCACATAACTTGTCTTTTAGTAATTGGAATGCTGCCTCTTGCTTTTCCGTCCACTCAAATTTCTTATCCTTTTGGGTTAGCATGGTTAAAGCCTGTGCTATCTTTGAAAAGTTCTCGATGAACCTTCTGTAATAACCCGCAAGGCCTAAAAATTGTCGTACTTCGGTGGGAGTTCGAGGGGCTTCCCAATTTTTAATTGCCTCGATCTTGGCGGGATCGACGTGTATGCCCTTCTCGTTTACCACGTGGCCTAAAAAGTGAACTTCCCGAATCCAAAAGTCACACTTTGAGAATTTAGCATAGAGCTTCTCTTTGCGTAATACTTCAAGAATTAACCGAAGGTGATTCTCGTGGTCTTCTTTTGTGCGTGAATAGATCAAAATATCGTCAATGAAGACTATGACGAATTTATCCAGGTATGGCTTACACACGCGGTTCATTAGGTCCATGAAAACCGCTGGTGCGTTGGTTAAACCGAACGGCATTACCAAAAATTCATAGTGTCCATATCGGGTTCTGAAGGCCGTTTTTGGTATATCTTCTTCTTGTATACGCAACTGGTGATAGCCTGACCTCAAATTGATCTTGGAGTAATAGCTGGAACCTTGGAGCTGATCAAATAAATCGTCGATCCTGGGGAGAGGATAGCGATTCTTGATGGTTAGCTTGTTCAGCTCTCGATAGTCGATGCACATGCGAAATGTGCCATCCTTTTTCTTCACAAATAAGACGGGAGCTCCCCAAGGTGAGAAACTCGGTCTTATAAAACCTTTGTCCAACAATTCTTGTAGCTGGCTGGACAGTTCCTGCATCTCTGATGGAGCTAGGCGGTATGGCGATCGTGCCACAGGAGCAGCTCCGGGAACGAGGTCGATGCGGAACTCGACTTGTCGAGGTGGCGGCAACCCCGGCAAATCTTCTGGAAATACATCCGGAAAATCCCTGGCGACTGGAATGTCTTCCAACTTTCGCTCGTCGGCCTTCTTGTCCACTACGTGTGCCAAGAATGCGACAAGCCCTTTTCTTAGACACTTACGAGCCTTCATGCTCGAAATAATCCTTAGTGGCGTCCCGTGTCTTTCCCCTTGAATTGAGAGAGTTTCACCGCTTGCGAGGGGGACTTGAATAACTTTATCGTTGCAAACCACAATGGCACGGTGCGCGGACAACCAGTCCATGCCGACAACGATGTCAAAACTTCCCAATACGACCGGCAATAGATCATTCCCAAACTCGTGCCCACATAGTTCTAACTTACAATCTTTTGCTACCTCTCTCGTTTCAATAGTTTTACCATTAGCCAGTTCTATAGAGTAGGGTGTATCTAGTTTGCTAGTTTTTAATCCAAGTAGCCTTTTAAACTCAATGGATACGAAGCTAAAGTCAGCACCGGTATCAAATAATACAGAGGCATAATGACCATTAAGAGGAAACGTACCAGTGACCACGTTGGGGTCTTGCCGTGCATCACCGGCTCCAATTACAAATGCCCGGCCACGGGCCTGGTTGTTGATCTTGGGGCAATCCTTCTTCCAATGATCTAACGACCCGCATGCAAAGCATGGTCTAGCCCCTCCATTTTTCGGTGCTCCAGAACGGCATTCTTCAGTCTTGTGCCCCGTGCGGTGGCACTTTCCACAAGTCAACCCATTGTTTCTTCCCTGATTTCCCTGTTTGTTACCATTACCACGTCCCGTGGCAACATATCCCTTTCCCTTCTTGTTTGAGCTACCCGACGCTCGGTCCCTTTTTCCTTCATCCCGCTTCCTTTTCCCAAACCTTGGCTTGTTACCCTGGTCGTTCGACACAACAGCTGAGTTTGATCCCTGATTCTTGGCTTCAACACTGCTTGCCTCAGAAATTTTTAATCCCGAAACTTGTCGGATCAGTGTGCCCATGCGTATAGCATCTTCGGTGAGGCTTAGCGCAAGATCAATGGCTGCGCGCATGGTCGTAGGTTTAGAAGCAGTGACCATGCTGCGTATTTGCGGTGCTAGGCCGAACAAATAACGCTCAATCTTGTTGTTCTCAGGGGTGACCAACCGCGGCACTAATCTGGCAAGATCATGGAATCGAGACGTGTACCCAGTAACGTCCGCTCCCATCATAGTGAGGTTCCAGAACTCAGTTTCCAGTTTCTGTACCTCGCTCGCCGGGCGGTACTCAGCAATCATAAGTTCCTTCAGTTCTGTCCACGACAGGGAGTAAGCAGTGTCATCACCCAAAGACTGCACTTGACCATTCCACCACGTCAGTGCTTGGTCCAAGAACAAATTGGTGGCGTACATAACTGACTGACGTGGGGTACACCCACTGATACGAATAACTGCCTCGGTCTTTTCAAACCATTTGACCAGGCCAACTGATCCTTCCGTGCCGTTGAAATTGAGCGGCTTGCAGTCTAGGAAGGCTTTGAAGGTGCAGCCACGCTCTCGCGAGGCCGTTTCTGCATTAATAAAGTTGTATGTTATTATGGGATAGGAGTTTTAGGATGTTCTCCCATCGCTTTATCAATTATTTTCAACTTCTTACCAGTGGGGGAGGTTTCTTGTCGGTCACTCCCAGTCAGGTCACGTGATCTTTCGGAGCGAGCAGCTTCGTGCTCCGCGATCGCGCGGGCTATGCGTTCAGAAATCATGGTTTCTAGTTCGGCTGGTGTCGCGGGCAGTCCGTCTGCTCCGCTATTGCTTCTAGTGGCTGGTGCCATTTTCTTCAATAATAATTATCAAAGGTTAATTTGGCAAACATTTATACAATATAAAGCATAAATAACAAACCAGAATATGAACACAATAATCAACACCATGTCATCACACAACATAACAACACATCATACAGAATAAATAGTAATCAACACAACATCACCACACAAATACACAAACCACAACATATGGAGTAAGCAATAATAATCATAGACAACAACATATTTCACCATAATAATAAGATTTTTCATTAATTTCAATCGTACTAGTACAATGCTTGTTCATAATAACAAAATGGAGAATACATTTCTCATACATTACATTGTTTTTGAAATAAATAAAACATCATATCATGTGCCGTAATACCCGTACGGCTAGGCAAAATGCAGACGAGTGTCATAACCCGTGCTGTACTACCATACTGCTGCTACTATGTACATCAGCTGGTGATTCTTCTGTGCATCCCTGATACATCCTCACTGTGGCGGTGGTGGCGGATACTGGTACTGCGGTGCATGCGTACTGATCGTCATGCTGATCGTCATGATACGCTCATACAAGAACTGTCGATGCGCAAAGTGCGCATCCCCTGTAATACCACACTGAGCGTCCAGGCTCAGTAACTCCTCCGCGTAATGCGCCAAAGCATCCCGTGCATCTATCATCCTCGTCCACATCAGACGGGTCTGCTGCTCTACCTGTGTTACGGTGCGCTGCACCGTGTCAGCGAGAGTCTGAAAATCCCGCTCTAAGGTGATGGCAGTGGACCATGCTGGTCCAGACAAGGGTGTCATCCTAGGTGGCTGGGATGGTCCGGGTATATCTGGGTGTGCGGATGGGAATGGCCCAAAGGGGGCTGGTATCGGTATGTGTGGTAGTAATGGGGTAAAACCTGGTGGTCTGAGGGTAAAGTGGGGTGGCACCATGTAAGGGTCCCCTGCACCCAGAGGGTACGGTGCAGGTGTCATGCTGGGAAAGGTGGGGATCGGCAAAGTCATGGCTACTGGGGGTGGTGGCATAGGCTCGGCTAATGGGGCTATTAAAGGCTCCGAAACAGTGGCCCACTCTGGAGTGGATACCACAACAGTGGGGTAGGAGGGCTCGCGGTGGCAAAGGCTGCCATGCCTGCCCTGCGTAGCTCAGAGCTATCGGCGGGGCTACCCTCGAGTACATGTGCTGCTACGGCTGGCCCCTCCTGAGGTGCGGGCTCAAGTGGTGCTGGTGGGGCTATGGGGTCAGCAGGTGCGTCCTCTATCATTGGAGCCACTGGCTCCTCCTGAACAGCTGGAATCTCGGGTACCAGCATGTGCTCGACCGAAGCTACGGACTCGTCGTCAGAGTCATCAGATATCCACCCGTTCCTCCCACGGGAGATCGGCATGAGTCTCATGCCTGGAGGAATGTGGATGTGGGGTACAGGTGCTGGCTCATGCTCAACGTGAGCCTGTCGGTCGAATGGAGACTCTACTGTCTCCGACTGGGCTGGGATCGGCCGGGACGGTCCGGCACAGCCCTCAGGGAAGTCCCTGATAGCTCGGATGGGGCGTGGGGCTAACGGTGCGGCCGGTACAATAGGTAGCGGCGCGTCGACCACGGCGGGTGCCCAATCAGGATCCTCGCTAGGATCCGTCTCGTCCGAGTCGTCATCTGAACCTCCCGCGATGTTCATCTCCACGTCGTCGTCCTCCGCATCAAGTACAACCAGCTCGACTGGCTCAGGCGGTGGTGCGGGGATGATCTAAATGCTGCTATCGTAACTGGGCGCTATGCTACCAGCGTCCGACATCCTGGCAAAAGAACCGTACATGTATATATATGAATTAATTTAAATTAGATAGTTAAGGCGTACATTATCAGTATCCTTTCTAACCTCTAATACTACGTTAATGCATAACGATACCCCTGGCTAGCTTGGTCGGAATCTCCTCATGCCCAATGCTTTCTTGAAAAAATTACTTTAGTGTCTTTCTATATTTTTCTTTTGAAAACTTTATCTTTTGAACCAAATCCGGTTATAGTCTAGTTTTTAAAGAAAATACTCTAGTTCGCTATAACCTTGGCTCTGATACCACCTTCTGTCACACCACGACAATGGCGGAAACACGTGGCGCGACGGTTCAAAGCATAAAGTCAAGGTTATTGCTAAACACAAGTAATTTTAAGAAAATGGGTCATTTATTATGACGTCAAATCTTGTTCAAATATTACACAAAAGTAAAATTGTTTTTAAGACAATCATAGAGGTTTCTCATATATATCCCAAATGCCTTGGGAAATAAAAGTGAAACCCCGCAAAAGTTTGACGCCGCATTGGAGGACTCCTCGACCCAGCTTGCCCGGTTCTCCTTCATCTAGTTACCTGAAAGATATGTTTAAAAGTTTCGTCAATATAAATATATTGGTGAGTTCACAGGTTTTTAGTTTCCAAAACTTGAATACTTGGGAAATACCATGTTATGACAATATATAGGAGTTGCAAATTCCTATAACTCTACTTGAGACTATAATCAAACCAAGACGTATAAAATAAATATGCCCCGCTCCAAGTCGTTACTCGGTTTCCCACGACTTAAGTTCAGAATATATGCACCCCAGGCATAACCTAATGCATAATCGACGCTATCGATTAGGGGTGGGCCTTGTCAGGCACCAATAGTACTACTCAAATATTCCACCGGTTTCATTTCCCTGAACAAATGATTATAGAGGCGAGGACTCAACCCCGAGTGGCGGTCACACCTCAAGTAATAAATCCGTCATACATTTTCCCTAACATATCTTTCCCCCGAAAAACGTAAAAATAGTTTAAAATGGGGCCGTGAAACTCACCTGAAACTCTGTCTGGCTTACTAGGCGGATAGCAAAGATGGTCTCGCACCTACAAACGTCCTAGACGTATAAGTCACTATTCCTATAGTGCATGTGCCTTGGCAAGTTGTACACCCAACTCCCGACCACAAGTTATTCCAAATCCCGTTTAATTAAGCGCGTATCCTAGGTTTCGTTGGCGTTACATTACCCTTTGTGTTACAAGTTATATATTACTCTTGTTAATATTTCCTTAACTTGTATCTTATTATCATCGGCTCGACGTCACTTAACATATAATTATTTTCCCATTTAAATAATTATACTTAAGATCGCATCGCTCGATATAATATATATTTCAACACTCGACCCGACTCACTTTGCCGCACATTTGTTTTCCCATTTAAACAAATATACTAAGATCTTGTCGTTCGATTGTATATTCTTAACGCCCGATTCAACTCACCATACCGTATATTTATTTTCCCATTCAAATAAATATACTAGGATCTCGTTGGTACGTCATACACATATATATATCTTTGTCCTCTCGTCGCGGCTTTCCTTCCCACATATCTACTTTCCCATTAAGTAGATATACTAGAATTTTGCCGAGACGAGCGTACATATATATAAATGTGTAATTTTTCTTGTTAAGTATATACGTTTGTTTAACGTCTTATTTGTTTATGTCATGTGTTTCTCCCACGAATAATTCCTTTAACACTTAGGAAAGTGTTTATTAGTTTTCACCCAATGTATATATATATTTTACTTCTTAAAATATATATTTTTCTTATCTTGCCGCAATGGCATTTTTCTCATGATTTGTCCGTGTACGGTTCGTTAACGCGTCTTAGTTCGATATCTTAACTCGATTAGTTAATTTTCCAAGTTTTTCCCAACATGTGTTTTATAGAAATATTATCCATATTTCTTCCTCTTAACACAAGTTACTTGGAAGGTTTAAAATACTTATGTATTTTTAACCCACTTGTTAACTTAACTACAAAAATGTTTCCAACACTTTTATATTCCCATTTATATAAAAGTATTCATTTTTGTATGAGTTTCTCAAGTTTGTTTAATATTTTTATAAAATCTCTATTTTATAAAAATCCTTATGTTAATACCATCCATATTTTTATAACTTTCAAAAATATACTTTTATACAAAAAATACCCAGGTATATCTACTAGTATTTACCAAAATCATCCTTAGAATTTATTACCTACATTTTTGACACCAAACTTTCCATACTTGCATTTTTGGACTAATAGTTTCTAAAATATCCATTTTAGTCCTCTAACTTTCAAAGTTACAATATTAGTCCCTTAACTTTCAAAAGTTGCATTTTTCCACTCTAACTTCCAAAGTTAACATTTTTCACTCAAAATAGTAGACTTTGAAGATTCAACTTTTTATTGGTAAGTTATTTTTGTGTCAAAACACTTTTGTTAGTCTTATATTCCATATGGAAGACTACTTGTATGTGTGTTTTATGTATTTGCTTATTTTAACAAAATATCATTCTTCTAAGTAAGCTAACTTTAATTTTTCATCTTCTTTATTCTTGAACTTCTAACATGTTTCACCACATATTATAACTTAGATGATCATTTTAAGATGATTAACACTACTTTTTAACATATTCAAGTTCATTCCACAATCTTAACCAAAACATCATCCTACTTAGTTTTAAATGTAAACTTTATATATTTTCAAGATTATTACATTATCATCATCAAATCCATGTTTTATTTACATATCTTTAATCATCTATTTTACACAAGTAAAACCTATTAAAGATTATGTTCAAACCACCTTTTAAACCCTTCATGTACAACTTGCTTCTAAGAACACATACATGAATAATAATAATCAAAAACAAGGTTAAGAAGCTTACTACTAGCACAAGGCTAGGGAAGACAAAACCTTTGATTTTGAGAGGGGTTTAGTGTGTTCTTCCTTAATGGTTAAGCTCCAAGCTTGAAACACACAATAGGGGTTTGGATGATGGATTGTTTTAAGTGTTTTGGAGATGTAAAAACTTGTAAGAATGATGTATGGGGGAGGGGCAAAGTTCACGGCCACAAGAAGAAAGAAAGGGAAGACTTTTGCTTTGATACTCCAAGCCTCTAACACATGTTTATAAAGCCTTATCACATGTAATCATTCCAAAGATTCAAGAAATCTTATGGAGGATTGAGTTGTGTACTTGGGATTTTGGTGAAGATATGATAAGTGTGTGTGTATGTTGTGCCGTGTATGTATGTATATAAGAGTAGGAGTTTTGCTTGCAAATCTTACTAAGCCTTATGATCTTCCATAATCTTTACACAAGACCCTTCACCCATGCATGCATACTAGTGTGATGATTAGCTAAGTTTGTCATGGATTTTTGTGGCACTTGGCCGAAAATTTGCACAAGGGAGACAAGGAGGTGGTTACTTTTGTACTAATGTCTTTCTTACATCTTTTGGCTTGTAGTGTATGCATGCTTTAATCCTAGGCTTTAGGTTATTATTATTAACAAAGCATGGATATAACAAGGCCATATGGCCGGCCCCCATGTGGGTTTAAGTGGGGTCCACAACTTCAAATATTTACCCATTGTTTGTTATGTTTAATCCCCCGTCGTTCGGGTGTCGTTCGGGTATTTTTCGGGTTTTAATCACGCGTTATCCGGACATTAAAAATACCTTTAATAACCCTTAAATATAGTCTAATTTAAGCGTTGATTGGTTATTTAGGCCTTTGCCGGGTGAAATTATGAGTTATACGCGTATCGGGTGCGGTACGCGCATTTTATTCGTTACCGGGAGATTTGTACAAGACGTTTTCACTTATGGTTTTGGAGTTCCAAAACTCATTATATTTTATGAAACTACCCTTTATTTTATATCCTGGGTGCCCGGGATCCTTTTCGTTTATTTAATTATTACCGGGTAATCGCCAATGTCCATACCGGATAGTTTATTCGCACATGATCCAATCATGTTTTACCATTAAACGTATGCATTCCTATGCACTATTTGGAAATTGCTATCTCCTAAGGCCTTGATAATTAAATCACACATAATTGCATTTGATTACGTTAATCATACATTAATTAATTTGTACGGAATTACCTTATTTTTGCCGGTTGTTACAGGAATTCTTAAGCCTTACGACGAACATTCTCGGAATTTATACTTAGCGAAACAGTGAGTATATCTTTCCCCTTTTTCATGTTTTACTCTTTTGGGGCTATTCATGTACATTATTATCAAATGATATTCTTATACTTAATGCAATTCTCATGTGTGTTTGCTTTATGTGAATTTGTGTGTATACTTAGTCAAAATCATTAACCGTTCTGCGGCCTAGCATTTCAGTGAATAGTACTATGGTATACCCCCTTGAGAATCTGTTAAGAGAATCTTGGTCATTGTTTTGTTAATTCATTATTCAGTTGGTTATTCATGTGTAAGTCATTATTCATCAAGGCTTGGTTTTGACCGATACCATTTATTTCATATTTGCAAACGGTATACAACACAGGAATTGCGAAAAGTTTACATATTATATTTACCAAACGGATGTACTCACCAATACAATATATGTGTTGACCAAAATATTTTTTTTTGTACATGTTTCAGGTGCAGTTTGATCAAGTTTTGCTTTACACGCTTAGGTTTTGGACCTAGTGCTTTAATAAAATTGAACTATATTCACTATGTTTTGTGTTTCTTTGAGACAAGTTGTATTTTGGTTTGAACAATGGATTATGTTTACTATTTAAAATTTACATTTTAGTCCATGTGCTATTGAACAATCGACACCTCGTGACACATCGATGATTCCGCCATCGGTTGGGGTGTTACAGGTGGCCCGTTTCGTCTCCCGACGTGTTTTCCTTCGACGTTTTCGTTATTTCGGACCGTAATAAGTGCAACCCCATGCGTTAAGACCCTAATCAACCTAATGATCCACATTTAATGATTTTATTAACGTATTTGGTTTAGGTTCACACAATTACATATGGTTTTCACATAATTTCACCGAATATCACAGAGACACATAATCGCAATCAATCCAAATTAGTTAACTCATTATTATTATACTTCATTATTCACCAACGTCCGAGGTTCACTAATCATGTATACAGTTATTAACTCACAACAATGCAACGTGTGTCCTATCTAGCTAACCCTAGTTAAGTATAATGCAAGGAACGTAACTAGAGTTTAGTTAAAGTGAGAACCTGAATTTGCGGGGTATCACACTATTCTCTTTAATTTGAGTATAGTATTGCTATAGTTTTTTAATTTTTTTTAAAAAAAATATATATTTTAGGGTTAAGAAATAACCAAAACAAAAACAAAAGAAAAAAAACGAAAATGAATTTAAATCATCTAAAGTTTATTATAATACATTTCCTATTGATGTCTTAAAATTCAAGTTATACATGTATAATTGCTTAGAGTAAAACACGCAATACACATGTTAACTGCTTACACGATACTTACACATGTGTCTCCTCAACTATACTCAATTCCTTTTATTTAACTAATAATTACACTTTTCACCCTTATTTTAACCAACTACAACAGGATTTTTAAATGTCCATAACTTTTTCACACGTTAATATTTTCTTAATATTATTACATGATGTGTCGTAAAACACATCTATTCTCTTATGTATTTTTTGGTTATAATTGAGTCTTTTGTATATAGTTTTTAGTAGTTTTAGGCGTGTATTCGTTTGTTGGCCTATTTTTGTCATTGTATAGATTTTTATTAGTTTTTAGTACTTATTTATTTATTTTATTATTTTATAGGTGTTCGTGGAGAATGAGCTTAAAAAGAAAGAATTTTAATTGAGACACGAACACTTGAGAGCATGTGTTCATGGACGTTGAAGCGTAAACGATGAATTTTGGTTGAGCCAAAAACACCCGAATGTAGAGCACCGAATTATAATACTATAAATAATAATAATAATAATAATAATAATAATTAAAAAAAAAAAAGTAACAAAACCTACGTGACTTTTGTCACAAAAGTCAAAGGCCCAAACCTAATTCAATAATTGAAAAAAAGGTCGGTGCACTAAATTTACATATATCTTGTGTTTTTTTTACGGCAAAAATAAAGGGATATAAATTGGACAAATTGGCGCATAACATGAAGGAACAGAGATCGATCAATTATATATCATTCATTCCATATCTTATACAAAAAAAAGAAAAGAGAGGATTGAGGCGGCGCCAATCTTACCACATATTATATACCTTATCATATCATCCATATAGGGGACATTCATACAATCGGACAAGAAAAAAAAAGCCGCACCAAACTACGGTGACGAGCGAAAGGGCACGTCAATAGCCAACGAGCCTTGGGTTAGGTTTAGTTTTCGTTTATTATTTTTATAGACATGGTTACAACTATTTTTATTTATTTTGTGATGTTTATAAAGATTATGAACTAAAACTTTTATGGTTGCTTAGGTTTATGAACTAGACACGTAATTTGCAGTTTTTAATGATTCTTGGTTTTTAATTTTGATGTGTAGGATTACATGATTTTAATTTTATTGTTGGATTTGATATATGTGTGTTGGTGTTAATTTTATTTGAGGTTTGTTTATTGGTTTTGTGGAACTAGGCATGTAGAGATACCCCCTAGGTCTTGAAATCAATCTAGTTCGTCAACTTAGGTTAGCGTGCTAGTATTTGGAGTTGGAGTACGGCACAAGTATAACAAACTAATATAATAAATTTAACTAAGACGTGCAGTCCATTCTTGAGGGTGAGAAATCTAACTCGAGTTTGCTAGGTAACTAACTAGGCATTGTTCGGTAGTTGGCAAGCGCTAGGGCGGGAGTCGCTACTTGTCCGTGTTTAGAGTTTTCCTAGGTTTTCTTCAGTAGAGTTTAAGTCTGCTTCATAGTTTGAGGATTTTAATCCAGGAGAGGTTTTAATCTGATTTCTGTGGGATTTTGGTACGCTAGGGCGATCCGGATCCATTTTAGCATTTCTACACTTGTCCCGCCTTGAGTCTAGTGAGCTATCTTTGATAGGAGACTTATTAGATAAAAATAGGGTCTCAAGTTAATTACCAGATTCAGGATTTATTGCTAGTGTCTAGGGATTTTACCTAAGTAACCAGCCTTCTTGCTATCCGATTTCTCCAAGTTCCTAGTTTTGTTTAAGCAGTTGAGGTTATTTTATTTATATTTAGTTTCTTTTAAGTTTGTAATTATTAGTTACCACCCCCCATTTAAGTATATATTTATTTAGGCTAGTATTCGGTATAGGTTGTGATCTAGAGTTGCATTCACGTCTTTGGGTTCGATACTCGGTCTTATCTGTTTACTACTTTGCGACCGGTACACTTGCCGTGCGTGTGTAGTTTTTAGGTGAGTCGTTTTAATTAAAGCTTGTGTTATTTTTATATATATACATTTACACACATCATTACACCGTATAAACGAGCATTTTTTTCTTTTTAATTTGAGTATAATATTGCTATAGTTTTTTTTTAATTTAAAAAATGATATGTTGGGTCTAAGTAATAACCAATCTATACTATCTATATCTATATCTATATCTATAAAACATTTCCTAAGGACTTCTTAAAAATTAAGAGGTACAAGTATATTTGCTTATCATACAATACCTAATGCACATCTTAACTACTTTTTAGGGGCAAATTTGTCTTTTGAACTTGTCTTTAATTACACCACATTATAGTTAATGAACCAAAGTAATATCAAAGACTTTACATTAGTCATGTACAGTTACTTCATGAAATCTACGATTATAATTGTAAGAATGGTGCTGATAATTGGCGTTGGAGTCCGGAAACGGATGGCGTGTTCACGGTTTCCTCGGCTAAAAGATCTCTTGCTCCTATCTACACGGGTGACGGGGCGTTGATTAAATGGAAAGGTTGGGTCCCTCTTAAATGCAAAATATTGGTTTGGAGAGTTGCTCGTAATAGACTTCCTACTATCGCGGAACTAATCAAAAGAGGAGTTGATATCCAACAAACTAATTGCTACTTGTGCCAAGAAGACGCGGAGACATCGTTACACCTATTCACCGGGTGTATATATTCCCAAGAGGTGTGGTCTAGAGTTGAAGATTGGTGCCGTATTCCTCATGCTTTCGCTTTCGATGTCCTTGATCTCATTCGAATTCCGGATTTTCAACAATCTCACAAAGAAAAGAGAATTATTCTGCGGGGTATTATTTACACCACCTTTTGGATGTTATGGAACGAACGAAACAACCGTATTTTTGACAACACGCAAAGAAGGCCTTTCGAGTTGTTATACCAAATAAAGTCTACGGCGTATTTTTGGATTCGAAATAGGTCTAGATGGAAAAATGTTGTTTGGAAGGATTGGTGTATATACCCGTTAGGGTGATTGTTTTCGTTTGTATTGTTTTTTCTCGTAAGTCCTTTCTTTGAGGACTTTCGAGTTTTTTGTTTATGAAATTCTCTTTTCAAAAAAAAAAAAGTCATGTACAGTTAATCCATTAGTAATATTAAATGTTTGTACAAGATGATATTAATAAGTTTGTCTTTAATTACACCACATTATTTTTTTATTTTTTAGATCTACTTTCTAATATACTAATAATAGTAGTAGTGGTAGTGGTCGGGGTAGTCATGGTCGTGGTAGTAGCAGTAGCAAAAGTGGTGGCGGTGGTACCCAAATATAATCGGTGTTTACACTCTGTTCCAGAGTTTCATTAAAGGATGGAAGAGAAAGGATCTCCCTCCTCTTCCTCTTCCTTTCCCTCATCTTCCTTCCAAATTGGAAAGATTGAAAATCACCCTAAAAACCTCTCTGTTATCCCTCTCATTCTCTTCCTTTCCCTCCTACAAAAAACTCTGGAACACATTTTTTTCTCACTTCCTTCCCAATCCTTTCTATTCCATCCTTTAATGAAACTCTAGAACAGAGTGTTAAGGCAGATCGGGTTAGAAAACACTTTCCAAAAGAGACTTGGTGACACCCGCTGCATCGCGCGGGCTAACCCACTAGTTTAAATAAAAGGAATTGAGTATAGTTGAGGGGACAAATGTGTAAGTATTGTGTAAGTAGTTAACATGTGCATTGTGTGTTGTACTCTAAGCAATTATACATGTATAACTTGAATTTTAAGACATCAATGAGAAATGTATTAATAAAGTTTAGATGATTTCAGTTCATTTTCGTTTTTTTCTTTTGTTTTTGTTTCGGTTATTGCTTAACCATAACATATTTTTTTTTAAAATAAAAAACTATAGCAATATTATACTCAAATTAAAGAGAATAAAATGCTCTTTTATACGGTGTAATAATATTAGGAAAATATTATCGTCTGAAAAAGTTATGAATGTTTAAAAATCGTGGGGGTAGTCGGTTAAAATAAATATGCAAAAGTGTAATTAGTATTTAAATAAACAAAAACTGAGTAAAGTTAATGGGGCAAATATGTAAGTATTGTATAAAATTATAATATAGTATAGATAGATAAAGGATGGAAACTGTAACTAATAAGGAGTATATGTGCAAGTTATGTTTGAAAAGACATAAATGCCCTTAAAAAGTAGTTACTACATGCATTATGTGTTGTACTTTAAGCATTTATAATTGTATTACTTAAAAATTAAGAGGTCATTGTGAAATGCTTTATAAAATAGTATAGATTATTTTGGTTTTTTTTAAACTTTTTTAGTTTATTATATCTGGTATAGGTTCTTGAAAAAAGTACAATTTTGTTATAAAGTGTGAGAAGTCTATGTAGTTATTATGTTTTAAATTTTGGTTATGATATTCCGATTCTTTTTGCATTGTATTATACTGAAAAACACCAAACGTATTCTAGACATGAAATTTATAACAAACTGATTACTTTCTTTGCATGGTGTTTTAGATTGCATGTCGAGAATACATTAATTAGCGTTTTAAATTGTTATGTTTTGTGTTTTTCTATATAATACTACGCCAAAAGAATATAAAATATCATGTCTAAAATTTAAAACCTAATGTCTATATAAACTTCTCACACTTTGTACAGGAACCCCACCCTATAATATCTTTATATAAATTTCAAAAAACTGAGCTCGATAATTTTCTATTTATAAAATTCAAATCCACTTATTTTGTCACCTTTACAAATTAGGACATAAAGCCTAACCGAACCAAGTCATTCGTAAGCTTCTCGAGATCGGCTCATTAAAAATTAGAATCGAGCCAAGCTCAAACAAGTTTGAGCTTGAGCCGGCTCGAGAGCCAAAACGACATTTTATATATATAGTTTGTATTTAATATAATTTTATAATAACTATTATAATAATAAAATTAAATAATATATTAAATTTATAATTTTATAAAAGAGTTCTAGAAAATAATTACATAAATATTAAATAATAAACGAGTAGAGCTTAAGTGGAGCTCGAGCTTGAAAAACTACTCAAGAGCAAACTCGAGCTTTAGAAATTCAGCTCAATCTCAAGCCCTCTTAAGTTATAACAAGCTAAACGCATAATCTTACAGATTTTGGGGTTGGCTCGTATTCACCCCAAGCCAGTGTGTAGTTTGCTGAGCCAACTCGTTTATTTTGAATTAGAATAATTTTGTATGTAACTACAAATAATGTACAAGCTAGAAATATCAAAGATGAAAATTTATCCCAGTGAACTTTCGTCGCTCAAACTCAGGCTTAAAGCCTCAAATGTTATACGAGATAAAGCACCTCGGGTTGAATTACAAGCAAACTTTTAGCAAACATCATAGTTTCAAGAATATGAATATGAGGAATCAAATCAAAGAAGCAATCCAATTCACTAAAGAACCATATTATTTTACTTTATAATGCATGCAGCAAATGATGCATTTATATCCCTTGGCTTTTCTTTATCATGGAACCATATTCCTGCCTTGTTGAATAAAGAAAGCAGATACATTAACTCCTCGTTTGATAGTTTTGATGGTCTCTTATCTTCAAGCCTAGCAGTTCTAAGTATCCCCACAAGTTTTTCTTTAAACAAGTTCCCATCTGTTCCCAAAATGTCAGATTGATCTTCCTCGTCATCACTTTCGTCACAAGATTCATGCCGCACATCAAAGCTTGTTACTTTCGACAGATTCAAAAGCTCCGCCACTTTTTTCTTCTGCCTGAATGTTGCACCCAGCGTCTTGTTTTTCTTACCAAAACAGGTTTTAGTGAATGCCCACCACTCGTTGAGATTTACATCCGGGATTTCAGTTTTCAAACGGATTTTAACAACTGACGAGTCCACTTTTGGTATGGGCACGAAATCTTTTTTGCTAACATTCATGACATGCTCAACCTCAGCGACAAGTTTCACATTAACAGCCAATCTGTTGAACTCTGAGTCACCAGGATTAGCCAAGAGTCGGGTAGCAAACTCTTTCTGGAGAAGAAGAGTTGCACTTCGAAAATGGTACCCGCCAAAAACCAATTTAGCCACTAGAGGTGATGATATTCCATAAGGAATGTTTGCCACCACAAGA
The DNA here is from genome assembly GCA_028751855.1 of Ambrosia trifida. Lineage (NCBI taxonomy): Eukaryota > Viridiplantae > Streptophyta > Magnoliopsida > Asterales > Asteraceae > Ambrosia > Ambrosia trifida. The sequence continues at coordinate 114,596,121 of CM054124.1, forward strand.
TCAAATTCAGGAAAATCCGCCTTTAGTGCATCCTTACATATAATCTGAAAAAAGAAAAAAAAAACAATTCAGTTTATCTAAAACTATTTCAAAAATTCAAAATTAATGTAAATTTTGAACTTTTGTTCAAGTGTTGATATCAAAAACACGAACACCCCCCCCCCCCCCCCCCCCCACACACACACACACAGCTTCATTCAAGTGCCTACACTTGTTTAGAATGCATGTACTTGTGGAAAAAAAATTGGCACGTTACCTCTTAAATTTGATGACATGACATTCAGATATAATTGTATTTCAAGGAATTTAAGTGGTAACGATCATTGTTACAAATATTTTTTCACAAGTAGATGCATTTTAGACCCATGTAGAGAGACTTTAATATAACAAAACTGAGTCGGGAGACTTTTCGAGTTTATTTCAAGGACTTTTACATAACAAAATAATTTGATTTTTCCCTGAAAAATGCGTTGATTTTCCTACATATCAACCCTTTATTGAATAGCCTATGTTACCATCTGCACACATGTATTACTACTCCAAACACCCATTAGTCAATAAACATATTTTCTCTGAGGCATTTCATCAAACACTTCACGTGCAACTCATTGCTACAAAAACATACCGTCAACTTCTCATCAAACCCACGTTCCGAAACACGAGTACGAAGAATCTCCACCATCCGATGATCAACTTCCACAGAAACAACCTTCTTAGCAGCTTCAAGAAGCCTCATGGTAAGGTTTCCAGTACCAGGACCAATTTCAAGAACAGTATCATCAGACCCAACTCCAGAGTTCCTAATAATGGAGTCAAGGACACGTGGGTTAGTCAAAAGATGTTGCCCCCAGCTTTTGTATAGCTGTAAATGATCATCTTGGTTTTCCTTTCTGTTTCTAAAATGTTTATGATCAAGATTGTTGTAGTCTTCGTCATTGTGTCTGTTTTTTAATGGTGGACGACTGTAGTTTGCATGACGTTGCTGATATTGGATGGAGAGTTGGTGAATTAAGTGGCATGAACGACGATTGATGGATGATTTGGTACATTGGAGCATATTAATGGTGTGTGATGATGAAGTTATGACTGTTGGAACTTGAAGGTGTATATTTTCTTGTTGAAGTGGTGTATGCCTAATTGCATATTAGGCTAAAGGGTGTGGGGATGCGAGGAAGAGAGACGGGGTGGGGGCGGTTGTTGAGACGGGGATGGGGACGGGGGCGAGAGACGGTGGTGGCGAAAGGTGATTGGTGCTGAAATTTGATTGGTCCGTCCGTTGTATTATGGGGGAGACGGGGGACACAGGGTTGATGAGGGACGGGGGTGGGGCTGGGGGGCGGTGGTTGGGACGATGGAGACGGTGGGACGGAGGGTTGCCCCGTCTGCACACTGAACATCGTTAATGTTATTGTTAAAGAGCGGTTTGGTTATATCTGTTTTTTCGGTTAAAAAACAAGTTGTTTTGATTTCGAGTAAGGCTATTGGGTGTGGTGATGTACCTCCATGTCAACGCCAAATCACTCCAATATCATCCTCCATCACTAGCCTATGTGGTGTGGCCATGTAAAAATTTAATCATAAAACTACATATAATATTAAAAGAAGGAAATCCTAATAATACATATTAAAAATATTGAATTTGCTTAATGTAAAAAATACAAAGAAAACTTATCGTTGGTGTTGATTCGACTGAAGTGACAAATATGTCCAATCAAATTTGCATGAAGGTTGTTATGCGTAGCGTCACTGTGTAACGCCACATATTAGACTCTTGTTGCCCTTAATCAACAGATACAACATTCTCATCAATGTCGTTTTCATCATATTCGCATATTGCATTACCATCGTCTTCGATAATCATGTTATGCAACAAGATTCAAGTATACACCCAGTCTCTCAGTTTTTTGATTTCAAATGCACGTGTCGGGTTTGTCACAATGTGTTGTTTTTGTTGTATAGCCCCAAATAATCATTCAACATCATTTCTCGCATATTTTTGACATTTGGAAATTTTCTTTCTTTTATCATCTACCGAATATCGTATAGTTTTAGCGATTGTCACGTAGTTTAGGTCTATCCCGTTAGCTAGATAATACCCATGCGTGTATTCTACACCCAAAACCATAAACCTATAATCCAGTCTGGTACCTCTAATGATGTCGTTGAAAACATTCAACCGACTAAGAACATTTAAGTCGTTATTTGAACCAGAAACACAAAAAAAAAGCATGCCAAACTCATAGGTTGTTTGAATGTGGCCCGTGGAAGACATGGTGAATGCCATGGTCTTCACGCTTCAGCACGTGAGGGACGGTTTCTGGTTGCTCAACCAACATGTCCCCTCCACCCTCCCAACACCTACTAGCCTAAGTTGTGGGGGATCTAGGAATTTATTTCAATGGTGTCAATGTTTTTAGATGCTTCAATTTTATAGAACCGGATATAAAAATATTAGAGTCGGTTCAACAGTTTGAGTCGGGTTAATAATATAAAGAAACGCCACCTTTAGAACTTAAAAAACATATAATATAGATATGATGGTGTTTATGAATAAAAAATTACCTATAGTTGTTACCTGTGAGTTTTCAATCTCTTCAAAACGTTGTATTACATCTTCAAATGAAACTTGGTGAAACAAATGGTTTTAGAACAATGGCAAAAATCAAACCTTTTAAAAAAAACCTAAAATGCCTAGATTCCAATTTACTATTTTGACAAGCATTTCAATTTACTAAGTGATGCGGTCCCTTTGGGTTTAAGTTTGCATTTAAGAGGTTAACTAGTCTTTTACCCTCGCGCGTTGCAGCGACGTCATACGCAACATGATAATGTATAGACTACAATCGACTAGCCTCGTTTCCGAACTAAATTTGCGTATAAACGTATGGTACATTGACTTAACATATACCATATACATGTCCTTACTATGTCTCCGTGCACACGCAGTCTTTTTCTCAATCTGTACAGACACGTGGTCGTGGGTTCGAGTCCTACGGATTACACCAATGAAGAAACACCAATCCAAACTAATATTCGAAATATAAAGGAAATGAAGAGATAATTATTAATGTTGCGTGACAGTTACAATGAGTATCAAATAGACAAATATTTCAACCAACCTTTCCTACAAAACTTAGAGTGTAGCGTGTGTGTTTGAGTGTGTAAAAATGTTGACCCCTTCTTCATAAGAAGATGGGGTATTTATAGTGTGAGGCTTGCATCCACGAATTGATGGTGATTGACAGCTCATTCATGCGGGTCCCACAGGTGAGACCGTTGGGGGAATTTGCGTTGTCCTTATCTGATTGGCTGCATGTCCTTTTCACTCATCCTTACTGATGGCATGAGATCATGGAGTAGGGAATGTTGGCCTCTGATTGGCTGATCGTCCCTTTCATTCCCAATCTGCAGCTGTCATGTACTAGGTTTCATGTGGGCCCCACGGAAGCTTCTATTGAATGTTCTTTGGTTGTTGATGTGTGTAACTGGCCTCGCGTGGGGCAGTTCTGCACGCGTTCACGCGTCCTAGCACGTATCCCTTCACTCGTGATCCATCCTTATTTCCGGTCAATCATTTCCCTCTCCGTACGTTTAGTGATTAACTAGCTCTCCAATGCATCACAATAGATACCTTCACATATTGGCTATAAGCCACTTGTTTCTATTTGTTTGTTTGTATCCTCGCGACCTTATCTACTCGCCCACTGCATCACAACAGACACCTCCACATATCGGCTACAAGCCACTTCTCTATATATATGTGTTTATTTGTCTCCTCGCTACTCTTCTCCAATCTCTTTATAGTTGTTCTCACATTCTACCACCACCAATTACCACTAGTCACCTATTCACCATCACATCCCACCTACATTGTCTCATCACCCCTCCTCTCCTCTCCTCTCCACATAGTTCGCCTCTTTCCCTAACCCCTCCACCATTGGCACTTGACATTTCATCGTACATGTGTCATGTGTGTGAGAATTCAGGAAGTAGTGAACAACTTGTTGACTTTAGGCCCACATACAAGGGTAACAGTAAGGTTTGTACGAAAATTTACAAGCCCGGCCACTTGCTGCCCTAAATGGATCTGCTGATCCCCAAGACTGCAACCAACAACGGACAACGGAGGATCAATTTTCTACACTACTTTATACAAAAATTACAAATGATCATTCTCGATCTGTTTAGTTGTTTATATACATAATTACATGCTCTATAAGTATAAATAATTAATGATCATGTAGAGATTGTCGTCAGTTAATTATAAGTTGTCACATCCATTGTGATCGAGACATATCAAGTTGTTAGATTTAAAATGGTTATACCCTTGTGGCCTTTTGATAGATTATGTTTACCTAACATTTTTTTTTTTTTTTATTAAAAAAACCTTTATTTTACTATACATATACGCATGTAATATCGTATATTTGACAAGAAACGTACACAGCTAATGTGTTCCGACTTCCGAAGATAATTTTTCTTATTTCAGAGTGTATATTTTAATAAGGGGACTATACGATCCCATTCTTATTCCTATATAAAATATATATTAAGGCAAACACATCTCACCTACCGTTATTTATTTATTTATTTATTTGGAGGTATTCTCTCATTTAATATCGTCGGTGTACCGTGTACATATTTATCCAACTCAATACTCTGCACTCATAATGTTTGCTCTAAAAGTTGTTTTATTTTAGTAATTAATAACACTCAATTCTGTTGGTTTTCAGGCCCACACTCACACAAAGAAACACTCACAAGCTTACGTTTATATGAAGTATAGAGAGATCAAAAAGGAAACAAAGGAAATCTACTTGCTTTATTTGATAAAACATACAAGCCTTATATAGGCAATAAACATGCAACGTAAACTGAAATAAAATAACAAACTCTCCAGTAAACTTGGTCTTCATATGCTCCTTTATTCTTGGACTTCCAACGATCACATACCACTTTACTCGGTCATTTCATACCAAGTCAAACTGAGACCCGTGACCTATCTCTACCCATGAATCGATGACCCGAACCGACCCGAAACAATCAAGATTATTCCAACAAATTCAATTTAGAATGAAAAAAAAAATATGCTATACATTCACGTCCTAGAAACAACTGCTGCCATTATAAAGCATAATAATCATCAGTGTCTATTGGTGAGATTAACTGAGTATGATGATGATCATGAATAATCATCAGTGTATTTAATTTTCATAACATTATTTGATTATTTGGTGTATATTTTATATCAAAAAATTATCTTCCGTGAATATAAAAAGCCAATAAAGGGAAAGCATGCAAACCAATGGTTCAAAGCATTTTGCATGCAAAGGAGAATCATGATTAGGGGATAAGGCTTGAAGAAGAAGCAATGTCCCATGACATCAGTGTAATATTCAGGGTCGGTTTATTTTATATCGTTTAAAAGAAAATAAGTATAATTGCACTTGAAACGGTATACATGAATTAAGATAGTCGTAGTCCACTTGAGAACTCGAATCGTTTAAAAGAGAGCTTGATCGAGTATAAGCTTGTTTAGAAAACCAGTATGGGCTCGAATAAATAATAACTCTTGCTTTTATGCCTTCTATATATGTTAAGGATCTTTTGCACTTGTATTCTTCTTGCCACATGTTGAAATAAAGAGGAAAAGGCTTATTATGTGAATTTACTCGTATCGATCTGATCTGATCTGATCTAATCAAGTCAAGCCCCCATATCAGTCTCTAAAGTGATTGAGAAATGAAGAAATGGTTAAAGTTTGAAGTATTCCTGTAATGTGATGTAGGGTTTTTTTCTATTCTGTAAATTGGGTGCTTGCATCTTGTAAGCTATTATGAAATGAGATTATATGTTGGAACTTAAAAAAAAAAAGAAAAAAATTGGTATAATTATGGTACACGGCTACTAGGGTGGTGCTAAATGCACTCCCTTTTTTGTATTTTTACTACACTTTAACCTTTTTATTTCTTTTGCTCTTTGTCACGTTATCTTTTATTATTAATTTTTTTGTTGTTTTTAAAAGAAAGTTTCTTTCTTTCTAATTATCTTTTTTATGTTTTTAAAACTTCTTTAAATCTTTAAAACTTCTTTATATCCTTTTGATGTGTGTAAATCTATACTATATTAATAAGCATATAGGAAGGGCAAAAATGGTCATTTGCCACTTTACAAGCCTTGAAAGCATGTTGTACAAGGCTCCAATGCATAAAAACTCTTAAACTTCCAAAGAGTACAAGATGTGATGCATCTTGTACAAGACTATCATGCTTTAAAGAAAAAATACACGAATGGATACATTATTCAGATTAGGGTTAGACCTAACATTTCAAAACCTTCCGCCCCCTCTTTCTCTCTTTGGCGACTCAAGAACATCAACCAGATTTCATCATGATTTCACCAGATCCATGAATATTTCACCGGATCAACGAAGTTTTCGTCCTTCTCCAAGGGTTAGTAACACTTTGTTATGATTCTACACACTATTTCATTATTCAAAACCCTAACCAAGACTAAAAGGTTGACTTTGATATAGATCTAGAGTGAGGTTTCTGCTACAATGGGGGAACTGTTATGGGTTCTATAACAGCGTAGGTAAATTCGAAAACCATAGCAACTCTAAATTTTGATGTTTGAGCTGCAATAACGGGCTTGTTATCTTTGATTACGTGATAACTTAGTAAACTCTTCTGAGATCTTAATTATCCAAGTTTGTAGTTTGTTCCATCATATTTGTTCATGATAACTGGTTTTTGTCGTTGATGAATGCTTGTTTTGCTTTAATTGATCTGTTTCAGTTGATATATTATAAAGTTTGTAGTTTGCTTTGTCAAATATGTTAATAATTGGTTTTTATGGTTGATGAATGTTTGTTTTGCTTTCATTGATTTATTTCAGTTGCTATAATCGAAAATTTGTTTCATGTTTTTCAGATCTCTTGATAATTCTGGTCTTCGTGATTAAAGAGAGCAACTTCTTAGTTCAATTCGTCTAACGTCAGATTGCAGCATTTCAGCATTGATAGGTTAAGATTGTTTTCATAAACCATGGTAAAGGACCTTTATGTTGTTCTATTGTTCTGTAGTATTTTTAAATTTTTGAGAGGTATATCCTTTTTTTGTTGGTTTTATGTTTTGTAATTTTATTTTTTTTGATTGATTAGTTGTGGGTCCTGTATATTTGTGAATTGTGAGGAGTTTCTGGTTCATCCAATTTACAGAGATCCGGTGAGTTGCCTAACACATCTTGCTATTTGATTTTGTTTTCCAAACATGTGTGTGTTTGCTTCATATTATTTAAATTTTACATATCTTGTTTCTTGAATCCTGGTTGCTAGACGAGTCAATGGTGTGAAGACGATGGCAAGATTCTATGCGATGAAAGAAGTTTTTAATTTGTTTCAGATTTTATTTATAAATATGGTGTGATTGAATTTAATCCAGTTGATACCAAAGGACAATTTATTGCAGGTCGTACATCATAAACAATTTTTTTTTCTAATCAATGATGATGAAGTTGGGCGAGTAAGTCGTCTCTTTCCCAAAATTGCTTCAATTCTGTTGTTCTTGTTGATTATATTATAGGTTTTTTTTTTAAAATTACATATTGGAATTTAGGTTTCAATGTGATCTGAAATATGCAATTGGACTCCCAGTTTATGGTTTGTGGTTATAAGTTGCAATTAGGTTATTCTGTGAAAGATTTAAGTAGGCATATTTGCCAGATTTATGAATGTGCATTTCCTATTTGAAGACCTTGTTATGAGTATGAAAGAAGAAAGGGGAATCAAGCTTGCCCTCAGTTCATGACATGATTCAAGTGGATTAAAGGTACTTTTCATTATTTGACAAATTTTTGTAGAATCTAAATCCTTGAACAATGTCAACCCGTGCGTTAGACCCATTCGTTGTGGTTCCATTGAACAATTTTTTACATGTTCGACTTTTTGGCTAATTTTCTTTTAACACACATTCATTAAAGAAGGAAGGGTTTCAAATCTGGATCTTGGGCCCATTCCTTGACGATGGCCAGGCATCGTGGCTACAAGTGAGTAGGCGAGGCAGTGGTTCGGTAATTATTGTTCTTGCCATATATTTGGTGATGTGTACTATCAGTTAATTTTTATGATTTTAGCTATGTTTAATGGTCCGGGTGCGTGTCACATATTATCCTACATCTTAACTGAATATATTAGGATACAATGTGTTGGAACAAGTCATAATTGGTGACATATTATCTAGGCCCTGTAGGTCTTAATTATGAACTATCATTGGTCCATCTTAGTTAATTGCCCCTAATACAAGTCTCTTATTAATATCCACTATAAATGTGAACTCTTTTGCATTACTCTGTATAGCTGTGAAGGTGAGAAGGTCTAAGCTCGGAAAACGTACCATAAAGAATCTTGTGTAATCTTATAGTTTTTATTTAGATTCCGAGGGATGGTCGTCGGAGTGAACAAGAAGCTGCTATATTGGTTCTTGGTATTTTCTCATCAAAATATATAAATTCTTTCCATATCTTCCTACTCGAATAGGTGAAAAGTCAGCCCATGTAGTGTACTTATGCTTTGTTTGATGTATAGTTTTAGGTTCCTTTTGAAGTGGATGTGTGAAATTCGTATCTTTCTGGTTGTATCAGGTGCAATTTATCTCCATGTAAAGAAAGGATGAGTACCATGGCTGGTTAAAGGTCAACAAGCTGTTTTGGAGAATCAATATTCGTCTGTTGAAAAACCCACACGGATATGGCCCAAGGTATAACTAAAAATAAGTTAAATTTTGTTGGTAATTTGTAAAAAAAAATAGCAAAAAGAAGGTTTGAACTGAGGTGGGGTATTATGCAGGGACTCTGGAAAATCTTGGGATTAAACAGAAAGCAGAACCTTCTAAAAAAGGAAAAGTGCTCTACAGTTGCGACAACATTAAGCGGTTTGATGAAGACATAAACATATGTGGGTCAGGTTCGCAAAATGTGTGGGTCGGGTACTTGATTTTAGAAGGGCGCTAACGCACGAGTCGCACCAAGGCGCAGGGGTTGCGGCTTTTTTGCACAACGCCTAGAGTAAATAAAGAGGTGTCCAAAAGGCGCAAATGTTAGGGTCTTTGGGGGCTCTTCTGAACCATAATAACGGTAAGTCGTTTTTGACTTTGTAGTCTGTGGAACTGTGGAAGTTGTCCCTCAAATGGAGAAGCAGAGGCGTGTGAAGCAGATTTTTTATATCTGAAGAAAGGGGTTCCAAAATTATTATTTCCTGAACTAAAAATTTGTCTGATCAGCTTACATGTAGTATTAGTCGTAGTTTTGGGGTTGCTGACAGTCATGGAGATAAATCTACAGATGAGAGAAACTGGTTTTCTCAATCATTCTGTTCTAGAAAGTCCACAATATTATTTGCTATTGTTTTTGCTGCACGTGGCCTTGACATCAAGGAGATAAGGTCAGACTCCACCGGAAGTTAGATGGTAAAAATATTCAAATTTTGTTAGCAAATTCTGACTTTTTATGGTGTTTGCAAGGTGGTGATTAGCTATGATTTCCCAAATGGTGTGGAGGACTATGTCCACCGAATAGGGTGAACGAGAAGGTGGGTGAAGGGGGAGGCATACACTTTCTTTTCTGAACAAGATTGAAAGTTCGCCCCTGATCTTATCAAAGTTCTTCAGGGAGTCAATCAGTCTATGCCACATGTGCGAGAGATTGCGACATGTGGCGGGCCTGGTTTTTGGAAGGACCAGGGGTGGGGTGTGTTGGAAATCATGGTATCGAATACACAGCGGAAGCGGTTTATATATTTATAAAAAAACGGATTATATATACCATATATAATGGCCGATTAATATGTATAAATATATATTTAATTTTATTAATCCGATTAATAAAATATTCCCAATCAGGATCTCAGTTAAACGCGTATAAACAAATAAATAATAAACAACCATAGGGGGTTTAGTAATCAACCTTTGACGACTACACCGGAATTGTAACACGCGGGTTACAACGAATCCTCGCTAGTAGGAAGTTCACAACCGAGCACGAACCAACCGGGAAACAACACTTGCAAGAGGAAGGTGGTGGCTTGTGGTGGTTGATGGCCGAACAAAAAAAGAAGAAGGCGGCGGCCTTCTTTTCTTTGGTGGCGGCCACAAAAAGCCAAGAAGAGGAGGCAAGGGTTTGTTGTTTTATCAAAAGTGTGCATTAGGGTTTACTCCTTAACCCTCCTTTTATAAGACAACAACTTGCAATAAACCCCATTGCTAAATATCTTAATACTCCTTAATATTAATCTTATTAACATTAAGTCCCTCAAGATACTCCTTAATATTAATCTTATTAATATTAAATCCCTCAAGACTAAAACAATTATTATTTCATAAATAATAATCCACCAACGCGTGAACTTATCTGATTCGTGTACCAACGTGTAACTCTTCGGATCGTACCGGTTCGGGTTACGTTGATCTCGACTTTTAATTACATCGGACATCCTATATATCCAACAATCTCCCACTTGGACGATTTTAATTAAATGAGTCAACGTGCGCAGAGTTGGACGCCTAGCTGCATCGCATTGCACCCAAACCAGTATGACACTTTACAGTCGTCAACTAGTTCTTTGAGTTCAAGTAACGCTTTACTTAACCAAATACTATAGCCCTGATAATTATATCAATAAGTCCCTTCTGTATAGACATCCGTTGATCATAAGACATGGATCATTCATTCTTATATAGTGATCAACTATTCTCTATTCTCGTCTCTAATTCAAAGTGGTCTAACGAACTACCTTAGTCCGAGCGTGGCCACGCGTTTATACCAGTTTGAGTTTTACGAGGGCGCCAGAATGTCTAGACTTCTAATCCTATAGAAGTACAGAATTCCATCAGCGTCATACAACTCCCACTTAATCTTGGATTTCTCCTAACGCTACCCTTATTGCTACCCATGTTTCAGGACAGTGTTAGATAACATCAAGGATAGTCCTTGATCAATGTAGTTTAATATGTGCCTTAGGAAAAAGGACAGATTGAACATATCAATATCAAAACATCTCATGACATAGATCCATGGAGATCGTTTTGAAGCGAGTTACATCCAATATCATTCCCTAATGATATCTGTGAATTATGATTCTCAAACCATTGAGTTATTCATCTCATGAATACAATCATCTCAATTCACAATAGTCTTACATTCAAATTCATTCCCATGTAATTTGATCGACTACGGATATTTAGAATACTCTTATTCAAGGATTTAAACATACAAATAATGAACACGGTCACAAAATATTTAAATTTGCATTTAACCCATTAAATCAAATAAATATTCAATGTAACTGTTATAGTTCAAAATAAAACACCAATACTAATTACAGATCATGCCCATTGTCTAACAACTCTAAGCCCTATATTTCCAGCATGCTCCTCATGTCTAGCTTGAGGTAAAGGCTTAGTAAAGGGGTCAGCCAGATTTAGATCTGTATGAACTTTGTTCATCACGACGTCTCCACGTTCTACTATTTCTCTAATATAGTGGAACTTCCTGAGTATATGCCTTACGGTCTGATGTGACCTTGGTTCCTTTGCAAGAGCAATGGCACCAGTGTTGTCACACAGTATCTCGATTGGTTTCTTTATGCTAGGCACAACATCGAGATCAGTAATGAACTTCTTCATCCAGGCAGCCTCCTTTGCAGCATCCGATGCAGCAATGTATTCTGATTCATAGGTGGATTGAGCAACCACACTTTGCTTAGAGCTCTTCCAAGTAATAGCCCCACCATTCAGAATGAAAACATATCCCGTTTGTGATCTTGAGTCATCACGATCAGTCTGGAAGCTTGCATCAATATAACACTTAACTGACAGCTCCTCATCCAGTCCTCCATATATTAAGAACATGTCCTTAGTCCTTCTCAAGTACTTAAGAACGTTCTTCACTGCAGCCCAGTGACTCTCTCCTGGATTCTGTTGATATCTACTCGTCATGCTAAGAGCATACGAGACATCAGGTCTAGTACATAACATGGCATACATGATGGAACCAATCGCAGAAGCATATGGAACACCTTCCATTTTCTTCCTTTCCTCTTCAGTATTTGCACACTGCTTGTTATCAAGAATGGTTCCATGTGCCATGGGCAAGAGCCCCCTTTTTGCGTCTTGCATTGAGAAGCGTCGTAAGACCTTATCAATATATGTACTTTGACTCAAACCCAATAACCGCTTTGATCTATCTCTATAAATCTTTATTCCCAGAATATAAGCGGCTTCACCAAGATCTTTCATTGCGAAACATTTACCCAACCAGGTCTTAACATCTTTAAGCATAGGGATATTGTTTCCAATGATTAGTATGTCATCTACATACAGTATAAGAAAAGTAATATAGCTCCCACTAGACTTCTTGTAAACACACGGTTCATCTTCGTTCTTGATAAAACCAAACTCTTTGATTTTCTGATCAAAATGGAGATTCCAGTTGCGAGATGCTTGCTTTAATCCATAGATGGATTTATTCAGCTTGCACACCTTATTAGGATTCTTTGGATCGACAAAACCTTCAGGTTGAACCATATAGACATCTTCCAGTAAGTGTCCATTAAGGAACGCGGTTTTGACATCCATCTGCCATATCTCATAGTCATAATATGCAGCAATGGCAAGTAGAATTCTAATAGACTTAAGCATGGCTACCGGCGAGAAAGTTTCCTCATAGTCAATTCCTTGAGTCTGAGTAAAACCTTTCGCTATAATTCTTGCTTTGTAGGTTTGCACATTCCCATCCATGTCAGTCTTCTTCTTGAAGATCCATTTGTTTCCCACAGTCCGACATTCGGCAGGAAGATCAACCAAATCCGAGACTTGGTTATCATACATGGATTGCATCTCTGCATTCATGGCTTCTTGCCATTTCTTGGATTCTGAATCCAAGATCGCAGCTTTGTAAGTAGTAGGCTCAGCTTCATCAATCATGAAGATATCGTCATACCTTACAGGTGCACGACGATCCCTAATACTTTTCCGAACACTTGGTGTTTCCGTTGTTTCTTGAGTCCTTTCAGGCTCAACTTCAACAACTGGATCAGTTACTTCTGTTTCTGTCTGAACAGCTGGTTCAGTCACTTGTGATTCTCGAATATCTTCAAGATCCACATAGTTATCTCCAATCCCTCGTGCCAGAAGCTCTTCCTCTAAGAAAGTACCTCTGCGTTTGGTGAAAATCTTATTTTCAGTGGGGTGGTAGAACAGGTAACCGATCTTCTTACCGTATCCAACGAAAACCACTTTTTCGCCTCTGGGATCTAGTTTATCCGAAGATTCTAGAGTGACATAAGCATTACATCCCCAGACTTTAAGGTAGGATACATGAGGTTTCTTTCCATGCCATATCTCATAAGGCGTTTTATTAACCTTTTTCGTTGGAGCTATATTCACAAGTCTTGCGGCAGTTTCCAAAGCATAACTCCAAAAGGATTTTGGAAGGTTTGTTCGACACATCATTGATCGAATCATATCTAATAGAGTTCGATTTCTCTGCTCAGACACACCATTATGTTGCGGTGTTCCAGGTGGAGTGAGTTGTGAAACTATTCCACAATCCTTTAGATGGTCGATGAATTCCTGACTAAGATATTCACCGCCTCGATATTATCGAAGCATTTTAATAGTTCTATTTAGCTGATTTTCTACTTCGTTTTGGTACTCCTTGAACTTTTCAAGAGTTTCATGTTTATGCTTCATAAGATAAACATAACCATATCTACTGAAATCATCAGTAAATGTAACAAAGTATCTTTCTCCATGTCTTGACATTGTTCTGAATGGACCACATACATCTGTATGTACAAGTCCTAACAGATCATTAGCTCTTTCTCCAACATTTGAAAAAGGTGCTTTCGTTAACTTTCCACTTAAGCATGATTCGCATTTTCCAAACGACTCTGAACCCTTGGAATCCAGGATTCCTGCGGTTTTGAGTTGCTTAACACGATTCTCACTTATGTGACCAAGTCTACAATGCCACATATACGTATCATTAAAGTCCAACTTATTACGTTTATGGGAGATATTGCATAATATGTTATTGTTTTGGATTTCTATCTCATAGATCCCATTGTTGGGTTTTGCATCAAAGTAAAATACATCGTTAAAATAAGCAGAAATAAATTCCCCATTGAAACGATAATTAAAACCTTGTCCTCGCAAAGCCGAAACTGAAACAATATTTCTAGTCACACTAGGAATGTAATAAACATTGTTCAAAACAAGTTCTAAACCAGAAGGAAGCAAGAGAACACATTCTCCTATAGCCTTCACAGCAACTCTTTGTCCATTGCCAACATGGACCTCCAAGTCGCCTTGTTTCAGCTTTCTAATCTTTCTTAGTCCTTGCAAAACATTACAAATGTGGAAACCACATCCTGTGTCAAACACCCATGTTTTGCTAGGAAAAGCAAATATTTCAATAACATATATACTTGAGGACTCTCCTCCTGAAGCCTTAGCTTGCTTCAGCTCAGCTAAATACTTAGCACAGTTCCTCTTCCAGTGCCCAGTTTCATCACAATGAAAACACTTGGCATCTTTCCGAGGTTTCTTATTGGCAACAGATTTGCCTTTGTCCTTCCCTTTGCCCTGATTGCCCATTTTCTTGGTGTTAGGTTTCTTAACTTGTCCCTCCTTGATCACTAGCACTGGTGCAGTCTTACTAGGTATGTTCACCTTAGCAGTTTTGAGCATCTGATGCAATTCTGCAAGTGTCTTTTCCATCCCATTCATATTGTAGTTCATAATGAACTGGTCATATGACTTGGGCAATGAGTTTAGGATAATATCCCCAACTAACTCATAACTCAAGGGGTATTCCAGACGAGCCAAGTGATCAAGATATGCCTTCATTTTTAGCACACGAGTGCTAACTGGCGTTTCTAGAACATACAACTTGTTCTCCGCCTTGAGAACAATTTTCAAGTTGCGGTGCCAATCCATGAAGTTGGAGTAGTTAAGTTTGTCCTTCTCTAAGATGGACTTGAGAGAGAATTGAGAGGCGGAATTGTTTTCAGTTGACATCTACAAAGTTCAAAATCTAATGTATTAGTATTTCATGTTTTAAGTATCCTAAAGATTTTATGACCCAAAAAGCAAAATTAATTAGGATGAGATCCCGATTCATCAATACACAATGAACTGGCTTAGCACTGTCCACTGGCATGATTAGGTAGGTAAACAACGATTGTTAATTGTGTCCACTACACAACTCTCCTTTTTGGGGTTATCGCTAAAAGCGATGTATGTTTAACCCCAACTATGCCCACTTGTCAAACAAGCGATGTTTGGTCCTTTACTGTTAACTGTAACACCGGCCTATGTTACACAGGAACCACGATGATTACCTTCACTCATGATCAACGCCCAGATGCAGGGTCAGCACTAACATTTGGGTTCTATATAGAATGGAGTGTTAACTCGTTAAGGGTGGCATGAAACATCAATTTAAAATTGGGATTTAATTTTAATATTTACCATAAATATATTGAATGACTCGTCAGCATGATGTGTGTCACACAACACTTTATAAAATCCAATTTTATATTGTTCGTGATAATTGAAACTCCTTTCAACACTCGACACGGTATAGTTTTAAATACCCTATATAAACTACGTTGGTCGTATTATCGCGAATGGACTTGTTTTAATATTAATAAAACTCCTTTTATTAAATATGCTTTTCAGTTTTTATAAAACTTGTTTTAAGAAAACCGTTGCCATGATTGTGAAAATTTTATTTATTTTGGGTTATCTAAATTATTTACAATAAATAAACCACAACCACAAAATATAATAATAAAATTAAACGAATCGAGCCCCTAATAGGTCGCCCGTTTCGTTTTAGCCAGAAACGAAACGAACTAGTCAAAAGGGTTTCAAAACAATTTTGATATAGCTCCCACTTGACCCGAGATCTCTATCTTCATGGAACCTGTTCGCCTTTTTATCTTCGTCTTGATCTTGTACTTGAAGGATTACAACAATAAATTTGAAAATACAATAAAATCAAATCTATTCTAATCCTATCTATTACACCGGATCCAATATCCGTAATAAAAAATACAAATCAATAAAGAAATAAAACCATCACAAACACAACCATGACAAGGGTCAAATACCTAAGGCTCGATTCACATCACAATCCATGAACAACTAAAAGCTTTTGATCTTTTGTCAAAATAAACAATTTTTGACAAATAAAACATAGATCAAAATTATAACTTTACCATCTATACGCGCGTAACCGTGGCTCTGATACCACTGTTGGGAATCATGGTATCGAATACACAGCGGAAACGGTTTATATATTTATCAAAAAAACGGATTATATATACCATATATAATGGCCGATTAATATGTATAAATATATATATTTAATTTTATTAATCCGATTAATAAAATAATCCCAATCAGGATCTCAGTTAAACGCGTATAAACAAATAAATAATAAACAACCATAGGGGGTTTAGTAATCAACCTTTGACGACTACACCGGAATTGTAACACGCGGGTTACAACGAATCCTCGCTAGTAGGAAGTTCACAACCGAGCACGAACCAACCGGGAAACAACACTTGCAAGAGGAAGGTGGTGGCTTGTGGTGGTTGATGGCCGAACAAAAAAAAGAAGAAGGCGGCGGCCTTCTTTTCTTTGGTGGCGGCCGCAAAAAGCCAAGAAGAGGAGGCAAGGGTTTGTTGTTTTATCAAAAGTGTGCATTAGGGTTTACTCCTTAACCCTCCTTTTATAAGACAACAACTTGCAATAAACCCCCTTGCTAAATATCTTAATACTCCTTAATATTAATCTTATTAACATTAAGTCCCTCAAGATACTCCTTAATATTAATCTTATTAATATTAAATCCCTCAAGACTAAAACAATTATTATTTCATAAATAATAATCCACCAACGCGTGAACTTATCTGATTCGTGTACCAACGTGTAACTCTTCGGATCGTACCGGTTCGGGTTACGTTGATCTCGACTTTTAATTACATCGGACATCCTATATATCCAACAGGGTGAATCACTTTGGTTCTGGAGGGGGCAGGTGTATATATTTTGTCATTTCATCATATGACTATTTTGTCATTTCATCACTTTGATTCTTGACTCTGCCCTGATCACAAAAAAAACTGTATATATTTTGTCATTTCATCATATGACTATTGAATTATGTTGTTTTGATATGACAGAAGCAGATGGAAAGAACACATGAAGTCTTATACTTGAAAGCCGACACAAATGTTAAAAGGAGGTTGTCGACTAATGGGATGGCAAAACATCTGTTATGGCTACTGGATGGGTTAGTAACATTTTCTACAGATTAAATATTTATAAGACGATTATTCAAGTGTTGACTAAGACTCTTCAGTCTATGGGTGTTTGATCCTAATAACCAGGTTGTGACATTACAAAGTCGATCAAACTGAAGTGAGAAGCAACATGTCTGTTTCGGTGAATAGATCTGGATCCAGCTTTTCAAGGATTTTGCCAGAAAGCGTATCCTTTGAATTTTAATACTTCATGTTACATTATTATAGGGGTAGGAAAGCTATTGGTTATGGCCATTAATGATGAACACTTAACCCATTTGATGATCAATTGGGGCTACTTTTTCAAAGTTCGTTGTCGATTTGTTGTTTAGATTCTTATATCATTTTATGATCATCATCGCATCATTCTAATTTGGTTTGTTTTTTTTCCTCTTGGAATTAATAAAAACATTACTACATTCGAATGTATCTGAATATCTAATGTGCATTGCTATTTCTTCAGGTTTGCCCAGAATTATAGTGAAGCATGCTTTACTTCAATCAAAGGAAAGGTGAAAAACTTATTCTTGGTAATTTCTAACTAACAATATCAATATATTTGAATTATTATTACCATTTTCCACGTATATTTTGTAAGTGTTTCTGGTGGTACTTCATGTTTACTTTTTTCGAGTTTTTTTGTTTTTTACCCATCTCATCCCTTTTTCGTTTTTTCTGTTTTGGATAAAACTTTTGAACCAAACCACCTACAACCTCTGTTTTGGTGAAAATATACTGAGCAGTCAAACTTCTTACAGTTTCTGCATCATCACTATTTTGGTGATATCAGACCCACCAGCAAGCAAAAAAAAAAAAACAGTTATCTTTTAAGTCAAGCTTGATATTCTAATCTCTAGACATCTTTCTCTCATTGCTAAAGGGTTATAGTACACAAACATGGAAAAGAAAAGTTGACTTTAATGTTGGTGTTAAAAAATATTTGATGTTTGTAGGTTGTCCAGTGGTAAATTTGTGTGTGTTGGACTAACCTGAAATATTATTTATCAAGCAAGACTTGTCAACAATTTGTGGTTATGCTTCAAATATATAAATTATCACAATAGTATTATATTTTGTAGATAAGGCGATTTGGCTCCTTGTGTCTTACCATTTGATCCGTTGCATATGATTTCAAAGTGTAAAATTCGATAATCTTAATTTTTATGTTGTGAATAATAATTTAATTTCTGGTACAATTTCGGTCTGCATTATCTGATGTTAATATTATGACTATGATCATGTATGACTTAATTTAGATCTTATTTGATGTTAATATTATGACTATGATCCTGTATGACTAAATTAAGATCATATAAATTATAATCTATTACGAATAACATCTTCCTTGGGATAAGATCAAACAATTAAAAAAATTTCTAAACTAGGTGAAAAATTGTAGAACTAATTAATCATGGATGTTCATTCTGTCTGACTTTTTTCATAGCTCAAGAAGTATGGAGTTTGTTATACCGTTCCCTGTTTGGGTTGAGTTCAAATCGGATGTAGCTGTTAAAAAACAAATTATTGGCTATAGTTCTTATGTGATTTTGCTCTTTTCAAAATAAAAGTAAATTTATATTTTACATCACAAATAGTTTTTTCGATTCAAAGAGAGATAAATAGCCGTATTTTATCTTATAAATGATTTGAATTTGGTGCCCATTGTTTTCTTCTGAGTCATTTTCAAATTGACAATTTTAATTATCAAAACTGTCTGACACATGAAAAGTACATGTTGCTTTGAGGGGAGTTCAAGATTGCCATAAGCAAAAACGCTAAATGTATTTTGTGTGAGCGAAAACTAAGATGACACCATTTTTTTTGGATCTTCAAGATTAGGTTTGTAAACGAACTGAACTGTTCATTAAATGCTCAGCGGGAAGTTCGTTTATGTTCGTTTATGTTCGTTTATTTAAATAAATGAACGAACACGAACACAATTTTTTATACGTTTAATTAAACGAACGAACATGAACACGCGTTTTGTTCGTTCATTTATGTTCATGAACATTCGTTTATGTTAGTTCATTTATGTTTGTTTATGTTCGTTTTATTTTTGTTCGTTTATGTTCTTTTAATTAAATTTTACTTTATTATTATTATTTATTTCCCTTTTGTTAAGTAACCTTAATTCATATTATATTATATACAATATATTTGATATGTTCGAAAAGCTTAACAATAACCCTAACATTCTAAACGTATCAGTCGCTCTCCACACTTCACAACCCCACGTCCCTTCTTCTCCACACTCCACGATCCTCTTATTCCGCTTCCGACCAACCACCTCCACAACCTCACCTCCAATCTCCACAGGCCCGTCTCCACTCTCCATCCTCCACGACAAGTTTGACCCACCTTCTCTTATTGTTTTTTTTTTCTATAGCTTTGTGGGTTTTCTCTCTATATTTTAGTTCATTTGTGTTCGTTTAATGTTTGTTCATGTTCATTTGTGTTCGTTTATGTTCATGAACTGTTCGTTTAGAAATGAACGAACATAAACGAACACAAACACAACATATTCTTAATAAATGAACACGAACACAAAAATGTGTTCGTGTTCGTGTTCGGTTAAAGTTAATGAACAAACACGAACACGCCTGTGTTCGTGTTCGTTCAGTTCGTTTACAGGCGGGCCTATTCAAGATGTGTCTTATATTTCCTTGCTCGTTATATCTGTTATGGGTACATTTTTTGGAACCAATAACGGAAGACTGTGACATTGTTGAATATTTTATGGGTCTCACACAACAAAGTGTTAAGTATATTGTGCTATTTTGTTTGGATAAATTTCATATGGTCGGTCATTGATGAAAGAAGACTATTCCTTATATTACTTTATAAAGATGTATGTCTATTCTTTTTACTTATTTTAGATTTACATTAGAACAGATACGAATAAGTACACTGACTTAAGGACTATACAATATATCACAAAAACAATTGATAAACTAACAGAAAATGACCACCGCGTTGTAAATTGCCGCCGCCGCATCGCGCGGGTTTCCTGCTAGTGTATATATATAAAAATAACACAAGCTTTAATTAAAAGACTCACCTAAAAACTACACACGCACGGCAAGTGTACTGGTCGCAAAGCAGTAAACAGATAAGACCGAGTATCGAACCCAAAGACGCAAATGCAACTCTAGATCACAACCTCTACCGAATACTAGCCTAAATAAATAGATACTTAAATGGGGGGTTAAACTAATAATTATAAACTTAGAAGGAACTAAATATAAACAAAATAACCTCAACTGCTTATAGGAACTTGGAGAAATCAGATAGGAAGAAGGCTGGTTACTTAGGTAAAATCCCTAGACACTAGCAATAAATCCTGAATCTGGTAATTAACTTGAGACCCTATTCTTACCTAATAAACCTCCTGTCAAGGATGGCTCACTAGACTTAAGGCGGGACAAGTGTAGAAATGCTAAGATGGATCTAGATCGCCCTAGCGTACCAAAATCCCACAGAAATCAGATTAAAACCTCTCCTGGATTAGAACCCTCAAACTATGAAACATACTTAAACTCTACTGAAGAAAACCTAGGAAAACGCTAAACACGGACAAGTAGCGACTCTTGCCCTAGCGCTTGCCAACTACCGAACAATGCCTAGTTAGTTACCTAGCAAACTCAAGTTAGATTTCTCACCCTCAAGAATGGACTGCACGTCTTAGTTAATTTATTATATTAGTTTGCTATACTTGTGTCGTACTCCAACTCCAAATACTAGTACGCTAACCTAAGTTGACGAACTAGATTGATTTCTAGACCTGGGGGGTATCTCTACATGCCTAGCTCCACAAAACCAATAAACAAACTTTAAATAAAATCAACACCAACACACATATATCAAATCCAATAATAAAATTAAAATCCTGTAATTCTACACATCAAAATTAAAAACCAAAAATCCTTAAATACTGCATAAGACGTGTCTAGTTCATAAACCTAAGCAACCATAAAAGTCTAGTTCATAGTTATAATCAGTAACATAAATTCAAAGTCTATGAAAAACAATTTCATCATGTCTCTAAATGATTAAAACGAATAAAACAAACCCCCAGGCTTTCAATAATATTCTTTAGTGCACCCCGAACCTTCTTCCCCTCCAAAGCTATTCTGGTCGATCAGCTCTTCTTCGAATCAATATGGTTGTCCAACTCTCATGAAAGTGGCCGCTGTGTTCGTAGAATAATGTTCCTCCCCAATAGTTATCGCCGCCATTGACATTATATATGAAACCTATTTTGTTATGTTTTTGTGGGCTTTGGGAATGTGACCCAAGGTCACGGTTTTTTTTTTCTTCTTCTTATTATTATTACTATTATAGTATTATAACTCGGTGCTCTAGACTTGGGTTGTCTTGACTTGACCAAAGTTGCTCGTTTACGCTCCAACGTTCATTCGAACACCTACCAAAATATAAAATAAAAATAAAAATAAATACATGAGTACTAAAAATGACCCAAAGCTAATAAAAAACTACAAAACCTATACTAAATAAAATAGACCAGTACAAGCCTAAAACTAATAAAAGTACTATCTAAACGACTCGAAAACTATACAAACTTTACACTAAAAATATATGTATTTTACGCTACATCAAATTCCCCACACTTATCTCTTTTTCGTCCCTGAAAAAGAATTATGCTATGGAATCACAATCAAATAATCTGGCCTCAAAACATAGGTTACTTTAATTTTAAAAATCTAATCACGTGCCAACTGCGATTGCAGGTATACTTGTCCACTTAAACCCAACCGTCGGTTTCTAAGCCCCTTATCATGTTAGTTTATCTTTAGGTTCATTTAGACTACCTAGGTCTCACACTAAAGAAGCCACATTTTCACCTAATCCCGCCTCAAGCTTATGAAACAAAAGGAACAACCAATTGACTATTCCTAACCGTTTTATGTAGAAAACCGAGAGAATTTAAAATCATTTGTTGTTTTTTTTCCATCTCAGCATACTTAACTCAGAGGGTGTGACCAATCCAAGTCGCTATCCCAGTGGCCAGGCACCTTAAGCTTCAGTATTTTCGCTTTGATTTCTATTTAATTCATGAGCTTTTTTAGATATTTATTTTCAGACAATCCTAGAGGGAGTCGAGTCCGGAGTCACTATCCCTAGAAACGACACCATTGGCCTTGCCCTTATTTTATATCCAGCTTTTTTTTTCTTCAACTTTTGATTAGAAATTCTAACGGTTTTAAACTTATAAGGACATTCCTTATACTATTATTGGCGGTTTCAGCTTCCCCCATTTTTTCCTAGATGAGAACCCACAAGGTATCCTAATATATTTAGGTGTATTAGCTCAAAGAAAACTTTTCTACCGGCTGGGCCTACCCACACTTAAACTCTACATTTTCCCATCCCCACACTTTTTTTTTGATCGGCGAACAACTGTGTGGCAACCACTCTTGCGGGGCGCTGTGCCCAAGAATCGACTACTCGACCTCCAGCAGCCCCCGCCTTCTTCCGATGCGCGGAAACCCAAGCCCCACCCGCCCGAAGGCACGACAGTGTTATAGAACTCAGTAAAACCTCACCGCCCGTCAGATTCGAACCGGCGCCACCCGTATTCGATCTTCACCCGGATACTAAACCATAATGTTAGAAGTGGGAATTGAACCCTTGATCACCTAAGTGAACATAAGGCCTCTCCACCACTCCACCACTCCACCACTCCACCACTCCACCACTATGGATGGATTCCCATCCCCACACTTAAACTCTACATTGCACTGAGTCGTTTTTTTTTGTTTTTTTTTTTACTCAAAACGACTCTATATACAGACTAAACGACAGTTTCCCATCCCCACACTTAAACTCTACATTGCCCTCAATGTAGAAATAGAAAACGACTCAAAACAAAAAAAAAATCCGAATACAAAAATAAAAAAAGACGAGGGCAAATTGGAAAGGACTTAGCTGGTTCATTTTTCTTTGTAAGCTCTAACCCTCTAGTCCATTCCAGCTCGATCGTATAGCATTTCATTCGCGATCGGCTCTGACAGAATAGTAAACTCTCGGGTTTGCCTTGATAAATGATAACAGCTCTGGAATCACCCGAATGGAGATTGAGTACGGGCGGTACAATCCAAACCTACGCAAAACAAAACAAAACAAACAAAACCCGAGCATAATACCGAACCACACAAAAATAAAGAGACTCAAACTAATAACTTAGACTCATAATATAAAAACAACCAAAAAGACGCATCTGCTTGGCAAAATGGCGTTGAATGGTGGTAGAACCAAATGGGTAGAAAGAAAAAAAAATTCTTGTTCTCGCTCAACGTGAAGGATACTGGTGATCACAACACGCATTGCAAACGAAAAAATATAACTTTCCGGGGTAATAGTTGGTCGCATGAGGCGAACAGGTCAGCCCAGACTCCTCACATTACGTGAAAAGTCTTTTTTCAGAGAAAGTTAATTAATATTTTTTTTTAAGAAAAATTCTCTTATTACCCAAACCTTTACATGGGATCCGCTCATGGTGAAATTTCCTCTACCTAAGCGAACAGGCAACCTGCAAACAGACTCAAAGACACAAAAACACAAAGATAAAAAAAGAAAGATAAAATCCTATGAACCACTACCGAAGGACGGACCATAAATAAAAAAAATGAAAAGCTAGAAAAAAAATAAATAAATAGGTATAAATATAAATTTACAAACTCTACAGAGCCTCCCCACACTTAAACTTAATCAGGGGGCTTCTCTTTTATCTGGACCCGATCCAACCCGTTTAAGTCCACCCGGTCCATATTATTTAGCAAAATTACATTAGTGGAATTTAAAAATATTTTATCGAATTTAAATGGGTCGGACCACCAATATTTAAATTTTCCTGGACCAAACCTGGCATGTAATGAGGGGACTTGTTATCTCTGCAACTCCTAACCCTCACCCTGTGTCGGTCCAGGTGCCTCTTCGCCTTCTCCCGTGGTGGTGGCCATGGTGATGGCACTAGTAGTAGTGTAATATCCAATGCCTGCACGGACCGATTGTGGTGTTCTTCTTCTTCCACCACTGCCTTTTTCTCATCTTCCTTGTTTGGTGACACTTGGTCAAAATCTTTGTCCATTTCTGGAGCTGAGAAATCACCCAACTCGTCACCAAACTCTACTTCCCCATCAGCTGCTTCTTCAAGCAGGTTAGTGGTGTCTTCCTCTTCCACCACTTCTTCTTCAAACAGCCAGCCTGTGGATTCTGAAAAATCCATATCTTCCTTAGCCTCCCCTATCTTCTCCATCATGGCTTTCCTATGCGTGTCCCAGGCTATCATTTCTATCTCCTCATCATCACTCCAGACATCTGCCTCCCAAGGATATGTTGCTGAACTAGAGATCTGGCAAGGCTGCTCATCCTGCTGAACTAAAGGTAGGACTAAGGCGTCCATTATGGTCTCTGGCTCTAACCCTGAATCCTGCAAAATATCATTCTCACAAGACAAGTGTAAAGAATCATATGTGTCAGTTAAATCATGCACAGAATCAGATGAGTAAGGACAAACAGTTTCAGTAACGGGCCTAATACAATCAGGTAATGTAAGTGTTACCATCTCGTCTGGGTCATCATATGTGAAATAAACCTGATGAACTGGAGGTGGGACTTCAACGTCCATTATGGTCTTCAGTTCATCCACCTGGGCCTGTAGCCTCTCAAGTGCCGCATCTTGTTCCATCAAATAGTCGGTGCGCATGGTTAGCAAAGAATGCATATCCTCGAGTATGAGCTGTTGATTAGCAAGGAAGGCGTCTTGCTTAGCAAGAAGGGCGGCAAAGTCGGGCCTAGTGTGAGACTAGACATCCTGATAATCGGGATGTGGATACAAAGGTTGGCTAGGTGGATACTCTGACGAGCTACCACCATGCCTTTCCTCATACAACTCAGCTTGTAGACAATCAGGCTGACTTGTTATTCTATCTAGTGACTCAGATGTTGCAGGGTTAAACCACCGGTTAGCCTGTGGGTATGAAGGCTGGAATGACTGATATGGCTGCGGCTGCAAAGACTCGTTAAAATAATAATCCTGGAATACCCCGATGAATATGAATAAGGGCATCTTATGGTAAAATGGGGTCCTCCGCAGATCTCGCACATGATAAAAAAA
Organism: Ambrosia trifida; assembly: GCA_028751855.1. NCBI lineage: Eukaryota > Viridiplantae > Streptophyta > Magnoliopsida > Asterales > Asteraceae > Ambrosia > Ambrosia trifida. The sequence goes on from CM054124.1 coordinate 114,621,626, forward strand.
ATTATATATTACGAATAAAAAATAATAATAAGAAATAAAAAAAAAAGCAAAAATTATTCACAAAATAGTAGACCAGAAACGGATCGGATAATTCTCAAGAGTGCCAATTGCGTCCCCGGCAACAGCGCCAAAAACTTGATGTGTGTAAATGTATATATATATATAAAAACTAGTTTAAGTACCCGTGTGATACACGGGTTGCATAATGTAAAACGTATCAATTAGAAGTTGTTAATAGTATGTGAACAATGTATAATATATAAACAATAAGTTGTAAGAATATTTCTAAATGAAAAAGAAAATGTTGCATTAAATCTGTAAAATTGAAATTACAGTTAATTTGAAAACATATAAGAAAAATCATAACTCTCTGAAGATTTCCTTGTACACCACATTTGTTGTTTTACTTGTAGGTTTTCCCTCTTTATCTAAAATTAATAGCTTCACTCAGTCCCTGCTTTTTACTCTTGATAGTGCAACATACAACTGGCCATGACTAAAAGCCGGTTCTTTCAAGTACAAACCAACTCTCGCTAGTGACTGTCCTTGGCTTTTGTTAATTGTCATCGCGAAACAAACAGACAATGGAAATTGTCTTCTTTGGAACTTGAAAGGAATGTTGTTATCAGAGGGTATCATATTAATTCTAGGAATAAACGTTCGAGTCCCAATATTACCTCCAGGTATTATTTCGGCTTCTATGACACGCTTGCCAAGTGATTTTACTTGAAGCCTAGTGCCATTACACAATACATTCTGCTGGTCAATGTTTCGTAGCAGCATTACTGGCACCCCAACTTTTAATGCTAGCCTGTGATTGGGCAATCCAGATATTTTAAGGCCATTGAGAACATCTGGTGAGTATAAATTTTCTTGAAATCGGTCTTTATTTACTTGTTCCGTCTGACAAATTGTATCGGAGCTAAGATACACGATTTCTTCACCTGGGAAAACTGACAACAGTCGATCATTAATCTCGTGAACAACTTCGTTTTTTGGTGCAAGTATTGCTCTTTCACTAAAGTAATTAATATTGTTGAAGTTTTCGAGAATAGAAGGATACACAAACTCAATTAAACTTGATATCGGGTCAGATGTGTCAGTAATAAGAAGATCTCCAGGAATTTCTATGGTTGCCTCACCATCGTTTATACCACCAACATTGCCCTCACCCAAGTCTAACAACCATTTTGCAAAATCATTTGTGCGTTCCATATCAGATGTATCAGCTCCTACCGTTAACCTCATGTTTTTTTGTTAAAGTTAACAGCTTACATTTACTCCAAATGTATGATGAACTTAAGGAAGCGTTAACAATTTCTTGCCTCCCTCCATTTGGAACAACAGGGAAAATTTGCCTGAAATCTCCACCAAAAACAATAACCTTACCTCCAAATGGCGTTTCAGAATCGATAGAAGTATCCATATTGAAAACGTCATTCAGAGTTCTATCAATGCTTCAAATGCATACTTATGGACCATCGGTGCTTCATCCCATATAATCAATTTTGTTTCATTCAACAGGTAAGCAACATCACTGTCTGGTTTTATATTACAGACTGAATCCTCGGTAAGATTCAAAGGGATATGAAACCAAGAGTGTGCTGTCCTACCACCGTTCAATAGCAATGATGCAATTCCACTGGATGCAACATTTATTGCGATCTGACCCTTTGATCTTATTGCCGCAGATAATGTCTTCCACAAAAATGTTTTACCGGTTCCACCATAGCCATACACAAAAAACACACCTCCCTTGCCATCTTCAACTGCTTTCATGATATTGTCAAAAACTCTTCGTTGTTCTTCTGTTAACGAATTTGAAAGACTTTCATACTCCTTTCCTAGATTCGTTATATCATAAGATAGCTCATCGTTAATTAAACGGTTATTTGAAACAGACATGCCCTCGTTATCAGGGTACGGCATAGTTGGATATCTTCGGAGGGTTGAATTATTGCTAAGCAAAAACTTTACAATTTCCAACAAAGTCAAGTGTTTAATTTGTTCATCCGGAAGTGATAATCCGGAAATAGTTAGAGACAATTAGTTCGATTAACATGTAACTAAAAATATTGATTTATATTAAAAAAAACATGTACTTTTTGATACGGTATGTTAAAATAATATACCTGGACAACGTAAAATTTTCCTTTTTTTATTAGGATGCCATCCGAGAGATATTTCCATGTACTTTCCCATACAACCTCAGGTATAGACAAAGTATTGGACATTAGCATGGTACAGAATAAAGTACGTAGCTCAAAACCAGTTGCCCATTGATCTGCTTCAATAGTTGCATCGATGTATTCCTTGTCATCATTCAAAAGCCCAAGTGCATAACATGCATCTCTAAAAGTAGGTAGTACTTGACCATTTACTTTTTAATATCGTCAAAAGATTTTGGCCCTTTTACCTTGTTTAGCAGAATTCTTAAAAAGTACGCTTCACCTAAAGCCGGAGAAACAGAGTGAATTCTACCGAGTGAACATCCTTTTATCCGAGGTTCCCACTTGCGTTGGTCAGCTTTCCATACAAACTTAGTTGGGAATTCAACATAAGTGAGTTGACATGCTGCTGGATTGTTTTTGTTACAATCCATCCATGACAAAAACATTGAAGATGAAACAGCTGGTTTGTTTAGGACATTGTTAACCTTTTCGTTCGAGTCGTAAACAACTTGTTGTTGTCCCGGAAGGTGAAAAGGAAGCCTAATAACAGAAGGATACCTATAATGAACATCGTACATAAATATCCTCCATGATGCCTCACATGCAGAAATATATCTGCATTCATAATACTTTTTTATTTCATCACTCTCTGGATCTTGATTCTCTTGGTTATCCGCACGTTCAAAAGAAACCGTAGTTCTGTCAGGGCCTTTGTTGATATATTTAAACAAATATTTGACAGAACCGGCTTGATTGCACCACTCAACATTTATATGTGCTTGATATCTTTTTAGAAGTTTTTTATTGTATGGAACACCATATCTATTATCTAACCGAACTCCAGACTTTTCAACAAAGGATCCGTCATCTCTTCTTCTGTACATAGGGAATCCATCCGAGTCCATAGAAGTTTGATCACGAAATGGCTTAGGAAAGTTTTTTGAACACTTGTCATCAACCATGCATGGACAGTTCAAATTAGCCAAACCACAAGGACCATGAATCATGAATTCACTCACAAGTGAATACAACTCTGGATCTTCATTCTTGTCTGGAATCTCAGCACAAATAAACGGATCAATATGGTCAACAGTAGGAAGTTTGCCTGTAGCATCCATGAATAAACATATATGGGCATGGGGCAAACCACGCTTTTGAAATTCAACAGTATAAACCACTACATAAGAAAAAAAAACATTAGATTTAAACATATTATATATATATATAAAATTACGAAAAAAGTCCTATAAAAAATTAATATATATGAAAAAAATAATTCTGAACAACTAAAGTATAAATAAACTTAGACCATTAGAGAACATAAACATTTTACTTTTTTTTTCGAACCTTGTACTGTTTGAATAAATAATGTATTCAATATGATTACATAAACCAAAGCTACAACTCAAATATATCCAAAAACACATAACTAAATGGTGGAAATTCAAATGATGTTTGAATGAAATTTTGTTTAAGACTTCTTTAGCTATAGTTTGTCATACGTAATAATTTAATATATACATATATATATATATATATGAAAATATGATAAAAAAATTGAAATAAAAATGCCTGCGGCAACCTTTCATAATAATGCTCGAACCTTTAAGTCTTTGATGATTGCATCCAGCTTAGTTTTAAACAATCGACAAAGGATATCAGGTCTATCTTCAGCATTAATTGTTGTGTCTTTAAGGAACCTTTTTACCTCAAGCCATTTCGGATTACATGTTATAGTTATGAAAAAATCCGGATAACCAAACCACTTACAAATTGACATGGCATTACAAATTGACATGGCATCTAAATAGTTTTGCCTCATATATCGAGCACCACCGGTAAAGGAAGAAGGTAGTATGACACGTTGACCAATGTTAGACATATCTTGTTGGCCTTTATTTTGTAAGTTACAGAGATTTTCATAACTCTCACACCTCAGATTTTTTTGATGGTGACGTATGTAGTTAAGTCTCTCACTTTCGATCATTGTATATGCATCGACCAAAAATTGTTGGAAAAGTTTCCTTGAATTTAAAATCAATGAAAACCGATTTGGCCTATCTTGAATGAGATAGGCAAAGAATTCCCTCATTGTACAGTTTGGGCGCTTCTTGTTGGTTAAATCTATAACACCTCTGTGAGGGATGTCAACTCTATAACCTTCATCGCCATAAGGGAAGAGAAGTGGATATTGAAGAGCAAGGTATGAAACATGTAGTTCACTTATACGTTGTAGGCTTCCACTTCGGGTTTCAACAATTATATCCCGTTTATCAATTGCATCACCAATGTCACCAACAATGAGAGCAGCAACTTCATTAGCGGTTGGTAAGTTGTGTGTCCTTCCATCTTTTTCCCTATCTCCAATAAGGCGTAGCTTTAGGTTAAGATTAGGATTTTCATGAAAACAGTCTCTGGCCATCCTATAAGACTTAACCAGCTCATTATCTGAATCTAACTGTAACACCCCAACCGATGGCGGAATCATCGAGGTGCCACGTAGTGACGATTGTTCAAAAGCTCATGGTACTAAAATGTAAATATGTGATTATTGAATATTGTTTTACAACATGTGAAATTAAATACAATACAACAAAAGTAAAGATAATTGATTGATTTAATCTAAGTCCAAAGTCCTATGTGAAGCGTCAAGCAGCTTATCCTGAAACATTGCACGAAAATAATTTTGTCAACATATGATGTTGGTGAGTACTACTTAGTTTTGTACGTATAGTATAAGTTTTGAAAAGTAGTACAATTCATGTGTCTAGTATCACCAAGGCATTATGTAAACACGCAAGTAACCAAACAAGACAAAGATCACATGTAAAGTTGTACAATGAAATTGATAATGAGCACCTCAACACGTGTGAGTCTAAAAGAGCACCATAACACAAAGTTATGTCTAAATGAGCACCGTAACATAAGTTACGTCTAAATGAGCACCATAACATAAGTTATGTCTGTATGTAAAGAGCACCATAACATAAGTTATGTCTGTATGTATGATTTTGTATGTAAGCTACGTTCATGTTCAAGCATAAGCACAAAGATAATCAAGACACGTATATGAATTGTAAATGAATAAAAATGTATGTGTAAATGAATATGAACGCTTTGTATAGTTGTGCATGAATCACCCCAAAAATTGTAAAAGCGAAAAAGGGGATAAGTAATACTCACCTTAGCAAGGTGTTAAGTCTTGTGTAATTGAATAAGTGTAATCCAACGTTACCAAGTGTCACCCTATGTATAATGTAACAAATAAGTCTAAGTCTATTTGGTCTATAAGTATTTTCTAGGGCTTCGAATTGGGGATAAACGTTTATTTGATCTAACATAGCCTTAAGATCTGTTATGATTTGAGAATCAAGCGACACAGAATTTGATGAAGAATGATTTTTTGATCCACTGTTAAGAATGAGTATTTGTTTAGTAGGCTGTATTTTATAAAATAAAAAATGTAATTAACAAAATAAAAGTATACGGGAGTATACATACCTAAATAAACGTTGTCTATTTGATACTTCGTTATCAGTATCATAAATGTAAAGTTGTGAGAATTTTGGTTTCTCTCCCTCTTTAGGCAGTAGACTTCCTAAAGTATGGTAATTTTCACCACTAAGTCTGAATACGTATGGAGCGTTACCGCTATTAACAGAATGATCCACTTTTCCACCCATTGAAGTAAAAGAGAACATTGAATTATAAGGGCGGATGAACTTCATAAAGTGCTTGCTTTTAGAATCTAGACAACGAAAGAGATTTTGATAATTTATTTGCGCCTCTTTTAAATCTGGAAGCTCAACTTTGCCGTAACCACAACACAAGAAATAACTTTTTTTCCATCAACATCTTGTGACCTAGTACCTTCATAATCCCATAACTTTGCATGACATACTTCACATATACAATGCTGGTCACCGTGGTCCAAATAATCTGTTGAATGAATTGGGTTTAGAAAAATAATATCATTAAGCATACTATAAGTAATTTGCTATATACTTTATGTTAAAAAATCGTTGTATCAACAATTATTAGGTACGTACCTTTGGAAATACCTTTGAATGGATCTCTTGCCATAGGTTCATCTGAAGTCAAGTCAAGCATTGGTATAGGAGAAACAATTCGCGATTTACCTAATAACTTGCGCTTTCCTGATGATAACCTAGGTAAAGAAGAATTCTCTAGTGAGGCAGATGCGGTGGTGGATGTGGTGATGTTTGAAGAAATATAATATTGTCTAATAGATGATGTAGCAGCGTTGTTGGTAAAGCAAGTAGAGAGACCTGGCAAAAAAAAAGGTACGAATTATAAATGTGATTGGTAAAGCAAGTATCGGTTGCATTTGTGTAAAAGGCATATAGCATTGTACCTGAATGTATATAAGATGGTCCTAGTGTAACATTACGAAGGTCAGAAGCAATGGGTGTATAAGTATTAGAAGGTGTTAAGTTGTTTTGAGATTTTGATGTTGATGTACTTATATTAAATCTCCGCATATCCAAATATAATTTTCTTTTTTTTCTCATCTCCGCGGCAGCCATTCTAGTAATATCCTGATTAGAAACTATTGAACAAAAATAAAAGTAAGAAAGATTAAACACAATTGTAAATGTAAATGAAATTTATACGGTTGAATGATTAATGGTTCATCATAAATTCAAAAAACAATGTGTTTGTGTGTGTGTGTTTTAAAATTAATGGTAGCAAAAGAAACTCGATTCATACCATTTGAAATGCATAAAGGAGTTCTTGGCCGGTTTGCTGAAATAAAAAAATGAAATAAATTTATATGTATTAAAACGTTTTTAATCATGAAATACCATTAGATGTATAAATTTTTTTATACATATTGCATTTTTTCTGTACCATCTAAGGACATAAATGGTGATATATTCTGAAGATCCATTGGAACTGATATAGAAAACGTTTTTTGAGGTTTTGATGTGCTTGGAACCATTTTAGATCTCCTATTATCCAAATATAGTTTTCGTTGTTTACGTGCCTCTGCAGCATCCATTTGAAGAGTGTCTCGAATAGAAACTGTTAAATAAATGTTGATGTAAGAAAAAGATAGCAATTATAATTATAAGTGCAAAGTTTTAATTCAAATTATTATATATACTCCTGAAACAATTAAAAAATATAGTATTTAATATAAGATTAGTAAAGTTATAGGTATTTAGACTTTACCATTTGAAATGTCAGATAACGGCAATCTTCGGACATCTCCTAACATAATTAAAACTAATTAGTTAATATGAATTCGTTGTTTTAAAGTTTTTGCATTTAAAATAATTCAAACATGTCATTCTACCTTCATGTATATAAGACGCGCCTGGTGTAACGTTTTGGATATTAGAATCAATGGCTTTAGAATTATTCATGATAGACTTTCTACTATCCAAATACAATTTTCTTATTTTTCTCCTTTCTGCCGTGGTGGTTATAGCAGTCTCTTGATTAGAAACTGTTAGACAAATATAACCGTAACATTCAAAAGTAGAACAGAATAATAAATGTAAGTGAATTTGTATGTATGTATGATCAATGAATCAATATTTTTTTATTAGTTATCAAGAATTGTTAGCAAACTTTAAGTTACTAAACAAAAAAATACTTCTCACTTCAAATTTTACAATACTAACCAAACACATTCCTCATATTTCATAATATTTCAAAATTTCTAACACCAATTAGATACGTAATATTTGTAGTTCCAATAGATAATACACAAAATTATATACACATGTTTTACAATTAGTAGCATGAAAAATGGATATGCATAAACACCGATTAATAAAATGAAGAAGCAGTTTGATTCATACCATTTGAAATGTTAGATAGGGGAGTTCTTGGACAGTTTGAACTATTAGTAGTGTCAGATTCTTTCCTCGTAGACGAAGGTTGACCAATTGATCTTTTCGACATATCTGTCAATGTATACTTCTACAAAAAAATATATATATAATTTGGAAACAAATGATATTTTCAACTTTATGTGAAATAAAACGTTAAAAATGACCAGTAATGTTTAATGAAATATAATCTAACGATACACTAATGTAATGACGAAGTAATTTTTAATCAAACTGTCAGATATGTGGCGGTTCGAAAAATTGAGAATCCACACGACCTGGTTTTGATACGGCTCACCTACGCCAAACGGAATTCTGAGATGCAATTGAAATGTAAAACCTGTAAATTCAACATATACAAATTTGAGGTTATAAACATCCTATACCAAATTGAGGTTATATAATATTACTATTAATATTAATATTTAATATTATAATTATTATTAAATTATATTATATCTAAATCACATGTAAAGCACCGATAGTACTGTTAAGGTTCACTTATCTATCATTATATATTATAAAAATTTCGGTCCGCCTTGGGGTTGGGACGGGTCAAGTTAGGTCGAGTTAAATACTAAAAAGATAAAACCAAATATAATTAAAAAAATAATAAAAATTTGACAAACTACCATGACGCAAGTGAATAGTTTGTTAAGATCACTCAACCATTTAATTGAATGCTTTACAAAGAAGAGGCCTTTCATTAGTGTTTGTCACCTTAGTCTCAAATATTAATCGAATGTTTATTAACCGATTTACATAAGCACCAACCACTAACAGTTTCATTTTCAATAACTTACTTTTATCTAGGAAATATTTATTTAATTTTATAGGTATCTAACTTTTCACTCATGGTTATTACGAATCCACAAATACAAATTGTTTTACATTCGTTTATGAAAAAAAAAATATGTGCACTAATAACCTAACTAAGAATCTTGATATAAAGAAATCCAACCTTACTACATAATTTTTTATTAAGAAATTAAAAAAAAAAAAAACTTAATAATAATGGCATGAATAATGGCGGGATTGTGTCCACTAAATTTATAGAGTAACTTCAAATGAAAACACATAATCGACTATATGTTAACTCCATGGTATCCATCATTTTCAAACACAAAAATACTATAAACATAAGCAGGCTTGTTCAATTTGATATGGGGCTTTTATCAGACACAAAGAGAAGATTAAAAAAACTAAATAAACTTACTTTTCCAGAGGGATTCGAAGAGATGGATGCAGCGTTGAATATGATTGTGGTTTGGGGTTGGTGCAAGGATTATGACTCCGTGTATGGGTCTATTTATGCACAAAATTTCGATGTGTCTTAGTTGTTGATATTTTAGGTAAGGCCTGAAAATATGGGAATCGTCATTAAGTCGGTTGAATGCGTGTTTTGACTGAGTGAGAAAGCTAAGTTTAAGGCTTCACAATTTAGATTAATTAAGTCTACATAGTTCACAATAAAAAGTTGTGTGAGGTGTTGGTTGAATGACTTCCAATGGCTTCTCTGCTATAATAACATAAGCAATATGTTGCCACACGTTACACTTTTTATCTACACACTGAACGCATGAACATCAAGAGATTAGATTGAAAAAACCCAAATTTAATACGAATTCGAACAAAAAAATAACATAAAGTGTATGACATGTTAAAGTTCAAACCTTAACCATTGAATCTGCTTGTTAAAATTTTCCACATAAACAATGGACTTTTTCTATTTGATAAGTATCTTCCAATTCCTCCTTAAGTGGTGGTTGTAAGTTATTCATTTGAAAACACTGAACTTTAATGTATTTGAAAACATACTTTAAATAACATAACAAACTGAACAAACTCACATGTTTTGGCAATACGTGTGCGGACTTGGTTGACTCAATCACACACGTATCCGATATCACAACCACTACTTCCATGCAAACCGGTAATGTATTTGAATCATTTTAGCATTGACTTGACTCTTTCAACCCATTCAGACATCCATTTCAGCTTCATGACCCATACCCGGTGACCCGTAACGCGACCCATCAAGATTAATCCAACACTTGCTGATTAAAGGTTGGGTAGATCCATCACTAAAGAACATACATGGCATAGGGACCAGAACGTATGTGAAAGCTACAAAAAAAAAACATAGTTAATTTATGAGGGTACACTCACCCACATGATAACATCGGCCACAAGTATTTCTATCATATCTTCTTGTCATAAGCAGTTAACACCTATGAGAATCATAAGAAAAATCTACAACGGGTCACATGGGTTGGATGGGTCAAACGGGTCAAAAACTATCAAATTTTATCATTGCTGAGAAATTTGTGATTAGCAATAGGGCTTATCATTAACATAATCATTGTACAATCAACTATCCTCAATGATAGTTGCCTATATTCTACTTAATTCATACAACATGCAGAAATGTTCAATTCTAAGAGTTAGATTATTATTGTGATATATTAACAGATTTTATATGTACTAAATAAAATTGTAGAAAGAAGGGTCCATGGGTAACCTGATCTGACCCGTAGTTAGGAAGTAATTAACACAGTAAGTAAATCAATAAAATTTCAGTTATAAGTAGCTGACGATAAATGGATATAGTTAAAAAGAATATAGAAAACTAAAATGTAAAAGAAACAATAGTGAAAAAATGATACATTGGTTATTATTAAAAAAAATGGACAACAAAGCATTTGAGGTGAACCTCGCTTGTGCTTTAAATAACATGATTCAACCTATAGATCTGTTTTGACCCGTTGCCGAACTCGCATAACCCACCAATATTGCTATCTTTACTAATCTGTATGCAATATGCAGGTTATTGATTACTACAGCAAGAAGAATATTGTTGCAAATCTTCATGCAGAAAAACCACCACAAGAAGTCACAGTCGAGGTCATACAGAAGACGAATAAATGTTACAGATCTGTCCTGCACTTTCTGTGCTGCTGTAGACGACTAAACGAGCCACATTTTCACAGGTTGCAGATTTTCACAGGTTACAGATCTGTCCTGCACTTTCTTTGCTGCTGCAGATGAGTAACTGTTGTAGTCCCAATGAACCAAATGATTCAATGCTGAGTTAGAATTACACATTCAATTTTACCTGTAATTCAACATACTGACACAGCAGCATATCATAACATTCCTATTCTATATCCAAATCATAAAAGTTCATATTAATAATCAAATACCAAGTAAAATCCAAGTCATAAAAGTTCATATTAATAATCCAAGCCATAAAATTCAAGAAGTAAATGAAAGACGATTCAAGCGTCCTGCATCAAAACAAAGTAACAAAAGCAAAGCACAACCGAAACAAACTCGCAATAAATGTTTAGGAAATTAAAAATCAGAAAATAGAAATCTTCAAAGCTTCTCAGTTTTCGGAATCAAGAGACCTTCCTTCACAGCCATGCTATCTTCATTTGGTTTATAGACTTTTGGGGGTTTAGTAGCAGACATGGCAGAATCTTCATCACTTTCAAAAGCTTTATCTAGATTACGTTTGAACTCGTTATCCTTAAGCATCTTTGATTGAAGTTCTCCATCTTGCGAGGATGGCGTTTCCATGGCATTAGTCATGCGAGACATTGGTGTTCCGTTATCACCGGTATATGAAACAGAACCCTACAACATACGAATATTATGAATTGCATGTATTTCTAACATTCATGATTAATTATAATCTATAAAGCAAACGTAAAAAATAACGTTGGTTGGAATAGTATTCATTGATGAGAAGTTGGACAGAGCTTGTGTTTGAAAGTCCTCGTCAAAAGGCTAAAATAGATAAATTAAGGTGTTAGATTATATCGTTGTTAGTTGATTCAGAAACTTTGCAGTAATGGTTTGAAGGAGGAACCTTTTCAACATCAAATTTCTTGTCGAGTTGAGATAAAATTGATGGGTCATCTGTCAACTTGGACACTGAATAACTATCATAAATGTTTGACAAATTACCACTCGCTACTAAGATCTTGAAAGCAAACTTCTTGTTTAGTAAAACCTTTAATTCTTCAGGCATAGCTCCATCATTGGATAACTGTAAAATAAAAGTAAACAGTCACAAAAATTAATTGAATTGCATTTAAATTGATATAAAAACAATGGATTTTTTTGCATCATTAATATATCATCAATCGCAAGATACCTCTATGTTATTATCCAGTAATTGAGAGGCCGTAACATTAAGAAGCTTGACCATTTCACGTTCAAACAGTGTAAGTGAGACTGTACCAGTACAGTCTTGAACGCAAACTGAAAGTCGGATCCTGAAACAGTTATTCAATTGATATTAAAATAACGAAAATATTAAAAGAAAAAAATATACTAGAACTGTTACCGACCTTGGATTTGAGTAAACAACATCTTTATTGCAGCTCGGATCTTTGCATTCCAAGACTTGAATTTCGTCAAAACCATCAGATCCATCAGGTTTGTCCTTGAGAATCGTTTTTGTTGTCACCGCCTTGGCGCATTTTTTACAAGCATTGTAATACCAAGACCGTTCATCACGAAAAGCCTTTATGGTACCAAGAACGATAACAAACTTTCTCTGCATACACACACACATATATATATATAAAATGTTGAAAAAAATTATCAATGTGATTTTGTTTAAATATAAATGTTGGAAAAATTTATGAAACGTACCTCTTTAATAGCGCCTATTGCGCTAATAGTGCTGAAAGGAGTACCCGAAAGGTATTCATCAGATGGAGACACCACAATGGGAGAACTCAGCCCAGAATAGGTTAATGATGGTTCAGTAACGGAATTTTCAATAAAGTTGTCATCAAATTAGGGTTTTGTTAATTAAATAAACTCTATATGTCTAGTAAAAGTGAAATATTTTGTAAGTTAACTAACCTTTTTCTAAAAGAAATGATCTCTTCGATATCTGTATTTATGAACAGCCGAGTGACACTATACAAGTTTGAAAAGTAAAGAATCCCTAAAAAATGAACGAGTAATTTATGAAGTTAAAACAAAAATCTAAAAATATAGAATCAAATATAAGTTCATTATTTACTTTTAAAAAATGTAGAGATCTATATATATATAGACATAAATCTAAGATGTTATGATCATACCTCCAAAAAATTTATACTTTGCAAACTGAATTATGATGACCACATTTTTTGCTCCTTTGTTATTATTTTGAAAATCTACGATTTGGTCAGCATACTCATCAAACATCGTAGCATGAACTACATTGCCCCTGTTGAAAAACATATATAAAATTAAATTTAATACATTACATGATTAGTAATATGTAAATGAACATAAAGGCTCATACTCTAAATCCTTTAGCTGGAACGTAATTCTATTATCCCCCTTGACATTTCCAGTAGCTTTGTTGTAGTTGCGCGGAAAAGTTTGGATAACATAACCAATGACATCTAAAAAAATGTATAATAAAATGATTAAATGATATGAATGATATAAATAAAAAATAAAAGCAGTTAAAGGACCAACCGACTGCAACTTTAGGAACAACGTCATCCTCATCAGATGTCTCAATGAAAGAATCAAATGGACTAAAATGGAATCCATATTCAGAACCAACAGATCCGTTAAAGCTGGTAACAGTTGTCTTCTCGTTGAAAGTAAGCTTGACACCACTCTCCACATACTTCTATTTCTGTACTTTATTCTCAACCAGGCATGGGTTACGAATAACCAAGCACTGTTTTTCTTTAAGCAAATGCTCATAAGCTGCACAGATTTTGCCTAAGACAAAATCTTGTACTTTCGTGCCCTACAATGCAATGCGTTTAAAAAAAGTTAAAGTTTATACTTTTATCCCATTTGAACTAACTTTTGCCATGATAGAAAAAAAAATCATTTGTATGTATCACTACCAAGAAGGATGCACATAACTTACATCATCATCCTGCATGATCAAATCATAGCAGTAGACCTGTCTTGGATTGTTGAACATCGGTCTTGACCAGAGCCTCAAAATCCGAACTCTGATTGTGTAGTCGAGCATGTTAACATTCAAATCCTTTAGCAAAGTAAATGCTACTGGTTCCATTGGAGAAAAGATCTGCGAAACAATGATATATTGATACAATTAGAATAAATCAAAAACAAAAACTTGAATAGGGTGAGAGGAAAAGTTACATTTGGGTTTTTTCCTTTTGTGTTATTTTGATAGATGTGATGCTTGTGAATCCTAGAGGCTAATTTATATAGGTGAGGATTGTATATTTTTTTTGGTAACATTTTAATGTTTTAAAATAAGTTACCTTGTATAGGTATATTTTAAAAGGAAAACCGTAGATTTGGGTTGACAATAAATGTGATTGAAAGACGGGTCTGTAACATTAGTGTAACATTTTTATGTTTTTAGTTAACTTGTGTTGTTTGGAGATGTTATAAAAGGAAAACCGTGTAAAGGATCCGAGATTTTGGAAAGCCTATAAATGTGATTGTAACGTGATTTCAAAAGCTTATAAATGTGATTTGGAAATCTTATAAAAGGAAAACCCGAGATTTGGCTGGACAATAAATGTGATTGAAAATCATATTTAAATGTGACGGCCCAATTAATGGAAATTAGGCGAGATTTGGAAACGATTTATTGTATTGTGAGTGGCAAATTGTTGGTAAGGAAAGATTTTTAAAATTTTCAGTGTTTGTTCTTGAGTTATTGTATTGTGAGTCGCTAATTGTTGGCAATGATTTATTGTATTATGACTACCAAATTATGTATTTGGTAAGATTTATTATATTGTAATTGGGGATTGTATTGTTATACACTTTAGAGTTAAATAAGTGTTGGCCATTTTCAAATCCTAGGTTATTGTACATTTGCACATAATCTTGCTACTAAAATGCAACTTTTAGTAGGTTTGCTAGAGATAAGATTAAGGATTCTAAAATATTTATCGATATTAAATGTGAGGAGTTTTTTATGGAGCCGAAATATGGAAAGTTGACTTTTTCTGATATAGGTGTGGAAATTTTTATTAAGGTAACGGTATTAATGTTTTGATTTGATATTATTTGGATGCATTACTCCTAATGATCTGACTTTTAAAAAAAATAATGTAATTTAAGAAAACATCATTTTAGAAAAAACTAATGTAATTTAACAAAACATCATTTTAGAAAAAATTAGTGAGAAATTGTTGTGACATGCTTTTTAAGAAAACTATGGTTTCCACCACGATAAAAGTTTTGACAACATCAATAGCATATTTCATGCAGAGGTTTAGACAGATGAGTTTAATTTCAAATCAGGCATTGGTCTTTATATCCCCTAGCTTGACTCACCCATATGCATGCAAGGACTTATAAATTAAAAAAAAAACAGAGAGAGAAGTATGTACCAAATAGCCGAATGAACGCTCAAACAGG
Source organism: Ambrosia trifida (assembly GCA_028751855.1). NCBI lineage: Eukaryota > Viridiplantae > Streptophyta > Magnoliopsida > Asterales > Asteraceae > Ambrosia > Ambrosia trifida. The sequence goes on from CM054124.1 coordinate 114,637,038, forward strand.
AATAACGCGACTTATGGCCAGTTTGGCCCACTCAGCAGCTTCCTTAATCAAATGATCCTCTGAGGATAAACATTCATTCAAGAACCTTTGCTTGAAAGAGATTGCTGAATTAATGCCCCGGCATTACTTCCAAGAGTATCAGCCAGATCTCCAAGCACGCCAATAGCAGTTTTCATCACCGATTCATCCCTAAAGAAGCAAAATAAAATCAATACAAAAAACAAAAAAATAGCCCTTTAATAGTAGTATGTCAGATGTAAAAAAATTACTCACATGTATTTCTCCATATAAATCAGATCTAGAAACTGGACATATGCGGGATGTAAGGAATTAGCAGCTGAGTTTTAGGAGAGTTATTAAAACCCTGAAAAATCCTGGAATATGCTTCTTGTATGCCGTTTCTCATCTTTTGTGATTAAAGATTTGGAAATTAGATAAAAAAATGCTCACTAATAAATCTTGAATGGGTGTCGATCAAAGATTCAAAATTTATAGATCTGCATGAAAGAATCAAGAAAAATTAAAAGATGGGTATTAATATAAGATAAAAAGAGACATTAATCATTATTCAAAATAACAAACAATTGGGTTCTTTGGTTACTACACAATAACAATAACAATCATAATCACGAATTAACTAAATAGAGAATACATCACCAAATATGAAATACGAATTGTGATACAAACACTTCCTTAAATTATAGAACAGTGTTATTAGTCCCTTGTATTGATCGATTAACAAACTATGATTCTACGAAACAGTGACTTTACCTAAGCTTGCATCAAAACAATTAAACTAATTACAGGTTGAGCAATTCTAAACACACCAATAATCAGATCCGAAGTAAATAACAACGGATGAAGAATGAAACATGGTTGATTTTAACAAAAGAAAACAAATCAAGCTAGAATCAAAATACCTCATACTGGTGGGTTAAACCTAAAAGCCAATCGACCAACCACTAGAAAAACAACGTCTGTCGTCTTCATCGTAAACCCAATAATACTTGTACCTCTTTCCGTCGCTCTGCACGTGTGCCACAAATGAACACCGAGGCTGATGCACTTAAAGGATGCTTTGAATGACCCTGATAGATGAACAAAGGAATGGTGAAGAACAAAAAAGTTTAATGTAAATTAAGATCCCTAACAATGTATAAAACCAACGATTGTTGGAGAAAGTAATAGGATAGTAGATATTAAAATGGTGGAATAACCTACCGGTACCTTCAATCTCTGAAAGGCAGAAAATTGCAAAGTCTTGATTGGGGGCGCTAGGGTTTGCAGGTGAATTGAGAACATAGAATTGAAAGTGATGCAGTTAGAACAAATAATCAAATATGAAAAATGAACTAATCAGTGAAAGAAACCTTACCTTGCTGAAATTTAGAGATCGAATAATAAGAATGTTAAGGAAAGTGATTAGATAGTGACGGCAATAAAAGATGAGGGTTATTAGGGTAGAAGAGAATAAGAAAGTGGGGGGGGGGGGGAATGAAAGTGGGTTGTGTATTCATCCATCCAATGCCACGTGTAAAAAAAAAGGGGGGGAAATGCAAAGGAAAGGTCTTAAGATAGGGACATGTGGCAAAAATTATTTTGCTTTATTATATTTTATAGATTATAGATATAGATTATAGATTATAGATAACACAAGTTTTAATTAAAACGACTCACCTAAAAACTACACACGCACGGCAAGTGTACCGGTCGCAAAGCAGTAAACAGATAAGACCGAGTATCGAACCCAAAGACGCGAATGCAACTCTAGATCACAACTTCTACCGAATACTAGCCTAAATAAATAGATACTTAAATGGGGGGTTAAACTAATAATTATAAACTTAGAAGGAACTAAATATAAACAAAATAACCTCAACTGCTTATAGGAACTTGGAGAAATCAGATAGGAAGAAGGCTGGTTACTTAGGTAAAATCCCTAGACACTAGCAATAAATCCTGAATCTGGTAATTAACTTGAGACCCTATTCTTACCTAATAAACCTCCTGTCAAGGATGGCTCACTAGACTTAAGGCGGGACAAGTGTAGAAATGCTAAGATGGATCTGGATCGCCCTAGCGTACCAAAATCCCACAGAAATCAGATTAAAACCTCTCCTAGATTAAAACCCTCAAACTATGAAGCAAACTTAAACTCTACTGAAGAAAACCTAGGAAAACTCTAAACACAGACAAGTAGCGACTCCCGCCCTAGCGCTTGCCAACTACCGAACAATGCCTAGTTAGTTACCTAGCAAACTCGAGTTAGATTTTTCACCCTCAAGAATGGACTGCACGTCTTAGTTAATTTATTATATTAGTTTGCTATACTTGTGTCGTACTCCAACTTCAAATACTAGTACGCTAACCTAAGTTGACGAACTAGATTGATTTCTAGACCTAGGGGGTATCTCTACATGCCTAGCTCCACAAAACCAATAAACAAACTTCAAATAAAATCAACACCAACACACATATATCAAATCCAACAATAAAATTAAAATACTGTAATTCTACACATCAAAATTAAAAACCAAAAATCCTTAAATACTGCATAAGACGTGTCTAGTTCATAAACCTAAGCAACCATAAAAGTCTAGTTCATAGTTATAATCAGAAACATAAATTCAAAGTCTATGAAAAACAATTTCATCATGTCTCTAAATGATTAAAACGAATAAAACAAACCCCCAGGCTTTCAAATAATATTCTTTAGTGCACCCCGGACCTTCTTCCCCTCAAAAGCTATTATGGTCGATCAGCTCTTCTTCGCATCAATATGGTTGTCCAAGTCTCATGAAAGTGGCTGCTGTGTTCGTAGAATAATGTTCCTCCCCAATAATTATCGCCACCATTGACATTATATATGAAACCTATTTTGTTATGTTTTTGTGGGCTTTGGGAATGTGACCCAAGGTCACGGTTTTTTTTTTCTTATTATTATTATTATCTATACATATAATATTTTGGAGCAATTTTGGACACTTGGCAATCATTTACCCCCCTAGCAATTATCTCTCCTCCACATGGCACCTTTAGAGAATTAATAAAATTTTCTTTTTTTTTAAATCAAAAATCATTATAATTAATTAATATGTTGACTTTTGGAGGAGACAATTCTCATTTATCACAATTATTAACTTTCTTAATTTTAAAAGAATTCTTCCCTTATACTCTTCCTTTACAAAACTTTCTTCCCTTACAAAATTTAGATGATTAAATAATCAGATGGAACATAACCTGTATCTCAAATTCGTGTCATCATCCTCTCCATTTCCACAAACCCTAATCAGGCGATCGTTCGAATCAACCATTCTTTTACCGTGTTCTTCATCTTCAATCCAAGGTTTTATCTCTTCCATTCTTTATTAATCAAATCGTTCTTCATGTCAATGTTTTCTCTTTATTTTTTTTGTGTTTTTTCCAGATTTCTTTGTCGATTAAGGTATGTTGTCTCTGTTTTGACTGATTTCAATTATTTATATACTTGATTTTGTATTGATGTTCTTGGTTTTACTGATTGTTCTTGGTTTTTTGTTTATTATTGTTCAGTCATGTTAATTGTTTTGATTTTGTATTGATGTTTTAGGGTTTATATTTTAGCTTTCGATTTAGGGGTTTTTAGGGTTCGACTGATAAGATTAAGTTTTGATTGATTGTTCTTTATTTTTTGATGGATTATTATTAAGACTGATTAGGGTTAATGAGTGATTAGTGTTCGACTGATAAGACTAATGTTTATGTGTTAGGTTTCGAATTAGGGTTAATGTTTTAGGTTTCGGTTTAGGGTTAAATTGATGTTTAAAAAAACCTACGAATGGATTGTTATGATTTAGCCACATGGCACTTTGTGAGAATTAATAAAATTTTCTCTTTTTTTAAATCAATAATCATTCAATTACTTTTGGTCAAAATCATTTACTAATATTATTATTAACTTTCCTAAAACCTTGCTCAATCATAATTTATAAGAATTTTTAGTTTTTTTTAAATCAAAAATCATTAATTACTTTGGTCAAAATCGGTCAATAATATTAAATACGTATTTAAAAATAAAAATCAATAAAATGCTTCATTTTCTCTTTAAGGTTTGATTTATTAAGACTGATTAGTGGTTTAAGTGTTAGATTTCGAATTATGTTTAATGTTTAAGGTTACGATTTATGGTTAAATTGATGTTTTAAGAAAGCTACGAATGGATTATTATGCTTTTATGTTTCAGTTTAGGGGTTTATGAATTAGGTATCGATTTAGGGATTTTTTTTTTTTTTTTTGTTCAATTGATGTTTTAAGGTTTATGTTTTTCAAAAAACAAGGTTTGTTCAGGCTTTCTAATGTGGTTAGAGGTGACGGTAATTAGGTGGTTTAGTTTATTACGTTATTTTGGTAGGATGAAAACTTTTGGTGGGTAACATTTGACTAAAATGGTTTGTGGTTTGTACTGACCAACTTTTGCACGTTTACTACTCATGTGGTAATTCGTGAATTTTGGGGTTTTTTTATGTTTAGAATCACTAATATTTTGGGTTATTCTTATTAGTTAAAAACACTATATTTTGCATATTATGTTATGGATATTAGTGGTATATATTAATGTTATTTTGTTGTTTAGGAACTAAGATAGTAAACATAGTTGATAAGGGTTTCTTTTTAAAAAAAAAACTGTTTTTAAAACAATAATGTTATTTTTTTAGTAAATGGTTTGACCTTTCTTAAAAATTCATTGTAATCTCTTATTAATAACAGTTTTTGTAATTATGGAAATAATTTAATTTTTAACAACCAACCGTGATATTTAATATTATTGATAAAACATTAATTCTTATTTTCGGTTAGTAAATGGTTTGACTTTTTTAAAAATCAAATTAATTTCTTATTAATGTCAATGTTTGTAATTATGGAAATAATTTATGTTGTACACAACCATCTGTGATTTTTTTTTAAAAAAATTCCTTTTGAAAACAATAATTGTTTTTTTCGGTTAGTATATGGTTTGACTTTTTTTTAAAAATTCATATTAATTTCTTATTAATGCCATTTTTTTAATTATGGAATAATATTTTATGTTTTACAAACCATACTTGACAAACAATCAAAAGTAATTTTTTGGTAAATTGAAATCGTGCAATTTTAGCAAACAAAAAATCAAGGTTTGACTTTGTTTTTTAAAATTCAAACACAATCTTTGAATGCAAAACAGATTCAGTTTTTTTTTACTTCTAACAATTTCTGAGTTTTTATTAACTGTAATATTTTAAATTTTTTTCAACAGAAAAAATAACAATTACTAAACCCAATCAAACAAATTTAACAAACAATTAAAATAAATTTGGTAGATTGCCATCTTTAAATTTTAGAAACAAACATTCAAATTTTAGAAATAAACAATTAACCTGTTTTTTGGTAAATTTAAAACATTGAAAGATTGAAATTAACCATGCAATAATTTTTTTTAAACATTAATTTGTAGTTTTTTTGTTTATAAATTTAACATTTTAGTTAATTATTTTTTTTTGATACTTTTAGCAATGTTTGACTTCTTTAACCACCTTAATTGTTTGACACGGTTTGACTTTTTTTAGTCAATAGATAGTAACAAACAATAAATTATATTTAAAAAATATACCTATACAACTTAAAAATCTACGGATTATATATGTTTATGTTTATTTTAGGTATATTGAAATCTTTACATTTTATACCTATACATTTTAAAAATCGTCTATAATTTAAATAAAAAAATCGAATTTTTAATTATAGCAACATTTTAATCTAAATTAATTATAGCAACATTTTAAGCTAAATTAATTTTGATTTCCATTTTATATTACTTGTGTTTTTTCATTTAACTTATGGTTTTTTTTAAGGTAATGACAAAGGAACACTGTTATCTAATATATCTAACGGTAAACGAATTTCATATATTTTACATCTTTATTTATATGCTAATGGTATTATGCAAGTAATTTATTTTTCTTCACAGTCTCTCGAATGAAGAAAAAATTAAGAATGCGGTCGAGTGTCGCAAATTTAGAAAATTACAACTAGATGCCAAGAGATGCAAGGTCAATAATTCTACAAATGATGGAATACAAAATGTACCACCAAGTGGAGTATTTAACTGCGACTCCATTGAATCTTCACACCGTTTCAATGTGTCTAAAGATGTGGTGTATAAAGAAATATTTAGTGATATTTGAATACAATGTGTATTGGTTTCTTTTAAATCTTCATAAAATATTTCTGCTACATTTTTTATATGTTTTACCCCTCAAAATAATTGTACGTTGGTGAACCGCGTGTAACGCGGGCAAAGATCTAGTTACTATTATAGTATTTATAACTCGGTGCTCTAGATTTGGGTTGTCTTGACTTGACCAAAGTTGCTCGTTTACGCTCCAACGTTCATTCGAACACCTACCAAAATATAAAATAAAAATAAAAATAAATACATGAGTACTAAAAATGACCCAAAGCTAATAAAAAACTACAAAACCTATACAAAATAAAATAGGCTAATACAAGCCTAAAACTAATAAAAGTACTATCTAAACGACTCGAAAACTATACAAACTTTACACTAAAAATATATGTATTTTACGCTACATCACCTTTCAAATAACTATGCGCATAAATTCTGTACCTTGCTATCTTATGTTTTAATTTTTTTATTCTCAAGCGAGTTATAAAAATAATATTTAATTTTGTTTTTACATGAAATTTGAACCAAGTAAAAAATTATAATATCACTAGGCATGTTTCCAAAAATTTGGTTTATGTTTTAAAAACGAAGGTAGAAATGTTTTTTTTTTCTTGCACATCCATCATTGGTGTATTCTTCGAAGGTAGATTTTTTTACGTTTATTTTTGGAATAATGGAAATAAATAATCCCAAATAATGACTATTGGTCGATAACGGTCCCAACTATGAAAATTACCAATAGTGGTCCCAACTTTCGACATATTGGAATATAATGGACCCAAACTAACGGAGGTCTAACTCCGTTAGTGTGATGCTGACGTGGCATCCTAGGTGGTAAAATGATCCTACGTGGCATCTGATGTGGCATCCTAGGTGGCAAAATGATCCTACGTGGCATCCTACATGGCATCCTACGTGGCATGCCACGTCAGCACCACACTAACGCCGTTAGTTTGGGTCTATTATATTCCAATATGTCGAAAGTTGGGACCACTATTGGTAATTTTCGTAGTTGGGACTGTTATTGGCCAATCGTCAATAGTTGGGATTATTTATTTCCATTATTCCTTTATTTTTTGCACAGCCATCGTTGGTATATCGTTCCAGATTGCTGATTTTCTTGCAGCCTTCAAATCATTGACACCCACAAATAATTTAACAAGCTCATAGCTTTTCAAATGGTGGTCGATTTTGAAGAATAAGATTGGACAAAAACAATGCATTTATCACATATATAGGAATAAAAAGAAGACAATTACTTTATTTTTTTGAAAAAATAATAATTGAACAGGATGATAAAAATTGGAAGCGTTAAATAAGAACTGAAAAAATTTAAGCGTCTATATATACACATGCAAAAATAAAAATAAAATAAACACAAGGGTGGAATTTGACAACTTTTAAACTCTTTTTTTTATTGGGAGTGTATTTAGTAAAAAAAGGAGTGCATTTAGAGAACCCCTTGTTATTTCCTGAAAAGATGTTTGGAAAATATTTTGTCATGAATTATTATTATTATTATTATTATTATTATTATTATTATTATTATTATTATTATTATTATTATTATTATTATTATTATTATTATTATTATTATTATTTAATACTGTGTAGAGCCTTGCCTTCTTGAGGTGCCAGGTTCAATCATTGATCCCACCGGGTTTTACTAATTTTCCATTGTCGTACCTTCAGGCGAGTGAGGGTCGGATTTTTCCCGAAACTGGTGGCTTGGTGGGTTTCGTCTACTCAGCGCTACATGTGGGCGGGCACCTAAGATGCGTCTTCTCTTCACCCAAGGGCGTAAGAGATGTTTTTGTAAACAGTGGCGAAGCTTGGTTTTGTAATCGGCGGGGGCCGAACTCAATTTTTTTATCCGTAGTGGAAAATCGGTGGGGCCGGACTCAATTTACCTACGAAAATCGTGAATTTTCACTGCTGCGACAAAAAACAGGGGGGTAAGGGCCACCCCTGGCCCAAGTATCCTTCGCCTCTGTTTGTAACCAATTCATGTGTATCTTGGATTGTTAGGACATCGTTTGTTGGCCGTTAAAAAAAACTTGTTATAAAGTTTTTTATTTCCTGAAAAGATGTTTGGAAAATATAACGTTACTTTAATGAAGTTTTTTAATATAGGTTTTAATTAATTACATTCCTTTGATTGGAGTTTGTGATTGAGAGAGGGTACGGAAATCGCGCCACCTATTCATACCTCGTAGGGAATATTTGCGCCGTTAAAAATAACGGTTATTATGATGGCTTTTGACCCACCGACACTTACGTTAGTGGAGCACATTCCGGTAACGGGAATCTAGCGAAGTTAACGTTTTCCGGCGTTTTTTAACGACGATGCTCCGTTATGTCGGCTTCTTGGTCGCAATTATTAAACCCATGTGATGCCATCCTTTTATTTTTATTTGGTGTAGGACCCACGACCAACCACAACGTCGTCAACTACTCTTCAACCAATCACGTGCTAGTGTCACGTGACACATCTACTCTTTGTTTTTATTTTTTGTTATTTGGAAATTTAGATCGTAATTGAAGTTGAAGTTGCAATATGCCAATATGTCGTCTTCGACAACTTTGACATTTGTCAAAATATATGATTAAAAAACTTGCTCTAAGATCGAAACACCATGATTCATAAAATATGATGCCCTAATTCACAAAGACAGTAAGCTTTGATAGAACCAAGAATTTTTTTCAATGATGTCATTATTTTAGATATATACCCGGGTTGTTCAAAACTAAATAATGGCTAAAAAAACTAATGAAGAACACAACTAAATATGAAGATGACCTCGTTAAATGTTGGAAATTTGGTGAAAATGCTATTTTCACAAATATAGGAAAACGAGTTTTTCCTAACTTTGGACTGAAATATATATTTGAAACAGAGGTTTAATCATATATTTCTTTGTGGGTTTATGTTCTATGTTGTGAGAGCTTCGCAACGAACCAAACCACGTCCAAAACGGAGCTAAGATGAATTAGATATCGATGCTCAAAGATTGGTGATTGAAGCACTTGATGCTGAAATGAAACAAGATGGAACTTGTCCCACATAGGAAGAGTGAAGATACCATGAGTGGTATATAAGAAGGAACACTCCTTCCTTATTGTTTCATAGGAGCTCACACTGTGGAACTCGCGAAGGGTGCGGAGCACCCCAACTCGCACACGCACTCGCACACGCGCGTGGCGTGGGCGATGGGCGCAATGTGGCGCTTTGATGGCGCACTTCGCACACACGCATCACCGCGAGCCGCTTGAGAGCCGCCTTAGTATTTTTGAAAGCAGGTTCGAGGTACAGAGGTTGGTGACGGCGCGCGAGTACGAGCAGATAACCAGGTTGCGCCCTGGTCTGCGCGGCTGCTTCCGCGCAGGCGCTCGGAGTGACGAGTCGTTCCGCTGACGTAGAACGTAAAGTTCAGCGCAGATACTGATCTGGTCCGCTGACGTAGAACGAGAAGTTACGTTGTGCGCATGCGCGCAGATGGACGCGCGCGCAAGCTCCTCAGCAGTTCAGTAACAGCTCAGCAGTGTAACTGTCTGGTCAAGCAGTTTCGTCTGAAACTTTAAGAACGTAATAAATGCCATTGAAGACGTTCAATGACATTTATTTTTCGTTTTTAATGCATTCCGAAACTGACTCTTTCTGGACTCCTATAAATACCAAGGAGAGCCTTGGTTGAAGACACACCTTGACACACTGTCTGAATATTCACCAATTCTCCTCTCCAACTTTCTGTTCGATCTAATCTTCTTGTTTCAGGTACATTTCGGGTCAGAGCTAACTCCGGCAGCACTCTAGCTGTTCCGGCTGTTGTACCCTGGGAAACAAAACGAGTTCTTGTTAATAGACTCGGAATTTGTTTTAAGGGCCCCGTGTTCAACACGATCCTCAGCCTTCAAGTTTTTCTGCTTCTACTCTTTTCTTGCATTTATTTATTTCAGTTGTAATTGTATTGTATTTCTGCTTTCTATTTCTGTGTAATCGTAATTAAAGTTCTGTTTTATTTAAATTTATACGAGCGGTTCCTACATTAAACGCCATGTCAGCAACACAGACTTTCTTTTATAATATATAGATATAGATGATTTAAAGTTGACTTTAACTAATCTAATGTTTCACGACATAATGTGTGGTTTTGATAAGCATGCTACGGAAATAAACATACAAAAAAGTTGTTGAATGGAAATATTTCATATCTATATCTAGATCGAATATAGATAATTCTAGATTTACTAAAATAAGATTCATGTAAAGTATAAGTATGTTGAAAACCAAAATCTTAATGTATAGTTTTAGATTAAGAATACTCGTATCTAGGGTGAGTTGTACATGATGTGGTTCAGTTTTACCACAAAGTTCCGGTAATTAAAATTGCGTAACGGATTGGTTATTTCAGTTATTTGTTACACACACGCAAAGGTTGTGTTCATCGATTGACCACTAGGTGATAACTAAAATATAGAGTAAAGATCAAATACATATAGTTTTTTTGTAAGAACTGTGAGAATCAAAGGGGGTAAAAAAAATTTATTTTTTTTTTTAGAATTTTTTTTTCCCATGTGCTTAAACATTCTTTCTAGATGAATAATACAAAAAAAAATTAAAAAAAAAAAAATTTTTAGTGTAATTACGTCATTAAGGTAAATACATTAGTTTACACTAGAGTAATTATGTAATTACTCTACACGTAATTACTCTACACCAAATATTTTTTTTTTTTTTTTTTTAGTTTTCAATACTATAATACATGTTTAACAATATGGGAAAAAAAAATTTTGAAAAAAAAAATAAAAAAAAAAATACTCTCCTTTGATTCTCACAGTTCTTACCAAAAAAGCTATTTGTACCGGATCTTTACTCCTAAAATATAATGGTGCGGACATAAGTAGATAAATAATAATCATGGTAGCTAGGTGTTAAATATATATGTTTTGACATGCAAAAACTGTAATATTCTTTTTTCATACCATAAAATGTACAGTACCAAAACATCATATTAATTAGTATGGAACAATCGTGCAAACATCATCAATTTGTTGAGACACTTTTCGTCTCTACAATAATTACATTAAAAGGTAAATGGTGTACAAATCCCACTGTATGTATATATTTTCTACCATGAAAGAAAAACATCCAATATAATTAGTGTATCGATTTAGTATCGCGTACAAGCAAAGATTTTAAACTTCAATCATCGTAACGAGATGTTTTACATGTAGAGCTATGGACTTAGTTTTGTCAAGTAGTTTCTATTTTAAAACTTTAGTTACCTATAATCTCAAGTCTAAATCGTTTGTTCGGCCCTTGCTTATTGCTCTACTCCCATGTGTCATGTGCTAGACATCAACCAAACATTAGGTGTTTAGTGGGCCAAAATTATGGTTAATTATAAATATATCATTTTTGCTTTTATATATATATATATATTTATTTATGTATACGCGTGTTAGGATATAAAATTTGTTAATTTAAACTAATATATTTGTCCTGGTTGAACTTAAAAAATAATAATAATAATAATTGCATGTCAATTTTTATATAAAGCACCTAGCAAGACACATTGAATACCTCTACTTACGATAATAAGCCCAAAGAAAAACTTTACTCACTTAATTATAGTGTCTCAAACTTATTAAAATGAAATTGATTGTTAAAAAGAGAGAAGACATTTCAAGACAATATGATTGTGCTCTGGGTGATCCCATGGAGTTAGTTTTCCGTTACAAGGGAGGAGGTATTAATGATGAGAATGCTGGAATGAAAATGATGAGCTATAATCAAAGCATGTTGGTTATGTTTTATGATCAACAATTGTTCAAGTTTAGTCTCTTTTAACATGTAAACATCCTAGTGTAGTTTTAACCTATGTTATCAAAGTCCATTTAGGTGCGGCTCTAGGCCCACTTTTCAGGTCTAGCGTAAGCCTTCTCGTTTTGCTTTAAAAGCCCTACTTTCAGGCTCCCATGCACATTTTTCATGCTAAGTTCCGACAGAATTCCAGCCAACAATTGTTTGAACAGGCATGAAACAGTTACACCAACCAGTAGCGGATTTAGAAAATAAAACAAAGGGTAACATTTTATAAAAATTATTTTTAGGGATAACAAAAAATTTGTTTTAGGGGTAACATTTTATAAAAATATTTGTAAAAAACAAATTTTTTCCACTTCGCCAGGATAATCGAGGGGTAACAGACGTCCCCCTGGTCTTTAGCTATATCCGCCCCTAACACCAACCCTAAACAAGTCTATAATCAACCTAACTAACCAAAACGAATCCTAAAACATGTTTAAAACTCCTAAAAATGTATTTTAATACCGTGTGTCACGCTTAAAAAAACCTCTAATTTTTTAAGCACCTTGCACTGAGGCCAGGACTCACCCTTGGCGCCTTGAGTGCACCTTGCACCTTTAACAACTATGGTTTTAACCATTTTTTGATCAAATTTCTTAGTAATTGTTTAAATGTTTTAAGTTTTCACGCCAACGGTATTTTCACGATTAGATTAGTTAAACTTTTGTTTGACTCGAGCAAAGATTTATTGGCATCTTTAGGTTGAAGTGGGCTCCTGGGGTACTAGAAAAAAAAATGTAATATTTTGATTTGGCGGGCTGAGAGAATAAACGTGGCTTTGAATAATGTGAATTGTGCTCTTCGTTACTTTGCTGATGAGACTTCAATGCACCTCTTCTCGGCTTGTGAGAAGATGGCGCAGGATCGACCCGTTGCACACTTTTGATGTGAGGGACTTGTTGACAGTGCACAAGAAAATTCGGGCAAGCAAACAAGGAAGAATAGTGATCCACGACATTATTATTACTACATGCTAGGCAATTTAAAAAGCCATAAATGATATGTTTTTAATGGGAAAGATCCTAAGGTTAGAGACATAGTTGGTAACATCAAGTCGATGTCGTTTTTGTGGTGAAGTCATTTACTCATTGGCATCTTACTAGTTAATTAGAGTCTTATGTTATTGTATAATTAAAACATTAGGGATTGTTTTGTTTTGTTTTGTTGATTAAATGTTTAATCTTTAAGAGATTTCAATGGTTAAGAGACTCTGAATGATTAAGTACTGAATGGTTCAGCTTTTAATCAATCTATTTAGAACATTTTTTTAAGTTGAAACAAACAGTTTAAATGTTAAATTATGATTCAAAGTAAAAGTAGTGTACCAAACATGTCCTAAAACAGGAAAAAAGAAAGAAAACTAACGTGGGAAAGGCCGAAATTTGCGGGACTAAAGTGGGTGGAAGGAAGAACATTACAGGGTCAAACATATCAGCTTTTGACCTCGTCTCTATTCTCGATGGTTTATCGATTTAATTAAACTAATAAATCCATTATCCATATAAAAATAAAAATATTAAATCTTTATGATAGATCATTTTAATTAACTTTAAATGATAAAAGCTTAATGCTAATTAATCAAGGGTGGTGATATTTAAACCCCCCAGCTTCTATTTAAACCCCCCAGAAGCGTCTCGCTTAGGCCTAAGCGAGGCGCCTGGGTGCTGAAGTCGAGGAGGTCTGACCCTCGTACTGACCTCCTCGACTTCAGCACCCAGGCGCCTCGCTTAGGCCTAAGCGAGGCGCTTGGAGGGGGTAATTTATTTTGGTAGTTTTTTGGTGTTTTGAGTTGTTTTTTTTTTTTTAATTTAATAATTATAAAAAGTTAAATTAGGTGTTATAACCCTCAACATTGTCAATGACTTAAACTTGACATCATCAAAGGATATGTGTAAATTAGGTGTTATTATCTCTTCTCTTATTCTCTGTTTCTCTAGTTCTCGATGGATTATTGCTCTCATATCATGGATCAGAGAGATTTAAGCTAATTAAACTCATATCTCAAGCCGGTGCAAGTTATGTTGTAGCATCCTTGATCATCTTCTTGTAATTACTTTTCAGTTGTTATCCGAGAGATAGCGGTCAACGATGAAGACAACCTGAAAACAACCGGATACCATGGATCAGAGAGATTCAAGCTAATTAAACTCATATCTCAAGCCGGTGCAAGTTATGTTGTAGCATCCTTGATCATCTTCTTGTAATTACTTTTCAGTTGTTATCCGAGAGATAGCGGTCAACGATGAAGACAACCTGAAAACAACCGGATACCATGGATCAGAGAGATTCAAGCTAATTAAACTCATATCTCAAGCCGGTGCAAGTTATGTTGTAGCAGTCAAGGTAGATCGTGGAAATCAATTACAGTTATTTGGAATGTTTCTGATCATTACAGTAACGAAATCATTCTCACATGAATATCCTTTGAAATCAATGGGAAGATAGATAAACAATCCTCATCCACAATGTTCTTACCTATAGCTACCAACGATGATTGCCAGTGAGATTGATAACTGGACAGGTTAGCCAGGTGTTTGTCAAAAAGGTAGAGCACACCACTAGAGCAAAAAGTTGTGTGTATTAGCAAAAAGTTGTCAAAAAACCTGCGTAAAGGACTAAAGCCACATATCTTGCCATTAATACCAACTGAATTTTACTTGCTTGCATGAAAAGTTCATTGTACGATGTCTTTTTCAGAGGACCTCGACTCTTGAGATGTTGCAGGTGTTTGAAAAGTTTGAACTGAAATTGAACTTTTCATGCAAGCAAGTAAAATTCAGTTGTTTTACTAATTTCATAGTCTTGATACTTTTAACAATCGGATCGGCGCTAAACAATAGAAAGTAATTACAAATATTGCAAGACGGTCACTATTCATATATAAAGAACATTAATCGGTTTCATCTTTGTTTTATTGAGTTCAACTTTCCATGATCTACCTTTATCATCTCAGAGAGATATCTGTCAAACGATGGAAGGGAACCCGAAACAATAAAAAGTAATTACAAAGAAGATGATCAAAGATGCTACAACATAACTTGCACCGGCTTGAGATATGAGTTTAGTTAGCTTGAATCTCTCTGATCCATGGTATCTGGTTGTTTTCAGGTTGTCTTCATCGTTGACCGCTATCTCTCGGATAACAACTGAAAAGTTGTCTCATTAATTCCAATTCCAATTCCAATTCCACCGGTGCAATCAGAATCTAAAGAGAAGCTATCATCTCAGAGAGATATCTGTCAACGATGATGGCGCAGAGATTAGCGGTAACTTTAAATTTTGAATGATCGTCGGTTTGCTCTCTATATACCAATCAACAGTAGCGATCAGAGAAAGATTTAGTTGAAAGTGGATACAATGGATCAGAGAGATTTAAGCTAATTAAACTCATATCTCAAGCCGGTGCAAGTTATGAAATGACACATGCAGAATGTAATGTCATGCACAAATGTGATTTGTATTAATGGCAAAGTGATTTGTAAGGGAAGAAGAAGAGAATGTTATATATGTTTACCTTCCCATGGAAACTCTGAAGACCCTTAACGGAGGTTTGCTAGAGGGTCATTGGTCTTCAGAGTTTCCAACCCCTAATACATTCATCAAAGGATATTCATGTGAGAATGATTTTGTACAAGATTCCTATGCAAGCAAGTCAAATTCAGTTGTTAGACCAACTTGAGATATGAGTTTAATTAGCTTAAATCTCTCTGATCCATGATATGAGAGCATAAGAGAAGAGATAATAACATATGAGCTTCAACATAACTTGCACCGGATGATTGCCAATGAGATTGATAACTGGACAGGTTAGCCAGGTGTTTGTCAAAAAGGTAGAGCACACCACTAGAGCAAAAAGTTGTGTGTATGAATAGTGACCCTCTGGAAAACCTGCCATTAATCGGTTTTATTTAGCGTAAAAAGTTCATTGTACATATACCTCCTTATTTAAAAACAAATCACATCATTGTAGAGGTTACTAGGTTACTCATTACCGTTGGACGTTGAAGGTAAACATGGACAGTGAGAAGTGAGATTGATAACTTCTTTATGGAAGTTGCTAAAATAGTTAAACAAAAGCTGAAATTGAACAGTTATTTGGCAACATACTTGAAATCAAATGGGAAGATAAACAATCCTCATCCACAATGTAACAACCGGCAAAATTAAGGTAATTCCGTACTAATTAATTAAACGCGATTAACGTAATTAACCGTAATTATGTGCTGAATATTTAATTGAGGCCTTAGAAAGATAGGAATTCCCAAATAATGCATAGGAATGCATGAGTTTAATAGCAAAGCATGATAGGATCGTACGCAGACAAAACTATCCGGTATGGACACTGGCAATTACCCGGTAAAACTGAAATAAGCGAAACGAACACCGGACACCCGGAATATAAAATAAATAATATTTTCACAAAATATTATGAGTTTTGGAAACCCAAAGCCATACGTAAAAGCTTAAAGCACGAATCTCCCGATAACGAATAAAGTGCGCGTACCGCACCCGATACGCGCGTAACACGTAAATTCACCCGACGGAAACCGAAATAAATTATCAGTAATTAAACTGGACATAATTTTATAAATATTAACGGTATTTTAATATCGAGAGAAAACGCGACGAAAATTTGAGGAATACCCGGGCGGTACCCGAAAGGAACTAACTTAAACTTAATATAGAGAGATAATTAGCAAAGTGGACCCCACCAAGTACCCCATAGGGGCCGGCCATGGGCCCACTTGGGTGAGAGATTGTGTGGGATAGCTTCTTAATCCTTCCATATTATTGTTAATCATGAGGATGCATGTAATAAGATTGGACGAGAGAATTAACCCAATCATTTCTTCTCCTCTCTCTCTTAAACTCGGCCAAACACCCTCCTAAATCCCCCAAAGATTTCATTTGTAATCTTACTAAATCCTTCCATATCTTCCATAATCTAGCTAAGATATTGAGTGATCTTGGAGATTTGAAAGAAGATTATATAGATACATACATACACCCACTTGAAGCAAAACACAAAAATTTCTTCTCCTCTTTTCTTCTTGGCCGTGGGTTTACACCCCTACATTAACAATTCTCTTTCAATTTTTATACTTCCAAATCACCTCTAGATCATCATCCTTCAAAACCCCTTCTTGTGTGTTAAGAGCTTGGAGCATAACCCACTTGGAAGAACACACTAAACCACACCCAAAATCCAAGATTTTGTCTTCCCTAGCCTTGAGCTAGTTGTAAGTCTTGCATTGTTTTATTAATTTGAATATTTTGTTTTTGTGCTATGATGCAAGTTGTACAATGTGGGTAATAAAAATGAGTTCTAAAGAAGTAATGGGTTTTATATTAAAAATGAAGATGAGAGAATAATATTATGATGAAAACTTAGTTATTTTTAATAAAAGTAATATTTTGATGAAAGTATTATAATAAGAACATGTTTGGGTGATTGAATATGATGAAAAGTGGTTTTAATCATCCTAGGATGATATAATAAAGTCATAAAAATATTAAAATGGATTAGAAAGCCATAGATGGAAAAACTAGTTCTTCAAAGTCCACTCACTTAGATGAGCAAAAATTTGATGTTTTGGATAAGGATATGAAATAAACATGTCATTGATATCTAGAATGGATTAGAAGAACATTAAAGGTAAAAAGGAGTAAAAACAACTAAACATGGTGAAAATGATTCTTCAAAGTCCACTAAAGTGGAAGAAAAATAATAACCATGAAAGATTTAGGGAAAAATGCTACAAGTGTAAATTAAAGGATTTAAAATGACAACCTTGGAAACCAATGGACTAAAATGAATATTTTAGAAGTGTTGGACCAAGAACACAATGATGGAAATGTTAGTGTCAAAAAGTGTAAGTAACGATTTACAAGGTTGAATTGGTAAATAATAATAGCCTACTTGGGCATTTTAAGTAAAAAGTATATTTTTATAAAATGGACGTTTTATAAAAATAAATGGAGTAACGCGAGTATTTTATAAAGTAAGATTTTATAAAATAAATACTTGGAAAGACTTGTACAAAAATAAGGTACTTTTATATAAATGGGAATATAAAAGTATCGGAAACGTTTTTGGTAACAAGTTGGACGAGTCGGACTAAAACGTGCATAATATATTTTTGCGAGAGATAAACGTTCGGAATCGGAAGTTGGAACAATACTTCCATAAGAACACGCAACGGGAATAAATATGAAAAACGCTAACTAACGAACTTAGTTGCACGAACCAACGTAAACGGACTTATTACGTCGAGATAAAAATATACATATATATTTTACGGAAATAAAATATATATAACAAGGGTGAAACGTGCGTAACACTTTCCTAAGTGTAGTAACAATATTCATGGGAAAAGAGGAACATAACAAATTAAAAACGCTAAACGACGCATGAACTTAACAAGTAGTAGCCACGCGACGATATATGTACATATACTCGTTTCCGACGAAATTCTAGTATATCTATTTAAATGGGAAAATAGATATACGAGAAGGAAAACCGAGACGAGTAGATGAGATATATCTACGAACGCGTGGATACCGACGAGATTCTAGTACATTTATTTAAATGGGAAAATAAATGTACGGTGTGGTAAGTCTAGTCGGGCGTTAAGATTATGTTTCCAAACGACAAAGACTTAGCATATTTATTTAAATGGGAAAATAAATATGTGGCAAAGTAAGTCGGGTCGATTAATAAGAAAACACTTTATATTGAGCGAAAAGATCCTAAGTATAATTATTTGAATGGGAAAATAATTATACGTTGGGTGGAGTCGTGTCAAGTAAAATGTTGTACAAGTCATAAAGAATAATTATAAGAATAATATATGACTTGTAAGAAAAGGGTAATCCATCGCCATTGAACCTAGGATACGAACTATTAAACGGGAATTCGGATAAAGACGTGGTCGGGAAGTTGGGTGTACAACTTGCCAAGGCACATACACCATAGGTGTAAGTGACTTATACGCCTAGAACCTTTGTAGGTACGGGATCACAAACTTTACTATTTTCTTTGAGCCGAGCACAGTTACAGGTGAGTCTCACGGCCCCATTTCTAAACTATTTAACGTTTTTACGGGGGAAAGATATGTTGGGATTGTATGACGGGTTGGATACTTGAGTAAAGATCGCCACTCGGGGTTGAGACCTCCCCACTATAATCATTTATTCAGGAATGAGAAACCAAAGGGATATTTGGATAGTACTATTGGTGCCTGACAAGGCCCACCCCTAATCGATAGCGTCGATAATGCATCGGCGTATGCCTGGGGTGCACTTATTCTGAAATAAAGTCGTAGGAATACCGAGTAACGACTTTGGGCGGGGGCATTATTAATTGTCTTGGTTTGGTTATAGGCTCAAGTAAATTGTAGGACTTTGCAACTCCTATAAATGTCATAACAAGGATATTCCCACTTTATAAAGACTTATTAAATTAAAACCTGTGAACTCACCAATATTTATATATTGACGACTTTCAAACATATCTTTCAGGTAATTGATTAATGGAAGTTAGCATGGCAAGCAGGGTCGGGGATGTCTCCAAATTGGGCGTTGGGAATGTCGTGACGGGGTCTTATCTCTTTATTCCATGGATTTAGGGATAAAGGGAGAAGCCTCTTTATCATTTTCGAAAACAATTTATGATTATGTATGAACAATTTGACATGATTATTAGCATTGAATAAATGCCCGTTTTCTAATTACTATTGCGCTTTGCATTAATCTTGGCTTAATACTTTTGAACCGTCGCGCCACGTGTTTCCGCCTTAGACGTGGTGTGACAGAAAGTGGTATCAGAGCCAAGGTTATAGCGAATTAGCATTTTTAAACAAATCTAAACTATAACCGGATTTGGTTCAAAATCTTTCAAATAAATGCGAAACGCAATAAAATAAATTTTTCCAACGACCATTTGAGTATATGGAGATTCCGACCAAGCTAGCCATGGTAAGTATACGTATTATTTTTGTTAGAAAGTTAGGAAGAGTACCTTAGATATGTGCCTTAACTACCTAACGAATAATACTTAAATATTAGTACGGTTCTTTTGCCAGGATGTCGAACGCAGGGAGCGTAGCACCGAGCTACGACAGTAGCCTCCAGATCATCCCAGCACCACCAGCGGAGCCGATCGAGGTGGTGATACTCGATCCCGAGGACGATGAGATGGACGTTGATGTCGCCATGGAGGGCGCCGACGGAGATAGCTCCGACGAGACGGACCCTAGCGAGGACCCAGCGTGGGCCCCCGCTGGAGACGACATGGCCGCCGTGGCCGACCTACCGATGGCCGAGGCCGACTTGCCTCTAGTGCCATTCCAGGCAGCACCACTGCCAGCACTACCTATCCGCGCCGTCAGGGACTTCCCTGTAGGTTGCGCAGGTCCTTCGAGACCTATCCCTACACAGTCGGAGACTGTCGAGTCTCCGTACGACCGACGCGCACCAGTCGACCGTGAGCCTTTACCTACCCCACCTATCCCCGTTCCCTCTGGCATGAGGCTTGTGCCTATCTGCCGGGGACACAACGGGTGGATCTCCGATGACTCTGACGATGAGTCAACTGCGTCGGTGGAGCACATTGCTGTGCCTATCCCACCAGCAGGCCAGGAGGAGCACGTTGCTCCGATGACAGGGCATGCTACCACTACCCCAGCCACCTTACCTACCATGCCCGAGCCCATACCACAGGATGGGCCAGCTTCTACTGGGCACATCCTTGAGGGCAGCTCAGCCCGCAGCTCTGAGTTGCACCGAGCAGGACTGGCAGCTCATGCCACTGCTAGCCCTCCTACCCCTACCACTGTGATGTCTACTCTAGAGTGGGTCACCGACACCCAGCCACTCATGGTTTCACTCGCCGAGCTTATAGTCCCCTCACCCTTATCCATGACACTACCCATCACCACTTTTCCCACACTACCACCCCTACCCGAGATGCTCCATACCCCACCACCTGCACCATTCACTATGGATGCAGGAGCCCCATTTGTGACACCCCCATTTGCACCATATACTCTAGGTGCAGGAGACCCATACCAGTTACCACCCTACTGCTTCACTGGATTACCGGGCTTTGCCCCACCCTTCACACCACTACCCATACCCGATATCGTCGGCCCATCCCAGCCGACGTACACTGACATCCCAGGGCCGTCGCAGCCCCACGGGATGGCCCCACTGTCAGGACCCGCATGGTCCACGGTGATCTCGCTGGAGAGAGATTTCCAGACCCTCACCGACACGGTGCAGCGCACCGTGAGTCAGATGGAGCAGCAGGCCCAGCTCATGTGGGCCAGGATCATTGATGCCAGGGATGCGCTGGCACATTACGCTGAGGAGCTATTGAGCATGGATGCTCATTGTGGCCTTACGGGCGACGCACACTTTGCGCATCGCCAATTCTTGTACGATCGCATTATGGCGATCAGTATGACCATCAGCATGTGCGCACCTCAGTACCAGTACCAGCACCCGCCGCCGCCACCGCCACAGTAGCATCAGGGACGTTTTGGGAGATCACTCGCGGACATAGCAGTAGTAGTAGTAGTATGATAGCACAACATGGGTTATAGCACCCATCTGCATTTTTGCCTAGCCGAGCGGGATTGTGCCGGCATATGACATTATATTTCTAGTGTATTTCAAAGAGCAATGTAAGAGGAAGGTATCCTCTGTTTTTGTTATTATGAACAAATCATTGTACTTGGTATTGAAATTAATGAAAGTTTTGTTATGGTAAAATATGTGTTGTGATTATCTACGATTATTATTACTTATTCTGTTTATGTTGTGATTGCGTGTTGTTGTTATGGTGATTATTGTGTTCATATGTTGTGTGGTTGTTTATACTATATATGTGATGATATTGTATGAATGATTGTTGGAAATTAACCTTTGATATTGGTTATTGAAGAAACATGGCACCAGCCACAAGAAGCAACAGTGGGAATGAAAGACTACCCACGACACCTGAAGAGCTTGAAACCCTAGTTTCGGGACGTATCGCTCAGGCTCTCGCAGAACACAATGCCACGCGCACCGAAAGGTCGCGAGACCGAACCGGGAGCGACAGACGCGAAACCTCCCCTACTGGTAAGAAGACGTCGGATATATGAGACAGGAGTCTTCGTGAAACTCCTACCTTATATTTAACATTGCTTTATTATTGCAGAAACGGCCTCACGAGAACGTGGCTGCACGTTTAAAGCTTTCTTGGACTGCAAACCACTGAACTTCAGCGGCACCGAAGGTTCTGTCGGACTAGTCAAATGGTTCGAGAAAACCGAAGCTGTGATTCGTATTAGCAGTTGTACCCCACGACAAGCTGTCATGTATGCCACCAACCTATTTCTGGATCAAGTTCTGACCTGGTGGAACAACCAAGTGCAGACACTGGGAGATGATGCTGCTTACTCCTTATCATGGTTGGAGTTAAAAGAACTAATGATCGCCGAGTACTGTCCGGCAAGTGAAGTGCAGAAGCTAGAGACTGAGTTCTGGAACCTCACCATGGTTGGACCGGACGTAGCTGGTTACACGCCCAGATTCCATGACCTCTCCCGGTTAGTGCCTCGCCTGGTCACCCCGGAAAGCAAGAAGGTGGAAAGATACCTCTTCGGACTGGCACCACAGATACGCGGCATGGTCACTGCTTCCAAGCCTATGACCATGCGCGAAGCCATCGACCTCGCTTTGAGCCTCACTGAAGACGCCATCCGGATGGGCACGCTAATCCGGAAAGTGTCAGGGTTGAAGCTTACTGAGTCCAGCAGTGTTGAGGGTAAGAATCTGGGTACAAGTTCAGTCGTTGGGTCAAGTGAACAGGGAAATAGGCCAAGGTTTGGGAAGCGTAAGCGCGATGAAAGGAAGAAGGATGGATCATCAGGTTCAGGGAAGAAAGGAAAAGGGTATGTAGCCACTGGACGTGGAAATAATGGAAAGCAAGGTTATCAGGGCAAGAACGAAGTAATCTGCGGTAAGTGCCGTCGTTCGGGGCACAAGACTGAAGACTGCAGATCAGGAGCGCCAAAGAACAGTGGAGCGAGGCCCTGTTTCTCATGTGGATCGCTCGATCATTGGAAGAGGGACTGCCCCAAACTTAACAACCAAGCCCGTGGGCGAGCGTTCGTGATTGGTGCCGGTGACGCACGACAAGACCCTAATGTGGTCACTGGTACGTTCCCTCTAAATGGTCATTATGCTTCAGTATTGTTTGATACTGGCGCTGATTTTAGCTTCGTATCTGTCGAATTTAAAAGATTACTTGGTTTAAAGACTAGTAAGCTAGACACACCATATTCCATTGAACTAGCTAACGGTAAAACTATAGAAACTCGAGAGGTAGCAAAGGGTTGTAAGTTGGATCTCTGTGGTCATGAGTTTGACATTGAGCTATTACCAGTCGTACTGGGTAGCTTTGACATAGTCGTTGGCATGGATTGGCTATCCGCACACCGCGCCATCGTCGTGTGCAATGACAAAATAATTCAAGTTCCCCTCGCGAGCGGTGAAACCCTATCGATCCAAGGGGAAAGGCGCGGAACGCCATTGAGAATTATTACCAGCATGAAAGCCAGGAAGTGCCTAAGGAAAGGTCTCGTCGCATTCTTGGCGCACGTGGTAGACAAGAAGGCCGACGAGCGAAAGCTAGAGGACATTCCGATAGCCCGAGACTTTCCAGATGTGTTCCCAGAAGACTTGCCAGGATTGCCACCACCCCGACAAGTCGAGTTTCGTATCGACCTTGTTCCAGGAGCAGCACCTGTAGCGCGATCGCCATATCGCCTAGCTCCTTCTGAGATGCAGGAATTGTCTGAACAACTGCAAGAGTTGTTGGACAAAGGTTTCATAAGACCAAGCTTCTCACCTTGGGGAGCTCCCGTCTTATTCGTGAAGAAGAAGGATGGCACTTTTCGAATGTGCATTGACTATCGGGAACTGAACAAGCTGACTATTAAAAATCGCTATCCTCTTCCCAGGATCGACGATTTGTTTGATCAACTTCAAGGATCCAGTTTCTACTCCAAAATCGACCTAAGGTCCGGTTATCATCAGTTACGTATTCAAGAAGAAGACGTGCCAAAAACAGCATTCAGGACTCGTTATGGGCACTATGAGTTTCTGGTTATGCCTTTCGGTTTAACTAACGCCCCAGCTGTTTTCATGGACTTGATGAACCGAGTGTGCAAACCATACTTGGACAAATTTGTTATTGTCTTCATTGATGACATCTTGATCTACTCACGCACTAAGGAGGAACACGAGGAACATCTCCGATTAATCCTCGAGGTACTTCGCAAAGAGAAACTCTATGCTAAGTTTTCAAAATGTGATTTTTGGATTCGAGAGGTTCACTTTTTAGGCCACGTGGTGAACGAAAGGGGTATACATGTCGATCCCGCCAAGATCGAAGCAATCAAGAATTGGGACGCCCCTAGAACGCCTACTGAAGTACGACAATTTCTTGGCCTTGCGGGTTACTACAGAAGGTTCATCGAGAACTTTTCTAAAATAGCACAGTCCTTAACCATGCTAACCCAAAAGGATAAGAAGTTTGAATGGACGGAAAAGCAGGAAGCAGCATTTCAGTTGCTGAAGGATAAGTTATGTGGTGCACCAATACTAGCACTCCCCGATGGTACAGAAGACTTCGTAGTTTACTGTGACGCCTCTCATCAAGGATTGGGTTGTGTATTGATGCAGCGAGAGAAGGTCATAGCCTATGCTTCCAGACAGCTAAAACTTCACGAGAAGAATTACACCACACATGATCTGGAACTAGGAGCCGTGGTATTCGCACTCAAGATATGGAGACACTATCTGTACGGAACCAAGTGTACAATCTTCACCGATCATAAAAGCTTGCAGCACATCTTTGACCAGAAGGAATTGAACATGCGACAACGGCGATGGGTCGAACTATTGAACGATTACGATTGTGAGATAAAGTACCATCCCGGGAAGGCAAACGTTGTAGCCGATGCCTTGAGTCGCAAGGAACGGGTTAAGCCACTGCGTGTCCGAGCTTTGGGTCTAACCATCCACACGAACCTGACTGACCGGATTCGTGAAGCTCAAACTAACGCTCTTAAACCCGAGAATGTCAAAGGTGAAAGGTTGCGGAAGATGGTTGAGTCACTGGAGTCAAAAGCGGATCAAGCTCTGTATTTCATGAATAGAATTTGGGTACCAGTGTACGGTGGATTGCGTGAACTGGTGTTGGCCGAAGCCCACAGTTCGCGATATTCAGTTCACCCTGGAGCAGACAAGATGTTCCATGATCTAAAGGAATTTTACTGGTGGCCAAACTTCAAGAGAGATATAGCGGCATATGTTGCGCGATGTTTGACTTGCGCAAAGGTCAAGGCCGAGCACCAGAGACCATCCGGATTGCTCCAGCAACCGGAAATACCGGAATGGAAATGGGAAAGGATCACTATGGACTTCATCACCAAATTGCCCAAGACAGCAAGCGGCCATGACATGATCTGGGTAATCGTTGATCGATTGACAAAATCTGCACACTTCCTCCCCATTCGCGAAACGGATAAGTTGGAGAAACTGACCCGTTTGTACATTAAGGAAGTTGTGTCAAAGCACGGTGTACCTATTTCTATCATCTCCGATCGAGATAGTCGTTTCACCTCAAGATTTTGGGAAAGTCTGAATAAAGCCCTAGGTACTCGCCTTGATATGAGTACCGCATATCATCCACAAACCGATGGTCAGAGTGAACGAACCATCCAGACCCTGGAGGATATGCTACGGGCATGCGCAATCGATTTCAGCGGAAATTGGGATACTCACTTGCCACTGGTAGAGTTTTCGTATAACAACAGCTACCACACGAGCATTCAAGCTGCACCTTTTGAAGCTCTATATGGACGCAAGTGCAGATCGCCTCTATGTTGGGCCGAAGTTGGCGAAAAGCAACTTACCGGGCCCGAAATTGTTCAAGAAACGACGGATAAGGTCTTTCTGATTAGAGAACGTCTCAAAGCGGCACGTGACCGACAGAAAAGCTACGCAGACATGAGGAGGAAGCCTTTGGAATTTCAAGTCGGAGACAGGGTCCTACTAAAGGTGTCACCTTGGAAAGGTGTCGCGCGTTTCGGGAAGCGCGGAAAACTAAACCCACGATATGTTGGACCATTTGAAATCCTGTCCAGAGTAGGCCCCGTAGCATACAAGCTCAAGTTGCCACAAGAACTTAACGGTGTACACGACACTTTCCACGTGTCGAACTTGAAAAAGTGCTTATCCGACGAAACCCTCATCATCCCCGCAGACGAAATCCACATTGACGACAAGTTACACTTCGTCGAAGAGCCAGTCGAAGTAACCGATTGGAAGGTCCAAAAGCTAAGACGCAGTAAGATCAGATTGGTCAAAGTGCGTTGGAATGCCAAGCGTGGACCGGAGTTCACGTGGGAAAGGCTGGACCAGATGAAGCAAAAGTATCCCGCCCTATTTAAGAAGACCCCTATATCGGAGAGCTCAAAGTGAATTCCGGGACGGAATTCTCTTAACGGGGGGAGAATGTAACAACCGGCAAAATTAAGGTAATTCCGTACTAATTAATTAAACGCGATTAACGTAATTAACCGTAATTATGTGCTGAATATTTAATTGAGGCCTTAGAAAGATAGGAATTCCCAAATAATGCATAGGAATGCATGAGTTTAATAGCAAAGCATGATAGGATCGTACGCAGACAAAACTATCCGGTATGGACACTGGCAATTACCCGGTAAAACTGAAATAAGCGAAACGAACACCGGACACCCGGAATATAAAATAAATAATATTTTCACAAAATATTATGAGTTTTGGAAACCCAAAGCCATACGTAAAAGCTTAAAGCACGAATCTCCCGATAACGAATAAAGTGCGCGTACCGCACCCGATACGCGCGTAACACGTAAATTCACCCGACGGAAACCGAAATAAATTATCAGTAATTAAACTGGACATAATTTTATAAATATTAACGGTATTTTAATATCGAGAGAAAACGCGACGAAAATTTGAGGAATACCCGGGCGGTACCCGAAAGGAACTAACTTAAACTTAATATAGAGAGATAATTAGCAAAGTGGACCCCACCAAGTACCCCATAGGGGCCGGCCATGGGCCCACTTGGGTGAGAGATTGTGTGGGATAGCTTCTTAATCCTTCCATATTATTGTTAATCATGAGGATGCATGTAATAAGATTGGACGAGAGAATTAACCCAATCATTTCTTCTCCTCTCTCTCTTAAACTCGGCCAAACACCCTCCTAAATCCCCCAAAGATTTCATTTGTAATCTTACTAAATCCTTCCATATCTTCCATAATCTAGCTAAGATATTGAGTGATCTTGGAGATTTGAAAGAAGATTATATAGATACATACATACACCCACTTGAAGCAAAACACAAAAATTTCTTCTCCTCTTTTCTTCTTGGCCGTGGGTTTACACCCCTACATTAACAATTCTCTTTCAATTTTTATACTTCCAAATCACCTCTAGATCATCATCCTTCAAAACCCCTTCTTGTGTGTTAAGAGCTTGGAGCATAACCCACTTGGAAGAACACACTAAACCACACCCAAAATCCAAGATTTTGTCTTCCCTAGCCTTGAGCTAGTTGTAAGTCTTGCATTGTTTTATTAATTTGAATATTTTGTTTTTGTGCTATGATGCAAGTTGTACAATGTGGGTAATAAAAATGAGTTCTAAAGAAGTAATGGGTTTTATATTAAAAATGAAGATGAGAGAATAATATTATGATGAAAACTTAGTTATTTTTAATAAAAGTAATATTTTGATGAAAGTATTATAATAAGAACATGTTTGGGTGATTGAATATGATGAAAAGTGGTTTTAATCATCCTAGGATGATATAATAAAGTCATAAAAATATTAAAATGGATTAGAAAGCCATAGATGGAAAAACTAGTTCTTCAAAGTCCACTCACTTAGATGAGCAAAAATTTGATGTTTTGGATAAGGATATGAAATAAACATGTCATTGATATCTAGAATGGATTAGAAGAACATTAAAGGTAAAAAGGAGTAAAAACAACTAAACATGGTGAAAATGATTCTTCAAAGTCCACTAAAGTGGAAGAAAAATAATAACCATGAAAGATTTAGGGAAAAATGCTACAAGTGTAAATTAAAGGATTTAAAATGACAACCTTGGAAACCAATGGACTAAAATGAATATTTTAGAAGTGTTGGACCAAGAACACAATGATGGAAATGTTAGTGTCAAAAAGTGTAAGTAACGATTTACAAGGTTGAATTGGTAAATAATAATAGCCTACTTGGGCATTTTAAGTAAAAAGTATATTTTTATAAAATGGACGTTTTATAAAAATAAATGGAGTAACGCGAGTATTTTATAAAGTAAGATTTTATAAAATAAATACTTGGAAAGACTTGTACAAAAATAAGGTACTTTTATATAAATGGGAATATAAAAGTATCGG
Organism: Ambrosia trifida; assembly: GCA_028751855.1. NCBI lineage: Eukaryota > Viridiplantae > Streptophyta > Magnoliopsida > Asterales > Asteraceae > Ambrosia > Ambrosia trifida. The sequence continues at coordinate 114,665,620 of CM054124.1, forward strand.
AAACGTTTTTGGTAACAAGTTGGACGAGTCGGACTAAAACGTGCATAATATATTTTTGCGAGAGATAAACGTTCGGAATCGGAAGTTGGAACAATACTTCCATAAGAACACGCAACGGGAATAAATATGAAAAACGCTAACTAACGAACTTAGTTGCACGAACCAACGTAAACGGACTTATTACGTCGAGATAAAAATATACATATATATTTTACGGAAATAAAATATATATAACAAGGGTGAAACGTGCGTAACACTTTCCTAAGTGTAGTAACAATATTCATGGGAAAAGAGGAACATAACAAATTAAAAACGCTAAACGACGCATGAACTTAACAAGTAGTAGCCACGCGACGATATATGTACATATACTCGTTTCCGACGAAATTCTAGTATATCTATTTAAATGGGAAAATAGATATACGAGAAGGAAAACCGAGACGAGTAGATGAGATATATCTACGAACGCGTGGATACCGACGAGATTCTAGTACATTTATTTAAATGGGAAAATAAATGTACGGTGTGGTAAGTCTAGTCGGGCGTTAAGATTATGTTTCCAAACGACAAAGACTTAGCATATTTATTTAAATGGGAAAATAAATATGTGGCAAAGTAAGTCGGGTCGATTAATAAGAAAACACTTTATATTGAGCGAAAAGATCCTAAGTATAATTATTTGAATGGGAAAATAATTATACGTTGGGTGGAGTCGTGTCAAGTAAAATGTTGTACAAGTCATAAAGAATAATTATAAGAATAATATATGACTTGTAAGAAAAGGGTAATCCATCGCCATTGAACCTAGGATACGAACTATTAAACGGGAATTCGGATAAAGACGTGGTCGGGAAGTTGGGTGTACAACTTGCCAAGGCACATACACCATAGGTGTAAGTGACTTATACGCCTAGAACCTTTGTAGGTACGGGATCACAAACTTTACTATTTTCTTTGAGCCGAGCACAGTTACAGGTGAGTCTCACGGCCCCATTTCTAAACTATTTAACGTTTTTACGGGGGAAAGATATGTTGGGATTGTATGACGGGTTGGATACTTGAGTAAAGATCGCCACTCGGGGTTGAGACCTCCCCACTATAATCATTTATTCAGGAATGAGAAACCAAAGGGATATTTGGATAGTACTATTGGTGCCTGACAAGGCCCACCCCTAATCGATAGCGTCGATAATGCATCGGCGTATGCCTGGGGTGCACTTATTCTGAAATAAAGTCGTAGGAATACCGAGTAACGACTTTGGGCGGGGGCATTATTAATTGTCTTGGTTTGGTTATAGGCTCAAGTAAATTGTAGGACTTTGCAACTCCTATAAATGTCATAACAAGGATATTCCCACTTTATAAAGACTTATTAAATTAAAACCTGTGAACTCACCAATATTTATATATTGACGACTTTCAAACATATCTTTCAGGTAATTGATTGATGGAAGTTAGCATGGCAAGCAGGGTCGGGGATGTCTCCAAATTGGGCGTTGGGAATGTCGTGACGGGGTCTTATCTCTTTATTCCATGGATTTAGGGATAAAGGGAGAAGCCTCTTTATCATTTTCGAAAACAATTTATGATTATGTATGAACAATTTGACATGATTATTAGCATTGAATAAATGCCCGTTTTCTAATTACTATTGCGCTTTGCATTAATCTTGGCTTAATACTTTTGAACCGTCGCGCCACGTGTTTCCGCCTTAGACGTGGTGTGACACACAATGTTCTTACCTATGAGTTTAATTAGCTTGAATCTCTCTGATCCATGGTATCCACTTTCAGAATCTGAAGAGAAGCTATCATCTCAGAGAGATATCTGTCAAGTAATTACAAAGAAGATGATCAAAGATGCTACAACATAACTTGCACCGGCTTGAGATATGAGTTTAATTAGCTTGAATCTCTCTGATCCATGGTATCCGGTTGTTTTCAGGTTGTCTTCATCGTTGACCGCTATCTCTCGGATAACAACTGAGAGTAATTACACCGGCTTGAGATATGAGTTTGATTATTATCGTATTTGCAACTTAGTTGATACCATGGATCAGAGAGTTTAATTAGCTTGAATCTCTCTGATCCATGGTATCCGGTTGTTTTCAGGTTGTCTTCATCGTTGACCGCTATCTCTCGGATAACAACTGAGGGTCACTATTTCATACATAAAGAGTATAATCGTGATGTGATGGATTTTTATATCTGCAACTTAGTTCCTTTTTACCTGGTTGCAAAGGAACTTCAGGTTAGCCAGACCTTTGTCAAAAGCAAGTGTGAAGATCAAGATCAAGAAGAACAGTACGGTCAACGATGAAGGTGTGTTGTATGTATAAAATTGTGAATAATTGTAGTGTGTTCGGTGCAGTCGACGAACATCATTCAAAATTTCAACTTCCCGTTCAGGTGCTTAAGTCCACCTTGAAGACTGGATACCATGGATCAAAGAGATTCAAGCTAATCAAACTCATATCTCAAGTTGGTCTAACAACTGAATTTGACTTGCTTGCATAGGAATCTTGAACGAAATTATACAGTTATTTGGAATGTTCCTGATCATTACAGTGAGATTGATAACTTCTCTATGGAAGCAACAAATTCAAAACAGAGGTAGGTTTGCCAGAGGGTCACTATTCATACATAAAAAGATCAAGAAGAACAGTACGGTCAACGATGAAGGTGTGTTGTATGTATAAAATTGTGAATAATTGTGAGAGTCGATATGAGAGCAATAATCCATCGAGAACTAGAGAAACGGATAATAAGAGAAGAGATAATAACATATGAGCTACAACGACGTCGTATTTTGGAAGCTGAAGTTCGGAGAGAACTAAATATTCGGTTGTTGATTTTCTTCTCTATACAGAGTGACGATAGGCGTTTTCGATTTCCAAATGAATCAACGACTTAAACTTGACATCATCAACCACGTATAGTCAAATATTTATTCTCCATATCCATACCTTGTTTCAAGTATCTTGTAAAATTCATTTCGTCTTCAAGACTCCTATGAGTCAACAAAGGTTGACTTTTTTGAGCATTAACAATGACTATATTACACGTAACGTTTAGCTTTGAGCGTATTAACTTCCCTCTCTCTCTCTCTCTCACAAAGGGGTAAGTATAATATATATGACGTTTGAGCATACGAAATTGTGCAAGAGTTTGACATTATTGTGTTCAAACATCAAGGAGACATGGTGTTTGACTTTTTTGTGTTTGACCCATCCGGATGTGAAAGACAATATCCATATTTACCTGATTATAAGAGAGGTCGAAGATATTGCTCAATAAACATTATTATTATTATTATTATTTTATTATATTTGTAATTTAGTTCCTTTGTTTTATTATTATAATAATTTATTATTATCAAGAGTCAGAAATTAGTAAAACGATTTATGAAAGTATCAAGAATCGGAAATTAGTAAAACGATTTAATAAATCATTGCTCAGACGTTAGGGTTTGATAAACACAAACTTATTATTTATAAAGCAACAAAAACACAAATCGTACCGTGAAATAAAGAGAGGCCCATTAGGAGTGCCGTGGAGGAAGATCGTCGGTTTGCTGTAGTCGATGATGACACAGAGGTTAGCGGTAACTTTAAATTTTGAATGATCGTCGGTTTGTACAATGATGTGGTGTCTTCAATGATTCTAAAAAACTTGAAAGTAATTACACCGGCTTGAGATATGAGTTTGATTATTATCGTATTTGCAACTTAGTTCCTTTCTCTCGAAAAACAATCTCGAAAAAGTAATTATCATTTCTTGACATGCTTGTTAACACCTTGATCTGTAATATCTGAAAATTATCATTTCTCAAAAAGTAATAAAAACACTTAAAAATGAATTAAAAACAATTGTTGGGAGTTAGGTTTAGTCGGAGGACCACGTACAATGATTCATCAAAGTTGTACAAAGCTGGATGTTTTTACAGGAAAACCAAAACGAGCAATTAACGAAGCGAAACGGAGAGTTATAATTTTCTTGGCTAGGAAACAACTTAAAAGAACCAAAAATGAATTAAAATTATTTTTTGGTGATTAACAGATAATTTTAAAGAATTAAAAGAAAATCAATTTTTTTTAAAAAAAGGCCAAAGCACCTCGCTTTGGTCAAAGCGAGGCGCCTGTGGTCTAATCAAACCACTAAAGCACCTCGTTTTGGTCAAAGCGAGGCACTAAAGCACCTCGCTTTGACCAAAGCGAGGTGCTTTGGCCTTTTTTTAAAAAAATTTGATTTTCTTTTAATTCTTTAAAATTATCTGTTAATCACTAAAAAATAATTTTAATTCATTTTTGGTTCTTTTAAGTTGTTTCCTAGCCAAGAAAATTATAACTCTCCGTTTCGCTTCGTTAATTGCTCGTTTTGGTTTTCCAGTAAAAACATCCAGCTTTGTACAACTTTGATGAATCATTGTACGTGGTCCTCCGACTAAACCTAACTCCCAACAATTGTTTTTAATTCATTTTTAAGTGTTTTTAATTACTTTTCGAGAAATGATAATTTTCAGATATTACAGATCAAGGTGTTACCAAGCATGTCAAGAAATGATAATTTTCAAATATTGCAGATCAAGGTGTTACCAAGCATGTCAAGAAATGATAATTTTCAAATATTTCAAATCAAGGAAAGAATGAAAATACGTGATGCACATAACCCTCCATGCAAATCATCCCAATTCTGTCAAAAGAAGATGTATTCACCATTTCAAACGATTTGCCTCCTTGAATGTCTATGGAAACAACAATGGATTTGTCAAAAGCAAGATGTATTCACCCGTTCAGGTGCTTAAGTCCACCTTGAGATATGAGTTTAATTAGCTTAAATCTCTCTGATCCATGGTATCCGGTTGTTTTCAGGTTGTCTTCATCGTTGACCGCTATCTCTCGGATAACAACTGAAAAGTTGTCAACGATGATGGCGCACAGGTTAGCGGTAACTTTAAATTTTGAATGATCGTCGGTTTGCTCTCTATATACCAATCAACAGTAGCGATCATTACAGTTATTTTGGAATGTTTCTGATCATTGTCAGAGGGTCACTATTCATACATAAAGAGATAAAGGGTGTACACGAGTATAATCAAACAAGGGTTGCCCGGAGTTTGATTAGCTTGAATCTCTCTGATCCATGGTATCCACTAACCGTAGCGATCATTACAGTTATTTGGACTGTTGCTAAATTAGTTAAACAAAAGCTTAAATTATACAGTTATTTGGAATATTCTTGATCATTACAGTGAGATATGAGTTTAATTAGCTTAAATCTCTCTGATCCATGATATGAGAGCAATAATCCATCGAGAACTTGAGAAAGAGAGAATAAGAGAAGAGATAATAACATATGAGCTACAACATAACTTGCACCGGCTTGAGATATGAGTTTAATTAGCTTGAATCTCTCTGATCCATGGTATCCGGTTGTTTTCAGGTTGTCTTCATCGTTGACCGCTATCTCTCGGATAACAACTGAAAAGTTGTCTCATTAATTCCAAAACCTAAAGAGAAGATATCATCTCAGTGAGATTGATAACTTCTCTATGGAAGTTGCTACAATAGTTAAACAAAAGCTGAAATTGAACAGTTATTTGGAATGTTTCTGATCATTACAGTTATGCCTTTTTTGGTGAAATGAACTTGAAGAAATGATTTGGTGGATATATCATAAGTTAAACAAAAGCTGAAATTGGACGGTTATTTGAAATGTTCCTGATCATTACTTTTCATGCAAGCAAGTAAAATTCAGATCATTACTTTTCATGCAAGCAAGTAAAATTTAGATCATTACTTTTCATGCAAGCAAGTAAAATTCAGTTGTTGGACAGTGAGATTGATAACTGGACAGGTTAGCCAGACGTTTGTCAAAAGAACATTTTTTATAATAATTATATTAAAAAAAACAAAAAACTAACTCAAAAGATAAAAAAAAAAAAAAATTTGATCCGAAGAGCCTCGCTTAGGCCTAAGCGAGGCGCTTCGAATTCAAAATCAGCTTTTTCTGCCCCTCGTACTGACCTCCTCTGATTGAATTCAAAGCGCCTCGCTTAGGCCTAAGCGAGGCGCTTTGAGGGGGTGGAAATAGAAGGTGGGGGTGGGAATAGACCGAGCCTTAATCAAACGTCATGTAAATTAAACTTAGTACTTGTCTTGTGAAATTTTCATACTAACTAACTAAACGTGTACATAAGTTAAACTTGATACTCGTCAGAAATAGTTCTACCAATAAGTCTACTCGACATGTTTATTTTTATTTATATTCAGACAAATTTGAACAGACACATTTTGCATCGGTCACTTACAACTTTTATGTTTTTTTAATGATTAACAAATTCGATCACAATAAAAGGTAACGTACACTATAGATATAAAACTATTAGTTTAGTTGCGGAATTTGGGTGGGCCTTTACCACTATAGAATTTGTTGGGATAAATAAAAGGTTAGGGTAATAAACTAACAATTTTTTTTTTTCGGATGTTTCAAAGCTTCTCATTAAAACAAAATACGAAAGTTACATCATAATAGCAGGTAGACGGACAACAATTGAAAACAGAATTTAGATCGTACATCATATGTTAGAATTATATGATGTAAATTACTTGGATGCTATCTTTAGTTTTCCCATATGTCACCTAGAAACCTCACTTAGTACCCAAGAACTCTTGGTCTAGTGGTATGGTGTCCCTCCTTACAAATGTAAGGTTGTGAGTTCAAATCATTGCAAATGCAAGGTTAGGTGAAAATAAGGTGGTATAAAATTTGCCGTTTAAAAAAAAAACCCTCACTTAGTCACTTTACTGAAATCACATGAATTATAGTGCTTCCAAGCATGGATGATCATCTATTTTCAACGTTTAATCCATGTAAAAATTTTAATTTAGAAATATATTAAATTATATTATTGGGTTTATAAAACCATATTTTAACTTAACATACGAATTAACTTGCAAAGTGTACAAAGCCACAAGAACATGACATGGACTTTGGCTCTTGGGCGAGGGGTAAGTTCATACACGACGTTTTTATGCACAAAGTTAATTGATTATGTATAAATTACGCAACATGTATAACTTAATTACGCTTTACGCATCATGTATAAATAATAATTAATTGTACATACTGTCACACCTTCAAATTCTACTTGCGGGGTTTTATCGTGAGGCGCGTGACACAACATAATCCAAGTCAACGGTCATAATAAACGACAACTATATGAGTAAGAATACGTAAACCAAACCATACAGTTTTAAAAGTTTCAACCAACAACACAACGGAAGTATAATAGTTTACAATCCCCAAATGTAAATGAAAGACAAATGTTTAAACGTTTCACATGAGATGTGTATATGTGTCTAGACTGTCAACCAATAGGTTAACTAGTCCCCGATTGTCCAGATCATGGCCATGTATGTTTGAAAACGTGTTTAAATGTTGACTCGACCACACAAGACAGGCTCGACATCCCGTTGGTGACCCGTTACATCAGTTGATCAAGCATGGACAGTTTACATACAAGCAATGCACATAAAACACTTAGTTTATATCAAATGTTCATGTTTTCGTTCGCGGGCACGTATGAGTTTCATTTCATTTGGTTCGTACCTTTTAAAGGGTCGAATGAGAATTATAAAATTTCATTCGTGCCTACGATGGCACGAATGGAATTTCCATTCGACCTGTTCACCTGCTGAAGTATTTTGACGAACAAAAACCCTTCAAAACTGATCGAAAACTTTATGTAATGCAACAAATCATAGCAGTCAATCATATATATCCTATCCTCATGTAACCATACCATTTACACACATAAATCCGTCCATTTCACATAACAAATCACAACTTTCCCAAAATAGCAAATTATGGAAATGTCACATCAATTGTGTGAAAACTTTATCTAAAATGGAAACTATCAAAATGACATCATATATAGATCATTAAGCACAGATTTAAATGTATTAGTTTATCCCTAATCATATCATCATCATCATCATCATGAACAAACCCTAGATATAGCATAAAACCCTCAAAATGAGTGAAAATCCATCAAACATCAATTAAACATCAACACACCTATAAATCATGTTCCAAATCAGTCCTAAATCTTCTACACAACATCTACACATCATTCCATAACATATAACACATAAAACAATCATCCAACATCATTAACATTTGGGTTTTTATAAGAAACTCATTATTTATGTATAGGTTTGGTTTGGAAAGATGTTAGGAAAGCTTTTACTTATGAAAACTCATTTAGATCAGATCGGGACACTTAGGGTTTATCAAAAAGGTATGAAATTGTATAAAAAAGGGTTTGGTACAAATAATTAACATAAATAACACGTGGTAACATATAGAAAACCAAGACAATGGTTTTGCCACAAATGATTAATCATGGTCACAAATAATGACAAAAACGAGCATTTCCAACACATAGTCCATAGACGTACAGTTGGGTGAACAATTGCATGGTAAATAGTGCAACACATAGACTTAAGTTGTCCTTCTTGAATCTAGGGCACCTTTGTTCAGGCATTCCCACACCATATTCAGTCATGTCTTAGCAGTCAGACATTAGGTGAGTTCTCACGGTCCATTTTTATAGTTTTCATTCTCTTGGGGGGAAAACATGCGTACAAGTTCTGTTACATTTTGACAATTATGTGAACATGAGACAAAAAGGTTCAGAGTACTCATAAGCCCTCATGTCATAGATTTTACTGTAACCATTAGCTATGGACTTAGCAATGAAACACAGGAATAGATCTATTGGGTTGACACCCTCACTCTTGATTAGTCGCTCTAACCAGATTACAGTCATCAAAAGAGTGCTTGTATTTAACAACTTTTCATTGTCTTTAGTGTACAATAGGCGAGGCACAACATTCGCCAAGGTTTGGTTACAGACTCATGTCAGTCACATAACGATTATTGTCTTAGCTAGGCAATGATCCAGTCACCTATGGTTTAGATATACCTCAAAACCCGTGACCTCACCAACTTTATTTTTGACATGTTTTATTTGCATGTTTTTAGGCAATTAAATTATGGAGCGCGGAACTTGGAGTTGCGCATAGGCATCCGGGGATATTATGAACCTCTCTTTTGTCAAGTGATTTAGACAATATCATTTGAAGTATGGTTTTAAGACAATGTTTTCTATTAAAATGTTAAACAATGATGTCTTTTAATATATCTCTCGAATTATGAATTTGATGCTTGCGTGACTTGTGTGCTTGAAAACCTTTCGAAGTTACATCCCGTGTTTCCGCCTAGGCGGGGTGTGACAGAAACCTAACCCGAAATATCCAAAACATCCAAAATTTGAAATATCCATTCGGATATTGATTTCTAAAGATTCCAGAAAATTGGATTATTTGATATCCGAAAACTAAAAGTAAAAGATAGTATTAGTAATTTTATATTATTTGAGAACCATCTTAATTTAAATATAGTAAAAAATCGGATTCAGATGTGGGTTTTTGAATGTTTTATTGTTTTCTATGTTGAAAACTTAGAAATTCGAATACAGGTTAAGTTTTAAAATAATAGATTTTTTTTTTATAAATTTGATATATGTTTAAATATCTGAAACTCTGGATATCATTTGAAGTTTCGATTACCATCCGAAGTTTCGTATACAAGTTCGGATATTAATATTCACTATCCAAAATTTAGGATATCCGAAAACAAGATAATCTGATCTTGAACACCCATACTACAAACTACGTCTTGTCTCTTTTATTTTATTATCTATTATATATATTAAATCTACAAACATATGAAAAAAGATTTGCTATCACCTAATAAGTAAGCTTATAAGTCCTTCACGGGTAGCTCAGTTGGTGAATGGACCAGAGATCTCTCTTGGAGGTCTCAGGTTCGATTCCCACGAAGGACATAATGAGAAATGATGGATGATTCTTGGCCTATGGTCATGAGTTAGAGTCCTGATCTCGCCAGGTTTTACCGGTTCACTACTGTCGTGTCTTCGGACGGGTATGTGGGTCGGGTTTTCCCTGGAAGCGAGTTGTCGGGCGGGCTAGGAGCTTCGTGCGTCTGGGGTGGGCTGGGCTGTGCCCCTGAAGGGCCGCATACGAAGTACCCGGCGTTGTTTAGTTGCCGTTCAAAAAAAAATGTAAGCTTATAATAGACGTTATCATGTGATCCATTTGTAAGGTGATCCATTTGCTATCACATAATGAAACACGTTTTTTGGTATCTCTCATCATCACTTCACCATGTGAAATTATAAGGTTTTTTTTTTTAATCTTTTTATTATATTTCGAATGTAGTTCTTGCCTTCTTGGTGTTTGTTTAAGTTGATTAAATATATTTATGGTGATGGTGGTCTCTTGTGTTAAATGATGTTTGGTTATAAAGGTCTATTTTTGCTGACTTATCAGACCTCTTTAGTGGTTGATGATGATTGTGATGTAATTGAAGGACTTGAAGACCGTTACTAAAATTAAGATAAAGTACTCATAAAGACAATGGACAATGCACATCAACACATTTTATATACATGCAGGTGTTTTAAAAGAAAAGATTTTACATTGAAAAGGTATCTAAAAAATGATTTGGACATGAGATGTGATATAGGTAGAGATGTCACACAACATTTACATGGACATCATACATGAAGTGTTATCTAAGTAAGAGGTTATATATTTTCTTTTTTCGGCTGATTTTCTTCTGAATTTATACTCCAAATCACTAATTTTTTTACCATGATTTTTTACTATATTTTAAATCGTTAAACTTTTTTTTTAAGTTTTTTTAAACTAAAACCAACTCCCTTTTCAATATTGAAAGTTTTACAATAGAATGACATGCAAACGAACAACAAGTTGTACCACAATCCCTTTTTAAATAGTAAATCCGATCCTACCAAAAACAAAACCTCGGTTCCTTGATGTCGAGAAATTGCTATGCACGACTTTTTGCACCATGTCCAAGAAACCAACAACTTCGGACGCAAAAGAACCAAATGTATTAAACACAACGGAAATGAATGCATGTTGATTCCCAGCACAAGTTTTTTCATTCGTAACAACTTTCTTAGAGTTTGCCTTTTGCGCCATCTGTCCGGCCATAAACTCGCTTTCCCCGAGACCAACTAATACAATCACATGTTGCATAATGTAAATATGTGAGTTAAATCAATCCTTGTACGCATAACTCATAACTAAGAGAAGACATTGAAACAACATTTTTAGTTTTTACATGTTGTATCATCTATACTACATTATAAAGGAGGAGACATAGCAAATATGTTCATTTTCTAATTTTTTTGTCATTTTCTTCCTTTTATGCCCTAATGTACAACCTTTAATACTTATTGTATATATCTCTTATGCATTCTTCGTATCTACATGAAGATGTAACCCCTTCATAAACACCATAAACACCCAATTGAATGTTGTAATCCTTGAAACCCTACAATGCTCTTCACCTTCACTATGTTATTTTTTTCTTCTTCTTCTAAAAGTGGTTAAAAATATAATAAATGAATATTTGGTAAAATGGTGGCCCTTTGTGCTAATACATATCACCAAAAGAAGAATACATCAAGTGTTCATGGTCTGATTTGAATACTTTTTTTTATTATTTTTTTCGTTGGAATATATATTCTTTTAGTTCAAGTTGTAACAAAGCTACTTGTTACATTACTTATGTTCGAAAGCAATGAAGCATTGATCTATGCATTATATAACATCCATAATTTGCATTATGTGTTGGTTGGTTTCACTTAAATTTACAAATTTAAATTAGTGGATTTTGTGTGAATACCATTTTAAATTACTAGATTTGAGTGGTTGCCACCCATCAACACCACCTACCCATTGCCACCGACACGAACATGACCTCACCACCTATACGCCGTTCTTGCAACTAGCCACTATAAAAAGAAATAAGAAATGTAGTGGGAGAATAGTATTTTGGAACATCTTTGTCATTTCTAAGATTGACCACTTTGTAAAAATTGTATATCTACATGTATCATGACCACTTTACAAATATTGTTTCATATATAGCAATTAATGACTATCATGGTTTGAACCATAGTTGTCAAAGCGCCTAGGCGTACTCAAGGCGCATAGGCCGAGCCCGGAGCCTAGGCGCAAGGCGCATAAAAAACAACGGCTTTTTATAATTAAGCGCATAGTATAAAATACATTTTTTAGGGATTCTAGAGATGTTTTAGGCTTGTTTAGGGCTACTTTAAGATGTTTTAGGATTGTTTAGGACTTGTTCATGACTCATTTATGAAGTTTTAGAGGTTTATGCAACTTTTAGCCTGAATTTGGCCGGAAATCGGCTCTGATAGTGCGCCTCAGTGCCTAGGCGCGCGCCTCACAGGGCGCAACGCACTTGGTGCGCCTCGAGCCTAGGCGCGCCTAGGCGCGCCTAGGCGCTCGCCTAGGCGCGCTTTTTACAACTATGGTTTGAACATTGGAATAATTATAATGTTTTTTTTTCTACATGTAATATAGAATAGCAAAAGGAAAAAATACAACCGATAGAAAATTTTGATGGGAAAAAAAAGTACTAATAATTGAAGTGCCCGCACTTTTGCTTGATTAACCGTAAGAGAAAACAAGAATTTTGGATCAAATGTATTGATTGGTGAAGGTTCTATTGGAAGGGTTTGCCAATAATAGTGAAGAAGAGTGGTGTTTACCTAAAAAGACGTCCATGAAATTTTATTCCACCTAATGTACTTGTAAGATGGTTTTTTTTTCCTTCATTGTTTCTCTTGACATAAATTTTATAATTTCATACCGCTAGCCATATTCATTTAAGTGAATAAGGTATTGGCTTATTTCCATATCACATGCTTTCACCTATTATGATCCATTCATGGTAAGCCGACGGTATATATGGTTTGAGACTTTGAGATAACGGTACGGATTTGGCAATTTCAATGTTCGGTCAACAGTTTATAACCTAGATCGGGGTTGTGTAAAGTGTAAACACTTGTTTATTTTTATACACATTCTTTTTGGAATGTAGTTATGTTTAGAATTCACCCACAAACCCCACACACGTGTCACAAACCCCAACAACTAAAAGGCGACAAAACAGACGCACCCGCTGCAACGCGCGGACATTCACACTAGTCTTATTAATATTTTGACGGTCTTGATATTTTTCGTGAAATGAAAAAAAAGTGTTATTTAATCAATAAATAAATTCTTAAACATGTGATATCTCTAGGGAAGAGATAACGTACATATCAACCTTAACGTGAGAAGTGTAGGAAACATTCTCAGCCCTTAGATATAGACGGTGGCATGATGGTAATTAACAGCCCTAATTATAGTCGGCTTAATCTAACCAAGGGTAAATTAGGAAAAACGTTTAAATCTTTTTCAAATTGAAACAACAGAATCAATCGAAGCCTGATTTTTCATTGTTTCAAATCGATTAAACATTCTGAATGATTACACAATCAAAATAAAAAAAAAATCGATTAAATTGAACGAAAACGTAAGATCAGTATTTGAATCTATAAAATAAAAAAAAATAGAGGATTATAATGGGACGATCAATCATACGAAAAAACATAGGATTATGAATAAACGCTCGTATTAGTTGTCAAATACTTTAGATTTTGTTTCAAGAAAAATGATTAAACATAAAAATTAGGTTAAAAAAAAGTTACAGATGAAAAAGACGAAGTTGGTGATAACAGATTGTTTTAAACGCACGTTACATATGTGCTATATAGGTAACGGGCGTTTAAAATTAATATGGTGGACAAACACACATTCGTTTTTTTCAAAACGCACATTAAAGGTGGCCACTAAAACTAATTTGCAAACAAACGCACATTGAAATTTATGTATAGATGAATTCAATTGTTATATGAACGCACATTGAAAATTTGGTCAAATAAAACTAATGCGCAAAACAAACGCACATTGAAAATTAAGCTTTGTTTTAATTATTATTCTTATTATTACGAGTAGGGATGGCAAATTGGGTAGGTTGGGTTGGGTTGGTTGATGGGTCAGGATGGGTTTGGGTTACGATGGGTAAATTAAAAAAATAGGTTATGATGGGTTAGGTCAGGATTGGTTTGGGTCTAGATGGTTTGGATTATGATAGTTTCACATCAAAATAGATTATAAAAATTTTAAAAATTAAAATAATAATAAAAAGTTAAAAATTTAAAAAGTAAAAAAAAATAGTAAAAAAATAAAAAAAAGGAAAAAAACAAATTTAAAAAAAATAAACTTAAAAATAAAATTTTAAGGGATCCGAAATATTTCATTTTAAACTGAACCGATTCGACCCTATCAGGTTGGTTAATAACCCGGAACATTACGACTCGGACTGTTTCAACCTGTCCGGTCCCGTTAGCAACCATGACCGTTTCGACCCGGCTGAGCCCGTTAGCGACTGGACTGTTTCGACCCGGTCGGGCCAGGTAGCGACCCGAACCGTTTCGACCGGACCGGGCCCGGTAACAACACAGACCGTTTCAACCTGACCCGTCGCGTAGCGACCCAGACTGTTTCGACCTGGTCGGGCCCGGTAGCGACCCGGACCGTTTCGACCCGGTCGAGCCCGGTAGCGACCCGGATCGTTTCGACCCGACCAGGCCCGGTAACGACCCAGACCGTTTCAACCTGACTTGTCCCGTAGCGACCCAGACTGTTTCGACCCGGTCGGGCCCGGTAACGACCCGGACCGTTTCGACCAAGCCCGGTAACGACCCAGACCGTTTCAACCTGACCCGTCCTGTAGCGACCCAGACCGTTTCGACTCGGTCAGGCCCGGTAGCGACCCGGACCGTTTCAACCTGACCCGTCCCGTAGTGACTCATACCGTTTCGACCCGGTCGGGACCGCTAGCGACCCGGACCGTTTCGACCCGACCGGGCCCGGTAACGACCCAGACCGTTTCAACATGACCCGTCCCGTAGCGACCCGGATTGTTTCGACCCGGCCGGGTGTAACTTTTCGCATTAACATTTGTACGTTACCATCATTATGAATAAAAACGTCAAGTTTCTCATCATTATTTATCTTTTAAAAATATTATCGCAATGCATTTGGAACCCTAATACCATATATACACTATATATACAAGATTTTGTGTGGGAAAATATTCAAAAAAATAAACTGCTTTGGCCAGGGATCGAACCCACGACCAAAGCCGTCCCAAACCATACAAACAGCTTAACCAGCTGATCTACCCAAACACTTTGATAAAACTCCTGCGCATATTATTCCTATAGTGACTTGTTAATCAACAGTTGACTTGGAAAAGTCAACTGTAAGGGTCGAACACCACAATCAACACAAATTACACGCGTAATTGATCTTATTATGGTATGTTTGACTGCTGGTCTGTCTAATACGCGTCGTTTACACAGTCAATCGTCATCAATTGTTTCCAATTTCACGCCAATCAATCGCATGCTCATCAAAGCATAGTCAACTTTCCAATCGTGTTACCCAGACCTATCCCTATAAATTGAGCATCACAAAGCCTTCTACAATCGCCGAATACTCTCTCTCAATCTCCTATTTCTTCATTAAATCTGCTGTTCAAGCATCTTTGTTCGTGGTTGACTATTTCTGTTGACCGGGCAATAATCACACGATTCATCACTGTAAGTGTAATTTCTTCAGTGGGTTTTGTTAATCGGAATCCACACAATGAAAGCCCTAACAATAATCGGGTTAAAAATGTGTGGATTGCTTGATTGGAAAAGCTAGGGCTCGTAATATGGATTTGGGGATAAACTAGATCGATGCAGTATATTTATATTATTCAAACAGAGGTTAATCACAACCACAGGCCTTGGCCAAGTGGTTGTGATCGTTGTTGGTGACTGAGGGCACCCGGGTTCGATTCCTGCTGGGCGTCCCTTTTTCCACTCCTTTTAATTTCTTTTTTTTGAAACCAAATTATATATATATATATATATATATATTACATTTAAATTTGTAAATTCATTTTTAATTATTAAAACTTTCTTATAAATTCTAAAAAAAATTATCTTTAACAAAACAGATGTCAAAGTTTTATTTACAACTTTTATTTTTCTGAAATTCATTTATTTAATATTTATAATAATTAAATCAAATTTATACTATTATAGTTATAAAAATCCATAAAAATATCAAAACGATTTTGTAAATTTCCACAAAAATTATCCTGAGTTTGTATAAAGAAAAACTTTACTGAAATGATTTTTAATTCCGAAAAATCATTTATTTTATATTTTTAATCAATTTTTGTTAGTTTTA
This sequence comes from Ambrosia trifida, assembly GCA_028751855.1. Classification (NCBI taxonomy): domain Eukaryota; kingdom Viridiplantae; phylum Streptophyta; class Magnoliopsida; order Asterales; family Asteraceae; genus Ambrosia; species Ambrosia trifida. The sequence goes on from CM054124.1 coordinate 114,681,899, forward strand.
AGCATAATTAAATCATAATAAATTCAATTCTTATTATTTTTGCACCAAAATTTTATACAATTTCTTTTTACATATTTAGAACAGAAATATGATTTTTAAAATAATAATTCTTTAATTTAGTATTTTTGAATATTAAAGTTAAATTTTGGCAAATTGTAATAAATAGATTTAAAAATCTATTTTAAAGGAAATAATTTTATAAAATTATTTTTATACTTCAAACACATTATTGTGAGCATTCTAAATTCAAATTTTATAAAAAGACTTTCTTTTATTTAATTATCAAATTTCCCTTTATTTAATTAACATTTTACTTTAAATTCAACAATTGGATATCCCCAAATCGAAACCCTAGGATATACTTATAAACTAGTTAGACTTAGACTTATTTGTTGCCTTATACATAGGGTAACACTTGGCAAACTATTGGGCTACACTTATACTATTCCTCAATACCTAATACTATACCAAGGTGAGTTTACGTAATCCTGTTTATGCGATTCTTTATACTTGCAACAATTTTAAGCAATTCAACATACATGTCTAGTAGTAAACTTTATTGCCTCATGTATTAGTCAACAGTTTCAACGAGTTTCAACGAGTTTCAACATTTACATAATCATTAGCTATGGCCAAGCCGGCGATACTCAATAATAGATCTATTGGATTGACAACCCCACCCGGATACGTGTACCTCCTACATAGGTCACGTGGGTGATTGTTATCGTTCAACATATTACTAAGGTGAACTGTAGATGACGGGATGGACCTAAACTAGTCGGAGGTTTGATTATGTCAACATATTATACTATTCATATAGGCTTAAATTTACGATAGACATACGAATTGCTAGACTTTTATACTTAAACTATATGCTTAACATGGATTATGTATTCTCACAACCTTCTAGTTGACCCCCCCCCCCCCCCCATTTTTACAACTCAACAGGTGATAATGATGCTTGAAGATTAGAGTATTTATGAAGAAAATAAGGAGTCTATGCATGCTTGATTCTTGTGTGATGTATTAGATTTCCACATTCAAAACTCTTATGTATTTCAATTTTTGGATATTTGCAATTTAATATTATTTCAATTAAAATTTGGATTACCATGTGCTACTGTATACTCATCAATACGTGACACCTCGATGTTTCCGCCATCGGTTGGGGTGTTACACCGGGCCTGGTAGCGACCCAGACCGTTTCGACCCGACCAGGCCCGGTAACGACCCAGACCATTTCAACCTGACCCGTCCCGTAGCGACTCTGACCGTTTCGACCCGGCCGGGCCCGCTAGCGACCCGGACGGTTTCGACCCGACTGGGCCTGGTAACGACCCAGACCGTTTCAACCTGACCCGTCCCGTAGCAACCCAGACTGTTTCGACCCGGCCGGGCCCGGTAACGACCCAGACCGTTTTAACCTGACCCGTCCCGTAGCAACTCAAACCGTTTCGACCCGGCCGGGCCCGCTAGCGACCCGAACGGTTTCGACCCGACCGGGCCCGGTAACGACCTAGACCGTTTCAACCTGACCCGTCCCGTAGCGACCCGGACCGTGTCGAATCGACTGGGCCCGGTAACGACCCGGACTGTTTTAACCTGACCCGTCTCGTAGCGACCCGTACTGTTTTGACCCGACCCGGCCCGTTAGCGACTCAGACCGTTTCGACCTGACCGATCCCGTTAGCAACACGGACCGTTTCGATCCGACCGGGCCCGTCAACGACCGGACCATTTCGACCCGAACGGGCCGGTCAACAACCCAGACCGTTTGCACTCGATCAAAACCGCTAACGACTCGAACCGTTTCGATGAGACCGGTCTCGTTAACGACCCGTGTTGTTTCGACATTGCCGTCCGTTAACGACCCGAACGGTTTCGAACCGACTGGGGTGATCAACAAATGCAAAAGATATAATCTTTTGTTTTTATTGACATTGATTTAGGCATCAACTTGGGTGAGTTTTAATTTAAATTTGTATATGGTTATATAAAAATACTCATCCTGACCCATTTGTTTTTTTTGACACACCCATCCTGACCCACTTACTTATTTCCTAAAATTAAAATTACCCATCCTAACCCACTTGAAAATTATACTAAACCCACTTTAACCCTCAAGGTCAAATTTTAAACACAAAACAACCCAAACTCAAATAGATAGGTTGAAATTGACAGGTCTAATTACCAATATCAAGCCATATGTATGAAAAAAGGTTGGGTATTTGAGAAGCTATTCAATTGAATGATTCCAAACATAAGCATATAATACTTATTCTTGACCATTTCGAATATCAAGCCATTTCGTGATGCCCATTTTTATAATAATACAAAACAGAGCATACAAATTGCTCTGGTACACATTAAAACAACCTAATTCAATGATTCCAAACATAAGCACATTATTGTGCTCTGGTACACAATCCAAGTCAGAGTGACAGTGTGGTGCACGAATTCGCAACGGTGAGTTTATAATGGGTTGTTGGGACAGAGAAAGGCGGTGAGGAAGAACGTGTTCAATCGAGCGACATCAAACATTTACCTGTGATGAAGATGAGCCACATTTGTTTTGGAGCCAACCTAATTAAATTGTTTTTGATAAGGTGAATATATAAACGCATCAAACATTTACCTGTGATGAAGATGAGCCAACCTAATTCAATTGTTTTGGATATAGAAGCATATTTGGATAAGGTGCGTTTTAAAACAAACGCACATTATTTTATGCATGCGTTTGAACCAATTGTGTTTGATTTTTTTTGGTATGTACGTTCGTTTGATTTTTTCAGTATCATGATCTGTTTTTTGTTTTAAAAAAACAGAGCATGTTTCAAAGTGGTAGGTTGAATGTTCTGCCTCAATGTTTAAACATAGTAACTTGGCAATCTTGTAGCTAAACCATTCAATTGAATATCGATTTTGCAAAAATTAGATCGACAGTTAGTATTCTGGAATTACGAATTGAATTTGGAAAACGTTACATAAATTAAGACGTGAATACAGGGGAAGCGTCGTATACAAAAGATCTAAAATACCCCTAGAATGAATCAGGAACGAATTTGGGAGTTGTAACTGCAGTTTACACGTGTCATTATCTTGTGGCTTCCTACCCTTCCTGCATTAAGAATCCTTTGCACCGTATACTTTCCCATATCTCTAAAGTTGTGGAATTCAGTTAGAACTTGGATCTATGCAAAACCCGGAACATAGATAGGAGTAATTTAGCGGAAACCCAATCAATGTAAATTAGTTATCTTATGACCGTACGAATTATTTATCATTAACCATCAATTATATGTTAAATCAATGCAATCAAGTAAAACACAAAAAAAAAAACAAAAAAAAAAAAAATTTGTGAAAGTTGCATCTGAACACAAGAGTCGAGACCTATGCTAAAGAAACTTAGGCCCCGTTTGTTTGTCTCTTAACGAGACCAGTCAGACATCAAAGTCTGATTCGATCAATCAAGGAGAAGTCCAGTTGTTTGGTTTGGGTCAGATTAGTCAGACATCCAAGTCTGACCGAGCCTCTTAACGGGTCAGATCTTGAGCCAAGTCCGACTGAATCGGATAGCAGCGAGCATCGCATCTGAACCGAAAAAAGACACGGGTTAGGCACGATCAAAGAGCTTCGCATCTGAACCGAAAAAAGAAACGGGTTAGGCTTCTCCATGACAAAAAATTTTAACCATTCAGATGTCTAACCAAACATCACTTATTGATTCAGCACTTAACCATTCAGACCTCTTACTTGGTCAGCATTTACCCATTCAGAAGTTGTCAAACGACCCCTTAGACTGATAATTAGGTACTAGTTTTCAGAATATGAGTCGAGTATACATTTTGGTGTAACAAATGTACATCAATTTGAATCTAAAACTTGAAAGATATTACTTTGTTTTGGTTATAGTTTCAAGTTATGAACACAACTCAACATAACCAAACAAATAATTAAACACAAGCCTAGAAGAAAAAAAACCGAATCAGTTGTATTTATTTTAGCCATGTCGGGTCAAGAAATGTATCAAACTGAGTCGAAACATCAAACCGAAAAGTGATTTTAATACACACAATTACAGTAAAAGACATATACATATTCTTGACTTTTATGAATTACCCGACTATAACTTTAAGAGCATTATCTAAAAACATTAGTCTAGCATTGATTATATTCAAAATTATAAAACCTATTCCAAATAAGACTATACAAACCAACGAACAGAAAAGCGAATCGATAAAATCGAGTGGAAACATTTTATATTTTTATGTTGTTAGTTTATAAAGCCATGTATATATATTGATTTCACGTGTGAGATAACTAACACTCACAGCTGGAAGGCTACTAAAGCGCGTTGAACGTGAATGGTTTCACATGGTTTGCAACACGAATCAAGAAACAAACAAACATCGCATTACAAAACTTTACCATGGACAAAAGTGTGCTTTGTGTACACCTTTTAAAGCACGCAGTACAAGCGTGCTTGCGTGAAATGAAAATCAACTTTTTACTGTTTCCCAAAAAGGAAATACTCATGGATTTCATAACCCACTTTTTTTTTCATTTAATAACGTATTTACGTGTTAAATTAGTTTTATTTTCACGTTCCTGTAGTCATAAATTGGTAATGACTTTAAGACTGTGTGTCTGTGTGTTAACAAATCTAAAAAAAAAAAAAAAAAAAAGAGTTAATAGCCATTTTCGTCCCTGAGGTTTGGGTCAGTTTGCCACTCCAGTACAAAAGTTTTTTTTTTTTGCAATTCCTTCCCTGAGGTTCGGAATTTTTTGCCAAATTCGTCCTTTTCACTAACTCAGTTAAAAAATCTCGTTAAGGTCAAGGGTAGGGTTGTCTTTTTGCCACTTTAATGAAGGACAATTTTGTCATTTAATACCCTATAATTATTTTAATAAAAAAAACCATAGTCTTCCCCTACCCACCCCACCCCCTCTCTCTCTCTCTCTCTCTCTCTCACACACAAACACATAACACACACACTCTCTCTCTCTCTTCTTCTCCATTTATTTGCTCTGTAATATATTCTAATAATAATAACACTCTCTCACAATCAACACAACAAGAATGCCTACAATACGCTCAGGCGAACGCCATTCCATCATAAAGAATATAAACACAAGGTAAACAGAAACATTTCGCAAAATAACCACTCGTTAACCATACCCTCATTGCAAAAACTCAAAACAATCACCAAAACTGTGAACAAACCGCTTGATCTTCGATCTTCATACACCTCTACGACGACGTCGTTGCCTTCTCGAAACCCCCATTGTCTTAAACCCCCTAACAAATTTGTGTAATTCCCCTCTCTTATCACTCAACACACCAACAACAACCCCACCACCACAAAACCCAACACACCCATTCCTCACCAACATAAAAAACATAGACAAACACATCACCCCCAGTACGACGTCGTTCTTCAATTTTATTCTTCCGCCCAAACCTAACCAACAAACCATCAAAAACCCTAATCCTAAAACCCAAAATTTAAACTTTTTATTAACCCATTTCTTTCTTCCACCACCATCAAACCCTCCCCACCCAAACCCCTTCCAATTCCCACCATACCCACCGCCACCGCCGCCGTCGTAGACGCCGGAGATTTCTTGGATTAGGGAATTTAAGGGAGCAGGAAAGACGTGGTGGAAATTGGATGCTGTGAAACGGAGTAATTGGATAAGGGTTTTGGTTGATTGTTTGGATCAGAAGAAACCTTTGTTGGTGGTTCTAGCAGATGTGATTATGGAGTTACCGGAAGGAGGATAATGGGGTTGTTAGGGATAAAGGGATTGGATTATTATTATTATTATTATTATTATTATTATTATTATTATTATTATTATTATTATTATTATTATTAATAATAATCTTGGTTGCAGATATAGAGAGAGTGTGAGAGAGAGATAGAGAAAGTGAATGAAAGAGATAGAGAGATATAGGGGGTGGGGGTGGGGGTGGGGTGGGGTGGGGTAAGATGTTTTATTAAAATTTTAAATTATAGGTAAAAAGACAAAAATGCCCTTGACATTAACGAGCTTTTTTAACTGGATTAGTGAAAAGGACGAGTTTGGCAAAAAAATCCAAACCTCAGGGAAGGAATTGCAAAAAAAAAAACTTTTGTACTGAAGTGGCAAACTGGCCCAAACCTCAGGGACGAAAATGGGTATTAACTCAAAAAAAAAAACTCGTAGCTCGCAACTTATTCAAAAAAGGCTTGAACAAATCTAACTAAAAAATTTGATTTGAAACAATATGAGTCAAGCTGACTTATTTTGTAATCGAGCCCAGACTCAGCTCGTAGTAGGGGTGAGCATATGAAAACCGATAACCGAAAAAAACCGAAATCGAGTTGATAACCGAACCGAAAATAACCAAAACCGAATTAACCGATTGGTTACGGTTAACATATGGCCAAAACCGAACCATTCAGTTACGGTTACGGTTTTCCCCTCTTCCGTAACCGAAATAACCGAAACCGAATCGATAGTTATATACTTAATTATGTTTTATACATATATCCATATATTTGTAATATATTTTCATGTATTTTCGGTATATTTCATGTATCTTTCATGTATATTTATGTATTTGAAATATATTTTTTTATGTAACTCATGTATTTTTCATGTATATCCATATATTTGAAGAATATTTTATTTATTTCATGGGCATTTAATGTATTTTTCTTGCATTTTTATATATATTTGTATTCTTGAAAAATGTTCAAAACACTTTACTAACTATTTTAAGTTTATAATTTTGCACAACTTTTATGTTTGGTTATTAACCGAACATAACCGAAACCGAACCGATAACCGACATATTAACCGAAGTAACCAAACGGTTTCGGTTATGGATTTTCCTAAAACCGAACTTCGGTTATCGGTTATATGTAAAAACCGAACCGAACCGACATTTGCTCACCCCTAGCTCGTAGGCTCGTTTCACTTCAATACCATGCTTAAGCCGAGCTAAGCTGCCTCATTTAATTTCAAGCTCAAACTCGAAACCACCTTGACTTGACTCAGCTCGGCTCGTTTACAGCCCTATGCGTGGTGGAGCATTACCAGAATGCCCCCTTCCACAAATCAAACCCTCTCCACTTGGAAAGTGCAATCTAAAGCCCCTCCCACAAATGATCCGACGTGTTTATTTTCATTAGGGTTGGCATAACAGGTTACACGAACCTGTTAAGACACTTACACAAAACTTGTAAACACGAACACGACACGAAATCTAATCGTGTCATTTGTAGGAACCGTTCGTGCAAAATAAATAAATAATCCTTATTAATTTTACAATACAATAAGCAAAGAAAATAAAATACTATTACAACTAAGAAGAAAAGAAAAAAACAAGAAGATGATGAGAAAACAAAATTATTGTGGCTGAGGATCGTGTTTGACACGGGGCCCTTAAAACAAATTCCGAGCCTACCGGAGACTAGTTTTGTTTCCCAGGGTACAACAGCCGAAGCAGTATGTACTGCCGGAGTAAGCACTAAACCCGACTTGTACCTTGATCTTTAGAAGAAGAGAGTAGAAAATTGCTAGAGAGATTTTAGAGAGGAGAAGTGATTTTCGGTGTGTCTTCTGCAGTGCCAAGGCCTTGGCTTTTATAGGAGCCAAAGGTTGTTACAAGTCAAAAGAATTAAATGCAGAAAATTAAATGTCATTAAACATTTAAATGCAGAAAATTAAATGTCATTAAACGTCTTCAATGGCATTTAATGCTGCTTTAATTCTTAGTCAAAACTGTTGACTTGTCAGTTACACTGCAGCTCTGAACTGTTGGGAGTTCGCGTGTGCGTCAGATGCACACTGGTGCCTGACCCGCCACGCAGGCACGAATTACGCACGCGCACCACGAAGTCGCGCACCACGTAATCCCGTTCTACGTCACGAGTCCGCCACCCGCGCGCAATGCAGGACAAGACGCCACTTGTCTCTGACTTCCAGTGCCACGCGCAGTGCTGCGTCAGCGGACCATCCCGTTCTCCGCATTTACGTCAGCGGAAGTCCTCGTTCTCCGCGTCCGCCTATCTTGCTGAACCACCTGTGCACCATCAAAAATACTAAGGCGGCTCTCAAGCGGCTCGAGTGTGTGAAGTGCAAAGTGCGCCATCAAAGCGCCACATTGCGCCTCATCGCCCACGCCACGCGCGCGTGTGCGAGTGCGAGTTAAGGGTGCTTCGCACCCTTTGCGACTTCCATAGTGTGTGATTCTATGGAACACTTAGGATGGGGAGTCCTTCCTTATAAACAAGTCCAAGACTCATCTCCCTTCCAATGTGGGACAAGTTCTCCTTGCCACTTTCCATTTCACATTCCCAACTAGCTGTTTCGCTCCTCCACTTTTGAGCATCGATATCTCATTCATCTTAGCTCCGTTTTGGACGCGGTTTAGTTCGTTGCAGAGCTCTCACAACATAGAACATAAACCCACAAAGAAATATATAAATAAACCTCAGTTTCAAATATATATTTTTGTCCAAAACTTAGGAAAAATCATTTTCCCAAAATTGTGAAAATAGCATTTTCACCTATTTTTCCAACAATCCCCCACATGAATGGAGATCGCCCCGTTCTTACAAGTATCAAAGATACAAGTCGACAGTTGAGCATTGCAGGATAGGTAGGCGTAACCTTTGAACCTTCCTTTGTGAAGCATACTTAGCCTACTAGCGATATGTAGAACTTGATGTCTTTGAACATACCCTCGTTTGTGTAAACGACAATACACTTCACACAACACTCTCCCTAGTTATGCCAACTCCTCATTGTCGTGTCCTTTTATGGTCATGGAACACTGTCCTGGTTCTGCGAGAGCTCTAGGATATGCGCCTCCCCACATATCCATTCGAAGCGACCATACTTCTCTCTAACATAGGTGATTCAAACGAATCATTAAAAGCATCATGGTTACTTGATTACGCTCAATCATTAACCTGAAATATGCTTAGCCTTCTCCTCAATGTCACTGATTGGAATGGACTAGGAAGTATATAACTCCCTTTATTTAGTATTGGGGTACTCCCCCACAGTGACTCCCTTTCGGTCATATGATTAAGTTGTCCTATTGAACCTAGATCTTGGGATCTCCAGTCAACTAGGTTAGGTTTCCCTCATACTTCCTTTTTCCAAGGGCTTTAGTCCCATTCCTCTTGACGACTTATAAACTTGCTCATTTCTTAAGCCTTTCGTTAACGGATCCGCAATGTTATCTATTGATTTAATATAATCAATTGTGATAACACCCGTATTGAGCAGTTGTCGTACCGTGTTATGTCTACGTCGAATATGCCTTGATTTGCCATTGTACATTGAGCTTTTAGCTCTACCAATTGCTGATTGGCTGTCACAATATACGCAAATAGCAGGCAATGGCTTTGGCCATCTTGGAATATCTTCCACAAATTGACGTAGCCACTCTGCTTCTTCTCCCGATTTATCTAAAGCGATAAATTCAGATTCCATCGTGGATCTAGCTATAACCGTCTGTTTAGACGACTTCCAAGATATAGCCGCACCACCAAGTGTAAACACGTAACCACTTGTAGATTTGGAATCTTTTATATCTGATATCCAGTTTGCATCAGTGTATCCTTCGATCACTGCTGGATGACGGGTATAATGCAGTCCATAATCTCGTGTGTATCTGATGTATTTAAGCACCCTCTTTATACTTTTCCAATGTTCCTCACTTGGATTACTAGTATATCTACTTAGCCTACTTACCGCGTAAGCCAAGTCGGGTCTGGTACATGTCATTAGATACATTAGACTGCCAATGATTCTTGAGTACTCTAATTGAGCAACACCCTCGCCTCTATTTTTACTTAGATGGTGGGTCGTATCAATTGGACCTCGAGCTATACTCGTGTCACCTGAATTGAATTTGTCAAGAATCTTATCCACATAATGAGATTGATTTAGCACAAGACCATTTTGGGTTCTAACGATTTTGACTCCAAGAATCACGTCCGATATACCCATGTCTTTCATATCAAATCTCGCTTTTAACATGTCTTTAGTAGATTTTATCATTTTGTCATTACTCCCAATGATAAGGATATCGTCTACATAAAGACATAAAATAACATAACCTCCTGGTGTGTCTTTCGAATAGACACATTTGTCGCACTCATTTATTTTGAAACCATTGTCAAGCATGACATGATCAAACTTTTGGTGCCATTGTTTTGGAGCTTGCTTCAAGCCATACAAAGACTTGACGAGTTTACATACTTTGCCCTCTTGTCCTGGGGCGGAGAAACCTTCAGGTTGCTCCATGTAAATCTCTTCATCTAAATCGCCATTTAGAAATAAAGTGTTGAAGCTGGCCGGATTCGAACCCGAGCCCAACAGTTTGACACAAACATAACAAACGAACTGGGCTCTAGTCCTGTTTGGTACCTAGTACCCATCACAAATAATTTTAAACCTTCCTTATCTGCACGTTTGACTTCAAGAAAGTCAACTGCGAATGAACACACTTCAAATCAACTTCAAATTCGTGATTTCTGGATCGTGATTATTTAGGGTATGTTTTGACCGACCTCCACAAGCTTTTTCCACGCTAATTTTGATTTAAAACATTCCATTCTAAGTCCAATTACGCGTCCTATAATCAAACCCAAGTCAACTTTCCAAATTGTTCAATCCGTAAGTGTAAGTATAAATTGAAACCATGTTCCTGTCCTAAACCCACCGAAAATAAGATAACCACTATCTAATCCCACCCTATAACTCTCTAAATCGTCGAATTCATCATATTTTGACTTCTGGTTTGACCGCGAATTTGAGAAGCTTTGAGTCTGGTAAGATTTAATTTGTTTTACGAATATACTAGTCGCATGATACTGAGCAAAACCCCTATAATTAATTCTGTTATTGTTGCGTTTTTATCCATGTCCTAGAACTAGGGTTCATAACTCACGAAATGGGGAAGATGACTAATAGTCATAACTGTTTATTTTTAAAACGGAAAGAAATAAAACACAAACTGATGGTTAGAGCAGTTGGTTGTGGGTATGTTGGTTAAGACTTTGGACCGGTTCAGGCCCCTGGTTCGATTCCCTTCCACAACAAACTTTTTTTTTTTAAAAACCTTTCCTTTTTATTTTCACTATTAATCTTTTAAAATCGTTTTAAAATATCAAAAGAGGCTTTGAAGTTCTATAAAAATTATCATATGATATTATGATAATAAAGTTTATCATACAATTTTTAGTTTTTCAAAAATCTCTTATTTATTATATATAATAAATATTACAAATTTATTCAATTATAATTATAAAATTCTATAAATATATCATAACGACTTTATAAAATTCCACAAAAATTATTCTAAATTTATAAAACAATAGACATTCCAGAAATGATTTTTATTTCTGAAAAATTATTTATTTAATATTTTTTAAACAATTTTTGTTATTTTAATCATAAATAAATCATAATAAATTCATTTTTCATTATTTTTACATCAAAATTTCACATAAATTATTATTAACCATTTAGATCAGAAATATAAATTTTTGATTCGAAATTTATAATTTTTAATATTTTTAAATATTAAGTCTATATTTTGTCAAATAAGTATTTATATATAAATATTCATTAATTAAGAAAATAATTTTATACAAATTGTTTTCACATTTACTACATTATAATTCAACTACTTTTAGTTAATACTGGTCAGAAAACCTTTTTATTTATTATTTCTTTATTTATTTGAATTATTCATATTTAAACATAAATCAATTATTAATCCCCAAATTAGGAACCCTAGCACATTTTAGACTAGAAAACTTAGACTTATTAAGTTTTCCCCAACACTTATTTATTACCTTGAAATAGGGTGATACTTGGATACACACGAGCCACATTTACTTATATAACAAGGGTCTTCATTCTAACACTAAGGTGAGTTTACATAACCCTTTTTTCTGTTTTACATATTTGGGGTGAAACATGTTTAAACATTTTATGCACTATCATTTACTCATTCTTACATTGTTGAAACTTGTGATTCAATTACACTATCATTTACTCATTCTATCATTTGACTGTAACAAAAAGACACAGTACAATCATTAACATTGATTAAGCCGCCTGTTTAGATTATAGCGCTATAGGTCTGACAAACCCATCCCCCCGCATAAATTCAGGGATGATCGAAAACAGTAACAACATTTAACTAACTTGCGAGTTAGGTCTCAGTCGACACAAGGTTTGATTGTACAAAGACGCATTGTTACATGTCGGACTCATACTCTATCATTATACAACTGTGACTGTTGTACAAACTATTGTTATCTAATACATTTGAAAACCTATGTATTCTCACCAACTTTTGTTGACCCAAAATATTTTCAAACTTAACATGTTTCAGGTTATTGCTTGCTTGAAGATTAGAGTTTAATACTTGAAGATGTGTATTTAGTATTTTTTTTCATGTTGATGTACAAATTCTTGTAGGACAATTGAATGTAATGTATTTAATTCAATTATTGAAATTTATTATTTACCATGAGCTACTAAACAATCATTCATACGTGACGCCTCGATGTTTCCGCCATCGGTTGGGGTGTTACAGGATGCAGTCTCCCTTTTCGATGATGGCCTCCGGGAGGCTATTGAAGATATAGTTGTGTGTGGTGGCCCCTTCTTCGGGGACCTCCAGTGGCGATTGGCTTCCTTGCCGATGCGTATAGGTGGTGTGGGCCTCATTTCAGCTTGAGATGTTAGGGTCTATGCCTTTGTGGCGTCTAGAGCACGGTCTTGGAAACTTCAGGATCATATCCTTCGAAACAGTGGGGTCATCAGGCTAGACCCAGACTATCAACAGGCGCTCGAACGCTTAAATGTCTATCTCCCGGACTTTGATATTGGCGGTTTTTCTAATAAGGACACCGCCCTCTCAAAGCCACAAAAAACTTTGGCGAATGCTCTGTTTAGCAAAACTACTCAGAGCCTGGGAGAAGTTTTTGAGTTATCCTCCCGCCAGATGGCGGTGATTGAATGCCTGAAGGGTCCTCATGCTCAAGATTTTTTGACCGTTATCCTGATTGAGGGTTTGGGTCAATGCATGTTCGCAGTGGAGTACAGGGCTATACTCAAGTACCGGTTGATGATCCCTATGTACCCGAAAGATGAAACATGTCCCATCTGCCGTAAAGCTTGCATGGATAAATGTGGGGAGCACGCAATTCATTGCAAAGAGCTCCATGGTTTCAAATACCGGCATGACTGGGTGAGGGACGTTTTCTCACAGACCCTGTGGAAGGGAGGTCCACCCTACGACCAGCGGATCTGCTTGTCTTTGGTTGGGAGAGGGGGAAACATGCTTGCGTGGACCTCACAGGGGTATCTCCTTTGGTTGGGTTAAGGGAAACATGGTTTGTAGCTGGGCAAGCATCGAGAAAGGCGGAATCGAAGAAAGTAGAGACGCATGCTAAAGCTTGTGCAGAGAACCAACATGTATTTGTCCCATTGGCCTTTGATACATTTGGCTCCCTAGCGCCAAATGCTATTCGTTTCTTGACAAGTGTCCAATGGGTCGTCCACAGCAATAGTTCATCTCCAAGGGGCAAGGATTTGTCTTTAGTAGACTAGGGTTCACAATTCAGAAAGGGGGCGGCGCAACTTGTTGCCCGTCTACCTTCTATTGTGATGTAACTTTCATGTTTCGTTTTAATAAAACTTCAGTTCGTTAAAAAACGAGGTTTCAAACTAAAAAAAAAATTAAATTAAGTATGATTAGGGCTAGACAAGGATGTGATCCCCATTTCTTGAACCATAGACAAGATTAAGGAACACACTCATCTGGATTAAGAATAGATCTATGTATAATATTTCAAATATATTCAAATAAAAATATAAGATTACGTAAATCAACATATAGAATAAAAACTACACTAAGATGCTGATTACTTCCAATGGTAATCGTCATTTGACCCAAATCATCTTCAGTATTATAACAATTGGAGTTAACCACACAAATGGCTCTGTGTGGTAAGCCCCTATCATAGTATTGGTCCTAACTTTTTAGAAATTATTATTTTGAAACTCTTTGTTTGTTGACTAATATCATTGTTTTATATACATGATAAGTGTTGTAACACCCTGTTAGACCCCCTGTAGTGGAAGCACTAAAGGGCGTGAGACGCCCCCCACACCTTTACGGGGGGACGCTATTGGGCAAGGGGGGGGGGGGGGGGGCGTTTTAAAAATAACGTTGTGCACTATGTCTTGTTACCAATCAATTGTTGCCACATGTTAAATATGAATTGTTTGTGTTTTATTAGGGTTTTTTTTTTTTTTTTTTTTTTTATAAATAGCGTCCCTTTTTTCTTCCCCCCACTATACCCCTTTTTCACTTCAAGCCCCATGCTAACTCAGTTGCCACGTAGACCAATTAGAATCAGGGACGTTATATTTAACCCCCTCCACTACACATGGTCTTGTACTCACAACACACAATGGAGTACTCAAGATAAACTAAATACTTTCAAATACACACAACAAAGAGAAAGTAAAAGGGGTAAAACCAGTATTACCTATTTACCTTCACTCCTTGTTATCTAGTTCATCTATTTATTCAAGTTCTAGCTTCACATGTCATTAATCTTATAAATTCTTATGTATATTGTTCGGTTTCTAAGATTACACACATGTGAACTTAAGAACTTTGGCAGATAAATTTAAATTATTTGAAAATGATCAAAATTTAACAATATCATCATAAAATAACCCCATACAAATGCACATAAATTGAACAGAGCAAGGAAACAAATATTTAAGAAACCCAATTCGATATACTAAAAGTAAAAACAAGAGTATAACCTGTCATACTAATTTTATTTAGTAAATTAATAAAAAAATATAATTACAAAAACTACCAAAGTCCTAGGTACAATGTTTTCTTACAAGTCGCATAGGATATGTGTCACACCACGCCAATGGCGGAAACACGTGGCGCAACGCTCGAAAGCATATCAAAGTCAAGATTAACACAAACTATATTTAATTAGAAAAGATTAATTTATTTGGATGTCGAAAACGAGTATCTCGTTACAATGTTGCACAAAGCGTTACATAAAACAATGAACATTAAGTTTCAATGTGGGGGTATTTCCGTTTATGTTCCAACCCATTGGTAACAATAGATGAAACCCCGACCAGTATCCGACATCCCGAATTCCACCGCACTAGCCCCATATCTATTCAGCACTTAGTTACCTGAAAGATATGTTTAAAAAGACGTCAATATATAAAATATTGGTGAGTTCACAGGTTTTAGTTTCATAACAGCAACATTTTCACAACCATCGACTCGACTCACTTTACCGTATAATTATTTTCCCATTAAATAATTATACTAGGATCTTGTCGATCGATATTCCGTTTTTTTTACAACATGTGCGAAACCTGCACAACTTGTGGCCTTTGTAAGGAGTAGCTAGCTCCCACAAACTATAGTGATGAGCAATCCCTTGAGCCCCATAACCAAACCAAGACTAATAGTAATGCCCCGCTCCAAGTCGTTCCTCGGAACCCAACGACTTAATTTCAGAATACGTGCACCCCAGGCATACGCCGATGCATAATCGACGCTATCGATTAGGGGTGGGCCTTGTCAGGCACCAATAGTACTATCCAAATATTCTTTCGGTTTCATTTCCCTGAATTAATGATTACGGAAGAGAGGACTCAACCCCGAGTGGCGATCACTGCTCAAGTACTCATCATACCACTTATCACATTTTAACCTTTGAAAACATTTCAACATGTGACAACGTTTGACAAACATATCTTTCCCCCAGTTAAAACAGTAAAATGGGGTCGTGAAACTCACCTGATGTACAGCGTACGCTCAAATAGCAGAGAATAGCAAGCCCGTGGTCAAGCACCTACGAACGTCCTAGTGCGTGTAAGTCACTAAGTCTATAGCGTGTGCTTTTCCGGCAAGTTGTACACCCAACTCCCAACACCACCATTTAGATGTAGTTCCCCGTTTAACAAAACATATGTCCTAGGTTTCGTTGGCGTTAGATTACCCTTGGCATTACAAGTTATATATTACTCTTGTTAATATTTCCTTAACTTGTACATTATTATCATCGACTTGACTTCACTTAACGTATAATTATTTTCCCATTCAAATAATTATACTTAAGATCGCATCGCCCGATATATTTCAACACTCGACCCGACTCACTTTGCCGCACATTTATTTTCCCATTTAAATAAATATGCTAAGGTCTTGTCGTTCGATTGTATATTCTCAACACCCGATTCAACTCACCATACCGTATATTTATTTTCCCATTCAAATAAATATACTAGGATCTTGTTGGTACGGCATACACACATATATATATATCTTTGTCTACTCGTCTTGTTTTCCTTCCCACATATCTACTTTCCCATTAAGTAGATATACTAGAATTTTGCCGAGACGAGTGTACATATATATAAATGTGTAATTTTTCTTGTTCAGTATATACGTTTGTTTAACGTCTTACTTGTTTACGTCATGTTTTTCTCCCACGAATAATTCCTTCAACACTTAGGAAAGTGTTTATTAGTTTTCACCCATGATGTATATATATATTTTACTTCCTAAAAATATATATTTTCTCATCTTGCCGCAATGGCATTTTTCTCATGTCTTGTCCGTGTATGGTTCGTTAACGCGTCTTAGTTCGATATCTTAGCTTGATTAGTCAATTTTCCAAGTTTTTCCCAACATGTGTTTTTATAGAAATATTATCCACATTCCTAACACATGTTACTTGGAAGGTTTGTATTTTAACTCAACTTGTTAACTTAGATACAAAAATGCTTCCAATACTTTTATATTCCCATTTATATAAAAGTATTCATTTTTGTATAAGTTTCTCAAGTTTTAATTTTTGCTTAACATTTTTATAAAATCTCTATTTTATAAAAATCCTTATGTTAATACAAACCCATATTTTTATAACTTTCATTTTTATAAAAATATACTTTTTATACAAAATACCCAAGTATGTTTACTAGTATTTACCAAATCAACCTTGGAAAATTATTACTTATACTTTTGACACCAAACTTTCCATTATTGCATTTTTGGACTAATAGTTTCTAAAATGTTCATTTTAGTCCTCTAACTTTCAAAGTTACAATATTAGTCCCTTAACTTTCAAATGTTGCATTTTTCTACTCTAACTTCCAAAGTTAACATTTTTCACTCAAAATAGTAGACTTTGAAGATCCATCTTTTTTATTGGTAAGTTATTTTTGTATCAAAACACTTTTGTTAGTCTCATATTCCATATATAAGACTACTTGTATGTGTGTTTTATGTATTTGCCCATTTTAACAAAATATCATCCTTCTAAGTAAGTAACTTTAATTTTTCATCTTCTTTAACCATGAACTTCTAACATGTTCCATCACTTATTATACCTTAGATGATCATATTAAGATGATTAAAGTTACTTTTTAACACATTCAAGTTCATTCCACAAATCTTAACCAAATCATCATCCTACTTAGTGTATGTGTAAATTTTATATATTTTAAGATCACTACTTTATCTTCATCAATTCCATGATCCATTTACATATCTTTAATCATTTATTTTACTCATGTAAAATCTATTAAAGTTATGTTTCAAAACCACATTTTAAACCCTTCATGTACAACTTGCCTCTAAGAACACATACATGAATATCAATAATCAAAACAAGGTTAAGAAGCTTACTACTAGCACAAGGCTAGGGAAGACAAAACCTTGGATTTGAGAGGGGTTTAGTGTGTTCTTCCTTATTGGTTAAGCTCCAAGCTTGAAACACACAATGGGGTTTTGATGGATGGATGTTTAAGAGTAATTTGGAAGTGTTGAACTTGAAGAAATGTGTGTGTGTGTGCATAATACCCCACGGCCACAAGAGAGAAAAGAAGAAGAGTTTTGCTTGGTTTCTTCTAATGACTAACACATGTTATATATAATCTTATCATGTGTAATCTTTCCAAAGATTTCAAGTAATCTTATAGAAGATTGAGTTGTGTACTTATGATAGATTACAAAGATATTATATGTGTGTATTGCCGTGAGATAGAGAGGGGTTGGGAGAGAGTTTGCTTGCAAATCTTAGCCAAATATTTGAGATTTATCATAATCTTATACTAGATCCTTTCCATGCATGTGTATACTAGTGTGTAGTGGGTTTGATTGTGTCTTGGATTATTGGGGCCATAGGGCCGAAATTAATCTTACACAAAGTGAGGTTGTAGCATGCTTGTACTTACATGATCACATGCTTTGTCTTTTGTCCCATGCATGCATGATACTAGGCTAGTAGGTTATTATTGCTAAGACAACTTGCAAGAGGATTTGCATGGCCATTAGGCCGGCCCCTTTGTGGGTCTAGGTGGGGTCCACAACTTCAAATATTTACCCAATATTTGTTATGTTTAATCCCTCGTCGTTCAGGTGTCGTTCGGGTATTTTTCGGGTTTTAATCGCACGTTGTTCGGACATTATAAATACCTTTAATAACCCTTAAATATAGTCTAATTTAAGCGTTGATTGGTTATTTAGGCTTTTGCCGGGTGAAATTATGAGTTATACGCGTATCGGGTGCGGTACGCGCATTTTATTCGTTACCGGGAGATTTGTACAAGACGTTTCCACTTATGGTTTTGGAGTTCCAAAACTCATTATATTTCGTGAAAATACCCTTTATTTTATATCCTGGGTGTCCGGGATCCTTTTCGTTTATTTACTTATTACCGGGTAATCACCAACGTCCGTACCGGACAAGTTTATTCGCACATGATCCTATCATGCATCGTCATTAAACGTGTGCATTCCTATGCATCTTATGGGGAATTTGCTATTCTCTTACGGCATCAATTAAATTAATCCAATTAATTTAAACATGCACTTAAATCGTTAATTACATATACTAACTATGTACGGAATCACATCGATTTTTGCCGGATGTTACATTCTCCCCCCGTTAAGAGAATTCCGTCCCGGAATTCAATTCAAGTTACTCATCACAATAGTATCCTTGAACAGGGCGGGGTGTTTGCGCTTCATGAGATCTCCTCTTTCCTAGTGAGCTCAGATTCATGCTCGGCTCACGCTTAGTGCTCTAACAAACACAATGTCATAGTTCAGCTATGACTAAGCTCTTGGGCATCCCACCTTGACACATCTATCGGTTTCCCGAAATAGTAGAGCTTATCGTCAACCGGACTTCCGCCGGTCGAGGAATTGACCAAAACTTCCTCAGGCCAGACTTGCGGGATTCATTAAGAGTCCCACTAAGCTCTTGCGACAATTCAAGCTTATTCATCACGAGACCAATTTTGATCGATATCTCCGTACCACCGAAGTATTAAGAACTTGGCCTACTACAATCTCTAAGTTTATTGACACCTTCTCGGAGTATGACTCTCAGTGAAAACCTATTATTAGACCGAAGTTCTTAAGGCCTACGCCTTGTCTGTATGACTTCTTAATAGGTTCGCATCTCATCCAAACAGTCTTTAATCTGCAAAATTTACTGGCCATCTCTCGAATAACTCAAACCAGGTTATGTATCTATCTCCGCCTGTCATTCGACGTACTGGAGATGTACACGTATGCCCTCCAAGGGCTTTGAGTAGTACACCCCGAACACTGGGATGATAATTCCTATCACATAGGAAATTTGGTGATGAAGCTCATGGATTCGATGTGCCACGGACATCAATCGTGTCAACGCGGAACAGTTCCGTCCAGTACATTCAAATAGTTCGAGAATGACGAGCCATACTCATTGCAAATAGAGTATCACATGTTTGTGTACAAAGTTTGTCGAATCTTGAGGCGGAACGACTACTACCATCCGATATAATGGAAGTTGGCAATCCAGTGTCTAGCCACAACTCTCTCCAAGAGTATAGGTAACTGTCTGTATGCCTCATCTCGAAGCCACGGATGAGTACAGAATGAGAGGGTTCCAAACAACAATCAATCATCACTTGGGTCACATCCGACCCCTGGACACCTCAGGTGTCATGGTGATGTCAAACAGGTGATCTTACCGCACAACTTAAAGTCCCCTTGGAAACCTCGTCAGGTGTTCCATTTTATTTATCCTTCGGCTCGACTCACTTTACCGTATATTTACCTCCCCATTAAGATAAATATACTAGGTTCTTGTCAACCGAACAACTATATATTCAAAATGGGACTTTATTTCTGTAGAACCCTCTAGGTACTAAATTTCTACCTTCCACCTGAGCAATTGTGGTTAATGGTACTAGGGTGCCTAGTAGGGACTGATGGGGTCAAAAGTTTTTGAGTCGCTTTCACCTTTCAGTTCCCTGACAGTAAGCAGTGTATATACGATACCCGGGCCGCACGATTCCACAGTCCTCGAGGATTTCCAGTCGATACCGGAAAGAGATTTATGAAACATATTAACTTGTTATCGCAATGGACGGAGTATAAGGTTTCTAGGACACATCAACACTTTGGCCCCCATTGCGACAAGTATACAGAACACCAGTAGCTACCGAAAACATGGGTATCCAGTACTAGTTCTGTTATATGTGCTTCCGGTGCACTAGTGTCCTATCGTCATTAGCAACCTAGTAAGTCAATTCCGGATAATACAGGCCACACGCCCTTAAATTGACTTTCAGATCTTTGGCAGAGATCTAAGTGGGAGGAGTCCTGAAACCGGAACCCTTACTCATCGAAGGTTCCATCCCTTCGGAATCTTTTTGGGTAAATGGTGAAATCGAGTCATAGATGCATGCATTAGACATAGATTTCACATTGGGCTTGACGGCTTCACGCGCCCAAGTCGTTACTTAAAAAAAACAAACGACGACTGAGATCGCACCACAAGCGATAGTCCTGAGCCTTCCCATAAGGCATCCCATTTAATGACCCAGTTAGTCACATATATGGGCGCGATATGTAAGCCTTCAAGCTCATCCTGATTAGTCAGGTACCATACGCCCTGACCTGGTAGCTCACATTACTACGGTATCTCCAACCGTGTCTGTCAAAGACAATGGATTTTGCTCTAACGTGAGCAATGCTTCCTAAGGACAACTGGGAACACCACTATCGACCCAAGCTCGAAAGGGTTCCACTATCCCAAGAACCTACGCAACGACACCAAGACAAACCCACCATCAGAGGAATAACAATATAAATTGAAGGGCCAAGACGACTATCCATCTCAACATAGTAGGGTAGCACCTTTATAAAATAGGCAATGCCACACGCCCTTCTGGATTCAGGGTTTCATAAGACCTCCGAATCATGTACCAGGGACTCCACCCATGCACGCCCATGGGTGGGTCCACAATGGTATTTCCATAATCATCAGTATGACACGTCGTCATGTATGACATCAAACGAAACCACTAGGATGAGCAATAAATGAATTGGGTCTTTCAACTCTTGCTAGTCCCAAAGGTATGGGTCATAACATTGCTCACAATCACTCGATACCTTCAGGTTCGAGATGTATTCGAAATCCCTTATCACAAAGACGAGCCTCGCCTCGTCATGTGTGGATCATGGGATTTCTTTCCGACATGATTCGAGTGTGGTTAGTCGACCAAAATGTGCGTAAAATGTTAAGGTTGGACACGGCGTCACTGATGCCTCAGATTCTGAAGATGTAACGCTCACGAAATGCGTGAGCATATCAAGGGGTCGACACATGATTCGGTCAATTACTCAAACAACCACGAGACTAAAGGAATACATGGGCTAACACTCAGACTAGAGTGTCTTAGTATGACTTCCAAAAAGTCTGTTGAGCACCCGAAATCTTACGTACTCAATGTCGGCGCTACACAATCAAACAAACAGAACAATGACAGCAGCGAGGGATTTAGGTGATGTCTCCATCCCGAAGGAAACCCAGAGTGATGCAACCGACAAGTCATCACATCATCAAGGTAATCCAACAGCTGTGGCAATACGCCATCTGAGCAACACAACAGTAGAAGCAACACGGCAATGACAGAAACACATCCACGAAGCACATCAACTAGGGAACACCGCACAGGAGTGACACGACAACAGAGAAGCATGACGACAAGGCAACACCGCAATAGGAACCGCATGACACAGTGAAACACGACAGCAAGGCTACGCTACTGCAGGAGCAGTAAGCAACAGGAATGCATCATTGGTAATACAGCGCAACCACATGGATACGCAATTAGCAAAAATAATGCAACAGCGAGCATGCACAATGGCTGGGGGTAACACAGCAGCATGAATGCACATGTCAATATGACGCTCAATATGAAAAATCCACATTCCACATCACAGAAAGCTCCGTTATGGTGAGCACGCATCCCCGTGCGTCTCAGATCACCTGTGGAGGTGGGATTTGCATCCGTACCTTTCGGCCTCGAGCCTAACCTCCATAGGCTCAATGGTAGGAATGGTTAGATAGGCCGGCGCAACAGTCGTCATAATTTAAATGGGAACGACGGGTTCCACATAATTTAGCTGCCTTCTCAAGTCGATATTATTCATAGAGAGGACGACCGTAGGCCTGGTATGAGTCACTCAAACGATAGCAACAACAACATCGGCAGTCTCAACCGAGGCCTGAGAACCATCGACAATGTTAGGCTTCCTAAGAGCCCAAGGAATGATAACTAGTAGTTCAGTGAAAGCCTCAAAGAGAATGGAATTAATAACAACGAACTCCACGAAGACACATAGATGGTCACAGCGGCCTGGAAAGGGTCTTAGAGACGTCTTTGTTAATGACATTCACTTCTGCAGGAGCCTCAAATACATCAACAACGTCAACTCGAGCAGAGCCATAGAACAACATTATCAAGCTCAATATGGACTGTACAGACAATGACAACAATAAAACTCAACAATAGACATAGAAACAACGATATCAAGCCCGATAAGTGCTATCGAACCACTGACAACAACAAACTCAGCGAGAGCTACACACTTAATAGCGTCAACAGGACTCGCTTGAGCCATAGGACAATAACAGGAGCAACAACGCCAGGCTCGACCGGAGTCTTAGATTCGTCGAAGTTATTATATGTGTGGTAACCAGTATCCATAGGACCTCGGAACCGACCTACATCTTTCCCCATAACAAAGATAGTGGTCACAACGAGAATAGCAAGTAGAGGTAGAAGGATCACGATTTATCGAGACACCTTCATAAAATGAAAAACGATATCGACTCTGGCAACCCAGCCGAGTCATCCTTCTCATTAGAGTCCTCTTGCATATTATTTTGGCCTTAGCATCGGAAGTCTTCAACTAAAATGCCGCTCCGCCACCTAAGCGAGACCGGTGACTTTCTTCCCGATAGCCACGTAGTGAGAGTATCGAAATACGGCAAGAGATTAGACAGGTCACCGTATCCATAACGAATGGATCTTGCAACCTTAGTTTTAAAAAAAAATCACCGTGACGAGGGGACACAACGTCTCAATATCTTCGGGGATTGATAAAAACACTTTCCCTCAATCGTCGACCAATAAATAACTAGTCTCGTTACCGTGACGACGGTGACGGACATTCAACATTGCAACAAGAGCAATGGAATTGTCGTCCCATGGGTAAGTTTAGTTTAACAGAATAACGTGACCACCTCCAGTAGTCCGTCATTTGATTTTCGAGGGGGATTTCAATGTCAGCAAAAGCGGCTTGCGACACTTGACAATTACAGAACACACCCTTATGATTACGATTCCTAAAGTGGGGTTCCACTCCCCAGGATTTATGACAGGTTCAGGCACAGCACACGTATCGAACCTACTTTGGTGTTCACCGACTGAAGCGAGACTACCAATAATCCTTGAAAAAAAACAACAGGAGGTGGATGGAGGAGTCTTACGATGACTTTTGCGCCTTAGGAGAGTAGTATAACATAAGTACCAAGGTGCTAAGCCCTTCACAAATCATCTTTCAAAATACGATCCAGCGCTATTGCAAATGGTGTTGAACCATACTTGAACACTCAGTACCTCGAGCAGTGGCTTCCCATGAGTTAATCTTATGCACTTCCGAGAGAGTCCATAGCCAAACGTCGACTGGGGCTTGCTATTCCACTACACGCCGTCATCCTAAGACTGGCAAACGATGCCGCGGTCGTGATTAGTGGCCGAAATTTTGACATCATCGAAGTTTAGCAAAGCCCTATGACTCGCGGATGTGCAACATGGCATGCTGATTTCACTATCAGTCCATGACTGCATGGGAACAATCGATACTGCCGATTCAGACAAGGGCTATCGAGCCTTCCGGATAACAATGATCAAGCTTCCTACTCAGCAACTTCGATTCTGTCCTCCACAAAGAGAAGAAAAATACTCGACCCTTGAGGACAAATTGGGCATGTGTTAGATCAAACATGTCTTATTCACCATGATAACACAGCAGTACACGACCACGAGTCTCTTATCTGATCCACACAGGGTCCCGTTCTCAAAATGCACTAGTTTTACGGGGACATACCCTAAGTCTTTACTGGGTTTCAAGTTTAGCATTCCTCGCATCGTACCAGACATTCATCTCTTCGGTACGTAGCGCATCCTCGTATGCCCGATCCTTTGGAAGAACTTTGTGGCGGGGGCATTCAACTCCTGTACAAGGAAGTTTTCGTCTCCCGTCACTATCCGATGCGAGGGTTTACGTCATATTTCTCATATGAATAGACGTTCGAGCTCTTCCGTGTTCGTACCTTAAAGGTAATGTCGAAGAAAGCTCATTAGGTTAGCTAGGATCGAAATCAAGGGACATCGACGAGACCTCACATTTAACCCATTGGCCGATCAAAACTAAGACTAAATCTAAAGAACAAGAACAACCAAGACAAGGAGTGATCACCAATCCCGGCCCTAGCGCCCACCAAGGTTACCGTGCACCCCAAACTATTATTACGTGTGCACCCGTAATGATAATTTGCGTTGCCAGGTAATCTTGTTGCCCGCTAATTCCGAGCTTCCTGATCCAAAACAAAGATTTCATACAACAAAAGGCTTGGTCTAGTTTCGCCTCCAAATCATAAACAACGCGGCGACATCCATTATCGTGATAGAGACTAGTCCTTCCAATCATCCCGTCTACAGGTAAGCGGTTGAGCTCATAGTAGACCACAGCATCATTCCCACTTGCTGGTACCGGTGATCGATGCAGGAGTGTGGACTAATGTGAAGCGTGACACAACATCCTTACTGGCAAAAAAATATCCGTACTACGTATATGTATTAACTAATCTTAGAAAATCGGATTCCTATGCAACATAAACATCTTATCCGTATTTTCTAATACTTCATATATTGACACACATGGCTAGTCGGTCGGAATTTCCCCTTGTACATCCCATGTACAAATTTCTTTCTTTTCTAAAAAATATTTTGTCGTGTTTTAGTTTTGAAAACTTTGTCTTCGAGCCGCAACCGGTTATAGTCTAGATTTTTCAAAAATGCTAGTTCGCTATAACCTTGGCTCTGATACCACTTCTGTCACACCACGCCAATGGCGGAAACACGTGGCGCAACGCTCGAAAGCATATCAAAGTCAAGATTAACACAAACTATATTTAATTAGAAAAGATTAATTTATTTGGATGTCGAAAACGAGTATCTCGTTACAATGTTGCACAAAGCGTTACATAAAACAATGAACATTAAGTTTCAATGTGGGGGTATTTCCGTTTATGTTCCAACCCATTGGTAACAATAGATGAAACCCCGACCAGTATCCGACATCCCGAATTCCACCGCACTAGCCCCATATCTATTCAGCACTTAGTTACCTGAAAGATATGTTTAAAAAGACGTCAATATATAAAATATTGGTGAGTTCACAGGTTTTAGTTTCATAACAGCAACATTTTCACAACCATCGACTCGACTCACTTTACCGTATAATTATTTTCCCATTAAATAATTATACTAGGATCTTGTCGATCGATATTCCGTTTTTTTTACAACATGTGCGAAACCTGCACAACTTGTGGCCTTTGTAAGGAGTAGCTAGCTCCCACAAACTATAGTGATGAGCAATCCCTTGAGCCCCATAACCAAACCAAGACTAATAGTAATGCCCCGCTCCAAGTCGTTCCTCGGAACCCAACGACTTAATTTCAGAATACGTGCACCCCAGGCATACGCCGATGCATAATCGACGCTATCGATTAGGGGTGGGCCTTGTCAGGCACCAATAGTACTATCCAAATATTCTTTCGGTTTCATTTCCCTGAATTAATGATTACGGAAGAGAGGACTCAACCCCGAGTGGCGATCACTGCTCAAGTACTCATCATACCACTTATCACATTTTAACCTTTGAAAACATTTCAACATGTGACAACGTTTGACAAACATATCTTTCCCCCAGTTAAAACAGTAAAATGGGGCCGTGAAACTCACCGGATGTACAGCGTACGCTCAAATAGCAGAGAATAGCAAGCCCGTGGTCAAGCACCTACGAACGTCCTAGTGCGTGTAAGTCACTAAGTCTATAGCGTGTGCTTTTCCGGCAAGTTGTACACCCAACTCCCAACACCACCATTTAGATGTAGTTCCCCGTTTAACAAAACATATGTCCTAGGTTTCGTTGGCGTTAGATTACCCTTGGCATTACAAGTTATATATTACTCTTGTTAATATTTCCTTAACTTGTACATTATTATCATCGACTTGACTTCACTTAACGTATAATTATTTTCCCATTCAAATAATTATACTTAAGATCGCATCGCCCGATATATTTCAACACTCGACCCGACTCACTTTGCCGCACATTTATTTTCCCATTTAAATAAATATGCTAAGGTCTTGTCGTTCGATTGTATATTCTCAACACCCGATTCAACTCACCATACCGTATATTTATTTTCCCATTCAAATAAATATACTAGGATCTTGTTGGTACGGCATACACATATATATATATCTTTGTCTACTCGTCTTGTTTTCCTTCCCACATATCTACTTTCCCATTAAGTAGATATACTAGAATTTTGCCGAGACGAGTGTACATATATATAAATGTGTAATTTTTCTTGTTAAGTATATACGTTTGTTTAACGTCTTACTTGTTTACGTCATGTTTTTCTCCCACGAATAATTCCTTCAACACTTAGGAAAGTGTTTATTAGTTTTCACCCATGATGTATATATATATTTTACTTCCTAAAAATATATATTTTCTCATCTTGCCGCAATGGCATTTTTCTCATGTCTTGTCCGTGTATGGTTCGTTAACGCGTCTTAGTTCGATATCTTAGCTTGATTAGTCAATTTTCCAAGTTTTTCCCAACATGTGTTTTTATAGAAATATTATCCACATTCCTAACACATGTTACTTGGAAGGTTTGTATTTTAACTCAACTTGTTAACTTAGATACAAAAATGCTTCCAATACTTTTATATTCCCATTTATATAAAAGTATTCATTTTTGTATAAGTTTCTCAAGTTTTAATTTTTGCTTAACATTTTTATAAAATCTCTATTTTATAAAAATCCTTATGTTAATACAAACCCATATTTTTATAACTTTCATTTTTATAAAAATATACTTTTTATACAAAATACCCAAGTATGTTTACTAGTATTTACCAAATCAACCTTGGAAAATTATTACTTATACTTTTGACACCAAACTTTCCATTATTGCATTTTTGGACTAATAGTTTCTAAAATGTTCATTTTAGTCCTCTAACTTTCAAAGTTACAATATTAGTCCCTTAACTTTCAAATGTTGCATTTTTCTACTCTAACTTCCAAAGTTAACATTTTTCACTCAAAATAGTAGACTTTGAAGATCCATCTTTTTTATTGGTAAGTTATTTTTGTATCAAAACACTTTTGTTAGTCTCATATTCCATATATAAGACTACTTGTATGTGTGTTTTATGTATTTGCCCATTTTAACAAAATATCATCCTTCTAAGTAAGTAACTTTAATTTTTCATCTTCTTTAACCATGAACTTCTAACATGTTCCATCACTTATTATACCTTAGATGATCATATTAAGATGATTAAAGTTACTTTTTAACACATTCAAGTTCATTCCACAAATCTTAACCAAATCATCATCCTACTTAGTGTATGTGTAAATTTTATATATTTTAAGATCACTACTTTATCTTCATCAATTCCATGATCCATTTACATATCTTTAATCATTTATTTTACTCATGTAAAATCTATTAAAGTTATGTTTCAAAACCACATTTTAAACCCTTCATGTACAACTTGCCTCTAAGAACACATACATGAATATCAATAATCAAAACAAGGTTAAGAAGCTTACTACTAGCACAAGGCTAGGGAAGACAAAACCTTGGATTTGAGAGGGGTTTAGTGTGTTCTTCCTTATTGGTTAAGCTCCAAGCTTGAAACACACAATGGGGTTTTGATGGATGGATGTTTAAGAGTAATTTGGAAGTGTTGAACTTGAAGAAATGTGTGTGTGTGTGCATAATACCCCACGGCCACAAGAGAGAAAAGAAGAAGAGTTTTGCTTGGTTTCTTCTAATGACTAACACATGTTATATATAATCTTATCATGTGTAATCTTTCCAAAGATTTCAAGTAATCTTATAGAAGATTGAGTTGTGTACTTATGATAGATTACAAAGATATTATATGTGTGTGTATTGCCGTGAGATAGAGAGGGGTTGGGAGAGAGTTTGCTTGCAAATCTTAGCCAAATATTTGAGATTTATCATAATCTTATACTAGATCCTTTCCATGCATGTGTATACTAGTGTGTAGTGGGTTTGATTGTGTCTTGGATTATTGGGGCCATAGGGCCGAAATTAATCTTACACAAAGTGAGGTTGTAGCATGCTTGTACTTACATGATCACATGCTTTGTCTTTTGTCCCATGCATGCATGATACTAGGCTAGTAGGTTATTATTGCTAAGACAACTTGCAAGAGGATTTGCATGGCCATTAGGCCGGCCCCTTTGTGGGTCTAGGTGGGGTCCACAACTTCAAATATTTACCCAATATTTGTTATGTTTAATCCCTCGTCGTTCGGGTGTCGTTCGGGTATTTTTCGGGTTTTAATCGCACGTTGTTCGGACATTATAAATACCTTTAATAACCCTTAAATATAGTCTAATTTAAGCGTTGATTGGTTATTTAGGCTTTTGCCGGGTGAAATTATGAGTTATACGCGTATCGGGTGCGGTACGCGCATTTTATTCGTTACCGGGAGATTTGTACAAGACGTTTCCACTTATGGTTTTGGAGTTCCAAAACTCATTATATTTCGTGAAAATACCCTTTATTTTATATCCTGGGTGTCCGGGATCCTTTTCGTTTATTTACTTATTACCGGGTAATCACCAACGTCCGTACCGGACAAGTTTATTCGCACATGATCCTATCATGCATCGTCATTAAACGTGTGCATTCCTATGCATCTTATGGGGAATTTGCTATTCTCTTACGGCATCAATTAAATTAATCCAATTAATTTAAACATGCACTTAAATCGTTAATTACATATACTAACTATGTACGGAATCACATCGATTTTTGCCGGATGTTACAATATGAGTCTCGGCTAGCTATCCGTGGCATGTTTGTTTGATGATAAGGGTATACAAGTCGATAGTTCTTTGGCTCGTTTAGTTCTATAATCTTGTTGAACAACCTTGTGGGAGCTTATATGACTCACCAAACGAGGAGCTATGCGACTCGTGTATCTATATATGGCTCGTATAGCTGACGTATCATACGAGTCATATATTGCTACACTATTCGTATTACACAATTTGACTGATGTGACATGGGCTAAAGCTTTGTTAGAAAAAAAAAGAGTTTTCGCGAGTCATATAACACTATACAACGTATATAGGTGTCAAACCACTAGTGTTCAACAATTTGGGCGAGATATCTACTTATCAGCCCCCTTTTACAACCGTACATTATTTTAATAACTTTGTAAAGATGTGCATGAAACATGCTTCCTTTATATAGCTTTTACCGAATGTAATCGCGTACTCCCTCACACCTATTAAATCAATCACACCATCTCTCGACCTTATCCCGCAATATGTTGAACATACCCTATTCAACTCCTAATAACTTATGAATACAACTTACTAAAACAATATAAAATTCTAAAACCAAGACAAACAAAGAAAAATATTCAAAAACAAAATTCGAAGAGAGTGTTTGGGATTACATTTTGAATCTGATTTTTTGATTATTGCGTTTTGAAAACGTAGATAATCAGTTTTTAGTGTTTGGGATTGCGTTTTGAAAACGCAGATAATCAGTTTTTTAGGCTATCATAACGCAATAATCTATAAGCAGCTCTACCTCTGCTTTTTCAAAACGTATAATCTGTTTTGAATAATCAATCCTAAACACCCCTAAGTAAGACAATGACAAATGTCTTACGCCATGATACACTACACAAACCAAATCTATACATCTAATAAACAAAAGTCCATGAGGACACTTGGCACTCCCACATTCATCCTCAATTGTGTAGCCTATCATATTGTGCCAAGTGTCTCATTGTGAGAATTTATAAACTTTTTCATTTAAAAAAATTTAAAAATAGAGTAATAATCTATACATATGGTAACAATTATCACTTACTACTTTCCTAATCTAATTAACCTACTCAATCAATTACTCTCATTCTCTCTCACACGCCAATTATTCTTTCTTCTCGGTGATTCCTTTATCTCCATCCGATCAAAAGCTTCCATCATCGTTGTTCATCTTCTTCGTGTATATCATTCAAGGTAACGATTTCTTCATTGTTTTTCATACGATTTCTGTTAAATATCGTTGTTTCTTATAATTATTTACTGATTTAATCGATTTTTATGTTTCTCTGTTTCTTTCTATGTTTCCATCGCCGATCATTCGTCTTCCTCTATCTCTCATTCAAGGTAATCATTTTTTCTACTTTCTTGATACGATTCCTTTTATATATTGTTTTTTTTTTGTAATTATTTTCAGATTTAAGTGATGAATGATATTAGGTCTTTCTTTTTTCTCTGATCGTCGCCTATTTATATTCTAATATTTCATTCAGATTCTAATATTAAACTTTTATTTTTGTATTGTTGATGGTTTTTAATAATTTTTCAGATTTGGGGCTTTAGGTTTCATCTTTCTTATTTTCTACTATGAGATTATATTGTGACTTTTAAGTTTCAGTGTTTAGGTATTGTTATTTGTTTTCAATGATTAGGTATTATGTTTGTTGTTTTCAAAAATTATGAGATTTTAATAATTTTCAGATTTGTGATATGATCAGTTTCAGTGTTTAGGTATTGTTATTTGTTTTCAATGATTAGGTATTATGTTTGTTGTTTTAAAAAATTATTAGATTTTAATAATTTTCAGATTTGTGATATGATCCTTCATGTTTTCTCAGTAGTAAAAACACGAAAATTTTCCGTGTATTATATATTTCTTCATGATATTATGTTGGCTCGATGATGTTTGTCTTCGGGTGAGGTTGAATGTTCATATGTTCTTCGAGGTGTTCTTGAGGATCATAATATTAGATGAAAGGTAAAAGAATGTTGGATATTTTTTAGTGATTAATCCGCTTAGGAAAGCTATTCGGGTCCGGGTCCTGTTTGTTGATTCGGGTCTCATTTATTAGCATTTTATTTGTTTCCTAAGTTGATGGCTTAAAGTTTGGAAGGATAATTATAAGAATTAATTGTTATAAATGGTGGTTTGAAAAGTCTTGGATGTTAAAAGGAAGGGTCGAGTTTTTTAGTAAGAGATTGATTGATTCATTGATTGATTGTATTATAGGAAAGTTAATAGCACAATTAGTTGTACACTTTCCATATAGTCATAGTCAAATGTATTAACTGCATAGTCAAATGTATTAACTATAATTGCTATAATTATGAATCTTGGTTTGGAAAGTTGTTGAATGGAATTGATGGTGGAATTGGTTTTGTAAAGTTATTGCACTAATTTTAATACATTTTTAAAATTCTGATTTGTTTTTTTAATACTTTTTTATGGCGGTTGCAGGTGTATAACGATTGTGTTGCACCAGTGAGCAACGGTGGAGGCTGTTTGCTCAGGGTAATAGTACTCTGGCAGATTCTTGCATAGACCAATTGGAGTTTATTGTTGCACGGGCACAAAGGATTGGAGATCCAAAATATCAACAGAAGGTACATGATTTTGCTCTTTAGTGTTAACAATTCTTGCATTTTGATATTTATCATGATTTATACAATATTGGAAAAATCTAATGTTAATAATTATAATTACCATATCATTAATAACCTTTAAACACAAAATTATTAATCAAATATAAATACATTTATAAATTTACTTTTAAACATTCAAAATCAAAATTTAAAAAATAAAATCGGTTTTTAAAATTAAAGACATTTAAACACAAAATAAATGCTTAATTCTTTGATTTGTCACATTACTATTTTTAGCGTATAATTAGCATTTATCATGATTTACACAATATTGGAAACATCTAATGTTAATAATTATGATTACCATTTCATTAATAACATTTAAACACAAAATTATTAATCATATATAAATATAAATACATTTATAAACAAAGTTAAATTTGAATTTTTTTCATCACACTTAATACGTCTATTTTCAATTGAATTACTTTATTTTCAAACATTCAAAATGAAAATTTAAAAAAAAAATACGGTTTTTAAAATTAAAGTCATTTAAACACAAAATAAATGCTTAATTCTTTGATTTGTCACGTTACTATTTTTAGCGTATAATTGACATTTATCATGAGTTACACAATATTGGAAACATCTAATGTTAATAATTATGATTATCATTTCATTAATAACTTTTAAACACAAAATTATTAATCATATATAAATACATTTATAAATTTATTTTTACACATTTAAAATCAAAATTAAAAAAAAAACGGTTTTTAAAATTAAAGACATTTAAACACCAAATAAATGCTTAATTATTTGGTTTGTCACATTACTATTTTTAGCATATAAATAACATTTATCATGATTTACACAATATTGGAAACATCTAATGTTAATAATTATGATTACCATTTCATTAATAACATTTAAACACAAAATTATTAATCATATATAAATATAAATACATTTATAAACAAAGTTAAATTTGAATTTTTTTCATCACAATTAATACGTCTATTTTCAATTGAATTACTTTATTTTCAAACATTCAAAATCAAAATTTAAAAATGAATACGGTTTTTAAATTTAAAGACATTTAAACACTAAATAAATCCTTAATTCTTTGATTTGTCACATTACTATTTTTAGCGTATAATTAGCATTTATCGTGAGTTACACAATATTGGAAACATCTAATGTTAATAATTATGATTACCATTTAATTAATAACCTTTAAACATAAAATTATTAATCATATAT
Organism: Ambrosia trifida; assembly: GCA_028751855.1. NCBI lineage: Eukaryota > Viridiplantae > Streptophyta > Magnoliopsida > Asterales > Asteraceae > Ambrosia > Ambrosia trifida. The sequence continues at coordinate 114,715,356 of CM054124.1, forward strand.
AAATACATTTATAAATTTATTTTTAAACATTCAAAATCAAAATTTAAAAAAAAAATCCAGTTTTTAAAATTAAAGACATTTAAACACAAAATAAATGCTGAATTATTTCATTTGTCACATTACTATTTTTAGCGTATAAATAGCATCTATAAGGTAATATTCGGTTAAAATTATTGAGTAATGCTCCTTTTACTTATACATGGGTCACTTTAGATAATGTTCCTTCCTATAAACGGGTCAAATAAGGTAATAGTCGGTTAAAATGTTGTTTTAATGGTGTAGGTTCATGTTTGTTTACTTATAAATTGGTCGATTTGGGTAATGTTCAACTTTTCCAATGGGTCAAATAGGGTAAAAGCCACCAACAGTGTGTTTATGGTGTTTTGATTAGATTAATGTTCCTTTTACTTATACATAGGCCATAGGTGAATTGGGGCAATCTTCCCTTTTCTTAACGGGTCGATTTGGGTAATGTTTGCCTTTTCAAATGTGTCAAATAGAATAAAATGTGCTCGAAGCTTTTTTTAGCGGGTCGATATGGGTAATGCTCATCTTCTCAGACGTGTCAAATTAAATTGTGAAATTTAGGTGGTAGTTAGTTTCTTATTTTTATTTTTATTACTTTCTTATTGTTGAATATGCCATAAGTCTATTTTTAACACATACCATTTAAGTCGACTTATTCAGGTTGGATTGTATTTAAGAAACCCTGTATTCTCACATGGCCAGCTTTATGTCGCATTGTCAAGAGTTAAAAGCAGGGCAGGCGTGAAGTTACTTATACTGGATGCTGATGGGAAAGTGATGACTAAAACAAAAAATGTTGTTTATAAGGAAATTTTCAGCGATATTTGAATAAATGTGTATTCGTTGCTTTTAAATTTTAATAAACTGTTTCTACTTTATTTTTCTTATACGTTATACTACTCCAAATAATCGTACGTTGGTAAACTGCGTGTCAACGCGGGCAAATATCTAGTAATTAAACAAAAAGATACCAAACAATCAATGTTATGAAAAACATCCAACTGTTCACAATATTAATTATAAAGACACATTCACACACACCATATATGTCGGTGCACAGCTGCTCTGGCTGAAACAATATTACCCTCATCTCATCCTCTCACTCCCTCACCTCTTCTTCCCTGCCCAAAACCATGGAAACCAGCTCGGTTTCCAAATGGGTAATCTTAATCTTGCTCTTAATCCAACTGGGTATGCACAAGATTCAGTGTAGTGTAACATATGACAACAAGGCCATTGTTATTAATGGTCAAAGAAGAATCTTGATTTCTGGTTCTATACATTATCCCAGAAGTACCCCTGAGGTTTTTATGTTATTATTGTTGTGTTTTTAGGTGAAATGTGGGGTTTTGTGAAGTGGGTTAATGAGGGTTTTTGTTGTTGTAGATGTGGGAAGATTTGATTGTGAAGGCTAAAGAGGGTGGGCTTGATGTTATTGAAACTTATGTGTTTTGGAATGTTCATGAGCCTTCTCCTGGCAATGTGAGTTGGTTTTTGTTCAAAGTTTGGATTTTTAGGGTTGTTTTTTGTGCTCATTTTAGTGTAATTTTGAAAGATTTTAGTGGTAGTTTATTAGATCTGTATTTTATATTTATGGTAAATTTTCTTTGGTTTTTTTTAACTAATAATTTTGTGGGAATTTTTAAAGATTTATCCTTTACCTACTTATATTGAGATTTAAGCTTTTTTGCTTGTGAAATTGAGTACTATTATTTTGCGGGGATGTATGTTTTAGATCTGTGTTTTTTATTGTAAATTTTCTCTGTTTTAAAGTTTTAACTAATAATTTTATAGAAATATCTAGAATTTATAAAGATTCATGCTTTAGCTAATAATAACTAGTAGTATTTTTCTTGTGAAATTCAGTACAATTTTGAAGGGAGGTATGACTTGGTGAGATTCTTGAAGACAGTGCAAAAAGCAGGGCTTTATGCTCATCTCCGTATTGGACCTTATGTTTGTGCTGAATGGAATTTTGGGTAATTTTTTATAAATTAATTATTTGTCAAATGTTTGTGTCACAGATCTGGGATTTCTTTTTATTATGTGAAATTATTAAAAAGTTTATTTGTATTTACTCTTTCAGAGGATTCCCAGTTTGGCTGAAGTATGTTCCTGGGATTAGCTTCAGAACTGATAATGAGCCATTTAAGGTTACAAACTTAATAATAAATATATATATATAAAAAAAAAAGACTGTAAATTTATAGCAAAGTTTTAAAATTTTGTTCTTGCAGAGGGCTATGAAGGGTTTCACTGAGAAAATTGTTAATATGATGAAGAGCGAAAAACTGTTCGAATCCGAGGGAGGTCCAATAATATTATCTCAGGTAAAAGTTGGCTTGTACCTTGTGCAGTTGAAGGTGTACATTGGTTTGGATTAATGACAAATGTAATGTGGTTGGGTGCAGATTGAAAATGAGTATGGATCTATTGGGAAGGCACTTGGAGGTGCTGGATATAACTACATGACTTGGGCTGCAAAGATGGCGGTCGGATTAGGGACAGGTGTCCCATGGGTCATGTGCAAGCAAGAAGATGCCCCTGATCCTATTGTAAGCAATTCTTGGATTCCTGTCACATGAAAAAGCTTCCAAACATTATTTAATGTGACCACATCCAGTTGTTTGTTCTGGTTTTAATATGATGAGTAAAAAAAACTAAGCTTTAAACTTCATTTCATTAATTGATGAGATTAGAAAATTAATAATGTTTGGTGGTCAATAGTCAATACTCATTAGAATCTTTGTTTCCTTGTCAGTTGCTTTTAATAATGTGAAGTAACATGGAATAATATTATATATATTTATAACTTTTGGGGCATTGTTGGCAGATAAACACATGCAATGGTTTCTATTGTGATGCTTTCTCCCCAAACAAACCATACAAGCCAACCATTTGGACCGAGGCTTGGAGCGGCTGGTTCACGGAATTTGGCGGCCCCGTCCATGAGAGGCCCGTTCAAGATTTGGCATTTGGTGTTGCGCGATTTATACAAAAGGGTGGATCATTCTTAAACTACTATATGGTTGGTATTATTATTATTATTTTTTTTTTCATCCAAAATATAAAAAATCTATTAATATATAATTTATATGTATTTTTTCTTTAATATGTCAGTACCACGGAGGAACAAATTTTGGTCGCTCAGCTGGAGGCCCGTTCATCACTACAAGTTACGACTATGATGCTCCACTTGATGAGTACGGTGAGTTTAAGTTCAAAAGAGTTTTTTTTGCGTAGTTTACTATTTTTATAAACCATAATAAAGTCATTTCAGAATTTTAACAAAGTATTGTTTGAAATTTATAGGTTTGATCAGACAACCAAAATACGGGCATTTGAAAGAGCTTCACAAAGCTATCAAGCAATGCGAACCCGCTTTAGTTTCTGCAGATCCTACAGTCACCTCTTTGGGAAACCTTCAACAGGTTATCTTTATTTAATAAACTCAACCAAAATCAAAACAAAATATAAAATTACTAACTAATTTATGCTTTTCAGGCCCATGTATTTTCTTCCGAATCCGGACACTGTGCAGCTTTTCTAGCTAATTACAATCCAAATGATGCTGCAAAAGTGATGTTCAACAACATGCACTATACTTTACCACCATGGTCCATCAGCATCCTTCCCGATTGCACTAATGTTGTCTTCAACACAGCAAAAGTACGAAAAGTTTCTTTCTTTTCAAGAATCATTTGATATTCGTTGCAACTTTTTTGTTTTTCGTGTGTTTATAATTTGTAAAAAAAAAAAAAAAAAAAATACAGGTCGGGGTTCAATCGACACAAATGGAAATGTTGCCCACAAATACCGAAATGTTTACATGGGAAACTTACAATGAAGATCTGATGACCACTGATGACAGCTCGACTTTCACCGTCTCTGGCCTACTGGAGCAGGTTAATGTCACTAGAGATAATAGTGATTATCTTTGGTATACAACAAAGTACGTTTTATAATTTATAACATGCCATAAAATTACGCATTAATTATTCACAAATCTAAAAAAGAATGTGTTGGTTGCAGTGTCCAAGTTGATTCTTCTGAGTCGTTTTTTAGAGGCGGAGAGCATCCTAAACTATTGGTCCAGTCAACGGGTCATGCTCTTCATGTGTTTATTAATGGAGAGCTTTCAGGTATGTTAGTGAAGTCAATTTCCAAAAACCGCGTACTTGACTCAAAAAGGTCATTTATAACATGTCTAACGTGAGTGTATATGTTATGTTTAGGTTCGGCTTTTGGAACACGGGAAAACAGGAGAATTACTTACAAAGAAAAGGTCAATCTCCGTCCCGGGAACAATAAGATATCACTGCTTAGCGTTGCCATGGGCTTACCGGTTAGTTTCTTCTCTTTTTCACACGTTAGTTCTACTGTCATATCGACTTAATATATTGACTCTAATTCTATATATATATTTTTTTTGTTTGAAGAATATTGGAGGACATTACGAAACATGGGAAACCGGTGTTACAGGTCCGGTGGCATTGTATGGTCTTGACCAAGGCAAGCAAGATTTGTCATGGGCTAAATGGAGCTACCAGGTTGGCTTGAAGGGCGAGGCTATGGATGTTATCTCTATGAACCGTATGTCACCGGTCGAATGGATGCAGGGTTCTCTTATCGCTCAAAAACAACAGCCACTAACATGGCACAGGGTATTTTGCAACACCATAAACTGTCACAGGCTCACAGCTTGCTATTAAACCATCACTAACCTTTTTGAAATGGTGTCAGGCTTCTTTCAATGCACCAGAGGGAGACGAGCCGTTGGCTCTTGACATGAGCAGTATGGGCAAAGGTCAAGTATGGATCAACGGTCAAAGCATAGGAAGATACTGGACCGCGTACGCCACTGGTAACTGCCAAGGATGCCATTACGCCGGTTCTTACCGCCCTCCCAAATGTCAACTTGGATGCGGTCAACCAACCCAACGATGGTAAAAACAATCTCACACACAACTGACAATACACAGAAACACACACCGAGTAAACGACTTAAGTTTGTGATCTTGTAGGTACCACGTGCCTCGATCGTGGTTAAAGCCGACAGACAATTCATTGGTGCTATTTGAAGAACTCGGTGGAGATCCGACCCGTATTTCACTAGTCAAACGATCAACAACGACCGTATGTGCGGATATGTTTGAATATCATCCAAACATTAAGGACTGGCATATTGAAAGCTATGGTAAAACACAAGAGCTCCACAGACCGAAGGTCCATTTACACTGCGGTCCAGGTCTAACCATTTCAGCTATTAAATTCGCTAGCTTTGGAACCCCATTGGGAACATGTGGCACATTCCAACAAGGAACTTGTCACGCTCCCACATCTTACGATGTCATTCAAAAGGTACACTTATACTTTGCGCGTTATTAGGAAATTGTTGTACCTAATCTGGAAATTGTCATGCAGAGGTGCATCGGGAAAGAAAAATGTGTGGTGACCATAGCAAACAGCAACTTTGGGGAAGACCCGTGTCCAAACAAACTGAAGCGGCTGACAGTTGAAGCAGTTTGCGGTCCAAGTGCAAGAGGTTGAGCGCAAAGTAAACAAGAAAGAGATACTAATCAACAAAAATGTGATTTAGTTTTATTTAAATTAGAAGGAAGGAAGGTAATGTAGGGTGTATATTAGTGAAGGTCTCAGGGGTTCTAAATTGGGAGCCTCGTGATTGATCGGAGTACTGGTTATCTGGTGTTTTTGACCGGAAAGTAGAACCAGTTGTTTACCTGAATATTTGGTGTGTGCTTTATTTGTATGATTGTTTTAAGGTTGGAGGAGGAGCTGAAACCTCAGAAATAGGTTCAGATTTTAGGAGTGGATCCTATATACTGAACATTTATTTATTTATGTTAATTGTGTGCAGTTTTTTATTGTCTTTACCAATTGTTTGTTTTGTAAACTCAACTTTGATGCATTTTTACCTTGATATTTCATACTTCAAATCTGTAACTGGGTGAGTTTGAGATATCTTGGGTAAGTAGAATTTAGAATCTTAACCGGCGGATTCCTAGTTCTTGTCAACATGACAGTGCCATCAACCCTAATTCTTCCTTATGAATTCCTAGGAAATCATGAGGTAATACACACACTTTGCAATCTCCCAACACTCATTTTCACGCTGGAGGATGCTCTCAAGAAGACCTGACCTTTCTTCCTATGGTGAGGCTCACGGTGTTTTGTTTTGCGAATTAGACCAGGCTAGGGACGGAGTTAGCTATTTATAATCCTATCGGGAGGTCACTCGTTGAAGTCACATATAGATTCAACCGAAAAGAATATGACATAAGATACACATGTATTATTATTATTATTATTATTATTCAAGAACAAAGATATTTAAAATGTATAAATTTGCAAACAATCACCTTAAATGTATGCATTATACATCCAAAATATGTATGTAACACCACATTTGCACAAAGTACATATAGAATTGCTACTAATCCACACAAGAAAAAGACACAGTTGACCAATTTTCTCACACAAACATGGTGAACCTAAAAAATGAAACAATCAACATTTGGGATTAAAACATAAGAGCTGGACCCATACACATATCATCACCTCTCACACTTGTATGCATGTAACTTACTTACTTACTTACTAAAGCTGTATGATATTTTTGAAATAATAAGTACCACAGAGATACCATCCGAAGAGAAGGAACACAACAAAAGCCAAAAAGGTTAGAAAGTTAGCACCTCCAAAGGTAATACCCATGAACAACACAACCATAAATGGCAAATAAGACCGAACCATAGATGGCGTGTCAACCCACTTCCCTTTGAACATGATCAAAGCTGCGACATTCACCACGTTCCACCCACTAGCTTGTGACTCCAACCGGTTAAGATGGTTGGCCAGAAATGAGTGGCAGTTGCAGGTTAATACGCTATAAGTTTGCTTTTGGTATTCTTGTGTCGTCTTTTTCAAGGCGTCATCCCAACTGTAATGACTTCTCCTTCCTGATTCCACTAACCTGTATTCTTCTTCTTCGGTTCTGTATGCACCCCAAGGACGCTGAGGGGTTTTGAAATAAGATTATATAAAAAAAACAGACAGATTTATTAACAATAAGTCGAGGGAAGGTGTAGTGTAGTGTACTATACCTTTTCTTTGGTTATTTGGAGATAACGAGCTACAGGCCCGAATGCAAAGTTATCTACAGACACAAAGTTAGGACCTGCAAAATCCAGAATCACTCCATCCTCACGGCCTACCCCGACATGACCAACGAAAGGGAGTAGCCATGAAATAACTGGGAGGGGAGTCCACACAATGCAGCATGGAAAACGAGCTCTCGTTGGATCAATCTGCAAGCTACTTGGAATATGATGATGCTCAATCATCATAGCTGCTGCTGCTGCTGCCTTTGGTTCTTCTGTATCCAATTCCAATTCCAATTCCAATTCCAATTCCATGGATGGATCTACCAATCATGATAATTACATAACAAGTTATGTTATGAAGTTAGCAAAAATGAAAAATTGCAGTTTCACAGAATATAAGTATTAGTATTAGTAATTTCTTTTTGTTAAGATTTTCATAATAGCACAAATGCTATGCGCTCTCATTTCGTGACTATTTTATTTTAATCTTTGTCATTCAAATCTTAAAGTCTGTGTAACTGTCCTGCTGCTGCATCAGATGTGTTTTGCTAGCCTATAAAAACATAACTTTTCTTTTGACTCCAAACAATGAAATTACGGATCCAAACTCTGCCCTGCCCTTAACAACAGCCATCGCCACAACATTTAACATCTACAGAATGATAATAATAATAATAGAAAACCAGTCATTCGGATCGGAAGTCCAGATTAATATGCTGATCTGATCTGATCTAAGAGTGAAACAAATACCGTAAAAACATATGCAGCCCTAATAAGAGTAGATTTAATTTAATGTGGTTATAATCTAGCAATAGGAAACATGAAGAATGGGTTAAAAAAAGAAGAAGAGAGGATTGGGTTGGGTACCTTAATTGGTTGCAGATCTGATCTGATCTACTACTACAAATGTGTAGGCCTCCTCACGTCTTCCTTACCTTCCTTTTTTTTTTCTGTTAAATAATCGGTATCATGGATTCATGGCTGGTGACACTTCCCACGATTATTTTATTTTATTTTAAGACAGATAAGTTAATATGAATGTTTTTTTTTTTTTTTTTTTTTTTTTTTTTTTTTTTTTTTTTTTTTGCCAAAGTGTAATAAATACTTTATTGATTTTCATTTAGAAAACTTGTCAACTTACGTTAATAGAAAGTAGACGGGCAACAAATTACGCCGCCACCCTTTTCTGAATTGAAAACCCTAGTCTACCAAATATAAACCATTGCCCCCTGGAAATAAACTATTGTTGTGGATAACTCTTTGGACACTGACCAAGAAACGGATAGCTTCTAATGTTAGAGAGCCAAAGGGAAAAAGACATGTTGGTAATACACACTTGGTATTGATTCAACAGATTAAATATTAATGATACATTATTATGATTATTACAAAAGTTTTATTTTAAGGTGAAAATACGGCCATGAATTATATAGGCTTATTTGAAATGACATTTTGCTTTGTTGTTATTATTATTATTATATTTTACTGCCCTTACATAGTAAATACCATAATATCAGATTGGGGAGGAAGATTAGAATTAGAAATTGATAGAAAAGCAAAGATATGGGTTCGTGTGAGTAGGCAACAAAAACTATTTATTCTAGTTCTATTATCAGCAATGAGGTTGAATATAAGAGAAATTCTAGAGAATGTTTGCTATCCTGAACTATTTTTATCTTTCCTGAATGATAAAAAAAAATAGGTTCAAAAGAAAATGCTATTTTAGAATTTTATCAACAATTTGCTTGTGTAGAGGGAGATCCGATATTTTCTGAATCCTTATCTAAGGATTTACAAAAAAAATTCTTTCAACATAGATGTGAATTGGGAGGGATTGGTCGACGAAATATGAATCGGAGACTAAACCTTGATATACCCCATAACAATACATTTTTGTTACCGTGAGATATATTGGCAGCCGCGGATCGTTTGATTCGAATAAAATTTGGAATGAGTACACTTAACGATATGAATCATTTGCAAAATAAACGTATTCGTTCTGTAGCAGATCTCTTACAAGAGCAATTTGGATTGGCCTTGGTTTGTTTAGAAAATATGGCTCGAGGAAACATATATGCAGCACTTAAGCATAATTGGACACCAACTCCTCAGAACTTGGTAAATTCAACTCCATTAACAGATGCTTATAAAGTTTTTTTCCGTTTACACCCATTATCTCAAGTTTTGGATCGAACTAATCCATTGACACAAATAGTTCATAAAGCCGCATAGGAAGGAATAGTTCCTCTCACACTCAGGGGTTGTTTGACAACTTCTGAATTAGTAAGTGCTGAACCAGTAAAATATCTGAATGGTTAAAAAGTTCTGAATAAATATGTGCTGAATCATTAAGTGATGTTTGGTTGGACATCACAATGATTAAAATTTCTTGTCCAACTTGCTTCAAAAATCCACTTGGCGTTGTTGTTTTTTGTTGTTGTTTATGAGCTCTCACTCCGATTTCATAACGCTATGCTCCCGAATTTACTAAAGGAGAGAAAAGAAAAGGAAAAAAGGCCTCCCCATTACCCTATTAAAATGATATATAAATATAATAAAAAAGCATGTAATTGGTCAAGAGGGCATAGGGTTCACCGAGTATCCCCCTTAAGGATGGTTAACCTGCTAACGCCCTTCAAGTTTGATGCCCATTAACTAAGCCGCGTAATTGTGTTTAACCAAATGTCACAATCACCTCATCAGGATCATGACCACATAACAGACGGTCTTATTGTAGACAAATCACTAAAAAAGTGAAAATGAAAGCTCACTTAACGATTTAGTCCTTCTTGCTTTAAATACCAGCTAACTTTAAGACTACATGGTATGTCATGCCCTTGAGAGGGGCATGAACTGACACGTGGATCCAAGTCACTTTACCCTCAAAAAGGTTATTTGCACAGGTGGTGCCGGCGTGGATAGTCGGTGGGTGACCTCCACGTCACAGTGGATTTATTATTATTATTATTATTATTATTATTATTATTATTATTATTTTTAAATTACTAAACAGCACATAATTTTAATTATATTAAAAAAACCATTAAATTAAAATACAAAATCATTTCACTAAAATTAAAAAAAAAAACATTACATTCAAATTAGCCACCGACCAACTCTTTGAACTCTCTTAGCACGTGGTGCTAAAATGGACCCTCGACGTAGAAGGTGGTTCGTTATTTCTACCCACGCTGCGCAAAAACGATCTCTTTTTCTTTGGTCAAACATGTCATCTTTGAAAACAGTGGGGTAAGTGAGGATGGTGATGGTTTTGTGAATGATTTTGTAAACGGTAGGATAAAGGGCGTTTTATAGGTAAAATTGAATTTAATGTGGTAATTGCTCGACAGCCAGAGACCAAAGTTTCATTTTTAATAGAGTAGGTTTTGCTATTCAAAAGTGAGTGACGGCGCAGCTTGTTGCCCGTTTACCAGCCGTCCACTTGTAATGTAATGTGAGTTGAGCAAACTTAAATTCTCCAAAAATGTGGTAATAAATAGAATTTAATAAAAAATATACGTTTTTACCTACCATTTTAAAACAGTCAAAACTTTTAAATTAGCTGGTCCAATGAATGAGCCTACAACCTAAAAAGTAGAAGACCCACACCACTTTCGTTGATCCTTTTTCACCTCTCAAATTTACCCCTGAGAAGAGAAACAAAACCCTGTTGCCAAAAAAAAAAGTAAAAAAAAAAACCCAATTTCACTACAATGTCAAAGTTTGTAGAGAAGCCTGCAAATGTTATACATATTCTTGACAGTGATGATGAAGGTGGTGGTGATCAAGATCAACCACAACTTCAGAATAACAACACAATCGATGATCATCTTACTCTGGAGAACAGGAGTTTCTGGAAAGCAGGATCCTTGGGTATTGCTCCAACAAAATGGGCTCCTAACCAAGGTCTTAACTTTTTTTTTTTTTTTGAATAAATATTATGTATAAACCTCCATAAGTTGCAAATATCACACACCCATTTGAGATACATGCCTCCATGTTTTGGGGTTTCATCAATATTAGCAATTTACATTAACACAAGAATCTTTTTTTTTTTTTAATTATTATGATTTTTTTTTTTTTGCAATGTTGTGACTAAAGTTTTGAAATTTACAACTACAAGTGTTAATGTGATACAGAGATTTTGTAGCTTTTAACCTAATGTTATTAAAATGCCTAAATACCAAATACTTAATGTTTGTGGGCTAAAGAAAACAAAAGGAAATAATTATATATAGAATAAGTTTATGGTTCAAAGAGCTCCAAAGTGCGAAAATGATTTTTATAACGTGCATAATTTTGATTTTCTTCGTGTGTAATTTTCATTTGTTATCTCCTTCAGGCGTAATTTTTATGCGTGATTATGATTTTCCTTCTTGCGTAATTTTCAGTTGATGTTTCCTTCATGCGTAATTCCTTTTTATACTTTGTACGTTAACTACCCCTATATATATATATATATATATCATTATATTGTTATTGAGACTATATCTATGAAGGTGGTGGTAAATTGTAACATACATTCATAATCGACTTGTATGGTCACTTAATGGGGTTTTGGTTTGTTGTAGGTGAATTGGAGCATGCTTGTGCGCACCCGAAGTTTCTTCATTCCAATGCAACTTCTCACAAATGGGCTTTTGGAGGTGTGACATTCGTTTGTTGATTTTTCCTTTCTCTTTATTCCCCCTTCCTTTTGGCATTTAAGAAAATGAAAACATCAATAGTTTACCTATAAATAAATGTATTATGGACATTGCAACATGAATCTTTAACTAGTAAATGGAGAAATGTAGATATTATACGTTGGAGTGAAGTAACGAGAACTTAACAACTTTGGTTTATAAGCCGGAAGCAAACTGAAACTAATAGAAATTTTGCATTTAATTTAAGCCATCTTTCGTTTCCTTCTCCAAATGGTTTGATAATTGACAATGTATCTTTTTGCAGCAATTGCTGAGCTTTTGGATAATGCTGTTGACGAGGTAACCGTTAGTCTTAGACATCACAAGAAAATATATATATATTTTTTAATAGTTTACCATGTTATATGGCACAAGAATAGCTTTTTATGAAATAAAAATCTCTACCTAGTTCTGGAATATCAGTGTATTGCATTGCATTTCCATGCACTTATGGTTAATATAGTTGGATTGAAAGTGAAAGTTTACATTCATAACTCTAACTCTCTAAGGGTGAAATATTACCTTGCTGTGTGAGATATTTAGTGTGTAACCTTGTGTGACAGATCAATAACGGGGCAACCTAGCTTTGTGAAAGTTGACAGAATTTACAGCAAAAGGGATAATTCTCCGGCTTTACTTTTTATTGGTAATAATATATCTTGATACACTTCTAGATAAATAACATGTTTATAAAGGATGAGTCAGTAACCTGAAATATCGTCACAGATGATGGTGGTGGAATGGCATTCGTAAGTGCATGAGCTTGGGATACTCAACAAAGAAGTCAAACAACATCATTGGGCAGCGTAAATCCTTTTTCCATCCGAAAGTTTCCGTTTTCTGTTATTATTATTATTATTTTTTGAATTTGAATTGGGAATATAGACAATTGTAAGACATTTCTTTTTTCAGATGGTAATGGGTTCAAAACAAGCACTATGCGGTTAGGAGCTGATGTGATTGTTTTCAGTCGTTCATCTCGGAATGGGTGCTGTTTTAATGCTGTTTGATTCTTTAATTCAGTTTTTTTGGAGATGATGATTATGCCCTTATTGTTATTTGTTATTGTCTTGTAGACGAGCAACCCAAAGTGTTGGTCTTTTATCCTATACATATCTACGCAGAACTGGACAGGATGACGTTATTGTCCCATATGTAAATTCTTTTATTTTTAATATTGATTTTTTTAAAAAAAAAAAAAAAAATCAATGTATATCCTTTTATATTCTTATGTGGAATCCTTATTACAGAGATTTTGATATCTCGAAGAATTGGCCAGATCCTATATATAATATATGGCACTCAGGAGGACTGGTCTTCTAACTTAAAGACAATTCTTGAATGGTCACCGTTCACTTCAAAAGATGACCTTATCCAACAGGTTTGCTTTACGTTCTATACTGAATTTATTTGATGATCTATGGTCCTATTCTATATAAGGTTTCTATGCAACACTTATTTATTTTTTCAGTTTGAAGATATTGGTTCACATGGGACAAAGATACAACTTATGGCTCAACGATGAATTGAACTTTGACGAAGATGATGAGGTTATCGTTTGCACTGTTTGAGAATTGAGACACCTTTTAAAATGATAATAATATAACTAATTTATTTTATTTTGTCTAATGAGATAGGATATAAAATTGAGAGATGAAACTGCTCATTTGTCTAAATTGAGAAAGAAAGTAGCCGAGACACAAGCACACATTTCCTACCGCCTTCTTCATTCGTTAATTAAGGGTAATTATCTTTTAAAGACTTTAACTGTTGAATACTATGTATACCGTCTTTGTTTTTTTGTTTTTTTTTTCTTTTTAAATTTGGCATCCTCATGATATATAACGCTTCTTGTTAGGCATATGCTTCTATGTTGTACCTCAGAAAGTTCAAAATCATCTTGAGGGGGAAGCCCGTAGAGCAGTATAATATAGCAGCAGATGATTTGCGGAACCCACAAGTAAACATCTACAGACCACATGTTGCTTCTATGAAGGAGGTAACGCTGCATTTTATGATATGTTTTTAGGCTCCCTGTTACAGAATTCGCTTTAATGTGTTTTAGTAATGAATTTGATGTAGGCTGTTATGGAGACAACCGTTGGGTTTATTAAAGAAGCACCGGCTATATATTGGAGTTAATGGATTCAATGTGTACCATAAAAACCGTCTAATTCATGTATGCATTTCTAGAACCGAGACTTTGATTTATATTAGGATGTTTTTAAGGATTTCTAGTCAATATGCGAAATTTGTTTCAGCCGTTCTGGAAAGTAACTAGCGAGGGAAACTCTAGAGGTTATGGCGTTGTTGGAGTTCTTGAAGCAAATTTCATAGAACCCGCTCACGACAAACAAGATTTTGAAAGATCGTTTGTGTTTTCAAGGCTGGAAACGAGATTAAAACAGATGCAAATTGATTACTGGTTCGTTGTTTTTTTTTTTTCATAGAAAAATATTACGTTTTAGTAATATACTTTTGAGGTTTTTAATAATATAGGCGTAAAAAAACACAGGAAACAGTTCCAAGTTCCTTGCACCAAGCGCAGAAGACTGCTGCTACGCTGATTCAAAACCAAGGTGAAGCGTTTGATCAAAATAGCCCGATCACGGGTCATCCGGCTAACCCAAGGCTCGATTTGAGTGGTTCACAGATGGGGAGCTATGGCAGAGCCGTTTACAACAATGCCACGCCACCGGTTGGGCCGCCTCCTGGATTTCAAACTGTGAGTCTTGCCTGCATTTTACTCGATATAAACCTGTTTTTACTCACACGACATTAATCGCAGGGTTTTGATCAAGAAATGGCACATGGAGATAGCTCAAGGGATATTGAAGAGAACATCCAAGTGTTGATGAGGTAAAGTAACTTTTAAAATTACTCCATGCAGCAAATTGCTCTGTATAATTTGGCAAATCACCACTGAAGATCCAAAAAGTAGACGAACCTGCAATCACAGTTAGAACAGGAACGACTTGAGGTGGATCTGGATGCTACGAACCTAAGCTTAAACCTGCACAAGGTAAAAGACCGTTAGGCTCGTTACAGAGGAGGAGGAGGAGCCTCTCTGTAACCACCCTCCGGCGTGAGGATAAGTATTTGTTTAGTGAGAGAAAGTAGAGAGAGAAAGTGAGATTCGGAGTAAGTGCATTCGTGTGTTGATTGTGCTTTGAAGGGGGTATTTATAGCTGTCAGAAAAGTTGTACTTTACTTCGGCCCCCTTGTTGTACTATTATTCGGACCCTCTTAACTTCCGGGGGCGGGCTATACATCCCTTTATGGAGGTATCATACCGTGCCCTAGTGTTGTGGGTCCGTTCTTTGGGGTGAACCGCGGTATAAATGCCTTATACCTCTTCATGTCTTCCCAAGTCCTCAAGTTACAAGTAACTTGTTGGACTGAAGTGTGACCGTAACATAGGCGAGGGAACCGCGGTATAAATGCTTATACCTCTTCATGTCTTCCCAAGTCCTCAAGTTACAAGTAACTTGCTGGACTGAAGCGTGACCGTAACATAGGCGAAGGAACCGCGGTATAAGTGCCTTATACCTCTTCATGTCTTCCCAAGTCCTCAAGTTACAAGTAACTTGTTGGACTGAGGTATTTTGTGGCCTCCGGGTTAAGTTACGGCATTTCATGGGAGTGGTGAGGATTTTCGACACGTGTCCATGCCAGCTGTTTAAATATGGAGGGACACGTGGACGCGTTTATAGCCACATGATGGTTCAGCTGATGTGATGGCGGTTGAGTTGTCGAGATGATCTGGACCATTCATTTTGTCCAGCTGTTTTCCACTCGTGCATCTCAACGGTCTCAGACCTCTATATATAATCCTCCTCTTTTTTCTTTTTACTTTTCTACTGTTTTACTCAATCTCTCTCTTTTTTACTCTCTTCCAAGCCGGAGCTTCCCTGTCGTTCCCGTTCATTTCTCTGCAAGACCAATATCTGCAACCGTTTTAAGGTGCGTTTCCTCTTTCCCTAGCCTCATTTCTGATTAGTCGCTACCTAAGGATGGTGAAGGATGACATGGGTACTACCTTTTCGAAGTTGTCTTCGGATAGGTTAGCTAAGTTTTTAGATGAATATAGGATACCTCGTGACCTGAACCCGGTTCTCCCTGAACCAAACGAACCCGTTTACCCCTTTCGTGAAGGGAAGTTTGGGTTTTATACCCGGGTCTGTGATTTTGCAAACTATCGCGTCCCCTTCACTAAGTTTCTGATGCGGGTTCTGCGGTTTCATGGGGTGCATATTTCACAAGTAAATCCCTTCGGCCTTAGCCGCGTCAGTCATTTCGAGCTGTCTTGCCGAGCTTTGGAGAAGGGTGCAGACTTGAACGTGTTCCGATGCTTTTACAAGCTGACCAGACAGGGAAGTTGGTATAGTTTTGAGAAGCGGAGATCCTTGGAGAGCTGTCATGATTATCAAACCACTAGTTTGAAAAACTGGAAGAACCAGTTCTTCTGGCTTGATGACCGGTGTCTACCCACGGACATGACGTGGTGCACACGGTATGAATCCTCTGATTGGGACTTGCCCAAGAGGTTTAGGTATAACCGTGACCTGTACTTGAGTCTTGCTGAGAACAAAACCAATATACAGAAGTATCCAGAGCACGTGCTGGTTTTAGGCTGTATTAGTGGTAACTGGGACTTGCATGATCGGTGGCCGATAATTTTGTACGATGGCGAGGGTGAGTGAGGAGTCCGCATTTTATTGTCTTTTCTTAAAGCTTTTTTAGCCTTAATTTTCTAACACTTTGTGTTCCTTGCTGTGCAGAGATGTCGTTGCTTGATAGCTTGAAGCTCAATACTTTCAATGATTCGGCTTTAAAATACTCTCACGTTGACTTGGAACAAAGTGAAGCTATCTTGGATCAAATCCACCGAGCTCAGCAACCCATCCGTCCTGCCCCAGCTGCCGCGACTGGTGCTAGCGGGGCCGGGGGAGAAGGCGTGACCACCGGGGAAGGTGTTAATACCGATGTTGCCCAGGGAGACCCTTCTGCCGTTCCTCTTCCTTCTTCAACAAATTCTTCGCCTAAGGATACTGCGCTAGATGCCACCGCCCATCCTTCTAGTGCCACTAAATCCGTTTCCCCCGGTGCTTCAAGGAACGTGGAAAACAGGTCTTTGACCGATACTTCTGTTTCCAAGGATTCTGGAAAGAGGAAACGGGCTGGGGAGAAGGGTACCGGGGCTAGCTCAAAAGCTCCAAAAAAGTTGAGATTCTTAGACCATCCTGATGAGGTATTTTCTAATCTTTTGAATAACCTTGAAAATCATTTGTACGGAGGCCAATCCTCCCGTGACTCAGCCCCGGTACTAATGGTAGATCATCCTCAGGTTAACCAAGTTGGTGAAACAGTGGTGATTGAAGAAGAAGAGGAGGAGGACGCTTTTCTGGGATTGGAAAGTCCCGTAGTTGACAAGGCTCCAGGGAAGGGAGTTCAGTTTGGTGAGTTTCGTCAATCCCCACTTCTTTCTCATTCTGGCATGGGGGATAATGATGCTGCTTTCCCCCCAAGTTGGTTCGAGACTGAGGTGTTTACCATATGTGGTTTTGCAGAGATGGTAGGTGGAGATGCCGGGGCAGGTGCCTCGGCCGCGGATGAGAAGTTTTCCCCGGAGTGGGATTTGAAGAACGGGGATAGAGTGGTGGATGCCCTTTCGGCCCGGATGATGCTCTTCAACTTGGATACTCCGGCCGACCGTGAGTATTATCATGGCATGGAGTCCCCAACCTTATGTGAAGCTTTATTGGTGAACCAAGCTCAATCCAACTTTTTAGTGGCCGAAGCCTATAGGAGATGGATGGATGCGGAGGTGGATAGGGACAGACTGCGGAAGAAGTTGGCTGCGGGAGGTAGTTCTGGGGCTTTGAAGCAACTTCAAGATAACTTGAAGAGTGCCCAGCAACAAGCCTCTTCCTCTCAGAAGGCCTTAGCTTCTGCAGCCGAAGCCCGGGACAGAGCTTTAAAAGACTTAGAAAATTTGAAAAGGAAATTTAACTCTTCCGAAGCCGCTCATGTCTCTTCCACCAAAGAGCTTCAAGATGTGATTAAGCAAATGGAGACTACGATGGAGACTTTGCGGAAGGGGACGGATGCATTGACGGCTGGTACGTATTCCCATAAGCTTTTTTTTTTTTTTTTTTTTTTTTTTTTTTTTTTTTTTTTAATTGCCAAACTTCTCTCTTGGCCCAGAACGAGATGATGCTCTGAGAGGGGAGAAGGTGGCCCGGCAAGTGTGTGCTGCGGCCGAGAAGAAGATGGCCGATGATGAGGAAGCTTGGAAGAAGGAGCGGGCAGAGCTGGTGGCTAACATTGATGAACTTTTCGGTTTTAAGAAATTTTTTCTTACGGAAGGAGCTCAGCTCTTAACGGACTTCGTTCACAAGGGCCCGATTATGAAGAAAGCTGTGAGTGGAGTTGTTAATGCAATGAATGCCGCCGGGTTTAATGAGGGATTGAAGGCTGGCTATGCAGCTGCTGCTAAAGGGATCCCACTGGAGAAGAATCCCACATTCAAACCCGATGCCAACACTCAGCTTCTGACCGCAGTTGAGGCTTATGATACTCTCGTCTTCCCGCAGGTTGTGAAGCTTGCCGATCAAGTGACCGGTCCTCCGGAGTCTATTCCTGAGGCCTTTGAGGGTTTTAAGCTTCCCTCTTGAACACTTTATATTTCCAGACAATTTATTCGTTCCGGGCCTTTGTGTGGTCCGGACTTTGTTTTGTAATATTTTGGACAAGTACCACCTAGCTCGAACCTATTATGGTCGAGCTTTTATTTGATCGTAAGCTGGGTCCGAATCATATCATGGGTTCGGGCTCCGTTGGTTGTGCTTATTTTATGATGTGTTTTTTAGGTGAAGTCCTTTGGTTAAACGACTAAGTCATAGAAGGAGGTCCGTAGCTTAGTTGATCGTGCGTCCACGCTTATACTACGTCCTAGTTTTTTCTTGCGAGATTCTTTATATTTAGATAACCATGGTTTATGGGGCTTCCTTACCGGAACGCAGCTATTGTCCATGCCGCGTGCCGGTGTTTTAGGCTTTCCCCCTTTTTATTTTAATGACTATGTTTTGAAAATAGATAAGGTGCCTTTCTGTAGGTTAGTTTTAGATCCGGATCAAAACTTATCCACTTTGGTCCGTCTCTTTTTTGCTAATCCTGTTTGCTACCACGTGGATTTCGTTATGCCGAGCTCGTTTTTGAGCTTCGGCTAATATTAACACCTTAGTATTTAGAATAAAGAGACCAGCTTTTTATTAATATTCGACCGAGGTATGTTATGTCTCGGATGATTACAGGAAATAAAGAAGGTGGGGAATGGCACATCCCACATTACAATAAGAAAACGAAATACTTAAGTAAAAAGCTGGTAATGCTTACATATAGCATTTTTTCAAGTGAACACCGTTCCAGGTGCGAGGTATATCCTTTCCTTCTAAGGATTGGAGGGTGTAGGCACCTTTTGCTCCTACGGTTTTGATGATATACGGCCCTTCCCATGACGCGGCCATCTTTCCTTTTTGCATACCGCTTGCCTCATTGCACCGGAACACATAATCTCCGGGTTTGAATCGGATTTCTTTTACCCTGGAGTTGTAAAATTTTTCTAATTTCTGCTTGTACCGAGCTTCTTTGATAGCTGCGGCTTCCCTTCGCTCATCCAGTAGGTCAAGATTCATCCGGAGCTCTTTGTCGTTATTTTCGATGCTATGAATTCGGTGAGAAGGAGACCCGATCTCAACTGGTATGACTGCTTCAGTCCCGTATGTCAGGCTGAAAGGTGTCTCTTCCGTGCTGGTTTTGGTGAATGTTCGGTGAGCCCATAGGACACTAGGGAGCTCATCCACCCAACCGCTTCTTCTTTGTCCCAGCCTTTTCTTTATCCCCTCGACCAAGCTCCTGTTTATGCGTTCCACTTGGCCATTCGCCTGCGGATGGGCCACCGAGGCGAATGATTGTTGGATATGCAGATCTTGACACCATTTTTTGAAGGGGTTGTCTGCAAACTGCTTTCCATTATCACTGATTATTGTCTGAGGTAACCCGAAGCGACACACTATCTGCTCCCAGACGAACTTCTTTACTTCCTTTCCCGAAATTTTGGAGAGTGGTCGAGCTTCGACCCACTTTGTAAAGTAGTCCACAGCTACTAGCAGGAATTTCATACCTCCGGTGGACTTCGGAAAGGGTCCAACGATGTCGATGCCCCATTGTTGAAACGGCCATGCCGCTGTTACCGGGATTAGGTTATTCTTGGCTCGAAGGCTTACTGGCGCGTGCCTCTGGCATTCGTCGCATTTCTGGAGCTCGGATACGGCGCTACTGTGCATTCCTGGCCAGAAGTATCCGGCATTCATTATCTTGGCCACCAGCATTCTAGGACCGGAGTGTATTCCACATATCCCCCTGTGGATTTCCTGAATAATGTACGTAGCTTCGTCCAAATCTACGCATTTGAGAAGTGGTCCTAGGAATGTCCTTCGGTACAATTGGTCGTCAATCATCTGATACTGGAGAGCTTTAACCTTTAACTTCCGAGCCTTTGCCTTATCTTCCGGAATAACATCGTTTGTTAAGTACTGTACTATGGGGGTCATCCAACTGTCTGTCTGTGAGTTGATTGATAAGACCTCAGCTGCATGGACCGTTGGGTTTTGTAGTTCTTCCATGTGTACTTCTTGGTTTGCAATATCAGTGGTTGTGGCGGCAAGTTTACTTAATGCGTCTGCTTTCTTGTTCTTGCTTCCGGGGATATGCACCACCTGACATGCTTCAAACTGTTTCATCAGTTTTTTAGCCTGCATTATGAAGCAATGATTAGTCGATTTCATACTGGGGTTTGAGAGTTTAGGAGATTCAGATTGATCTCATACCTCGGCTAAATAAAGAACCATATTTGATTCTTTAGCCTCGTAATCCCCGGATATCTGGTTTGCCACCAGCAAAGAATCGACATGTGCAATAACCTGGAAAAGGCATACGCACTTTAGATTTTTATGGTACTTTGCATTTAGCAGGGAGTTTTGGTGATTATTACGGTATATTTTTACCTTTTTGGCTCCGACCTTTTTGGCCAGCCGCAGCCCAGCCAAAAGTGCTTCGTATTCGGCTTCATTATTTGAACTCTTGAAATTCAGGCGAATTGCATAAAGCAGCTCTCGTCCTTCGGATTCACATAAAACCAGACCCGCTCCCGATCCTTCCGCACCTGAAGCCCCATCTGTATGTAGAGACCACGTGGGCTCCGATGGTGTTATAGATTCAACTATTAAGCTTTTCGGGACTTCAACCAGGAAATCTGCTACCGCCTGCCCCTTGACCGGGCCTCGTGTCTTGTAAGTGATATCAAATGCCCCGAGCTCAATAGCCCACTTGGTCATTCTGCCAGAGGACTCTGGCTTTCTCAAGATGTTTAGTATTGGGTGTTCGGACTGTACCTCAATATTGAAGGCTTGAAAGTATCGACGGAGTCTTCGGGAGGTGTGGACGAGTGCTAGAGCCAACTTTTCAAGTATCGGATAGCGGACCTCATATTCTCGGAGGGCCCTGCTAATGTAATACACCGGTTTCTGGATCGTGGCTCGGGTGACAATGAGGACGGAACATATTGCTCCTTCTGAAGCCGAGAGATATACCGTTAACGTTTCTCCTGGTTCGGGAGCGGTTAAGACGGGCAGGTTTACCAAGCACTTTTTTAACTCCTCGAAGGCAACGTCTGCCTCCGGGGTCCATTCGAATTTTTCTTTTCCCAAACTCTTTTTTAAAACATTCATAAAGGGGAGCGTTCTTTCGGCAGCTTTTGAGAGGAAACGGTGTAAGGCCACGAGACGCCCATTTAGGGACTGCATTTCTTTTAGGCACTTTGGCGGTTGCATTTTCAAGACTGCTTCGACCTTCTCCGGGTTGGCTTTTATGCCATCCCGAGCCATCATTACTCCCAGAAACTTCCCTTCCTCGAGGCCGAAAGAACATTTCTTGGGATTCAACTTCATATTGATCTCCCGCAGCTTGGTAAAGGTTTCCTTGATATCTTCGATCATGGAGTCTTCAGTTATGCTTTTTATTACTACATCGTCAACGTAAACCTCGAGATTCTTTCCTATCTGATCTTTGAAGGCTGAATCCATCAATCTTTGATAGGTAGCCCCAGCATTTTTAAGTCCGAACGGCATTTTAGTGTAACAATACAGGCCGTTGTTCGTGACAAATGCTGTTTTATCTTCATCACCTTCGGCCATCTGAATCTGATGGTAGCCTTTATAGGCATCAAGAAAGCATTTCAATCGGAACCCGGCCACGGCATCTACCTTTACATCAATCTCTGGGAGGGGATAACAATCTTTTGGGCATGCGTTATTCAGATCTTTAAAATCGACGCACATTCTCCAGGCTCCATCCTGCTTTTTGACAAGCACAGGATTGGCTACCCAAGTTTGATATCGCACTTCCCGAATGATACCGGCTTTCAACAGATTCTTTACATCTTCTGCGATGGCTTTGACACGATCAGGAGCCATGCTCCGCTTCTTCTGGGCTATTGGTTTTATACCAGGATAAGTGTTTAACTTGTGCTCTGCCAGGCTTCGTGGAACCCCGGTCATATCCGAGTGTTCCCATGCAAAAACATCTAGTGAATTCGAGAGCAGATTCCATAACTTCTCTCGGGCTTTGGTGGGGAGCTGCGCACCAACAGATAGTTTCTGTTCCGGAAATCTTGGATGCACCGACCATTTTTCAACAATTTCGGACCCCGCTCCTCCCGAGTTATCATCATCATTTGCTGAACCCAAAGATTGTCGTACTTCGGATATACCGAGCCCTACTTCAGATTCCAAGGTAGCTATCCCTTTTTCTGTGGGGAATTTTAAAGCTCCGTGGATGGTAGATGTTACCATCCCGAATGCTTTCATTCCCGGCCTACCCAATATGATGTTGTGCACTGATCTTGAACCGACCACTAAAAAGGTGAGAATGACTGTTCTTTGTAATGATCCGGAGTCGAACGTAACTGGGAGAGATAATTGTCCGATTGGCTGAACAATTTCTCCTGAAAAGCTGACGAGGGGCATGGAGACAGGAATAAGCCGTTGTTGCGAAGCTTCTGCTAATAACTGGAAACATTGAAGGTACATTATCTCGGAGGCACTTCCCCCATCCACATAGATTCGGTGAGTTTTATGGCCAGCCACGATCCCGGATACGACGATCGGGCCTTCCTTGTAATCGTCCGGCGGGATGGAGGGGAAAGTTATTGGCTGAGCCATCCAAGCCATGATATGATCGTTGTTCCTTTTAACCCCCTGCTGTTTGAGGGTTCGAATCATATGTATCCCTGCTTGATCATTCGGATTCGGGATGTTTGCAACGCTTGCCTTCCCTTCTTTGATTTCTTTTACCAGATGTGATAGTTTGCCCGCTTTAAGGGCCTTCTCAATTTCTTGCTTTAGGGACCAACAGTCATCCGTGTCGTGTCCCCTAGCTCGATGGTAATCACAATACTTCTTGGTGTTCTTGTCAGATGTGGGTTTTTGCCTCGGGGGTTTTGGGAAGTCGATGTTTTCCGTGCTGAGTATTTCACTGGGAGATTTTAATAGTTCGGAATAGCTTGACCCCCGGTGTGAGGAGGAGCTTCGACCGGTGGAACTTTTATCACTTCTGGAGTAAGGTTGGGATCTGTTTTTACCCCAGGAGTTGTTTCGATCCGAACTTGGAGTTCCCGAGCTTTTCTTTCACGAGCTGCTTCTTGAAGAAGAGCGATACTCGTTGTCATACGTTTGGCTACAAGCACTTTTTCCTCGAGCAAAAGCTCGCGCCCGCTCCATTAACACTTCCATGGTTTTTGGGAGATCTTCATGTAGTTTTTCCACGAGCTGATTATTTCGTACTCCGTGGCAAAAACCGGATATCCGTAATTGATCAACAGCTCCACTAATCTGCATACTTTCCTTGTTGAACCTGTCTATGAACTTCTCTAATGATTCGCCGTCTTTTCTACGGATGTTGTGGATCTCGGTGATGTCTTTCGAGCATCGCCGTTGCTGGGGAAAATTTTGTAAAAAAGCGCGGCGGAGTTCCGTCCAGTTCGCAATCTCACCTGGTGCTAATCCGTCGAACCACACCCTAGCCGCCCCAGTAAGGGTCTGGGCGAACATGTGACACCATGCAGGCATGAGCCATAGTTCGATTTCTGCGGCTCCTCCAAAATCATGGATGTGATCATCCGGATCCGTTGTTCCATCATATCTTTTGATCGTTGTAGGCATTTTTAGTTTTGCCGGTAGAGGAGCACTGGCGATGCGGGGGGCAAATTTGGAGTATGCAGCCATATAGGCTGGGCGGTAAGGAGTGGTAAGATCATCTTCCGCAGTTGTGACGGCTGGCCGCTTTGCTACGGTGGTGACAGGCTGTGTGACTGCGTGGTGTCCCGATGGGAAACAGCTCCCTTGCGGGGTCCCTAGGTCGGGAGTAGTAACCACGGTGGAGTAAGTGACTTGTGCAACAGGGCCCGTACCATGTCCGGCTGGTGCTTGAACTTGGTCGTTGGGGAATAGGTTTACCTGCACGCTTTTGAGTTTTGCTTCTTTTTCTTGTTGTGCTTTAAGTTGCAACAAGAAATCACGATTCTTGAGCAGAAAGTCTGCGTCAAACTCTGGTGCGGTATCTTGACTTGTTCGGGAGACGTTGGTGAGCCCTGCGGATGGGGTTAGGACAACGGAGGCCGTGACAGTGGTTGCTCCGTCACCCTGTTCGGTGTTTGTGACATCTTCAATAATGAAACCTTCGGATGAAGCCGCCATGGGAAAAACCGTCGAGATCTTTACCTTTTAAGGGTATAGAAAACGGTTGTACAAACGGATGGCGCCAATTGAAGATCCAAAAAGTAGACGAACCTGCAATCACAGTTAGAACAGGAACGACTTGAGGTGGATCTGGATGCTACGAACCTAAGCTTAAACCTGCACAAGGTAAAAGACCGTTAGGCTCGTTACAGAGGAGGAGGAGGAGCCTCTCTGTAACCACCCTCCGGCGTGAGGATAAGTATTTGTTTAGTGAGAGAAAGTAGAGAGAGAAAGTGAGATTCGGAGTAAGTGCATTCGTGTGTTGATTGTGCTTTGAAGGGGGTATTTATAGCTGTCAGAAAAGTTGTACTTTACTTCGGCCCCCTTGTTGTACTATTATTCGGACCCTCTTAACTTCCGGGGGCGGGCTATACATCCCTTTATGGAGGTATCATACCGTGCCCTAGTGTTGTGGGTCCGTTCTTTGGGGTGAACCGCGGTATAAATGCCTTATACCTCTTCACCCACAAAATGACAGGTTACCTTCTCAACAGGCGGCTTACTGTCTCGTAAAACCAAAACAAAACAATTGGCATTAATTTGTCAGCTACACCGATTTTCAATAACCAATCATCTCTGGTTTACCCAACCCATATACACTTACCATTATGTGTTTTAAAAACGTAGTAAAGAATGCATTTAGAGAGGAGAGTGTTGCAACCTCAAGTGAAGCAAACACATTTTTTGTCCAAAATTTAAGTTTTTTCCATCATATAGCATGTCACGTTTTTATTTAAATGTAACTGCATTATTACTTTTTCCACTAAGAAAGTATTATTATATCTTTGAATATTTTCAAAATTAAGATTTCATATTACATAAATAAAGCAATTGGAAGAAAAATATAGTCCATTCCGTTAAGACACATAAATAAAGCAATTGCAATGGTAAATTGGTAAACCAGTAAACCTTCAAGTGCCTAATTAGTATACCATACTTAAAAAGTTTATTATATTTGTAAATGTAGTTCCCGTCTCTCTCTACAATCCCCCCAACCACAACAACACAATTCTTTCCTGTCTCTTTCCGAAAAAACAAAACGCACTGTGCTTCAAGCAGCCACCGCCACACGATTGCCACAGCCGACTACTATCACTCTCTACCACCATCAACGACGGAACTCCTGGAGGAGCTAAGGCAGAGCGCCGCCACAGACGGCAGCGCACCTGACCTCGCCAAACGGGGGAGTTTTTATGGAGATGGTGGTTTACACAGACAACGTGATGATGTTAGTTTGATAACCGACCACTATCGATTCTGATGGAAAACACCACACAGTCTTCGCCGGTGTTTCATGGCGGAACCGTAGCCGCCCTTTGACGATATAGAAACCGCCACATTTTGGTAACCACCGTCGCCACGAAGAATTTTTGTTCGCCGCCGTTGGACCGTCTTCAACCATCACCTCCGAAACCCATCTCCCTAGTCATCGCCTCCCTTGTTCTGCTCGTCTGTGTCTCTGTCTATTAAAAGGTTTGAGGTTTGATAAGGTCTTATTGGAGAAAGATGGAATAAAATAGACATAACCGGGAACCGGTGACCTGCTCAACATGCAGCTACCGATTGTACACAGAGGAAAACAAAGCTTCGGACAGTTGTACGAACAGCTACAGAACAGGGACTCACAAACGTGTTTTGGTTTTTAATATATAATAATTACCAACCAGACTTGCCCCATTTGAAACAAATGTGGATTGTGAAGACCAGTTAAAGCGCATAGGCGTACTCAAGGCGCATAGGCCGAGCCCGGAGCCTAGGCGCAAGGCGCATAAAAAACGACGGCTTTTTATAATTAAGCGAATAGTATAAAATACATTTTTAGGGATTCTAGAGATGTTTTAGGCTTGTTTAGGGCTACTTTAGGATGTTTTAGAGTTGTTTAGGACTTGTTCATGACTCATTTAAGATGTTTTAGAGGTTTATGCAACTTTTAGCCTGAATTTGGCCGGAAATCAGCCCTGATAGTGCGCCTCAGTGCCTAGACGCGCGCCTCACAGGGCGCAGCGCACTTGGTGCGCCTCGAGCCTAGGCGCGCTTTTGACAACTATGGTGAAGACCGATTATTTTTACAGATAAATAATTAAATTTGGGGAAAATCAGGGAAATACTCATTGACCGACCCTTTTCAACCGCCTTTGGAGAGTCGGTTCCCGGATCCCGAGATGTCTCCGTGAGACTTTAGTGATGGACCACTAACCGATCGCCACGTGTAAAAATAATAATAAAAAACTTTACACAGGCACCGTCTCCGACAGGTGGGAGACGTCACAGGCTCGGTGGAGACGTCACAGAGACATCTTCAGGGAAGAATTTAAGGTATGAAAGCAGGGAGAGAGACCTCACGAAGAAGTCTCGGGATCTGAGAACCATCTCTTCAAAAACAGTTGAGGTGGGTATTTCGGTAAAAAGGGTCACTCAATGGACATTTCCATAATTTTCCCTTAAATTTGGATGCATGTCAAGGGTAATAGTGACCTCATCACGTGTTCATTGTAAATCATAATTAGTTTAAATAAAATAAGGAATATAAATTCATGTGAAGGCCGGGTGGTGACTCTTTCTTGAGGCTATATATTTAGGGGGACCATAACCATATGCATGCATGCTTCATGATGTGTTGCTTTCCTTTTTTGTTCTTCCTAGGATCTACAACCATATTTCCTCAACTAAATCAAAATTTCCCATGTTTATACTTTAGTTTTAACATATTAAAATCAAACCATATTCAAGTACAACAATTATGAGTATCAATTTATATTAGACTTATTTTTTTTAACGGCTAACGAATTAATTTCCGAGCACTCTCGGGACATCCTTTTGGCGAATCAGGTACTCGAGAGTACCCGGGCCACCAATTGCCACCAATTCCCGGGAAAACCCGACCACTCACCTGCCCGAAGGCACGACAGTGAAATAATCGGTAAAACCGGTCGGGGTCAGGACTCGAACCCAAGCCAATGGCCGAGTCATTCCTCATTTCCCATCCACCAATGTCCTCCAAATGTAGCTAGTGGGAATTGAACCCAAGCCTCCCATAGGAAATTTTAGACCCTCAACCAACTGGGCTACAAATATAAAGGAAAACACCCATAATGACATGACATTCATTGAGGTCATTATTCCCCATTAAGTGTGGATGTCACATGCACTTTTCTTTATGATTTTTAAACATTAATAACATTTTTATACGACATTTTTTTGCAAAAAATACACCAAATTATACGACATTTTTTTTTGCAAAAAATACACCAAATTAACGAGCATTTTATTATCTTTCCAATGAGTACCATAGTGCTATACAAAAAAAGAAAAAGAAAAGAACCTGACTTTTTTTATGTGGTGATTAATGAAATACTATACTTAAATTATATATGAGTAGAGAAAATAATCCGAAGACATGAAAAGTTACCATGCTACTATCTTTTTAGTCGATAGCAGTTAGATCATGTTTATTTATCTTTAAAATGGATTTTCACTGCTTATGTATTGATTGTTTTATTCAGTGAAAATTGAATAGATATGTTAATCATAAACATACTAGTGTGTGTGTGTATATATAAAGTGCTCCAATAATAACTTCATATATCTAAAATAGTTCTGAATATTAAGTAACATTTATAGAATTTTAGAATATATAACGTATAGATCAACCGTACCTTGATTGAAATAGACGAAAATAACCAGTATATAGGCGAACTTGAGATCCTTATGTTTGAAGTGGGTGTTAATAGGAGCTTGGCAATGGCCGCGTTCTTGTAATCGAAATGTTGATTAAGAGGAGGCTTTGTGTGTGAATGACAACATAATGACATATGAGGCCATGTCAATGGTTATATAAATGCATTTCTAACAAGTTCTCGTTTATTTATTGCCATGACTTTTCATTGGCAAATGAATCATAATTTTCAATTCTATTTAATTTAGTCCAATTCATCTATACTATATTATAAAGCATGAGGGAAGGATTCCAACAAAATTTAAGAAATTACAACATATAGTGCATATGGTACAATACCCCTAATGAAATTAGTAAAGGATAAAATAGTAATTTATCTAACTATTATTAAATTGATCCAATTATCAACTTAATTTTAAGGCACTTAACACATAAAACCACTAAAGCACACCAAAGGTCTTATTTCAATCAATATGCCATAAATCCAATTGATTGAAATTGAAGCTCATATCATTATCATTACTATATTAGTAAATGAAATTCACCATTTCACTCAACATCAACTCTTTCATATGTTGTTGTGCAAGTTAGAAGTGGAAAGGAACCGATCATGTTGTAAGTGTTATTCTTGCATCTCCATTTTGGATGAGTTTTGAGAAGAATTTTTATGTTGGTTTAACTTATTTTGATTGTTAGATTGAGTGGTTTGATTAAGGTTTTAAATGTTAGTTTTATTCAGGTGATTATGAGCTGATTATCTTTTAAGGTTTTCTACTTAGTCGATTACGCTATTGCCAGGTAATTTTAAATTGATGGACTGAATGTATTTTTCCCTATATTCATCAAGTGCTTTTGAAATTCTAAGTCTTGGTTTCTTTTCAATAATCCTTTTGTAAATAATCATTGTCGTAGTTACAAAAAATTTATATATGGGAGTTCATTTTTTGTAAATTATATCAAGTACGTCCTCTTACTTTTATTTTATTTGCGGTCAATAGGCACACTACTCATTGTTTTTTATCATGAAATTCAAAATATGGCTTATTGTTGATATATTTAACACATATTTTGAAGTTATATTCATAGTACTTTTCTCTTTTTTATTGTTCTTTGCAGTTCCATAATTTTGGCTTTTTATTATTCAAAACTAATTCACTACATATTTAACCCAAATTCGTTGCATGACATTGATACATGATTTACAAGTATGACTATGTGCATATATCTTATCCACATAAAAAAAGCATAACCACATGCACAAGCCTTGAAAATTGTTCTAGCTGGAGCAAAACCACAACCTCTTTTACCATAAATAATAGGCTGACTAACTAACCGTAGTATTTCGATAAACATCATCAATAAAAAACGATGGCTTTCCTTTTGTGTTATCACATTGAAAGGTAGATATGGCATACTTTGTAAAGAACACGATCTTTCTCTTTTTCTCTTTTGTAGCTATATACGTACAATGAAAATATGGCACAATTTGTAGTAGATTGGTGTATTGGTAAACTAAATGGTTAAACGTTATTCCTTTGATTCAACTTGACTCTTTTCTTACTATGAAATAACAAAATTCATTTTAAAAGAGGCACGACTGCATCAAAGCGTAAAGTTATAGCTCAAGTTCAAACCGAATCATCCTATGCACCCCTAAATCACCAACATAAGTGTTGTGTTTAAGTGTGGTCTTTCCCGCTGCATTGCGCGGGCACCCCACTAGTAACATCATATACGTTTTAATTTGCATTGCGCGGGCACCCCACTAGTAACATCATATACGTTTTAATTCATTAAAGTATATTTACACCCTCATTATGAAGAATTCTAATTAATATAATATTCTATTCATTTAATCTAAATAAAAAAAAATGTAAGTCACTTTACATACATATTAAAAGGAATTATCTATCAAGTTTATGTTTTCAAAATTTTTGATGTTACAATAGAGGTTTTGGAATTGTCAAATTAAATTAAATTATTGAAAAAAATTGAACAATCGTCATTACGTGACACCTCGATGTTTCCGCCATCCGTAGTGGTTCAATAAGCTTCATCGACCAAATAACACAAAATATTAATTTAACCACTTGTATTGGTATAACTATCAAGATATGAGTCATCATGTATAATAGAGATTAATATTGAAAAATAAGAACACAATGTAGCTAATAGCATATTGAGGGTCAAATTAGTAGTGAACTAATTATAGGACATGATAGGAATCTTTTTGTGAGAAGAACGTACAACCGGTTCAATCTTTTTGTGAGAAAAATGGGGGTTACATTATGTGTATTAGCCACATGTACCATAGGCATAATATCTTGTATAAAGGGGTATAATGGGAAGAAATGAGGTAAAATATAGAGATGTATGCTTATGCCTCTTCATATGCTATCTTAAAAAAGTAATGAAATTACCTTGATGCCTATCTAGGATGTATTATATAATAGTATAGAAAAGTAATGAAATTACTTTGATGCCTATCTAGGATGTATTATATAATAGTATAGATACTCATTTTAAAAATTAGAATCACCTATCATCATTATCATGACATATCATTTGATACAAATTTAGTATTTTTTTCAGGTTCACATCGCAACTTTTGAGTGTATTGAGAAAGTGACAATTGTACAGAGACGAGTGTTGATCATTTACAAAAAAAAAAAAAAAAAAAAAAAAAAAAAAAAAAAAAAAAACTGTGACATCCGTCACTTTTATTTATTTTTAATATAATAATAATAATAATAAAAAAAAATCAGATTATATATAAAAAATATATTTATAAACTCACCCACTTGAAAACATTATCAAAACCACAACCAAACCATAGCCCAAACCCCTCTTTTCTTTCTTTAAACCGGAGCCCACATCAACAGGCCCAAACCTTCACAAGCCTGGCCCACTCCTCTCCCTTCCTTTAAGCCAAAAAAAAAAAAAATAATACAGACGCTGACCACGGGACTCGAACCCGGGTCTGCGTCCTTACCACACACGCTGAAGCCACTAAGCCACAACTCACTTTTGATTCAATCCCAATCCTGATTTTATTTAAACCCAATCTCGTGGCCCCTTTCCCCTTTGCACTGTTACGCGCAGCAGCTGTAGCAGCTCATAAATCACTCGGTCAACGATCCTTGACCCTTAATTGAAGCTGATTTGGAAAGCCTTGACCACTACTACGCATACCGAGTCAAACGAACGGAAATTTCGCATCTTGGACCACGTTTAACGGCCGTAATTGAAGCTTATGACTCGTTTTTTTTACCAAGCTTGAACCCACACCCAATCCGTATAAATACACGATATTAGCTCGATAAAATACACACACATACTCCTAAGGGGCCGAAACACAAACCCCAATTCTCAATTTCTTGTTTAATCCCACTGATCACGTGTTCATGCCCGAGTTTGACTTCCAGTTTGACTAGACAAGATCGTAACCAATTCGTGTTTGTAAGTTGTGTTTTTCTTGTGGGTTTTGTTCATCGGTCATCTACAAACAATAACCCTATGATTAATCGGGTTATTGTTTGTTAGATTTGGTTATTGCATAAACTAGGGCTCGTTTCATATTGAATTGGGGAAGAACACTTGAATCAGTTTAGGTATATATTTATTTTAAATCGTTAAACACACAACCAGCTGGTGTAGACCAGCTGGTTTACACACTTGATATAGGAGATTGAACCGGCCAAAGGCCTAGGGTTCGAATCCCTTAAACAACATTTTTTTTATCCCTTTTTATCTATACATTTAAACCTTCAAATCTTTTAAAATAGATTTAAAATACCAAATGTGATTTATAAATTCTACAAAATTTATTTTATGTTATTCCACTGATAAAGTTCATCATCCAAATTTTAGTTTTTCAAAAATAATTTATTTAATATATATTATTAATAATACAAGTTTATTCATTTATATTTATTAAATTCTATAAAAATATCTAA
Organism: Ambrosia trifida; assembly: GCA_028751855.1. Taxonomy (NCBI): domain Eukaryota; kingdom Viridiplantae; phylum Streptophyta; class Magnoliopsida; order Asterales; family Asteraceae; genus Ambrosia; species Ambrosia trifida. The sequence continues at coordinate 114,747,681 of CM054124.1, forward strand.
ACGATTTTATTAAATCTCACAAAAATTATCCTAAACTTGTGTATTCTTAAACATTTCAGAAAATATTTTTATTTAAGAAAAACCGGTCTTTTTATATTTTTAATTAATTTTTGTTAGTTTTAATCATAAATAAATCATAATAAATTCATTTTTCAATATTTTTGCACCAAAATTTTATATAAATTATTTCTAACTATCTAGAACTGAAATACAATTTTTAATTCAGAAATTATTTGATTTTAATATTTTTAGATATTAAAGTCGTATTTTGACAATTCGAAATAATTAGATTAAATATTCTATTTTCATGAAAATAATTTTATAAAAATTATTTTCATAACCAAAATCTTATGTTGTGACAATGTTTAACTTAAAATTTTACAAAAAAGACTTTTATTTATTTATTTATTAAATTTCTTATATTTTAATAAACAATTTATTTATTAATCAAATAAACGTTTATCCCCAATTCGGAGCCCTAGAAATGCATGTATCCTAGAGTTATTTCCCTTACACATTATCAATTACTTTAGGTTAATCATTTGGGAGTAATCTCAATTCATATTTCGTTGTCCAAGTTCAAATTCAAGTTAATACGTGAACTGTGAGTATTCTTACCCCTTTTTGCTTTTATACATTTTTGGGGTGTTACATGTACACTATTACAATTTCAAATACAAGTTTACATTTTTTTTACAATACAATTCTAGTACTATGTGCATTGCTTACAACGTGCTTTATGCTTAGACAATACATGTGGAATACATTTGTACTTAGTGAAATCATTAACATGGTACAAGCCGACCTTAACATTGGATAGCGCTATTTGGATTGACAACCCGTCTAGATTGATTCTCCCCCTTTTTCATCGGAGAATCCGTGGCCAGTGTTAAGCTTTTATCCATTTATTGGATAAGTACACTACAGTTCATACAGTACATTATACAGTCACAGGGTTGATTTCGCTCATTTGTATGATACATAGTTTACATAATTGCACTGTAGCTTGCACTTGAATTGTATAACTTTTAACCTACTATATATATCAAAACTAGGAATGCTCACCAACATTTCATATGTTGACCAAATCTATTTTGTACATGTTTCAGGTGCAGTTTGATCTAGTGCTTTAGCAAGGAACATTTAGTGCTTTATTTTAATTCAGTTATTTCAATATTTACATTTCATTTAGACAATGTATTTTCCATTTCCATGTAAGACAACTTTGGTTTATTCAATAATATTTACATTTTAGTACCATGAGCTTTTGAACAATCGTCACTACGTGGCACCTCGATGATTCCGCCATCGGTTGGGGTGTTACAAAAACAACCTATTCCTTTTATAATACACGCCATTTCATATTAGATTTGTTTATCCCGGAACGCTCCCAAGGAATAAACTAGTTAGACTATATACATTAGTCATGGTTTGTTTAAATTTATTTACTAGAACTAGGATATACGATTTGATTAATTTTTCTCAGCAATTATCTCATGCATTTCTAGATGTAGTTTTTTTATATGATATCAAAGTCTTAGACCCCGTAGTAGGGCGTTATATACCAAGAAAATCAAAAAATAGCGCCCGGAACACCGGGGCGCTATTTTGCAAAATTTGGGAGAAGCGTTATATTAATAACGCCAAAGGAAAATGGAGAGGCCCACTAGGAAAACGACACGTGGCCGGCTTTTGAAAATAAACGGTCAAAAAAAGTGACCGTTGAGCACTTAATTTATTTGAACGGTAACTTATTTTTTTAAGCTTTAATATATATACACACACTTTTATATAAATCACAAACACAAACAAACACAATCATCTTTAAAACCACACACCACAATACAATCAAACACAAAAATTGTTTCTATATGGTTCACCATTCGGGGTCCCGGGTCGCCCGGGTGCGAGGCCAAACACTACGAGGCCAAACACTACTACTCCGCTGCCACCCAATTGGGACGAGTTTGACGCGAACACAATGCAATACACGCATCTTGGCATGCCCGGTCAATTTTATCCGGGCCCAAACATGGCGGGTCAATTTTTTCCTCCACCAAACTATGTCCAAGCTTCTCAAGAGGAGCCCGAGTCCGTGCAAGAAACTCAAGTCGAGACCAACGAACCACGTCAACCCGAGGGTTCTCAACGGGGGCGTGGGCGCGGGAGACGCTCACATAAAAGGAAAGATGCTACCGTTCCTCGTCAAAAAAAGCAACAAGAACGTTGGGAAAGAGACGAGGAGTATGCTTTAGCGCGGGTCTGGCTCGACATATCGGAGGATCCCGAAGTTGGTTAGTATTTTTTTTTGTGTTTATATATATATATATATTTATAATGTTGGTTAGTATTTTTTTGTATATATATATATATAATGTTGGTTAGTATTTTGTTTGTATTTATATATATATATAATGTTGGTTAGTATTTTTTTTTGTATTTATATACTTTCTAATCGTATAATATTTTTTTTTGTAGCGAACTATCAACATAGCCCGTTGTTTTGGGCCCGGATTCGAGAGGTATTTTTTGCCGCCATGGGTAGAGGAGAGTATCGAGAGCACGATTCGATATCGGGAAAGTTGTAACACCCCAACCGATGGCGGAAACATCGAGGTGTCACGTAGTGACGATTGCTCAATAGCTTATGGTACTAAAGTGTAAATTTGAATACATTGAATTAAATAATTTATTACATTGAAAGGAAAATACAAAAATTCTAAAGTGACAACTAATGCTGAAATACAATAAATCCAACATCTAAGCAAGATTCCGAAAGCTTAAAAGTCATCTTATAAGAGCCTGAAACATGTACAAAAATAATTTCGTCAATACAAAAATGTATTGGTGAGCATACCCGTTTGATATATATAGTAAGGAAATTTTAGCAATTCATGTGTTATTTTGCAAAATGTAAAAGTGGTATCCGGGTCAAATCAACCCTATGAAAGGAAAGCAGATATATATAGTATGCGCTAGTAGTAATGTAATACATAGCAATGACAAGGACTCCCAACAGAGTCACAAGGGTATATACCATAGTACTATTCATTGAAATGCCAGGTCGCAACGGTTAATGATTTGACAGGTCATAGATACACGAAATGACACAAGCAAACACACATAAGAATTGCTATTTTAGTAAGATGAAATAGAGAATTGATAGTAAGTACATGAGTCACCCCAAAATAGTAAAACAGTAAAAACGGGAAAAGATATACTCACATTCACTAAATAGTTATGTCACTAAATCGTCGTGAGCGTGAATTGGCGAATCCTGAAGTCTCAACCTAAAAGTATGGTATATGTATAAGTGTTTGGACTTAAAGTAAGTCTAGGGTTTCTAGTCTAAGGCACTTAGGATGTCTAGTCTAATTTGGGGTTTAACTTGTAAATAACGATATATGTTGAAAATGCGACGTAAGTAAATATATATACTTGCTTGAAATAATATGACATATGAACTAAGGAATAAATATGAATAATAATATTATAAGTTCATAATTGAAAGTTATGAACTAAAGTAAATGGTGGAACTCACATAAATGTTAAATTATGTAAAAACTTTGACTTGTTCAAAAAAATGTAACAACTTTGAAACATTAATTATTTGTATTTATTAATTTAAATACAACCAATTAATTAGGTTAGTCAAAGAAATTTTAAATAAGGTAAATAATTTAAGTTTATACAATAATAGATTTATGAAGTCATAAAATGATCTAAATATTTTTAAACGACTTAATGAATATATAAACGCATAATTATCATAAATTCACATAAAAATTTTAAGTTAATCAAAATATCAAGAATTTTAATGAAAATAATGTATTATGAACCAAAATGGTCAAAAATAATTTTTAGATAATTTTTTTTAACCAAAATGATTTTATATTATATTTATTGTCTAAAACTTAAATAAAGAATTAAATTCTATAAAAGTACAAAGGTAATACAAATTAGGTAGCAAAAATCATAATCAGTATTCTAACATAATAAATAGGTTTTCCACAAATATTAACATTAAAATACATTATATATGATTTTTAATGAAATAAGCATGATTTAATCAAAATAAAATTATTAAAACTATTGCAACGGCCACAAAATCATAATAGAAACTATTTTCAGGTCATAAATATCATCTAGAAGCTAAGGTTAGAATTTCATGATTTTTAGATAACATATGAATTAGTTATGAATTTTACAAGTTAATTATACTTTTAACTCAAAAATCCCAAATTGTTCATAAACACCCTAAAGCCCTAACTAGCAATTGAAACCCTAAAGTGTATGAATCATCAAATAAATATAATGCTATTGAAGAAATATATATGAAAAGGAGAAATAGTGAAAGTTGATTGAAAATACTTACGGTTTTGCTTGTTCGATTAAGAAAAATAAGAATATATGAAAACCAAAGCAAAAATCTTCAAAATTCTTGAGGATGATGATGATATGAACTCAAAAGATGATACAAGATGAGAGAAGTGAGAGTGTTTGTGTGTGAAACTCATGTTGAGATATTGAGGAAAAGAATGAGTAATTAGAAATATAATGAATGGTGTTTAATATAATAATCAATTTTGTGATTAATATTAGTAATTAGTTGACTAGAAAACTCATGAAACTTATTTTTGAGGTAATATAATTAGTCATAAAGCTTAAAAGAAATTGGTAATTGTTTAATTGTGGTTAAAATATATGATACAAAAAATGATTTTTGGCATAACTAACCTCCTGACTTGGTATCCTATAAAAGTCAAATTATAATAAGTTTGAAAAACGTTTCAATATACGTATTTGATTAAAAGTAGACCCATCAGTAAATATGTAATGATAAAAAGAAACTCAAGATTTTATTAATTTGAGAATAAACAAAAGTACATGGACTGGATTTGTAAATGTGATAATATAGGGACTACATTTGTAATCTTGGCAAAAATATAAGGAGCGGATGTTACAAAAGTAGTCGGACATAAATAATAAATGTCACTCGTTTGCGGAGGTTTACCAACGTTGTAAGGACAACAGGGGCAGTGGGGAAGGTGATGACGGTTTGTTGGCAAGAGCCTTGGACGAGATGAGAGATACCCGCGGGCCGTTCCCGTATTTGAGGATTTGAGAGATGTTGAGAAAAAGTCCTAAGTGGGCTAATGTACCGCTTATGGGGTCGGGTAGTGGGCGCAAGATTAGGAGAGGAAGAGGAGGAGGATCAGGAGGAGGACCATCAAAACGAAGCAAAACCACCTCCACGTCGCGAGATCCGGATAAACCGACATCCGATGCTCGCTTTGTGAGTTTAGATGATCCTGTTGATTTGGAGGATGAGGAGGAGCAGGAGCAGGAGGAGGAGGAGGATATTCCAAGACCACCTGGTAGAAGATCAAAAAAGGGTGGCAAGGCGGAGTCGTCTTCGACAGGAGGTGGTGCATCGAGGGAGGATTTTGAGGAAATGAATCGACGACTACAGGATATTCACGACCTCGGCCAAAGACGTTTGGAAACTATGCACCAGAGAGTGGCCGAGAATAAAAGGTTCGTCGACATTCAAAAGGCGAGTCAAAGGGAAAAGGACATTGAGTTTTTGTCCAAATCGATCGACCACCTCGAGGGAGAAGCCCTACGCCTCGCACTACTTCATAGGCAAGAAATTCTTGCAAAATATAACCTCCAGTAATTTTTTTAAGTTGTTTGTTTGTTTTTTAATTTGGTATTGTAATTTTTTTAAGTTGTTTTTTTAATGTAATTAATATTATTTGTAATTTTTTTATATTTATTTGTCTTTTATTTTAATTATTTTAAGTTAAAAGATTAAAAAAAAAAAATAAAATAAACAACCAATCAGAAACAGGGGTTTTATAAATAAATCCCCTACCACTACACCCCTTTTTCAGTTTCTCTCTCCATGCTGACTCAGCAGCCACGTAGACCAATCAGGAAGAGGGGCTTTATTTATCCCCCCACTACACATGTTCTTATAATTATTTTCCTATTCTTTTCACTCTTCTCTACAACTACTATCACCACACGTCAGTTGGTAGTTAGTCTTCTTTCCTATCGTCCATCTTGGTGTGATGACTTTCTTTTTCTTATTTTCCTTCTGGTCTTGCCTTGGGGACACATCATACAAATGCATTGATTAGGCGTCATTCACTCCTCTCTATAACATGACGTCGTGTGACCACAATTGTAGCTCTGGTTAACATAACCCCACTTTCGTGCCTCTTGCTGCTACCACCATGGCCTTAGATCTGTCAGAATTGTTTGTCGCCACAACATGCTCTATATATTTATGTATATTTCAATAGGGCAATTATAAATTGCAAACCCCATCAAGTTGAGCCAACCAAATAAATCTCATCTTATGGCTCTAATTGATCCATGTATTCATTTTTGAAAATTGCTGCAAGGTTATTTTCGGTATATTGATATTTATCATTTAACTCCCTGCCACATTCTATAGAAAAGTCCATCTTTACCTCTTTTAATGTACCTATCTCTGTCTCTCTCATTCAAAAATGCAACCAAACTTTCAATATCTTTCTTTCTCTCATTCTAAAAGACAAACTTTTCACATAATCAAACAACTCTCTCTCTCTCTCTCTCCCCCCTCTTTTCAATTCTTTTTCCAGATCTTTTGTTGCAAATCAAAAGAGAAACCATGATTTTTAGAGAGAACATGGTGGTGCAGTGGTGGTGAACGATGCGGTGACATTGGTGGACGACAATGGTGGTGCGACTATGGGGTTTAGAGAGAGAAACCATGATGTTTTAGGTGGACGACAATGGTGGTCGGACCCAGATATGTACATGGTTGGACCGATGCATACCCATATCTGTATCGGTTTCAAGGCACCTTTTATTTTGAAGATTCGACAACAGAGGTGGTTGTTGATGAAGCTGGTGGTGGTTGGGCGGCGTTGGGCTGAACAAAACACGAGTTGGTGATGGTTGGAGATGATGGCGCGTGGGAGGTAGAAAAGCGAGTGGAGAATAACGGCTTAAGCTGACTCGATGGGGTCGTTAATGAAGCTAGTGGTGGTTTGGTGGTTGGAGATGGTGGCATGTACATGGCGCATACATGGTGGGATGGGTTGGTGATGAAGCTGGTGATGGCTCATGTTTTAAGCAGTTACTGTATTTTTTGTTGTAAGTTTTGTGTGCGGGTTTAGAATATGTTATTTTAAAACATATGTTTTTTTTTGTGTTGTTTAGGTAATAATTTTATTATATATAGGTTATAATTTCATATGTTTTTTTGTTGTGAAAACATATGTTTTTGTTGTGGGAGTATAATTTATTGTTTTTGTTGAGATAAGTTTGTAAAAACATATGTTTTTGTTGTTGAGGTATAATTTATTATATGTTTTTTGTGAGATAAGTCGTAAAAACATATGTTTTTGTTGCTGGATTATATGTTAGTAAAACATGTTACAAAAAACATCTGTTATTTGAGGCTTCAAACTTGGTAACTAATTTGTTTTTAAAATTTGATTTTTTTTTAGAAAAACTATGTTAATAAAGTTGGAGAGAGGAGAGAGAGAGATATGAGAGAAGAGAGAAACTAGTAATGTTTTGTACTTTTTTTTTTTGAAAAGAGAATTTCAATCAAAAAAGGAACGCACAAGTGGACCTCAAAGCAAGGACCAAAAGGCGACCTGAAAAACTACAATCAATCCAAAGGATACATGTACCAATTAGACCAGTCTAAATCTTTCAAGCTAGTTCTATTACAAATCCATAAAAAGGTCTTATACTTAATGGTTTCGACGATCTCCACCGGTTTCCTCCTCTTGTTGTTAAAAATCCGATTGTTGCGCTCATTCCATATAACCCACATGGTCGTGTACACAATACCGCGTAAAACTCTCTTCGCCCTCTTCGTATTAGAGTTTGATTCCGGAATCTTCAAAACGTCTAGAACATCGAAGAGAATATTGGGAGGTAACCGACACCATTTTTCGATTCTAAACCAAATTTCTTGAGCAAACAAACAGCCCGTAAAAATATGCATTCCTGTTTCAGTTTCCGCATCGCATAGAGAACAACTTGTAGTAGTAGGAGTAACGCCGCGCTTGATCAGTTCTGCAATAGTCGGTAACCGGTTTAAAGCCGCTCTCCAAACCATAACTTTACACTTAATCGGCACCCACACCTTCCATCTTATACTCGGGAGTTGGCCGGTCACGTTGTCGATGAACATCATTTTTTTTGCCGATTTGACACTAAACATTCCATTAGCTTCGAACTTCCATACCCATTTGTCACCTCCGCCCCTCCAGTTGAAGTCATGAATCTCCGAGAGCAATTGAAAAAGCTCGCTAACTTCTTGCGCTGTATTGGGGGGCGAAATCCACTCCCAAGATAAAGTTTTTATGTTACCTTCAACTGAAATCCTATCTTCCACTTTGACCCATTTTCGCCTCTCAATCTTAAATAAATTCGGAAACACCGTTCTAAGAGGTTCATCCCTAAGCCAAGGGTCACCCCAAAAATTAATGGTGCTACCCACGCCCAAATCAGCACCAAAGAAAGAATTAAAACTGGACCCATTTGGCGTCTTTCGTTCCCCAACTTTAACAATGTGTTTCCAACATCCACTAGACGATGCACTACACGGAAGTAAAGACCATGGTCTACTATTGCCGTGACAACCCAAAATAATTCTCTTCCAAAGGCCACTAGCTTCATTTTTGAACCTCCACGTCCATTTTAAAAGAAGAGCGTCATTTACAACCTGAAGTCTAGACACGCCCAAACCTCCACGATTCTTAGGACATGTAACTATATCCCAAGAAACCCAATGAATCTTCTTTTCGACGCTACCACCCGCCCATAAAAAGCGACGCATAATGGACTCAATAGCCTCAATAACGGCTTTAGGGGCTTTATAAAGAGAAAGATAGTATACGGGAAGACTCTCTAAGACCGATTTAATAAGTACAATGCGACCGCCAATCGAGAGATGTCTACCTTTCCAAGATGCAAGGCGATTCCTAATAACATCAATCACCGGTTCCCAGTTACATACCCGAGACATCTTAGCACCCACTTGAACACCAAGATAAGTAAACGGAAAACCTCCTCTTTTGCACCCAAGAAAACCCATCATGGCATCCACTTCGGCATCTTCCACACCAATCCCATAAATGTTAGATTTATGAAGATTAATGCGAAGGCCGGAGCAAATGTAAAAAATCCGGAGAACTCTAGCAATACCTTGGATATTTTCCATGGACCATTCACCCATAATTAAAGCATCGTCCGCATAGAAGAGATGTGTCAACGTCAAATCACCATGTGAGAAATCCACCCCTTTAATGACACCAATTGTTTTAGCTTTATCAAGAAGCCACGAAAGAGCTTCCATAACAATCAAGAAAAGGAATGGTGATAACGGGTCTCCTTGACGAAGCCCCTTTTCACAATTAAATTCAAACGTTGGGGAGCCATTTACTAAAACCGCGGCTCTTGAAGAAAGACAAATTCCATGAATCCAATTGCACCATCGAGAAGAGAACCCCATTTGAGACATAATAGAGATAAGAAAATTCCAATTGACGTTGTCGTAAGCCTTCTCAAAATCTATCTTTAACAGGAACGTCTTCTTTTTTCTCTTCTTTAGACAATCAATAACTTCATTCACCATTAAAGGCCCATCTAGAATGAACCGGCCCGAGATAAAAGCCGATTGAGACTCCGAAATAATACTACCCATCACCTTTTTAAGTCGATTAGCAAGGACTTTGGAAATTACCTTGCTAACCAAACCTATCAAAGTAATCGATCTATAGTCTTGAAGCCCCAATGGCGTTTTGGTTTTTGGTATCAAAGTAATAAAGGCCGAGCCGCACCCCGGGCTGATTTGACCGGAATCATAAAATGCCGCCAAAATCCTGTCAAAATCAACTTCAAAATAATTCCAAAATTTTTTAACAAAACGAAAATTGTAACCGTCAGGGCCGGGCGCCTTATTCGAACCACACTCGAGTACCGCGCTTATAATCTCCTCTTTAGAGAAGCGAACCACTAGCTCATCACTTTGCTGCTGTCCCAACGAGTTAATACCCGCGCATGATAGGACTGGCCGAGAATTGTTGTGCTCCTTGAAACGATCTCGAAAAAAACGCATGACTTCTCTTTTAACCAAAGTCGGTGTGCTGATCCAATCTCCATTAATTAAGATACCCGGGATGGAATTCCTCGCCTTTCTCCCGTTGACCATATTATGAAAGAAATTAGTATTTTCATCACCCAAAGCGGCCCATCTAACACGGGATTTTTGTTTAACGTCACAAGCCTTAAACGCCTCAATTTCTTCAAGAGCTTTTTTACATTCGGTCCAAATCCACACGTCTTCATCTTCCACATCATTAAGCTCCAATTTACTTTCAATCTCATCTTTCTCTTTGCGAAGGCGGGACTCCTCCTCTATTTCTCTCGCATTATAATCTTTGAACCAAGTCTTTAAACAACCTTTGAGACGCTTCAACTTGTTGAGAAGGTTACGATCCGGAATGCCATCATCTACCCACTCATCGAGCGTTTTTTGAACAACCTGGACACACCCGGGTCTTTCCAACCAAGAATCAAAAAATCTAAAGGGTTTAGGACCAAAGTTAGTATCTTTAACAGAAAATACCAATGGCGAATGGTCCGAAAACTTTCTACCAATAGCCCGAACACACGCAAGAGGCCATTTATTGAACACATTCTCGCAAACCAACACCCGGTCAATTCTACTCAATTTACACACATCCTTCCTGTTGGTCAAACATGTAAATTTAAACCCTTTCAAATCGTATTCACGTAACCCCATGTCATCAATAAAGTTGTTAAAATCCCGCGCACAAACCGGATCAAAAAACGAATTTTTTCTCTCATCCCTATCTCTAACCGCATTAAAATCTCCACAAATGATCCACCACCCTTGTTGCACAGTCATCAAATTACTAAGTTTTCCCCACAGCGCCCTCTTCCCTTCATTAGATTGTGGAGCATAAATATTTACTATATAAATACGGATAGAGTCGGCCAAAATACTACCCGCCACATGCAAATAATTACGATCTTTGTTCACACAATGTTTGGAGAAAACATTTGGATCCCACACACTCAATAAACCCCCCGAATTTCCACTTGCATTAACCTCTTCAAATTCAAAACCCATTCCTCCCCAATACTTAGAAACCAAAGACGATGAAATATCACTAACCATCGATTCTTGTAATGCTAAAAAGGAAATCCCATTATCATTTTTAAGCTGATTAATCCATCCCGACTTGCCATTACCCCAAACCCCTCGAATATTTATAGACAAACAATTCATTCCTTACCCGCTTGTAACCCTTCATGAACAATCGATTCCTTGATCAAGTTATGAGAATTGATAAGACGAGCACCAAGCTTGGTACCCAATTGAATAGTGGCCGCAGTTTCAGCATCAACGAAATCCTCATTACCTACACTGTTATTGGGCTCCTCATCCATATTGCCAAGACTCGGTTGAGAGTTGAGGTCAAATTGATCGGACCTGCATTGGGCTATTTCCACATCATCTCCATCCTGTTGGTCAAGGCCCAAGACAGCATCAAGCCCAAACGGATCATCTTGACACTTGGGCTTCTTTCCAACTTTGGTTTTTTCAAGACTGCTCGAGTAAGCCGGGTTGGGCTGGCCCAAGTTCAGAAGCCCCATTTTGCCCCATTTTGTTATTAACTTTTCATTAAAATAATCTAAATAATTTACAACCCCTTTGATCTCATAAGATGGATGGTTAAGATGAGGGTTTAATTAGTTTTCTTATATGAGGAGGGTTTTCATTTTATCCCTCCACTATTTTAATATATATTTCTTGATATTGTATACTCTTTTTATACCAACATATATATTGGTTTTCGTTCGTCCCGCTATAATTATCTAATATCTTAGGGTCCGATTTCCTCAAACTTCAACCGTGGAGGGTATTGAATATATAAGTCAGAGTTTAATCTGATATCTTCACCATAGTTATGATAAACAATTTTAGGATGTTTCCTCTTTAGTTATCCTCATGTATTAACTTTAGAAGTTTTCGTATACGATTGTAGGTAAAGAAGCACATATTTGACCACGAGGGTTAGAATCGTCTTTGACCAGAAATGGAGAACCACAACTTGTTGTCTTTTTTTTTTTTTTTTCGTTTGTATCTGCACATTTAGAAGAGTAGGGGTGGAAGTGAATGCCAGAAGTTGCACCATATTCACAGACAAAAAAAGTATGACGACAGCTCTCACACGAGAGCATGCCATGCCCTAAATAAGAAGTGTTCACCCCTTAAATAGGGAACTCATTGGCCACCATCATGAGCCCCTAACCTAATGGCCCAAGCTTGGTTAGTAATGGTGAAACTTAGTTAGGGCCAGGGTGTGCCCCAACTCCCCCCACCCGTGCCCTCCCGTTTTTTGTTTTTTTTTTTTTTTTTTAGAGTAATATTACGGGTTTTCAGCCAAAAATTTTACGCCATTGCCGGTTAAGGGTTACCTCCACAAAACCCTTGACTCAGTAAGTGTAGCATAAGCTATATTGCGCTAGGCCTCACTATCGGGTTAGTGCCATACCCACTGGTTTTTGCAAAGTATTGTAAATTAACGAGTTATCGTCTGAAAATTTTATATGTATTGAGTCCACCCCACCATTATAAGGGTCTTGTGGCTTTCCGCCCCATAGAAAAAAAATTCAAGCTCCTAAAATGGAATAGGCAGGCAAAAAGGATGTCGACAACTTTGCTAGGAACTCATATTCACTTATTGTCCATTTTAATGTATATTGGTTGCGGTCCCATTTGTCACGTCTCATACCCTAACCAAACAAAAGTTCTAGTTACATATATGCAGTGGCGCAACATAGTAGGGGCGGGGAGGGGTGGCCGACCCCCTCGGATTTTCGCGCAGAAGTTCCGATTATATAGTATTCGTATAGAAAATTTTGAAAATATAGGGTTTCGACCCCCCGAAACTAGTGACTTCTGACCCCCGGTAACTTCCGACCCCCCGAACCTTCGGGTCAAAATTCGCCACTGCATATATGCCAATCTTTTATTTATAATATATGGATTCGAACCATGATTCATAAAGGAGACTGTTGGTATCCTTACCACCACAATACAACAGGATTATTGGTGTTAAATAGGGCCGTGTTTACGGGTTGACGGATCCAAATAGACCTGAACCTGAAAATTTTACACGAACCCGAACACGACTCGAATTTGAAAATTATGTCATACATATGAACCCGAACCCGACCCATTCAACACCATTTTTTTAACTTTTTTCGCAAACTACTATATTAAAATCAAAATTTTACTAAAAAAACAATCTTATATAAAATATTTATGTTTTAATTATAAAATCTTATACTAACTTCTATTTTAAGTTATAAGTTTAACATAAAATACATAACCAATTAACATAAAACATATTGTAAAAAATAAAATATAGTATAAATGGGTCAACCCCGGGTTGACCCGAACTAGACCCATTTAGCTAAACAGGTTCGCGGGTTCAACCTGAAACTGACCCGAACCCGTTTAGTCTAAACCTTAACCTGCTAATTTCGTGTTACGTTCGGGTCGTGTCAGAAATTCACACAGCTCATATCTTAAAATGAGAGACCTGGTCGTGGTTGACAAATACGGACTGTCATTGCCATGTGGAGAGCAAAGAGGGGTGAACATAGAGGGTGTTTGGTGAAGAATGAGTTGCTAGTATGGCCGTATGGGCACGGTTAGTAGCCTTTTACTAAAAAGCTTCGAAGTTTAGATTTTATTTTTGATAATCATTCTTTTGTACTTTTTGCAATTTTTTTTAACTGCTAATTTCCTCTCTATTTTTTTACATATCTTCTTACACCATTTTTTATCACATCCATTTTAAATACAACATTTTTTTTTCCTCCAAGAACACGGCCTATAAGAAGTTGTATAAACGTCTAGAAACTAAAGAGGGGGAACATGATATGTTTAAAATTGCCAGAGCTAGGGAGCGTAAGAGTCAAGATCTAGGGGTGGTGAAGTTTGTAAAGGGAGAAGATGGACGTATTCTAGTAAAGCAACTCAACATCAAGCTAAGATGGCAAACATATTTTTGCAATCTTTTCAATGGCGGGAGAGCTTACCATCAAGAGCAGGACAACCCCATCACCCAAAGGCTGCCACCGAATAAGTGCTACTGCCGCAATATTACATGAGGGGAAGTGAGGCCTGCACTCAGGAAGATGGGAAGGGCTAAAACAGTTGGTCCAGACAACATACCGATTGAGGTGTGGAAGTGCCTTGGAGAGGAAGGAGTCCAGTGGTTAACTACCCTGTTCAATTGTATTTTCAAGTCTAAACAAATGTCGGAGCAGTGGATGTCACACCCCGACCTAGGTGGGCCTAGACGGAATTCCAGATTGTTACCACACATCACATAATGCAAGCAAACAGCGGAAGCAGTGTAATTAACTAATCTTTTATAAATATCTGATTACATTTCTAAATAACGTACAATCTCCAATATAAACACTTCAGGTAATATCTAAGGTTCTCGCTTGCGTTTTGATTCGTCCGTCGGGGATACTCCAAGTCGTAGCTGCTCATTCCTTCTAATTCAGACATGTACCTGAACACATGCTTAAAATAGGTTTGGGTCAACAATAATGTTGGTGAGTCCGTGCGTGCGTTTAACTGGTTTTAAATAAGTTTTATAAAGTCAAAAGAAATTTTTCATGGTTTAGCACAAAATAGGTTTAATATTCCAAAACAGGTTCAATAAGTTCGTATAGTTCAACTCATGGTCTAGCACTGGTGATGTACAAGTCACATCTCAATCCTAACAATGAATCCATCTACTCCCATTATGGATTCCCATGGCAAAACATATGCCACAACGGTCCGCAGACCTCAGTGGAGGGTTTTCCGGGCTTCCGGATCTACTGTGCGTGGGGGATTCCCCAAGTAGTACTACCCATATATTAAGTGGCCCAATTCCCTTGGGTTAATGAGTGTGAATCTGGTATTGGGAGTACCTTGTCACATCATACTGGTATGTCACTATCACACTGGTTTATTACTAGAAACATATGTTCACCCCAAAACAGTTAACTAGAAAAAGAGGGGATGGTTCACGGAACTCACCTGGAAGCGATGCACACGAATAGTTTATAATAACCAAAGCGTCTGGTATCTCGTACTGGTATTCTCCTGGTCGAATCCTAAGTCGACAAACATTATTAGTCTTGGTTTTTATCGATTACATGCTTACGCGTGGGGACGAGCTCGAGCGTATGGTTTCTAGTCTTTATATTAATGTCGCCGCTATTATCTAGTTCCATCTTATGTAAACACATATGTACCATAGCACCGGTTATTCTAGTGAATCTTATGTTTTAGACTTCAATATATATATATATATATACATATATAGTGTCGAGTTCATTTCTTATGTCTAGGTTGTCAAGGTGCTATTCCCTTTAATGTTTATATTTAGTATTCATAGCTTATGTCTCTACCCGAACCTTATGTCACAGTATTATGTCTAGGTGTCGTGTCTAAAGTGTTAGATATCATTGTGTAACAACCGGCAAAATTAAGGTAATTCCGTACTAATTAATTAAACGCGATTAACGTAATTAACCGTAATTATGTGCTGAATATTTAATTGAGGCCTTAGAAAGATAGGAATTCCCAAATAATGCATAGGAATGCATGAGTTTAATAGCAAAGCATGATAGGATCGTGCGCAGACAAAACTATCCGGTATGGACACTGGCGATTACCCGGTAAAACTGAAATAAGCGAAACGAACACCGGACACCCGGAATATAAAATAAATAATATTTTCACAAAATATTATGAGTTTTGGAAACCCAAAGCCATACGTAAAAGCTTATTGCACAAATCTCCCGGTAACGAATAAAGTGCGCGTACCGCACCTGATACGCGCGTAACACGTAAATTCACCCTCTCTCTCCAAATTTTCGGCCCTAACACCCTCTTATAATATCATTAGAGATTTTTTTTGATCTTCATAATCCTTCCATAATCTTCCAATATCCAAGAAAAGATAATAGGTAATCTTTGCAAGATTTGGAATGAGATTATAAGCCACTTGAAGAACACTTGAAGAAATCACAAAAATTCTTCCCCTCCCTTCTTCTCTTGGCCGTAGCATTTCACCACCCCACCAACACCTTTCTTTCAATTTTTACTACTCCAAATTACCTCTAGTTCATCCTCATTCAAACCCTTTCTTGTGTGTTTAAGAGCTTGGAGCATAACCCACTTGGAAGAACACACTAAACCACACCCAAAATCCAAGATTTTGTCTTCCCTAGCCTTGAGCTAGTTGTAAGTCTTGCATTGTTTTATTAATTTAAATATTTTGTTTTTGTGCTATGATGCAAGTTGTACAATGTGGGTAATAAAAATGAGTTTTAAATAAGTAATGGGTTTTTATTAAAAATGAAGATGAGAGAATAATAATATGATAAAATCTTAGTTATTTTTAATAAAAGTAGTATTTTGATGAAAGTGTAATAATAAGAACATGTTTGGATGATTGAAGATGTGAAAAGCAATATTTTGAAAAGTGACTTGAATATGATGAAAAGTGGTTTTAATCATCTTAAGATGATATAATAAAGTCATAAAAATATTAAAATGGGTTAGAAGGCCATAGGTGGAAAAATTAGTTCTTCAAAGTCCACTCACTTAGATGAGTGAAAGTTTGATGTGTTGGATAAAAATATGAAATAAACATGATAGTAATATCTAGAATGGATTAAAAGAGCATTAGAAGTAAAAAGAGGTAAAAACAATTAATCATGGTGAAAAGGATTCTTCAAAGTCCACTAAAGTGGAAGAAAAATAATAACCATGAAAGATTTAGGGAAAAACGCTACAAGTGTAAATTAAAGGATTAAAATGACAACCTTGGAAACCGATGGACTAAAATAAATATTTTAGAAGTTATTGGACCAAGAACACAATGATGGAAATATTAGTGTCAAAAAGTGTAAGTAATGATTTACAAGGTTGGTTTGGTAAATAACGATAGCCTACTTGGGCATTTTAAGTAAAAAGTATATTTTTATAAAATGGACGTTTTATAAAAATAATGGAGTCACGCGACTATTTCATAAAGTAAGACTTTATAAAATAAGTACTTGTGAGACTTGTACAAAAATAAAGGTGCTTTTATATAAATGGGAATATAAAAGTATCGGGAACGTTTTTGGTAACAAGTTGGACGAGTCGGACTAAAACATTGACTAACAAACTTAGTTACACGAACCAACGTAAACGGACTTATTACGTCGAGATAAAAATATACATATATATTTTACGGAAATAAAATATATATGACAAGGGTGAAACGTGCGTAACACTTTCCTAAGTGTAGTAACAATATTCGTGGGAAAAGAGAAACATAACGTAACAAACTAAAAACGCTAAACGACACATGAACTTAACAAGTAGTATCCACGCGATGGTATATGTACATATACTCGTTTCCGACGGAATTCTAGTACATCTATTTAAATGGGAAAATAGATGTGCGAGAAGGAAAACCGAGACGAGTAGATGAGATATATCTACGAACGCGTGAATACCGACAAGATTCTAGTACATTTATTTAAATGGGAAAATAAATGTACGGTGTGGTAAGTCTAGTCGGGCGTTAAGATTATGTTACCAAACGACAAAGACTTAGCATATTTATTTAAATGGGAAAATAAATATGTGGCAAAGTAAGTCGGGTCGGTTAATAAGAAAACACGTTATACTGAGCGAAAAGATCCTAAGTATAATTATTTGAATGGGAGAATAATTATACGTTGGGTGGAGTCGTGTCAAGTATAATGTCGTACAAGTCATAAAGAATAATTATAAGAATAATATATGACTTGTAAGGAAAGGGTAATCCATCGCTATTGAACCTAGGATACGAAACTATTAAACGGGAATTGGGATAAAGACGTGGTCGGGAAGTTGGGTGTACAACTTGCCAAGGCACATACACCATAGGTGTAAGTGACTTATACGCCTAGAACCTTTGTAGGTACGGGATCACAAACTTTACTATTTTCTTTGAGCCGAGCACAGTTACAGGTGAGTCTCGCGGCCCCATTTCTAAACTATTTAACGTTTTTACGGGGGAAAGATATGTTGGGATTGTATGACGGGTTGGATGCTTGAGTAAGGATCGCCACTCGGGGTTGAGACCTCCCCACTATAATCATTTATTCAGGAATGAGAAACCAAAGGGATATTTGGATAGTACTATTGGTGCCTGACAAGGCCCACCCCTAATCGATAGCGTCGATTATGCATCGGCGTATGCCTGGGGTGCACTTATTCTGAAATAAAGTCGTAGGAATACCGAGTAACGACTTTGGGCGGGGGCATTATTAATTGTCTTGGTTTGGTTATAGGCTCAAGTAAATTGTAGGACTTTGCAACTCCTATAAATGTCATAACAAGGATATTCCCACTTTATAAAGATTTATTAACTTAAAACCTGTGAACTCACCAATATTTATATATTGACGATTTTCAAACATATCTTTCAGGTAATTGATTGATGGAAGTTAGCATGGCGAGCAGGGTCGGGGATGTCTCCAAATTGGGCGTTGGGAATGTCGTGACGGGGTCTTATCTCTTTACTCCATGGATTTAGGGATAAAGGGAGAAGCCTCTTTATCATTTTCGAAAACAATTTATGATTATGTATAATTTGACATGATTATTAGCATTGAATAAATGCCCGTTTTCTAATTAATATTGTGCTTTGCATTAATCTTGGCTTAATACTTTTGAACCGTCGCGCCACGTGTTTCCGCCTTAGACGTGGTGTGACAGAAAGTGGTATCAGAGCCAAGGTTATAGCGAATTAGCATTTTAAAAATCTAAACTATAACCGGATTTGGTTCAAAATCTTTCAAAATAAATGCGAAACGCAATAAAATAAATTTTTCCAACGACCATTTGGGTATATGGAGATTCCGACCAAGCTAGCCATGGTAAGTATATGTATTATTTTGTGTTAGAAGGTTAGGAAGAGTACCTTAGATATGTGCCTTAACTACCTAACGAATAATACTTAAATATTAGTACGGTTCTTTTGCCAGGATGTCGAACGCAGGGAGCGTAGCACCGAGCTACGACAGTAGCCTCCAGATCATCCCAGCACCACCAGCGGAGCCGATCGAGGTGGTGATACTCGATCCCGAGGATGATGAGATGGACGTTGATGTCGCCATGGAGGGCGCCGACGGAGATAGCTCCGACGAGACGGACCCGAGCGAGGACCCAGCGTGGGCCCCCGCTGGAGACGACATGGCCGCCGTGGCCGACCTACCGATGGCCGAGGCCGACTTGCCTCTAGTGCCATTCCAGGCAGCACCACTGCCAGCACTACCTATCCGCGCCGTCAGGGACTTCCCTGTAGGTTGCGCAGGTCCTTCGAGACCTATCCCTACACAGTCGGAGACTGTCGAGTCTCCATACGACCGACGCGCACCAGTCGACCGTGAGCCTTTACCCACCCCACCTATCCCCGTTCCCTCTGGCATGAGGCTCGTGCCTGTCTGCCGGGGACACAACGGGTGGATATCCGATGACTCTGACGATGAGTCAACTGCGTCGGTGGAGCACATTGCTGTGCCTATCCCACCAGCAGGCCAGGAGGAGCACGTTGCTCCGATGATAGGGCATGCTACCGCTACCCCAGCCACCTTACCTACCATGCCCGAGCCCATACCACAGGATGGGCCAGCTTCTACTGGGCACATCCTTGAGGGCAGCTCAGCCCGCAGTTCTGAGTTGCACCGAGCAGGACTGGCAGCTCATGCCACTGCTAGCCCTCCCACCCCTACCACTGTGATGTCTACTCTAGAGTGGGTCACTGTCACCCAGCCACTCATGGTTCCACTCGCCGAGCTTATAGTCCCCACACCCTTATCCATGACACTACCCATCACCACTTTTCCCACACTGCCACCCCTACCAGAGATGCTCCATACCCCACCACCTGCACCATTCAGTATGGATGCAGGAGCCCCATTTGTGACACCCCCATTTGCACCGTATACTCTAGGTGCAGGAGACCCATACCAGGTACCACCCTACTGCTTCACCGGATTACCGAGCTTTGCCCCACCCTTCACACCACTACCCATACCCGATATCGTCGGCCCGTCCCAGCCGACGTACACTGACATCCCCGGGCCGTCGCAGCCCCACGGGATGGCCCCACTGTCAGGACCCGCATGGTCCACGGTGATCTCACTGGAGAGAGATTTCCAGACCCTCACCGACACGGTGCAGCGCACCGTGAGTCAGATGGAGCAGCAGGCCCAGCTCATGTGGGCCAGGATCATTGATGCCAGGGATGCACTGGCACATTATGCTGAGGAGCTGCTGAGCATGGATGCTCATTGTGGCCTTACGGGCGACGCACACTTTGCGCATCGCCAATTCTTGTACGATCGCATTATGGCGATCAGTATGACCATCAGCATGTGCGCACCTCAGTACCAGTACCAGCACCCGCCGCCGCCACCACCACAGTAGCATTGCATCAGGGACGCTTGGGAGATCATTCACGGACATAGTAGTAGTAGTATGATAGCACAGCATGGGTTATAGCACCCATCTGCATTTTTGCCTAGCCGAGCGGGATTGTGCCGGCATATGACATTATATTTCTAGTATATTTCAAAGAGCAATGTAAGAGGAAGGTATCCTCGGTTTTTGTTATTATGAACAAATCATTGTACTTGGTATTGAAATTAATGAAAGTTTTGTTATGGTAAAATATGTGTTGTGATTATCTACGATTATTATTACTTATTCTGTTTATGTTGTGATTGCGTGTTGTTGTTATGGTGATTACTGTGTTCATATGTTGTGTGGTTGTTTATACTATATATGTGATGATATTGTATGAATGATTGTTGGAAATTAACCTTTGATATTGGTTATTGAAGAAACATGGCACCAGCCACAAGAAGCAACAGTGGGAATGAAAGACTACCCACGACACCTGAAGAGCTTGAAACCCTAGTTTCGGGACGTATCGCTCAGGCTCTCGCAGAACACAATGCCACGCGCACCGAAAGGTCGCGAGACCGAACCGGGAGCGACAGACGCGAAACCTCCCCTACTGGTAAGAAGACGTTGGGTATATGCGACAGGAGTCTTCGTGAAACTCCTACCTTATATTTAACATTGCTTTATTATTGCAGAAACGGCCTCACGAGAACGTGGCTGCACGTTTAAAGCTTTCCTGGACTGCAAACCACTGAATTTCAGCGGCACTGAAGGTTCTGTCGGACTAGTCAAATGGTTCGAGAAGACCGAAGCTGTGATCCGTATTAGCAGCTGTACCCCACGACAGGCTGTCATGTATGCCACCAACCTGTTTCTGGACCAAGTTCTGACCTGGTGGAACAACCAAGTGCAGACACTGGGAGACGATGCTGCTTACTCCTTATCATGGTTGGAGTTGAAAGAACTAATGATCGCCGAGTACTGTCCGGCGAGTGAAGTGCAGAAACTAGAGACTGAGTTCTGGAACCTCACCATGGTTGGACCGGACGTAGCTGGTTACACGTCCAGATTCCATGACCTCTCCCGGTTAGTGCCTCGCCTGGTCACCCCGGAAAGCAAGAAGGTGGAAAGATACCTCTTCGGACTGGCACCACAGATACGCGGCATGGTCACTGCTTCCAAGCCTACAACCATGCGCGAAGCCATCGACCTCGCTTTGAGCCTCACTGAAGACGCCATCCGAATGGGCACGCTAATCCGGAAAGTGTCAGGGTTGAAGCTTACTGAGTCCAGCAGTGTTGAGGGTAAGAATCTGGGTACAAGTTCAGTCGTTGGGTCAAGTGAACAGGGAAATAGGCCAAGGTTTGGGAAGCGTAAGCGCGACGAGAGGAAGAAGGATGGATCATCAGGTTCAGGGAAGAAGGGAAAAGGGTATGTAGCCACTGGACGTGGAAATAATGGGAAGCAAGGTTATCAGGGCAAGAACGAAGTAATCTGCGGTAAGTGCCGTCGTTCGGGGCACAAGACTGAAGACTGCAGATCAGGAGCGCCAAAGAACAGTGGAGCGAGGCCCTGTTTCTCATGTGGATCGCTCGATCATTGGAAGAGGGACTGCCCCAAACTTAACAACCAAGCCCGTGGGCGAGCGTTCGTGATTGGTGCCGGTGACGCACGACAAGACCCTAACGTGGTCACTGGTACGTTCCCTCTAAATGGTCATTATGCTTCAGTATTGTTTGATACTGGCGCTGATTTTAGCTTCGTATCTGTCGAATTTAAAAGATTACTTGGTTTAAAGACTAGTAAGCTAGACACACCATACTCTATCGAACTAGCTAACGGTAAGACTATAGAAACTCGAGAGGTAGCGAAGGATTGTAAGTTAGATCTCTGTGGTCATGAGTTTGACATTGATCTATTACCAGTCGTACTGGGTAGCTTTGACATAGTCGTTGGCATGGATTGGCTATCCGCACACCGCGCCATCGTCGTATGCAATGGCAAAGTAATTCAAGTTCCCCTCGCGAGCGGTGAAACCCTATCGATCCAAGGGGAAAGGCGTGGAACGCCACTGAGAATTATTACCAGCATGAAAGCCAGGAAGTGCCTAAGGAAAGGTCTCGTCGCATTCTTGGCGCATGTGGTAGACAAGAAGGCTGACGAGCGAAAGCTAGAAGACATTCCGATAGCCAGAGACTTTCCAGATGTGTTCCCAGAAGATTTGCCGGGATTGCCGCCACCCCGACAAGTCGAGTTTCGTATCGACCTTGTTCCAGGAGCAGCACCGGTAGCGCGATCGCCATATCGCCTAGCTCCTTCTGAGATGCAGGAACTGTCTGAACAACTGCAAGAGTTGTTGGACAAAGGTTTCATAAGACCAAGCTTCTCACCCTGGGGAGCTCCCGTCTTATTCGTGAAGAAGAAAGATGGCACTTTTCGAATGTGCATTGACTATCGGGAACTGAACAAGTTAACTATTAAAAATCGCTATCCTCTTCCCAGGATCGACGATTTGTTTGATCAGCTTCAAGGATCCAGTTTCTACTCCAAGATCGACCTAAGGTCCGGTTATCATCAGTTACGTATTCAAGAAGAAGACGTGCCAAAAACAGCATTCAGGACTCGTTATGGGCACTACGAGTTTCTGGTTATGCCTTTCGGTTTAACTAACGCACCAGCTGTTTTCATGGACTTGATGAACCGAGTGTGCAAACCATACTTGGACAAATTCGTTATTGTCTTCATTGATGACATCTTGATCTACTCACGCACGAAGAAGGAACACGAGGAACATCTCCGATTAATCCTCGAGGTACTTCGCAAAGAGAAGCTCTATGCTAAGTTTTCAAAATGTGATTTTTGGATTCGAGAGGTTCACTTTTTAGGCCACGTGGTGAATGAAAGGGGTATACATGTCGATCCCGCCAAGATCGAAGCAATCAAGAATT
This sequence comes from Ambrosia trifida, assembly GCA_028751855.1. Classification (NCBI taxonomy): domain Eukaryota; kingdom Viridiplantae; phylum Streptophyta; class Magnoliopsida; order Asterales; family Asteraceae; genus Ambrosia; species Ambrosia trifida. The sequence goes on from CM054124.1 coordinate 114,771,204, forward strand.
GGGACGCCCCTAGAACGCCTACTGAAGTACGACAATTTCTTGGCCTTGCGGGTTACTACAGAAGGTTCATCGAGAACTTTTCTAAGATAGCACAGTCTTTAACCATGCTAACCCAAAAGGATAAGAAGTTTGAATGGACGGAAAAGCAGGAAGCAGCGTTTCAGTTGTTGAAGGATAAGTTATGTGGCGCACCAATACTATCCCTCCCCGATGGTACAGAAGACTTCGTAGTTTACTGTGACGCCTCTCATCAGGGATTGGGTTGCGTATTGATGCAACGAGAGAAGGTTATAGCCTATGCTTCCAGACAACTAAAGCTTCACGAGAAGAATTACACCACACATGATCTGGAACTAGGAGCCGTGGTATTCGCACTCAAGATATGGAGACACTATCTGTACGGAACCAAGTGTACGATCTTCACTGATCATAAAAGCTTGCAGCACATCTTTGACCAGAAGGAATTGAACATGCGACAACGGCGATGGGTCGAATTATTGAACGATTACGATTGTGAGATAAAGTACCATCCCGGGAAGGCAAACGTTGTAGCCGATGCCTTGAGTCGCAAGGAACGGGTTAAGCCACTGCGTGTCCGAGCTTTGGGTCTAACCATCCACACGAACCTGACCGACCGGATTCGTGAAGCTCAAACTAACGCTCTTAAACCCGAGAATGTCAAAGAAGAAAGGTTGCGGAAGATGGTTGAGTCACTGGAGTCAAAAGCGGATCAAGCTCTGTATTTCATGAATAGAATTTGGGTACCAGTGTACGGTGGATTGCGCGAACTGGTATTAGCCGAAGCCCACAGTTCGCGATATTCGGTCCACCCTGGAGCAGACAAGATGTTCCATGATTTGAAGGAATTTTACTGGTGGCCGAATTTCAAGAGAGACATAGCGGCTTATGTTGCGCGATGCTTAACTTGCGCGAAGGTCAAGGCCGAGCACCAGAGACCGTCCGGATTGCTCCAGCAACCGGAAATACCGGAATGGAAATGGGAAAGGATCACTATGGACTTCATCACCAAATTGCCCAGGACAACAAGCGACCATGACATGATCTGGGTAATCGTTGATCGATTGACGAAATCTGCACACTTCCTCCCCATTCGCGAAACGGATAAGTTGGAGAAACTAACCCGTTTGTACATTAAGGAAGTTGTGTCAAAGCACGGTGTACCTATTTCTATCATCTCCGATCGAGATAGTCGTTTCACCTCAAGATTTTGGGAAAGTCTGAATAAGGCCCTAGGTACTCGCCTCGATATGAGTACCGCATATCATCCACAAACCGATGGTCAGAGTGAACGAACCATCCAGACCCTGGAGGATATGCTACGGGCATGCGCAATCGATTTCAGCGGAAATTGGGATACTCACTTGCCACTGGTAGAGTTTTCGTATAACAACAGCTACCACACGAGCATTCAAGCTGCACCTTTTGAAGCTCTATATGGACGCAAGTGTAGATCGCCTCTATGTTGGGCCGAAGTTGGCGAAAAGCAACTTACCGGGCCCGAAATTGTTCAAGAAACGACGGATAAGGTCTTTCTGATTAGAGAACGTCTCAAAGCGGCACGCGACCGACAGAAAAGCTACGCAGACATGAGGAGGAAGCCTTTGGAATTTCAAGTCGGAGACAGGGTCCTACTAAAGGTGTCACCTTGGAAAGGTGTCGCGCGTTTTGGGAAGCGCGGAAAACTAAACCCACGATATGTTGGACCATTTGAAATCCTGTCCAGAGTAGGCCCCGTAGCATACAAGCTCAAGTTACCACAAGAACTTAACGGTGTACACGACACGTTCCACGTGTCGAACTTGAAAAAGTGCTTATCCGACGAAACCCTCATCATCCCCGCAGACGAAATCCACATTGACGACAAGTTACACTTCGTCGAAGAGCCAGTCGAAGTAACCGATTGGAAGGTCCAAAAACTAAGACGCAGTAAGATCAGATTGGTCAAAGTGCGTTGGAATGCCAAGCGTGGACCGGAGTTCACGTGGGAAAGGCTGGACCAGATGAAGCAAAAGTATCCCGCCCTATTTAAGAAGACCCCTATACCGGAGAGCTCAAAGTGAATTCCGGGACGGAATTCTCTTAACGGGGGGAGAATGTAACAACCGGCAAAATTAAGGTAATTCCGTACTAATTAATTAAACGCGATTAACGTAATTAACCGTAATTATGTGCTGAATATTTAATTGAGGCCTTAGAAAGATAGGAATTCCCAAATAATGCATAGGAATGCATGAGTTTAATAGCAAAGCATGATAGGATCGTGCGCAGACAAAACTATCCGGTATGGACACTGGCGATTACCCGGTAAAACTGAAATAAGCGAAACGAACACCGGACACCCGGAATATAAAATAAATAATATTTTCACAAAATATTATGAGTTTTGGAAACCCAAAGCCATACGTAAAAGCATATTGCACAAATCTCCCGGTAACGAATAAAGTGCGCGTACCGCACCCGATACGCGCGTAACACGTAAATTCACCCTCTCTCTCCAAATTTTCGGCCCTAACACCCTCTTATAATATCATTAGAGATTTTTTTTGATCTTCATAATCCTTCCATAATCTTCCAATATCCAAGAAAAGATAATAGGTAATCTTTGCAAGATTTGGAATGAGATTATAAGCCACTTGAAGAACACTTGAAGAAATCACAAAAATTCTTCCCCTCCCTTCTTCTCTTGGCCGTAGCATTTCACCACCCCACCAACACCTTTCTTTCAATTTTTACTACTCCAAATTACCTCTAGTTCATCCTCATTCAAACCCTTTCTTGTGTGTTTAAGAGCTTGGAGCATAACCCACTTGGAAGAACACACTAAACCACACCCAAAATCCAAGATTTTGTCTTCCCTAGCCTTGAGCTAGTTGTAAGTCTTGCATTGTTTTATTAATTTAAATATTTTGTTTTTGTGCTATGATGCAAGTTGTACAATGTGGGTAATAAAAATGAGTTTTAAATAAGTAATGGGTTTTTATTAAAAATGAAGATGAGAGAATAATAATATGATAAAATCTTAGTTATTTTTAATAAAAGTAGTATTTTGATGAAAGTGTAATAATAAGAACATGTTTGGATGATTGAAGATGTGAAAAGCAATATTTTGAAAAGTGACTTGAATATGATGAAAAGTGGTTTTAATCATCTTAAGATGATATAATAAAGTCATAAAAATATTAAAATGGGTTAGAAGGCCATAGGTGGAAAAATTAGTTCTTCAAAGTCCACTCACTTAGATGAGTGAAAGTTTGATGTGTTGGATAAAAATATGAAATAAACATGATAGTAATATCTAGAATGGATTAAAAGAGCATTAGAAGTAAAAAGAGGTAAAAACAATTAATCATGGTGAAAAGGATTCTTCAAAGTCCACTAAAGTGGAAGAAAAATAATAACCATGAAAGATTTAGGGAAAAACGCTACAAGTGTAAATTAAAGGATTAAAATGACAACCTTGGAAACCGATGGACTAAAATAAATATTTTAGAAGTTATTGGACCAAGAACACAATGATGGAAATATTAGTGTCAAAAAGTGTAAGTAATGATTTACAAGGTTGGTTTGGTAAATAACGATAGCCTACTTGGGCATTTTAAGTAAAAAGTATATTTTTATAAAATGGACGTTTTATAAAAATAATGGAGTCACGCGACTATTTCATAAAGTAAGACTTTATAAAATAAGTACTTGTGAGACTTGTACAAAAATAAAGGTGCTTTTATATAAATGGGAATATAAAAGTACCGGGAACGTTTTTGGTAACAAGTTGGACGAGTCGGACTAAAACATTGACTAACAAACTTAGTTACACGAACCAACGTAAACGGACTTATTACGTCGAGATAAAAATATACATATATATTTTACGGAAATAAAATATATATGACAAGGGTGAAACGTGCGTAACACTTTCCTAAGTGTAGTAACAATATTCGTGGGAAAAGAGAAACATAACGTAACAAACTAAAAACGCTAAACGACACATGAACTTAACAAGTAGTATCCACGCGATGGTATATGTACATATACTCGTTTCCGACGGAATTCTAGTACATCTATTTAAATGGGAAAATAGATGTGCGAGAAGGAAAACCGAGACGAGTAGATGAGATATATCTACGAACGCGTGAATACCGACAAGATTCTAGTACATTTATTTAAATGGGAAAATAAATGTACGGTGTGGTAAGTCTAGTCGGGCGTTAAGATTATGTTACCAAACGACAAAGACTTAGCATATTTATTTAAATGGGAAAATAAATATGTGGCAAAGTAAGTCGGGTCGGTTAATAAGAAAACACGTTATACTGAGCGAAAAGATCCTAAGTATAATTATTTGAATGGGAGAATAATTATACGTTGGGTGGAGTCGTGTCAAGTATAATGTCGTACAAGTCATAAAGAATAATTATAAGAATAATATATGACTTGTAAGGAAAGGGTAATCCATCGCTATTGAACCTAGGATACGAAACTATTAAACGGGAATTGGGATAAAGACGTGGTCGGGAAGTTGGGTGTACAACTTGCCAAGGCACATACACCATAGGTGTAAGTGACTTATACGCCTAGAACCTTTGTAGGTACGGGATCACAAACTTTACTATTTTCTTTGAGCCGAGCACAGTTACAGGTGAGTCTCGCGGCCCCATTTCTAAACTATTTAACGTTTTTACGGGGGAAAGATATGTTGGGATTGTATGACGGGTTGGATGCTTGAGTAAGGATCGCCACTCGGGGTTGAGACCTCCCCACTATAATCATTTATTCAGGAATGAGAAACCAAAGGGATATTTGGATAGTACTATTGGTGCCTGACAAGGCCCACCCCTAATCGATAGCGTCGATTATGCATCGGCGTATGCCTGGGGTGCACTTATTCTGAAATAAAGTCGTAGGAATACCGAGTAACGACTTTGGGCGGGGGCATTATTAATTGTCTTGGTTTGGTTATAGGCTCAAGTAAATTGTAGGACTTTGCAACTCCTATAAATGTCATAACAAGGATATTCCCACTTTATAAAGATTTATTAACTTAAAACCTGTGAACTCACCAATATTTATATATTGACGATTTTCAAACATATCTTTCAGGTAATTGATTGATGGAAGTTAGCATGGCGAGCAGGGTCGGGGATGTCTCCAAATTGGGCGTTGGGAATGTCGTGACGGGGTCTTATCTCTTTACTCCATGGATTTAGGGATAAAGGGAGAAGCCTCTTTATCATTTTCGAAAACAATTTATGATTATGTATAATTTGACATGATTATTAGCATTGAATAAATGCCCGTTTTCTAATTAATATTGTGCTTTGCATTAATCTTGGCTTAATACTTTTGAACCGTCGCGCCACGTGTTTCCGCCTTAGACGTGGTGTGACACATTGTCCGATGTTTCGTATGTCCGTGATTCTATTTAGTATTAAGTATCAAGTTTCTACTTTAATGTTTTCAAGTCCAAGTTAAGTGTTTAATGTCCAAAGCTCTTAGCTATCTAATGTTCCTGCAACTAGTGCAAATGTCCAAGCTTTACATCATAGCATCCAACTCCAAGTGTAAAGTTCATGGTAAACATAATTGTCCAATCTAACTCATGGTTTGGTCTTATGATCCGATGTCCCTTCCTCGCGAGCTAGTGTTCGTATTAGTACAACTTTATGTCCAATGTTTCAAGTGCCAAGTCTCAAACGCTATGGTTCCTATTGTCAAATTCAAATGTCCAAACCAATAGCCGATACTTAATATAATATGCTCGACAAGTCCCACACGCCATATATATATATATATATACACACACACACACACTTAGTATAAAGGTCATAATTAATATAACTATTAAGTTAGCGGGTTCGGTTATACCTCACGTTCGGATCTATATCTTGTTGACTATGTTGACTCGGTTGACTGTTGTTGACCACAGTTGACTTTTGTTGACTCATGCTGTTGACTGTTAACCCGTCTCTTTGACAGCCGAGTATCACCCAAACATCCAAATCCATTATCACCTTCATCCTGTCGAATCATCACCACTTCCCAAGGTCGTCTGTAACCACCACCCCTGACCACCATCTGCTCGTCATTAGTCACCAAATAACCACGAACCATCACCCGTCACGGCTGACACCGCCTGACCACATACCATTATCATCATCTCCAACCGCCTCAATAATCAACATCATAATCCTTCCAGATTATTAATCAAAAGATGGGTCGGCTTTTTACCTGAGTTTGACGGTGACCGAGTAATAGGGGCGGCACCACCACCGTGAACCACCACTTGACTCATCCTCTTCCTTCCTTCTCTCTCTCCCCCTCTCTCTCTCTTCTGCGTCTCTTTCTTCCTCTCGATTCTTTCCCTAGCTCTTCGATTACTCTCCATCTAATTCAGATGCGGTGGATTTAAAAGGTATAGTGGGTGTGACAACCGGTAAATTTTCTTTCGTTTCTTTCTTTTCGTCTTCTTCCTTTTGACTTCCTTTTGACTTCGTACAATTTTCGGGACGAAAATTCTTTCAACACGGGGATGATGTTGTAACATTTCGTATTTATTCTTGTACGTTACACCATCGCATTTAATAAAACGTCAAGTTTCGTTATTCTCGTGTGCAATAATTATTTTTGTCGCGTTATTGGAACCCTAATACTATATATATATATATATATATATATATATATATATTATATGTGGTAATATGTAATAATTATCAAAAAATAAAACTGCTTGGGCCGGGAATCGAACCCGCGCCCAAGCCGGCCCAAACCACACAACCATCTAACCAACTGGGCTGGCCATCAACTCTGATTAAACCCCAGCACTAATTAAACTTATACGCGATTTTAAACCTGCAAATTGACTTAGGAAAGTCAACTGTGTGGACGCGTTTGTTAATCAATCAAGATCAATTCATGATTGATCTAATTTTGGCAAACATACTCGATTATCGGCCTCATATGACTAAGCTACACGTCAATTACAGATCAATTGTCCATCAAATTAAACTTATACGCGTATGGACTTCAATTCGTGGTCAACCTTACCAATTAAACAATCCATCGATCCCCTATATAAATTGAACCTCTGCGTAGCATAACAACTCGCTCATAATCTCTTCTCAACCCCCAATTGTCTTCAATTCACTCTGATTGTGCCTCACGAATACACGATTGACTTTCATTCTTGACCGGCCAATCGTGCACGAAACAACTTTGTAAGTTAAACTTTTTCTGTGGGATATGATCATCGGCGATCACTCATCAATAGCCCCATGATTAATTGGGCTATTGATGAGTGAATCAAACAATTACAGAATTAGGGTTCGTGGGTTTTGAAATGGGGATAAACTCAGTTTTACATCGTGTATTTAATTATTCTTAAACGGACTTCATCACAACCACTGGCCTAGGCCAAGTGGTTGTGACTAAGGCTTGTAACCACAGCCACCCGGGTTCGAGTCCCGGCTGTGGCCTTGATCGGTGCATTTTTAGTACACGTCATTTAATGTTAATTATAATAACAATGCATCAACTTTATTATTAATATATTAGTTTAAATATGTTTTTATATTTTTTTGATTTGGAAAGAAAATGTTAAAACTATGCATTTATATTAAGTTTGTGGTAAAGTCTAATTGGTACATGATTGATTCAGTTATTTTATACACACATTAATTTTATTATATATCATGTGTAGTAATTTGAATTGATCAACTTGTGACATGCCTGTGATATCTCGTAGATTTAATGAAAAGAAAATTAAAGGCATTTTGGTTTAGAAGGAACAAGAAAAAAGATGAATTCTTTGGAGGCCCAGGAAACACAAACGACAAGCATGAAGATTAATTTGACTAAGTGGGCCTGACATTTTAGCAACCCACAAACATAAAATGAACCTCGGTAAATAAAAAGGGTTTGGAAGAGGAGTTATAGGGGGAAGCGGACGGCAGTAGCTTTTTGCTGCCTAGTCACGCACAACAGGCTGAGAAGGAGATCGCATGAAGAAAAAATAGAGGAAGAAGCAGTGATGAACGAGATGTACAGTTAAATCCTTTGTGACCACCCCCGGGTGTATGGTTTGTTTGTGAAACTCTAACTCTTGTTTGGTTTGGTTTATGGATTGTCTTTTAATTGTTTGAAAGATATTTGTGGTTTGAGTTATTTAAACAGGTCACGTTTGTGCAATTGCTTATCTTTTAGTCATTCGCATTCGGTTTTCTTGCATCGTGAGCAGTTTGATTAACGGGAGGGTAGTTGTTATTCGTGGGTTTTTAATTAAATTGTATGAGTTATTATTAAAAACTTGTGTTTGATTATCACTTAACTTAAACCGTTCAACAAAACTATGTCTATGTGGTATCCAATCATCTAACCAAGGGTAGGGTGAATCAGTGAACCGTAAACCCGGGGGAGGTTACTTCTTTAATATTATTGTTTACAATTTATAAAATTTGTTTTCTTAAAATACTCAAAACAAACTACAACTCAGTTAGATTTAATTTTTTAGTTTAAATAATCAAACAAATGTGCAATACTAACCACATGCTCTTCGTGGATTCGATACCTGACTTACCCTAGCTACCTAGGTTATTTAGGTTTTTGCATGACCCTAACGACAGGTCATCAAAATGGCGCCGCTGCCGGGGAGCTAGTGCGCTTGGTGTTGTAGGTTTTGTTTGATTTTTGCTTTCAAATCCCAAAAAAAAAAAAAAAAAAAAATTGTTTGTTTTTTTTTTAATTCCATTTGTTCGTTTTTACGTGGGTATTTTAGTTTGTGCAGGAAGTGAAGTCTTTGGATCATGGATGGATCTTATCAGTCATGCACGTGTTGCGGGAAAATTCACATATATGAGGATTGCCCAGTGTTTTGGAAAGATCCAATGTGTTGGAAAGAAAAAATGAAGTCGGGTCACACACATCAGGCATACTATCAGTCAAATATCAACTACAACTATAAGCCGAATTGGGATTGCGATGATTATGAACCTGAGAGGATGTCATTCTCAATCTACCATGAAGATTATAATCACCGAAATTCTAAGTTAAATGAAATTAGGGATTTGATGAAGGAGATGATGAAGGAGAGTAAGTTGAGACATGAGGCTATAGCTCAACAATTGAACAAAACAGATGAACAAATTGCATCATGGAAGGTCGTAAAGGAGAACACCACATCAATTCCTGTATTTGTTGGAGAAACACAAGAAGTATCTGTTGTAGTTGATGAAGAAGAAAAAGAAGGGGGTGCAAGTCTTCATAAACTTGAAATTGTATGTTTAAACCCAAGTGAAGACCTAGAACCTCTTGAAGATTTGGTGGCTGAGGCGACCCAAGTTTCTCATGAATCGCCTTCGGTAGTGATCATTGCAACTAACACAGTTGGGGATGAGGGTTTTAGATCAAATATTAAGAAGGTGGTATTGCAAGACATTGGGCAAACTAGTAAGAAATGTACCCGCGTTTACTTTATAGTCGTGCCGCGCATGAAAAAGCAAGTCTGGATATGGCATGTTAATTACCGAGCCTACATCGGGAATGCGGTGGGCAAATGTTCTTTGAGACCACCATGAATGAACATCAGGTATGATTTTTGTATATTTTGTATATTTATTTGTTTTATTTTTATTTTTATTTTTATTTTTATTTTCGAGTGTGTTTGAGTCGGTTTTATTTTCGTTGGAGTCATGGGACTGCTTGTTATGATTTGAATTGCAAGAATAGATTGCCCCGTCCGTACTCAATCTCCATTCGGGCAGGGGCGATCTGGAAACCACTAATGTTTGCAGGTATCCCGATTTGTTTGTTTTTTTTTCTTGTTTCTTTGTTTCAGGTTTGTTTATCGGCCGCGAATGAAATGCTATACGGCTCGATTGGGAGGAATTGAACGGACTCATACGCATATTGCTTATCCAGGGGAGTCTATTCCTTTTACCGTTGTATTTTATTTTTATTTCGGTTTTATTTTATTCCCTATCGTACATTGAGGACAATGTGTCGTTCAAGTGTGGGGGTGGGGAAACTTCGTTTTTATTTATTCTTGAGTCTAAAAAAATCAAAAAAAAAAAAAAATCAAAATAAAAATAAAATTAAAAAAATTAAAAAAATTGAAAATGTTTTGAAAATTGTTCTTAAAAAACATTCTAATCAGACGTAAAGCAGCTTTTTTAGTACGTACCAGTTGTCTCTTGATTGTTTTGGCAGTAGATCCTTAGTCATGGTCTAATTTGTGGAAAAGTAATATGAACCGTTTTCAGCAAGTATTTTTAAGAAAAAAGTTTAGAATTGCCTGACTAGGTTTAACAAGCTATTGGTAATAAATGCATGCACACATCGGCAACCCATTTACCCACTTTGGTGAGATCTTGAGCCTACTAGATGATAGATTAATTTATATACATTTTCGTTTGTTGAGAGTAGGCCAAATGTTTCTCTGTTGCAGAACTTGTGTGATTTGATACATGCTGATGTTGTAGACTATATACGCACGTACATGACAAAGGCGATTTAGGATTCCCTTTTTGTTTGACACCCTTTATTTGTTATGTGTTGACCAGTTTACCCAAGAATGTTACCATTAGTAGCCAACTTTGAGCCTTATACCCTTTCGTTTGCTAAACTACATAATCACCCAAATAAACCAGTACCTTTACCAAGTGTTGATGACATCCAAAATGTTAAGTGATTGTATTTATGTTAGAAAAAATATATATATGTGAAAAAAAAATGAAAAAAAAATGAGAAAAGAAAAGAAAAAAAAAAGAGAAAAGTAAAAAAAAAATAGAAGTATGTGTTATGGGTCAAATATGCCCAGAAAGTTGTGTTTAGTTGTGTTTCGTGAATAAGGATTGTCATTCAAGTTGTTTCACCATTTTATTTTAGCCACTTTCAGCCTAAACGTTCACTACCTTTACCCTAAGCCCAAAACCCGTAAGTCCTTTAGATATGTGCATTGTCTACAGTTGAGGTGTGATTGTTATACAAGCCTATGATAACAGAGTTACATGTTTGGTTTTTGAGTGGATAATACTAGCGCATTACATGCTAGTCCAGATATTAAACCGAGTGCAGTGAAAAATTGTGAGGGGTGTGTTGCATGAACATAAAAACCGGAAGCATGTTAGGTTTAGTCGGGTTAATTCTGTTTTTAAATGGAAATCAATTTAACTTGCTGAATTAACACATCTAATGCTGATCTATAAATGGGGTATGACTTTGGATCTTAGCTAAGGTATGATGAGGCGACTGGGGTGCTAGTCTGTGATAATGTCTTGAGCAGAGTGAATATAGTTTTTTTTTCGAGACGAAAAAAGATAAGTGTGGGGGTTTGATCGGTGCATTTTTAGTACACGTCATTTAATGTTAATTATAATAACAATGCATCAACTTTATTATAAATATATTAGTTTAAATATGTTTTTATATTTTTTTGATTTGGAAAGAAAATGTTAAAACTATGCATTTATATTAAGTTTGTGGTAAAGTCTAATTGGTACATGATTGATTCAGTTATTTTATACACACATTAATTTTATTATATATCATGTGTAGTAATTTGAATTGATCAACTTGTGACATGCCTGTGATATCTCGTAGATTTAATGAAAAGAAAATTAAAGGCATTTTGGTTTAGAAGGAACAAGAAAAAAGATGAATTCTTTGGAGGCCCAGGAAACACAAACGACAAGCATGAAGATTAATTTGACTAAGTGGGCCTGACATTTTAGCAACCCACAAACATAAAATGAACCTCGGTAAATAAAAAGGGTTTGGAAGAGGAGTTATAGGGGGAAGCGGACGGCAGTAGCTTTTTGCTGCCTAGTCACGCACAACAGGCTGAGAAGGAGATCGCATGAAGAAAAAATAGAGGAAGAAGCAGTGATGAACGAGATGTACAGTTAAATCCTTTGTGACCACCCCCGGGTGTATGGTTTGTTTGTGAAACTCTAACTCTTGTTTGGTTTGGTTTATGGATTGTCTTTTAATTGTTTGAAAGATATTTGTGGTTTGAGTTATTTAAACAGGTCACGTTTGTGCAATTGCTTATCTTTTAGTCATTCGCATTCGGTTTTCTTGCATCGTGAGCAGTTTGATTAACGGGAGGGTAGTTGTTATTCGTGGGTTGGTAATTAAATTGTATGAGTTATTATTAAAAACTTGTGTTTGATTATCACTTAACTTAAACCGTTCAACAAAACTATGTCTATGTGGTATCCAATCATCTAACCAAGGGTAGGGTGAATCAGTGAACCGTAAACCCGGAGGAGGTTACTTCTTTAATATTATTGTTTACAATTTATAAAATTTGTTTTCTTAAAATACTCAAAACAAACTACAACTCAGTTAGATTTAATTTTTTAGTTTAAATAATCAAACAAATGTGCAATACTAACCACATGCTCATCGTGGATTCGATACCTGACTTACCCTAGCTACCTAGGTTATTTAGGTTTTTGCATGACCCTAACGACAGGTCATCAGGCCTTCCTTTCTTTTCTTTTTTATTTTTTAAACAACAAAGCATATTATATATATATTATAGATTTAAATTTTATAAATTCATTTTTAAATATTAAAACCTTTTTATAAATTCTAAAAAAATTATATTTATCAAATCTAAGATAAAGGTTTTATTTACAATTTTTAGTTTTCTAAAATTAATTGATTTAATATTTATAATAATTAAATCAATTTTATACTATTATATTTATAAAAATCCATTAAAATATCAAAACAATTTTATTAATTTCTACAAAAATTATCCTATGTTTGTACAATGTTAAGCTTTACTGAAATAATTTTTAATTCAGAAAAATCATTTATTTTATATTTTTAATCAATTTTTGTTAGATTTAATCATAATTAAATCATAATAAATTCAATTTTTATTATTTTTGCACCAACATTTTATACAATTTATTTTTAAATATTTAGAACAGAAATATGATTTTTAAAATAATAATTCTTTAATTTTAGTATTTTTGAATATTAAAGTTAAATTTTGGCAATTTGTAATAAATAGATTTAAAAATCTATTTTAAAGGAAATAATTTTATAAAAATTATTTTTATACTTCAAACACATTATTGTGAACATTATAAATTCAAATTTTATAAAAAGACTTTCTTTTATTTAATCATCATATTTCCCTTTATTTAATTAACATTTTATTTTAAATTCAACAATTGGTTATCCCCAAATCGAAACCCTAGGATATACTTATAAACTAGTTAGACTTAGACTTATTTGTTGCCTTATACATAGGGTAACACTTGGCAAACTATTGGGCTACACTTATACTATTCCTCAATACCTAATACTATACCAAGGTGAGTTTACGTAATCCTGTTTATGCGATTCTTTATACTTGCAACAATTTTAAGCAATTCAACATGCATGTCTAGTAGTAAACTTTATTGCCTCATGAATTAGTCAACAGTTTCAACGAGTTTCAACGAGTTTCAACATTTACATAATCATTAGCTATGGCCAAGCCGGCGATACTCAATAATAGATCTATTGGATTGACAACCCCACCCGGATACGTGTACCTCCTACATAGGTCACGTGGGTGATTGTTATCGTTCAACATATTACTAAGGTGAACCGTAGATGACGGGATGGACCTAAACTAGTCGGAGGTTTGATTATGTCAACATATTATACTATTCATGTAGACTTAAATTTACGATAGACATACGAATTGCTAAATTTTTATACTTAAACTATATGCTTAACATGGATTATGTATTCTCACCAACTTCTAGTTGACCCCCCCATTTTTACAACTCAACAGGTGATAATGATGCTTGAAGATTAGAGTATTTATGAAGAAAATAAGGAGTCTATGCATGCTTGATTATTGTGTGATGTATTAGATTTCCACATTCAAAACTCTTATGTATTTCAATTTTTGGATATTTGCAATTTAATATTTATTTCAATTAAAATTTGGATTACCATGTGCTACTGTATACTCATCAATACGTGACACCTCGATGTTTCCGCCATCGGTTGGGGTGTTACAGATTGGTATCAGAGCCTTGGTTATAGGGAATTAGGTTATTAGAAAATAATCTAGACTATAACCTTAGGGACTTAAACAGTACTTGCTCCTCTTACTTGTAACCCTAATTGCTTCCCTAATCCTATCCTTATCCTATACCTTACATAACCCTAAACCTACATGTGACTACTCTTATTCGTCTGCTGCAATCCTGATCCACCATTAGATTAATAGGACAAAATCCTCAGGTATAACCTGAACCCCCTTGAGATCTCGTCGAAGTTCTAGATTTTAATAACGAACACGTGCAATCTGGAAGGGTGAACGCCTGTATTCTGAGTCTTCTGTCTAGGCTGGCATTGCGCATATATCCCAATCAGACGAGGGACCCGGATGCCTACCTGGGAATTCTCGGGATGAGTGTTCACTTATAGGCTAAAGCATGTCTTCATATGTTATTAAAATTTAGAATCTTTGATAAGTCAACGTTTTCGTTTATTCGTTTTAATTAATGAATAAATGATTACATTCCTTATATAATCTCATTCATTTCATTGTGTCTATTACAGATCATGCCTCCACGTCGCAGCACTCGCAACAGCAATGGTGAGAACCACGAAGAAGGTGGTGACAACCATAACCATGACCAAGTTCCTAACCACAACAACAATGGTGTCGATGCTCAACTGGCTGCGATCATTTCTCAACAAATGGCGCAGCAAATCGCAACTCTGGTTCCCAATTTACTCGCTCAGGTCATCCAAATGAACGGCAACGGGAATGGTCACGGTGTGACATCCGTCACCCTCGTCTTTCCTCTAATTAACAATAATAGTCCTTCCAATATTCCATTGTAGTCCTCATAAGTTTTGTCGTTTTCAAATCTAATGAAATGATCGAAATTTATTTTATCAAAGTTAAACGTTTAAGTTTTATCAAAAAGTTTTGGAACATCAAGTTAAAATCTATAAAATATGAGTTCATTAAATTATTTGTTAATAAAAGTTTAAAGTTATTAAAGTTTTTAAATCATTTAAGTTAAATAGGTTAACTTTGGTTAAGTTTTATAAGGGAAAAACTAACCAAGTTTTTAATTAAAACAAACTCAGTTAAAAGTGAAGGGTGTATTGTGACAAAATATTAAAGTTTTAAAAATCTTTTGTTCCCTCCTGTCCCCGTCATTTTTTTCCGGCAGCCGGAACCTTCGGCCGGCGTTCCAGCTCCGGCGAAGGGGGATTGGTTTCTTTTTTGGTGTTTCATTTTCGTCTTAATCGTTTTCGGGTTGTTCCTCTTTAATTCAGACATTATTAACATAGTTTAATACACTTTTAAAACCATAAAATTGAAACCGACTAGTTAAAGGTTCAATCACTCTAGTCAGTTACGTTTTTGATGATTATTATTATAAATTGATTAAGCCAAGTTATTTCTGCACCTCCACACCTTCTAAACCCACGAAAAACATGTCTTAACCACATCCAAGAAGCATCTAAACGGCCACGTTTCTGTTCGGCCAGTAATCTTTCGTTTTCGGCCTTTCAACACATTGTAAGTCTTATGTTTTTATGCCGTTTTTATCTCTACGCAATTCCGAACGAAAGCCCTATGGTTTTGGCCGCTTTCTTTATCAAATCGGGTTCTATTGTTCTTGGTTAGGGTTAGGGTTTTGGCTAGAGCTATTTGGGGAAGAAGATGATATAATTGTATAATATGTTAAAAGGTTTTTACTTTAAGAGGAATCAACAAATTAATGTGTGGCTTAGTGGTTAGTGTATTCATAATGAACCAACAGGTCCTAGGTTCGAGCCCTTCAGGTGGCATGTTTTATCATTCTTTTTTTTTTTGTTTGTTGGTTAGTTAGTTTCATCTATTTATTTTTTTTTTTATAAATATGAATATAAAATTCATACAAGAGTTTTAATATTCATAATAAATCCAAATCTTACCCAAAAATTATGAAAATTTAGGCATAGCATCTTGTCATCATAAAGAAAATTATCATACTTTTATTTTCTGGAAAATGTATTATTTTTATATTTTTATTAAATTTATTTGTTTTAATCATATTTAATTAATAAAAAATTCATTTTTAATGATTTTAATCTCAAACTTTTTGGGTAATTATTTCTCATCATCATGAACTTATATAAAAATTATTGGTTCAGAAAACATTTATTTTTATTGATTTTCCTATTTTTAGTCATTTAAACATGATTTAATCTCATTAAATCAGTTTTAAATATAAATAAGTTTATAAAAATTATGAGAAAATTATTCTAATTAATTTACATCAGAAAGCATCAAATTTCAATAAAAATAGCATTTTTGGATCATGTCTTGTATTATTAGCATTATTTATCACTTACGACATAATTAAACATTTATTTATTTACACTATTTAAACATATATTGTGTAAATATTTTTCTTATAAAATAGAAATGTCTTATGATTTAAAGTCTTTATTATCATTGTTGGATCTTTGAAGTAACTCATAACTAGTTATTTCAATATTTATGATTATTGTATTTATTTACAATAATTAATTAAAGTAAATTAACTAAATTATTTTGTCTTAATTATTTAAACATATTTTGAACCAAATATTCAATAGGTAATAATTATATTATTTAAACCACATTTACAACCTTTCATATATTATTTGAGATATACAACTTTTACATTAACGCGACTGATCAGAAAAACTCTAATTCCCCAAATCGACTTAGCAAACCCTAATGCCTTAGACCCTAGATACCTTAGACTTTTAGACACGTCCTTATTAGTATTCTTACACATTATAGGTTGAATTCCTCGGAATTCCCATTACTTAACTCACGACCGCTTAAGTGGATTTGATCGCTTTCGCAAACTGTGAGTATATCTTTCCCCTTTTCATGTTTTACACTTTTGGGGTGACTCATGTACGCTTATTACTTCACTCACTTAATCATGGTTTATCATATATTCACAATCGCAATTCTTGTATGTGTTTTACTTGTTGATTCGCTGATAGTGTGTACTTATGACCTGAATCATTAACCGTTCTGCGGCCTAGCATAGCAATAAATAGTACTTAATTATTGTTATGTGTGAACGATTATTCATCGCCTACTATGAGCGAATACTATATATATGTGTGACTCTTGATTCATTAAACAAAGGTTTGATTTTGGGTAGCATTTGTACACAGCTTGAACACTAAATTGTAGACAGTATAACACGTGAATTGCGAAACACTTTTCTACTATATTTATACAAACAGGGTATGCTCACCAATACAATTTTTTTTTTGTATTGACCAAATTATTTTGTGCATGTTTCAGGTTATTTTGAGATGCATTCTTTAAGCTTTCGGATTTATATTTAGATTTTGATTTATTGTATTTCAGACTAGTTGGCATTTAGAATCGTTGTATTTCATTTCAATGTAATAAACTATTTAATCAATGTATCAATATTTACACATTTAGTCCATGGGCTATTGAACAATCGTCACTACGTGACACCTCGATGTTTCCGCCATCGGTTGGGGTGTTACAGATTGGTATCAGAGCCATGGTTATAGGGAATTAGGTTATTAGAATGCATTTTAGCCTAGTCTATAACTAAGCATACATTAACGAGTCCTCTCGTGTATATTTCTCTTTATTCTTATACTTGCTTTCGAGATATTTTCGTTATGATTATTTCTCGTTATTCTTTCAATATTTTTCTTGGCAAAGAAGATGCTCGTATTTTACAAACGAAACGATATCATCAAGTTGGGAGTGATATCCATACCTTGGTAATTAGTTTCACTCCTCTATATGTTATTTATCTTAGGAATATATCTTTGAGATAGGAGTGACATCCACACCTCAAAGAGTATTTCCTTCAAAAAGGGACTTAATCACTAAGCTGGGAGTGATGTCCTTAACTTAGTGATTAGTTTCATTCCACAATCGTTTTCAATTTTGAAATACATCTTTGGGTTAGGAGTGAAATCCACATCTCAAGGATCTATTTCTACATCTCGTGGATTATGAATTTTCTTAAATATTAGTAATCTATTACATACGTTAATCTTATCACGTCATTTTAAATCTTGGTCTTTTAAAACACATTCGATTTACACATACTTCATGAAATGGTTTCATTTTACATTTTACAAACTTGTATTGCATATTTTAAAGACCAAATGTAAATCT
This sequence comes from Ambrosia trifida, assembly GCA_028751855.1. Taxonomy (NCBI): domain Eukaryota; kingdom Viridiplantae; phylum Streptophyta; class Magnoliopsida; order Asterales; family Asteraceae; genus Ambrosia; species Ambrosia trifida. The sequence goes on from CM054124.1 coordinate 114,789,412, forward strand.
TTTGTTTTCATATGACGTAACCAATATATGTTTTCGAAAGAAACTTGCAACTAATAATAAGTCTTATAATTTTTTTTCAAACTCGACTTCTCGTAAACACATGAAAATGTGTATTTACGAAAATTTTGCAAATAAACATGTTTTGAATCTAAAACACACTTCGATTTCTAAAAATTTATTCTCATGCATCACTACTATTCTTTCAACAATATCACAAAGTCGAGTAAACTGTGAAAATTTACCTTTTACACTTACACTCTTTCAGTTGCAAAACTTTTGGTTTAACAACACAATGGACATATTTTTTTTATCAGAATGTTGCTAAAATAGTATAACACATATATGTTAAATTACAAGATTTTAACTCACATGCCAGTAGGCTATACACCCGTTCCGTGCACATTCATTTGCCGTAAATTTCATTATTTTATTATTGCACCATTTTTATTCATAGTTATTTCTAACACGTTATTTGTGATTATTTTCACATTGACTATTTGCATTAATTCAACTCGTTTACTTTCATTTTATGCAATTGTGAGATTTACTCGATTTATGTTATACTATTCTTTCAGTCGGAATTTTATGCTATACTTATATACTTACTTGAACGCATATTGGCATGCATATTTTCTTTCTTGTTTTGAGCAAAACCCTGTTATACTTTACATTATTTTGTTCATCATCATGGTCAACGAACATACTAGTTGATAACTCGTATGAGATCTAAGCCGGTGCCCACGTACGACTCGGATTAGAGTATTTCTTCAATCCGAGGGGAACGGTGTAAACCTCAGGGTTATCAACATGGGTGTTTAGAGGCCAACAATGTGAACAGAAGTTACCGGTTAAGGGTGAACCCGAAAGGGAAGAACCTCTAACCATGTCTATTACTTACACGTTACTCTCATTACGGTTAAAGAGTAAACCCGAAAGGGAAGGACCTCTAACCATGTCATGATTGAACATTATTTCATTACAGTGGCTATTACATTCTGATTGCACGCATTTATTTCTAGTATTACTTAGGATAGGGTTATGGAAAAGCATAACACCCTAGTGTAAGGTAAATCGATGATTACGGTCCGGAACGCAATCATGGGCTTACAGGTACATGAGGGTGGTGTGTGATTCTACTTAGGCTATTGGTAGTCAATTAGTACGAACCCAAAGTATCGGGAGTGTGGTGGGTCAGCTGCGGTACACCCTATATATAAGCACAAACGATACTGCGGGAGCGGACTAGGAGTCTGACCAAGAACCTATCCATTACTTTATACTTATCTCTTCATTAGAACAGTGGGCTAATAGCTAGCATTTTCGATAGGAACGTTCTTACGTGAGCTTCATTCGTCTTCCTAGAGTCTTTCTCTTGACCCCCCACACAGAAAACATGAACCTTGTATACTCTTACACTCTCAATTTCTTAATCACGGGTCAACTGTTAGAGATTTTTGAAACTTTTACTTTGAGAATTAGACAACTATTTTAAATTTTGTCAACTCATAAATGATAAAATGTTCTTTTAAAAGAAAAAAAAGATCTAGTTGACTTTTACAACGCCTTCTGTTTCATAGTAACCTTCACTTGAAGGAAATTTCGAGACGAAATTTTCTAAAGTAGGGGAGACTGTGACATCCGTCACCCTCGTCTTTCCTCTAATTAACAATAATAGTCCTTCCAATATTCCATTGTAGTCCTCATAAGTTTTGTCGTTTTCAAATCTAATGAAATGATCGAAATTTATTTTATCAAAGTTAAACGTTTAAGTTTTATCAAAAAGTTTTGGAACATCAAGTTAAAATCTATAAAATATGAGTTCATTAAATTATTTGTTAATAAAAGTTTAAAGTTATTAAAGTTTTTAAATCATTTAAGTTAAATAGGTTAACTTTGGTTAAGTTTTATAAGGGAAAAACTAACCAAGTTTTTAATTAAAACAAACTCAGTTAAAAGTGAAGGGTGTATTGTGACAAAATATTAAAGTTTTAAAAATCTTTTGTTCCCTCCTGTCCCCGTCATTTTTTTCCGGCAGCCGGAACCTTCGGCCGGCGTTCCAGCTCCGGCGAAGGGGGATTGGTTTCTTTTTTGGTGTTTCATTTTCGTCTTAATCGTTTTCGGGTTGTTCCTCTTTAATTCAGACATTATTAACATAGTTTAATACACTTTTAAAACCATAAAATTGAAACCGACTAGTTAAAGGTTCAATCACTCTAGTCAGTTACGTTTTTGATGATTATTATTATAAATTGATTAAGCCAAGTTATTTCTGCACCTCCACACCTTCTAAACCCACGAAAAACATGTCTTAACCACATCCAAGAAGCATCTAAACGGCCACGTTTCTGTTCGGCCAGTAATCTTTCGTTTTCGGCCTTTCAACACATTGTAAGTCTTATGTTTTTATGCCGTTTTTATCTCTACGCAATTCCGAACGAAAGCCCTATGGTTTTGGCCGCTTTCTTTATCAAATCGGGTTCTATTGTTCTTGGTTAGGGTTAGGGTTTTGGCTAGAGCTATTTGGGGAAGAAGATGATATAATTGTATAATATGTTAAAAGGTTTTTACTTTAAGAGGAATCAACAAATTAATGTGTGGCTTAGTGGTTAGTGTATTCATAATGAACCAACAGGTCCTAGGTTCGAGCCCTTCAGGTGGCATGTTTTATCATTCTTTTTTTTTTTGTTTGTTGGTTAGTTAGTTTCATCTATTTATTTTTTTTTTTATAAATATGAATATAAAATTCATACAAGAGTTTTAATATTCATAATAAATCCAAATCTTACCCAAAAATTATGAAAATTTAGGCATAGCATCTTGTCATCATAAAGAAAATTATCATACTTTTATTTTCTGGAAAATGTATTATTTTTATATTTTTATTAAATTTATTTGTTTTAATCATATTTAATTAATAAAAAATTCATTTTTAATGATTTTAATCTCAAACTTTTTGGGTAATTATTTCTCATCATCATGAACTTATATAAAAATTATTGGTTCAGAAAACATTTATTTTTATTGATTTTCCTATTTTTAGTCATTTAAACATGATTTAATCTCATTAAATCAGTTTTAAATATAAATAAGTTTATAAAAATTATGAGAAAATTATTCTAATTAATTTACATCAGAAAGCATCAAATTTCAATAAAAATAGCATTTTTGGATCATGTCTTGTATTATTAGCATTATTTATCACTTACGACATAATTAAACATTTATTTATTTACACTATTTAAACATATATTGTGTAAATATTTTTCTTATAAAATAGAAATGTCTTATGATTTAAAGTCTTTATTATCATTGTTGGATCTTTGAAGTAACTCATAACTAGTTATTTCAATATTTATGATTATTGTATTTATTTACAATAATTAATTAAAGTAAATTAACTAAATTATTTTGTCTTAATTATTTAAACATATTTTGAACCAAATATTCAATAGGTAATAATTATATTATTTAAACCACATTTACAACCTTTCATATATTATTTGAGATATACAACTTTTACATTAACGCGACTGATCAGAAAAACTCTAATTCCCCAAATCGACTTAGCAAACCCTAATGCCTTAGACCCTAGATACCTTAGACTTTTATACACGTCCTTATTAGTATTCTTACACATTATAGGTTGAATTCCTCGGAATTCCCATTACTTAACTCACGACCGCTTAAGTGGATTTGATCGCTTTCGCAAACTGTGAGTATATCTTTCCCCTTTTCATGTTTTACACTTTTGGGGTGACTCATGTACGCTTATTACTTCACTCACTTAATCATGGTTTATCATATATTCACAATCGCAATTCTTGTATGTGTTTTACTTGTTGATTCGCTGATAGTGTGTACTTATGACCTGAATCATTAACCGTTCTGCGGCCTAGCATAGCAATAAATAGTACTTAATTATTGTTATGTGTGAACGATTATTCATCGCCTACTATGAGCGAATACTATATATATGTGTGACTCTTGATTCATTAAACAAAGGTTTGATTTTGGGTAGCATTTGTACACAGCTTGAACACTAAATTGTAGACAGTATAACACGTGAATTGCGAAACACTTTTCTACTATATTTATACAAACAGGGTATGCTCACCAATACAATTTTTTTTTGTATTGACCAAATTATTTTGTGCATGTTTCAGGTTATTTTGAGATGCATTCTTTAAGCTTTCGGATTTATATTTAGATTTTGATTTATTGTATTTCAGACTAGTTGGCATTTAGAATCGTTGTATTTCATTTCAATGTAATAAACTATTTAATCAATGTATCAATATTTACACATTTAGTCCATGGGCTATTGAACAATCGTCACTACGTGACACCTCGATGTTTCCGCCATCGGTTGGGGTGTTACAGATTGGTATCAGAGCCATGGTTATAGGGAATTAGGTTATTAGAATGCATTTTAGCCTAGTCTATAACTAAGCATACATTAACGAGTCCTCTCGTGTATATTTCTCTTTATTCTTATACTTGCTTTCGAGATATTTTCGTTATGATTATTTCTCGTTATTCTTTCAATATTTTTCTTGGCAAAGAAGATGCTCGTATTTTACAAACGAAACGATATCATCAAGTTGGGAGTGATATCCATACCTTGGTAATTAGTTTCACTCCTCTATATGTTATTTATCTTAGGAATATATCTTTGAGATAGGAGTGACATCCACACCTCAAAGAGTATTTCCTTCAAAAAGGGACTTAATCACTAAGCTGGGAGTGATGTCCTTAACTTAGTGATTAGTTTCATTCCACAATCGTTTTCAATTTTGAAATACATCTTTGGGTTAGGAGTGAAATCCACATCTCAAGGATCTATTTCTACATCTCGTGGATTATGAATTTTCTTAAATATTAGTAATCTATTACATACGTTAATCTTATCACGTCATTTTAAATCTTGGTCTTTTAAAACACATTCGATTTACACATACTTCATGAAATGGTTTCATTTTACATTTTACAAACTTGTATTGCATATTTTAAAGACCAAATGTAAATCTTTTGTTTTCATATGACGTAACCAATATATGTTTTCGAAAGAAACTTGCAACTAATAATAAGTCTTATAATTTTTTTTCAAACTCGACTTCTCGTAAACACATGAAAATGTGTATTTACGAAAATTTTGCAAATAAACATGTTTTGAATCTAAAACACACTTCGATTTCTAAAAATTTATTCTCATGCATCACTACTATTCTTTCAACAATATCACAAAGTCGAGTAAACTGTGAAAATTTACCTTTTACACTTACACTCTTTCAGTTGCAAAACTTTTGGTTTAACAACACAATGGACATATTTTTTTTATCAGAATGTTGCTAAAATAGTATAACACATATATGTTAAATTACAAGATTTTAACTCACATGCCAGTAGGCTATACACCCGTTCCGTGCACATTCATTTGCCGTAAATTTCATTATTTTATTATTGCACCATTTTTATTCATAGTTATTTCTAACACGTTATTTGTGATTATTTTCACATTGACTATTTGCATTAATTCAACTCGTTTACTTTCATTTTATGCAATTGTGAGATTTACTCGATTTATGTTATACTATTCTTTCAGTCGGAATTTTATGCTATACTTATATACTTACTTGAACGCATATTGGCATGCATATTTTCTTTCTTGTTTTGAGCAAAACCCTGTTATACTTTACATTATTTTGTTCATCATCATGGTCAACGAACATACTAGTTGATAACTCGTATGAGATCTAAGCCGGTGCCCACGTACGACTCGGATTAGAGTATTTCTTCAATCCGAGGGGAACGGTGTAAACCTCAGGGTTATCAACATGGGTGTTTAGAGGCCAACAATGTGAACAGAAGTTACCGGTTAAGGGTGAACCCGAAAGGGAAGAACCTCTAACCATGTCTATTACTTACACGTTACTCTCATTACGGTTAAAGAGTAAACCCGAAAGGGAAGGACCTCTAACCATGTCATGATTGAACATTATTTCATTACAGTGGCTATTACATTCTGATTGCACGCATTTATTTCTAGTATTACTTAGGATAGGGTTATGGAAAAGCATAACACCCTAGTGTAAGGTAAATCGATGATTACGGTCCGGAACGCAATCATGGGCTTACAGGTACATGAGGGTGGTGTGTGATTCTACTTAGGCTATTGGTAGTCAATTAGTACGAACCCAAAGTATCGGGAGTGTGGTGGGTCAGCTGCGGTACACCCTATATATAAGCACAAACGATACTGCGGGAGCGGACTAGGAGTCTGACCAAGAACCTATCCATTACTTTATACTTATCTCTTCATTAGAACAGTGGGCTAATAGCTAGCATTTTCGATAGGAACGTTCTTACGTGAGCTTCATTCGTCTTCCTAGAGTCTTTCTCTTGACCCCCCACACAGAAAACATGAACCTTGTATACTCTTACACTCTCAATTTCTTAATCACGGGTCAACTGTTAGAGATTTTTGAAACTTTTACTTTGAGAATTAGACAACTATTTTAAATTTTGTCAACTCATAAATGATAAAATGTTCTTTTAAAAGAAAAAAAAGATCTAGTTGACTTTTACAACGCCTTCTGTTTCATAGTAACCTTCACTTGAAGGAAATTTCGAGACGAAATTTTCTAAAGTAGGGGAGACTGTGACATCCGTCACCCTCGTCTTTCCTCTAATTAACAATAATAGTCCTTCCAATATTCCATTGTAGTCCTCATAAGTTTTGTCGTTTTCAAATCTAATGAAATGATCGAAATTTATTTTATCAAAGTTAAACGTTTAAGTTTTATCAAAAAGTTTTGGAACATCAAGTTAAAATCTATAAAATATGAGTTCATTAAATTATTTGTTAATAAAAGTTTAAAGTTATTAAAGTTTTTAAATCATTTAAGTTAAATAGGTTAACTTTGGTTAAGTTTTATAAGGGAAAAACTAACCAAGTTTTTAATTAAAACAAACTCAGTTAAAAGTGAAGGGTGTATTGTGACAAAATATTAAAGTTTTAAAAATCTTTTGTTCCCTCCTGTCCCCGTCATTTTTTTCCGGCAGCCGGAACCTTCGGCCGGCGTTCCAGCTCCGGCGAAGGGGGATTGGTTTCTTTTTTGGTGTTTCATTTTCGTCTTAATCGTTTTCGGGTTGTTCCTCTTTAATTCAGACATTATTAACATAGTTTAATACACTTTTAAAACCATAAAATTGAAACCGACTAGTTAAAGGTTCAATCACTCTAGTCAGTTACGTTTTTGATGATTATTATTATAAATTGATTAAGCCAAGTTATTTCTGCACCTCCACACCTTCTAAACCCACGAAAAACATGTCTTAACCACATCCAAGAAGCATCTAAACGGCCACGTTTCTGTTCGGCCAGTAATCTTTCGTTTTCGGCCTTTCAACACATTGTAAGTCTTATGTTTTTATGCCGTTTTTATCTCTACGCAATTCCGAACGAAAGCCCTATGGTTTTGGCCGCTTTCTTTATCAAATCGGGTTCTATTGTTCTTGGTTAGGGTTAGGGTTTTGGCTAGAGCTATTTGGGGAAGAAGATGATATAATTGTATAATATGTTAAAAGGTTTTTACTTTAAGAGGAATCAACAAATTAATGTGTGGCTTAGTGGTTAGTGTATTCATAATGAACCAACAGGTCCTAGGTTCGAGCCCTTCAGGTGGCATGTTTTATCATTCTTTTTTTTTTGTTTGTTGGTTAGTTAGTTTCATCTATTTATTTTTTTTTTATAAATATGAATATAAAATTCATACAAGAGTTTTAATATTCATAATAAATCCAAATCTTACCCAAAAATTATGAAAATTTAGGCATAGCATCTTGTCATCATAAAGAAAATTATCATACTTTTATTTTCTGGAAAATGTATTATTTTTATATTTTTATTAAATTTATTTGTTTTAATCATATTTAATTAATAAAAAATTCATTTTTAATGATTTTAATCTCAAACTTTTTGGGTAATTATTTCTCATCATCATGAACTTATATAAAAATTATTGGTTCAGAAAACATTTATTTTTATTGATTTTCCTATTTTTAGTCATTTAAACATGATTTAATCTCATTAAATCAGTTTTAAATATAAATAAGTTTATAAAAATTATGAGAAAATTATTCTAATTAATTTACATCAGAAAGCATCAAATTTCAATAAAAATAGCATTTTTGGATCATGTCTTGTATTATTAGCATTATTTATCACTTACGACATAATTAAACATTTATTTATTTACACTATTTAAACATATATTGTGTAAATATTTTTCTTATAAAATAGAAATGTCTTATGATTTAAAGTCTTTATTATCATTGTTGGATCTTTGAAGTAACTCATAACTAGTTATTTCAATATTTATGATTATTGTATTTATTTACAATAATTAATTAAAGTAAATTAACTAAATTATTTTGTCTTAATTATTTAAACATATTTTGAACCAAATATTCAATAGGTAATAATTATATTATTTAAACCACATTTACAACCTTTCATATATTATTTGAGATATACAACTTTTACATTAACGCGACTGATCAGAAAAACTCTAATTCCCCAAATCGACTTAGCAAACCCTAATGCCTTAGACCCTAGATACCTTAGACTTTTAGACACGTCCTTATTAGTATTCTTACACATTATAGGTTGAATTCCTCGGAATTCCCATTACTTAACTCACGACCGCTTAAGTGGATTTGATCGCTTTCGCAAACTATGAGTATATCTTTCCCCTTTTCATGTTTTACACTTTTGGGGTGACTCATGTACGCTTATTACTTCACTCACTTAATCATGGTTTATCATATATTCACAATCGCAATTCTTGTATGTGTTTTACTTGTTGATTCGCTGATAGTGTGTACTTATGACCTGAATCATTAACCGTTCTGCGGCCTAGCATAGCAATAAATAGTACTTAATTATTGTTATGTGTGAACGATTATTCATCGCCTACTATGAGCGAATACTATATATATGTGTGACTCTTGATTCATTAAACAAAGGTTTGATTTTGGGTAGCATTTGTACACAGCTTGAACACTAAATTGTAGACAGTATAACACGTGAATTGCGAAACACTTTTCTACTATATTTATACAAACAGGGTATGCTCACCAATACAATTTTTTTTTGTATTGACCAAATTATTTTGTGCATGTTTCAGGTTATTTTGAGATGCATTCTTTAAGCTTTCGGATTTATATTTAGATTTTGATTTATTGTATTTCAGACTAGTTGGCATTTAGAATCGTTGTATTTCATTTCAATGTAATAAACTATTTAATCAATGTATCAATATTTACACATTTAGTCCATGGGCTATTGAACAATCGTCACTACGTGACACCTCGATGTTTCCGCCATCGGTTGGGGTGTTACACACGGCAACGGGAACGGGAACGGGAACGGCAATGGTAATGGAAATGGACCCCCAGCCTGCACCCTTAAGCATTTCAACTCTTGTAACCCTCCAAAGTTTAGTGGTGAAGAAGGAGTTACAGGACTCCTCCAATGGTTTAAGGGTATTGAGAATACCTTCATCAACAGTGAGTGCCCCGACAACTTCAAGGTTCGTTACGCCATGAGTGTTCTCCATAAACGAGCACTCACTTGGTGGAATGAAGAAAAGCGTACTCGTGGGGCCGAAGTTGCTCTTGCTATGACATGGGACCAAGTCAAGGAGGTCATGAAGGAAGAGTTTTGTCCTCGCAATGAAGTTAAGAAGCTTGAGGATGAGTTCCACACCTTAGCTCAAGATAGTGGGGAAAACCTTGCCTACAACACCCGCTTTCATGAGCTTAGCTTATTGTTGCCTCACAAAGTTACTCCTCTGCCGGTAGCCATCGAGAAGTACATCGGTGGTCTGCCCATGCAAATCCAGGACACCGTTTGGGGTAGGAATCTTGCAACTTTGGAAGAGGCCAAACGTCTAGCGGCCACTCTTACTGATAATCACGTGAAGAACGGTACTCTCTTCCGCAAAGGCACTAAGAAGACGGTTGCTAAAGACACTCCACAGCCTGCAATTGAAGTCAAGCCTGAGACCTCAAGCAACAAAAAGCGCAAGGCTAGAAACTATATAGTTGCTGCTACTCCACCTGCTACCCAAAACCTAGCCAAGAAACCCTATGGTGGAACACACCCTCTTTGCAACACCTGCCAGTTCCATCATCTTCCTGGTAGACCATGCCGCCAGTGTAATAACTGTAAACGGTATGGACACTACACCAATGCCTGTCAAGCCCCTGCTGCCCAAAACAACCAAAACAACCCTGCCAGAAACAACCCTGCTCCCAACCAACAAAACAACAGGCCTACTCGTGGTCAATGCTACGAGTGTGGCAGCCCTGATCACTACATCAACAACTGCCCTAATCGTAACCAGAACCAAAACCAAAACCAAAACCAAAACCAAAACCAGAACCGCAACCAAAACCAAAGTTGCTCGAGGTCGCGCCTACAATCTCAACGCTAACCAGGCTCATGACAACAACGAAGTGGTGAATGGTACGTTCCTCATTAATAACCACTATGCATCCATATTATTTGATTCGGGAGCTGATAAGTCATTTGTGTCACTGAAGTTTGAACCTTTACTTAACTTACCCCACACTAATCTAGAGGAACCTTTAGTGGTAGAGGTAGCTAACGGGAAGTCTATTTCGATCAACTCTATTATTCGTAACTGCTTGTTGAACCTCGACGATCATACCTTCTCTATCGATCTCATCCCCATGCATCTTGGTAGTTTTGATGTTATAGTAGGCATGGACTGGTTGTCAACTCATCGTGCCGAAATTCTATGCTTCGAGAAAGTCATACGCATTCCTCTCGAATCTGGTGAGATTTTGAAGATCTATGGTGAGAAACCCTGTGGCGAGCTTAAACTAATGTCTTGTACTACTGCCCAAAAGTACTTACGAAAGGGGTATACAGCCTTCTTAGCTAATGTGATAGAGAAGAAGGACAAAGGCAAAAGTATCCAAGACATTCCTATTATTCGAGACTATCCTGAAGTTTTCCCAGAGGATTTACCTGGTTTGCCTCCTGCTCGACAAGTTGAATTTCGTATTGATCTTGTTCCTGGTGCTAATCCTGTCGCTAAAGCTCCTTATCGTCTTGCACCCTCTGAGATGCAAGAACTTGCCAGTCAATTACAGGAACTTTCTGATAAAGGGTTCATTCGCCCTAGTTCTTCTCCATGGGGAGCCCCTGTCTTGTTCGTTAAAAAGAAGGATGGTTCTCTTAGAATGTGTATTGACTACCGTGAACTCAACAAACTCACCATCAAGAATCGTTATCCACTTCCTAGGATTGACGATCTCTTCGATCAACTTCAAGGAGCAACCCACTTCTCGAAGATTGATCTCCGTTCTGGTTATCATCAGCTTAGAGTCCACGATGAAGATATTCCCAAGACAGCTTTTCGCACACGCTATGGTCACTATGAATTCATGGTTATGCCTTTTGGGTTGACCAATGCTCCCGCAGTATTTATGGATTTGATGAATCGGGTTTGTAGACCCTATCTCGACAAATTCGTGATCGTTTTCATCGATGATATTTTGATTTACTCTAAATCAAAATCCGATCACGAGCAACATCTTCACTCTATCTTGAATCTCCTAAAGAAAGAACAACTGTATGCCAAGTTCTCAAAATGTGAATTTTGGCTTAAGGAAGTTCAATTTTTGGGACATGTCATTGATATGAACGGAATTCATGTTGATCCTGCAAAGATCGAAGCTGTGAAGAATTGGAGTGTTCCTACCACTCCAACGGAAGTCCGTTCTTTCCTTGGTTTGGCTGGTTATTATCGTCGATTCATCGCCAATTTCTCCAAGATCGCTGTTCCTCTCACTACCTTAACTCACAAGGGTAAACCCTATGAGTGGGGACCAAAGCAAGAGGAAGCATTTGAAACTCTTAAGCTGAAACTCTGTGAAGCTCCTATCTTGTCTCTACCTGATGGTAATGATGATTTCGTGGTCTACTGTGATGCATCGAACCAGGGTCTTGGTTGTGTTCTCATGCAACGAGGAAAGGTTATTGCTTATGCGTCTCGACAACTCAAGACTCACGAAAAGAATTATACCACCCATGATCTTGAATTGGGCGCTGTTGTCTTTGCACTCAAGATTTGGAGACATTACCTTTATGGGACCAAATGTGTGGTGTTCACGGACCACAAAAGTCTCCAACATGTCTTCGACCAAAAGAATCTTAACATGAGACAACGACGTTGGGTTGAATTACTTAACGACTACGATTTCGAAATTCGCTACCATCCTGGCAAGGCGAATGTTGTTGCTGACGCACTTAGTCGTAAGGAGCGTGTCAAACTCCAATGTGCGAGAGTTCGTACTGATCTTCAAGATCGCATTCTCCAGGCTCAACACACATCAGTCACCCAAGGTAACATGTACGATGAAATGTCTTGTGGTGCTGAAACTCAACTTGAAACCAAACCCGATGGTCTTCTTTACTTCCTTAATCGACTGTGGATTCCCGACCGTGATGATCTTCGTACTTTCCTCATGAACGAGGCTCATAAGTCTCGTTATTCTATTCATCCTGGAGCTGACAAGATGTACCAAGATCTCCGTTATTCTTATTGGTGGCCTGGTATGAAGAAAGACATTGCTCTTTTCGTTGCAAAATGTCTCACTTGTTCCAAGGTCAAGGCTGAACATCAACGACCATCTGGTATGCTTGAACAACCAGAGATTCCTGTCTGGAAATGGGAGAGCATAGCTATGGATTTCATCACCAAACTCCCTCGTACACCCAAAGGTTTTGACAGTATTTGGGTAATCGTCGATCGTTTGACCAAGTCAGCTCACTTCCAACCTATTCGTGAGAGGTATTCTGTGGAAAGGTTGGCAAAGATGTACGTAAGTGAAATCGTATGTCGTCACGGTATACCTTTGGACATTATTTCTGATCGCGATGGTTGTTTCACCTCTCACTTTTGGGAGTCTCTACAAGATGCTTTGGGTACCAAGTTGAACCTGAGTACTGCTTATCACCCTCAAACAGATGGTCAGACTGAACGGACCATCCAAACACTTGAGGATATGCTCAGGGCATGTATCATCGATTTTGGTGGCGCATGGGATTCTCATCTCCCTTTGGTTGAGTTTTCATACAACAACAGTTATCACGCCAGCATTAACATGGCTCCTTTCGAAGCACTCTATGGTCGGAAATGTCGTTCACCTGTCTGTTGGACTGAGGTTGGTGAAGCTCGTATTACTGGACCCGAACTAATCCAGGAAACCACAGACAAAATTCAGCTTATTCAGGATAATCTTCTCAAGGCTAGAAGTCGCCAGAAGAGTTATGCTGATAGACGTCGTAAACCCTTGGAATTTCAAGTTGGGGACCTTGTACTACTTAAGGTATCCCCTTGGAAAGGAGTAATTCGTTTCGGTAGAAAGGGAAAGCTAGCTCCTCGATACGTAGGCCCCTTCAAAATTCTTGACAGAGTTGGAAAAGTGGCTTACAAACTTGAACTTCCACCTGAGATAAGCACTGTCCACCCGACCTTCCATGTTTCGAACCTCAAGAAATGCTTAGCGGATGAGAACCTTCATGTTCCCCTTGAGGATGTGCAAATTGATGAAAGCATGCACATTATCGAGAAACCCGTCGAGATTGTTGATACTGGAGTCAAGAAACTCAAGCGCAGTCGCATTCCGATCGTTAAGGTTCGTTGGGAATCTAAACGAGGCCCAGAGTTCACTTGGGAACGCAAAGATCAGATGAAGTCGAAGTATCCACATCTTTTTCCACCAGACTCTCCAACTCCAACTTCGGGACGAAGTTCCTAAAAGTAGGGGAGACTGTAACATTTCGTATTTATTCTTGTACGTTACACCATCGCATTTAATAAAACGTCAAGTTTCGTTATTCTCGTGTGCAATAATTATTTTTGTCGCGTTATTGGAACCCTAATACTATATATATATATATATATATATATATATTATATATGTGGTAATATGTAATAATTATCAAAAAATAAAACTGCTTGGGCCGGGAATCGAACCCGCGCCCAAGCCGGCCCAAACCACACAACCATCTAACCAACTGGGCTGGCCATCAACTCTGATTAAACCCCAGCACTAATTAAACTTATACGCGATTTTAAACTTGCTAATTGACTTAGGAAAGTCAACTGTGTGGACGCGTTTGTTAATCAATCAAGATCAATTCATGATTGATCTAATTTTGGCAAACATACTCGATTATCGGCCTCATATGACTAAGCTACACGTCAATTACAGATCAATTGTCCATCAAATTAAACTTATACGCGTATGGACTTCAATTCGTGGTCAACCTTACCAATTAAACAATCCATCGATCCCCTATATAAATTGAACCTCTGCGTAGCATAACAACTCGCTCATAATCTCTTCTCAACCCCCAATTGTCTTCAATTCACTCTGATTGTGCCTCACGAATACACGATTGACTTTCATTCTTGACCGGCCAATCGTGCACGAAACAACTTTGTAAGTTAAACTTTTTCTGTGGGATATGATCATCGGCGATCACTCATCAATAGCCCCATGATTAATTGGGCTATTGATGAGTGAATCAAACAATTACAGAATTAGGGTTCGTGGGTTTTGAAATGGGGATAAACTCAGTTTTACATCGTGTATTTAATTATTCTTAAACGGACTTCATCACAACCACTGGCCTAGGCCAAGTGGTTGTGACTAAGGCTTGTAACCACAGCCACCCGGGTTCGAGTCCCGGCTGTGGCCTTCCTTTCTTTTCTTTTTTATTTTTTAAACAACAAAGCATATTATATATATATTATAGATTTAAATTTTATAAATTCATTTTTAAATATTAAAACCTTTTTATAAATTCTAAAAAAATTATATTTATCAAATCTGAGATAAAGGTTTTATTTACAATTTTTAGTTTTCTAAAATTAATTGATTTAATATTTATAATAATTAAATCAATTTTATACTATTATATTTATAAAAATCCATTAAAATATCAAACAATTTTATTAATTTCTACAAAAATTATCCTATGTTTGTACAATGTTAAGCTTTACTAAAATAATTTTTAATTCAGAAAAATCATTTATTTTATATTTTTAATCAATTTTTGTTAGATTTAATCATAATTAAATCATAATAAATTCAATTTTTATTATTTTTGCACCAAAATTTTATACAATTTATTTTTAAATATTTAGAACAGAAATATGATTTTTAAAATAATAATTCTTTAATTTTAGTATTTTTGAATATTAAAGTTAAATTTTGGCAATTTGTAATAAATAGATTTAAAAATCTATTTTAAAGGAAATAATTTTATAAAAATTATTTTTATACTTCAAACACATTATTGTGAACATTCTAAATTCAAATTTTATAAAAAGACTTTCTTTTATTTAATCATCATATTTCCCTTTATTTAATTAACATTTTATTTTAAATTCAACAATTGGTTATCCCCAAATCGAAACCCTAGGATATACTTATAAACTAGTTAGACTTAGACTTATTTGTTGCCTTATACATAGGGTAACACTTGGCAAACTATTGGGCTACACTTATACTATTCCTCAATACCTAATACTATACCAAGGTGAGTTTACGTAATCCTGTTTATGCGATTCTTTATACTTGCAACAATTTTAAGCAATTCAACATGCATGTCTAGTAGTAAACTTTATTGCCTCATGAATTAGTCAACAGTTTCAACGAGTTTCAACGAGTTTCAACATTTACATAATCATTAGCTATGGCCAAGCCGTCGATACTCAATAATAGATCTATTGGATTGACAACCCCACCCGGATACGTGTACCTCCTACATAGGTCACGTGGGTGATTGTTATCGTTCAACATATTACTAAGGTGAACCGTAGATGACGGGATGGACCTAAACTAGTCGGAGGTTTGATTATGTCAACATATTATACTATTCATGTAGACTTAAATTTACGATAGACATACGAATTGCTAAATTTTTATACTTAAACTATATGCTTAACATGGATTATGTATTCTCACCAACTTCTAGTTGACCCCCCCATTTTTACAACTCAACAGGTGATAATGATGCTTGAAGATTAGAGTATTTATGAAGAAAATAAGGAGTCTATGCATGCTTGATTATTGTGTGATGTATTAGATTTCCACATTCAAAACTCTTATGTATTTCAATTTTTGGATATTTGCAATTTAATATTTATTTCAATTAAAATTTGGATTACCATGTGCTACTGTATACTCATCAATACGTGACAACTCGATGTTTCCGCCATCGGTTGGGGTGTTACAGATGTGACACCCGACATATTTAACTTGACATATTTAAACTTATAAGTCTACCTTAGCGGGAAACAGTTTAATTACGTACTTAACTGGGTTAGTTGAGTCAGGGTTTTCTTACGTATTGTCCAGAGTTCAATGATCTGGAGGATCATTGGTGTCTTTTACATATATATGCGTCTTGAGTCCCGTTATTGGTGAATTACATAAACTAGATTAAGTGTTATGCGTAGATTGATTCTTATGTGGTGGATTATATGCAAATACGTGTTTAAATAATGTTTAGATGATTGTTCATGCCTATATATGTTAAACATAGATTAAGATTACATGTTCATGTTTTAGGGTGCGTTAAAGTGTGTTAAACACGACAAACTGGAAATTTGGAAAATGACACTTTCCTGGTTCGACCATTCGAAGGGTCGAACCTGGCCCTCAGTCTGTTAAGGGTCTCCTTCGACCAAATAAAACTACGTTCGAACCACATGAAGGGTCGAACCTGGCTAGCTGTTTTAAAAATATTACGTTCGACCACCCAAACTCTACGTTTGCCCACATGAAGGGGTCGAACCTGGACATACTATAAATACCAACCTTAGTCATTTTCCATCATTTCACAAACCCTAAACGCCTCTAAACACTCTCTTTCAACTCTTATCATTGGGGAAGGAGTTTTTGAGCTTATTTTTCATAATCCAACTCTCTAAATCATTACAAGTGAAGATCTAAGGTGTGTTCTTCATTCTAAATCCTTTTTAAACAATTTTGATTCGTTTTCATTTAAACCCCAAGAGTCCAGATCTGATATCAACATGTTTTATGGATAAAAACCTTCCCAATATCTTTCTAAATAAAACCTATTCATAAACAATGAGTTTTTATACAAATTAACATGTGTTAATGTGGTATTATGCATTGTTTGATGATTACTTGCTGTATAGATGTTATGACAACGATCTAGGACTGTTATTGATGATGAGTTATGATTGAAACATGTTATAATTGATTATTGATGATGTTTTGTCATTTTGGGTTAGATCTAGAGCTTGTTCTTGATGATAATGATAAGGATATTATAGGGGGTTTCTTGTTCATGATAATCTGAGTATGTTAAGTTGATTATTGTTTGATTTCAGAAAGTTTCCTAATTGGGTAAAAGATTGCATGCATTTGATGTGACATCTCCATAATTTACTATTTTAGGAAACTTGTAAAACGACTAGATTTTGGGGTAAAATCAGTAGGGTTTCGTGGGGGTATGTTAATGATAGTTGATTGCTGTAACTCATGACGTTTCGTGATGTTTTCGGATGTTTTTGATGCGTTTTTGGGAAAATTAACTGACAGGGTCGAACCTGGAGTACCTTCGACCGGTCGATTGGTCGAAGGTGGATCTCCAGGGTCGAACCTGGATTCTGATGGTCGAACCTGCACTAAATGGGCGAATGTGCTCAAAAAGGGGCGAATGTGGAAAGAAAACCACCTTCGACCATGAAAAGCCACGTTCGACCCTACGTTATCTAAAATGAGATTTTTGATACAAACTACGTGTTTTATGCTTGAACCTTGTGTGTAATCTATGTGTACTTGATTAGCTTGTGTAATGGGTCACCAACGGGATGTCGGGTCAGTCTAGTGTGTCGGTTAAACTGTTGTGACATCCGTCACTTTTTATAATAATAATAATAATAATAATAATAATAATAATAAAAAAAAAATTCAGATTATTATATGTTAGTCTTTTTTCTTTTACCAAACAACTAAACCATCCTTAACCAAACCCACCCTTTCTTTATCAGCCCACCATCTGAAGCCCATATTCCAGCCCAAGCCTTAGCCAGGCCCAACCAAACCAACAGGCCCATTAGCCCACTCCTCCCTTGCCCCTTGACTGTTTAAAAAAAAAGGATGCTCTACCCGGGTTTCGAACCCGAGCCCCCCCACTCACAACACACGCAGAATAACCAACTGAGCCAAGGCTCATCCTTGTTTTAACCTTGATTCAAATTATATATATATGCAATTCTAAAATTGGTCTGTTTCCTTTCCCTGCTGCTGTTCCACGCGTATGCAGCCATGGGGAGGTCAATCCCCTTTGATTGATCAATCAAAATCCCACAAACATGGAAAGTAATGTGTAATTAGCAATTTTATTAATAATCCGCGTCCATTACACGTAGAGCATCATCAAATTTCGTCAATCATCATCAAATCATACGCGCATATATTAACATACGGGTCAAAACTTGCCAATTCGAACACCAATCCATTACCCTATAAATTGAACACCACAAATCATTCACAACTCGCTCACAACTCTCTCTCAACCTCCCATTCTCTCTGTAACACTCTAATTGTTATAATCAAGCTCGTTGTTTGACTTTTGCTTTGACCACTCGTTAGTCTTCAATTCTGCATTGTAAGTCTAATTTCAATCGTGGGTTTCATTTATCGGCCTACACACAATGTTTACCCCATGATTAATTGGGTTAACATTGTGTGATTTAATCAATTGCAAATCTAGGGCTCGTATGATATAAATTTGGGGAAGAACACTTTAAACAGATAAGATATATAATTATGTTGAAAGCAAAAACATAACAAACCACTGATGTAGCTCAGTGGTTACACACTTGGACTAAGAGGTTTGAACCGGCCCTGGGCCAGGGTTCGAACCCCACTCCTTGCATTCTTTTTTTTTAGTTTTCAATTTATAGGTTTAAACTATATAATTACTCACTTTAATTATTTAAAATACTTATAAGCCTTCAAAAATTCCCAAAATTTTACATAATGATGTTCATACCCTAAATATAATTATTCAGATTTTTATTTCTGAAAATATATTTATTTTACATATATAATAAATAATTCAAGTTTATTCAATTTTATTTATAAAATTCTATAAAAATATCAAAACGATCTTATTAATCTCCACAAAAATTATCCTAAGTTTTTATAACATTAAACTTTACTGAAATAATTTTTAATTCAGTAAAATCATTTATTTTATATTTTTAATCAATTTTTGTTAGATTTAATCATAATTAAATCGTAATAAATCCAATTTTTAATATTTTTGCACCAAAATTTTATACAAATTATTTCTGATCATTTAGAACAGAAATATGAATTTTAAACTTATAATTCTTTAATTTTAATATTTTTAAATATTAAAGTTAACTTTTGACAATTTGTTATAAATAGAATTAATATTCTATTTTAAAGAAAATAATTTTATAAAAATTATTTTTATACTTTAAACATATTATTGTGACCATCTTAGATTTAAATTTCATAAAAAGATTTTTGGTTATTTATTTATTAAATTTCTCTCAATTGGCGAATATTTTTAATATGTTAATCAAACGAGTAATCATCCCCAATTCGAAGCCCTAGAAATACATATATCCTAGAGTTATTTCCCTTACACATTATCGAATACTTTAGGTTGATCATTTGGGAGTAATCTCAATTCATATTTCGTTGTCCAAGTCCAATTTCAAGTTATTACGTGAACTGTGAGTATTTCCTATCCCCTTTTTGCTTTTATTCATTTTTGGGGTGTTACATGTACACTATTACAAATTCAAATACAAATTTACATTTTCACAATACAATTCTAGTACTATGTGCATTGCTTACAACGTGCTTTATGCTTAGACAATACATGTGGATTACATTTGTACTTAGTGAAATCATTAACATGGTACAAGCCGACCTTAACATTGGATAGCGCTATTTGGATTGACAACCCGCCTAGGTTGATTCTCCCCCTTTTTCATCGGAGAATCCGTGGCCAGTGTTAAGTTATCATCCATTTACTGGTTGAGTACACTACAGTTCATACAGTACATTATACAGTCACAGGGTTGATTTCGCTCATTTGTATGATACATAGTTTACATAATTGCACTGTAGCTTGCACTTGAATTGTATAACTTTTTAACCTACTATATATATATCAAATCTAGGAATGCTCACCAACATTTCATATGTTGACCAAACCTATTTTTGTACATGTTTCAGGTGCAGTTTGATCTAGTGCTTTAGCAAGAGACATTTAGTGCTTTATTTCAATTCAGTTATTTCAATATTTACATTTCATTTAGACAATGTAATTTCCATTTCCATGTAAGACAATTTTGGATTATTCAATAATATTTACATTTTAGTACCATGTGCTTTTGAACAATCGTCACTACGTGGCACCTCGATGATTCCGCCATCGGTTGGGGTGTTACAGATTGGTATCAGAGCCATGGTTATAGGGAACTAGGTTATTAGATAAAATGGCCTAGACTATAACCAAACTTTCATGCATAATATTTCCTAAATTGCCTTACCCTCATTTCCCTCTACTTTCCTTCCTCTATCTTTCTCCTCTTCTCCATTTCTCCTCATCTTTCATCCTGGTGCATAGAGATGGTGTGGAAAGCCTACATCACCATGGAATAGGAGCAGTACCTTTCATGAAGACACTCTTAGGCATAATGCCTACTCTTACTTTTGTTCCTTCAAAGTTGTTGAACTTTAATGAGTGTGATAAGGACACGTGCAATCTGGAAGGGTGGACGCCTGTACACTGGGTTTTCTGGCATAGGCAAGCATAGCGCATAAATCCATTTACGGACCTGTTATGCTTACCTGGGGATTCCTGGAGTGAGTGTCCACTTATAGGCTAAAGCATGTCTTCTTTGATCACCATTGGGTTCAATTCCTTTGAAAAGTCAACGTTCTTGTTGGGCTTTACAGCTAGACAAGGGCACTCCAAGCATTTTATGCAAGCTTTTTCAATAATACCCTCTCGTTTCATATACAATACTTTGCATATCATGATTGCTTACAAGATCACATCTTCATAAATCATCTGTACGATTATACACTTACATTTTCTAATCTCATGATTATTATTTGACTACCTCATAGATGTCTGCTCGCCGCATGCTCCGTGATGCCAGCCAACGCCCTGTTCGTGCTTCGGGACGACGTTCTGATCGTCGCCTCGCATCTTTAGTCGCCGAACAAATTGCTGCAGTGATCCCAAACCTTGTCAGTGAGATAACCCAGAATAGTAACAGTGCCAACACAGGGAGTACGACTCAATTTCGGTGCACTTTCAAACACTTTAACTCCTGTAACCCCACAAAATTCACTGGTGAGGAGGGTGCTACTGGCCTCCTCCAATGGTTTGAAAGCATGGAGAGTACTTTTGTGAACAGTGAATGTCCTGATGAACTCCGAGTTCGCTATGCTACTAGTGTCCTTCAAAAGGGAGCGTTAACCTGGTGGAATGGCGAAAAACGCAATCGAGGAGCTGATGTTGCTTTATCTTTATCTTGGGCTGAAGTTAAGGAACTCATGATCGCCAAATTTTGCCCTAGGAACGAAATCAGGAAACTGGAGGAAGAGTTCTATGGACTGAAACAAGACAGTGGGGAGAATCTTGCGTATAATACCCGATATCACGAACTTAGCATACTGGTTCCACACATGGTCACCCCAGTCTCTCGAGCAATCGAAAAATATATCGAGGGATTACCTGATCTGATTCAAGACGTTGTCACTGGAGGCAAAGCCACTACGGTAGAAGAAGCCATCCAACTTGCAGCCACATTAACAGACAAACACGTAAGGAAAGGAAACTTGGTTAGAAAGGGCACCAAGACACCTACTGAGAAAACCACCCATGTTGATGAACAACCTAAGATTGTTTTAGCAAAGGTCGCCACTACTGCTTCAAACTCTAAGAAACGAATGGGCGATAATCAGAACCATGCTGTTGTTGATCCGGTGGCTCAGCCTCCTATCAAGAAAGCCTACACGGGAATCCATCCTCAATGCAACACCTGCAAATATCATCACCCTGCAAATCTTCCATGCCGTCAATGCACTAGATGTGGGAGGTTTGGACACCTTGTTACCACTTGTCGAGTAATGGTTGGAACACAGAGTAATCATCAAACAGCTACCCAGGAACCACTACGGATTACTAACGGTCGGGCATGTTATCATTGTAGGGACCCTAACCATATGCTACCTCAATGTCCCAAATTGAACAATGTAAACCTGGTGGCACATGGACGAGCTTTCAATAACAATATCAACAAAGCAGATGATCAGGATGACGTTAATCCCACTGGTTAAGCCATGGATGAAATCTTCCCAAGACACGAGAATCCAATACCCGTGTTTTCATTTTCATGATTCTATTTTCATTTTATACCCAATTTTGTCGCACTCATACAAATTTTCTTGCATACTATTGTGTATTAACACAGATTGGAAATTTATCATGTTGATTACGTTTATTTTAATCGTACAAGACTCTACATTACACTTATTTGAAACCTTTGGACTTGATGCTTGATCTTTCCTTTAATTTGACTATTCATTGAACATCTAATTATTCATGATACTCGTAAACATTTAATTATTCATGATAACACTTACACTTAATGGTTGTAGTACTTACAAACTTGCTTGCATAAACATGCTATCATTTTGCAATTTATGTGAATAATAATTGCTGCACTTAATAGAAGTCATCATGCCTTTTTCAACAGTCGGGAGAGGCCCTACAACCTGCTCCCCGACTGGTGGAGGCTATCAAACATACTCAACGATTGGTAGAGGTCACTATGCCTTTTCAAACAGTCGGGAGAGGCCCTACAACCTACTCCACGGCTGGTGGAGGCTATCGAACCTGCTCAACAATCGGTGGGGTCATAGAAGGACGCAAAACTTTAATGTAAGGTAAATTGATGATTCCGGTCCGGAACGTAATCATGAATTTACAGGTACATTAGGGTGGTGTGAAATTCTATTAGAGTTTTTGGGTAGGCGTCCAGTACGTTTTCATGGTATCAAAGGTGTGGTGGGTTAGCTGCGGTACACCCTGTATACAAACACTAATGATGCATTGAAAGTGTGACTGGAAGTCAAACCAGGAACAAACTCTGCTTATTTGGTAGTTCATTTGATCTTTTTATAATCAATCAACTTGTACATTCATTTTAGGATTCCTAAAACTGGAAGTGTAGTGATTTACTAGATTCTTATTCCCTTTACTATTCGAGACGAACTTAATCCAATCAAACCTCATATCCAAATCATTCGAACTTTCCAAACCACAGTTATCTTAATTCCTACCCGAGCATCCATAACCCTATGTTTCTAATAACTTCGGGACGAAGTTTCTAAAAGTAGGGGATGCTGTGACATCCGTCACTTTTTATAATAATAATAATAATAATAATAATAATAATAAAAAAAAAAAAATTCAGATTATTATATGTTAGTCTTTTTTCTTTTACCAAACAACTAAACCATCCTTAACCAAACCCACCCTTTCTTTATCAGCCCACCATCTGAAGCCCATATTCCAGCCCAAGCCTTAGCCAGGCCCAACCAAACCAACAGGCCCATTAGCCCACTCCTCCCTTGCCCCTTGACTGTTTAAAAAAAAAGGATGCTCTACCCGGGTTTCGAACCCGAGCCCCCCCACTCACAACACACGCAGAATAACCAACTGAGCCAAGGCTCATCCTTGTTTTAACCTTGATTCAAATTATATATATATGCAATTCTAAAATTGGTCTGTTTCCTTTCCCTGCTGCTGTTCCACGCGTATGCAGCCATGGGGAGGTCAATCCCCTTTGATTGATCAATCAAAATCCCACAAACATGGAAAGTAATGTGTAATTAGCAATTTTATTAATAATCCGCGTCCATTACACGTAGAGCATCATCAAATTTCGTCAATCATCATCAAATCATACGCGCATATATTAACATACGGGTCAAAACTTGCCAATTCGAACACCAATCCATTACCCTATAAATTGAACACCACAAATCATTCACAACTCGCTCACAACTCTCTCTCAACCTCCCATTCTCTCTGTAACACTCTAATTGTTATAATCAAGCTCGTTGTTTGACTTTTGCTTTGACCACTCGTTAGTCTTCAATTCTGCATTGTAAGTCTAATTTCAATCGTGGGTTTCATTTATCGGCCTACACACAATGTTTACCCCATGATTAATTGGGTTAACATTGTGTGATTTAATCAATTGCAAATCTAGGGCTCGTATGATATAAATTTGGGGAAGAACACTTTAAACAGATAAGATATATAATTATGTTGAAAGCAAAAACATAACAAACCACTGATGTAGCTCAGTGGTTACACACTTGGACTAAGAGGTTTGAACCGGCCCTGGGCCAGGGTTCGAACCCCACTCCTTGCATTCTTTTTTTTTAGTTTTCAATTTATAGGTTTAAACTATATAATTACTCACTTTAATTATTTAAAATACTTATAAGCCTTCAAAAATTCCCAAAATTTTACATAATGATGTTCATACCCTAAATATAATTATTCAGATTTTTATTTCTGAAAATATATTTATTTTACATATATAATAAATAATTCAAGTTTATTCAATTTTATTTATAAAATTCTATAAAAATATCAAAACGATCTTATTAATCTCCACAAAAATTATCCTAAGTTTTTATAACATTAAACTTTACTGAAATAATTTTTAATTCAGTAAAATCATTTATTTTATATTTTTAATCAATTTTTGTTAGATTTAATCATAATTAAATCGTAATAAATCCAATTTTTAATATTTTTGCACCAAAATTTTATACAAATTATTTCTGATCATTTAGAACAGAAATATGAATTTTAAACTTATAATTCTTTAATTTTAATATTTTTAAATATTAAAGTTAACTTTTGACAATTTGTTATAAATAGAATTAATATTCTATTTTAAAGAAAATAATTTTATAAAAATTATTTTTATACTTTAAACATATTATTGTGACCATCTTAGATTTAAATTTCATAAAAAGATTTTTGGTTATTTATTTATTAAATTTCTCTCAATTGGCGAATATTTTTAATATGTTAATCAAACGAGTAATCATCCCCAATTCGAAGCCCTAGAAATACATATATCCTAGAGTTATTTCCCTTACACATTATCGAATACTTTAGGTTGATCATTTGGGAGTAATCTCAATTCATATTTCGTTGTCCAAGTCCAATTTCAAGTTATTACGTGAACTGTGAGTATTTCCTATCCCCTTTTTGCTTTTATTCATTTTTGGGGTGTTACATGTACACTATTACAAATTCAAATACAAATTTACATTTTCACAATACAATTCTAGTACTATGTGCATTGCTTACAACGTGCTTTATGCTTAGACAATACATGTGGATTACATTTGTACTTAGTGAAATCATTAACATGGTACAAGCCGACCTTAACATTGGATAGCGCTATTTGGATTGACAACCCGCCTAGGTTGATTCTCCCCCTTTTTCATCGGAGAATCCGTGGCCAGTGTTAAGTTATCATCCATTTACTGGTTGAGTACACTACAGTTCATACAGTACATTATACAGTCACAGGGTTGATTTCGCTCATTTGTATGATACATAGTTTACATAATTGCACTGTAGCTTGCACTTGAATTGTATAACTTTTTAACCTACTATATATATATCAAATCTAGGAATGCTCACCAACATTTCATATGTTGACCAAACCTATTTTTGTACATGTTTCAGGTGCAGTTTGATCTAGTGCTTTAGCAAGAGACATTTAGTGCTTTATTTCAATTCAGTTATTTCAATATTTACATTTCATTTAGACAATGTAATTTCCATTTCCATGTAAGACAATTTTGGATTATTCAATAATATTTACATTTTAGTACCATGTGCTTTTGAACAATCGTCACTACGTGGCACCTCGATGATTCCGCCATCGGTTGGGGTGTTACAACTGTCAAATACATTTTCAAACTTACTTAATCATGATCTGGACAATCGGGGACTAATTAGCCTTGGGGTTATTAGTCACAACTCTTATACAACCTTTATTGATAGATCGCCGGTATTTGGGATCATCAAGACTTGTCTTAATTCTTATTTTGGGAACGCAACTAAGGTGAGTGTCACAGCCCCATTCTTTACTGTTTTTGGAACATTCTGGGGGAGAGACATGCGGTAAAACTTTCTAAACTTTTAAACCAACATATTACATGATACCTCATGGATACTTAGTGACCTTTACTTTCATCATTAAAGTCCTCTCATGTCTTAGTGAACCATCAATATGTGGGTACATAGCGGGGAAGGTGTGAATAGATCTATTGGGCTTGACTAGCCCCACTCGGGCCGACTGGAGGTCGGTGGCGGGTGCATATTTGTCCTATATCTTACGGCACCGGGTGATGAACCGGTGACGGGTTTGAGGCATTCTTATCTTGTCAGCAGTGGTTCACGACACTATAGTATCATGTAACGATGTCTAGCTAGCATCAGGTATAGATGTAAGGGTTGTTGGGTTTGGCTTACTCATGATAAACTTTTACAAACTATATCTCTGTGACTCACCGGCACTTTATGTGTTGTCTAACTTCGCATGTTTTCTCAGGTCGCTAAGGTAGCAGGGAGTCTTAGGCGCACTGGAGTCGCACTGCGTCTAGTTTTGCATACATAAGCAAACCGGGTTGTGTTTGCATTCATATTTTGACATTGGTTTTGTAAACATTAAATTTTGCTTCCGCTGTCGTTTTCTACTTTACTTATAAACTGCGTGGTTGGTATTTCTACGTAACTTTTATTGCATATAGATGTCGTTTATTATGACCGTTGTCTTGGATCCTGGTATGTCATACGCCTCGCGGTAAAACCCCGCAAGTGGAATTTGAGGGTGTGACAGTCAGATTTGGGTTCGTATCACGTTTTAGTTCGGTCTTTTAACGTGTAGTCTAATAATATTTGTGACATCCGTCACTTTTATCATTATTATATATATATATTTCTTTATTTCGTACCTCCTATATTGCACGTCGCATTTTATCCTTCTATATAATAATAATAATAATAATAATAATAATAATAATAATAATAATAATAATAATAATAATAATAATAATAATAATCAAAAACTAAATCTCTAAACCATAACCAAACCCACTACTCTAACCTATTAACACAACCCAACCTAACCATCCCTTTTAAAATATCGGAGCCCACCATGCTGAGCCCAACATGGATCCAGCCAAATGCCCAAGAAGCCGGCCCACACCTCTCCTTTGCTCCCCCTTCTGTTGTAAAAAAAAAAAAAAAGAAGAAGCCTCCCAGGACTCGAACCCGAGCCTGGGAGCGGTCCGCTTGAAACACACACACGCCAACACCAACTGAGCCAAGGCTCACATCTGAATGTATCCCAACCCGAATTATATAAAACACCAACCTGCTACCCCTTCTCCTTCCTTGTTGCTCGCTGCAGACTCGAGAGCAGCAATCAACCACTTCTTTTGGAAACCTTGACCAAATTAAAGGATGATTATGGACCAGCAATGAATTCCGCTTATCAAGGACGCGTCTACAGCTCTATAACTCGCGAATTTAAAGCTTAATTTCTTGTTTTTGACCGAGCTCGATGCCATCATCAAGACCTTCCATTTCTGCGTTTTCCTATAAATTGAAGCCTACCCTAGAACCTAAATGTGCCGAAATCTATCTCTCCACTCTCAATTTTTACTAAATCCTAATAATAATCTGCAAGAAGCTCGTCGTTTGACCTATCATTCGAATGCTATAATCTCACTGTAAGTCTAATTTTTTTGGTGGGTTATGCTAATCGGCCCTTCCACTTCAAAAACCCTATGGTTAATTTAGTTATTATCGCGTATTTTGATTGATTGGAAAAGCTAGGGTTTCAAAGTCTCATTTGGGGAAGATGACACTCGCCTGTCATCGTACATAATCAATTCAGACCAAACATAATCACCAACTGATCTGTGGATCAGTTGGTAACCCCTTCTTGTTTAAAACATCGAACCGGGAGGGCTGGAGTTCGAGTCTGGCTCACCACACTTTTTTTTTCTTATCATTTAAACAAATCTTGATTTAACCTAAATAACCTTTATAATCAATTTAAATCCAAATTAATTCGTTCTCAGGGTGTGGCTCAGTTGGTGGCCACGCTTGTGATAAAACTCGAACCGGCCAAAGGCCCGGGTTCGACTCCCATAACCAACAAACATTTTATATATATATATATATATATTTAATATATTAATCTTTTAAAATAGTTTTTAAATACTAAAAGTGGTTTTTAAATTCTATAAAAATTACTGTATGATCTCCTAATGGTAAAATTTATCATACAATTTTTAATTTTTCAAAAATAATTTATTTAACATATATTATAAATATTACAAGTTTATTCATTTATAATTGTAAAATTCAATAAAAATATCTAAACGATTTTATAAAATTCCACAAAAATTATTCTAAACTTGTATAGCAATAAACATTTCAGAAATTATTTTTATTTTAAAAAAACCGTTCGTTTTATATTTTTAATTAATTTTTGTTAGTTTTAATCATAAATAAATCATAATAAATTCATTTTACAATATTTTTGCACCAAAATTTTATATAAATTATTTCTATCCATTTAGAACAGAAATACAATTTTTAATTTAAAAATTCTTTAAATTTTAATATTTTTAAATATTAAAGTTCTATTTTGGCAATTTGAAATAAATAGATTTAATATTCTATTTATAAGAAAATAATGTTATAAAAATTATTTTTCATACTTAAAACTTTATGATGTGACCATCTGTAATCTAAAATATACAAAAAGACTTTTGTTTATTTATTTATCTTATTAAACGTTTAATTTATTAAACGTTTAATTTATTAATCAAACGAATACTTATCCCCAATTCGAAACCCTAGAAAATACTTATAGACTAGATAGACTTAGACTTATTTGTTACCTTATGCATAGGGTGATACTTTGCAAACGTTGGATTACACTTATTCAATTCCACAAGACTTACCACCTTGCTAAGGTGAGTATTACTTATCCCCTTTTTCGTTTTCACACTTTTGGGGTGATTCATGCACAAGTATACAAAACTTGCACATTCATTTACACATACATTTTTATTCATTTACAATTCATATACGTGTCTTGTTTATCTTTGTGCTTATGTTTGAACATGAACGTAGCTTACATACAAAATCGTACATCTAGACATAACTTATGTTATGGTGCTCTTTACATATAGACGTAACTTATGTTACGGTGCTCATTTAGACATAACTTATGTTATGGTGCTCTTTTAGACTTGACATGTGTTAGGGTGCTCATTATAAATTTCATCTTATCACCTTTACATTTGATCTTTGTCTCGTTTGGTTACTTGCGTGTTTACATAATGCCTTGGTGATGCTAGACACATGAATTGTACTACTTTTCAAACTTATACTATATGTACAAAGCTAGGTAGTACTCACCAACATCATATGTTGACAAAATTTATTTTCGTGCATGTTTCAGGATAAGCTGCTTGACGCTTCATATAGGACTTTGGACTTAGACTAAATAAATCAACTATCTCAATTTTTGTTGTGTATTCATTTTCATATGTTGTAAAACAATATTCAATAATCAAATATTTACATTTTAGTACCATGAGCTTTTGAACAATCGTCACTACGTGACACTTCGATGATTCCGCCATCGGTTGGGGTGTTACAATATTCTATACATTAAATGGTTTAGTTTTTAGTTTCGCACACAACCGTCTCTTTTATTATTGATTTTTGGGTTACTTTTTATAATACTAATATGCGAAAAATTTTGGGGTCTACTCCGGGTTGTTACAGTGGAGGAGTAGTGTCATTGTGCCTCTATATAAGAACAAAGGCGATGCCCAATGTTGTGGGAATTACAGAGGTATAAAATTGTTAAGTCATACTATGAAATTATCGGAAAGGATTATTGAGGCTAGGATTAGAAGAGAAACTCGGGTCTTAGTAAACCAGTTTGGTTTCATGCCAGGGCGGTCAAATACAAAAGCAATACACATTCTAAGGAGGTTAATGGAAAAGTATAGGGAGAAAAAACGGGATCTTCATATGGCCTTTATAGATATTGAAAAGGCATATGACAGTGTGCCACGTAAATTGATTTGGGACAGTCTGGAGAGTAGAGGGGTCCCTGATTGGTATATAGACTTAATTAAGGATATGTACAGCAGGACTGAAACTAGTGTTCGCGCGCCTGTAGGTGATACTGAGTCCTTCCCTGTGGGGGTAGGACTCCACCAAGGATCCGTGTTGAGTCCTTTCCTTTTTGTAGTTGTCTTGGATGAGTTTTCCAAGTCGATTCAGGAGGCAGCTCCATGGTGCATGCTTTTTGCTAATGATATTGTGTTAGTTGCAGAGTCCAAACATAGTCTAAATGAGAAGCTAGAGGGTTGGCGTGCAGCTTTATAGGGCAAGGGTTTAAGGATAAGCCGTTCTAAAACTGAGTACATGTATTGTGGTTTCAGTGGTGCAAGTCATGATGAAAATACCCATGTTACGATTGAAGGCCAAGTTGTCCCGCATACAACTAAGTTCAAGTACTTAGGATCATTTGTTCAAAGGGATGGTGAGCTAGATAGTGATGTCACTCATCGCATACAAGCTGGTTGGTGTAGGTGGAGGGCCGCAAGTGGGGTTTTATGTGACAAAAGGTTCCCAACTAAATTAAAGGGAAAATTCTATAGGGTTGTAGTGAGACCTGCTATGTTATATGAGACATATTGTTGGGCCATCAAAAAGACGCAAGCTCGCAAGATGGAGGTAGCAGAAATAAGTATGCTAAGGTGGATGTGTGGTCACACTATGGTGGACTGAATAAGAAATGAGGATATTAGGGAAATGTTAGGGTAGCTAGTATATCTGACAAGATTAAGAAGGAAATATTAAGATGGTATGGGCATGTGAAAAGGAGGCAAGTGACGACACCAGTTAGAGTAGTGAAAACCCCCACTGTAGATGGAAAGAGGTGTAGAGGAAGAACCAAATTGACTTGGGATGAGCGGGTCAAGCATGATTTAGTAGAGATGCACCTCTCTAAGGACATGGTCGAGGATAGGGTTTCGTGGAGGCGCAAGATTAAGGTTAAGGATTATTAGAGAGGGTTGGGTTGTATCATAGTGTGGTACTAGGAGCTTAGTCTTCTTTCTTACACTGGTAGGAGGTTGGTATGGGTGACTTGTTTTTCTAGGTGCTTATGGGTTATGTTGTTTTTATGGTATATATACCTTTGTTTTAATACATGACACTTTCAATATTTTTATATGGGTTATATTGTTTTTATGGCATATATACCTTTGTTTTAGTACATGACACTTTCAATGTTTATATAAATTCAGTATCTCTTTATTAGTTTTTAGTGTTGTTTGCTGGTTGATTTTGTGTTGTCGAGCCGGGGGTCTCTCTGGAAGCAGCCTCTCTATCTGCAAGGATAGGGGTAAGGTTTGCCTACATCCCACCCTCCTCAGATCCTACTCTTAGCTGTGCTAATTGTGGGATTTACTGGGTAAGATTGTTGTTGTATTTTTTTTTTTTTTTTTTTTTTTTTTTGCCTTGTATGAGGTTTGAACTCACAACCTCTCTTTTAAAAGATGAGAGTAAACGGGCAAGAAGCTGTGCCGCTATCTCTTTTGGTTTGACTTCTTAAATAGCATGGTGGGTATCTTGGGGACGACATGCTTTTTTTTATTTGTCAAAAACCACTCCTCATGCTTTCAAGCTTCAAAGTTCACACAACTCACTTGACAAAAACCAACCTTTTAGATTAACAAAAATGCCCACTCTACATGTTAACTTCATAGAAAAATCCTTATACTTTCTAACTTCTCTTTAACACTAAAATTTTTTACACGCAACCTATTGTACCTCAAAACTTTGGTATTATGTCAAAGGTAACCCTATAACTTTGTAAATGTTACTTTCATCCCTTACGTTTCTAAAGATTTGATCTAGCTTACCCAAAAACTTATATATTTACGTTTTATTTGTATGGATGTGTTGGTATGAATTCGAGTTTGTTTACGCTTTAACGTGATTCTTGACCCATTCTACCCCTAACTGATAACAAGATTTCAGTAAAGTTTCAAAGGCGCCAATTTCCATTATCCGTATGTTTCGCAATGATAATCAATAAAAGGTAATGACAGTCTCTATCGAATGTTGGATTGTATTTGAGAGACCCAAAATTCACACATGGCCAACCTTATGTGGCATTGTCAAGAGTTAAGAGCAGACCATTAGTTAAGTTACTAATATTTGATAGCAATGGGAATTACTTGTGTATTCCTTTTAAATTTTATCAAACTATGTTTTAATAAATTTTACATCTCAGAATACTAAGATTTATTAAACCGTGTCTCCATACATACAAACAGTGGCACAGGATAGTTGGGGCGGGAAGGGGCGGCCCGCCCCCCTGGATTTTCGCGCAGAAGTTCCGATTATATAGTATTCGTATAGAAAACTTTGAAAATATAGGGTTTCGACCCCCCGAAACTAGTGACTTCCGACCCCCTGTGACTTTCGACCCCCGAACCTTCGGGTCAAGCTTCGCCACTGCATGCAAACATTAATCTAGTTCCAAATATTTCTATTTGCACATGTTCTTCAATGTACCTTTCCAAACGATATTTTAGAATATTGTTTTTCTTATTGTATACTGAACCAAACGATATTTTAAAATATTGTTTTTCTTATTGTATACTGAATAGGATCTTATACTAGATCTTATCATACTAATTAAGATAAAAAAGCCAATGGTATTGGTACGAATGATTAAATTAATTGTAATTAGGTAACGTGTATGTGATTATTTCTATATACAATGGACCACCCTAATTGGAGAACCAATGCATGTGTTTGGAATTGATTGCCGCCCGTACTGTATAACCTAGCTAGCAGCTAGCCACTCTTTGACAACTTTTTGTGATCATCGTAAATTTTATAAACAACGGTTATAATCACAGTTTTAATTTCCATGCTTCTATGGTTTAAAAAGCCGTATATAATTAATATCAAATTGATTGAAGTTTAACAGCCAAGATAGTGATGGAGTTAATTACAAAAACAGTTCCTGTGGTTTGACGAAATAGGCCGAAACAATCCATTTCGTTAATAGGGTTAACTCAATGTCGTTAAGTCAGGTGCAAAATTGTTCATCTATGTTAAAACTTAAAGTTAATAGACAAATTAAAACCGTCCCTGTTATCCTCTTCCTCACCTTTTAGCCATTCTAACGGGTCTTGGGCGACACGTTGGGCTTTCAATTCTTGTGGCATATCAACTGCATATCTTATATTATCAAATGTGATTTAAAGAGGTACGAATGGTAAAACCATTCCACGCTTTTTGTTCTGATTTGATTCATTTATGTTACCCACTCTTGATGACATTCGGACTTCATTCTTTCTTTTTGTATTTTTTGTAACATTGATAATGACATTAATAATCACTAGTTCAGTGATTAAGGCATGATTATATATTTTGGTTCTTGATGACACACCTGAGGGTGGTCTTGCTGATAATTCAATAGTGTCTCATGTTTTCATAGCTTTTCTTGCAGCCATGCTTTCTTCGGACAGAACTGCCTGTGGATTCCCAAAGGCTGCAACAAAGGTATGATCATTTATACTTTTTGGAGGTTAATATTATATAAAACAACAATATGTTAAGTAAATATAAATACTTACGGTTGAGAAATTGGAGAGCTAGAGTGAAGCAGATATTGAAAAGAAACATACAACCAATAGCTGCAGCTACTGCTATCCAATACCAATATGCTTCTGGGAATATTCTTCAGGATTTAAGAACAGAAACACCAATTGTTTCTGTGGAATTCGGTAAAACCTGTAACGCATATTTTTCATAAGGTTAAAGTATATAAACATATTTCACTGGATAAACATTATGTTAGCTTAAATGATTCAATCGCAAAAAGAAGAAGACTGATTTGATGAATAAACCGAAGAAAAAGAGTTGAAAATCAGGGAAGAAGATAATTGGGGATAGAATCAACATAAAAGTCTGGTTAAAATATTAGAGGTGACTTGACGATTTTGCCCCTGACTTTTAAAGAGGTTAAGTTAACCCCGTTAACGAAATGGACCGTTTTGGCCTATTTCATCAAACTCAAAAGACTGTTCAAACAATTATTTTGATTTTGGGCTGGACTGGCAAAATGGCCCAAACCACAGAGACTCTTTTGGTAATTAACTCATGGTGATGGGTAGAATACTAACAAGGTAACTTCTTGTTGTATCATGGTCGACGTTTAAGAGCTAGGAGCATTTGCATTAGAATCTATCCATATCTTAATCCTTAAAATTAAGAGAAAAATCTAGCGATTGGAAAAAAAGACCCTAAATCTTCTTGTATTTGAAGGACCGTCACGGATGATGTGGATATCACGGGTTTGGACACGAACCGAGTGCGGAATCATTGGGTCGTGGTTTAAGCAACAATAAACATCAACAACACAAAAACGAGCGCTTGGGTGTTACAAATACAATCTAATCATCAAAACACCTAGTTTTCTCTCTAAAATGAACAAATATGATGATTAGGGCAAGTAATGCATCTATTTATAGCACCTACTAGTCGGCCAAGGCCCACGGGGCGATTAGCTTGCAATTTCTCAACCGTGGCAAGTTAAAGAACACGTACCCAAACGTGGCAGTAGATAAACCAAAGCAAATCTCAATCATAGATATAAATGGATGGGCAGAATTTTAACAATATTCATCAATTGGTAAACTAATATTATGTAATTTATTACATAATAGAATAATTCATTCCTGTTATTTTTGCTTTTAGTTCTATCACACTAAAAAGAAAAGAAGAAAGTGTCTATTGAGGGATGGAATATAATGCTTTATATCATCTTCTTCCATTTTATATAAATTTTTGTACCCCAATTTTCGAACATTGCTCCTAGAATAAAGGGGGTCTTCGTTGACTATATTGTTTGTAGATTTTAATATGGAACCCTTACCCCATGGAGTTTCTCCAAAAGGAATATATGTTACTGTATAGGGAAAATGACCAAAATAGCCCGTTGACCGTGCGTTTTGCATAAATAGCCCTCTCCCGGCTCTTTGGAGAGACCGGTCACGGTTTCCAAAAGGGCTGAACCGTCTTTCGAGAGCCTTTGGTTTCCAACCAGTAGGAACCCAACACGTGGCGGTTACGATCCCGATGTCTGCCACCCGTCTCCCGTGGCGCCTTGAGACCTGTCAGGGCCGCAAAGCCGTCTCCGGTGGGGTCCCTGAGACGGTTCACCAACGGCTCAATTGAAGCCGTCTTCGGCTCGACTTATAATAAAATAACATACCCGATCCCACCGGAGACGGCTCCTGAGTCGTTTCATGTCTGAAAAGCCGTCTCCGGTGACTTCTTTTAAAAGTTGTCAACCGTCTCCTGAGACGTCAGCGGGTACGAAAAAGACGGCTTCCGGTACCGTCTTTGTACTGTTTCTGCACCGACTCGGTGCCGGACGTCGTACATTGCCGGAGACGTTTTCGGTGATGTGACGTCGATGACGAACCGTTTGTTATAAAATTAGTAATATTTGTAACAATTTAGTTTGAATTTTTTTCTTGTATTCCTTATTTTTCTTTCAAAGTGTTAAAAAAAGTTGTGTTGTTAAAAATTGTTAGTTTTATAATATATAGTGGAGGCAGGTGGGAAGTTGTCAACGGTCGAATGGAATACGTTGTTGATAGTACCTGTAAAAGACGTGGTTTTGAAATTGATGTTAAAGAAAACCCACCACGTCGAGGGTCCATTTGGCCACTCGTGCTCAACGAGTTCAAAATTTTGGTTGGAGGTTCAAGTAGGTAAACCGAGTCTCTCAACCGGAAGTGGACGGACTTGCAAAACAAGTGCCGTCACTTCGAGGGGTTCTATCAAACCGCTGTCCGTGAACTCCCACAAGAGACTACGGACCATGAAAAACTTGAACATGCCAAGATTGAGCACGAGTTTTCGAGCCGACCACCCTTTACTCATTTGTCGGCGTGGCAGATGATTCGTGATGTCCCCGGGGCTTTGGATTAGTTTTTTTTTTTTTTTTTTTTTACTTTTAATGTTCCTTTTATTTACGTTTTAATAAAATGTTTCTGTTAAGTTTATATTGTTTAAAGGGATTGTTTTGTTTAAATTTATAAAACCGTAACCCCAAAAAGTAGAGAACACATGACCTTAAACAAATAATGATTTAAACAAATAATAATAGGGATCCAATAAAAATACAACTAAACTATTATAACAATTACAATATACAAACAATAATAATTCACGAAGTCGTTCAACACGTCGAACACCGAGACATTTCCGTTGCTTGGACCGCCGAGATATATTTTCGCAGTGTGCTTTATACCCACTGTCCAGTCTCATCTTCGTCATCCTTAATACATAAATATATGTACAGAAAGATCCTTACCAACGGTCCGGACAAGTCAAAGAACAAACTCTCCTAAATATCACATCCGACCGTCTTGTACATGTAAAAGACGGATGATCCAGAAGATCATGATAGAGATTTAGGAAGAGGATGAACTTGCCAATAAAATAGACTACCAAATCGTAGATGCAAATTACACGGGTTAACCCACGTGTAGATGCAACAACTGTAACATTTCGCGTTAAATAAATGTACGTTACGACAAGTTTTATTATTGTATACATTTAATTATTTTTGTGACATTTTAAAACCCTAATACTATGATAATTATTCATTATATATATATGTAATAATAATAATAATAATAATGATAATAATAATAATAATAATAAGTATAAATAATAATTGTAATACTAATTTTTGCAATGTTAAACCCAACCCTATTATTATTAAACCTTAAGCCCAAACCTTTTCTTTTAAAGCTGGAGCCCAAGTACACAGCCCAGAAACGTGATCTCAGCCCACCTGGAACCAGGCCCAAACCCCCCTTACCCTCCCTTTCGCTGTTTCAAAAAAAAATATATATATATGTGTTTCTGCTGGGGTTCGAACCGGAGCCGAGCAGGACCCAACACACCCACAAACCAACTGGGCCACAGCTAATCTTATGACTTATCCCAATTCAAATTGTATATAAGGCCTTTTTAACTTCTGCTACTGTTCGCTGCTATGAACAAGACGCGCGAACTGCTACCATTTTCTCCACATTTGACTTTAAATTGAACACGAATTTGGAAACAATTGAATAAATGGTTCGTGTTATGGAATTTACAAGATAATGCACGTAATCTACTCGTCAATTAACAATCAATTGTTTCCAATTTTGATTAATAACGCGTCAAACATTCAATAGCGAGTCAAACTTGCCAATTCAACGAGTCAGACCCGTTCACTATAAATTGAACAATGCTGGACCTTCACAACTCGCCATTATCTCTTTCTCAACCTCTAATTCCTCATAATAATCCTCTGATCTTGGAATTCTACTCGTATTTTGACTTCGGGTCTTGACTGATCGTTCGTACTCAATTCTGTATTGTAAGTATGATTATTGTTGTGGGTTTTTATCTTCGGCATCCACACATCAATAGCCCTAAGGTTAATTGGGTTATTGATGTGTGGATTGATCAATTGGAAAATTAGGGTTTCGTTTTTGAATTTTGGGGAAAAACACGAATTTTGGAGGATATTTATTTTAAATAAACAACAACCAAACACAACCACTGGTCTGGACCAGGTGGTTGTGTCTGGTGCCTAACATCCGAGCCACGCGGGTTCGAGTCCCGGCGGTGGCAACCTTTTTTTTCCTTGTTTTATTTTTTTATCAAAAACAATTAAAATTAATTATATATATATATAATACTTATATTTTATAAATTCGTTTTAAATTATTAAAACTCTTTTAACAATTCTACAAAAATTATTTTTACTTAATCTAATGAAAAAGTTTAACTTACAATTTTTATTTTTCAAA
Organism: Ambrosia trifida; assembly: GCA_028751855.1. Taxonomy (NCBI): domain Eukaryota; kingdom Viridiplantae; phylum Streptophyta; class Magnoliopsida; order Asterales; family Asteraceae; genus Ambrosia; species Ambrosia trifida. The sequence continues at coordinate 114,827,602 of CM054124.1, forward strand.
AATTCATTTATTTAATATATTTAATAAATAAATCAATTTTATTCTATTATATTTATAAAATTCCATTAAAATATCAAAACGATCTTATAAATTTCCACAAAAATTATTCTGAGTTTTTATAACAATAAATTTTTCTGAAATGATTTTTATTTCTGAAAAATCATTAATTTAATATTTTTAATCAATTTTTTTTAGTTTTAATCATAATTAAATCATAATAAATCCAATTTTTAATATTTTTGCACCAAAATTTTATACAAATTATTTCTGAATATTTAGAACAGAATTATAAATTTTAAACTAATAATTCTTTAAATTTAATATTTTTAAATATTAAAGTTAAATTTTGACAATTTGTTATAAATAGAATTAATATTCTATTTTAAAGAAAATAATTTTATAAAAATTATTTTTATACTTTAAACACATTCTTGTGACCATCTTAAATTTAAATTTCATAAAAAGATTTTTGTTTATTTATTTACTAATATTCTCTCAATTATCAAACATTTTTTATATTAATCAAACGAGCATTTATCCCCAAACTCGAAGCCCTAGAACATATACATTTGTAGACTAGATAAACTTAGACATATTTATTACCTTATTATAGGGTGATACTTGACACATTTGGGCAACACCACTATTCAATTTTTCAACAGATATAACATTTTGCTAAGGTGAGTTTTACATAGTCCCTTTTTATTTATCACCATTTTTGGGGTGAAACATGTTACAACATCATTTATGCAATTCAATCATCAATGTGTCTATGTGTTTTTCTATGTTGCATTATGTCTTGAACATGACTAGGGTAAGCACAATTCTAGCATAAACATTGATCAACCAACGGTATACATTGATCTATTGGACTGACAATCCCACCCGGATACGTGCCTCCTACAAAGGTAGCGTGGGTGTTTGTTACTGCAATATAAACGAGTGAACCATGAGCGTATGGGATGTACCACAATACAACAGTTACAAGGGTTGATTATGCACTCGATTTACTTCTAGTATGTTTTCACATATGGACTAGATTGCCATGACACATGAATTGCACAACAATTTATTTTGATTATCAAAACCTATGTAATTCTCACCAACTTTTGTTGACCCAAAATATTTTCAACTTAACATGTTTCAGGTTCTTCTTGCTTGAGGATTTGAATTAATGCTTGAAGATGTGTGCATAGTTCTATTCAATTTGATGTACGAATTCTTGTAGAACAATTGTATGTAATTTATCTAAATCATATAATGAAATTTATTATTTACCATGAGCCACTGAACAATCATCAATACGTGACATCCCGATGTTTCCGCCATCGGTTGGGGTGTTGCAGATTGGTATCAGAGCCATGGTTATAGGGAATTAGGTTATTAGAAAAATAATCTAGTCTATAACCATAGGATTTAACCAGTACTTGCTTCTTTACTTGCTATTCTCTATCTCCCTCTTATCCCTACTTTCATCCTCACAAGAAGGTTGCTCTCCATCACTGGATCTACCCTTAGACTAATAGGACAAAATCCTCAGGTTTAACCTGAACCCCCCTTGAGATCTCGTCGAAGCTCTAGATTTTAATAACGAACACGTGCAATCTGGAAGGGTGAACGCCTGTATTATGAGTCTTCTGTCTAGGCTGGCATTGCGCATATATCCCAATCAGACGAGGGACCCGGATGCCTACCTGGGAATTCTTGGGATGAGTGTTCACTTATAGGCTAAAGCATGTCTTCATATGTTATTAGAATCTAGAATCTTTGATAAGTCAACGTTTTCGTTTATTCGTTTTAATGAATAAATGATTACATTCCTTATATAACCTCATTTATTTCATTGTGTCTCTTACAGATCATGCCTCCACGTCGCAGTGCTCGTCTTAACAGTGGTGACAATCATGATGAAGGAAGTAGCAATCACTGTAACCTCACGAATTTTCCCATTTATTTTGCATTAAAGTATTTCCCGATCCATGATATAAAGTCTAATTTATTTCTAAGTATTCTTATCTTTATCCGTGCACTCTATTTTTCTAAGTTCCTTTTATCATTGTACTTAAAAATAAAAAAAATCTTCAATCATGACATATGTCCTATCCTAATTCTATTTATAAAATCGTCATTTTATAAGACGGTGTTTTTTATTTTCTAATTCAAACTAATGATTTTTTTTATTTCTTAAATAAAGCCTTGAGTCAAATAGTCAAAGTCCTAGTCAAAGTCCTGGTCAAAGTCCTAGTCAAATAGTCAATTCATCATAAAACCTTACTTTATGGTGTTGACCAATTTTAATGGCTAATTGAATCCAAAACTAGTATAAAAACCCACCTATGAACCATTACACTTGCCACCTCTAAATCGATTGTTTCAATTCGATTAAACTTTCCCTCATACTTTTCTTCTATAGTCTATTACTTCTACAATTGAAGCTTTGATTATAAGCTCTTGTAATTGGCAACTTTGGGGCTACACATATTCTATTTCTCGAGACTTAATACTTTTCTAAGGTGAGTTTACGTAACCATGTTATTGCAATTCTTTATACTTGCAACATTATACTTAAGCAATTCTACATACATGTCTAGTTGTAAACTTTAATGCCTCATGATTTAGACAACAACAACAGTTTCAACGAGTTTCAACATTACATAATCATTAGCTATGGCCAAGCCGGCGATACTCAATAATAGATCTATTGGATTGACAATCCCACCTAGATTCGTTGACCATCTTTTATGGGGAGCGCGGGTGATTGTTATCGTTCCAACATATTATTAAGGTGAACCGTGGATGACTGGATGGACCTAAACTAGTCGGAGGTTTGATTATGTCGATTCAACATATCATGTTTATTCATGTAGACTTAAACTTACGATAGACATATGAATTGCTAAACTTTTATTCTTAAACTTAATTGCTTGACATGGCTTATGTATTCTCACCAACTTCTAGTTGACCCCCCCATTTTTTTCCCAAACTCAACAGGAAATACTGATGCTTGAAGTCTAGAGCTAGCATGAGGAGATATTTGAAGCTTTGCTTGATTATTTGATGTAGACTTTAATGTAATTCAATATTGTAATGAAATAAAGGATTATTTAAACTTGTGTACTACCATGAGCTACTGAATAATCATTCATACGTGACACCTCGATGTTTCCGCCATCGGTTGGGGTGTTATAATCACAACCATAACCATGACACTAACCACAACAACAACAACAACAACAATGGTGTCGATGCTCAACTGGCTGCAATCATTTCTCAACAAATGGCGCAGCAAATCTTAACTCTGGTTCTCAACTTACTAGCTCAAGTCATCCAGTTGAACGGCAACGGGAACGGTAACGGCAACGGGAATGGAAATGGAAACCACAACGGGAATGGGAATGGTCTTCCAGCCTGTACCCTTAAACACTTTAATTCTTGTAATCCCCCAAAGTTTAGTGGTGAAGAAGGAGCTACGGGACTCCTACAATGGTTTGAGGGTATTGAGAATACCTTCATCAACAGTGAGTGCCCTGACAACTTTAAGGTCCGTTATGCCATGAGTGTTCTTCACAAACGAGCACTCACCTGGTGGAATGAGGAAAAGCGCACCTGTGGGGCTGAAGCTGCATTGGACTTAACTAGGGATCAAGCTAAAGAAATTATGAAGGCAGAGTTCTGCCCTCGTAATGAAATCAAGAAGCTGGAAGATGAGTTTCATGATCTTGCTCAAGACAATGGAGAAAACCTTGCTTACAACACTCGTTTTCACGAACTTAGCTTACTACTACCCCACAAAGTCACCCCTTTGCCTATTGCGATCGAGAAATACATTGGTGGCTTACCGATGCAAATTCAAGACACGGTGTGGGGAAGGAACCCTGCTACTTTGGAGGAAGCAAAGCGTTTGGCTGCCACCCTAACAGATAACCATGTGAAGGCAGGAACCCTGACTCGTAAGGGGGAAAATAAAAAGGATACTCCCCAACCTGCCGTTGATATCAAAACTGAGGCCTCAACCAACGGGAAGTGCAAGGTCAGGAATTTTGCAATAGACACCACTGCCCCACCCAACAAGAAACAATACAACGGGAAGTTACCTAAGTGTGACACCTGCCAGTATCACCATCCAACCCAAGTACCCTGCCGACAGTGCACCAATTGTCAAAGGTATGGGCATCTTGCGGATGCTTGTCGAATCCCTGCTACAAACGCTCTTGATGCTCCAAATAACCCCGCTAGAGACCCTCCAGCTACTTAACAACAAACCCCACCATTTGAATGATGTCTTTTTTTTTCTCCATGTATTGACACTTTTTGATTCAAATAATAAATTCGAGTATTATCATAACATCTGAGTGCATGCTTGTTTGAATGTGAACAATTTGCTATATCTATAATCATACTTGCTTACTTGTACATCAATTAGTTGACTACCAAACAACCTACTCAACGATTGGTAGAGGTCATCATGTCTTTCCAATAGTCGGGAGAGGCCCTACCACCTGCTCAACGACTGGTGGAGACTATCGAACCTGCTCAACAATCGGTAGAGTCATAAAAGGACACAAAACCCTAATGTAAGGTAAATTGGTAATTACGGTCCGGAACGTAATCATGAATTTACAGGTACGTTAAGGTAGTGTGAAATTTTATCAAGGTTTCCGGTGGATTGGCCGATTGTTAAACTGGTATTTTCTCTTTTAACTTTGGGACGAAGTTCCTAAAAGTAGGGGAGACTGTAACATTTCGCGTTAAATAAATGTACGTTACGACAAGTTTTATTATTGTATACATTTAATTATTTTTGTGACATTTTAAAACCCTAATACTATGATAATTATTCATTATATATATATATGTAATAATAATAATAATAATAATGATAATAATAATAATAATAAGTATAAATAATAATTGTAATACTACTTTTTGCAATGTTAAACCCAACCCTATTATTATTAAACCTTAAGCCCAAACCTTTTCTTTTAAAGCTGGAGCCCAAGTACACAGCCCAGAAACGTGATCTCGGCCCACCTGGAACCAGGCCCAAACCCCCCTTACCCTCCCTTGCGCTGTTTCAAAAAAAAATATATATATGTGTTTCTGCTGGGGTTCGAACCGGAGCCGAGCAGGACCCAACACACCCACAAACCAACTGGGCCACAGCTAATCTTATGACTTATCCCAATTCAAATTGTATATAAGACCTTTTTAACTTCTGCTACTGTTCGCTGCTATGAACAAGACGCGCGAACTGCTACCATTTTCTCCACATTTGACTTTAAATTGAACACAAATTTGGAAACAATTGAATAAATGGTTCGTGTTATGGAATTTACAAGATAATGCACGTAATCTACTCGTCAATTAACAATCAATTGTTTCCAATTTTGATTAATAACGCGTCAAACATTCAATAGCGAGTCAAACTTGCCAATTCAACGAGTCAGACCCGTTCACTATAAATTGAACAATGCTGGACCTTCACAACTCGCCATTATCTCTTTCTCAACCTCTAATTCCTCATAATAATCCTCTGATCTTGGAATTCTACTCGTATTTTGACTTCGGGTCTTGACTGATCGTTCGTACTCAATTCTGTATTGTAAGTATGATTATTGTTGTGGGTTTTTATCTTCGGCATCCACACATCAATAGCCCTAAGGTTAATTGAGTTATTGATGTGTGGATTGATCAATTGGAAAATTAGGGTTTCGTTTTTGAATTTTGGGGAAAAACACGAATTTTGAGGATATTTATTTTAAATAAATAACAACCAAACACAACCACTGGTCTGGACCAGGTGGTTGTGTCTGGTGCCTAACATCCGAGCCACGCGGGTTCGAGTCCCGGCGGTGGCAACCTTTTTTTCCTTGTTTTATTTTTTATCAAAAACAATTAAAATTAATTATATATATAATACTTATATTTTATAAATTCGTTTTAAATTATTAAAACTCTTTTAACAATTCTACAAAAATTATTTTTAGTTAATCTGATGAATAAGTTTAACTTACAATTTTTAGTTTTAAAAAATTCATTTATTTAATATATTTAATAAATAAATCAATTTTATTCTATTATATTTATAAAATTCCATTAAAATATCAAAACGATCTTATAAATTTCCACAAAAATTATTCTGAGTTTTTATAACAATAAATTTTTCTGAAATGATTTTTATTTCTGAAAAATCATTTATTTAATATTTTTAATCAATTTTTGTTAGTTTTAATCATAATTAAATCATAATAAATCCAATTTTTAATATTTTTGCACCAAAATTTTATTCAAATTATTTCTGAATATTTAGAACAGAAATATAAATTTTAAACTAATAATTCTTTAAATTTAATATTTTTAAATATTAAAGTTAAATTTTGACAATTTGTTATAAATAGAATTATAATTCTATTTTAAAGAAAATAATTTTATAAAAATTATTTTTATACTTTAAACACATTCTTGTGACCATCTTAAATTTAAATTTCATAAAAAGATTTTTGTTTATTTATTTACTAATATTCTCTCAATTATCAAACATTTTTGATATTAATCAAACGAGCATTTATCCCCAAACTCGAAGCCCTAGAACATATACATTTGTAGACTAGATAAACTTAGACATATTTATTACCTTATTATAGGGTGATACTTGCCACATTTGGGCAACACCACTATTCAATTTTTCAACAGATATAACATTTTGCTAAGGTGAGTTTTACATAGCCCCTTTTTATTTATCACCATTTTTGGGGTGAAACATGTTACAACATCATTTATGCAATTCAATCATCAATGTGTCTATGTGTTTTTCTATGTTGCATTATGTCTTGAACATGACTAGGGTAAGCACAATTCTAGCATAAACATTGATCAACCAACGGTATACATTGATAGATCTATTGGACTGACAATCCCACCCGGATACGTGCCTCCTACAAAGGTAGCGTGGGTGTTTGTTACTGCAATATAAACGAGTGAACCATGAGCGTATGGGATGTACCACAATACAACAGTTACAAGGGTTGATTATGCACTCATTTTACTTCTAGTATGTTTTCACATATGGACTAGATTGCCATGACACATGAATTGCACAACAATTTATTTTGATTATCAAAACCTATGTAATTCTAACCAACTTTTGTTGACCCAAAATATTTTCAACTTAACATGTTTCAGGTTCTACTTGCTTGAGGATTTGAATTAATGCTTGAAGATGTGTGCATAGTTCTATTCAATTTGATGTACGAATTCTTGTAGAACAATTGTATGTAATTTATCTAAATCATATAATGAAATTTATTATTTACCATGAGCTACTGAACAATCATCAATACGTGACATCCCGATGTTTTCGCCATCGGTTGGGGTGTTACAACAACAATCCAAGTAGTATTATGTAGATGTAACAACAATCCAACCGAAGCCTTTTTCGCTTTACTTCTCACTAACTCCGACCGAAACCTATCCATCACTTCAACCTTTCGCTCCAAATGTCTTCCCAAGTGATTGGACATCAACTTAAGGCTAAAGAAAACGGGTGAAAGGGGTGTGGATGTTGATGATGATAATTTAGGTAAGCGGGGAGAGGAGCAGAAACTTTCCATTGAATGGGATTAGATAAATCCCAAAGGCTTAGGTTTAAAAAGTGGCATAATTTTAACCGAAAAAATATTCGGGTTTTCTGAAACTCAAAAACACGTCGAATAATCAAACTAAATTTGAAAAAAACATTTGAGAAGATTTTGTTTGATTTGGTAAAATATTTTGGCTTTGATTAATTCAAGGAGATGATAGTTGAAAGAAGGTCTAAATGTGTTTTTTTTTCAACCAAACCTACATATTTATACCCAAACTAAATTTGAAAAAAAAAATTAAATTTATTAATGGCTGGAGACGGTTCAGCCAAAACGGATTCGGCTAAGCCGAGCCGAAGACAGCTTCAATTGAGCCGTTGGTGAACCGTCTCAGGGACCCCACCGGAGACGGCTTTGCGGCCCTGACAGGTCTCAAGGCGCCACGGGAGACGGGTGGCAGACATCGGGATCGTAACCGCCACGTGTTGGGTTCCTACTGGTTGGAAACCAAAGGCTCTCGGAAGACGGTTCAGCCCTTTTGGAAACCGTGACGGTCTTTCCAAAGAGCCGGGAGAGGGCTATTTATGCAAAACGCACGGTCAACGGGCTATTTTGGCCATTTTCCCTACTATATATGCTCGTTTCTGAAGGATTAGATTTATATATATAGAGAAGGGATATATGGAAAACCCTTCTAAAGTAGAATACTTTGGAAACCCAATCTTAACCACTGAATCTATTAAATCAAGGGTTGTGATCAATTGTAGTGACTTTTTGGTGAGATAAAATATATTTTATTATGAAAGGGTACAACCAAGGGTATTTGTGGAAGGAATTTAAGTGACACACTCTCTCTCTATCAATCAAATGTTTGTCAAGCTTTTGCTCTCTCTACACTTTGTCTCTCTTTGTCTCTCTCATGCTTCTTCTCCACAACAACCAAAGCTTCTCCACAACATACACTCTCATTCTTCTCCACAGCAACCAAAGCTTCTCCACAACACTTTCTCTCTCTATCCCCAAATTTGAAAACCCTAAGTTCTTCAAACCAGAGGATGATCGTACAACCTCGCCGTCATCATCAAACCAGACACTGATCATCACAGTACACCCTCACCGTCATCATCAAACGTTCCTTCTATGAGGTCCGCATTCAGTACATTATCATCCATGTTGCAGCGGCGACAGAAGCGTTTGTCATCGAAAAGGTAATAGGGTTTTATCTATGGTTTTGAAAATTTTATGGGTTCCCCTGTTTTCGGATTTAATTTTTTTTAATTTATTTTTATGTTTAGAAAAGGGGTTATTTTGACAATAAAGATGGGAGATTTGAGTGTTTGATGGGTTCCCCTATTTGTGTGTTTGATGGGTTTTGTATTATAACAATAAAGAGAGAAAATTCTTTAACTTGGTTATCATGTCATTTTTTTTATTAAATTTTATTATAACAATAATAGTAGTAGATTAATAAGGTTTATGTTGTGTGGGTGCAAACAGGAGGTCGCGACATTCAGTACAACGGGTGGCAGGTATATTAGTGTGTATTTTGTTTTATTGTGGTTTAGTGTCTATATTGTGGTTTAGTTTGCTGTTATCATATACGTTTGGTTTGTGTGGTCAGGTGGTTTGACATCTTGAACAACTAGTATAATAGTGATAAACGATGACACCACCATATACGTTTGGTTTGCTGTTATCATATACGTTTGGTTTTGCTGTTAACAGGTGTTACCGAACATTGTACTGGTTCAGAAGGTGTTGGTAAAGATACAACTGGGACAAGACAAGGTATGTAAAGCATATAGTTGGGTAATATTGGTATGGTTGACGATCTTTTCTAGTGCTCAGGGCTGACGCTTTTATTGGTGTGACCACACAGATGTTGGCGAAGATTCTGGTCAACTAGCGGACCAAACTACACCGGTTGCGCCTGAAGATTTGAAGGTTAATGAGGAAACATCTAGTAAGGATCCAGGGCGTTGCGTTATTAGCGAATCAGTTTGTTTAGCTATAAAAAATGTTTGAAAACTAATAACATGTGTAAAAACATGTTGTACAGGTGCGCCTGCTCACAGGTCTGATGCACACACCCCTATGGATAAAACAGCGAGGCCAACTACACCAGTCGCCGCTACAACCTTGAAGCTTAATGAAGAATCGAGTAAGGCTGCGGGTGTGTGATGATGCTGCAGAGAAAGATGGGGTTTAAACTGTGGACATCAAGAAGTACTTCGAAAAAGACACCCAATACAAGATTGTAAGTTGGTTAATATTACACGTTAATATTTTGTTGCTAACCTGTGTTAGTTAAGATATAACATGTGTTATTTTATGGTTAACTAGAGTTAATCCCAACTGTTTTTTTTTCAGAAAAATATGGTGGTCAAATATCTACGTGACATACAACATCCAAGGGCTGAGTTAATAAATGGGCTAAAGATACATAGGGAGAAGATTGATTGGGCAACACGCAACAACGTTGACAGGTTGCATGGTCGCTAGTAAAAAACTTGTTTATTCATATAGTCATTTGTTGTCGGCTACTAAACTCGTATTTTTTAGGCGCATGTTAACCACATGTGATGGTAGTTAGTAGTATGTATGCAATGTTTAGGTGTTTGCCGTATATTATTAAACACCTTGTTTAGTGTTTGCCGTGTATTATTAACCTCTGTTTAAGTGCCATGGTATTATTAGTTGTGTGTGTATAACTTACGTGTTGTACTCGAGCAACATGTGTTATCCGTAAAACTTTTTATAATTTTAGAACTTACTCTACAAATTCTAAAGGCGACAAGCATATAAAAAGGATAAAAATGGGGATAAATAATTAACATTTGTTACGTACATCCAACATATCCGGTTAGACTCGGTCGCCTAGTAGGTTAAATATTGTTTAGATGGTGTTTTGGTCATCGTACAAACCCACCCGCCTATAATTTGAAATATGTTGTTTATGCCCACCATAAGGCAGATGCTTTATACCGCCCAAAAATAGACCAACTAACATGTGTTAGTTTATTATATGATTAACACGTGTTAATCATATATATGGGTTATGCCTATTGCATGTAGATTCAAGTGTCTGTGCACACCAAAATCAACAACTTACATAATAACACTTAAATATTGTGTAGATGGTGTTTTGGTCATCGTACAACCCCACCTTTTAGACCGCCCAAAAATAGATCTACTAACATGTGTTAGTTTTGGACATAATTAACACGTGTTAATCATATAATTAACATTTTTAATCACATCCAGTGCATATCTGGTTAGGCCCGGTCGCCTAGTAGGTTAAATATTCTTTAGACGGTGTTTTGGCCATCGTACAAACGCACCCGTCTATTATATGAAATGTTGTTTATGCACACCGTAAGGCAGATGGTTTATACCGCCCAAAAATAGATCAACTAACATGTGTTAGTTTATTATTTGATTAACACGTTTTAATCATATATATGGGTTATGCCTATTGCATGTAGATTCAAGTGTCTGTGCACACCAAAATCAACAACTTACATAATAACACTTAAATATTGTGTAGATGGTGTTTTGGTCATCGTACAACCCCACATTTTAGACCGCCCAAAAATAGATCTACTAACATGTGTTAGTTTTGGACATAATTAACACGTGTTAATCATATAATTAACATTTTTAACCACACCCAACATATCTGGTTAGGCCCGGTCGCCTATTAGGTTAAATATTCTTTAGACGGTGTTTTGGCCATCGTACAAACCCACCCGCCTATTATATGAAACGTTGTTTATGCACACCATAAGGCAGATGGTTTATACCGCCCAAAAATAGATCAACTAACATGTGTTAGTTTATTATATGATTAACACGTGTTAATCATATATATGGGTTATGCCTATTGCATGTAGATTCAAGTGTCTGTGCACACCAAAATCAACAACTTACATAATAACACTTAAATATTGTGTAGATGGTGTTTTAGTCATCATACAACCCCACCCTTTAGACCGCCCAAAAATAGATCTACTAACACAAGTTAGTTTTGGTGTTTTGGTCATCGTAGATCGTGTTTTGGTCATCGTACAACCCCACCCTTTAGACCGCCCAAAAATAGATCTACTAACATGTGTTAGTTTTGGACATAATTAACACATATTAATCATATAATTAACATTTGTAACCACATCCAACATATCTGGTTAGGCTCGGTCGCCTAGTAGGTTAAATATTGTTTAGACGATGTTTTGGCCATCGTACAAACCCACTCGCCTATTATATGAAATGTTGTTTATGCACACCATAAGGCGGATGGTTTAGACAGCCAACATATAGATCAAGTAACATGTGTTAGTTTCTGACATATGTAACACGTGTTAATCATATATCTGGGTTATGCCCATTGCATGTAGATTCAAGTGACTGTCAATACCAAAATCAACAACTTACATAATAACACTTAGCATTCATATTCAAAAGGGACACCATGAGGGGTCACATAGTTTAAGTTATACATACCAAAGTTTTTAAACATCATAAGCACTGAATAACCGGCAAAACTGTTACGTGTACATAACACGGCAAAAAAAAAAAATCTGAAAACAACGGCTCAGTGCTACACTTGCATGGCTGATGTGAGACTACCATGCCGAACCTCCGGTCCGGCGGTTCTCTTGAAGTTGCTGTTGTGGCACCATTTAATAGTTTCGTGAATCGTGACCAATGACATACTTGTTGCAGGTGCAGCATAGTCTTGGTGCCTTGTTTGGCCTCTCTTTAAACTGTCTAGTAACTGAACTTGAGCTCAATTAGATTCCAACAATTACCATCTTAAACACAAAAATATAAGGTGTTAACATGTGTTACCCAACCTTCATCTAACATACAAACATAAAAAACTGATTTAAAGAATAGTAAATCAAAAAATCTTGTGGCATCATGTGTTGCCATGATCTATGACCCTTCCAAAAACAATAATATTATCTCGTCAGGCATTTCATCAAACACATGGAGTGCATATATCCAAAACACAAAAGACATTATTATTACCTTCCATACATTCACCATTAACTTTAAATGGACATCCATATATCCAAAACACAAAAGACCTTATAAGTAGCTTCCATACAATCACCATTAACTTCTAACATACTAACAGAAGTAACACATGTTAACCCAGTCAGGCATTTCATCAAACACATGGAGTGCATATATCCAAAACACAAAAAGACATTATAAAAAAAAGAGAACCAGATAAAAAGAATCTAATCAACAACAAACAACAAGTAAAACACAACATTACATTCTTCACTAAAATTAACACAAAAACAATAATATTATCTAGTCAGGCATTTCATCAAACACATGGAGTGCATAAACTTTAATCAACAAATTTACCTGCATAAACACGATAATCTTTCCGGGGGGTCAAACAATAAGAACAGAGATCATCACCACAGTTTCAAAATAAAAAATCTGTACACATGGCCGCTAAAAAATGTCTAGCAACAACCCAAAGAGACAAAAACATAATAAAAAACATTACTCCAAAAAGGGTGAAAACAAAAAAAACACTAACTTTTGGATGATATATTAAAATATATATTAGGGTGAGAAGTTCAAAAGGGAGAAAACAAAAAAACACTAATCTTGAGTGCCCTTATATGAAAATGAAGGGGATCATCGTCGATTGTTGAGAAGATATATTGAAATCTTGAGTGCCCTTAGATGAAAATGAAGGAGATAAGATCATCGTCAGTTGTTGAGAAGATATATTGAAATCCATTTTGAGGTGAGAAGGGGATGGATTTTTTGAGAGCTTAGATGAAAATGAAGGGAATGGGAGAGATTATGTATTTGAATGGGGTTGGTGTGTGATGATGGTACTTTGTACCAGAGGAAAAGAAAGTTGGAAGTGACAAGGGGGTGAATTTACTTGAATGCCCTTAGAGATAATAAAAAAATGAATTCTTCTTTGAGCGATGTGGCAAATCCTTAACCACATATTGAGTTTCTAAAGTTTTCTCTCTAAGAAGAGTTTTTATGGATACTTATACATATATATATATATATATATATATATATATATATATATATATATATATATATAGGGGAAAGTTCAATTGAGAACTCATAGTTAGGGAGAGAACTCGAGAACTCTATATTACACATATGTAATATATCATATGTTGTATATTACACTTGTGTAATATATTATTATTGCATATGTTGCACGTGTGCAATATATCATATGTTACACATGTGCAATAAATATTACACATATGTAATACACTCAATATATCATATATTGCACATACGTAATATATCATATGTTACACATGTGCAATATATATTACATATGTGCAATATATCATATATTGCATATGTGTAATATATGATATATTGCACATATGTAATATAAAGTTCTCGAGTTCTCTCAATAAAATAAGTTTTCTATTGAACCATCCCCTATATATATATATATATATATATATATATATATATATATATATATATATATGAAGAAGTAAATACCTAAGTATAACCCTCTCTAAGTAGGAAAGAGTAATGTCCCGGTTGTTGATGACCCAGGTGACCGGACCTAAATGCCTGCAAAACAGAACACCGTTAGGACTCGTCACAGGAAAGGGGGGTTTCCTGTGACCACCCTCCGGCGTGAGAATAAGTATTGATGGTGGTAGTGAATAATATGAGAGCTATTAGTGAATGTGTGTGTTCTCGCTTACCTCCCATCGCTATTTATAACCTTGTCATCCTTCTTGTTACCGCCTCTTCGGGCTCGTCTCCAGGAACTGATTCCCCGGTCTTTGTGGAGATAAGCATTATCTCTTATTCGAAGCTTCTTTCCCCTGACCTCGGGTATGAGGTTGTGCCTATCAGCTTTCTGGCCGAGACTCCTAAAACTGGGCCTAAGAGGCCCGAGTCTGTTAATGGGCCGGTCCAGAGTTAGTTAGGCCTTTATGTGGTATGGGCTAATCCATCTAGATTGGGCCTACCTCGTCATGTCCCCCCAAGTCTAGTGATAAGCAGACTTGATTATTACTAGGCTTTGAAAAGAGAGTATAGAAGAAAAAATTACATGTCAACTAGTGGACCCCACCAATGCATATGAAAATCTTTATAGAGAATAGTGCCGCATGGGTAAGGCACGTGATGTGACGTCACCCTGAGTTGTCGCTTCAGCCGTTTTAACAGTCTGAGCAGCTCAAGGGTTGGACTGTTGGCGGTTCAATTTGAAATTCAAACCGTGTGAGTCAAACGTCTATAAATTGGCTAGTGGCCAGGGGGATTGGGATATCTATCCATTTCAACCAGTTATTCTTAGATACCCTCCCATATGGCTCCCAAAACTAGCACATCACGAACCACCATGAGTGTTGCCCAGATACATACGAGTTGAACGGTAACGGCACTACACTCTTTTCTTGCTGAGTGGCGTATATTGCCTGAATGGAATCCTACTTGTCCAGAACCCACCGATGTTGCTTTTCCTCTAAAACCTGGGAAGATTACCTTGTATGCTGAGTTCTTCAAGTTTTGTCATTTCCGTCTACCCGTGACCCAATTTATGGTTGAGTTATTGTCATATTATAAGGTTAACATCTCTCAACTGCATCCATTGGGGTTGATTAAGGTGAAACACTTTGAGTTCTGCGCCCGGGGTTTGGGCATGTCCCCCCAGCTTGAAGTCTTCCGAGTGTTATATGTGCTTGTTTACAAAGGGGAGTATTTCACCTTTGACCGCCGTCCAGGTGCTCCATCCTGCATCGAAAATTTTCCTCCCAATGTACAGGATAAGAACTGGAAGCGTAAATTCTTCTTCATCGACGAGCGTGTATTGCCGGTTGTTGCTCCGGTGCAAACCCCTGAGGGTAAAACAAAATTTGCCGATGAATGTCCTGCCGCTGCTGTTTTTGAGAAGCATCCCCTGTACCTGGCATTGGTGAACCATCCCACCCCTTGTACTCATATACCTGTGCGAGCCCTCGTGGCCGTTGGCATGAGCCGCGTTTGGGTGGATGATACTGTATATCCTGAGTACCGCCGACAAGACCAAGGTATTTGTCCTTATACCACTTTATTTACAAAAACTGGGTTTTTTCTGAGCTGTAATCTTTGCTTTTCATGCAGACGAGTGGCATTACTTTGATGCCATAGATCCGAAGGCCATTCCCCATTTGCGGGAACACGACCGTCTCCTTGGTGAGGATGAAGCCGATGTTCTCAGCCAGACAATTAAGAACTTTGTGCTTCCTGCCCCGTTGTCCCAACCTCCTCCTGATCGCCCGGGCGATGCTATCCCCGGGAATATTGAGACGCCAGCTTCACCGCCATTAGATCCTGATCCACTCAATGTTGCAGAGCCTGGCGGCATCGCTGTTGAAATGAAGAGAAAAGGTCCCGGAAAAGGAAAACTGGGTCTCCTAATGTTGGGTCGTTTCTTGAAAAACGGCGGGAGCTGCTGGCCAGCAAAGAGAGAAAACTCGGTAAGGGTCGTACACCTTGACTCGTGTTTCGTTTTCCCTTTCAGGATTCTCAAGTACCGTTAAATTTTTCGCAGGTGCTTGTTTGTTAGATGAGAGTGCTTCGGCACAGCAGGGTATGACCCCGGGTGCTTCTTCTGCAACTGGGTTGGAGCAGGCCCTGGGTGCCCCTGATACTGGATCGTCTGCTGCTTTCCAATCACTGGCTGTTTCGTCATCCGTTCCTGCTTCAACCACTCTCACAACACCCCTGCTGGTTGTTATGGCGGAACCTCTTGACACTATATCCATTGGTGTTACGTTTTCACCAAGCTCTTTGGCTATACCGTTACCACCGAATACAGCCGTTGCCTCACTGAACGTTGTATCTACGCTGGTTATTGCGTCTACGCCCTCTTCCGTGACACCAGGGTTTGATTCTGGGAGTTCCAGTGGTGCTGTGTTTGGCGACATGTCCCGGGGGAGTTTTACTGAACTATTGCACGATGTGCAGCATCATCCCGTTGGATTTCCTGGTGGCATGAGGTCCGGGACTGTTCCATTAGGTGCAGAGCTACCGGGACCGCTGGAGGTTCCCCCTAATGTCTATTCCCCGGGCATTAGCTGGAATCCGTCCCTCCCAGACACTAAATATGCTCCTGGGTGGAAAATTGCTCAATCCACCCGGCTGATCAGTCCGGATGTTATCAGGCATTGGGCGGATCATGCCTTCCCTCCAACGGAGCGGTATTACCTTCAAGGATTGGACAACGCCCAGCTTGCCGAGAATGCCCTCGGTTCTAGTGTGAACGCAAGTGCTTCCCTATACGAAGTGTTGCGCCGTTGGCGTTCTGATTTGGGAGATCTGTTTGATATCCGTGTTTCTCATAGCAAGTTATCAACGGAAGCGGAAAATTTGATGAATTCCCTGAGTGACTGCCGGAAGCAACTTGCTGAATTATCAACTGTCCGAGATACCTATGAGCGGGACAAAACCCGACTGATCAATACTCATAATGACGAGAAGCTTGAGCTCCTACGCCGCCGGGACCAGCAGGTCCGACGCGTACTGCTTTTGGAAGACCGTGTGAAACTCCTTGAAAAAGAATTGCAGACAGAGAAGGAGAACACGTCCAAGGCCAAGGCCGACCTAGAGAGGTACCAACAATTGGCTGTGGACATTGAAGGGTACGAGTCTCGTGCTAGGAGGGCGGAAGAGGAGAGGGACTCCATGCTGCAACAGCTCAATGCCTACAAAAGTGATGTTGAAACTACCAACAACAATGCGGTAAATCTTGCAAAGCAATTGGATGCTAGTCAGACCCGGGTAACTGCCCTGGAGACTGACCGTGATTGGCTAATATCGAAGGGTCTTCCGGCTTCCTAGAGTTATGTCCGGGGGGGGGGGTGCTCAGTACCAGCAACGACTTAATGACTTCTACCGGACTGCTGTGGAGTCCGAGTACCAGGATGGACTGATGCACGGACACCGTATTGGATCCCTTGGCAGGAAGCTACCGGACGCCACTGACCATGAGAAGAAGGTTGAGCAACGAACTTCAAAAGCACTAGAAGCTTTGAGCAGCGACTCCCTAAACGCTCTTACTCAACTACAAAGCCAGGTTGGTGACGAGGGTATGTCCAATATCTGGACGACCCTTGAACCATTTGTTATAGGTTCGTCCTCATGCTCCTCGGATAGTGAATGATTGTGGCATGTTGTTTGTAATTTCCCGTTGTTTACTATTTTTCTAATGTACTCTGAAACAGTTGAATGTACGTTGTAAATTTTTGCACTTTTATTGATGTGGCTTCCACTTGTTTATCTAGCGTAATGATACGTGTCCAGGCTCAAGTAGTGTGTAATGATGAAATGTCATTTCGTATTTATTGCGTGTAATCATGCTGGTGACGTCAGCACTGCAGCCTAACCGTCATATCTACGTGTCAGGCGGCTGTGTCAGTGTATTGATTACAGGTTGTTTAAAATCCCAATGTCCACTTAACCGTCACATTTATTTTCTTAATAAGGGGGATTTCCTATCATGCATTCGTGCACCTTTTCACCTTTTCACCTGTCATCATGCCACGTAAGCATGTCTCGCTCAAAAATTATTTGAAGTAGCTTGATGCACTCGAGGGACTGAGGGATATGCAACGTCAATCTCGTGAGATCGATGAAATTGTGGATCATGTAGAAGATTCTCTCCTACAGCCGACTGAAGCTAACCCATCGAGGCAATGCCGATTGGTTTACTAACGCCGTGTTAAATGTGTCCCTTCACCCCCACTTAATGGTGGAAAGCATATAGAGGAGGGAACCATTAGTCCTGTCTTGGACCCAAGAACCGCCAGAGTTCCCCTGGACGTGAAAGAAAACAGGGTAGACTTGCCCAGTGTAGTTGCTTCCAACCGCTATGGGTTAGTATACCAGCGTGGTTCTAAACGTCTTTCATCCCCCTGGGTCACTTCATCTAATGATGACATGCCCGTGGCCCCAGAGATTGGACCTGCATATGATAAGGAGATGAAGATTTATGAGGAGCTCTGGATACTTCCTCCTTCCTGCAACCCTAAAGGTGAACTGCTATACACCCCTGCAGAGGTGTTTGCGATGTTGGAGGGTCGCATTATTTAGTGTTTGTAGTTTATGTAATAGCCTCATGTGGCTGGTAGTATAGCGCTATGTATAGGTGGTAGGAAGTCATGTTTTGAAGGCGTTGGATTTTTGTCCTGCCCCTACCTTTATTTTTGTAAGTTTGCTTGTAAAAGCAAATTGTTTATAATGGAACGTACGTGTAAGTATTTCAAATGCCGTTGTAGGCGTCTTATTGTTAATGAAAAAAATGAAAAACTTGTCTACCCGGGATATCGTGGTTATCGGCCGGGTGAACTTACATCAAACCATAAAAAAGTTTGCAACATTTAAATGTAGCACTTTTTGAGTTGGGCGGTATTCCAGCTCCTGGGGACTTGGGTGCCGTTTAACTGCTTCAAGCGGTATGCCCCTTTGCCTAAGTCTTCAGCGACCTCGTAAGGCCCTTCCCAGTTGGGCCCCAACTTTCCTTGTGGTTGTTGCCTGCTAGCCTCATTGTCCCTCATGACCAGGTCTCCAATCTTGAACGAACAACTTTTCTCCCTTTTGTTGTAGTATTTCTCCAACAATCTCTTGTACCTGGCCTCCTTTATGTAAGCTTCATCACGCCGTGCTTCCAGTGATTCGAGGGTCCGGCGTAGCAGTTGATCATTATCGGCCCCCGATCGATGTTCCGGACGGATGGTATCACCATTTCTGTCGGGATCATTTCTTCCGAGCCATAAGTGAGACAGAACGGTGTTTCTCAGTTACTGGTTTTTGGCATTGTTCGATGGGCCCAGAGGACATGTGGTAATTGATCCACCCCAGATTTCCCCTCCTGGTCCAGTCGCCTCTTGATTCCATCAAGGATGCTCCTGTTGGCTCTTTCAACTTGTCCGTTACCCTGGGGGTGGGCAACGGATGTGAACACCTGTTGTATGTTCATGCTTTGGCACCACTCCTGTAAGTGTTTGTCAACAAACTACGTGCCATTGTCGCTGACCAGATACAGGGGAACCCCAAAACGACAGACTACATGCTCCCATAAGAATTTCTTGATGTTGCAGGCTTCTATCTTTGCCAACGGTTTTGCCTCCACCCATTTCGTGAAGTAGTCAATAGCTACTATTAGGTATTTGAGCTTTCCCGGGGCCAAGGGAAAAGGCCCCACCAGATCTATGCCCCACTTCTGGAACGGCCATGCCGCCGTTACTGGGATCAAGTTGTTCTTCGGACGCAACGTTTGTGGAGCATACTTCTGGCAACTAACACATTTCTTAAGTTCCTCCACGGCCATATTATGCATTCCGGGCCTATAATAACCGGCATTAGTTATCTTTGCCACCACTGCCCGGGGCCCCGCGTGTATGCCACATATACCCGAAAGAATGTCTGTTGGATCAGTTTGCTCTTTTTGCTAAGTAAGAACTTGCTATCTTGACACTTAAGTGTTTAGCAAGTCCTTGTAGATCAGATTATAAGCACAGCGGAATGTATAAGTTAAAGCAACACTTTTTATACTAAGGCAGAGTTATTACTCCCCCCTTGATGATTGAAACTAATAAATGACAAGTATTTATTATGAATCCAAGCAGTAAATGAGAATTAGATACTTAGACAGATTCACAATAAATACTGAAATGGAATAGAACAGTTGAAAGTGTTTGAAGGATTTTTCTATTAAAATCAATGTCTAAAACAGAAGGTTGAAGCCTCCTATTTATAGACGTTTACATACATGTATCTTGCCCAAAAAGCAAGTACAGAAACAACAGAAACAAGTTGCAACATTGAAACTAACAAAATAGCTAAAAGTAATAATAAACAATAAAACTACTGATGCAAAAGGCGGTGGAAAATATCTGATGCTAAGTGCTGATGAAAGACAAACTACTGAAGAGTAGTTTGTCTTCAGTACTTCTGAAGTGAACTTGTCTGGTTTGGACTTCAGAACTTCTGATGAAGTTTCTTCTTCAGCATTTCTCATATCTTCTTTTCAGCAGTTTCTTGTCTTCTCTTCAGTACTTCTATACTTAGCCAAAATGACAGAAGTGAATTAGACTAAGGTTTCCAAAAGTGGTTTCACCAATCCTCTTTGTCCTAACAATCTCCCCCTGGATTGATGAAGCCAAAACCTTACTAATTCCTTATGTTTTTCTTCTGTCTTGAACAATCTTCCATATCTCTTTGTACATGGTGTTCTTGAGCTGGTTTAACTGACCATCAGATAGAGATCCTCTCTGTGGTTCTAGATGTTGAATTGTGAGCAGGTCTTGTGTTGACAGTTTCTTCAGATCACTGATCTTCTTGTAAGCCCTGCTTGAGAGGTCTCTTCTTGTCAACAATACTGAGTTGTTATCAGTAAGTGACCATCTGATGATAGGTATCTTTGACTTGTTAAAGTCAGAAGAATAGGGAACAAGACTTGTCCCTTGGGTTGATGGTCCTGAGTGCTGGATGTTTTCAGTTTCAGATAGCCTCAGGTGGGATTCTCTTCCTTGTTGTTGTTGCATATCAGGCATCTGAACAGTTGGGAGATGGTGTTCAGTCACTACTCTGGTATGCAGCTTTTCTTTGATGGTCTTTTGTATTTGGTAGGCAAAAGTGGAAGGATCCCTGAATTGAGTTAACAGAGGTTTCTCCTCAATGTCAAAATCTGAATGGACTATTGAACTTCCTTCAAGTAGTACCATTTTGAAGTCAGTTTTGACATTGTCCTCTGCCTTCTTTCTCTGAGTAGCAGTTCTTCTTGATACACCAGAAGTTCTAACTACTGATCTTGAAGGATCAGCAGTTTGAAACTTCTCTGGATTTGCAGCCTTGGCAGCCAAGTATTTTCTGTAAGTATCCATTAGTCTTTCTTCTTTCCATCTGGATACTGAGGCTTTTGAACCATATCCTTCTGCTACTAACTCTTCTATTATCTGGGCTCTCTTGGCCTTTCCTTCTTTGCTTGTGGCCATTTTGTCTGCAAGCAGTTGTGCTCTTCTTGTCAGCTCTTGCATAGAGAGTCCTTTGAGTGTAAAGGCTTTAGTCTTGCTGTTCTTGGTAATGTAAGACACCAGTTGTTGTCTTTTATCTTGTTCAGCAATCTCATCAAGGCTAGCCTGCCTTTGTAGTTCAGCTTCATAAGCCTGAAGTTTTTCTTCATGGCTTAAATCTAAATCATCCCTTTCTTCCAGAGTTTTCCAGATCTGATCTTCTCTGGCCTTCTTGTTGGCTGCAATTAAGCTCTTCTCTAATAATTCAGCTGATTGAGAGATAGGAGAAGGGTTTAGTACAGTCATTGTTGTAACAGTTGTAGGCCTGATGGGATCAGATGTTGGTTGAATGGGAGCAGTGGTTCTGGAAGGTTCAGTTGTTTGAGGTTTGGAAGTGTTAACCTCTGATGTGTTGACAACTGCTGATGGTTTGTCAACTACTGAAGGATTGTCTTCAGTACTTTCTGATTCTTCATCAGAAGTTTTGTCATCAGAAGTTTCTTCATTGTGCCTTAGGGATTCTTCAGATGTTTGGGTCTCATCTTCTTTCTCTGCTGCTTCAATTTCTTCTATTGAGACACCAAACTGTTTGGCCAATTTTTCTTTCCTGGCCTGATCTTTTTGATCTCTTTCAAGGATGGCCACTCTTGCCCTTATCCTGGCTTGGAATGACTCCTTAGGTTCCCTGATCTTCTCCCCCTTTTTGGATTCATCAATTTTAACCCTTGAAGCAGAGGGTTGGGAGAATTGTCCTTGAAGATGAGCAATCTGTTTGCTGTTGAAGTCTAGTTTGTTGGACAGATCATTCATCTTGGTCTTGATCACTCCAAATTGATTCTTGATGGACAGCTCCAAGTCAGCTGTATATGTTTGGAAGTGATTTCTGATGAGAGTATTCATCATGTGGTACAGGGGACCCTCTGGGCTGCATAGCTGGTTCAGGTCTATGCTTGTTTGCCCAGGGAATTGGGTAGGCATTTGTTGGGAAGGGGGTGTTTTTGGGAGATCCTCATATTGTACAGAGGATGCCACTCTAGGGGTTTTAGGGATTGAGTGGGCTTTAACCTGTGCAGAGGTGACTGGCTTCTTGAGCCTGGATACCCCTGAAACAGGACCTTCAGAAAGTGCCGTCAATTCAGTAGTTTGTGTGTGTGAAACATCATCCAAATTAATGGAATCATCTGAATCCCTGATGTTGCCCTCAATGAGGACTGTCTCAGTTAAATCATGAGCTGAGCCCAACTCAGTTCTCTCATGAACCTCTTGTTCTTGGTACTGAGGATTTCCTACTTCAGGCATTAAGCCTTCATCAGTAGTTGCCACATCTGAGGTCTTAGCTATGTTACTTCTATCCTCAGATCCACCACTGGGTGGTAACTGAGTAGTAGCAGCCTCAGATGCCCCAAGAGTCTCTAAAATTGGGCTTAAAGACTCTGGTCCACCCTCATCTCTTGGGATAGGGCTAGAGATGTCCACATCCATGTCTGATGTAGTAGTTATATCCCCTGTTTGTTGTGGTTGTAGGGGACTGACATGATCAGATGGGACCTTCTCTTTTAGCCCAGAGAGAAGTTTGGCAATTTCTATTGCCTCTTGTTCAGAAATTTGTGGGGTTGGTTCAGTAGTTTGGGCAATAGGTGAAAGTTGTTGTTCAGCAGTTTCAAAAGAAGAGTGTGTTTCATATGTTTTTCTAAGTCTTTTTCTTTTGAATAAAATGGTTATGGGTGCTCTTGGTGGGGTTTGAGATGGATGAGACTGAGAGGGTGTTTCAGTCTCACCTATTTGAAGAGCAGAATGCTCATGAGCATGTTCAGGCATCTCAACCTCCTGAACAGCTTTTCTTTTGGGTTGGTGGGGTGCAGTTTTTGTTGGCTTGGGCTTTTTGGCTTTTGGTGGTGTGAGTTTGGAAGATGTGGGCTTCAGGGGGACTTGTTGTTGTTCTCCCTGATCATCTTCTGGCCAGGCAGCCGGTTTGTTATGCCTTGAGTATGCTTGTGATGTTAAAGGATTTAAAGTTGAAATTTTTCCCACAAGCACCTCATTACCCAGTTCCCCTATTATGCATTGCATAATGAACCTTGGGTATAACAAAAACTTTTTCTTGGTATTATTGTGATGTAACACCAACTCATTGAAAAATAGTTTTGATGCCCTGAATTTAGTTTCATTCACAATGGAATGAAATATTTGTTGAAAAGTGGAGGGCATCTGGTCATAAGACCCTGTTTTTGGACTCAAACACATAATAATATAATGAAACAAAAGCTTGTATTTTGGTTCAAAATATTTTTTGAATATTGTAGCATGGGAGAGAGTACCTTGATAACCACACTCAGTCATGGTTAGATGAATATCAGAATTAGCAACATGGTCAGGGGCAGTTACATCATCCAGACCCAGTCTTGTTGCCAGTGTGGCCGGTGTGATGGTTAGTTGTTTCCCTTTTATTTTTGAGTTGAGGGAAATGACCTCATCATCCGTTGTCACCGTCTCAGCATTTGCCCAGAACTCATTCAGAGTTTCAGTGTGAATTGGTGGGTTTATTGTGAGAGCAGTGAAATATTGGGATTTTACGACAAGATCAATGATCTCATCGTATTGGGACCAGCCTTCTTATTTTTCAAGAAAGGCCCTTTGATTGTGTCCCTGCTTTAGAACTAGAGCCATGTGGTTTGGGTTTTGATCGAACAGTGGATTTGCAGGTATAGGTTATTGAGAGAGTTTTTTGAGAGAGAAGGAGGGATATTTTGAGTTTGAAAGGATAAGTGTGGAGAAAAGGTATTTATCAGAAGTTTTAACCGCTTGAATCTTCTTTATTAGAAGTTTTTAAACCGCCTTTGGTTAAAAATCTTTTTATCAGAGGTTTTAAACTGATTAGGTCAAACCTCTGATGATGGGAAAAGTCAGATTTGCCCTTTTGACTTAAACTGCTGATGAAGGATTATTTCATCAGTAGTTCCCATTTCCTCTTCAGTAGTTTTAACAGCTGATGAGAAATATTTTTATAAATACTTTAATTCATAACTTCTGAAGGTTATTTTATCAGAAGTTACACACTTTTCAGAAAATTATCCCCATACTGATGTTTGTTCATCAGTAGTTTCTCTCTTTTTCAGAAGTTTTGTTTCAGACTTTTGTCTTTTGTAAGTGAAAACCAGAAAAAAGAAAAGGTAAACAGGATGGAATCAGGGATGGAAAAAAAAAATTTGTGATGTTTTATGCATAACAGTAGTAGATAGAAGTGATTGATGTAGAAGTTTGATGTAGAGTTGGGTAGAATCAAGTGTTAACTTGGATTCTAACTGATATGCATATATGTTTTAAAAAAAATAAAGTAAACACTTACAAATTTAGCATTCCAAGCATGGATACTAACTTCTGAAATGTTGATGTGTCAAGGGGCTTAGTGAAGATGTCAGCTATTTGATTAGCTGTTGCTACATGCTTCACCTCAATCTTGCCTTTTTCATAGCAATCTCTTATGAAATGGTACCTGATCTCAATATGTTTGGTTTTTGAGAACTGTACCGGATTTTGAATGATGCTAATGGCAGATTTGCTGTCTACAAACAAAGGTGTCTTGGTTTCTTTGATTCCATAATCAAGAAGTTGATATTGGAGCCATTGTATCTGTGATGTACAACTTGCAGCTGCAATGTATTCAGCTTCAGCAGTTGAAGTTGCAACAGATGTTTGCTTCTTTGATTGCCATGACACTAGACAGTTACCCAGGAATTGACAACCACCAGATGTTGACTTTCTTGTCATCTTACACCCTGCATAGTCACTATCTGAAAAAGGTGATAACTTGGTATTGCTTGAAGCAGGATACCAAATTCCCAGTGTTGGAGTTCCTTTCAGATATCTGAAAATTCTTTTGACTGCTATAAGGTGTGATTCCCTTGGTGCTGATTGATATCTAGCACAGACACATGTTGAAAACATAATATCTGGTCTAGAAGCAGTTAAGTATAAGAGGGAACCTATCATGCATCTGTACATGGTTTGATCAACCTGTTTTCCTTGATCATCAGGTTCAACTTGTGTGATTGGTGTCATGGGAGTGGAACATGATTTACAGTCGTTTAAAGAAAATTTGTTCAATAATTCTTTAACATATTTTGATTGATGTATAAAAGTTCCATTTGTTTGTTGTTTGATCTGCAGTCCTAGAAAGTACTGCAGTTCTCCCATGGTACTCATCTCAAATTTTGATTGCATGAGTTTCTTAAAATCATCACACAGTTTTGTGTTTGTTGAACCAAAAATGATATCATCAACATAAATTTAAACAAGTAAGACATGATTTCCAACATGTTTAATGAAAAGAGTTTTATCAATGGCACCTCTTGTAAAGTTATTTTTGAGTAAAAAGGTGGAGAGTGTATCATACCAGGCTCTTGGAGCCTGTTTGAGCCCATAAAGAGCTTTGTCCAGTCTGTACACCCACTCAGGATGAGAAGGATCCTCAAACCCAGGTGGCTGACAGACATACACCTCCTCTTTTATTTTTCCATACAAAAATGCACTTTTTACATCCATTTGATAAACTTTAATTTTGTTGGAAATGGCATAGGCCAGAAATAACCTGATGGCCTCAAGCCTTGCAACTGGAGCAAAGGTTTCATCATAGTCAATTCCCTCTTCTTGAGAGTACCCTTGAACTACCAGTCTTGCCTTGTTCTTGATTATCATACCAGCTTCATCTTGTTTGTTCCTGAAAACCCATCTTGTGCCAATTGGTTGCTTGTTTGGAGGTAAGGGACAGATTTCCCAGACCTGTTGCTTGTTGAACTGAAGCAGTTCATCTTGCATAGCTTGCACCCAATTATTGTCTTTGAGGGCTTCCTGGTACTTCTTTGGTTCCAACTGTGAAATAAAAGCTGAAAATAGGCAAAAGTTGGAGAGCTGGTTTCTGGTAAGAACACCTGAAGCTATATCACCCATGATTTGATCAAGTGGATGATCTCTGTGTTCAATCAGTTGTTGTAAACCACTGACAGGTGTAGGTGGCTCTTGTTCTTCAAACAAACTACTGAGGTCTATAATATCTGGTTCAGCAGTTTTAGCTTCTTCAGTAGTTGCAGGTGCTGAAGCAGATGTTTGAGTTTGGCCTTCAGTATTTGTTTGATCAGAAGTTTGAGAAACTTCTGATGGTGTTGTAGTTGACTTAATGACTGTTTGAGGAGTCCATGGTGTAGGATCCTCATCTTCAAACCTTTGATCACCATAATAAGTAGGTTTGGAAGAAGTAACAGTCTTTTCAGGTCCAAAGTGAAAGTTGTCAAGGTTAAAGAGTTCAGCAGGATGTGCTGGAATAAGAGTGTGTTTTGACTCATTGAACTTGACATTCAATGTTTCTTCTACTATCCTGGTGTGAGAATTAAAAACCTTGTAGGCTTTTCTGGTTGAAGAGTAACCAAGAAAGTAACCTGAGTCAACTTTGGCAGCAAACTTTGAAATAGATTCCTTGATGTTCAAGATGAAACATTGACACCCAAAAGCCCTGAAAAAGGAGATAAGGGGCTTTATGCCATGAAGAACTTCATAGGCAGTCTTGGAATGTCTCTTGACCACAAGAACTCTATTCTGAACATAACATGATGTGTTAACTGCTTCTGCCCAAAAGTACAAGGGCAGTCCAGAATCAGCTAACATTGTTCTTGCTCCTTCTATCAATGTTCTGTTCTTCCTTTCTACTACACCATTTTGTTCAGGAGTTCTGGGAACACTGTATTGTCTAATAATCCCTTTAGACAAACAGAATTCATCCAGAGTTTTGTTCCTGAACTCTGTCCCATTGTCACTTCTAATGGTTTTGACAGATAGAGAATATTGTTTCTCTACTTGTAGAATGAAGAACTTGATGATTTCAGCAGCCTCATCCTTGGAAAATAAGAAGAATACCCATGTGAATCTTGAGTAGTCATCAATGATGACTAAGCAGTACTTCTTTTTACCAAGGCTCATAATCTTGACAGGTCCAAATAAGTCCATATGGAGTAGTTGAAGACATGCAGTTGTTTTTGATTCTTCAATAGACTTATAGGAGGACTTATGCTGTTTTCCCTTTAAACAGGATACACAGTGTTCTTGACACTAGTATACTTTCAAAGGTAGACCTCTGACCAAGCCCATTTTTGTGACTTTATTTATGGTTTTAAAGTTCACATGGCCAAGTCTCCTGTGCCAGAGATCTGTTTCTGAAGTTGATGCCCTTGAGAAGAAACAGGCAGTGTTGTTCAATACTTTGTCTTTCTCAATGTCCACTGCATAGACATTGCCACATCTTTTGGCAATCAGCAAAGTATGATCTTCAATAATCTTCTCTATCAACTTCTGGCCTTCTGGTGAGATGATCTTGCATGCTGTCTTTGTGAAAAAGGAAGAATATCCTTTATCACACATTTGTGACACACTCAGCAAGTTGTATTCAAGGTTTTCCACCAGATTGACCTTGTCAAACTGTATTTTGCCAGAGGAGACATTGCCATGTCCTAGCACATATCCCTTAGCATTGTTCCCAAAGGATACAGATCCTTCTCTTTGGCTGATAAAGTTTTTTATCAGGTATCTGCATCCAGTCATGTGCATAGAGCCTCCACTATCAACATACCATATGCTGTTTAAGCCCCTGGAAACTCTCTGCACATAAAAGCAAATTAGTTAGATTTAGGAACCCAAGCCTGTTTGGCTTTGGGTTTGCTCTTGAGAACAGTTACAGTTTGTTCTTGACCAGGTTGAGAAATCCATGTCTTTTTGGCAATGGATTTTTCATTAAGAACCATGGTGGTATCCTTTTCAGGACCACCATCAACCTTGGTCATCAGTAGTTGTACCATGTTCATTAGATTTTGTATCTCAGCAGTTTGTGAAAAAGATTTTGGTTGAGATTTTATCTTTTTCTGAGAAAAGGTGTTTTCAGGTTGTTGTTTCTTGGGTTTAAAGATTCTTTCATAATCATTTCTGATTTGATTTCCCACAACCTGTTGTTTAAATTTTTGATTGAACTGAATTCCTTTTCTGTATCTACAAAATTCAGTTTTGTGGTTGAACAGACCACAAATTTCACATTCTTTTGCCTTTTGTTTTTGATCTAAAGGCAAATTTCTGACATTTGTGAAGAGATTTTGCTCATCAGTAGTTTTCAGGGTCTCAACTCCTGATGTAGATGAAACTACTGATGGCTTGTTGTCAGATTTTGTTAATACTTCTGAAGTACTTTCTTTAAAAATGCCAGGATTTCTGTTTAGAAAGTTTTCATGGAAAGATGTGCATTCTTTCCCTTCAGAAGTTTCATTTGAAACAATTCTTCTCCCATCTTCAGTAGTTTTGGGAGAAAAATCTGTTGGTGTTTCAACATGATGGTATCCTATGCCAAACTTAACATTTGAAGCACTTTGTTTGTTTAGCAATAATTGATACCCCTTACAAGATTCCACCCATTTTTCACAAGTGATCCTGGTGTCAGCAAGCTCTTGTCTGACATCTCCCAGGTCATTTAGCATGATTTTAATTTGTGCTTGGGTTTCAATAGCAGAGTCAGTTAATTTAGAAACTTCTTTTGTTTTAGCACACAGTTTTCTTTCTAAATCATTGGCTTTACCTTGTAAGTGCAGATTTGTCTCTCTTATGAGAGCAAAAGTTTCTTTGCAAGAATTTGAGCAAAGTTTTGTCAAAGATTCTTTTGATACCTGTGACAATGCAGATTTTGAAGTACAGCCTTCAAATGCCATTAAGGCAAAGTTCTTTCTGCCATTGTCTGGTTCTCCCCAGTTGATGTCAAACACTTTGTTGTCTGCATCAGGATTGCACTCTGTGGTGTCAAAAGGAAGACTGCTCCAGTCAACATACCCTGAGGTGAAAAGACTTTGTTGAGAGGGTTGTTGAGGCTGTGGAGGATGTTGAGCAGCTGGAAAGGGAGGGATTGATTGTTGGCTCTGCATCTGTTGAGCAGGCACTTGAACATATTGTACTTGTGGCATGTATTGCTGTTGAGGAGCTTGTGCCTGTACAAAATGAGCACTCCCTTGAGTTCCATTATTCCTATTATAATTGGGGTTATAGTTATTTCCAGATTGTGATTGGTTAAAGCTAGAGCTTCTACACTCTCTAGCAAAGTGTCCCAACTTCTGACACTTGTGACATCTCAGTTTAGATTTGTCAAAACCAATTTTTGTATTACTGGTCAATCCTGGAAATTTCCTTCCTAACCTTTTATAAAACTTGTTAGTTTTAATGCTTAGCATGGCCAGTTGGTGTAATATGTCCATTTCTTCTAAGTCATCACTGCTAAAGTTTTTCAAATCATCCATGATAAAACATAGATTATCAGCAGTTTGACTTTGGTCATTATTGTCATAACCTGGGAAAGATCTTTCTGATGAGATCCCAGTGGTTATGTCAATATTGTCATAAGATCCATAGGAACAAGTTGGTGAATCTTGTCCCAAAAGTGCTGTACTACCTGGTAGGTAGTCATCAGCAGTTTTACCAGATGATTGTAATTTCTTCTTTTGATCAATTTCTCTCTCAAAAGTAAGTAATCTCCCATGGAGTTTTGTAAGAGTGAGGGAGCTAAAATCTGGTGAGGATCTTAAAACAATGGAGTATGTTTCCCATTTGTCAGGTAAAGACCTTAAAAATCTATGTAGCATAGACACTGTTGTATAGGTCTGACCATTTAACTTTAGCTCAGATATTAATGAGGAGAATCTTTCAAATTGTTGAGTTAAAGTTTCCCCATTAATATGAGCAAATGTTTCATATTGTTGAGCTAAAATCTCTCTGGTGTTGGCAATCACCTCTTCAGTTCCTCCAAACTGTTCTTTAAGACAATCCCAGAGTTCTTTGGCACTTTCACAATGTAAAAGGCCAGAGTATATCTCATTTGGGAGAGCCATTGCCAACATAGAGAATGCTTTTGCATCTAGCTCAAGTTTTAGGAAATCATCATCTGTATATTCTTTAGGGTCCTTAGGGACCTTAACATTAGTTTCAAGATTAACATTTACTGGTTTGTGAGGACCATATATCACAGATCTCCAACAACCTGTGTTGGTTTGTGACAAGGTATGTGCCATTCTCTTTTGCCATATGTTGTACTCATTTCTCACAAGCATGGCAGGTTTAGTGGCAGAACCAGTATTATGTGGATCCATTTTAAAGAGTATAGATTTGACAGATGACTCTTTTAAGTGATGGATATTGATAAAAAGTGAACTTTTGATCTTTTTATTGAATATCAATAAGAGCTTTGTGTCTGATTCTCAATTTGTTAGATTGATATGTGATCAGATAAACCAATGCTCTGATACCAATTGTTGGATCAGTTTGCTCTTTTTGCTAAGTAAGAACTTGCTATCTTGACACTTAAGTGTTTAGCAAGTCCTTGTAGATCAGATTATAAGCACAGCGGAATGTATAAGTTAAAGCAACACTTTTTATACTAAGGCAGAGTTATTACTCCCCCTTGATGATTGAAACTAATAAATGACAAGTATTTATTATGAATCCAAGCAGTAAATGAGAATTAGATACTTAGACAGATTCACAATAAATACTGAAATGGAATAGAACAGTTGAGAGTGTTTGAAGGATTTTTCTATTAAAATCAATGTCTAAAACAGAAGGTTGAAGCCTCCTATTTATAGACGTTTACATACATGTATCTTGCCCAAAAAGCAAGTACAGAAACAACAGAAACAAGTTGCACAAGTTGCAACATTGAAACTAACAAAATAGCTAAAAGTAATAATAAACAATAAAACTACTGATGCAAAAGGCGGTGGAAAATATCTGATGCTAAGTGCTGATGAAAGACAAACTACTGAAGAGTAGTTTGTCTTCAGTACTTCTGAAGTGAACTTGTCTGGTTTGGACTTCAGAACTTCTGATGAAGTTTCTTCTTCAGCACTTCTCATATCTTCTTTTCAGCAGTTTCTTGTCTTCTCTTCAGTACTTCTATACTTAGCCAAAATGACAGAAGTGAATTAGACTAAGGTTTCCAAAAGTGGTTTCACCAATCCTCTTTGTCCTAACAATGTCCTTTATTAAATACTGTGCTTCTGCGGGAGTCACGCATCTTAGAGCAGGCCCCAAGTAAGACTTCCTGTAGAGAACCCCGGCCTGAACCTCATACTGTAGAGACTTGGTGCGGATCGTCATTGCTTCTGCTTTATCTTCCGGGAGGTTTCCGTTTATGAGATATCTCTGAATGGGTGTCATCCATGAGATTTCTACCGCGTGAACAGAATGGACGGCGGATACCTGTGTGGACGGATGCTTCAGGGTTTCAATGTAGACATCTTTATCCGTGCCGGACGAGGCCAGCTTGCTGAGGGCATCTGCTATGTCGTTCTTGTGTCTCCTAACGTGATGTAGTGTTACCTTTTTAAATTTTGCCATGAGCTCCTTTGTCTTATCAAGGTATTTGGCCATAGATTCATCCCTTGCCTCATACGACTCATTGACCTAGTTATTCACCAGTAACGAGTCCACGTGGGCGTCTACCTGGGTGGCACCCATGGCCAAAGCCATTCGTAAACCTGCTAGCAACGCCTCATACTCGGACTGATTGTTAGAACACTCGAAGTCAAAGCGTAAGGCATAAAGGAATCTTGTACCGTCCGGGCTTACCAATAGTAATCCAGCCCCGACACCTTTGCTGTTAGAAGAACCATCGGTATATAATTGCCAAGGAGCGGCTCCCACTTCCAACTCATCCTCTACCCTCTGGATAGCCTGTGGGATTTCCTCTCCGCCTGGGATCTCAGTCATGAAGTCAGCCAGCACCTGTCCCTTTATCGATGTTCTCTTCTTAAAGACTATATCAAGTCCTCCTAATTCGATTGCCCATTTTGCAAGTCTGCCGGATACTTTTGGCCTGTTCAGAACCTGTCCTAACTGGAAATCTGTCAAAACCTCCACTTCGTGAGCTTGGAAATATCGTCGCAGCCTCCGGGACGCGTGCACCAATGCCAACACTAATTTCTCTAGTGTTGGATATCAGGTTTCTGCATCAGACAACGTCCGGCTGATGTAATAAATTGGAGTCTGACATCTATCCCTTTCGACTAGAAGGACTGAGCTTACTGCTTGATGACCAGCTGCCAGATACATTCTCAAAACCTCACCCGGGCGCGGTGCCGTGAGCATGGGTAGGTTACCTACAAACACCTTCATTTCCTCGAATGCCTTGTCCGCTTCAGCAGTCCACCTGAACCTATTCTTGTTTAAGCAGTCTTTGAGTGTGGAAATGAACGGTAGTGACCGTTCTGCATGCCTGGCGAGAAATCTGTTGATGGCTGCCAATCTCCCATTGAGCGTTTGAGCCTCCTTCAGTGTTTTAGGAGCGGGCATATTTCGTATGGCTGCGACTTTCTCCGGGTTGACTCTAAATCCATCCTTTGACACTATCACTCCCAGGAATTTCCCTTCTTCTACTCCGAACGAGCATTTTCCCAGGTTGAGCTTTATGTTGTATGCCGTATGCCCGGAGGGTATTGAACGTTTCCTCAATGTCTTTCAACATTATATCTTCTGTTTGGCTCTTTATTACCAAATCATCTACATAAACTTCCAGATTCCTCCCGATCTGCTGTTCAAACGCCTGATCCATCAGCCTTTGGTACGTTGCCCCGGCATTTTTCAGACCGAACGGCATTTTAGTGTAACAGTATATGCCGGCATCAGTATGGAAAGCCGTCTTCTCTTCATCCTCCCTAGCCATCTGAATCTGGTGGTATCCCTTGTACGCGTCCAGAAAACATTTAAATTGGAATGGCGCCAAAGAATCAACTTTGAGATCTATCTCCGGGAGTGGGTAAGCATCTTTAGGGCATGCCCTGTTCAGATCTTTATAATATCATTTTGATCAATGTAGAAGCAACAGTATAAAGGATTTAGGCATTTAGCTCTAATAAAGGATTTAGGCATTTAGCTCTAATATCATTTCGATCATTGTAGAAGCAAAGGATATCTATTTTCATCCATAAACAGTAGTTACATTCAAGTATTGTATTATTCATTTAACGGGTTAACACATTGGAACGACATCAACTAAACCACCAGACCAAATACAAATATCGAAAATAGCATGCGCAAGCTAACGGACTTAAAAGTAGTGTTCATCCCATTGGAAAATTAATAGATAGGTTAATTCATCAAGGCTTTCATCTCTATAAATACTTAAACGTACAATCAAGAGATGATCAGAGTACGTAACAAACTCACTCAAACATTCTCAATAGACACTTTAGAGAATCTAAAGAAATAATAAAAAAATAACAATAAATCAATGATTTAAGATGATGATAGATGCAAAATAATATGTCCTCACAAGCAAGCTGTAGTTACCACATGATGCTTGAACCGATGAGTGTTAGAATGAGCATATATAGGACAACCCTTTGCTAATGAGCTAGTGGTGGAGTGGTTGGGGAAAGACTTAATGTTTCTTGTGACCCAGGTTCGATTCCCATTCTCCTTATTATTTCGTACGACATCCAGGTAAAGAGAGAATATGGGTGGCACCGGTTCGACTCGGATGGGAGGCGATGTTTTACCGATTATTCCTCCATCGTGCCTGGGGCGGATGAAGGTCGGGTTTCCGCGCATCTGGGAGAGCCAAGGGGCTGGCGGCGGTTGAGTAGTCGACCTTGGCCACAACGTCCAGTGTCATGGTGGTTGGCACGTCGTTCTTTACCGTTAAAAACAATATTAGTCAAGATATTAACAAAAGGAACTCAAGCACTTTAAGTTATCACCATGTTTCATATAAAGTGTTGATCAATCTTTAGATAGTTGGTATCTTGATGAAAAACCGGATTGATTGCTTAGGCTGTCATACCACTTTATGGTATGACAGTTTTGATGCCACATATATAACAGTCAATCTAGTTTTCAGTACTAGAACGGTAGAACGGGCAACTGTGTGTTGTAGTACTAGATCGATCAACCGTGTGTCGTAGTGTCTATCCCCATAAAGTAATTCATCAAGCACAATCGTATGACCAAGGGCACAATACTCTATTTTAGTACTATCTAGCTAGAACGAGCAACCCTGAGTCGTAGTGTGTATCCCCATAAAGTAGTAATTTATTGGGGTGATGTTATTTAGACATCCTTTTTAAAAAAGTGAAAACGACGGCTCATTGACGCCTCAACGACCCGTCGTTTTTTACACTTCTTTTTTACAATTACCAATCATTGCCTATGATTGGTCAATGATTACCAATAATTGGCAAACCTATAGGGGCCTGTCTAGGCCTTAATGGGCCGTCTTTTTTCCAATTTTTGGCCCTCAATGGGCCGTCGATTTTCTCAGTTTGGCCCTCAATGAGCCGTTGAGGGGGTGTCTAAATAAAAAACCCTAGTGTCTGAATATCCCAAGCCATTTATTGACCCCAATTCCTTAAGGGCAAACTAAGAATAAAAAACATTCGATCAAATTAGTAACAAAATTCAAGGTATTCCATCTGTTAATAATGCCATTAACATAAACAAGTAGATAATATGTAACGGTGTTTTAACTCAAAGATGCATCAAATTTGCATTAATTTAAGCCAAATCTATTAAGAGATATAGAGAGCATGGAAAACCAAATTCTAGGGCTTGTTTAATAACATCAACAAGCCTTATGTAGAAGTCAAACATGGTGTACGTGGTCGAGTCAGGAAAAAAAAGACAAAAGGTTGTGCCATTTACACAAATCTTCAATAAGTCGCAATAAAGAAAGGTGACAATGACATCTATTTGTCTAATAACCCAACCATGAGAAAGGAAACCATTAAAACTAACCCAATGGTGGTTAATTACACAACTGGGCTGAATGTCCGAGTACAATCAATGCCCTTAGTTTGATGAAATTCTTGGCAACAAGTTAGGCTTTATAATATGCTAATAGAACCTTCAAGGTGCCGTTTAATCTTGCAAATCCAATGACACCTAATAATATTTACATGAGAGGAGCATGAGTATTGTTACAGTGAAATGCTCTAGTTTGTGTGTGCATGGTATCCCACAAAACTGGTCCTTATGCGTTTGAGAGAGACCATTTGTACGCGTTGACCTCTACAAGGAAGAAACACAGGTGATATATGCTTCATTAGAGATATGTCGTGGTGATCTCTATCTTCTTAGAGTGATAGTTTTTACACACTGATCTCTACTAGTTTAGAGGAAAGAGTAGTGAATAAGTGTGACACCCGACAAACTCAGGTTAACTTTCCTAACAAACACTTAAGTTTACTTTAGCAAAACATTTGATAAACATATTTAACTGGGTTAGTTATGTTGGTTCACACACACTACGGTCATGGTTTTGGTGATTTGGGGAGTCACCTGGTAGCACACACGAGTCAGGTATCCCGTACGTTGGTGAAATTACAAAATAAAGTTAACTAGTTGTAAATCGAATGTCTTACAATCATTTATAACTTGCAAATACGTGTTTACATGAATTAATATGATAATATGTGTTTTACATGTTAATACTTGTTATTGGGTTTGTAACCGACGCTAGACAAATTGGGTTAGAGAATTAAACATAAATCGGAAGAACTTAGTGAAGATGGGTAATAATGAAGATGCCCATAGTAAATAAGCCAATAGTGAATATGGGCAATACTGAAGATGCCCATAGTGAAGATGGGCAATAGTGAAGATGCCATAGCGAAGATGGGCAATTAGTGAGGATAGTCACCAATCTTCGCTAATCTAACGGGTTTTAACAATAAATACTAGTATACCACCCTTAAACTCATTTTTGCCACTTTTGAAACTGTAACATCCCGAAAATCCATTTCGCTTAATTCACTACGCCAAAATATGCCTACGGCCACACAAAAAAAGTGTGACCATAGGCCTTCCGCCACACTTTTTTTTTCCAGCTCAAGTGTGACCATAGGTCGAGTCATCGTAGGTATCATACGGCCACATTCACATTTAGTGGCCGTAGCACTTAAAAGTGTGGCTAAAGGATACCAATATTTCTTTTTGAAATCAAGCATTTTGTCTATTAAATGTGACTAAAGGATAGTAATGGCCACATGAAATTACTCTATGTGTGGCCATTTTAGTTATATAGTCACTAAAAGTTTTGTTTTAGCCACATTAATTAAAAAAATACGTGGCAAAAATGATTGTTTTAATAAGCTTTCCATCTATTAGCTGTGACTAAAGGGTAGGAATAGCAACATGAATTCACCGTAATGTGGCCGTTTCTATTATATAGTCACGTGAATTTAATGTAAGTATGGCTAAAAAACTATTTATAGACACACAAAACAATTTTGTAATTTTACGTGTGACTATATTCTAACTTTTGGTCACACATATTTTTTTTTTCTTATGACATTTGCTATCATTCCGTCACATAAAAAAGTGACAATGGTGTGGCTATTGCCAAACTTTGGTGACACATAATCCGTTTTGTCCATGGCATTTGTTATCATTCCGTCACACAAAAAAAAAAAAAAAACAAATGGAGGATAGTGTGACTAATGATTATATAAAGCCACTTGAAATATTGTAATTTTATTTGTGGCTATTGTCCAACATTTGGTCACACGTATTTCTTTTACCCATGTCAATTGCTATCATTTCGTCACACCAAAATAAACAAAATTAAGATTGTATGGCTAATTGTTATGTAAAGCCACATGAAATTTGTAATTTTTAGTGTGACTATTGTTTTAACCTTTAGTCACACATAATGGTTATATAAAGCCATTTCTAACCTTTGGTGACACATATTTTCTATGATTCCATGCGGCCCTTATATGTAATTAGCCATTTTATTTTCATTTTTTTTGTAAACAATGAAACGCACCATTAAAAATGAGAAAACCAAATGATATTATAAAAATAATAAACCAAGTTTCATACATAAGTTTCAAGCTTAAATACTAAAAATCTAATTCTTATCCGGTTTTCATCTTCTTGTTCTTTGCCTGCAGTTTTTTTTAATCCGTCTAGAGTTGTAAAACTCTTCTTTTTCTTCTTAGCGAACTTAGTTGTGGTGTTTTGTGTTTGATTGGATGGTGAATTTGGTAGCTGGAGAAACAAAAACAAGAAAACATATATAAAAACTCCTAATTAGTTATACTTAACAAATGATTAATTAAGAAACAAACCTTTTCGTCAGATTTGACAAGGGATTTTGACCAAGGAACAAAAGAACCTAATGCTTGGCAAACTGTTTTTAATGCTCCTATTTGAATTGGTAAATATGCTGCCTCCTTTATAGCTTCATAAACAAAAACTCTTAAACGTCTACAAAAAAAAAATATAGCATATTGACATGATAAATTAAAGTCAATATATATATTTGCATTTTGTGTAATACATTACCGTGGGACATTTTCTTGAGATTCCAAATGTGATGGCGTTCAAGAAGTGGAGTCTCAAGCATACGTGAAATACTTTTTTTCTAGTTTTCAAACTTCCCTAAAAAATACAATTAATGACATATGGAAAAATTAGCAACCATGTGGAAAATTAAGAAAAGAAAATTGTCAAATACATACCATTGTTAGCTTTTCTTGTTGCACCGTTTTAGATATGTTACTGTGAGAAGTAACTTTTGTTTGCACAACTTTACATGATGCATTAGATGTGATAGCCTTAGTATTGTCCTTAGATCCCAAATTGTTGTCCATACAATTGACCTAGAAATTCAAGTATTGTCCTTACTCTGAGAAATCGCTTTCATATTCGTTTGTCAAATCCATAGCCGAGCTATCGCTTTCTTGTTCAACGTCCATGATGCTAGAAAACGAGTTTGACAAAATGTTGTAAACTTGTAATAATTGACATATAAACAGCCATAAAAATACCAGTTAAAAAACAACCTTGAGTCGAATATATATTAACTAACCATATACCAACAACAAAACAAAGTAAAAGAATTTACGTTGTTGGATTTTATCTTGATGTTGTAAAGCCATTTAAATTCTAAAAGGGGTTGATATATCTTGATACGGACGATGACAAAGTTACTTTAAAGCTGTATGGTGTTGGACTATTTACTACGTGAATTCCTGAAGCATGTCCATGTTTCTGCTTATGCATGTATGCTTGGTCAGCTGATTGTAAAATGTAAACATTACCATTTTCATAGATAACATCCGAGTTTTGTAGGCATTTTATATTTTCTCAAGTAATGCGGAAGAAATAGTACTTTACCAGTTCATGTTGTTTACAAATGAGGAAAAGGGAAATCATGAATATCTTCATTTTTATTCCCTTCATATTCTACCTAAAGAAGGGCTCAAAAAGGCACGAAAAAAGTTAATTCACCAGGACATAGGTCATGTTAGGCAATGTTTTTATGCATCTATAACAGGAAAAGCCATATTACCCATATTGTAAATATAAGATGCAAAAAGAATTCCAAAGAAAAGCCACGTCACAGAAAATATTCACACAAAAGAACATCGTGAACACATATTTCACACAGAAGAAATAGGAGACGTTAAAGACCATCCATAGCATTTTACGTAGTATGATTATTGGACTAAGAACGATAAGCTTGGTTTTAAAAAGCGTGCCTAGGTGTAAGGCAAACTCAGGCGCAAGGTCCTCTGCTTTTGTTAATATAAAGCGAGCACGGTACAATGGTAAAAACGAGTGTGCACAGGTTAGCTTTGGCAGCCAGGTTAATAACTACAAGAATACAGTGTCACAAATGGCGAATATACTTGGAGGTAACGATTCAGCAGCGAATTATCTTAGACAGTGTATATACTCTATTGGATTGGGAAGCAACGATTACCTCAATAACTATCTTTAATATTCAGAACTTATTGTACATTCAAGTAGGGGAAAACTATAAACATTCATTGCTTGTTCCATCCAGAATCTTTTATGTTCATCTTGTTTTCCTATATTTATACTTAAGAACATAATTGTGTTCCATCCAGAATCTATTAGCGGCAAAAAAAAAAAAAAGCAAACGCCCTAATTGATTACCGGAACGAAGACACGATCAGATTTTGCCTATCAATCGCAATGAAAACAAACATAATATATGCCTATCAATCACAATGAAAACAAACATAATATATGCCTATCAATCACAATGAAAACAAACATAATATATGCCTATCAATCACAATGAAAACAAACATAATATATGCCTATCAATCACAGTGAAAACATTTCTATAGATGTAGCCAACAATTTGTTCATAACATACATAACAAATAGAAGTTAAAATTATGCTATAGCATCAAAGTAATCTACAAACTGGCCTTGGGATTCCCTCAATTCCTGTGCGTAGCATTCCATAATGGTGCACAATACACTTCATATTTTAAGACATGATCTAGATTAAGAATATTAAGAATTACATATAAATGGAAACCGAACTATAGCATGGAAGGTTACACTTCTATTCATATAACCAGCATATGTAATGAACATCATTCAGTATTCGGATCCTAACATAATAAGAATGAAGACAAATGATTTGAAACTCACTGATCCCGACGTATGAAACTGCAACAATCATAGTCAGCATCTCAAGACACTTCACTTTCACCTTAATTCATGATAAATAAAATAAAATCAGTTACTCGCGCAACAACTCTATAAATCAGACGAGTAAATGGGTCAGCTCGGATGATGTATATTAACTACGTATCTGTAAGAGTTCAAACAGGTAAAATAAATAAAACACGCAGAATAATCAGACTGTTACGGGATCTCATTTAGTCAACCCAGCCAAAGCTTTCGGCCCGTTACACAACCTGCATGATTTGCACTGTTGCATATTTATCAGCTTTAAATAGATGTCTAAAATTTTTATGAGAATATAGCACACTAAAGCACTGGGCTCAAAAAGAAACATAATGTTGTATTTTGAATAATTTGGTTCGACGAAAAGATTTGTTGAACATGAAATGTGACAACGTGATGAGATATGACAATTGAGATAAATGGGGAATGACTGGCATACCGTGTTCTGGCCAAGAGGAGCCCGCAGAGCTAGCTAGTCGAAAGTTAAACACTCTCCACCAGCCTTCTCAATTCGGGCCCGAGCCGTCTCAGTAAACCTTAAAGCAGTGACCTTGAGACAAGAGATTTCATGAACCCTAACATCATCTGTTACCGTCCCAACAACCAGAACAATTCTATCGTCCTGATAAAACAACATTAATCAACAAAACTACAAATAAAAAAAATAACAAAAATTAACTTCCTTGATTTAGAGATTTGCATATTACAGCTTCAATGTTTGTCAAAGCGTCAATCAACATATCAATCACACATGAACAACAAAAACCTTCACACTTTAAAGGTGTTCTAATTTAAGATTTAAAATGAGTCATACAACTTACGTAATCATTAATCAGAAACAAATAATTAGTTAGATTAATTTACACATGCCATACCAATTCCCCCAAATCAATATGAAGCTCATAGAGAGAAAAATTCAAACGCACAGTCGCATCAAATAACACCATATTTAATCATTAATATAAATGTCCAAATGCTTTCAAATAATGAATAGGGCGCAAATAATAACATCATATTTAATCATCAAAACAAAGGGATGGGTCAAAATTGAACCAGCGATTGAAGAGGAAGTCCATTAGAGAAGGTACCTATTAAAATCAAATGAACAGGAAGCCGATTGAGTAGGGAGCGACAGGAGATGGATTCAGATTCCAAATAGTGAAAATGGAATTAGGGTTATGAGGGAATCGAAGCTTCTTGGAGGAGGCAGAGGGAAATTGGAATTAGGGTTATGAGGGAATTATGCGAGAGTGCTCAGAGAGCTGTGTATTAAGTTGAAAATGGTGAATAACGGTTAAAGAAAAGCAAGAGTTGTTTATATACCCGGGTCAGCATATTTCATGTAGATGGGTCGGAATGGGTGGGCCGCCCGCGTGAAAAAGAAATGCAATGTAAAATCATGACATGTGGCGGCACACATGAGCGATTGTGCATTGTGATCCAGTAAGGCTCAGTATAGTCAATTAAGACATATATAATTAATTATTGCTTATTGTGATTCATTAAGACCCAATATGGACACTAAGACATATATGATATATTATTGCCTCTTATGATCCATTAAGGCCTAATATGGTCTATTAAGACATACATGATACACCGTTGCCCACTGTGATCTATTAAGGCTTAATATGGTCAATCAAGACATATATAATGTACTATAGTTCGTTGTGACAATTAAGGCCTAATATGACCCATTAAGATATATATATATATAGGATTTGGTTCAAATGAGAACCTTTTCCTAAATTGAGAACTAGAGAACCATTCTGGGCCATACATTTCTCTAAGGCAAATTTTTTTTTTTTTTTTTTTTTTTTTTTGTATTTTTTTTTCAGTATACACATGTGTATAATTGCATTATACACATATGTATAATGCTATATACACATATGTATAACTGAAATATACACATATGTATAGCTGAAAAATGCTATATACACATATGTATAATTGCTATATACACATATGTATAATTGTCATATACACATATGTATAAATGAAAAAAAAAATTCAAAAAAAATAAAAAAAAAATTTTTCCTTGCATAAAAATGTGCGATTAAAGCAAAAAAAAAAAAAAAAAAAAATTTTTTTTTTTTTTTTTTTTTTTTGCCTTTATATGAAATGTGTGGCTCAGAATGGTTCTCTCAGTTCTCAAATAGGGGTTGGTTCTCTTAGGATCCCTACCCTATATATATATATATATATATATATAGGGGAAAGGGAAAAGAGAAACCCTCTATAACGAGAAAACTCCCGGAAACCCAATGAGTGGCCAAGATTAATCCACACCAACCTCTATTATTTTATTAAAAAAGGGTAATCTAGTAAATTTACCCTTCCCCCTCTTTTTCTAATTTGAATTTTCTCTCCCCCCCTCCTATATAAACAACTCCCCCTCTCTCTCTCTTCATCTCTCTTCCACCATTTCAAGATTAATCCCACCACCACCACCCCCACCGCCACCTCCACTGCCAACACCGCCACCGCCACTGCCACCGCCACCGCCACCACCACCACCACCTATATCCAATGAACGGTCCACTCTCTCAAACGCCAACTACCCATTAATAATCAAAACATCCTTTTTGTTCCTTAAACCATACTCAAACTAATTTCCCCACCCCACCATGAGTTCAGATCAAGAACCCCTTCTTCTTCATTCAACCAAACAACAACAACAACTCGATGATAATAATAACATCAGGGGCATCTAACCAGAGATTTGAGAGGTACGATAATGATTCTGGAATAATTGTGTATATATATAATTTGAGGAATTGTTTATTTATTTATTTATTTATTTTGCAGAATAGCCCATGTATCTAAGTTGGGGTTTCGATGGAAGTGACGAAGGTATTCAGGAGTTTTCTAAAGCTTTTGAGTTAAGTGATTATTTTATGAAAAGTTGGGTAAACATCAAAGGAACTCTTTTATTATTGTAAGTTAATTTTGATCTATGTGTGTATTATAGAAATATGTTTACATGATGGGTACACTTCATAAGAACTCAGTGGAACTCTCTAAATTATTTTACAGTGATAAGAATGAGGAAGTGATAGTTTTTCATAATAAAAAACTTGATTTGATGTCTGTATGTCTTAGTATATGTTTTACTTATAATACGATTAAAAGAATGATGATGTGTTCTTGCATTCTTCATAAGTCCATTTTAAAATGAAAATATTCTATTTGTTATTCATAGTCTTGTCTTCGTGGTTGCTTTTCCGGTTAGAATATACCATTGCAGCTAAATCCGGTGTTTTTGTTATAATTTGTTTATATAATTTGAGAACTCAAACTGGTGTTGTTTCATATGTAACATTGGTATCTCTTTTTGTTAAATATGTTATGGCGGTTTCATGATTTACACATGGGATCAAATCCATGTTGCGTCTGTTTCGTATGTAACAGCAGAACTAAGCTGGTATAAATTAGTTTCTGATTTTTTTTACCAGTTTCAAAGGTTTGCTATTATTTTTCTTTTATTTCATTTAGTTTGATTAGTTTTTAGTTAGCCTGTTACGTGTGTAGCATGTCTATTTTTTGCAGTCAAATTATGTTTTCTGTTTTCTAGCATGTCAAATTCTGTTCTATGTTTACTGCAGACTACATAAATATTGTCTGTGTTTTTCCTGTTACACATGTAAATAATTGTTGTTTTCTTGTAAATAATTGTTGTTTCACATGTACATAAGTATTGTCTGTATTTTTATTTTTTTAAGTTGTAAATAATTGTTGTTTTTTTTGTGTGTTACTAGCATCTCTTATTTTTGGGTGACTTATTATGTAAAACATCGAAAATGATTTTTCGTTTTGTGTTTTTATGTTTGTAGTATCTTGTTGTTTAGTT
The DNA here is from genome assembly GCA_028751855.1 of Ambrosia trifida. Taxonomy (NCBI): domain Eukaryota; kingdom Viridiplantae; phylum Streptophyta; class Magnoliopsida; order Asterales; family Asteraceae; genus Ambrosia; species Ambrosia trifida. The sequence goes on from CM054124.1 coordinate 114,871,581, forward strand.
AGGGTGTTTTTATCGTCTATATTTTCGTATAATCTTTAAGGCTCAATATGGCCCACTAAGACATATATGATTTACTATTGCCCTTTGTGTTCCATTAGACCCAATATAGCCTATTAATACATATATGATCTACTTTTTCCCATTGTAATCCACTAGACCCAATATGGCCCATTAATACATATATTATCAACTATTATCCATTTTGATCCCTTAAGGCCCAATATGGTCAATTAAGACATTTATGATATACAAATGTCCATTGCGATCTACTTAGGCATGTACAACAGTTTTCAGTACTAGTACCAATGTTTTATGTTTTTCGGGATTGGTATTTTCGGTAGTGGTTCAGCACAATCCAATATTTTGGGTATATATACCTTCAGTTACTTGTACCCTAACGATCATTTTCGGTACCTGCATAGGTACCAATTTTTTTTCCACTTTTAGGACTAGTACTTCCATTACTGTACCAACTCGGTACCAAGTTCATCCCTACTAATTACAACTCAACTAGCCTTTTAGTACTTAATATGACATGATAAAACCTATAAACTTCAAAATTGACACATATGTTAGATATTTTCACCTAAACTAGTCACAACGACAAATATATATATATATATATATACACACACATAAGTTTGAAAAAAATGCCATAATAATAGATGAAAATTTACATCTTTCTATATTTATGTTAAATTATGTAATTTTTTAAATGAGAGTTTCATTTAAGTGGGAAGTTTTATGTGAAATATTTTAGGAGGGAATTTGAAATTTTGTAATTTTAAAAGTGAAATATTTTAGGAGGGAATTTTAAATGTAGTTATTGTCTAACCTTTGGTCACACTTATTTTTACCATGAAACTTGCTATCATTTTGTCACACAAAAATAAACAATGACAATAGTGTTGCAAATAGTTATGCAAAGCCACATGAATTTTTTTAATTTTAAGTATGGCTATTGTCTAACCTTTGGTCACACATATATTTCCATGACATTTGCTAATATTTCGTCACACAAAAATAAACAACGTGACCATGGTGTGACGAATGTTTATCTAAAGCCACTTGAAATTTTGTAATACGAAGTGTGACTATTGTCTAATCTTTGGTCACACAATAATATATGTGGCCATATGTAGTAGCTTCTAGCCACACCATCAAACAAATAATGTGGCTGTAAATCACATTTGGCCACACTTTTTTAGTGTGGCTACTAAATGTCACATTTTTTTCTTAAAGTGTGGCTAAAGGTTCCGAGAAGATGTGATTTTCGTCACATGAAACAAATACATGTGGCCGTAGATCACAAATGGCCACACTTTTTTCTAGTGTAGCTATGGAATGTCACAGTTTTTTTAAGTGTGACTAAAGGTTTTGACTTGTTATACAATGGTCACATGAATAAATAAGATACGTGGCAAAAAGTAGGTTATAAGTTTTTGAAATGTGATTAATGAACTTTAGTCACACATTTAATCAAAAGTGTGGCATGACGATTTTAGGAAATGTGTGGCTAAAGCCACATTTTGGCGTAGTGATTACGCTATTAGGCGTGAATAAGAAATGACAAAACGAATTAAATAGTAGAATGAGCCTTTTATGGATAATAAAACGGGATGATAAGAATGTGGGTTATGTTCTAATATGAAAATTACCTAGTGAAAGTAATTATCTTTATAATGGGGAGATAACACTAGAAAGAAACTTGCATAGTTAAGGTTTTGATAATAAATGGCTTTGGGGTAAACTTGAGGGACTTGTGGTGTAAATATGTCACAAAACAAAATGCCCAAACACACCCCATTTGGGGAAACGAATTCAGCCCCAAAGAGGGCATTCTTGAGCCTTAAATCAAACCCTAAGTCCCTAAAGTTGAAGAATTAATGCAAGATGTTGATGTAAGAGATGAAGGGTATATTCTAGAGGGCTAATCTTTAAGGATTAAGCTTTGGTAAGAACCCTAATCCCTAAATTCGTATTATTGCTTGATTGTAAGTGATATTGATCATCTCTAATGGTTTAGAGATGAGCTAATCACTAGAGGTTGCGTGTTTGCAAAAGATGATGATATTGGGTTTTCATTAGAACCTTGATGTTGCTAAATTAGTTGTAAATCCTTGTAATTGTAGGAATAATGTGTAGTTGATGATATGCATGTGGAAAATTGGTTATGATTGAAGGTGATTATTCGTTTGGGTGGAATGCGTGTATTAGGAGCTTGTACGTTGAGCTTAGAATGTTGTACGCACACCATGTGTTTGATGCAATGTCTAGATGAGTATGATGTATGAATTTGTATGCAAGACTTGACAAATATGAAAGTAATGTGATAATAGATACAATTGATAGTAGGTTAACATGAGGATTGTGTTTTAGATAGTATTCATGTGAGAATTTAGTTGATTGTATGATTTGGTAAGAAGTATGCATAGTAGCATGTATACTATGCTTAAGTAATATGATGCACACCATGTGTTGGATTAATTGGTGAGATAAATGATCTTGTATGTTAATGAGATATGAATATGATATTTATGGTGAATTCCATACAACCTAGTATGTCAATATGGACGTATGTGTGCAAAAAGGAAGTTTATATAGTTGAAAGTTGACTTTCTGGAAAGTCAACTGAAGTGGAAATAACATGGTAAGTTTTGTAGCATGATTTCGAAATTGGGGATTCCGTGAGAGACACATCAGCTTGGTTATGTGATATATACGATGTTAAGTTTAATTGCTTGAATTATGAATCAAAAAGGGTGTGGAACTATGTCTTATGTATGTTATAAATTGACCTATGCATGTCAATGTGATATATGAGTTGGATATGATGGGTTATGAATGAACATGTATGCTAACAATGATGTGAACATGATGATATAAAAGGATAGAAATGACGGACTCAAGCATGGGAAGCTAATGGGTCAAGATGAGGCAAGTAAACAAGCATTAACTTGGAGAACTTAAGGTAAGTGATTCCTATCCCGTTTAGAATAATGAATCTATACATGTATATGTGTGTGTAAGTAGAATGGGAATCATGAAATGAAGGAACGTTAATAATAACGCCAAGGCATGTTATGGAGCTTATAATGGGTAAAACGCAGTTTCGGATGGACCGGCGAGGGATGGGTCAAGAAAGGTTGGAAAGGAGAAACAAAAGGTGGATTTCAGGTTCCACCGTAAGTTATGGTGCCACCGTAACTTACGGTGGCCCCTGGCACCTTTTCTCCACCGTAAGGCAGTGGAGAACCACCGTAACCTTTTTGGGGTCCACCGTAACTTACGGTGGCCACCGTAAGTTACACTGGACCCTGAGGTTATTTGTCAGTTTTTATCGTATTTTGACGTTTCGCTTATGTGCGCAACTCGTATTCGCGTTTAACGCATGGAATAACATCGTTGGACCTTGTGAATGTTGGGTATGGGTGTAACAAGTAACAGGAATGTCGGATTTGCAAATTTGACTCAAGTACGGAATGATGCATGTGTATGTAATTTAATTGATACGTTTGTATAATGGTATCAAATACGGTAAGTAGATTGTCATGCTTTTGTAGATTGAGAATGTGATGTATGTATGGGTACTCATACTCGGGTTTGTGTGAGAGTTTATGCATGTAAAGGTTGGTATATGTGTAGATCGAATATAGGATTGGAATCATCATATTTGTCCTAGAGAATTCATGAAGGAAGAGTAACATGACGGGTCAAGGTAAGTTCTATGAGGGAAATTGTACGTATGTATGTATTCTAGGGTTATTAACCTTTTGTTATGAGAATGGTAATGAAGATGCAGGTATGTAAGTATGAATGCGTGGGACTTGGAGGTTCGGATCGGGGTATCACACCCGAACTTGCAAAAAGGCATTGAAACAAGATCATGGAGTATTGTTGGATGTTATTTCCGCATTGTGAGTAATGTACATGAAGTCACTTAATGAACTAACGAAAAGGTTATGTGGTGATTACAGGTTGTCTTGACTACCTAATGAAGTAAGCGAGGGATGGAGATCGAGCGAGGAAGCAAATTGTAGGTGGTCACGGTCACATAACCTAACAACGATGAGTCATGTTGAATGTAATAAGGAACAATAAGAGATGTAACACCAAACATATCTCTTGGATATGTTTTCTAAATGTTTGAGAATGTTCTAAAAAGCAAGAAATTTTCTAGTCCGTATTTTTCGCTGCATATTTTCTGTTAAACGGTTAAAAGGGTGTTACAGAAACCCTTAATATGCCTCCTAACACCCATATACGAATATTAACATCTGAAACAAATTTTATCACCCAAACACTTCATTTTTGAAGATGAACAACCTCCAAAATCATTACAAGTGAAGATCCAAAGGTGTGTTACCTATCTAAAACCTTTTTAGTCAATCCTAATGATATTGTTTATAAACCACAAACTTTCAGATATGATTTAAGTGTGTTTTCGTAAATAAAAACCTTAATTAATAATTTCTTAATTAGATCTAAACATTTAAAAATCAAAGGGGTTTTCTTAAAATATAAACTTAGGTGATGGTTGGTGACCTAGAATTTGGGGATTTTGTGGTGTTTTATGATTAAATGATAATATGATGTTGTTTGGATGTTTATTGATGGGTTAGAAACATGTTTAGGTAGTGATTGGCTTATTCTGAGGATTATGAGTTTTTGAGCCGTTTGGGGATTATGAGTAGATCTAGGGTTTGGATGTGCAAGTTAATGATAATAACATGCTAGACAACATAATAGGATGCTTGTATTTAAGTTTGGAGATTGATTGAATGTTAGCATGTGATTTATTGTATTTTTTTTGCCATTTGGGAAAACTTTCTTATGCCTTATGATGTGATATTTCCATAAAATACTATTCTGGAAAAAATGTGTTAAAGGCTTGAAACCGACTAATTAGTAAATGGAAATGATGCGTCATAATATTAATAAGTTAGACACAGGGTGCACACATTGAAAATTGGACCTGTAACACTCAAAAAGTGCAACTTTGACAAACTTGCTGCAGTGCAGGCGAAGATGGAGGGCATCAAAGATGCCTATCTTCGCTTATGAACCATCTTCGTAGCTGTGTATCTTCATTTTATAGTATCTTCGCTAGGGCATACAATGTGAAACTACATATGTTACTTGATCGACTATATGAAAACTTGTACATGACGGATAAACTAATATAATGGGTCACCAATGGGATGTCAGGTCTAGTGTAGTCAATCACGATCAAAACGTTTTACGGAAACACACTAAGTAATTGTTTGGATAACAATGGGCTGTCAAACAAACATAACTTTGGTTAAACAACTTATAGGTTATTAATGATAGGTTTCCAGTGGTCGGGACGCCATCATAGCACGCCTAGTATTATCTTTTGAAAGAACACAACCTAAGGTGAGTTTCACAGTCCCTTTTACTATTTTCCTGTTGGGGGAGAAACATGCTATGCAAACAATAACACGGTAGATCCCATTTATTACATTATATCACATGTGTACTAAGCGACTTCATCTGAAGTCCTTTTAACTTTTGAACCATGAGTATGTGGAAACATAGCGGGGAAAGTATGAATAAATCTATTGGGCCCGGCAAGCATCACCCGTATCGACTGGAGGTCGGTGCGGGTGCATATTTGTCCTATCTAACTTTACGGCACTGAGTGATGTCCGGTGACAGAGAAGAAGGAAAACTTATTACAAACGTTCATCGATCAATGGTTCATAATGCTTAAGTAACTTGCAACAATGTTTAGCTAGCATCAGATATAGCTGTATGGTTAATGTGGATTTGGTTTTCAAACACTTACTTTTATTGCAAACATAAAACTTGTATACTCATCAGCATTATATGTTGACATACTTAGTATTTTTCTCAAGTTGCTAAGGTAGCAGTCATGGAATAGGACGAACGGATTCGCACTGCATCCTATCACTTTATTCCAACAACATTGAACATTGTTTATAACTACTTTTGAAATACTGTCTTGTGTTGGTTTTGGGATTGTAACTTTTATCATTTCCACTGTATTATGTTTACTTTTTAAAAACTGCATCATTGATTTGAACGTCATTTCACTCATATAGCTGTTGTTTGTTGTGACCGTTGACTTGGATCTTGGTGTGTCATGCGCCTTGCGGTAAAACCACACAAATGGAATTTGAAGGTGTGACAATAAGAACTTCCGGTGAGATGCCAAGAAATGAATATAAGGTGGGTTGTTAATACTCGACCAATAGAACCACTATAAAACTTTGTGTTTGTGTAGTGATATGTCTTTAACTCTAATCTTTTTATTTAATGTTGTTTAATCTTTAGGTTTTCATAAGATGCATTAATCTAACAAGCAAATAGTGTTTCTATAGATAAAAGTGTTAGTACACCCCACAGATATGTCCCTAGCGTAGATATGGGTTATGGATCATGTATGCTCGTTGTATAGATGTCTGGGTAGCATTTTAGAGGTTAAGGGGTATTTTGGGCATTTTAGAAAATCTTCAGGTGTATGAGAGTCTCATACGCCTACATGCCTAGGCGTATGAACCAGTCCCTATAAATACCCCAAGTGTTGAACCATTTTGTAACTTTTTCCCATATTCTAACAAGGTTCTGCCCATTTGGTGTGTGTTTTTGTGTGTGTGCTCTCATATTATTCCTATCTCATAAACATACACCTATAACAACTAATCGGATTTTTGATTCCGCCCTCGATCCGTTACGCTCGTGATCCTAATATCTTTTTCGATCGATCCTACAAGTGGTATCAGAGCTGAAGCTCATATCACGCATGTTGTTATAGTGGTTTGTATCATACCTGAAAGGTTTTTGTGCAATTGTTCATTGAAAACTTATTTTTGACCCGTTTGGTGCATAAACATGGTTTTTAGAGATTTTTAGTGTGTTTGATGTTTTAATCATTAATTTGATTATGGAATTGTGTTTAGAAACTTTTGTTGATCATATCCAAATCAAATTCTAATCAAAATGGATCAGATCTGAAAATTTTGGGAAAAACACTTCAAGTTTATGTTCATCATGGTTTTTGGCTTGAAATCATTAACATGGATTATTTTTGATGATCTGATCGTTGTTTCATCTTACAAAGTTGTTTTGGAAACTTATTGAATCAAAATTAGGTGTTAAACAACGTTAATTTGAATCAGATATGAGATTTTTCATAAAACCCATAAGTTTTGTGTGTAACATCACGTATATATATATATATATATATATATATATATATTTCACTTGGTTTAAATAATAATAATAATAATAATAATAATAATAATAATAATAATAATAATAATAATAACAATGATAATATAAATAAAGATGGGCTTTTACAACACAAAAACAAACCAAACAAACCCACCCTTATTAATTCTACCTTTCGGAGCCCAGTTTATAGCCCAGCCCAAACCAAAGAAAACCCCGGCCCACCTTGGATCCGGCCTATCTCTCCTTTCCCTTCACCCTTGGCCCAACACAGACCCATAACTGGCCCAATCATGCCTCTCTGTTGTTTTTAAAAAAAAATAAAGGGGGTGCTGGAGCCGGGACTCGAACTCGGACACCTTCTCCAAACAAGCAGCACAGTTACCAACTGAACCAGCAACATCTTTATGATATTATCCCAGCGATATTTAATTTAAACACCTTCTAAACTCATCAGTTGACAAACGAGAGTCAACACCCACTTACCAAATCCACGATTAGCAGCAATTGACGCGTGATTTAGCTATCTAAGGTAACGATTTTGACGGATTGATGGTCAACAAGCAATCCTCATCGTTGACAACTCACAATTTACCCAAAACATCCCCATTTTATTCAATTTCACGCGTGAGTATTAACTCACTTGGTCAACCTTCCAATTCTTGATTTGGTGCTATTATACTATAAATTGATCATTCCTGGATAGCCTAAAGGAGCCGAACAACATACCCTCACCCTCAATTCTTCCTTTATTTCCCTCAAAAGCCACGAATTCGCAGCAGTTTGACTTTTGTTTTGACTCGAGATTTCGAGGCTTTGCGAGCGGGTAAGAAACAATTATTTTCTGCTATACATTAATCGGCCCTTGTTCATTGATACCCCTATGGTTAATTAAGTTTTGATCGCGTGTTTAATCGGATTAGGATTTTAGGGTTTATAATTAATAATTTGGGGAAGATGAATGATTTGCTCTTTATATTAAATTCTTTTGAAACAGAAATAAAACATCCCTGATGTCCAGACCAGATGGTTTGGATGTTTGTTGTAAACCATTGAACCGCCCTGAGAGGCAGGTTCGAGTCCCATACGGCCCAACCTTCTTTTCTTTTATTTTTTTTTATTTCTAATTGTTCTTATCATTATGTAAACTTTTTAAATGCAAATAAATTATTTAGACATGCTTATAAATTTTACAAAAACTATTTTATGACTTTTAAATACTGATCCTTAATATCCAATTTTTATTTTCTGAAATTTCATTTATTTAATATATATTTTAAATATTTCCAGTTTAATTACAAATAACTTATAAATTTTAAAGACATGTCTAAACGATTTAATAAAATTCCACAAAAATTATCCTAAATTTATAAAACAATAAACATTCCAGAAATGATTTTTATTTTTGAAAAATCATTTATTAATATTTTTAATCTATTTTTGTTATTTTAATCATAAATAAATCATAATAAATTAGTTTTTCATTATTTTTATATCAAAATTTCACATAAATTAATATAAATAATTTAGATCAGAAATATAAATTTTTGATTTGAAATTTGTAACTCTTAATATTTTTAAATATTAAGTTTATATTTTGTCAAATAATTATTAATATAATATATATTCATTAATTAAGAAAATTATTTTAGAAAAATTATTTTCACATTTACTACATTTTAATACAACCATCCTTAATTAAGAATTTCCAAAAATCCGTTTTTATTATTTCTTTATTTAATTATGTAATTAACAATTATTCTAAGTTAATTACTAATCAATTATCAATCCCCAAATTAGGAACCCTAGAATACCTTTGGAATAGAAGACTTAGACTTTTAAGTTTTTCCCAACACTTATGTTATTGCCTTAAACATAGGGTGATACTTGGAATCATTGTGCCACATTTATTCTATATCAAGGGATTCGACACTATCATTAAGGTGAGTTTACATAGCCCCTTTTCTCTATTTTCACTATTTTTGGGGTGAAACATGTTTAAACATTTTATACTATCATTTACTCATATTTACTTGTGATTCAATTACATCATCATTCTATCATTTGACTGTAACAAAAAGACACAGTACAATCATTAACAATGATCAAGCCGCCTGTTTAGATTATAACGCTATAGGTCTGACAAACCCATCCCCCCGCATAAATTCAGGGATGATCGATAACAGTAACAACATTTAACTAACTTGCGAGTTAGTCATCAGTCGACACAAGGTTTGATTGTACAAAGACGCATTGTTACATGTCGGACTCATACTCTATCATTGTACAATTGTGATTTTTGTACAAACTATTGTTATCAATTATGTTCAAAAACCTATGTATTCTCACCAACTTTTGTTGACCCAAAATATTTTCAAATTTAACATGTTTCAGGTCCCACTTGCTTGAAGTTTTGAGATAATGCTTGAAGATGTGTTCATTGTATTATTCATTTTGATGTATGATTTCTTGTAGAACAATTGTATGTAACTTATTTAAACTATTTAATGATATTTATTATTTACCATGAGCTACTGAACAATCATCATTACGTGACATCCCGATGTTTCCGCCATCGGTTGGGGTGTTACATTGTGTTCTTCATAGTTTTTCATAATTTTGGATTATAATTGTTGTTTTTGGATCCATTTGGGCATTGGAATCTTGTTAGGAATCATTCCCGCACATAACCTAATCATTCATATACCCATTTTCACCAAAATTTTTGATTTCACCATGAAGAACACTCATACTTGGCCTCTGCTGTCATACGCCTAAGCTTGTCACATGTATGAACCTATACGTGTGAATCTATACATGTATCAACTCATACTTGTGACCTTTTACATATATCAATCTCATAACTCTTATACATCACACGTATCACCTTTATATTCCTCAAAGGGTCACCCGTATTAAGCCTTCATACTTGTGGCTGTGATACGTCTGTTCCTTCATATGTGTCAAAGTCCATACGTCTGTCTCATCATACGCCTTCTTTCATACGTGTTTTGAATTTGGACATACGTGTGAACACCTGTGTTAGTCAAATTTTTACCAGCTTCAAGTTTGACTTTGATTGTTTATCTCTCCAATCACCGTTTATTCATCTGATATCAACCCAATCATCATGAGTTGGAATTATCTCACCCAAGTTATCAGTCCCGAGCATATTCAGCAACAAGCGACCCCCAGTCCAACATCCTTATGTCGTTGCCAATGCTATGAACCCTCCACAGCAGGCGAACGCTGTCACACCTTATTGTCCATTTTCTTCCCCATTTCAGCAGCAAATATCCATGTCGTCTAATTCGTGGGCTATGGTTTTGGCGGCTAGCCAAGTCCAGAGCGTGCATCAAATGATGAAGAGCGACAGCGAGACGGGTAGCAGCAACAAGGCTCCCAAGATGGAACATCTGAATGAATATCAATCCTGGAAGGGGAGAATACCTAGGCACATTTAAGGAATAGATGCAAAAATTTGGTATTGGGTAGAGCATCCGCTGGTAAGGATGCTACAGGAGAATTCGAACATACCGGTGGATATTTCACAGATGAGTGATGAAGAGAAGAAGAGTTACAAGAATAAGATAAAGGCGTTCTCCATTATGCATCAGTACGATGTTGGGAGAATGCTTATGATTTGTGGGTGTTGTTGAAGTAGAGATGTGAGGGAGATGAGAGGAAGTTCAATCACGATACTATCATCTCATGAGTGAACTTCATAAGTTTGATCTTAAATACACTTCTTTTAAGATAATCGAACATTTTGCAAATGCACTTCCACCACAATGGATGCACTATGTTGATGTGATGAAGGAAATGGGCCAGTATGAAACTTTACCCATCGGTGAGTTTTTGTTGAAATTAGAGAACATAGAGATTGAGGAGTGTAGGAAAGCGAAGCGGATTCCACTGCCACAGAATCCTAATATTTATCATGCTGCTACTCCTGCAACTTTCGCAATCACTACCAGTTCCCGACCTCAGACAACATTCATTTCGTCTGTTGTCAATGAACCATTTGCATGCAACACACCACCTCAAATTGTTCAATCCCCAACTCCCGATCCCATGTTACATTATTCAAGTGCTTACCAGTATACACCATCACCATCCACTTCTACCACCTATTGCCTAATTCCACCACAACTTGCAAACAACTATGTTCATCCAAATACGTCCACCCCTAACAGTCAGCTTATGTTTCTTCAAACACTATGATGTCACAACCCTCCATGAATAATTTTGGGAATGTGACATTGGAGGTTGCAAAGGAGCATGTTGCACTATTATCTGCATTTGTTACATCCGACAATGATCTGGTGGCAGGGAACATCGACTATATCAACTTGATAAAAGAAGATTATGATCAGGTCAACAAGGACGAAATGGAATTGATGGACATTCAGTGGCATTTTGCAAGTGTGGTGAGACGAGCTGAAGACTTTATGGAGAGAACCGGTTGCACTAATTGGCAGACTAACAAGGATACGAAGTACGGTTTCAACAAGCAAAAGGCCGCGTGCTTTACTTGTGGAGTACGGGGACACTTCAAGAGAGAGTGCGATAAACCAATTCAGCAGGGAAACTAGTATCCATTCAGGGTGAACTGTGGTCAGAGGCAGCAAAACCCTTTCTAGCACCGACCTCGGCAACAAGCACCTGTTCCAAATCTGGAACGTGCTATTTTACGTGTGAACAACCCACAGCCACAGCCCGCACCATAAGCCAACAACCAGGCAAGGGCTATGGTAGTGCAAGCTGATGAAGGGGTTGACTAGAATATTCATTTGGGAGGAAATGGAGAAGTGAATATGGGGGGGGGGGGGTTGCAACTTGCTATGCTGAGATTATCAAGGATGATCAACAGGAAGAAGGGTCATCATCTTCAAGCTTAGAAGAAAGTTCTAGTGATGACGAGTGTTCAGAAGAGGCTTCCAGTAAAAAATCTAGGTCTTCAAAGAGCAATGCTGATTCTTTGGATGACGATGTTGATAGGCTGCTAGCAGAAGCTGATTTCTTGACCAACTAAAAGTCATGCTTGGTTCAAGATCTTATAGAGTCAACAGTTGACTATTCTAAGTACTTCTCTATAGATGGGTCATCTTCTCACTATGGTTTTATGGAAAACATTCAAGATAACCAGGTCAGTTCTTCTGAAACACCAAAATGTTCAAAATGTTGTGAGTTCAAAGCCCATATCGAATCAATCAAAGAACACAATACCAGTTTGGTATGTGATCTTCGATCGTTCACTGATGCTAGTACTGCCTTAAAAGCAAATGAAAAAGAGTTTAAAGAAACAGTAAAAATGTTGAAAAAGGATGTGAGTGAACTTAAACGAACAATTTGTCACACCCTCAAAATCCACTTGCGGAGTTTTACCACGAGGCGCATGACAAACCAGGATCCAAACCAACGATCACAATAAACAAGTCTAAATGAACATATGCAATTTAAGAAAACATAGTTTAAAATCCCCAATTACAGCGGAAGCTTATTCAAAACATAATCCAAAGTAAACCAAGTGTTCAACGTTTGAAAACCATGCAATCCTAACTAGACGCCGTGCAGACGCGTGCGCCCTAGTTCCATTGTGCTACCTTAGCGACCTGAGAAAACATGTAAAAGTTTACGTCAGCACAAAAATGCTGGTGAGTTTACAGGTTTTGTAATCCAAGTACCAAGTTCAACCTGTCCATACTATAACAAATCGAAAACCATAGTACGCTAGCTAGGCGTATGTTTTATTACTATCACGATTGGAAAACCATTACTAACTCGCAAACCAGATGTTGTGCCCGATGTAGTAAACCTGTTGTTCCTGTTTGAGACAATATGCACCCGCCGACCCTCCAAGTCGACGAGCGGGGTTGGTCACTCCCAATAGCGCTATTCACATTTCCCCGTTGTGCAAACCCGCACATTCATGGTTCCTCCCGGGACTTCCAAAGATCGTATAGTAAACCATAGAAACCCATAGTATGACAGTAGTTACCAAACATAAGTTTTAACACATGTTTTCTCCCCCGAAAAGTGAAACCAGTTAAAAGAGGGGCCGTAAACTCACCTTAAGTTGCGTTACTTCGTAATATGAATAAACTCAGCAGCTATGCTAGTCCCGTAAAGCGGCGACCTAACATATGACAGTTACAAGTACTTAGACTAATAACCCGCAGGTTAGTTAGTCCCTAGATGTCCAGACCGTAACCAAGTTCGTTTGAAAGCACCGTGACTGTTTAACTGACCCAATGTACAAGACTCGACATCCCATTGGTGACCCGAGACTCCCCGTGTTATGTTTACGCTCTCAACATACAATCATGCAAACATACTTAACATACGTTAACGACCAACAAGTTATAGCACGTAGTTCACGTATCACATAATTACATCCAAACATATGTTACCAAGTTATTAGATATGTTACGGGGTTCCTAGCATGTTCCTAGATGTCAAATCGGGTCTCGGAATGCTAATTTACACTTACAGCAGCAGTACACGCGATTAGGAAAAGTCAACTAGCATTTAGGTTGGTCAACTGGCATTTAGGAAGGCTAATTGCATGTAATATAGGCATTTAGGGTCATAAGACATGTAAATCTTGAGTTTATAGGCGATTAGGGCTATAAGACATGTATTTCAGGACTTAACTAGCATTTAGGATCACAATTGCATGTAACAGAGGCAATTAGCCCCCAAATGCATGTACTTCATGCGATTGGGGAGTCCATACTGGCGATTGGCTTCCTAATCGCCCCTAACATAGGTGATTAGGGTTGCTAATCGCCTGTAACCCAGTTGTTCCGGTTTTTCGCGCGTTTAACACTCCAAATCAGATCCGGAACGTGTGTAAACATCAATTATCAATCTAATAACTATACCAAACATGTTTAAACCAAAATCCTTCGTTTAACCTCGTTCTATCAGCCCTGCATGTAACCATGTAATCCAAACATAATACACATAGCATGAAACATCATCTTAACATGCATAATCATAACCCTAATGAACAATTACTCAGATTCTATCATCATGCCATCATTATTGATCTGAAACTAACCTAATAACATGTAATCATCCATCTAGAATCATAAAAACCCTAGCTTTTGATTGTAAACCCACATACATCATGCATACTACTTAGAATCCAATTAACAATGATTATTAATGATTTTCAGAAGACTCATACGTTTTGAAACAGGTCTGGACCGTTAGGGATTTAATAAAAACGTTTATAAAGATTTCATGGATGAGAATCACACCTTAGATTGTGATGGTTTGATGAAATAAGCTTGAAACCTTGTGTTTTGATCCAAAATCACGTTCCAGAGGTTGTGTGTGTGTTGGGGCGGGTTATGGGACGACTAGGGTTGATATTATGAAGTTTAGGAGGTTAAACATTGTATTTATAGTCGTTTTTAGTCGTCCAGCACGTAACACGCGATTGTGCAGCAGTTACATGCGATTAGGGCTGCTAATCGCATGACATTACATGCAATTGGGCCTAATCGCATGTTATTACATGCGAGTAGCCCGCCAAATGCATGTAATGATTCCCTAAATGCATGCCCTATAGGCGATTAGCCTCCCTAATCGCCTATAGGGGTTGGTTCGATGTATTTTGCGCGTTAAACCCCGTTTTAACATATGTTAACACATTTTCACATACCGACAAGTCACATAATGATTGTAAACACATAACACTTGCAAACAAACATATTCACACTCGTTCACCAATTCCCGGGACTCGAGACTTGTATGTTCCGTATGACCTGACGATTCTACGAATCGTCACCATTTGTACACTTGGTTAAGAACTGACATCTAATGAACCTCTAGACCAACATCCAATGATCTTCTATACTAAACCGATAGTTCCCAAACCATAACATGACTTAACTAACCCAGTTAAGTATAATATACGCGTGACTCGCTAAGGTAGACTTTCATCTAGACAACGTTGTTAACCAGAATTTGCCGGGTGTCACATCATCCCCACGTTAAAAGAATTTTCGTCCCGAAAATTGCACAGTACTCAAAAGGAATAACAAAAGAAACAGGCAAAAGATAGAAACCAAGAGAGAGATTTACCCGAGTTGTCACATCATCCCCACGTTAAAAGGAATCTCGCCCCGAGATTCATTCAGCAGCAGTGGAGACGTATCTTGATTCGAACGCTTCCTTAGGAAAGAGATGAGGATACTTAGACTTCATCTGATCCTCCCGTTCCCAAGTGTACTCTGGTCCCCGGTTCGAGTTCCAGCGAACCTTCACAATGCGAATCTTGCTATGACGTAGGCTACGAATCTTGTAATCCAGAATCTCAACAGGTTCTTCCACAATCCGAAGACGATCGTCAACCTTGATCTCTTCCAGTGGAACAATGAGAGACTCGTCAGCCAGACACTTCTTTAGGTTGGACACATGGAAGACGTTATGTACGTTACCGAGCTCCGTCGGTAAATCAAGACGATATGCCACCGGTCCAATCCGTTCCAGGATCGTAAATGGACCGACATACCGAGGGTTGAGTTTGCCACGCTTCCCAAAGCGTATGACGCCCTTCCATGGTGAAACTTTCAGAAGTACTTTGTCATCAACTTGGAATTCCAATGGTTTGCGACGCTGATCGGCATAACTCTTTTGCCGATCCCGTGCCGCTGCCAACCGGTTACGAATCTGTACGATCTTTTCCGAAGTTTCGTACACTAGCTCAGGCCCAGTGAGTTGACTCTCACCCACTTCAGCCCAACAAAAAGGAGAACGGCATTTCCGCCCGTACAGTGCCTCGAACGGAGCCGCCTTGATGCTCGTGTGATAGCTGTTGTTGTATGAGAATTCTACTAACGGTAAATGAGGTTCCCAACCTTTGCCAAAATCGATCACGCATGCCCGCAGCATGTCTTCTAAAGTCTGAATCGTGCGCTCACTCTGACCGTCAGTCTGTGGGTGATAAGCTGTACTCATGTCTAGCTGGGTACCCAAAGCTTTGTGTAAAGACTTCCAGAAGTGAGAAGTAAAATGGGAATCACGATCCGAAATAATAGAAACCGGCACCCCGTGCTTAGAAACAACTTCCTTCAGATAAAGACGAGCCAAACGATCCATGGTGTCGGTCTCCTTAATAGCGAGAAAATGGGCTGATTTTGTCAACCGATCAACAATCACCCATATCTTATCATTCCCGCTTGGTGACTTAGGAAGTTGCGTGACAAAATCCATGGTAATCCGTTCCCATTTCCACTCCGGAATTTCAGGTTGTTGCAAGAGACCCGACGGTTTCTGGTATTCCACCTTGACCTTAGCACAGGTCAAGCATTTACTCACGTATGAGGCTATATCCGACCTCATGTTTGGCCACCAGTAAAGCACCTTCAGATCTTGGTACATCTTATCCGAACCAGGATGAATAGAATACCGGGACTTATGAGCCTCATCTAAGACAAGCTCCCGAAGTCCCCCGAATAAAGGAACCCATATGCGTTCTGCGAAGTAGTGCAGGCCATCAGGCCTTCGCTCGAGGTGCTTGTCAGCACCGTGCATAGTCTCAGCTTTAAGGTTTTCCTCCTTCAAAGCTTCTAACTGAGCAGAACGGAGTTGATCAGGTAGAGATGAATGAATGGTGAGTTGCAACGCCCGAACGCGGCGAGGTTTAATTGATTCCTTCCTGCTCAAGGCGTCTGCTACCACATTCGCCTTGCCAGGATGGTACTTAATGGCGCAATCATAGTCATTCAGAAGTTCAATCCAACGGCGTTGTCGTATGTTCAAATGTTGTTGGTCGAAACTATGTTGAAGACTCTTGTGATCGGTGTAGATGGTGCATTTGGTACTGTACAAGTAATGTCTCCAAATTTTCAACACGAATACCACTGCACCCAATTCCAAGTCATGGGTGGTGTAGTTCTTCTCATGCACCTTGAGTTGACGAGAAGCATACGCAATCACTTTCTCGCGTTGCATCAACACGCAACCGAGACCATGAATAGAGGCATCACAGTAAACAACGAAATCATCAGGTCCTTCAGGTAAGGACAAAATAGGAGCAGAACACAGTTTAGACTTCAGTTCTTGAAAAGCCGACTCTTGTGGTTCACCCCAGTCGAATTTCCTATCCTTCTGCGTGAGAGTGGTGAGGGGTTGAGCGATCTTCGAGAACCCCTGTATGAAACGACGATAATAGCCCGCAAGGCCTAGGAATTGCCGCACCTCAGTTGGCGTCTTTGGTGCTCCCCAGTCCTTGATCGCTTCGATTTTTGCTGGATCGACAAGAATTCCTAGTTCATTAACCACATGTCCTAGGAACTGAACTTCGCGTAACCAAAAGTCACACTTTGAGAACTTGGCGTAAAGTTGTTCCCGTCGCAAGAGTTCCAAAACCAAACGCAGGTGTTCCTCGTGTTCAGTCTTGTTCTTGGAGTAAATCAGAATATCATCAATAAACACAATGACGAACTTGTCAAGATATGGCTTGCAAACGCGGTTCATCAAATCCATGAAAACCGCCGGTGCGTTCGTGAGACCGAAAGGCATGACCAAGAATTCGAAATGGCCATAACGTGTACGAAAGGCAGTCTTTGCAACGTCAGCTTCCCTTACGCGCAACTGGTGATAACCGGACCTCAAATCAATCTTGGAGTAGTAACTAGAACCCTGGAGTTGGTCGAATAGATCATCAATACGCGGAAGAGGATAACGGTTCTTGATGGTCACCTTGTTCAATTCTCTGTAATCCACACACAGTCGGAAACTTCCATCCTTCTTCTTGACGAATAGAATCGGGGCTCCCCAAGGGGAAGAACTTGGTCTAATGAAACCCTTGTCCAAGAGTTCCTGTAACTGACTAGACAATTCCTGCATCTCGGGAGGTGCAAGACGGTAGGGGGCCCGAGCAATAGGAGCAACCCCTGGTACAAGATCAATACCGAACTCAACCTGACGATGGGGGAGGAAGACCAGATAAATCATCGGGAAATACATCAGGAAACTCGCGTACAACAGGAATATCGTCGATCTTCTTCTCATCGCTAGAGGAAACAGATAAAAGTGCCAAAACGGCCGAGTAACCCTTTCGAAGATACTTAAGGGCTTTCATGCTAGAGATGATATTTAGCGGAACACCGCCCTTGATACCGTACACAGAAAGGAATTCTCCATCAGGGAGAGGAATTCGAATAATTTTGTCGTAACAAACAATCTCCGCGCGATACAAAGACAACCAATCCATGCCTACAACAACGTCAAAACTACCCAAAGGTACCGGCATAAGGTCGATGGGAAAAGACAAACCCGACAACTCTAGTTGACACTCCCGAAGGATACAAGTAGCTTCAATCTTTTTACCGTCAGCCAACTCAATAATATACTTAGCCTCTAATGGTACTGGTACTACATCTAGCAGTCGACTAACTTCCATGGATATAAAACTTTTATCGGCACCAGAATCAAATAAAACGCTAACAGAGCGATTATTGAGAAGGAACGTACCGGTAACTGTGTCAGGATCCTGTCTAGCCTCCGCGGCTCCAATGACGAAGGCACGTGCATTTCTGCCGCCGCCCCCGTTGTTCCCGTTACCGTTGTTCCCGCCCTGCTTCAGTTTCGGGCAATCCTTCTTGTAATGCCCAGTCTCACCACAGTTGTAACATCCCTGTCTTCCCGTAGTTCCTTGAGCAGCAGGAGCCGGGGTATTGGTTGGGGCCTGGGTCGATGGAAGTGTAGCCCGACAATCTTTAGCAAAATGCCCAAATCGCTGGCAGCGATGGCAACGATTACTGTCGCAGTTCCCTTGATGATGACGCCCACACTTGTTGCATTTAGGCAATTTCCCCGCATAACCACCCTGTTTGTTACCAGAAGAAGAAGAACCCCCATTATCGAACCTCTTACCCTGCTGTGCTGGCCCAGATCCTTTCCCCTCGTTTTCCCACTTACGCTTGTTATTCTTCGGGGCCTTGACAGTCGAACCCTTAGCAGGCAAAATACCCTCATTCACCTTCAAGTTGGTCATCCTATGAGCCGATCGAACCACCTCCGAGTATGTAGGATGATTTCCCGCAGCTACCAACCCTGCGATCTCTGGTACTAGCCCTGAAATATAGTGTTCGATCCTCCTGTACTCTGGAACATGCAGATCAGGACACAGAACTGCCAACTCGTTACGCCTTACCGTATACTTCTCAATTTCGGACCCAGACATCTTGAGGTTCCACACCTCGTGCTCTAACTTCTGCACCTCTTCCCTTGGACAGTATTCTCGCTTCAGCAGTTGCACAAAATTCTCCTAAGGCATAGCATAAGCCTCCCCAATACCCATATTCTGGGTGATATTGTTCCACCATGTCAAAGCAACATCCTGGAACAATGCAGCAGCATACTTGACTCGGTCCTCTGGGAGACAGTTGCACATCAGAAACACTGACTCCACCTTTTCCAGCCACCAGAGCAAGCTCACCGCACCCTCAGTGCCAGAGAATTCCTGAGGCTTACAATCCCGAAACATCTTGTAGGTACACATGGGTGGGGGTGGGTTAACAGGACCACCTGAAATAAAATGCGTGAGAAAACACGATGAATGTAAACAAGGTTCACCAATGAGGCAAAGAAAATGGATAAATCAACTTACCACCACCATTGTGCCCTAACTGAAAGGCAGCTTGTAGCAAGTTGTTCAGATCTTCCTGTGATAGGTTAACACCTCCACGACCACCAGCACCACCGCGACCACCACCACGTTCACCATTGCGACCACCTCCACGTCCTCCTCGTACTCCTGACATGATTCTGGCAGAAAGAACGAGAAAATTTAGTTTCGCAGCTAATGGTAACCACTAACGTTTACAAGAATCAAAGCTAGATCCAATCCAGGACTATCCATTCGAACCCAGAGCTCACCAGGGTTTTCATGCATTTCGGTTTATGATTTTGTGTGCACCCAAAATGATAAACCGCTCTACATGGTCCTCCAAGTGTTCTCCCAGTTCAAAGTTCAAATCACCGAACATAGACTCTTAGCTATACACCGTAATGCTACGGTAGTTTATGGCAAGTGTTTCTATTGGAGTATGAAAGGGAGATGTCCGAGCCTTGGACAAATCTCAAGAGTACACGATTTACCCCAATACACCACACTGCCTAGAAAGCAAGTAACTCGAACTAAGATAGAACGGATGATGTAACATAGAAAGGTCAGATGATTTAGAGACACCCCGACAGCCCATACGTAATCCATCAAAATGTTTAGTACTATGTGATCGTCTAGTGTGTGTGACTCGGCTATAGACTAGACTCTACATGCAGTTCTAGTTCACTATAACCATTGGCTCTGATACCAATCTGTCACACCCTCAAAATCCACTTGCGGAGTTTTACCGCGAGGCGCATGACAAACCAGGATCCAAACCAACGATCACAATAAACAAGTCTAAATGAACATATGCAATTTAAGAAAACATAGTTTAAAATCCCCAATTACAGCGGAAGCTTATTCAAAACATAATCCAAAGTAAACCAAGTGTTCAACGTTTGAAAACCATGCAATCCTAACTAGACGCCGTGCAGACGCGTGCGCCCTAGTTCCATTGTGCTACCTTAGCGACCTGAGAAAACATGTAAAAGTTTACGTCAGCACAAAAATGCTGGTGAGTTTACAGGTTTTGTAATCCAAGTACCAAGTTCAACCTGTCCATACTATAACAAATCGAAAACCATAGTACGCTAGCTAGGCGTATGTTTTATTACTATCACGATTGGAAAACCATTACTAACTCGCAAACCAGATGTTGTGCCCGATGTAGTAAACCTGTTGTTCCTGTTTGAGACAATATGCACCCGCCGACCCTCCAAGTCGACGAGCGGGGTTGGTCACTCCCAATAGCGCTATTCACATTTCCCCGTTGTGCAAACCCGCACATTCATGGTTCCTCCCGGGACTTCCAAAGATCGTATAGTAAACCATAGAAACCCATAGTATGACAGTAGTTACCAAACATAAGTTTTAACACATGTTTTCTCCCCCGAAAAGTGAAACCAGTTAAAAGAGGGGCCGTAAACTCACCTTAAGTTGCGTTACTTCGTAATATGAATAAACTCAGCAGCTATGCTAGTCCCGTAAAGCGGCGACCTAACATATGACAGTTACAAGTACTTAGACTAATAACCCGCAGGTTAGTTAGTCCCTAGATGTCCAGACCGTAACCAAGTTCGTTTGAAAGCACCGTGACTGTTTAACTGACCCAATGTACAAGACTCGACATCCCATTGGTGACCCGAGACTCCCCGTGTTATGTTTACGCTCTCAACATACAATCATGCAAACATACTTAACATACGTTAACGACCAACAAGTTATAGCACGTAGTTCACGTATCACATAATTACATCCAAACATATGTTACCAAGTTATTAGATATGTTACGGGGTTCCTAGCATGTTCCTAGATGTCAAATCGGGTCTCGGAATGCTAATTTACACTTACAGCAGCAGTACACGCGATTAGGAAAAGTCAACTAGCATTTAGGTTGGTCAACTGGCATTTAGGAAGGCTAATTGCATGTAATATAGGCATTTAGGGTCATAAGACATGTAACTCTTGAGTTTATAGGCGATTAGGGCTATAAGACATGTATTTCAGGACTTAACTAGCATTTAGGATCACATTGCATGTAACAGAGGCAATTAGCCCCCAAATGCATGTACTTCATGCGATTGGGGAGTCCATACTGACGATTGGCTTCCTAATCGCCCCTAACATAGGCGATTAGGGTTGCTAATCGCCTGTAACCCAGCTGTTCCGGTTTTTCGCGCGTTTAACACTTCAAATCAGATCCGGAACGTGTGTAAACATCAATTATCAATCTAATAACTATACCAAACATGTTTAAACCAAAATCCTTCGTTTAACCTCGTTCTATCAGCCCTGCATGTAACCATGTAATCCAAACATAATACACATAGCATGAAACATCATCTTAACATGCATAATCATAACCCTAATGAACAATTACTCAGATTCTATCATCATGCCATCATTATTGATCTGAAACTAACCTAATAACATGTAATCATCCATCTAGAATCATAAAAACCCTAGCTTTTGATTGAAAATCCACATACATCATGCATACTACTTAGAATCCAATTAACAATGATTATTAATGATTTTCAGAAGACTCATACGTTTTGAAACAGGCCTGGACCGTTAGGGATTTAATAAAAACGTTTATAAAGATTTCATGGATGAGAATCACACCTTAGATTGTGATGGTTTGATGAAATAAGCTTGAAA
Source organism: Ambrosia trifida (assembly GCA_028751855.1). Lineage (NCBI taxonomy): Eukaryota > Viridiplantae > Streptophyta > Magnoliopsida > Asterales > Asteraceae > Ambrosia > Ambrosia trifida. The sequence goes on from CM054124.1 coordinate 114,894,088, forward strand.
CCTTGTGTTTTGATCCAAAATCACGTTCCAGAGGTTGTGTGTGTGTTGGGGCGGGTTATGGGACGACTAGGGTTGATATTATGAAGTTTAGGAGGTTAAACATTGTATTTATAGTCGTTTTTAGTCGTCCAGCACGTAACACGCGATTGTGCAGCAGTTACATGCGATTAGGGCTGCTAATCGCATGACATTACATGCAATTGGGCCTAATCGCATGTCATTACATGCGAGTAGCCCCCCAAATGCATGTAATGATTCCCTAAATGCATGCCCTATAGGCGATTAGCCTCCCTAATCGCCTATAGGAGTTGGTTCGATGTATTTTGCGTGTTAAACCCCGTTTTAACATATGTTAACACATTTTCACATACCGACAAGTCACATAATGATTGTAAACACATAACACTTGCAAACAAACATATTCACACTCGTTCACCAATTCCCGGGACTCGAGACTTGTATGTTCCGTATGACCTGACGATTCTACGAATCGTCACCATTTGTACACTTGGTTAAGAACTGACATCTAATGAACCTCTAGACCAACATCCAATGATCTTCTATACTAAACCGATAGTTCCCGAACCATAACACGACTTAACTAACCCAGTTAAGTATAATATACGCGTGACTCGCTAAGGTAGACTTTCATCTAGACAACGTTGTTAACCAGAATTTGCCGGGTGTCACACAATTCTTAATAAACAAGATGCAATCAGCAACTATATCACCGATCTAACTCAAACCAAGAAGGCATTAGCCGCAACACAATGTGATTACGAGGAAATAAAAAAGAAGCTTGACAAATATTCAAATTCCAAATATGTGATTGACTACATAATTAAAAGTCAAATAACCGAAAAGAGCGTTGATGGGTTAGGTTATCAAGCTGTTCCTCCTCCATGCATAAAACTTACTCCAAAATACCGAATGAGACTGAGGTCACACAATTTTAGGTCACAACTCCCCTAGTTGCTGACCCTGCTGAAATTAAGAAAACAGAATTTGTCAAAGATGATAACTACTGCTTAATTGAAACTGATGATGAACTCAGTGATGAAGAGGACAGCAAGCGAGGTCTTGGTCATCAGAAACAGAAGCAAAGGATACCACTAGCGAATCATATCGTGTGTGATCCTGATTCTGAAGCAAAGGATACCACTAGGCCACACTCGTGTACAAAACCACACGACTAGCAAAGCTAGTCGTGTAAACATTTCATACTCGCCTGTGTCGACCTATAAACATGCCCTTTTATCACATTTACGAGCTATAAACCATTCGATTAACCTAGCCAACGACCTATAAGGACCCATCACTAGCTGAGGACATACAAATAATGCACTTACAAATACATGTATTGTCATTAATATAATAAGTGAGTATGTATTTGACCCTTCAACTTTCAACACAACTATGCCTACATTAAGAAAATACTGCCATTATCACATCCACTTTGTGCTACTGATATATTGTAAAATACATATATTTTCAGTGTAAAGTTTGTATAGTTTTCGAGTCGTTTAGATAGTGTTTTTTTAGTTTTAGGCTTGTACCGGTCTATTTTATTTATTTAGCGTTTTATAGATTTTTATTAGTTTTGTGTCTTTTTGCTACTTATGTATTTATTTTTATTTTTATTTTGTAGGTGTTCATGGACGTTGGAGCGTAAACGAGCAATTTTGGTCAAGTTAAGAACACCTGAGTCAAGAGCACGGAGTTATAATACTAAATAATAATAATAATAATAATAATAAAACAAAAAAAAAAAACAAACGTGACTTTGAAAGTCGGCCCAAAGCCCAAACAAGTAAAAAGATTGTTTTGTATAAAACCCTATTTTTTATTGGAAGTGGAAAAGCATATAAAGGCATTGGGAGGTGCCGCATAAGGGGATCGAAGGAGAGAGGAGCGATAGATTTTTCAGAAGACATCAACGAGAGCAGGAAAAAGGAATATTATTTTGAGGTGGAGGTCAATGGTTGAAGCATAGGTGCGAACACGGGTCGGTTCTATTTTAATTATTAATATTTATTCTATTTGAAACCCGTTGTGAACACCATGAATTTGTTTTCCTTTTATTGTTTTGATTTTATCATAACTTTTATTGGCTAGACCTTTTGTTACTACCTAGGTTTTGATGAATACTTATGATTGAATGATTGTTTTTATGGTTTTTGGAACTTTGATTATGGGTTGATGATTTAGTAAAGACTTTGATTATTTCTGATCTGGTGTATATGCGTACCTAGTTTTGTTCAATTAACAATTATTTACTCCACATGCGTTTTTGTGAATGTCTTTCATGTATGAATGCGTGTTAGGTTGTGGATTGTGTGTTAACAACTAGTTTATGGTAAATTGCTAGTGTTTTCCATAGGAGTGGTTTTTGTTAATTGGGTAGTTCTAGGTGTTCTTCCAATTCCAATAGTTGTAAGGTGCGGGATTGTCGATATGTCTAGGGTGTTAAATTGCTAGGTCTAGATGCTTTGTAAGAAGATCTTCCTAGTTTCCTTACCACTACTTGCGTATCGAGTTAGATCAGGTTTTCTATAGTTACCCCTTGCACTTTTAGTGTAGTGAGGCTTTCGCGCTGTAAGGTAGACTGTCTAGCGGGTACTTTATCATCAGAGTAGGTAAGCCTGTAAGGGTAACCTCTCAATCGGTAGTTTAACGGCTTATAGGTAACCTTTAGGTTTCTCCTTGAGAAGGGTCGAGGGTCCTCTAGTTTATCCTGTAAGTTTAGTATCTGAAGATCCCGGTTCCATAGCTAGTTCAATAACCATAGAAGTTCGTCAGTCAAGAGTAGGATTCTAACATAGGTAGTAACTTCACCATCATTTGAATTCAGTCCAGCTCAGTTCGCGTATTAAGTTCAGTTCAATTTATTTTAGTTAGTCTTTATTTTCTTGCATTTAGTTTTATTAGCAAAGCCCCCCTTTAAGCAACAAAACATTATTTATTCAGGTTGTAGATAAGTAGTCGAGTCTAGTTTACGTTTTCCATTAGAGTCTCGTGGGTTCGATACTCGGACTTACTTTAGCTGTACTGCACTAACCGGTACACTTGCCGGTTGTGTGGTTTAGGTTTAGAGAGTCTTAGGTTATAAATTTAAAACTTAGAGTGTCTAGTTTAGGTTAATTTAGTAGTTTTTACTAAACCACTTTGAGCACATCAGCTACAATACACATACTATCAGTGGCGAGCCATAATTTTTTTCCATGGTGTCGTTATCAATGGCAATATTTTGAACAGTAAAAATACAATATCATTTCAATAAAAGAAAACAAAAAATAAATATACAAACTCATTCGAAATATTATTAAAAAGTACATTTTAAAGTTGCTCGTTACGTGTTTTCATGTTTGAAAACGATTCATATATAACGACTTCAATTGCATCTTTGGCAAAAAAAAAAAAAAACACTTTTTTCAATAGAACAAATGGTATCGCTCATAAAAAAAATCAATGATGCACCTCGTGTTTTTCCTATTAAACGATACATATAAAACACAAATTTAAATGGTGCAGAGCGACACTATTGCTGAGTACGTGGCGCCAAGTAAGTAATAACTCTTATGCGTTGTATGCATTAATGCAAACCCTATGCAAATATTATTGGCATCACATATTGTGTGTGCAAAAATGTTTACACAATGTTAAGAATTCTTATACACTGTATGCAACAATGCATACGCTATAAAATATCATTAGTAACATAACACATAAATCAAAGTATCACTAGTAACGTAAACATAAGCTATGTGTCAATGCATACACCATACCAAGAATCATATGTAGTGTATGCAACATGATGTTTTAACTTTATTAAAATTACCACTTGAATTTTTTTTTTTTTTTTTTATCCCAAAGACATGATCAAGATGTGGTTCACAGTAGTTCTTATAATATATATGTATGTGTGTGAGCCTATTCGTGTATATGCATGTTGGCCATCTGTTCAGGAAAGTTTACAAACGTTGCATCAACAAAAAAAAAATGTTGAATACAATGGACGGTGACTTAAAGATGGATATTGCACAGAGGAGATATATGTAAAAGATGAAATTTCATGTCCAAAGCACAGTGCACCACTGTAGATGAAGAAATTGTAATGAAGGCAGGACAAGATATCTTGTCAATCAGTCACGCTAAATCTTATTGGTCTTAGCAAGGTGATAATTAATAAGTGAACTCTCTTTATTTTAGGTGTTGTTTTGGTGGGATTAACTAAAAAGATTAAAACACTATGTGATTCTCAAACCTCACTATTTAATCATTGTTATGGACCTGTCAACCATCTATTAGCTTAGCTTTAGCTATATGTGGAAATGGCGGTCTCCCTCACTCTCTCCGGCCCGCTAACGCCCTTAATAGGGTTGTTCACGAGTCGGGCCTAACTGAGCGGACCTTTGTTCGTGCTTGACTCATTTACAAATCGAACCGAGCCGATTAAACCGAAAACTGAGCGAGCATAGTTCGAGTGCACATTTTTTCGAGCGAGAAATGAGTGGCGAGTGTTTTCGGACAACCATAAATTTGGGATGTTTCCTTTAATATTCTTCATGTCTAGTGATGACTGAGGTTCGACAGTTCGAGAATGAGGCTCTAGTTGATGCCACTGAGGTGATGAGCATACTACAGAAAAGGATTGTCGCATAGGTTGATAGCGGGAGACGTTTGATGGTGGATAACTAATGGGAATAGAAAGTCAAATATGTCTTTTCACGACTTAAGGTTTTACAATTAAACTTCGTGTTAAGTTATCATTGTGTTGACTAGGCTAATAACTATAAATATAATTATACATATGCATATATTGAGTCAATGTGTCAAACCCCATAGAGTGGCATGTATAAAACTATAAATATAATTGTAATATATATATATATATATATAAAATTAGGGGAAAGATCATGTACAAAGTGTTTTTTTTGTAAGAACTGTGAGAATCAAAGGAGGGTATTTTTAATTTTTTTTCGAATTTTTTTTTCCCATATTGTTAAACATGTATTATAGTATTGAAATAAAAAAAACAAAAAAAAATAAATTTTGGTGTAGAGTAATTACGTAATTACTGTTGTAGAGTAATTACATAATTAATCTAGTGTAAACTAATGTATTTACTTTATTGACATAATTATACTAATTTTTTTTAAATTTGTTTTTTTTTTATATTATACATCTAGAAAGTATGTTTAAGCACATAGGAAAATATATATATATATATATATATATATATATATATATATAGGTTTAGGATCATGTACAAAACCTATTTTTTGTGAGAAGTGTGAGAACCAATAATAGTACAGCCTATTTTATTATATAGAAGGGTAACATTGTAAATTGCATTGCTAATCTTATTTTAGGAGATAATGGCTAATTAATTTCGTGTTTAATTTAGGAGTATTCTTAGGGATTTTGTTTCACATCTCACGAATTTTTATAGAGTTTTTATTAACATTCAGCACATTATCATTCATTTACTGAATTATATACGACCAAAACAACATTCATATTGGTGTGTTTTACTGATGTAAGCACATGGTGTTTTACTGGTATACCATAAGGTTTGAAGGTATAACACACCTTTTGTGTTATTTTTATAAGGAGTTTTACTGATGCAAAAAATATGGTTTTTTTATGCACATTGGTGTTTTATTATAATCTTGTAAGTTGTTTCATCAACAAGGTGTTTTTACGTTCATACCCGTGTGTTTTATCACCATATTCTTAACTTTGTGTTTTAAACAGTCTCGTGTGTTTTATCATCATCTTCTCCATAATCAAGTGTGTTTTATCTTCATCATACACAATCAGTAACACATTCAAAAACACAACTATACATACATTTAAAATGTGTTTTAAATTCAAAAAACACTAAACCACACAAAAATCCTTTGAACATAAAACATAACAATATGAATGTTGTTTAAAATAATCCACCATAAAACACACTGATCCATTATCACCTCATGTCGTCTTCATCTTCATCCCTAAAAAAAAAACACTCCGAGTATTTATGTTTGTGATGGTGGCTGTCGAATGATGGTTCGGTTGATGGTGGTGGTTTGTGGTAGTTGATGGCGGTTGTGTAGGTGGCGCAGGGAGAGAGAGAGGAGAAACAGAGAGAGAGGTGAGAGACACTTAAATGTGAATTAAATGGAAGACGTAAATAGGAAGATTGAATTTATTAGGCCTTCCATATTTTTAATTAGACCCTTTAAATGTGAATTAAATGTAGGGTGTGTTTTACCATTATACCCCTAAGTAGCCTAATTAGTTATTATAACTATAACATTATTTACAATAATGCCACTCATAAAATCTAAACCATTGATTAAGATGATCTAATGGTCCAAAACACTTCTTACCCTTCTCACACAAAACACACTTTGCACAGGATCTCGACCCTATATGTATAATAAATTAATAAAAATTATATCGAGCCGAACCGAGCCGAGCGGACATTTGCTCGTGCTTGTCTCGTTTACAAACCGAACTGGGCCGATCGGCTCCTTTACAACCAAGCGGAACATCAAGCAAGCAATTTCTGAGCAAATTCCGAACGAGCGGCAAGCGATGAGCGTTTTAAATAGCACTAGCGCTTAGAGACGGATTCTTGCTTCTCTCTCCCATCGTCATATCAGACACCGCCTTTTCTAGATAAACCATGGGCGCCTTCCACTTCACCAGCGTTGAGATAGACTAACGATATAAATGAAAACATATACACACTACTAGAAAAGCTAATACCTATGGAGTTTCTTGAACAAGATCAAACATCAGCCACTAAAACAAGCAAAACAATGTTAATAAGGTATCATAAAGACGCAAATTATTGATGTACATGATGCCTCTTTTATGTTCCTATATATTATTCAACAGTAATTTAAATTGCATTCATCAACAACAGGTTATATTCTTTTGTGTACTTTTTATTTTAGGGTCAAATTTAATGCCATTTCTAAGTCCTCTTATCTCATATGGCGTGGTTCTTCATTTACAAACTGTAAACCCTATCTAGAACAAAAGACATGAAAAGATGTGTTATTTTTAGTGGCTCGATGAAGCTACAAGATAAAAAAAGGTCAAACAATTAGACCCACTTGTAGATTAAAATATATTCGTGTTATTTTTTTATTAAAAATGCTTAGTCAATACCCGTATAACATACGTTCTATAAAATCAATGTGATTGTGTTTTGTGGTTGTAGTTTTGTTGCATGGCTGGAGGGCTCAAAGAAACCGAATAAAAGAACACAAAAAAATGAGAGGATTCCAGCTTTAAGGCGCAAATGAAGGAAGGAATGGAAGAAAATTTTGAAACAAATTCAAACCACAGACAAACAATTGAAATTAAGAAACAAGAAACATTTTTTTATTAAAAAACAAACAAATAAAACACCAAAACAAACAATATGGACAGAACTCCTAGGTATTGTCTGCTACTAAGTGCCCATCATCCTATGCTAATCAAGAAATTTTTAGGACAAGAGTATAAAATATATGACCTTTAATTCAACTTTGCATCGAAATGTGTACCGGAAATATAATGATAAAAACTCACAACGTAACCTTCATATTTTGAGCTAATATATATATATTTGTAGGGTGTGACATAAACAGCCCGAAAACAACACTAATTAACAAGTGTAATTCGTGTGTAGAACTGTAGAAGTTATTATGTGGTGATTGACGAGTGGTTAATCTCTTGAAATTTGATGGAAAAATTGCGTACTGGTGATGTAATCGTTGCCACCGAGAGATGGATATAAAGAATGACCGATAAAATTTGCTGCCGCTGTGGAATTACTCGGTGAGGTGCCCGTGGTGGTGAGATTTAGCTGAGGGATCCCAGCACTGCCGCCCGAAGAGGTGTCTCCCCCCATGTATTGGCTTTCGGGGCCTTGGTCATACAAAATTCCTTTAAACAAATGTCCCCCAATATTCACCGCGGCTTGATAAGCGAATTGGCCGTCATCCGTTTCATCTATCGAGCTTACCCTTACGCATCTGAAGTTCGCTGGGGTCGTCACTTCTGATGGGAAATTACCTACCTCAAACCCTAAGTTTCACAACACACAAACAATCATTAAATTAGTAAAAGAAGATATAATTTTTCAATAACATTAACAAATTATTGTCTAGTGATTATTATGTATTATAATTGAGTATTGTATGCACTCGATCTTTCTTATTGAAATATCTTGTGCACAAAAAAAATATAATAAAAGTCTTATAAATCACTTTCTTCATATCAACTTTCCCTCCCTCCAACAATTTCGTCACGGGATGACAATTTGAAGGTCATTCGCATTCACATTTGCTAATAATCTTTATACATATTATGTATGCATAAATTAAGAAGAATAACACAACAATAATAATATTAATTAATATAATGACCTCATGAAATTATAAAAATAATATGATTGTTAGTTAAAATTCTTTTCAGAAAATGGAAAGCCAAAGATATTAGCAAATGCACCCAGGAGCACAAACAACTATGTGTAGGTTTTTCTTAGGAAGTAGTTAGCTAGGTTTCTTGATTACATACAATTTATAAAATACACCATTTAGGAAAAATACTAAAGCTAGTCAACAACGATAATAAAAAACTGTATAGAATAATAATAATAATAATAATAATAATAATAATAATAATAATAATATTGGATCATATGATAGAGTGTTTATGTACCTGATGAGTTGTACGCAACAGCGGTAGCAGTAGCAGTAGCAGCAGTAATCGAATTAACCAAATTAGCATTATTATGAACATGATCTTGAGCACTGGATCTTGCCCTTTTGGTGTTGGAAACAAGACGGCTGCTGCTGCTGCGGCGGTTATGATCCTGTTGTGTGGCGGATAAATACTGTTGTCTCTCGCGGCGTTTAGCCGCCGGAACCCACGTGCTTTTCACGTGCGTTTGGCACTGAAACCCTCTGCTCTTACAACAAGTCCTACACCTCATATGTGGACAATCTTTCTTAGCCTGGTTTCCACAGTCCTGGCAGCTCACACCACCACCGCCACCGTTGACACCATGCCCCATCATCACAAACGCCGCCGATCCCCATGTGGATTCATCTGAGAAATTAATAAGCCTCCCATCACCACCACCACCACCACCAGTCATAGAGCCTGCTGCTAGCAAGTTGTGAACTTCAGTAGGCTGGTTCTGCCACAGTTCAAAGTCTTTGGTGGTGGTGGGACGGTGGTCATGGGTGTTTCTAGTACTGGAACTGTACAAGAACCAGTTGCTGGATTCAGTAGGGTTTGTATTAGAAGTAGGATTAGAAGAAAGATGTATGTTGGTGTTTGTGTTTGTGTTAGGGTCTTGTTGGCTATGATAAGTTGCAGATCCTAATGAGAAGAAGCCAGCCATAGGTTCTGTAAGTGACAAGTAATCCTATAACACCCCAATTGTGACTCACAATAATAATAATAATAATAATAATCCATAGCAATTCCAACCTACAAAACTATATTTATGTCCTCCCTCTTCTCTAACCCTACAAAACTAGACAGCTTAATTATCTTTAAACAAAAGTAAAAATAATTATAATAATAATAAACCACAAAAGAAAGTTTATATATCTCCAGGGTTAGAATTGTGAATTGTGGTTTGAAAAACTTAATTTCATTCAATTGTGTGGTTGGTGTACGTGAGCATTAAAGAAGCTAAAAAATTTACAGGTCTGCCACGCCGTCATAGCCATTAAGGCAACCTGTGATGCTGTTGCTGTTGCTTGCTTCTTTAATTCCTTCATTGATAGGCGCTGCTAGTTTAAGGGGATTTCATTATTCTCTCTCTCTCTCTCTCTCTCTCTCTCTCTCTCTCTCTCTCTCTCTCTCTCTCTCTCTCTCTCTCTCTCTCTCTCTCTCTCTTGTTGTAATGTAAACTATCTCTATCACAGTGGGAGATGTATGAAATAACTCAAGGGAGTCAATTACTTAAAGGTCCTCCAAACTGAGGCTTCATTTTCAAGTTTTTAGCCATTTTGTCAACTTTTGTATTGTAATGAAAACTTTTTTTTTACTTTCTTTTTATGTAAATATACCAACATTTTTCAAGTATTTTTTAGTGATAGTTTTCTGGTATTTAATTATTTGAGAAAAGTTTAAGAGTATATATATAAGCATAAAATGATAGATATATATTCTGTTAATGAATAAGAATAAAAACTGAAAACTATATGTCATACAGTTATAACAATCACAAGATAAATCTCAATAAATAAAGTTGCTATACGTCTAAAATGATATCAATTATAAATTTTTTTTGTTGAGTTATAGATTAAAATATGCAATATCACAACGACATACTCGGCATTTTATGTAACATCATATTTCAAAAGTTATAAGACGAAATTTTTTTATAATTAAGGCGTAGATAAAAATAAGCACATCGTATTTATAAGCTAGACGTAAATAAAAATAAGCACATCGCTGTCGAAAATTAATTCAAACTCAAGGCTGCATGGGTTGCTGGTTCATCGTCCAAGTTGTTGCATGGGAATAGGTCTCCTGATTTATCTCCTGGACTTATGTGTTTAACTTTGAATAAGGTTGTTAACCACTAGTTGTTGAGTCTTCCTATTTTTATGTTCTAGCCGTTATGTTATTTGGCTATATATATATAGCCTTGTTATTTTCATTTGATGTATCCACTTTCAATTCAGTGAATAAGAGAACCAAGCATTGTGTTATTGTGTCTTTGAGTGTGAGTGTTATATTCGTAAAATACCAACAGATTTGGTATCAGAGCCAGTACGTGCTCTTTTCTGAATTCGAAGAGTGTGAGGTCCATTTCATCCGTCCATGGCAGAACAAGTGAATGCACTTCCAATGGCTCCTACCCCAATCCCTGTGTTTAAGGGAGAGGGATATGAGTATTGGAGTATTCGACTGAAAACAATACTTAGATCCAGAGATCTATGGGAGATGGTTGAAACTGGAGTAAATGAACGTGAAACTGATCAAGGGAAGCTTCGTGCAAATAGAAAGAAAGATGCACATGCCATGGCTGTCATCCAGCAGGCTGTGCATGATCAGCTTTTCTCCAGAATTGCCAGTGCTTCAACAGCAAAAGAAACATGGGAGATTTTAAAAATGGAGTTCCAGGGTGATGATCAGGTCAAGTCAGTTAAGCTACAAGGGCTTAGGAGAGATTTTGAAAATCTCTGTATGAAGGAGAATGAATCTGTTGGTGACTACTTCTCTAGGGTGATGAGTATAGTCAGCCAACAGAGATCTTATGGAGAGATAGTCACTGACCAGACAATTGTTGAAAAAGTTTTAAGAAGCCTCACCCCAAAGTTTGACTATATTGTTCCCTCTATAGAGGTGTCATTTGACTTGGCATCTCTTACCCCAGTCAAGCTTATGGGCTCATTGCAGTCACAGGAGGAGAGAATCAACAGCAGGACTACTGATAAGATTGAAAGATCTGATGAACAAGCCTTGCAGGTGTTTCATGACACCAATCGAAGTCCACAAGGCAGAGGTAAAGTTCGTGGCTTTGGTAGAGGAAAAGGACGAGGGAGAACACCGGAAAGAAGAGGGCCTCAATGTTACAACTGTAACAGATTTGGGCACGTGAAAAGAGAATGTTGGTATGCAGAAGATGGGCATGCAAATGTAGTTGAGAATGAAACTGGAGATGATGCTGCAACTGGAGAAGAACCACACTTATTCATGATGTGTGTGCCTGATGACCAATTTGCCCTTATGGCAGATGACGAGCATAGTGGGAAGTCCACTTGTCTTTGGTTCCTGGATTCTGGTTGTTCAAACCATATGACAGGAAACAAAGACATTTTTACTAATCTTGACACTACTTTCAGGCTCACTGTTAGATTGGGAGATAAGAAAAGGCTGTCTGTAGAAGGGAAAGGGACAGTGAAGATTGATCTTGCAGATGGTAGCTATAGAGTATTGGATAATGTCTATTATGCTCCAAGCCTGGAGTACAATCTACTTAGTGTGGGTCAACTAATGAGGAAGGGCTACTCTCTTTTATTTGATGATGGAAAATGTGTAATCAAGAATAGAAACTCAGATGCTACTCTCATGACTATAATGGTGGCAAAGAACAACATGCTTTTACTGGATGCCTCAAACTCAGAAGCTGTTACCCCTCAAAAGCTCTCTAATTCAACAAATGAAGAATCAAAACTATGGCATATGAGGTATGGCCACTATAATTCTCATGCTATCAAAACCTTACATGATAAAAGAATGGTGTATGGTTTGCCTAAGATAAATGCATTTGATGAATGTGATGGATGCACTTTTGGCAAACATACCCAGTCTGCATTTAATTCTAAGTTATGGAGGGCAAGAAAAAGGTTAGAACTTGTTTATGCTGATGTGTGTGGGCCAATGCAAGTGTCAAGTTTGGGGGGCAGTTTGTATTACTTGTTATTTGTAGATGATCATACCAGGATGTGTTGGGTCTATTTTATCAAAAACAAGTCTGAAAAGTTTGGAAAATTTAAGTTGTTTAAAGCCATGGTTGAGAAGGATGCTGAATGTCCTTTAAAAACTCTTAAAACTGATAGGGGAGGAGAGTTTTGTTCAAGGGAATTCAACTATTTTTGTGAAAGCAATGGTATAAAACATGAATTAACCCCTCCCTACACACCTCAGCATAATGGTGTTGTAGAGAGGAAAAATAGAACTGTGATGGGGATGGCTAGAAGTATGATCAAGCAAAAACAACTGCCAAATCATTATTGGGCTGAAGCTGTAGCTACTGCCATTTATCTGATTAACAGAATAACAACTAAAGCTGTCAAAAATCAGACACCATATGAAGCATGGTTTAGCTATAAGCCCAAAGTTGATCACTTGAAAGTATTTGGCAGTTTGGCTTATCCAATCACTTCTGCTCAAGGTAGAAGGAAGTTGGTTGATAGATCTGAACCATCTATCTTCATTGGCTACATTAATGAGACAGATGGGTACAGACTCTATAATCCAAAGACTAAAAGGTTTTTTTACCAGGAGAGATGTTCAAGTAAGAGAGCAGGCTAGCTGGGATTGGGGGAAAGAAATGGATAGACAGACTTATGAAGCCAATTATATTGATCCATTCCCTGTAATGGATGAACCTGCTGATGACAATGGGTCAGACTTCAAGTCCTAGCAATGATGGTGGTGCAAGCTCTTCAACTGCCAATATCAACAACTCAAGTGATCAAGAGTCTTCTACTCAAACTCAGTCTGCATCACCCAAGCTTAGAGCATTAAGTGATGTGTACAATGATGCAAAGAAGGTTCATGTCAACTATGAGACAAACACAATTGAAGAAGATGAGGATCCAACAATGTGTCAATTTGCCTTAAACATTGTTGATCCTATGAATTATAGTGAAGCAGTCAACAAAAAGGAGTGGCAGGAGGCTATGATAACTGAAATTCAGGCCATTGAGAAGAATAACACATGGGAGTTGGTAAAACTTCCTGTTGGAAAGAATGTAGTTGGATTGAAGTGGCTATTCAAGACAAAAGTTGGGGCAAAAGGTAAAGTCTTATAGTTCAAAGCAAGATTAGTGGCAAAAGGGTATTCTCAACAGCAAGGGTTGGATTATCAGGAAACTTTTGCACCTGTTGCCAGGTTTGAGACCATTAGAATTATCATTGTTGTTGCTGCTCAACTTGGATGGAAGATACATCAGCTTGATGTTAAGTCAGCCTTTCTAAATGGTGACTTAAATGAAGAGATATATGTTCATCAACCTGAAGGATTTGTGGTGAAAGGAAGTGAGGATAAGGTGTATAGACTAAGAAAAGCACTATATGGTCTCAAGCAGGCTCCTAGAGCATGGTACTCTAGGATTGATCATCATTTTCTTAGTCATGGTTATCAAAGAAGTAACAATGAGCCTACCTTATATGTGAAACAGGTGGAAGGTAATCATATGATCTATGTCTGTCTTTATGTTGATGACATTATTTGTACAAGTTCCTGTCCCAAGTTGATTGCAGAATTCAAGAGGGTCATGAAAGATGAGTTTGATATGTCTGATATGGGATTACTCAAGTACTTTCTAGGACTTGAAGTAAGACAAACAAAATATGGGGTGTTTCTGTCACAAGGAAAGTATGCTCAGAATTTGTTGAAGAAATTTGGTATGGTTGATAGCAATGCAGAAAATACTCCAATGAATATTAATGAGAAACTGCAGGTTCATGATTCAGCTGACAAGACCAATGAAACCACTTACAGAAGCCTGGTAGGTGGATTGATTTATCTCACACACTCAAGGCCTGATTTGGCATACTCAGTTGGAATGGTTTCTAGATTCATGCAGTCACCATCAAAGTTACATTGGGGAGCTGCTAGAAGGATACTAAGGTATGTAGAAGGAACCATTAATTTTGGTATTTGGTATGAAAAGGGGGTTCAGATTAAGCTTGTGGGATTCACAGACAGTGATTGGGCAAGTTGTGTGGATGATAGAAAAAGCATCCCAGCAAATGTATTTAATCTTGGTAGTTGGTCAATTACTTGGAGTTCAAAGAAGCAGAATACAGTTGCTCTATCAAGTACTGAGGCTGAGTACATAGCAGCTACAACTGCAACTTGTCAAGCTATATGGGTCAGAAGAATCCTTGTAGAACTTGGTCATGCACAGGTGAAGTCAACTGTTCTTGACTGTGATAATAAGTCAACTATTAATCTCAGTAAGAATGCAGTCTTGAATACCAAGTATAAACACATTGAGCTTAAGTATCACTTTGTGAGAGAGATGGTTAATGAAGATAAAGTTGTGTTAGAGTTTTGTGGCACTAATGATCAATTGGCAGATTTGCTAACCAAGGCATTAAGTAGAGAAAAGTTTGTGTTCCTCAGACATCAAGTGGGTGTCATGGAGTTTGAATCAAAGGGAGGTGTCGAAAATTAATTCAAACTCAAGGCTGCATGGGTTGCTGGTTCATCGTCCAAGTTGTTGCATGGGAATAGGTTTCCTGATTTATCTCCTGGTCTTATGTGTTTAACTTAAGATTTATTCTTTCATCATTTTAATTATTATATTATTTTGATAAATTCAGTTTAAAAAAGAAAGAAAGAAATACAGTTCTTTTATAAAACCATAACCATTAAAAAACACCAAAACCATCCCAAAGCCAAGGTCTGCCAGCCTAGACCAAACGTTAGACGCACACCATTGACCCAAATCAAGCCAATCGGGTCGGGTATGACCCATCGCGACCCATGCTTGCCAAATCACCAAATTCCACGCTTTTAAGGCGTCGTTACCAAAATCAAAATGTTAGTGCACTTCCTGATACGGGAATGTGTCGTGTGTGTGGGGACCATTGATCGTAAGTATAAATCTTACCTTAATCGTATCTAAAGTGCCGACAAGTAATCCCGTTTTTTGGTTTAAGTGGACCCCATATTGGTGATCGTTTGTTTACTGATTATCTTAATTTTAACTAACTGAACAAACATTATCATGACAAGTCCGTATACTGATATGATTCTCTTATCAGCAAGCTCGCCAAAATATTTTTTTGTGAATATTAGTGTTCTGCTTTAAAGTTCTTATTTTTGAAAAAAAATACATGAATAAAAAATAAAAATCAAAAAAGATTTTATTTTCGATTAACCAATGTTGGAATACTAAATTCTTCAATTGGAATCTCAAATCCGAAGCCGAAACACAATAAAATATAGTCTTTTAAAATTCAAGGGTCAAAATGCAACTTTCATAAATTAAAGGGTTCAAATTGACAAATAACAAGTTCATGGTCAAATTTGAAAAGATACAAATGTTCAGGGGGAGAATGATTCGTTTCTCTATATGGTGGTCAAAATGGACAAATCTTGAAAGTTTATCGAATGATAAACTTTAAGAATTTGATTGAGTCTCGATTAGTTGTCGTATCTAATATAAGTTATAGTTTGTGTGTAATTTTTATTAATGTTTTCTGCAGGATCAAACACAACCAGTTTGCTCATCAAGATTTAAACGACAAAGCTTGATGTTAAACAAGACTTGAACCTAAACTACAACATCATCTAGAACAATAAGAACCCAGTTTTCCATCTTCAGAGACACCAGATCGTGGTAGAGCTCCAGAAACCGAAGCTGATGAAGATGAAGTGTGACATCCGTCACTTTTCATTGTATTCGTTTAATTATCTGTACGTTTTATCACAATTAATAAACGTGGCATTTTTATTATTTTTGAACGTTAAACTCGGGTTCGTTTAATCATAGATAATAATAATAATAATAATAATAATAATAATAATAATTATTATTATGTTGAGGCCCATCTGATGGAGCCCAACAGCCTCCAAGCCCAGCCCAAACCCAAATGTCTAGCCCAGCCCAAAACACCCCCTTATTTACGTTTAAAAAAAAATATATGGTCCTGGCCGGGGTTCGAACCCGCGCCAAGACCCGGGTTACACCAAACACAAACACACTTGACCAACTGAGCTGAGCCTTCTATTTGATTAAACCCGGATACTTAATAATCTTATACGCATTTTAAAAAAACTGCAGTTCTGACTTGGAAAGTCAACTGCTGGACGCGTTTGTATAATCAATCAAGATCAATGCTTGATTGATCTATAATTGGCAAATCAAAGTGATTATCGGCCTATTTCAACTCGTATACACGTCCATTACACGTCAATCGTTGACTAATTTTGAATTCAAACGCGTATGATAATTAATCAGGGTCAACTTACCAATTAACCTAACCTATTGATCCCCACTATAAATAGAGCCTTGGAACAGCTTCACAACTCGCTCACTCATCTTCTCAAACCTCCAATTGTTCTGATTATCTCTGTTGATCTCCTTATTGCACGACGATTGACTTTGGTCTTTGACCAGTCAATTACCCACGATTACACACTGTGAGTCTCGTTTTTGATATGGGTTTTGTTCATCGGCAATCCAGCAACAAAAGCCCCATATTTAATCGGGCTCATGTTGCCTGGATTGTTTGATTGAAAATTCTAGGGCTCGTGTTCTTGAATTGGGGATAAACTTGTTTTTGCGTATGTTATATAATTATTTTCAACCCAGAATCATCACAACCACCGGCCTAGGCCAAGTGGTTGTGACCATGGTCCACAACAAAGGTCACCCGGGTTCGAGTCCCGGCTCTGACCGGTTTTGCTTCTTTTTTTTTTCTTTCCTTTTCTTTTTGAAAACAAACAATTAAATATATATATATATTAAATCCTTTTAAATCTTTTAAATTCTTTTAAAAATACCAAAACTATTTTATAAATTCTAAAAAAATTACATTTGTTAAATCTGTTATAAAAGTTTCATTTATAATTTTTATTTTTCAGAAATTCATTTATTTAATATTTATAATAATTAAATCATTTTTAATCTATTAGATTTATAAAAATCCATTTATACATCAAAACAATTTTATTAATTTCTCCAAAATTTATCCTGACTTTATTTAAAGTTAAACTTTACTGAAATAATTTTTAATTCAGTAAAATCATTTATTTTATATTTTTAATCAATTTTTGATAGATTTAATCATAATTAAATCATAACAAATCCAATTTTCATCATTTTTGCACCAAAATTTTATACAAATTATTTTTAATCATTTAGAACAGAAATATGATTTTTAAAATAAGAATTCTTTAATTTTAGTATTTTTAAATATTAAAGTTAAATAATGACTATTTATAAATTAATAGATTTAAAAATCTATTTTAAATGAAATAATTTTATAAAAATTATTTCTACACTTCAAACACTTTATTGTGTATATCCTAAATTCAAATTTCATTAAAAGACTTTTATTTACTTATTTATTTAATTTCTCATAATTAATAAACAATTTGTTTATTAACACAAATAAACGTAATCCCCAATTCGAAGCCCTAGATATACATGCATCCTAGAGTTATTTCACTTACACATTATCAATTACTTTAGGTTAATCTTTTGGGAGAAATCTCAAGTTCATATTTCGTTGTCCAGTCCAATTTCAAGTTACTACGTGAACAGTGAGTATTCCTACCCCTTTTTGCTTTTATACATTTTTGGGGTGATTCATGTACACTATTACAAGTTCAAATTCAAATTTACATTTTTACAAATACAATTCTAGTACTATGTGCATTGCTTACAACGTGCTTTATGCTTAGACAATACATGTGGATTACATTTGTACTTAGTGAAATCATTAACATGGTACAAGCCGACCTTAACATTGGATAGCGCTATTTGGATTGACAACCCGCCTAGGTTGATTCTCCCCCTTTTTCATCGGAGAATCCGTGGCCATTGTTAAGTTATTATCCACTTGTTGGATAAGTACACTACAGTTCATACAGTACATTATACAGTCACAGGGTTGATTTCGCTCATTTGTTTGATACATGGTTTACATATTTGCACCGTAACTTGCACTTGAATTGTATAACTTTTAATCTACTATATATATCAAAACTAGGAATGCTCACCAACATTTCTTATGTTGACCAAACCTATTTTTGTACATGTTTCAGGTGCAGTTTGATCAAGATACTTTTAGCGCTTTATTATGCAGTTATTTCATTATTTATGTTTCATTTAAGACCTTGTATTTCCATTTTCCTTGTAAGACAATTTTTGGGTTTCATTTAATAATATTTACATTTAAGTACCATGTGCTTTTGAACAATCGTCACTACGTGACACCTCGATGATTCCGCCATCGGTTGGGGTGTTACATGAAGATCAAGAAATGAAAGTGCAGATGATGTTGATTTACGTCTTCATCCCAAAATCATCAATCGAAGACCAAGACGAGATCTCATGAAGCCATGACCAAAACTCAAATTAGCAAGTATTCAAGTCTCTAGGGGAAGATTGTTAGTGCACTACAGTGCATGTTCCCAAGTTGAAGATTGCCAAATATGAAGACTTGAAGACTGAAGATCATTAGCCAGACCTTAGCGGGAGTATGTGAACGTCTTTCCAGACTTCCTCAGCTTAGTGACTTGTTAAATCTGCAGATCACTAGCTAGGTCCAAGGGGGAGACTGTTAGTACAGTTCGTGTATGTTCCCAGCTAGTGATAGGTCCATAATATTCATAGGAATGATTGTAAAGTGTTTTAGATGTTTGGGTAGAATTTGTAGTGTTCGGGGGTATTTTAGGTATTTAAGAATGTCATCAGGCGTATGAAAGGTTCATACATCTGCATGTCTAGGCGTATGAAGTATGTTCCTATAAATACCCCCCATGACCTTCACTTTGTAACTGTTGCCATATTCTAATACAAGTTCAACCCTTAAATGTGTATTTTTGTGTGTGTTCTCCATATTATTATTATTATTATTATTATTATTATTATTATTATTATTATTATTATTATTATTATCTTCACTAACACTCACCTATAACAACTATCCGGATTGTTGATTTTGCCTTCAATCCGATACACGCGTGATACTAGTTTCTTGTCTGAATCCGACCCTACATAAAACTTTCCTTTTGGTTCGAAAATGAATTATGCGTCTTATGCTGGTCAAATCATGCATTTATTCGCGTGATTTGTGGTTTAATTGGCCAATTTTCAACCGAATATCGAATTCCTAAAACCAAATTTCGATTCATTTTATACAGATGTTGTTATCACAATTAAACTTACATATACTCTCATAAAAGGGCCGATTTTCAATACCCCTACATCAAATCTTCCTTGCAATCGTGCAACAGATCAGAATCTAGAGTTTTTGTTCAGTTAGTCTCTCACTCGCTTACGCACTCATACATCCTGGTTAGTAACAATTTAGCATATGGTTAGATTCATTTTAGGTTGGGGACTAAAATCCCCATGTGTTCGTTCGTGATCTGTATTGATTTAGTGTTCAAATAGATTATGATTAAGTTAGGGTTTATAAGGATTTAATTTGGGGACTTTTGTTTTAATCAGGTTGTTGTTAAATATCTTACTAATCCATAAAAATAACAAAACACCCATCCAGATCAACTGGTCTGAGCATGGCTTGTGCACAGAACAGGTCCCGGCTTCGAGACCCTCTAGGGACGGTTTTGGGATCTCTTTTTTTAAAGTGTTTATTTAATTATATATATATATATATATATGTATATATATATATATGCATATACATATAGTGGAAGTATAGAGAGAAACCCCCCACCCCCCCCCCCCAATGGAAAAACCCCAAGAAACCCAACTCTTGATCCATATTAAGCCACATCACCTAGTATATTATAATATTTAAAAGGGCAATCTAGTCAATTTCACTTATCCCCTTCTCTCTCTTCCTATATATATGTTTTCCCTTTTCTCTCTCTTCATTTGTTTTTCAATATAACATTCAGATCATCCCTCTTCCCTCCTCCTCTCTCTCTCTAGAAGATGAAACCACCTGCACCACCAGCCATGACCACCGACACCACCTCCGTTTGTCGACCTCCACCACCACCATATCCAGTCGCACCACCCAAGCCACAACCACCATTTTTTTTCTTCTTCCAAAACCACATTATTTTTCCCAGAAGCTTCATCAGATCTTATGTTCATAACTCCGGAACCAGCTTCAACCTCCATTTTCTTATTCTTAAGAACAAAGTTTTAGAGACGGTTGATGTTCTAATCTATATTCATACCTTAAATGTTCCATAACTTCATCCTTATCTTGAACACAAACTTGACTTTGAACCATCATAGCAGGAACCCATCAAGCAGGGGAACAAATCAGAACCAATCCTGGTACTCTCTCTCTCTCTTTGGATCTGGATATTTCGTAGATGTGTGTCTTTTCTTTCAATCATCACATTCACTACATGATTTTATGTATAAACGAGATTACACTTATGTTTTTTATTTGTTATGTTTTACAAACTTTTTTTGCTGTTATATTTTGATTTTTTTAGAATAATAATAATAATAACAGTTTTGGTTAGAATAATAATAATAATAATAATAATAATAATAATAATAATAATAAGCTGTTACGTTTTGATTTGTGCATTTTGTGTTATGTTTTGATTTTATTAGGTTTTGGGTTTTGTTAGAATAATAATAATAACAGTTTTGGGGATAGTTTTTGTTCACATACCAAGTGTTCGATCAAATGCTTTAATGAAAACAACTTATGTTAACCTTTTTTATTTTTGTTATTATTATTTTTTTGTTTATGTTAGATTTTTATTAGATTGGGGACATGAGGTTGATAGATCACATGTGATTGATGAATAAATTTGTAGTCTTTTTATGTTAATATATGCTAACACATGTTAGTGATGCCCCATTATGTGTTTGAGGATCCCAACTAACATGTGTATCTGTTCTAGTGTTAGTTTTTATGAGTAGGCTATAGGAAGAAGGCGGCATTGATGATGTGGCAGTGGTAAGTGATGGTTTTGAGTTTTTTTTTATAAAGATTATAAATTTTTAATCTTTTGGTCAGAATAATAATAATAAGTTGTTACATTTTGATTTGTGCGTTTTATCTTACGTCTTGATTTTGTTAGGTTTTGGGTTTTGTTATAATAATAATAATAATAATAATAATAATAATAATAATAATAATAATAATAATAATAATAATAATAACAAAACCCCCTAACACGTGTTAGTGATGTTAACACATGTTATGTTTTAATCTTTTGGTGAATGGGGTGTTTAAATTAGCTTGATCAAATTGGTTTCTGGTTTTGTGAAAACTGAAAAAAGGTTTGATCTTTTTAGGGTTCATATGACATACGTTATCTCAGAAAAAACATATGTTAGTATATGCCCTAACACATGTTAGCAATGTTAACACATGTTAGTATATACCCTACTAACATGTATTAGGGTTCATATGACATACGTTATTTCAGTAACACGTTTGTTTTAGAATACACTACACATGTCAATGATGTCTCATTACGTGTGTTGGAGAGCCCAACTAACACGTGTTATCTTTTTTTGTAGGTGAAGAGATGTTTTAGTGTTAAAGATGAAGATGGGTATCAAGAACAAAGCATAGCTAGATCTTTTTTATGTTGTTATGATAGTTTTTTTTTTTGAAAATTCACAAATAATTATGTATGTACGAAAAGTTTTTTGATACGTTTTTAGTATTGATTGTTATGATCGCTTTTATCATTTATTAAATAAATACACATTTTATGTGTTCTTTTATTATGTTCTTTTAGTATATGCTTGTTAACACATGTTAGCGATGTCTCACACGAGGTCAAAATTTTGTATCACAACACTAACGTACGTTAATATTTCGTGCTGGAGAAAGTGCCATAAAGTAGGAGAGAGGTGACTTGACAAGTGTCAAATCAATCTTTTTAAACCTAGGATTATGAAAATTAAATTATAAAACAATCATTTAAAATTACCTTAATGCCCTTAATCAACCTTTTTAAGCAAGTGGCCCACTTGCTTTTGATTATTAAATAAAAATTAATCATGGACCATTGATCAAACTTGATCAATGGTCACTAGAAGGTTTCCAGGATTTTTCCAATAGATAGGGTTTCCATATTATCCATCCCCTATACATACATATATATATATACACACACACACATGATCCGGATC
This sequence comes from Ambrosia trifida, assembly GCA_028751855.1. Classification (NCBI taxonomy): domain Eukaryota; kingdom Viridiplantae; phylum Streptophyta; class Magnoliopsida; order Asterales; family Asteraceae; genus Ambrosia; species Ambrosia trifida. The sequence goes on from CM054124.1 coordinate 114,916,656, forward strand.
ATTTGAGAACTCATCTGAGTTGTGAGAACTCAGGAACTCACTTTATAACCATACACTTATTTTAATCAAAAAATGAATATGTGGTCCAGAATTAAACAACAATAAAATAATGAATTAAATATTAATATACTTACACGGGGTAAAAAATCCCATATACAAGTGTAATTTGACGTAAATTAATGTGTTTTTTTAATTTTTACAGAGGGGTTTACGTGTTTTTACACCAGTGTGCAAAAAAGAGTAGAAAAAATTCGCATTTTACGTCGAGTTCTCGCGAGTTCTCATAACTCATCGAGTTCTCAACGGATCCTAACCCTATATATATATATATATATATATATATATGTATATATATATTTCTAATTATTTTAAATATCAAAACAATCCATAAAATATTATAAAAATTACCATTGGTACCTGAACTTCAAAAGTTTATAACTATAATTTTATTTTCTAGAAAAATATTTATTTATTATTTTTAATGTATTTATTTATTTTAAATCATAATTAATTCATTAAAAATTCGTTTTCACTATTTTATTACCAAAATTTTTGTGAAATTATTTCTAACCATATAACACATTTTGTTAATTCTCTTTTCTGTAAAAAAAATTATTTTACCTATTTTTTGACAATTTAATTCCATTTAATTGATTATATTCAATTAAAATTCTATTTTAAATTAAAATAATATAGAAAACAATTTTTCCCTTATATAAAGTATTTGCCTCTGGTTTTTTATAAAAATAATATTTTTACACTTTAATTGTATTTAATCCCTGATTATTGCCTTTTAAATGTTAATAAATCAATTTAAAATACAAGAATGTTAAAATTATGAGTTTTAAAAATTCTGAAATATTTTTTTTTAGATCTTAGAATAAATATTACTTGTAATTTTTGTATTTAATTGGTTTATTTACTTTTACCATTTGTTTCTACTTTTAATTCATACTTAATTTCATAAAGTAAATTATTTAAATTCAAGTCATATAATTATTTAACGCATTCAATTATTTCACATGTTTTTCATAATTTGAAATAATTATTATAAGAAAATTGAGCTTATACATTTTCCAATTAAAAGGTTAATTAAACTCAATTATAATTCAAATCAAAACCCTAGAATTCCTAAATCTAACGTAGAAAACCCTAAATCCCTTATCCTGGATGTAATAGACTTTAAGCTCAAGTCCCTTACAAATACTTATCCCTTTTTAGGTTAATCATTTGGGATCAATTTCATTAACTCTCACCATTCGGTGGACTTCAAGCTTCTACGCAAACTGTGAGTATACCCTCCCCTTTTTCGTTTTAACACTTTTAGGGTGATTCATATACACTTATTTACCTATTCACTTAATTATGTTTAAACGCACTATTCACAAATGCAATTCATATATGTGTCTTACGTGTTTGCCTTATGTTCATTTGTGTGTACTTATGCCTTGTTAAAATCATTAACTTATGTAAAGCCGAACATCACAATAAATAGTACTATGATATATATCCCTTATTTGATTTCTTTTGAGAGATTCTTGGTCATTTTTATGTGACTCGCATCGTACTATTTTTGGGATTCTTGATTCTTCTAGGTTTGATTTTGAACATTCGTACAACTTAGTTACATAATTGCAACTAGTATAGAACATGAATTGCAAACCACTTTTTAAGTTATTATATATGTATATAAACAGGGTATGCTCATCAATATAATTTATTTGTATTGACAAATACTATTTTCATACATGTTTCAGGTTGATTTTTTAGACACTTTCTTTAGCCTTGATTTAGAGTTTAGAATTGGATTTTTATACATTTGTTTAGATTTGATAAGTTTGCTTTAGAAATTTTGTATCTTTTGTATCTCATTTCAATGTAATAAATTAGTCAATTCAATATTATCATATTTACACTTTAGTATCATGATATTTTGAACAATCATCACTATCATGCACCCCGATGATTCAACCATCAGTCAGGGTGCTACATAAGTAACATTTTGTTTTGCTGAATTATGGTTATATTATATTAGAATATCGAGCAATTACTTTATCTAATTACTTCCTTTACTCCTTCTACTTTGGCCTTATTTTATTTAGTTTTCTAGGTTACAAAGTTTTGGTTTAGACACTCTATGGTTACATTGGAATTATGGTTGGATCTTTCAATCTATCTAGTGATCTTTCACCAATTGAGATTTCAAGGAAATACATTGTTGTTTCTAGCATATGTATTATGAGTTTTATTTGAGAATGTAACTAAACTATTGACCTAATCCAACTAAAATAACAAAGGTCATTGATTCATTACAACCACTAAAGTTACCACAATCCTTTGCTTAGTATAGACCTTTGTTTCATGCGCATTAGGTGCTTGATGTTATGTCTTACCAAAGGGAGTGTGGCTATGAGTGCATAAAAGAAGGCATGCATATTACTTTACACACATAGGTGTTTGATGTTATTTCTTAACGAAGAAATGTGAGATAATAAGTAGAAAAAACTTCTTTATTTATACTTGGTCTTAAACATGGTGGGGTAGTATGTTTGTTAGTAGTAAAAACATCATTGTCATATAATGATGATTTTCTAACATTCAAGCATATGTAAGAATGCATGTATCGGGAGGATGAGGAGGATGGTGATGATGATGATGATGATATGGTGGGGAGTTGGTTGTGAATTGACACATTTACTTATAATGATGTTTTTTTTGTTCTTTTTTCTTCAACCATATACCATACTTGTGCTAAGTACTCTAGCTAGCTTATTTCTTTTGTACAACATACTAGGTTGTTATACAATGTTAGTAGTCTACCTATGTAGATATGCATATTACCATGTGTGAGTATTCAGTATCTTGTTCTATTGATTCATTCCTATATAAGGGAGTAAGTTGGAGTTGGTGGTGCTCAAAGTTAGTTTTTTATACTCAATATATTTGTTGTGTGATTTAATCAGCCTCTTAGTTATTGCATGAACTTATGATGGTTGATATGGGAATGGGTTTACCAATTGCATAATGATACCATATGAAACTTGCCATATGCTTAATTTTTTTATATCTATTGTGTATTTCTACTACCAAATTCACTTATGTGCTTTACACCATCAGTTACTTAAATTCTATCTTCACTTACCAAAGAAATCTCATGCATAACTTCCTAATATTGAAAATAATTCATGTGACACACAAGTCATTATACTCTTAGTTTATTAGTTATCGAATACCTATTTAGACCTTCATAATTTTCATACATGTATCCCATGTTAGTAATCCAAAGATGTTATATAAGGTTATGTCAAGTTGTTTATTATCTAGCTATGAAACTCCGTAATCAAATCGCGTATCAGTCATGGACAAAAATGGTGCTAACATTATACCGAAAATAAGACCTGCGGATTTTTTTGGTGCATTGGCAATGGGATTAGAGGAACACTATACATTTATGCATAGTTGAGTCTGGACAATACACGAATCAGTAACTTTTTTATGGAGTCTTCACTCCAGTAACAATAAAACACAACATTGGCTCCTTGTAGGCTAAGCAAATAATATTTGTTAGTACAAGAGGCCAGATGTCACAAATGGTGTCAAAGTTACTCATATATGGTTTGTGATAGTAGGGCAAGCATTATCAATGACGATGAGCCCCTAGAATTGTTTAGGGTGACATATAAGTTCGTAAGGAATGCCTAATCTAAAATACCTTTGTGGAAGTCTCCAACTAGTATATTCAAAATATTAATAAATTATGGATATCAAATGGATCATGGATTAAAAGCCTACATTGGTAGGAAGGGCCCAAATGGGCAATATAGTAATTTTCACTAAAAACCTAAAATGCAAATGAGCCTTTGGTAGTCTACATCCTCAATTTGCATCATTTTGCTCGAAATATCTAATCCTACAAAGTTTTTATCAAGAGAAACACTATTTTGTGTGGCTTGTCATCCGCACACATCTATTAGACCATTTTAAAGCAAAAAGGAAGAACTTTAAGCTATCTAACATGTTTGATTCAAACTTTGTTTAATAATGTAAGGTCTTGCAATAAATTTTAAGGATACATGAATGTTTATGATGGCATCTTGATAGAAGACTATTTTGAGGTATCTTATATAAAGTTCAAATCTTGATCTGTTTATAAGATCTACAACATCACAATCGCCATCATAGTTTATTAGGGTTTTCCCACATAGAGAAATGTACATTTCACATGGACATTTGGAAGGATAAATGATAAAATGTTACATTTTGAATGAAGTTTATGCATAGAGTTTTCACATTTTACTTTTCGCCTGTTAGGTAGATTTCACATAATTGTTGATTTTTTATAGCTATAGTTTTCGCATAATATGAGTTTTCCCACGAATGGTAGATTTTTCATGGATAATAGTTTTCACTTAGTAGTTAGCTATGATAGGTGCAAAAAGTTGTGTTGCCCAAATAGTAAAGCCCACACAAAAAAGTTTTAAAGGTTTTGCATATATGCTTATGCAAAAAGTTGATATTTTTCATGTAGTCCATGGTCATGAACATGATACGCAATGAGCAGATAGCAAAGAGTACAAAGCACGTACATACAGGGCTGCAAGTCTTGTCACATGGTCCATAGTCCTGAACTTGGAATACGAGGAGCATAGTAAATAGAGGTTATTAATGGAGTTGGCAGTACAGAGTATTGACCAACGGGGCTACCAACAAATGTAAATAACTATGTAAGGAGTGATGTTGATCTCTCATGGGTGAATGTCACCTCAAATATAACGATACAAGTTAAAATTTAAAGAACTCATATCTATAGTATAATTTTATGTAATTAGTTGTAACACTTAAAGTTAATAAGTGTTACTTAACCTAGAACTCACTTAGCCTAGCTGATTTTTAGTATGCATATTCCGTTAAAGTTAGCTTGTCCACGAGATAGATGTGGCATTGGGGTGAAGGATAACCTATGAGGCATTGATATCCTGATTATATTCATTATGCTTTACTTAAAAGATCTATATGTTTATTAGAAGTGTGCTTGCCTCAAATGTTATGTATGCTAGTGCAAAGAGACTACCAGACCAAGTTGAGGTATGTGACATGCTTATGCACTTACTCATGACACTTGGCCAACTACATAGCCAATGATATATATATATATATATATATGCCCTTCAAAAATATATATATATATATATATATATATTATCTTTGAACTCATATGTTAAGCTCCAAAAGAGATCTCATTACTTAGAATACATGTCACAAGAATACATAGGAAGACAAGGTGGGAGATAAGTATTTCATCAATCTAGCAAGGCACCCTCTCGTATTACCATTTTTTAGTCTTGTTAAGGTGGTTTGGTGTTAAGAAGAGCCACAATATGTTATTATGCTATCTTAAAACTAAAATCTAAAATATCTTATCATCATGTGTTAAGGGAGGTCAGGTCATGGGCCTCCCCTTACAACAGCTAAAAAAAAGAAGTCCCTTCAATTTAGGGAAGCCTCATCGACATATTTTAAATGCATAAAAGAATTGAAGACGAGTATAAATGGATGGTTTATAAAATGGATAAACCTACAAAAAACTTATCATACACATTTCAAAACTTATCTTGCACACATCGAATTAAACACTAGTCGTCTTTCCTTATTCAAGTTAGTGGTTTTAAATGTATCGTCAAAACTCAATACGACTGTTGGTTCTAGTTGCGCGTAAGTATCTGATCATCAATTGGTGAAACTAACAATTTGGTCAAAGTTTGACAAATTGTAAGTTTCAGGGGGAGAATGTGTCAATGGATGAAAGATCCTCACATTCAAGGGTATTTCTATCAATTCCCAAGCTTGAAACCCAAAGATCGCATGTTAAAACGGTTTTCGGAGCATTCAGGGGCAATTTGGTAATTTTCAGAATTATAATTAGGACTCATACTCGTGTAATCCATTCACACGTATAACTTAACACGCGTATGAGTCATCCATGGTACCATATTGTCAAAATCTGAAAGTTTAAGGGTAACAATGGTCATACGTGTAGTCTTATACACACGTATGAAGCTAGGGCCACATTTATGAGAGATATCCAAAGTCTAAAATGAACAAAATCAAAAGTTGAAGGTTTGGATGGTCATACGTGTAACTATCTTGTACGCGTATGACCCATACGTGTACCAAAGAGAGACGTAGGAAGATTAGTGTCTTACGGGGGAAACTAAGTGACTATTTTGTCATACATTTAAAATATGTCCTACGCGTGGATGATTTCACACGTATGAGAATTGGGTATAAAATCAATAGTTGTAACCAAATCTCATAAACCCACCATACGTCTACTCCAAAACCCTTCAATTTTGACTTTTGTTGACTACAATCGAACATACACCCATTGTTTTTTTATATTTCTCCGATTATACACAATAGAAAGGTGAATCTTTTGATCCATAAATCTTTTGATTTCATTCGTTAAATCATTAGATATAGCCGATTTAAGCTCTTGAACAAACCCGATTATAAAACCTCTAATACATGATCTAAACCTCAATGTTAATCAAAATATAATGTAGGGTTTTGATAATTGGCATATTATGAAGGTTAACAATCAAAATTAGAGCTAAAATCGGTGAAATAAAACATTTCGATTTTTGAATTCTGGCTACGCGTAGGAAGAGTCCTACGCCTGACCCAAGTCAGGCATATGACCTCATACGCGTGGGATACCCCACGCGTAGGACTCTCCTATGGCTGCAAGTCTAAAAAGTTGGCGAAATTGTAATTTTTAACCTGTTTTATGCCGATTTCGATGCACTTATGTTTATTTGATGAGCGTTTGCAGATATGGATTTAAGACCGGGTGATAAACAAAGCATCTATGCTCATCTTGACCCTGAATCGAAGAACGTGGTAAATTACGTGGATGTGAAAAACTTCTTCAGACGATCAAGGATCTTTTATGCTATCTCCATGCCTAATGTGTCGTATCTAAGTCATCAGCGCCAGTTTTGGGAAACAATGGTATTGGATTGTAATCGTAATCCAATTGTGCTTATGGGACAAATCAACAGACGCGAAGTGGTGGTTTCTCAACAAAGCTTGAGGGAAGCGCTTCATCTGGATGACAGAGATGATTATCCGATCAAGTTCCCACAACATCTTATCAGAGGCTTCTTCCGGAAGTTAAAGTATGATGGAGATGTCAAAGACTCTAAGCTGCTGAAGTCAGGGATGTGTTGTCAATACATATATTTCAAGGAGAATGTCACTACTAAGTTCAGGAAAAACAGGTCGCTTATGTATTCGAGGTTCTTACAAATGGTTTTCGATGTGCAATTACCGGATCTCCCAAAGATTGATGCTGATAGAATAGAGTTGGACCATATGAATGCTCTATCCATGTCCAGAATGAAGACAGATGAAGACATGAGAAATCTTCGAAAGGCAATGAAAGAGAGTAGAGAAGAAGACAAATTATGGCAGATCCACGAGCTTGCTGCCCTACAAGAGCGAGATGTTGCGTAAGGAAAGACAAGAGCGTACTGATCTTAAATTTACGTTGAGTATTGAAGAGTTGGATGCTAAACTAGATGAAGAAAGACCTTCATGAAAACGTGTTGCTGCTAGTTCAAAGGATCCTAGAATGTCACAACTACCTAGGAACAGAAGGAATGTTGCCAGCGATACAACTATGATGATTAGGAACCAACTGCTTCATCCACCAAATCCAAAACTACCCAAACAACCAAGAAAACCAAAACCAAATCAGCAACCACAACAACTACCACCACAAAAGCTACAACCACAACATCAGCTCCCACACCATCTTTAGGTAGGACTGCAATCTTTACTGAGTCAGTCTCATTTGCAGCCTCTGTCCCAGCAACCTGAACTCCATTATCAGTCGATGCTGAATTACAACGACTTACCTCTGAAATCGACATCCCTAAGTTCCAACTTCCCCAACAATCAGAACAAGTACCTTTCATGCTATCTATTTATCTTGTTCCACCATCATGCTTACGTTGTAAAAAACGCATTATAGACCAACATATTTACTGCCCAGGTAAAAAGACCAATCAAACACGCAAGCAACCACACAAAGCCAAACAACACATGGAACGATGGCAGGAATCATCAAATTTAACGCAGACAATAATCTCATGGCATATCAATCCAACCCACACAAATGGGCCAACGCTAGGATTAGCCAATAGATCCTCAAATAAGCATAATGCACTTTCAAAGTCAACACTGCATCACAGTTTATAGATTATCAAAGTTAATGACTAAAAATTGCACCATTAAAACTCGGAACTAGAAACTTAAGGTGAACAAACATCACCATCATAGGATGACCTCCATCCCTTCAATTCCAACGCAAAGATTAGCCTAATCAATAGAGCCTCAAATAAGCATCATGCACTTTCAAAGTCAACATTGCATCATAGTTTATAGATTATTAAATTTAACGACTAAAAATTGTACCATCAAAACTCAGGACCAGAAACTTTAGGTGAACAAACATCACCATCATAGGATGACCTCAATCCCTTCAATTATAAACAAACCCACCACCATCATCCAATGGCCCAAAACCAAATGCAAACGGTGGCGGCTAGGGTTTCATCAAGAAAGGGGCCGCATCGGTAACAATGCCACAACCCTCGACTGCCAACCTCACCGACGATCACCATACACAAATACCCCTGATTCCCTTTGTTTTGTAACACACATATATATAGTTAGCAAATACAAAGTGTGTGTATATATATATATAGAGAGAGAGAGAAAAGAGTATGAGAGGAGATCGGTACATGTCATTTGTTTCCGGCGTGACATCAAATAACTGTGATAATGGTGATTTCGAAAAGGAGAGCCGGTGGTCATGTCGTTGCAACGGGCAGGAAGACAGTGAATGAGGAATCAATCAAAGGTTGTGGTGAAGTTACCATAGAGAAGGGGGAGAGATATGGAGACTTTAGGTTTTAAAAAGAATATAGAGAAAGTGAAGAGACACGTGTACACTAGGAAAACCCCAAAAAAACACGTAGCCCACTACACAAACCCATCAGACACATGGCCTTTAAAAATAAAAAGAAAAAAAAGGGCCAAAAGACTTGAACCCGGGATAACTGAGTTGACAACATGCACACAAACCACTAAGCCAACTAAGATTATTGAATGAGTAACAAAAAAAATCATATATAACACATGTTGAACTGCACCAACTCAAAATCACTATTCAAATACACCACCTATTAATATACATATATATATATATATATATATATATATATATAATGAACTAGCAAAATTAAATATTGCACCCCTAACCATAACCATGGTTTATGGACTTGTATCTTTTATTTAAGAAATGACAAATGAAATAGGTTATGTCCTATAGGCTTCTATCTTTTCATGTGTTGGGCTTGTATTAAAATCTTTGAGAGTATGTTTTGGATTTTAAAAACTTTGATGGGTAACGTTACATGATTTTCAGAAGTAAAATAATACACAAAATGTTAAAAAAAAATTGCACTACACCGGAAAAGTTAAGAGGTGCGGACGCCACCCCTAACAACCCTTTGTACCCGCTCCTGTCAAGTTAAGTAGTGTGCTCCACAACCTAAATGTTGAGAGTTCAAATCCTATAAGGGGCATATTGTAGGAATTATTATTAACAAAAGAAAAAAGGGTTGTAGCGTTGAATGACCGGCCTCTTTTGTGAAAAACAACCTAAATGTTAGGAGTTCAAATCTTACGAGCAAAAAGAAAAAATAAGTTGTAGTGTGGAATGACCAGCCTCTTTTGTCAAAAGCAACCCATCAAGAAATATGACAATTAATTTGGTAGATAACAGTCTCATGTTCATATATATCCGGTGCAACGTTTATTAAAGTATTGTCAGTGTTAAGATTTTGGGTTACGATATATTAACTACAATATACTTACCCTGCAGATAAGTTGCAGTGTACACATTCACAAATGTACAATTACTTTACAATGACAACATATTGATGTTGATCTTGATATATAACTATGAAATATCTTTACACTGAAATGGAATCAGCATACTTCTTTTTACTTATGTTTTTTTATAAATAAAACCCGTTGACTTTTCAGATGAAGTTGTTTAGTCTACTAATTAACAGGATAATTACTCATTGGTTTAGTGTGCTAATGTCTAATTAACACTATTATATTGATCAAACATGAAGTTATAATTATGGTGCTAGCTATCTTCCTCAATATCAAATAACTAAAAACCGGATGTGACCGATTCCTACTTATTATTATTATTTTTTTTATTTATAAACATCACAACTAAAGGTGTGTTTGTAAATTATAGGGAGACAAGAAAGTGTTTAAAAGTTGAAACATGCAAGTCCAGTAATTAGGGTAATATATTGGCATGCAAATCGATGACATGCCCCTTTTTTTTCTTTTTTTTTTCTTTTTTTTGCATTGGATCTTTTAGATATCCAACAAAACCCGGTACTTTTGGTGGCTTTCCTTTTTTGAATTAAGCAAAAGACAACACCATACGGGAATGGTTTAAAACGGAAAAAGAATCAATAAAGCTTGGATTAGATTAATTAGTTAATAATTTTTTATACAATAAAATATTACTTAAAACATTGAAAGTTAATAGAATATATCTTTTTAATAATTATTTATACCGATAAAACGCAACTAAAATTGATAGGCTAAGGGTATCCGATATGGGTTCGGCTCCTGCCGGTCGTCGTCATGGCCCATCGTACACTGCTCCTGACGGGCTGGCATCAGTGGCGAATCTTGACCCGAAACTTTGGGAGGTCGAAAGTCACTAGTTTTGGGGGGTCGAAAACCAGTTTTGGGGGATCGAAACCTTATATACCAAAAAATTTCTATACGAATATTACATAATCAGAACTTATAAGTGAAAATTCGGGGGGGGGGGGGGGGGGGGGTTGGCCGCCCCTCCTCGCCCCTATTAAGGATCGCCCCTGGCTGGCATGGCCAAAACGGCCAAAAACAGACGGAGAGGACAGGGCTAGCTTCTTCTTCTTCCTTGCCGCTAGCTTCTCCGTCAACCACACCCTAGGCCCGTCACTCGGTGATGACCCGGCCTGGCGGCTTACGTGGTGGCTTACGTGTCGGGTGGTCCTCAACATGGCCGATTATGAGGGGGTGCGGGGAGGACTCCCGGCCCGGGCCCAATTTCTAGAGGGGCACTTTGAGCGGCGACGAGTGTTTTTCTTTCTGCAAGTATTTTCTTTTTGTTTTCGACCCATTAAAAAAGATCTCATCTTGAACATCACTAGATATAAACGCAAGAAGGTGAAGAGTGGATAAGGAAGAAGATGAGTCATACATGAAAAACTAGATTGAAAGGATACGACAAAATTTAAAAAAAAAAAAGTTGAAGTATGTTACTTTAGATTTGTATTGTAGTACAGTAATTGTGCGGCCTTTGCAGTAAATTTTAATATATTGTAGTACTACAAAACAGTAATTGTCTCACGCTTTCGCACATGGTGCAGGTCAAATTCATTTTATTAAAAAACTTTTGAAGTCTAGACATAAGATAATGACCCTTCAAATTATTATGGAATTTTAAGAAATTGTGGTTGTTTTATGAACCAATTAGCCAAACATCTTAAATTTTATAATTATTACGACACTTTCAGTTCTATATCCAGTTCGACTGGTCCGGCTAGGGAACCGGTAAGGACACCAGTTCAACGCCCGCTTTGGTTATAAAAACATAACTTAAAAGACCTAAGCCTAAGGGACACATATTTCGCGGCTCGCCCCGGGCACATGAATTTTCAAGGACGGCCTTAGTCCTCGACGGTCCGTCAACCACACCGGGTAGTGTAACTAATTGTTATCTAACAATTCAAATTTCATGTGCTCTATTGACCGATCTTGGATGCATTTGTTAATTATTAGTTTACGTTCTTGTCCGAGGTAACTTTCTATCCGGACCTCAAGTTGGTTAAATAAGTCAAGTGTCAAAGACAACACTGCTAGAAAATTGATTTTTAGTGATAGATCCTAAAAAAAATATAAAAGGAGAAAAAACGTATGTTGCCATCTAATTTTATCTTATTTTCTTATAATCAATTTATAATATGTTCGTTATGTAGGTTTTGTATTTCCAAAAGGTCCTCGATAGCTTGCCAAATCATTTATGATTAAAGTATATTGTGGTTATGAAATCTATAATCAGATAAAACATAAAGTTTTCTGCAAATCAATAACAAAAATTTATTTTCTACGGAAACAAATTACACTACAGGGAACTTTATCACTAGCGACGACAATCAAGGGTCACTAAGATCTATGTCAGTTTTGAACCTTTAGCGGCGACCAAAAGGCGGGTCGCCGCTAATAATACTAACTTTTCTTGTAGTGAAAGTGGTAACAAACGTATATTAAACAGACGAAATGAATCCTTCATATAGGATCAAATGAATAGAATGGTTAGCTTGAAACGTTGCAAATATTTTCGAAAGAGTAAGATAGTTGATGGTATGACTTCTCAGTGTATCAAACATCATCGGAGAGTTACTATTGCTTTAAGCTAATATTGTTCTCATTTACTCTTTAGCATTATTACTACTAAATTGGGTTAATATTGCTCAGTAGTTACTTAGACTGGCTTATTTCCCACTTCTAAATGGTAATTAACGTACTATTGAGCTTCCATACTTATAACTTAATGACACTAAAATCACCTACATATTAAGCCGCTTTTCTTCTATAAAAAATTCAACATCTCCACAATCGAACATAACCAACTTATATGATTTCCATATCATTTTTGTATAATTCAATTCAGTTAAAACCAAATAAGAAATCATATATAAAATCTTTAATACAAGATAGGAAGTCTGAAGAACATATTGTTTGTTCCACTCTTATTTTTCCTAATGCATTGTGAAGGTTGTTAATGTATGGTACATATATATGGATACCGTATGCATATGTTCTTACGCGGTGTAGATCTGGATAAATCTCTAAAACATTAAAGAAGGTTGCTTTTGAGTTTGTCAAGCGAAATGCAGAAGATGATTGTAATTAGGGGTGTTCATAACTTGATTCGAATTAAAAAAATTCAAAATTCGACTTAATTAATTCGATTCGATTATCAAGAATTTGATTCGATAATCAAGATTTCGAATTCGATTCAATTCAATTCAATTCAATTCGAGTTCTAATAAATCGAAAATACGAATCGAATACGAATTTATGATTTTAAATTCGATTCGAAATTCGAATAAAAATAATATATATATATATATATATACACACACACATATATATATATATACATATATATAATTATATACACACATATAATTTTAGAAGTTGGGCTAATCTATAAATTTAACCTAAGTCATAAATTAGTTCATTAGCAAGCCCAAGCTTAATTAAAGCCCATAACTTATGTCTTAACCTTAAATGAATTTATTCGAATTCGCTTCAAATTCTAGTTTCTAATACAAATTCGAATCGAATTCGAATTGAGTTTTTTATTCGAATACGAATTAGTCAGCTTTTAATCAAACTGGAATCGAATACAAATTCAGTAAAAAAAATTATTCAAAAAATTTGATTCAATTAATTCAAAAATACGTTATTCGATTCGATGAAGACCCATAGTTGCAATATTTGTAGAGCACGATAGGAGTTGTATGACATGCTAATTTGTGATGTGGGAACAAAATGATTTTTAACGATATGTAGTTTTCATGATTTGATAGGGAAAACTGATTGTAAAAAAAATGAGGAATTACCTAGTATGTATGTCATATGTTGCACAAAATGATTTAAAACAATACTTGTTTTTATAACAAGTGATTTTAGTTCCTTGCAAAAGTTAAAAAAGAATCATACACGTAACCATTAAATAGAAAACATGAGTAACAGTACTCTAGCTAGGATCATAGAAATTAATGTGATTGGGACCAATTGATTAAGTTCACTTGGTTACTTGTATGGTACACCAACCAACTATTTCTAGAAATAAATTCATTTACGTTAAACTGGTTACGGCCTTAAAAAAATCTAGCACTTGGTAGTTGATCGGCAAGCTAGCATGAATATTAGAAGGATTAATTACATATTTAGTCTATGTGTGTTCATATTAGGATTTCAATACATATTTATTTGAAACTATGCATTTGACCCAAGTTATGCATAAAAGTAACATAGATGCCCGGTCCCTGGCCAGACTAGCCATGACCAGCCATGTTAGGTTTATGTATAACTTAAGATTAACTATTTTACTTTATGCATATTTTTGTGCCATTGGTGTAGTTTCGAATAAATGTGTATCAAATTCGTGATATGGATGTACCACAAGGAGTAAATGTGTGATTAATTCAAAATGATGTTGGATGTTATACTTTACTGATGCATAACTATATACTATGAATTTACTAGTGAATTAAGTGTTGATAAATATTCCTCAACATCCGTAAGGGCATGGTGCGGTGATAAAGTGTGTCACCTTAATTCTAGAGATGGAGATTCAAATCTTTCAAGGTGTTGATATTGATGCATATACATCACATCGAAAGTAAATTAATGTTTCGATCTGTACATGTTGTTAGTTCTAGTTAACTGGAAGTCATTCGAGTGATATCTGCCAAGAATTAATGTAAGCTTGATTGGGCGGGGGTTGTTCCATCTTAAGGAGGGACGGGGCACAAGGTGGGTATAGCTTCGATGGTTTCAACTTGGGAAAGAATATCGCCGCCACCCATGCAGGTTGCTTTCAGCAGGCTGGGTTACCCAATGAAAGAAGCTTGGTGTGTGTGATTTTGTGAGTATTTTGGATTTTGTGAGGGAATGTGATTGGTGGGTGTAGTGTGAGGGTACTTGAGGGAAGGTGTTGCCAGTGATTTTGTGATTTAAGGGTATTTTAGGGTAGAAATGAAGTAACAGCAGAGAATTGGTGGGTGTTAGGGTAGAAGAGGTTGTGCCCCTCCCTCCTTAAGGCCTCTTGACTACAAGAAACATAAATCAATACTATGCGTCATCTCGTGAAAAAATCTCTTGAAAAGTTAAGGACCATGACGAGTATGAGACGCATTTCACGAATCTTGCTCGTCAACCAAATCTACTTTTTTTAAAGTGAACTAAACCCATTATGGAGCATTATAATTCATGCATAAACAATAGGAAAATTACATAAATACTAATGTTAACCATCTTTTCTTTCGATACAGACATGTAAATTCATCCTTCACCAAAGTGGTTAGCCTCATTTCCGCCAGTTAGAAACTGTCACATCATTTCCGCCGGTGAGAAATATCTAGTTTACACTTTAGCGAGATGGCTTAGATAGCCTACAATTTTTGCATGGTATCTAAGAGACTAACATGGCTAAGCCTCCACTTTTTGGGAGATGGCCAACACGGCTAAGCATGAGCTTTTGGCAAAAGCGACGGCTAAACCCGCACTTTTAAAGGCTTAGCTCTCGCTTTTGGGTATCGGCTAGATTTTCCTGTCTAATTAACTCGATCCAGGCTCATTTAATTTGACAGAACTCGGGCTTGTAAAACTTGATCTTTTCCTTCTCATTGATTTCATAATCTATAAATAATACAAGCATGTCCTATATTTTTTGATATATATATATATATATATATATATATATATACTACCACATTGAAATGTTTTAATGGTGCGGTTGAATTATGTCTTAATTTGTTTGGCATAAAAAATTAGTGTAGTCATCTAAAAATAGAACATAATATTTGTGACCACTAGAGCTTATTATTGGTGATGTCCATAAATCACTATGAATTATATCAAATGGTTGAGTGGTATAAGAAGTAGATGAAATAAAAGGCAAACGAGTACTTTTTTCAAAAACACAAGATGTGCATACATCATTATTCAACTTATTAAAAGAAATAGAACTATAATGTTTTAAAGATTGCAAATAAGGTTGTCCTGTGTGTCCAAGGCGTTGGTGCCAAAGTGAGGATGAGATAGCAGCAAAAGCAGGCGGTGTAGAGGAACTGGATCCAAGTACCAGGGGGTACAAATCACCGCTGCTGTTGCATCTAAAAAGTGGGGTCTTGGTCCTGTAGTCCTTCACAAGAAAACCAAATTTGTCAAATTCAATAGAAACATAATTGCTCCTAGTGAATCTACGGACAAAGATAAGATTTTTAAAAGTTTAGGTAAGTAAATGACATTTTTAAGGATAAAGAGTGGGAAGGGTTTGGGTAGGTATTTGGTGCCCTGTACTAAAACCAGAATGGTGTCGCCATTACCTACAACAATATTTTTAGACATGCAATTAGTAGAAAAGGATGAGTAATCACCTTGGTCGTGGCTCATGGTAGTAGTGACACCGGTGTCATCGCATGTTCAGTGTCAGTGGACGTGTAAGCAACATGATGGGCCGAGGCAGGCCTTGGGCCGAGAATTCCAGTGGCATATTGCAAATTATTATTGGGCCTTGGAGTGGACGTGGGGTATGGACAAGGAGGAGCAGCCCATTGGGTGAAAGGTTGTTGGGCCTGTTGTGGGTACTACTGAGCGGCTCAAGATTGAAATAGATGAAACATATGTTGAGGCGACCAGTTTTGTGACTGAGGAAACCGGCCACGGTTCGACTGCCCGTGGCCACGTCCACGACCGCGGGAGCGTCCCCTTCCACCTCCATCGGAGCTATTATCATATCGGCTCCTGGAATCGGATGAACCAGGTCTGGAAGAGACTGTCAGAGCAGCAGCGGCGGTCTTGGAGGCCTAAAGAGCATGTTCGACTTTTCGACTTTCGACCTCGATTAATTTGGACCGAGCCTTATAGAAGGAGGGTAGAGGTTCGTGTGAAGAGAGGATGGTTGCGATACCCTCGTATTGTTCGTTGAGTCCGGCAATTAGTTGGAGAACCAGACAATCATCGGTCACCGGAGAGTTAACATTCGCAAGCTGATCTGCCAAGATCATGAGTTGTTGGCAATAGGTGGACATATTCGGGAAGGAGTCAAGGCGAGTATTTGAGAATTTCTGTATAAGATGGATAGCCCAAGCACTCTTGTTGTCGTGAAAGAGATCCTCGATGGCCACCCAAGCTTCATGGACTGTGGATGTTTTGTCGATTATGGTGTGTAAAAGATCGTTTAAAAACGTGCTATACAGCCATTGCAAAACAATAGTGTCTACCCGATTCCATTCAGCGTCGGTTTTAGGTTCAGGGGTGGTAGGTTCGGTTGCGGGTCTGGGTTTGAGGTGGTCTTCGACAAGAAAGGCGCGACAATAGATTTGAAATAAGGTTTGCCAAGAATTATATTGACTGGATTCGATCTCTAGTTTGATCAGAATAAAGTTTTGGATATTCGACACGGTTATTGCGGGATGATTTTTTTATTCAAGTTGAATGGGTGGGGGGTGTTTGGTGTTTGTTGGTCTCCTGCCATGGTGAGACGAAAGGGACAGGGTATGGCAGCAGAGGAGGGTTGTTGCAGAAAGAAAGGGAGGGTGACAGAAAGGAGATTGCAACCGAGAGAGGTCTGCAGCCGAAGAGGAAGAATAGAGGATTAGAGTTCCTGGTTTGATACCATGTAAAACTTGATCTTTTCCTTCTAATTGATTTCATAATCCATAAATAATACAAGCATTTCCTATACTTTTGGATATAGATATACACTATCAATTACAATAATTCAAATACAATCATTTCCCAATATAGTGCTAATAGGGCTTTTTTCATTTCTAACTCTACATCTAAAGCATATGTTCGGCTAGCTAAAAATTTCAAGCTTGAGTTCAATACATATGTTAATTTTTTTAGTTGATTTGTTTATCCCCTTACTAACGTAATCAAACGGAATAAGTATAAAGGTATTTAGGAATCATAAATCCTCTAAATAGGATTTATACACTCTGGCTCACATCACACACCAATAGGAAGCTGTCATATACCCATAATGTGATGTCACTCACCCCAAAATATGATGTCATGGATGTATGAATCCTAGAACCCTAAGTATAAATCCATTATGCATTCAATAGCCATGAATTTATTTAATAATAACAAGTAATTATATATCATTACAATTAATAAGGTGTACATGCTATCAGTAACTTAATTAAATTTATACAATTTATTTATAGTTAACAAAATATCCTATAAAAAAAGTTTCTTAATATAAAAAATATAAGAAGGATTTTGAGTCTTTAATCTAATGAATCAATGAATAAGATTGAAAGACAAAAGGTTAGGGGAATTAGTTGTCTGGAGTGGTAAAATAGGTATAGCCTACAACTAATGATTTTTTTTTCAACTTTCACGTTTATTTTTTAAAAGTCCATAACTTTTTCATACGACGTTATTTTAAAAAAAATACACCATAAGACAAGTATTTTATCTTCTTTAATTTGTATACCCAACTGCTCTAGTGTTTTAAAAAAAAATTGTTGGGTTGATAACTTGTGTAATTATCATTTATAACTTGTGTGATTATCAGATATAAGTTGCGTGATTATTTGGTGGTGGACAAGAATATTCTTTTGGCTAGTGCCACGTGTCGCGTTTTGAGCTCTTTTTATCCTTTATATGTTAAGGTACTTTTTACAATAGCATCTCCCTTTATAGTTAGACTTGAACTCTCACCATTTAGATTGAGTTTAGAAATAAATTATTGAATTGTTCACCTTATGGAAAAAGTCAATAAGTCATTTCAAAAGCCACAAAAACTTGTCTTTTAAGACTTATTCACCTATTAGACCAGATGTAGTGGAGCGTTTTTAGGCGTGGTGGGCATCAAAAACGCCCCCAAATACCCCCTCCCTCTGGTGTTATAGCCCAAAAAAATTTCTAGGTGTTATATTTTTCATGGCGTGGATCTTTGTGGATTTTGAAAAATAATACCGTTCAACGCTAAATAGCCATTATTAAAAAAACAATTTTTTAATTCAATTTTTTACCTATTTAAACCCGAACTTAATCCATTTTTTATACACTTTATCCTACAATCTTCTACTTTCTCTCATCTATCTATATATATAAAAGAAAACGTATATGCTGACGTGGCGTGCAATGGAGGCCTCAACCTTTCCTTGAGAGTGCCACGTGGCATCATAATGGAGAGTTTTTGGTGTTTTTGAATTGTTTCTTTTTTTAATTAAATTGAGTTATTTTAGGAAAAAAAGAATTTAAAAATAAATTTAAAATTTTCTCTCTCATATTTGCTCCCATAATTTTTAAACGTTTATATCTTTTATATACGGGATTTTTTAAAGAAAAAAATTACACCAAATTAAAGAGCGTTTTATTATCTTTCCAACGAGTACCATAGTGCCGTATAAAAAACGGAGAAAAAATCGACTATTTTTTGTGGATTTTCGTTCATACCGGAAAAAAACACACAAAGTGTTCATGTTATCACGTAAAATTAGATTTTGTGGGGAATATGAGTTATTACTGATTAGAATACTATGAACATGCAATGATTGAGAGATTTTGTGGTTAGTTAACTTGAGCCATTTGCAATAGGTTATCACGTAAAATTAGATTTTTCAACCCCGGGACCCTCCCGGGATAATCAGCTAGTTTTTTTATAAACTATCCTATCTTTATTTAAAAAAATAATATCATGCATCCATTCTGTCCCCTTTTGGTGTTCCATCTCTCCAAACCAAGCTAAACACGTATCGCCCAAACACCACTCAATTGCTACCAACCTTTAACTACTAAGAACCCGACCTCAAACACGTGCCAGAGACACAACCCGAGCGTGAACCCGAGAGCTCTCAATGCGGAAGACGCTCACATAAAAAAGGAAGTTTCCACGCCTCATACTAGAAGGGTCTATCAACCTTGGACCAAAGACGAGGAGTACGCGCTCGGCGCTTGCACGGTTTGGCTATACATCTCGGAAGATCCCGATGTTGGTAAATGTTATTTTTTATAATTCTATTTATTTTTATAAAATAAAGTATAATAATATATATGTTATATTTATTTTTTAAAATAAAGTGCATATAATAATATATATGTTCTATTTATTTTTATAAAATAAAGTATAATAATACATATGTTCTAATTTTTGTAGCCAACTATCTAAGTTCTCCCCTATTTTGGACGAGGGTTCGAGAAACCTTTTTCAAGGCAATGGGTAGAAGAGAATATCGGTAAAAAGACTCAATTTCAAGCAAATGGACCAACATAAACGTGAGATGACATGCGTTTCAAGAAGTTTATCAACGTGTGAAAGATAATTGGGGCAGCGGTTGTAGCGATGCGGATATATTGAAAAAGCGTTGGAGGAGTAAAACGCATCGCGTAGGATGTTCGCCTACATGAGGTGTTGGGAGATTCTAAAAGAAATTCCTAAATGGGTTAACGTACTGGGCATGGCGTCTACTAGTTGGCGCAAAACCAAACGGTCTTAAACCTCTTCTTCGGTTGATTAGAAGACACCCACTTCTGATGTTCGAAATGTCAATTTAAATGAAGATGTCACCGAAGAAGAAGAAGAGGAGTTGCCACGACCGCCCGGTATAAGAAGCGCACAAAAGGGGGGAGGGGCGGAGTCGTCTTCGGCAGGTGGCGAAATGAAAGAAGAATTCGAAGAGATGAATCGACGACTTCAAGATATACGAGACCTTGGAGCTAGGCGTTTGGACACAATGCAAGAAAGAATCGCTGAAAACAAAAGGTTCGTCGCGATCCAAGAGGCGAGGCAAATGGAGAAAGACATCGAGTTTATGTCTATCGATCGATCAACTCACAGGAGACGCGTTAGTCCTAACACAAATACGTAAGCAACAAATCCGTGATAAATACGGACTTTAGATTGTGTCGTCTTTTATTTTATTTTTTTAGTATTTTTGCATGTTTCATGATTTATTTTTTTATTTACGTTATTGTAATTTTTATTAGTTGTCTATAATGAAATATTTTTAATGAAATATTATTTATTATAATTTAAAAAAATAAAATAAAATAATTATATAATCATTGCAAGGGGCATTATAGGGCTTGAAATCATTACACCCCTTTTTAATTTCAAGCACACAATGCCTCATGTGTGACAAGAATGTCATATGTCACACAATGCCCATAAGTAGGGATGAGCACATAGCGTCGAATACTGATCCCGTCCCGATCCCGTAACGAACCAAGGGTGTTCGGTATCTGTACCCACATTTAGAGGTTTTCGGTTTCGGTATTATTGGTATGGTATCGGTGTTTTAAGTTAAAATACCGATACCATACAGGTACCGATCCGATACCGTACCGTATGTTTTTGGTATTGGTATCGGTATTGAGTTCTGGGAGTTTTCGGGATCGGTATCGAGTGATATCGATACCGTTTCGAGCTCATCCCTACCCATAAGTAGGGCTTGAACTTTCTCTACCACTACACATTATCTTAGTTTTTTCAAAAAGTTAATAACTCATTTCCAAAATCAATCCCAAACAACCTTAAAATGGTTTGATTTTCTTATCTTTAGATACATATTAATTAAGAAAATACCTAAATTATTTTCAGTAAATATAAATAAAGGGGAGAGATAACGTACAAAGAACCTTGACGTGAGAAGCGTAGAAAGCAATCTCAGCCATTAGATTAACAAGATAGCTGGATGGTGATTAAAAACCCTAATCATACTTGGGTCAAACTAACCAAGGGTAAAATTAGGGAAAAACTTAAAAAAAAAATTTAATCGTAAAAACAGAATCAAAATAACGAAAATCAAAACATAATTTTTCATCGATTGAGATCGATTAAACCAATCTGAATGTTTACACAATCAAAATACAAAAAACAAAAATCGAATACATTCAATCATATTGTATTATCAGTAATAAAAATTAAAAAATAAGAAAAACATAGTATTATAATTATACTATAAATCAGTCGAAAATCATATGAATCAACATTAAAAACGCACGTATTATTTGTCAGAAGCAATCGATTTTGATAATAGAAGAAGAATTAAAGATAAAAAATAGGTTAAAAAAGTTTCAAACGAAGAAGAAGATGTAACTGATAACTACGATATTTGAATGCACGTTATCTATATATTGCTAGATAACGTGCGTTTAAATTTAAACCGGTAGAACATAACAAAAAAACAAACGCACGTCTATAATTTAAGTGCACTAGTATGTTCTATAAAAGCACCTTGTACAATCTTTAAACGCACGTTGTAAATTTGGGTCTGACAAACAAACGCACGTTATATGTTCTTAGACGCACCTTATAAAAAAACAAAACACACCTTTGAAAAAATTGAAAACGCACCTTTGAAAAAATTAGAAAAAATTGAAACGCACCTTCAACAATTTGAAATGCACGTTATACAAAGTTAAACGCACGTTGAAAAATGAAAGCCACCTTATTGAAACGCACCTTTATAATAAGTTTACACGCACCATATTGTGTTCCGTACTTCTTTGTCCCATAGCATTATAATGCTGACAGTACTCATCTCCTTCAACTGCCTTCTCGAGTTATCATCACTCAGACACCTAAACGCCTTTATAACTTTCTTAAACGCCTCTTCAGATTCAGGAGCTTTGTTCTCATAGCCTTCTTAACCTCTTCAACAGAGCAACCTTTACCAACACCCAAAATCTCATAATAATCCGTGATTCTTTTGATTCTACGAACCACCTGTACATGTTCTTCGGTATAACTCGGCTCCCCGTTCACACCTTCAGCCTGCTTGGGACTTACAGGACTACTCGTAACATGACTTTGAGTGGGTTGTTAACGGATTGTGAGTGGCGGTGACTGTGACGGTGGCTTTTTGCCTGATATTAAAGTGGGCAACGACGGTGGTGTTCACGTGGTTAAGGCGGTAATTGTGACGGTGGCTTAAGGCGGTATACGATTAGACAATCAAGGTTAGGGGGTCAATTGAAGTTTCTGGTAAGGTCTAGGAGGAATGGACTGATGGTGGGTTATCACATGGTGAGTTAAGTATAGTTAACTATGGTTTATACGTGTCAATCTATGATGTTTTCCTACACTTCTCACGTTAAGAAACTTTGTACCCTATACTTTCTTCATAAATAAATATATGCATTTTCATAACAAATTTTAAAATATATACCTGAAAAACGGAGCAAGTGAGCAACAATTTGCATGTAGGTGTCTTTTCTCCCAGAAAAGCATAAAGCATAAATAATAAAATATATTTTATAAAAAGCAAAAGAGCTAAAAAAAGTGAATAATTGACATTAATATTATTAATTAGTTAATGGCCATTCTTTATAATTCAATAATTAAATGCATGTGGATAAACTTTCTTTTATGTTACTAATGAAGGGATTATGAGTGGCATTATGGGGACCGGCCTATTAAGTAACTATATAATACTAGCTTATACCCCGGGAGCGTCCCGGGTTGAGAAATCTAAGTAAAATGAATAAAATTAGAAGTATCTGAGCATGTTTGGGATTGAGTTTAGAAACAACTTATTGACTTATTAACTTTTTGAAAAAGCCAATAAATCAATAAGTCATTTTGAAAAGCCAGGATTTGGTGCTTTTCCAAATGACTTATTGACTTATTGGCTTTTCCAAAAAGCTAATAAGTCAATAAGTCATTTTTCAACTCAATCCCAAACACCCCCTAAACTATAAAAATGACATCTATATAGCAATTACCTGTTGGAAAGCGTCCCGGGTTGAAATATCTAATATGACATAATAAAATATCTAATATGACAACATAATTAATGACTTGCCAATATATGATTAATGAATATTATTATTATAAACAAATCTCTGCCATAAGTTATCATATTCTTATATAAAAAAAGGCAATTGGGTCGGGTATCACCTAATCCCAGGCCCGAACCAAACCCACAATTTTTTTTAAACGAATTCCAAACTTGACACAATACCTGTCGGGTTACAAAAAATAGTCATTTTTTCTCCGTTTTTTATATAGCACTATGGTAGTTGTTGGAAAGATAATAAAACGCTCGTTAATTTGGTGTAATTTTTTTCTTTAAAAAATCTCGTATATGAAAAATATTAAAGTTTAAAAGTTATGAGAGGAAACATGGAAGAGAAAATAATAAAGTTTTAATATTTAAATTTAGTAGATTAGGTATTTAATAGATTATGTTAAATAATATTTAAACCATATTTATTCCTTTTTTTTAATTGGTCTAGAGTTGCCACATCACATCCTATGTGGCATCTCTCAAAAGAGAGATTGTATAATATTATGACATGTCATCAAAATGGCTTTGGTTTATTATATGTATAGATTTGATAATATATTTCTAACGAGTAAATAAAAACCATATGACAAAATAGAAATTTAAAACGTTTAATAAAAAATACATACAGGATTTATCAATCACGTATATATTTGACATGTTTTAAGCACGGACCATGGTCATCTCATGTGCAACCTTCCATGTTAAACCAATACTAGTGGGTTTACTCGCGCGTGCATCGGGATCCACAAATAGGTTGCAGTATAACATTATGATACTTAGATTTTTTTGCCGCAACTTACGTAAGAAGAATAGAAATGTGCACGCTATGTTTTAACAAGTATTCGTAGAAAGAAAAGAAAAGAAACGTGCACCACCACTTACAACTGATTGCAGTTCACCACAAAAACCATGTACTCGTTATTGAACAAATCTTAATAAACGAAAGGTATGTTACTGTAACAGACCAATATGAACATAAACATCACTCTTGTGTAAGCTATTCGGTCATTGCATATCTACATAATCATGCCATTGAAGACATCTTGCTAAATGATAAAGTTCATTTACATGACAAAAGCATGTAGTAACAATATGATATTGTATACACTATCATATGAAGGTCTATGTCCATTTAGAAATTAAAAGTTGTGATTTGTAATAGATTTGCCCAATCTGACCCAACAACTAAAAAATTGCCCAATGTAGCCAGTGAGTCGAACCATACCGTTCACTTTGCCGCTGGGTAGACGAATATATATGAAAAGGGTTTATAATATAAGTATTATTATGGCAAAGTTTTAAAACATATACAAGTTTAGCTGAGATAAATTTATTTATTGTAGTAACATAAATTATTATCTTTCATCGCCATTATATGAAATTTATTCAAAAATATTATTATTTCGTATGTTTATTTAGTTTGGATGAGTTCTATTTTCATATAAAAATTGATTAATTTCTGTCGCATTTAGAGAAGAAAAGTAATAAGAGATAGAATAAAAACTAAATTAGGTTTGCAATGTATTGATCGAATCCGATTATAAAAACCACTAACATAATAAATAATTTATTAATTATATATACACGGAGAAATCCTGTAAATATAACATTTAGCATGCTACGTGTAAAAGGTAAATGAAACAAAGGGATGCATTGACATTTTTTTACCAAGACCATTTGTAATGGCAACGACAACGATTGGGGCGTGGAAGGGGGTAAAAAACGCCCCACACCGCCTTGCGAGGTGTTTTTGTTCTTTTATTAGTATTGGCGTGAAAAATTTCGCGGTGTGAAAATGTTACTTTTTGAAGGAACCAATCATACCCTTCTACTTAGAGTGGAGGGCGTGGAATTTTGTTCTCCATTACATATGGCGTAAGAATAATTACACAGTTTAACAAATAATTACTTCATAGTTAATAAGGTTATACTATAGTAGGGTTGGGTTATTCTATAAAGGCTACAAAAAATGAGAAGGGTGAGAAGTCACTAGAAAATGATATGTGTCCAAAGGATTAACAAGTGGGAGGGGTAATTTTGTCAAAAACATATACACATGCAAGTCACATGCCATTTCCACCTTCATTTAAATGCCCGTAAATTTTTTATACGTCATCCGTTTTAAAAAAAATATATACCATAAAATTGAGTGTCTTTTTATTTTTAATATGAGTACCATATTGCTATACTTTTGAAAAAAAAATTCAAAACCCACTTGCGTAAGACACAATGGAATGTAAAACACAATGAACACCAATTAAATATAGGGTATAAAACACAATCAAGAGTCTAGTAAAACACAATGGACGACATACTAAAGACACAATGAATAAAAGACTAAAACACAATGAATACTTTTGAAAAAAAAGTTGAAAACCAGTTGCATAAGACACAATGGATGACATACGAAAGACACAATGAACAAAAGACTAAAATACAATGAATACTTTTGAAAAAAAATTAAAAACCCAAATGTGTAAAACACAATGGACGACATAATAAAGACACAATGAACAGAAGATTAAAACACAATGAATACTTTTGGAAAAAAGTTGAAAACCCAGTTGCGTAAGACACAATGGAGATAATGTAAAACACAAGGACTACCAATTAAATATGCAATGAACAGTAAGGTATAAAACACAATGAACAGTCTAATAAAACACAATGGACGACATATAAAAGACACAATGAACAGAAGACTAAAACACAATGGATAATAGACTTAAACACAATGAACAACATAATAAAACACAATGTACACCTAAATACAAAACTCATTTGCGTAAAACACAATTAAAAGCATACTAAAAACACAATGGACAAAGTTAAATCATGTGTAAACTAAAAAAACATAAATAACATATTTATAAAGCACACATGCATACTATAACACAATGAACGTGCAGAAGACACAACGGAGAAAAAAACCCATTTAGCACGGACTTTTTTTTTCAATTTTAATGTAGCAATGTGGTACTCATATTAAAGATAAAAAACGCTCGTTAATATGGTGAATTTTTTTTGAAAAAAAAAATGTCGTATGAAAAAGTTATAGACGTTTTAAAATGATGGGGGGAATTGACATGTGCATTGCATGTGGAGAGAGAAAGTCAACAAATGTTGTTTTCCTTTTATGCCCTTTATCTAATTTATTATTTATTTTTTTCAAACAAACTAATCTCAACCCTTCAAATATATGATCAATTGATCACAATCCTTTTCACCATTCCTAGAAAAAGTGTCTTGTGTATTTGATCCTAACCCTACTATAGTAATAAAATTACGCTACGTAGTAAACTGTAGAACAATTATTTTTAGTCTAGTACAATCCGTTGTAGAGTGATTATACTTACACTACAATAAAATGTAACATATTAATAAAACTACATTATATTATAGTTTAAAAGTAGTATAATTATTATCACTCTAGCGTTAATTACTATGGGTATGTTTAGGAAAACTAGTTGATAGCTGTTGCTGGAAGCTGGTAGTTGGTAGTTGTAGCTTGTTAAATATAAACTGAATTACAAGTTTTGTCCTTTAGCTTTATACCATATTGCAAAGAATATCCTTTATGTTTAAAATTGACTAGTTTTGTACTTTATGTTTCAGAATCTTGCACGGTTTGTCCTTTGGTGCTAACTCAGTTAATTTTTTTCGTTAAGTGGAGGGTAAAATTGTCTTTTTACCTATTTATTTAGAAAAAAACTTTAAAATTAAAACAAAAAGAATTTTATATATATTAATCTATCTCTCTATCTCTCTCATTCATTTATCAGCACCACCAACTACCTCCATCCCCACACCACCATCACCTGCATTCATTCACCACCTGCCACCGCCACCCTACACCACCTACCACCACCACCACCCTAAAACTTTTTAACATCTATCGAAGGACTGAAGGATCCATAACCATCAACTGATCAACGAAAATATCGAACACTAGTTCCCAAACACATTCACTGTAACCACTATTACAACTTCACCACTTATAACCATAACCGTGCCCACCGTCGCCTGAACAACCATCATCAACCACCACAATAGAACCCTCCTCGGCTGTACCCCTGTCACCGTCGTCATCATCTCCTAATATTATAAAGGAAGGGGTTTTACCTTATAGTTCAACGATATGCAGTGATAGGGTGTCGCCGCCGCCGGACCACGACTCAGCTATCATTGCCGTCGTCCTTCTCCTCCAGCTTCTCTCCTTCTGTATCCTCTGTTCCCCATCCGATTACTCTCTCTATATATCTGTAACACCCCAAAACCATTCGTTCGCCTAACTACGCCATTAGGCGTGATTAGCAAAATATTAACACAAGACTTAGAGAATAAATATGGGTTATATTCTAATATGGAAATAACCTAGTTAATAATATTATGTTTATAAATGAATAAAAGGTGTTGGAAACTAGCTTATGAGTTAGTTTTTTTTATAGCAAAATGAACCGAGACTAAACTTGAGGGACCATAGTTGCCTAAATGATAAACTTGGTTTTATCATTATGAAATTTAAAAGAAAAACACACACACACACACACACACTTGGTGTGTGTCACGAAAATGATCAGGAGACAAAGTCTGCTTTGTCAACAACCCTAATCAACAAGAACAAGCCCAATCAAGGCCAAAATCAAAGGGGTTCTTCTTGCATGAGCCCTAAAACGAATCACCCAAGTTTGATAAACGCAAAGGTAACTTTTATTTCACTACAAAAAAAATGCGCATCTGGGACTGAAAAATCAATCTCTGATACATGTAAATCAGTCCCTAATGGTTATCGAGGACTGATTTGCCAGTCCCTAGTCAGTTCCAGATACCTAGTCCTAGATAGTGGTTTTAGTAACTGAAATTCAGTTCCTATTGAATGGCACCAACAAGAACTAAAATTCAGTTTCCAATACATATGAATTCAGTACTAAATGTGTCCCCCCGTACCACATCATTTCAGTCCCTAATACAGTTTTTCGATGACTAAAGGTTAGTCTTCAATACTCTGATATTTCAGTCCCAACCACATTTCTTTTTGGGACTAAAAACAAGTTCTTTAGTGACTAAAAACCAATCTCAAATACAAGGTCATCTTAGCCCGAGTATTTTTGTGACATCCGTCACTTTTCATTATATTTTTTTATTTAATAATAATAATAATAATAATAATAATAATAATAATGATAATAAATAATAATAATAAAAACCTAGTCCAAACCCAACACCTCTAAACCAAACCCAACCCAACCATAACCCAACCATCTTCCTTGTTTTTTTTTCCTGAAGCCCAAGAAGCAGGCCCAATAGCAGGCCCAAGCCCCTTATCAGTTTTAAAAGAAAAAAAAAAATAGTTGCCCCTGCCGGGACTCAAACCCGGGCAGCCGGCCGGGTCACAACACACAACTCGCACACCACAACCAACTGGGCTGAAGCTCCTATCTGATTCAAATCCAACCCTCATTATATTTAAACCCGGTTCGCGTCTGACTCCCCTTCCTTCTCTGCTGATGCGAACGCTGCAGATCCGGCAAACACAAAATTTTACGCGTAATCACAGCAACGAAACTTATTCCTTTTGCCTTAAATAACCCACGCGTGAAGACCGGATTTCAGCTATCAATTATTGAGTCAAGACCATTATTAACCTTCCATTTTGACCCATATTAATACATTATAAATACTCCATTTCAGTTCAATTAAACTCGCACCTACCCACTAAAACCAGCGACTAAGACAACCCAACAATCACTTAACCTTATCGCATCCTCATCCTTCTCTGATCTAAGTCTTTTTTTTTGTTTGGCTTGCGTTTCAATTGAACGGCTATAATACATTGTAAGTTCAAATTAAACTTAGTTGTAGGGCCGATTGTATGCGTATAATAAAAGCCCTATGGTTTTGTTTATTATCAGTATCGAACTCTTGGGCAATTGATCGATTTAGGAAGTTAGGGTTTATATTAGAATTGGGGATTCTTCTTACTGCAGGTTTACATATAAAGGCTTTCTGAATCTAAAACAAAATGAAGCCTAGAGCAGTTGGTTGGGTTGTTTGGTTAAAAACAGTGAACCGGCCACAAGGCCAGGTTCGATCACTATATCACACATTAAATTTTTAAAACGAAATTCTATACATTACATAGATATATTTTGCCTTTTATATCTCAATTATGTTTAAAATATCAAACATGATTTATCAATTTTATAAAATTTATTTTATGCTATTCAAATGGTAAACTTTAATATAAAATTTTTAGTTTTTCAAAAAGCATTTATTTATTATATATTACAAATATTACAAGCTTATTCAATTATAATTTTAAAATTCTATAAAAATATCTAAACGACCTTGTAAATTTCCACAAAAATTATTTTGAGTTTTTATAACAATAAACTTTTCTGAAATGATTTTTAATTCTGAAAAATCATCTATTTAATATTTTTAATCAATTTTTGTTAGTTTTAATCATAAATAAATCATAATAAATTCATTTTTCAATATTTTTGC
This sequence comes from Ambrosia trifida, assembly GCA_028751855.1. Classification (NCBI taxonomy): domain Eukaryota; kingdom Viridiplantae; phylum Streptophyta; class Magnoliopsida; order Asterales; family Asteraceae; genus Ambrosia; species Ambrosia trifida. The sequence goes on from CM054124.1 coordinate 114,946,859, forward strand.
ACCAAAATTTTACATAAATTATTTCTATTCATTTGGAACAGAAATACAATTTTTAATTCAAGAATTCTTTAATTTTAATATTTTTAGATATTAAAATCATATTTCGACAATTTGAAATAAATAGATTAAATATTCTATTTTCAAGAAAATAATTTTATAAAAATTATTTTCACACTTAAAACTTAATCTTGTGACCATATTTGATTTAAAGTTTACTCAAAGACTTTTTGTTTATTTATTTACCAAATTTCTCTTATTTATTAAACGTTTAATTTATTAACCAAATAAATACTTATCCCCAATTCAAAGCCCTAGAAGATACTTATAGACCAAATAGACTTAGACTTATTTGTTACATTATACATAGGGTGATACTTGGCAACGTTGGATTATACTTATTCAATTACACAAGACTTACCACCTTGCTAAGGTGAGTATTACTTATCCCCTTTTTCGCTTTTACAATTTTTGGGGTGATTCATGCACAACTATACAAAACATTCATATTCATTTACACATACATTTTTATTCATTTACAATTCATATACGTGTCTTGATTATCTTTGTGCTTATGCTTGAACATGAACGTAGCTTACATACAAAATCATACATACAGACATAACTTATGTTATGGTGCTCTTTACATACAGACATAACTTATGTTATGGTGCTCATTTAGACGTAACTTATGTTATGGTGCTCATTTAGACATAACTTTGTGTTATGGTGCTCTTTTAGACTCACAAATGTTGAGGTGCTCATTATCAATTACATTGTACAACTTTACATTTGATCTTTGTCTTGTTTGGTTACTTGCGTGTTTACATAATGCCTTGGTGATGCTAGACACATGAATTGTACTACTTTTCAAACTTATACTATATGTACAAAACTAAGTAGTACTCACCAACATTCATGTTAGGACAAAGAGGATTGGTGAAACCACTTTTGTAAACCTTAGTCTAATTCACTTCTGTCATTTTGGCTAAGTATAGAAGTACTGAAGAGAAGACAAGAAACTGCTGATTAGAAGATATGAGAAGTGCTGAAGTTGCAGAAGTTCTGAAGTCCAAACCAGACAAGTTCACTTCAGAAGTACTGAAGACAAAACTACTCTTCAGTAGTTGTCCTTCATCAGCACTTAGCAAAAGATATTTCCCACCGCCTTTTTGCATCAGTAGTTTATTGTTTAATATTACTTTTAGCTTTATTTGTTTCTTTCAATGTTGCAACTTGTGCAACTTGTCACTGTAGTTTCTGTGCTTGCTTTTTAGGCAAGATACATGCATGTAATCGTCTATAAATAGGAGGCTTCAACCTTCTATTTTAGACATTGATTTTCAACAGAAAAATCCTTCAAACACTCTCATTGTTATATTCCATTTCTGTATTTATTGTGAATCTCTCTAAGTATCTAATTCTCATTTACAACTTAGATTCACAATAAATACTTTGTCATTTATTAGTTTCAAACATCAAGGGGGAGTTATAACTCTGCCTTAGTGTAAAAAGTGTTGCTTTAACTTATAACATTCCGCTGTGCTTATAATCTGATCAACAAGGACTTGCTAAACACTTAAGTGTCAAGATAGCAAGTTCTTACTTAGCAAAAAAGGGCAAACTGATCCAACAATTGGTATCAGAGCGTTGGTTTATCTGATCACATATCAATCTAACAAATTGAGAATCAGACACAAAGCTCTTATTGATATTCAATAAAAAGATCAAAAGTTCACTTTTTATCAATATCCATCACTTAAAAGAGTCATCTGACAAATCTATACTCTTTAAAAATGGATCCACATAATACTGGTTCTGCCACCAAACCTGCCATGCTTGTGAGAAATGAGTACAATATATGGCAAAAGAGAATGGCACATACCTTGTCACAAACCAACACAGGTTGTTGGAGATCTGTGATATATGGTCCACACAAACCAGTAAACATAAATCTTGAAACTAAAGAAGGGATTCCAAAGGATCCCAAAGACTATACAGATGAGGATTTCCTAAAACTTGAGCTAGATGCTAAGGCATTCTCTATGTTGGCAATGGCTCTCCCAAATGAAATATACTCTGGCCTTTTACATTATGAAAGTGCCAAAGAACTTTGGGACTGTCTTAAAGAACAGTTTGGAGGAACTGAAGAGGTGATTGCCAACACCAGAGAAATTTTGGCTCAACAATATGAAACATTTGCTTATATTAATGGGGAAACTTTGACACAACAATTTGAAAGATTCTCCTCATTAATCTCTGAGCTAAAGTTAAATGGTCAGACCTATACAACAGTATCTATGTTACATAGACTTTTAAGGTCTCTACCTGACAAATGGGAAACTTACTCCATTGTCTTAAGATCCTCACCAGATTTTAGCTCCCTCACTCTTACAAAACTCCATGGGAGATTACTTACTTTTGAGAGAGAAATCGATCAAAAGAAGAAATTACAAACTTCTGGTAAAACTGCTGATGACTACCTACCAGGTAGTACAGCACTTTTGGGACAAGATTCACCAACTTGTTCCTATGGATCTTATGACAACATTGACATAACCACTGGGATCTCATCAGAAAGATCTTTCCCAGGTTATGACAATGATGACCAAAGTCAAACTGCTGATAATCTATGTTTTATCATGGATGATTTGAAAAATTTTAGCAGTGATGACTTGGAAGAAATGGACATATTACACCAACTGGCCATGCTAAGCATTAAAACTAACAAGTTTTATAAAAGGTCAGGAAGGAAATTTCCAGGATTGACCAGTAATACAAAAATTGGTTTTGACAAATCTAAACTGAGATGTCACAAGTGTCAGAAGTTGGGACACTTTGCTAGAGAGTGTAGAAGCTCTAGCTTTAACCAATCACAATCTGGAAATAACTATAACCCCAATTATAATAGGAACAATGGAACTCAAGGGAGTGCTCATTTTGTACAGGCACAAGCTCCTCAACAGCAATATATGCCTCAAGTACAATATGTTCAAGTGCCTGCTCAACAGATGCAGAGCCAACAATCAATCCCTCCCTTTCCAGCTGCTCAACTTCCTCCACAGCCTTAACAACCCCCTCAACAAAGTCTCTTTACCTCGGGGTATGTTGACTGGAGCAGTCTCCCTTATGACACCACAGAGTGCAATCCTGATGCAGACAACAAAGTGTTTGACATCAACTGGGGAGAACCAGACAATGGCAGAAAGAACTTTGCCTTAATGGCATTTGAAGGCTGTACCTCAAAATCTGCATTGTCTCAGGTATCAAAAGAATCTTTGACAAAACTTTGTTCAAACTCTTGCAAAGAAACTTTTGCTCTCATAAGAGAGACAAACGTGCACCTACAAGGCAAAGCCAATGATTTAGAAAGAAAATACACACAGATAAAATGTGATTTAGAAAGAAAACTGTGTGCTAAAACAAAAGAGGTTTCTAAATTAACTGACTCTGCTATTGAAACCCAAGCACAAATCAAAATGATGCTAAATGACCTGGGAGATGTCAGACAAGAGCTTGCTGACACCAGGATCACTTGTGAAAAATGGGTGGAATCTTGTAGGGGTATCAACTACTGCTAAACAAACAAAGTGCTTCAAATGTTAAGTTTGGCATAGGATACCATCATGTTGAAACACCAACAGATTTTTCTCCCAAAACTACTGAAGATGGGAGAAGAATTGTTTCAAATGAAACTTCTGAAGGGAAAGAATGCACATCTTTCCATGAAAACTTTCTAAACAGAAATCCTGGCATTTTTAAAGAAAGTACTTCAGAAGTATTTACAAAAACTGACAACAAGCCATCAGTAGTTTCATCTACTTCAGGAGTTGAGACCCTGAAAACTACTGATAAGCAAAATCTTTTCACAACTGTCAGAAATTTGCCTTCAGAACAAAAACAAAAGGCAAAAGAATGTGAAATTTGTGGCCTGTTCAACCACAAAACTGAATTTTGTAGATACAGAAAAGAAATTCAGTTCAATCAAAAATTTAAACAACAGGTTGTGGGAAATCAAATCAGAAATGATTATGAAAGAGTCTTTAAACCCAAGAAACAACAACCTGAAAACACCTTTTCTCAGAAAAAGATTAAATCTCAACCAAAATCTTTTTCTCAAAATTCCTTGTCAGTAGTTAGACCAGAATCTTTAGCAGTTTCACAAACTGCTGAGATTCAAAATCTAAAGAACATGGTAGAACTACTGATGACCAAGGTTGATGGTGGTCCTAAAAAGGATACCACCATGGTTCTTAATGAAAAATCCATTGCCAAAAAGACATGGATTTCTCAACCTGGTCAAGAACAAACTGTAACTGTTCTCAAGAGCAAACCCAAAGCCAAACAGGCTTGGGTTTCCAAATCTAACTAAATTGCTTTTATGTGCAGAGAGTTTCCAGGGGCTTAAACAGCATATGGTATGTTGATAGTGGAGGCTCTATGCACATGACTGGATGCAGATACCTGATAAACAATTTTATCAGCCAAAGAGAAGGATCTGTATCCTTTGGGAACAATGCTAAGGGATATGTGCTAGGACATGGCAATGTCTCCTCTGGCAAAATACAGTTTGACAAGGTCAATCTGGTGGAAAACCTTGAATACAACTTGCTGAGCGTGTCACAAATGTGTGATAAAGGATATTCTTCCTTTTTCACAAAGACAGCTTGCAAGATCATCTCACCAGAAGGCCAGAAGTTGATTGAGAAGATTATAGAAGATCATACTTTGCTGATTGCCAAAAGATGTGGCAATGTCTATGCAGTAGACATTGAGAAAGACAAAGTATTGAACAACACTGCCTGTTTCTTCTCAAGGGCATCAACTTCAGAAACAGATCTCTGGCACAGGAGACTTGGCCATGTGAACTTTAAAACCATAAATAAAGTCACAAAAATGGGCTTGGTCAGAGGTCTACCTTTGAAAGTATACCAGTGTCAAGAACACTGTGTATCCTGTTTAAAGGGAAAACAGCATAAGTCCTCCTATAAGTCTATTGAAGAATCAAAAACAACTGCATGTCTTCAACTACTCCATATGGACTTATTTGGACCTGTCAAGATTATGAGCCTTGGTAAAAAGAAGTACTGCTTAGTCATCATTGATGACTACTCAAGATTCACATGGGTATTCTTCTTATTTTCCAAGGATGAGGCTGCTGAAATCATCAAGTTCTTCATTCTACAAGTAGAGAAACAATATTCTCTATCTGTCAAAACCATTAGAAGTGACAATGGGACAGAGTTCAGGAACAAAACTCTGGATGAATTCTGTTTGTCTAAAGGGATTATTAGACAATACAGTGTTCCCAGAACTCCTGAACAAAATGGTGTAGTAGAAAGGAAGAACAGAACACTGATAGAAGGAGCAAGAACAATGTTAGCTGATTCTGGACTGCCATTGTACTTTTGGGCAGAAGCAGTTAACACAGCATGTTATGTTCAGAATAGAGTTCTTGTGGTCAAGAGACATTCCAAGACTGCCTATGAAGTTCTTCATGGCATGAAGCCTCTTATCTCCTTTTTCAGGGCTTTTGGGTGTCAATGTTTCATCTTGAACATCAAGGAATCTATTTCAAAGTTTGCTGCCAAAGTTGACTCAGGTTACTTTCTTGGTTACTCTTCAACTAGAAAAGCCTACAAGGTTTTTAATTCTCACACCAGGATAGTAGAAGAAACATTGAATGTCAAGTTCAATGAGTCAAAACACACTCTTATTCCAGCACATCCTGCTGAACTCTTTGACCTTGACAACTTTCACTTTGAACCTGAAAAGACTGTTACTTCTTCCAAACCTACTTATTATGGTGATCAAAGGTTTGAAGATGAGGATCCTACACCATGGACTCCTCAAACAGTCATTAAGTCAACTACAACACCATCAGAAGTTTTTCAAACTTCTGATCAAACAAATACTGAAGGCCAAACTCAAACATCTGCTTCAGCACCTGCAACTACTGAAGAAGCTGAAACTGCTGAACCAGATATTATAGACCTCAGTAGTTTGTTTGAAGAACAAGAGCCACCTACACCTGTCAGTGGTTTACAACAACTGATTGAACACAGAGATCATCCACTTGATCAAATCATGGGTGATATAGCTACAGGTGTTCTGACCAGAAACCAGCTCTCCAACTTTTGCCTATTCTCAGCCTTTATTTCACAGTTGGAACCAAAGAAGTACCAGGAAGCCCTCAAAGACAATAATTGGGTGCAAGCTATGCAAGATGAACTACTTCAGTTCAACAAGCAACAGGTCTGGGAAATCTGTCCCTTACCTCAAAACAAGCAACCAATTGGTACAAGATGGGTTTTCAGGAACAAACAAGATGAAGCTGGTATGATAATCAAGAACAAGGCAAGACTGGTAGTTCAAGGGTACTCTCAAGAAGAGGGAATTGACTATGATGAAACCTTTGCTCCAGTTGCAAGGCTTGAGGCCATCAGGTTATTTCTGGCCTATGCCATTTCCAACAAAATTAAAGTTTATCAAATGGATGTGAAAAGTGCATTTTTGTATGGAAAAATCAAAGAGGAGGTGTATGTCTGTCAGCCACCTGGGTTTGAGGATCCTTCTCATCCTGAGTGGGTGTACAGACTGGATAAAGCTCTTTATGGGCTCAAACAGGCTCCAAGAGCCTGGTATGATACACTCTCCACCTTTTTACTCAAAAATAACTTCACAAGAGGTGCCATTGATAAAACACTTTTCATTAAACATGTTGGAAATCATGTCTTACTTGTTCAAATTTATGTTGATGATATCATTTTTGGTTCAACAAACACAAAATTGTGTGATGATTTTAAGAAACTCATGCAATCAAAATTTGAGATGAGTACCATGGGAGAGCTGCAGTACTTTCTAGGACTGCAGATCAAACAACAAACAAATGGAACTTTTATACATCAATCAAAATATGTTAAAGAATTATTGAACAAATTTTCTTTAAATGACTGTAAATCATGTTCCACTCCCATGACACCAATCACACAAGTTGAACCTGATGATCAAGGAAAACAGGTTGATCAAACCATGTACAGATGCATGATAGGTTCCCTTTTATACTTAACTGCTTCTAGACCAGATATTATGTTCTCAACATGTGTCTGTGCTAGATATCAATCAGCACCAAGGGAATCACACCTTATTGCAGTCAAAAGAATTTTTAGATATCTGAAAGGAACTCCAACACTGGGAATTTGGTATCCTGCTTCAAGCAATACCAAGTTATCAGCTTTTTCAGATAGTGACTATGCAGGGTGTAAGATGACAAGAAAGTCAACATCTGGTGGTTGTCAATTCCTGGGTAACTGTCTAGTGTCATGGCAATCAAAGAAGCAAACATCTGTTGCAACTTCAACTGCTGAAGCTGAATACATTGCAGCTGCAAGTTGTACATCACAGATACAATGGCTCCAATATCAACTTCTTGATTATGGAATCAAAGAGACCAAGACACCTTTGTTTGTAGACAGCAAATCTGCCATTAGCATCATTCAAAATCCGGTACAGTTCTCAAAAACTAAACATATTGAGATCAGGTACCATTTCATAAGAGATTGCTATGAAAAAGGCAAGATTGAGGTGAAGCATGTAGCAACAGCTAATCAAATAGCTGACATCTTCACTAAGCCCCTTGACACATCAACATTTCAGAAGTTAGTATCCATGCTTGGAATGCTGAATTTGTAAGTGTTTACTTTATTTTATTTTTTTTTCTCTGCATATCAGTTAGAATCCAAGTTAACACTTGATTCTACCCAACTCTACATCAAACTTCTACATCAATCACTACTGTTATGCATCAAAATTTTCTTTTCCTTTTTCCATCCTTGATTCCATCCTGTTTACCTTGGTGGAATCCAAGTCAACCTTTTTATCTTTTTTCTGGTTTTCACTTACAAATGAAAAAGTCTGAAACAAAACTTCTGAAAAACAAAATCAGTCTGAGAGAAACTACTGATGAACAAAAATCATCAGTATGGGGATAAATTTCTGAAAAAGTGTGTAACTTCTGATAAAATAACCTTCAGAAGTTATGAATAAAGTATTTATAAAAACATTTCTCATCAGATGTTAAAACTGCTGAAGAGAAAATGGGAACTACTGATGAAGTAATCCTTCATCAGCAGTTTAAAGTCAAAAGGGCAAATCTGACTTTTCCCATCATCAGAGGTTTGACCTAATCAGTTTAAAACCTCTGATAAAGAGATTTTTAACCAAAGGCGGTTTTAAAACTTCTAATAAAGAAGATTCAAGCGGTTAAAACTTCTAATAAATACCTTTTCTACACACTTATCCTTTCAAACTCAAAAATATCCCTCCTTCTCTCTCAAAAACTCTCTCAACCTATACCTGCAAAATCCACTGTTCGATCAAAAACCCAAACCACATGGCTCTAGTTCTAAAACAGGGACACAATCAAAGAGCCTTTCTTGAAAAACAAGAAGGCTGGTCCCAATACGATGAGATCATTGATCTTGTCGTCAAATCCCAATACTTTACTGCTCTCACAATAAACCCACCAATTCACACTGAAACTCTGAATGAGTTCTGGGCAAATGCTGAGACGGTTACAATGGGTGGTGAGGTCATTTCCCTCAACTCAAAGATAAAAGGGAAACAACTGACCATCACACCGGCCACACTAGCAACAAGACTGGGTCTGGATGATGTAGCTGCCCCTGACCATGTTGCTAACACTGATATTCATCTAACCATGACTGAGTGTGGTTATCAAGGTACTCTCTCCCATGCTACAATATTCAAAAAATATTTTGAACCAAAATACAAACTTTTGTTTCATTATATTATTATGTGTTTGAGTCCAAAAACAGGGTCTTATGACCAGATGCCCTCCACTTTTCAACCAATATTTCATTCCATTGTGAATGAAACTAAATTCAGGGCATCAAAACTGTTTTTCAATGAGTTGGTGTTACATCACAATAATACCAAGAAAAAGTTTTTGTTGTACCCAAGGTTCATTATGCAATGCATAATAGGGGAACTGGGTAATGAGGTGCTTGTGGGAAAAATTTCAACTTTAAACCCTTTAACATCACAAGCATACTCAAGACTTAACAAACCGGCTGCCTGGCCAGAAGATGATCAGGGAGAACAACAACAAGTCCCCCTGAAGCCCACATCTTCCAAACTCACACCACCAAAAGCCAAAAAGCCCAAGCCAACAAAAACTACACCCCACCAACCCAAAAGAAAAGCTGTTCAGGAGGTTGAGATGCCTGAACATGCTCATGAGCATTCTGCTCTTCAAATAGTTGAGACTGAAACACCCTCTCAGTCTCATCCATCTCAAACCCCACCAAGAGCACCCATATCTGTTCAATTCAAAAGAAAAAGACTTAGAAAAACATATCAAACACACTCTTCTTTTGAAACTGCTGAACAACAACCTATTGCCCAAACTACTGAACCAACCCCACAAATTTCTGAACAAGAGGCAATAGTGTAACATCGTGGAATTTTCCCCAATCTTTGGATTTGTAAAACCACCACTCTACCTATATCTTGTTTCTTTTATACAAATATACTAACCTTGTCTAATAATATTTTTTTATATAATAATAATAATAAGTTCCAATACTTAAAAACGAAACTCTAAAAAAAATGTATAGTAATAATATTAGTTATCATCTTGAATAATTTGATGGTTGTTAAATATATGTAAAAATATGAGAATTTTAGAATTCTGAAGCGTAATTTTTTTTAGATGTAATCAAATATTCAATTAAAATTTAATCAAAATGTGGATGAAAATCAAATTAGATTTTAAATTAATTAACTGGTTATGTATATTCTAAAATTCCTTTTATATAATTTGTTGCCAATGTAAAATTCATAAAAAAAACACATCTCGTTTAAGAAGGAATAAATAAATATTCCATGTGTATTAGAAACTTGATAAACTAAAAGATTTAAATGTTTTTTTTACTATGTGGACAGATTGAAAGGATTTTACTAATCAAATCAATTAGTTGCCACCTTGAATTCAATCACCGACTTTCTCGTTTATAATTTATATAGATTAGACGTTATTTTATTTTATTTTTTTCAATCGTTATCTTCTTCAACAAAACTGACGAAAATTAAGGAATGTGATTACTATTATAGTCAACCTTCCATTCTTTTTCTAAAGCCCCTATAACCTTCCAATCAAGGAACTCTTTTCAAATCAATTTATGATATTGTTCTCCCTTGTCCAAGTTACTCCGTTGAAAGCACCACTGCACCACTCGCAATCTGTTTAGTCACGGTTGCGCATCTGCATACTTCTACCGCTCTAGCTCTCTGATTCGTTTAGTCATATTCGACTTTTGAGGTAATAATTCTAATCGTCGGCTAAATATTTATATATGTGTGTGCACACGTGCACGCACGCTCCTACCTGGTTAAAACATAACTTCTTAAACATGATTTGTCCTGGCGATTAAAACCTTTATAAATCTAGGATTCTAATCTTAATGAATATATTCATACAACAATGTTTTGCTCATGAATTACAAGTATGCCTATTAATTTGTGGCTGTTACTTTACATACGAATTAGTCATAACATTGAGAACTTGAATAAGGTAATATAGTATGTGAGGAACAAGAATTAAATATCAACAGCTAAATACACAATAGATGATATTCATGGAATTGGCTTATTCTTTTGTACACCTAATGAAATTGGTTATTTTCGATACTACATGATATATGACTATTTAGTTTTACAATTCATATAAAATACTTTTTATTATTAGGATCGTTGGCAAAAAAAAAAAAAAAAAAAAAAAAGCTATGTAAAGGTTTTAGTGTATAAATTGATTTTGAAGCAAACATATATACATCTAAATAATATTGCTTTTCAAATGTGTTAGTAATTAAAATACATGTATTAATAATAAATTTTTTTTTTGTACGTGTCGTTTAAATCATACTTCTATTAAGAAAAGTGCTTAAGAGTTGTAAAGGTCTCTATCGCCGGACAATCAATGACTCAATGAATCATATAGTCGATTAATGTTCTTAAATTTTAATAATAAAATATATAGGATCAAGCGAAATTCATCGATTCTCGTCGATTTATTACGAGTTCATCATCACAGTCAAGGTGAGTATTTCCTATCCCCTTTTTGCTTTTATACATTTTTGGGGTGTTACATGTACACTATTACAATTTCAAATACAAGTTTACATTTTTACAATACAATTCTAGTACTATGTGCATTGCTTACAACGTGCTTTATGCTTAGACATTACATGTGGATTACATTTGTACTTAGTGAAATCATTAACATGGTACAAGCCGACCTTAACATTGGATAGCGCTATTTGGATTGACAACCCGCCTAGATTGATTCTCCCCCTTTTTCATCGGAGAATCCGTGGCCATTGTTAAGTTATCACCCATTTATTGGATGAGTACACCACCGTTCATACAGTACATTATACAGTCACAGGGTTGATTTCGCTCATTTGTATGATACATAGTTTACATATTTGCACTGTAGCTCGCACTTGAATTGTATACCATTTTTTCCAACTTACTATATGTATTAAAACTAGGAATGCTCACCAACATTTCTTATGTTGACAAAACCTATTTTGTACATGTTTCAGGTGCAGTTTGATCTTAGTTCCATAGCATTGGATTTTAGTGCTTGCTTTTAATAAGTTATTTCAATTTTCATGTTTCGTTCAGACTTTTGTATTTTTCCCATTTTATCTATGTAAGACAATTTAAGTTATTCAATAATATATTTACATTTTAGTACCATGTGCTTTTGAACAATCGTCACTACGTGACACCTCGATGATTCCGCCATCGGTTGGGGTGTTACAGATTGGTATCAGAGCCATGGTTATAGGGAATTAGGTTATTAGAATGCCTTTTAGCCTAGTCTATAACCAAGCTTACATTCACGAGTCCTCTCGTGTTTATTTCTTTTTATCCTATTATTTTCTTTCAAGTTATTTTCGCTATGATTCTTTCTCGTTATTCTTTCAGTGTGTTATTTAAAGAAGAAGATACTCGTATTTCACAAACGAAACGATATCACCAAGTTAGGAGTGACATCCATACCTTGGTGATTAGTTTCACCCCTCTATATGTTATTTATCTTAGGAATATATCTTTGAGATAGGAGTGACATCCACACCTCAAAGAATATTTCTTTCAAAAAGGAACTTAACCACTAAGCTGGGAGTGATATCCTTAACTTAGTGATTGGTTTCGTTCCACAATCGTTTTCAATTTTGAAATACATCTTTGAGTTAGGAGTGAAATCCAAATCTCAAGGATCTATTTTTGCATCTAGTTTTTAAACTCGCTAAAGTTTTGGAATTCACTAGTTATGGGGCACGTGCAATCTGGAAAGGTGAGCGCCTGTATCCTGATTTTTCTATCTAGGCCTGGTATTTCGTATAAATCCCAATCAGACGAGGGACCCGTATACCTACCTGGGAACTCTTGGGATGAGCATTCACTTATAGGCTAAAGTACGCCCCCACAAGTCACTAGGAAATTTCAAATACTTGAGTTAGTCAAAGTTTCCTATGGAAATAATTCAAATGTTTTACATCATTGATATTTATGTTTGTTTATCATTTGAAGACTCAATTTAATCACTTGTTTCATATGCTATTAGTCATTGATCATTCGCTTTTGGATTCCTTATAATCATTATTAAAACTTTTTGTTCGTTATATTATCGCATTAAAGCTTACACTATTCCACTTATGCTTTTTGACTTTTACGCTTTAAGGTATTACTCTTTTTGAGTTAAAACATTTTTACCCACGACTTAAGTTTTAAACTCTGTGTTTAACTTCGACCACATCCTGGTTTTAGGAATATTGCGTCATCATACAGTTAAAAATAAACATGTTTTCCCAAAACTTATTATTCAACCTGTCTTATATCTTCATGTTTACAAACTTATTTGATCGAAGTCACAATATATCCTTAAATTATGACTTTTGTATCCGTTTATACAGCCACAACACCTTCAAGACAATATATTCTGATATATCTAATACTAATATAGCCACACCCAGTCGTCTAAGCCATAGGCAACTACCATTAGTTAGCATTTCTTAGTCAGACTAAACTCATACATAAATGCCTACCTACACGATACGCACTAGTACACAACTCTCTAAAACGATTAATTTGACAACTTATTCTATAAATCTTTTCACAAAGCCTATTCGCCAAATTAGAACACACTTTTCACACCTTGTGTCTTGAAACAAATGGCCCGCTATGAGCCCAAAGAGATGCCTTAACGATCCTGCAAATAAATGATCTTTCAATGTATAAATTTCGTAAAAGTTTGAAAATTTAAAAGGTTTCAAGTTTACCCAGTCTTAACGGGTAACACTTCGATTTTCTCAACATTTCATAACAATTAAAAATTTTCGACTTTTCAACCCACAAGTTAAAGAAATGTTTAAATACAGAAAACTTTATTTTCCAAAATTCGTCAAGGCATCTGGGATCATTCACAACCTTCACATCATTTTAAATCTTGGTCTTTCGAAACACATTAGATTTACACACACTTCATGAAATGGTTTCATCTTGCATTTTATAAACTTGCATTGCATATTTTACAAATCAAATGTAAATCTGCATGTTTTCATATAACGTATCCAATATATGTTTTCGGGAGGAATTTGCAACTAATAATATACCTTATAACACTTTTCAAACTCGACTTCTCGTAAACACATGAAAATGTGTACCTACGAAATCTTTTCAAGTGAACCTGTTTGCAACTTAAAACATTCTTCGGTTTCCAAAAAGTTATCCTCATACCAGTAGACTATACGTCTGTTCTGCGCACTTTCATTTACAATAAATTTCATTAATTTTCTTACACCATTCTATTTATAGTTACGTTCGTACATTATCTTATTATTTTTGTATTATTCTTTTGTTGGTAGTTATTTTCACGCGTTATTCGCAACTATTCTTGCACTAGTTATTAGTAGTTATTCTTACAACACTAGTTTTGAGCATTAATTTAACTCGTTTACTTTCATTTTGTGCAAATTGTGCGATTTACTCGATTTACGTTATGCTATTCTTTCAATCGAAATTTTATGCTATACTTTTATACTTACATGAACGCATATTTGGTATGCATATATATATATATATATATATATATTTTGTTGTGAGCAAAACGCTGTTATACTTTACATTATTTTGTTCATCATCATGGCCAACTTACACACTAATTGATAGCTCGTATGAGATCTAAGCCAGTTCCCATGTACGACTCGGTTCAGAGTATTCCTCTAACCCGAGGGGAACAGTGTAATCCTCAGAGTTTATCAATATGGTTGTTTAGAGCCCAATGATGTGAACAGAAAATTTACCGGTTAAGGGGGAACCCGAAAGGTGAAGAACCCCTAATCATGTCTTATACTTACACATTGATCTCATTACAGTTAAAGGGTGAACCTGAAAGGGGAAGAACCTTTAACCGCATCTTATACTTGAGCAGTATCTACTACTTAACACATTTTGGTTGCACGCATTGTTTATTGTATTACTTATGTTAGTGTTATGGAAAAGCATAGCACCCTAGTGTAAGGTAAATCGATGATTACGGTCCGGAACGCAATCATGGGTTTACAGGTACATGAGGGTGGTGTGTAATTCTATTTAGGCTGTTGGTAGACAATCAGTACGAGTCCAAAGTATCGGGAGTGTGGTGGGTTAGCTGCGGTACACCCTATATATAAGCATAAACGATACTGCGGGAGCGGACTAGGAGTCTGACCAAGAACCTACCCATTACTACCTCTTCAATAGGTCGTTGACTAATAGCTAGCATTTTTTAGTTTTGTTGGAGCCTTCCTTGTTGACCACCTCTACATAAAACCTTAAACTTTGTATACTCTTACACTCTCTGTTAGTCGAAATCCTGTTGCATGTCCTTAATAATGTTCGGTCAGAAACCATTCAAAAGTAGGGGAGACTGCTTCATTAGTACCTCTGCCCTTCATCAGTTACACATTCCCAAAACCCTTCTCATTTACACTCTCAAGTTCCTAACCTCGGGTCAAACGTTAAAGATATTCGCTTTAAATACCTACTTCAAAATTTGTCAATCAACGCATTCATTTCTTTTAGGATTCCTAAAACTTATGTATGTTACTAGATTCTTATTCTCTTTGCTATTTCGGACGAACCTAACTCAATCCTTAAAACTCACACATATCAAACCTCTAATCCAAATTATTCGAAACAGTTTATTCTTGTCATACCTTAACCCAAATTTTCCAACCACAGCTGCCCTAATTTCTACCTAATCACCCTCAACCCTGTGTTTTTTTAATAACTTCGGGACGAAGTTTTCAAAATAAGGGAGACTGTAACATCGTGGAATTTTCCCCAATCTTTGGATTTGTAAAACCACCACTCTACCTATATCTTGTTTCTTTTATACAAATATACTAACCTTGTCTAATAATATTTTTTTATATAATAATAATAATAAGTTCCAATACTTAAAAACGAAACTCTAAAAAAAATGTATAGTAATAATATTAGTTATCATCTTGAATAATTTGATGGTTGTTAAATATATGTAAAAATATGAGAATTTTAGAATTCTGAAGCGTAATTTTTTTTAGATGTAATCAAATATTCAATTAAAATTTAATCAAAATGTGGATGAAAATCAAATTAGATTTTAAATTAATTAACTGGTTATGTATATTCTAAAATTCCTTTTATATAATTTGTTGCCAATGTAAAATTCATAAAAAAAACACATCTCGTTTAAGAAGGAATAAATAAATATTCCATGTGTATTAGAAACTTGATAAACTAAAAGATTTAAATGTTTTTTTTACTATGTGGACAGATTGAAAGGATTTTACTAATCAAATCAATTAGGTGCCACCTTGAATTCAATCACCGACTTTCTCGTTTATAATTTATATAGATTAGACGTTATTTTATTTTATTTTTTTCAATCGTTATCTTCTTCAACAAAACTGACGAAAATTAAGGAATGTGATTACTATTATAGTCAACCTTCCATTCTTTTTCTAAAGCCCCTATAACCTTCCAATCAAGGAACTCTTTTCAAATCAATTTATGATATTGTTCTCCCTTGTCCAAGTTACTCCGTTGAAAGCACCACTGCACCACTCGCAATCTGTTTAGTCACGGTTGCGCATCCGCATACTTCTACCGCTCTAGCTCTCTGATTCGTTTAGTCATATTCGACTTTTGAGGTAATAATTCTAATCGTCGGCTAAATATTTATATATGTGTGTGCACACGTGCACGCACGCTCCTACCTGGTTAAAACATAACTTCTTAAACATGATTTGTCTTGGCGATTAAAACCTTTATAAATCTAGGATTCTAATCTTAATGAATATATTCATACAACAATGTTTTGCTCATGAATTACAAGTATGCCTATTAATTTGTGGCTGTTACTTTACATACGAATTAGTCATAACATTGAGAACTTGAATAAGGTAATATAGTATGTGAGGAACAAGAATTAAATATCAACAGCTAAATACACAATAGATGATATTCATGGAATTGGCTTATTCTTTTGTACACCTAATGAAATTGGTTATTTTCGATACTACATGATATATGACTATTTAGTTTTACAATTCATATAAAATACTTTTTATTATTAGGATCGTTGGCAAAAAAAAAAAAAAAAAAAAAAAAAGCTATGTAAAGGTTTTAGTGTATAAATTGATTTTGAAGCAAACATATATACATCTAAATAATATTGCTTTTCAAATGTGTTAGTAATTAAAATACATGTATTAATAATAAATTTTTTTTTTGTACGTGTCGTTTAAATCATACTTCTATTAAGAAAAGTGCTTAAGAGTTGTAAAGGTCTCTATCGCCGGACAATCAATGACTCAATGAATCATATAGTCGATTAATGTTCTTAAATTTTAATAATAAAATATATAGGATCAAGCGAAATTCATCGATTCTCGTCGATTTATTACGAGTTCATCATCACAGTCAAGGTGAGTATTTCCTATCCCCTTTTTGCTTTTATACATTTTTGGGGTGTTACATGTACACTATTACAATTTCAAATACAAGTTTACATTTTTACAATACAATTCTAGTACTATGTGCATTGCTTACAACGTGCTTTATGCTTAGACATTACATGTGGATTACATTTGTACTTAGTGAAATCATTAACATGGTACAAGCCGACCTTAACATTGGATAGCGCTATTTGGATTGACAACCCGCCTAGATTGATTCTCCCCCTTTTTCATCGGAGAATCCGTGGCCATTGTTAAGTTATCACCCATTTATTGGATGAGTACACCACCGTTCATACAGTACATTATACAGTCACAGGGTTGATTTCGCTCATTTGTATGATACATAGTTTACATATTTGCACTGTAGCTCGCACTTGAATTGTATACCATTTTTTCCAACTTACTATATGTATTAAAACTAGGAATGCTCACCAACATTTCTTATGTTGACAAAACCTATTTTGTACATGTTTCAGGTGCAGTTTGATCTTAGTTCCATAGCATTGGATTTTAGTGCTTGCTTTTAATAAGTTATTTCAATTTTCATGTTTCGTTCAGACTTTTGTATTTTTCCCATTTTATCTATGTAAGACAATTTAAGTTATTCAATAATATATTTACATTTTAGTACCATGTGCTTTTGAACAATCGTCACTACGTGACACCTCGATGATTCCGCCATCGGTTGGGGTGTTACAAATAGAAATTGCCAAACTTCTCTCTGGGCTAAAAGAGAATGTCCCATCTGATCATGTCAGTCCCCATCAACCACAACAAACAGGGGACATTACTCCTACATCAGACATGGATGTGGACATCACTAGCCCTATCCCAAGAGATGAGGGTGGACCAGAGTCTTTAAGCCCAATTTTAGAGACTCTTGGGGCATCTGAGGCTGCTACTACTCAGTTACCACCCAGTGGTGGATCTGAGGACAGAAGTAACATAGCTAAGACCTCAGATGTGGCAACTACTGATGAAGGCTTAATGCCTGAAGTAGGAAATCCTCAGTACCAAGAAACAGAGGTTCATGAGAGAACTGAGTTGGGCTCAGCTCATGATTTAACTGAGACAGTCCTCACTGAGGGCAACATCAGGGATTCAGATGATTCCATTAGTTTGGATGATGTTTCACATACTCAAACTACTGAATTGACGGCAATTTCTGAAGGTCCTGCTGCAAAGGTATCCAGGCTCAAGAAGCCAGTCACCTCTGCACAGGTTAAAGCCCACTCAATCCCTAAAACCCCTAGAGTGGCATCCTCTGTACAACATGAGGATCTCCCAAAAACACCCCCTTCACAGCAAATGCCTACCCAATTCCCTGGGCAAACAAGCATAGACCTGAACCAGCTATGCAGCCCAGAGGGTCCCCTGTACCACATGATGAATACACTCATCAGAAATCACTTCCAAACATATACAGCTGACTTGGAGCTGTCAATCAAGAACCAATTTGGAGTGATCAAGACCAAGATGAACGATCTGTCCAACAAGATAGACTTCAACAGCCAGCAGATTGCTCATCTTCAAGGACAATTCTCCCAACCCTCTGCTTCAAGGGTGAAAATTGATGAATCCAAAAAGGGGGAGAAGATCAGGGAACCTAAGGAGTCATTCCAAGCCAGGATAAAGGCAAGAGTGGCACTCCTTGAAAGAGATCAGAAAGATCAGGCCAGGAAAGAAAAATTGGCCAAACAGTTTGGTGTCTCAATTGAAGAAATTGAAGCTGCAGAGAAAGAAGATGAGACCCAAAGTTCTGAAGATTCCCTAAGGCATAATGAAGAAACTTCTGATGTCCAAACTTCTGATGAAGAATCAGAAAGTACTGAAGACAATCCTTCAGTAGCTGACAAACCATCAGCAGTTGTCAGCACATCAGAAGTTAACACTTCCCAACCTCAAACAACTGAACCTTCCAGAACCACTGCTCCCATTCAACCAACATCTGATCCCATCAGGCCTACATCTGTTACAACAATGACTGTATTAAACCCTTCTCCTATCTCTCAATCAGCTGAACTATTAGAGAAGAGCTTAATTGCAGCCAACAAAAAGGCCAGAGAAGATCAGATTTGGAAATCTCTGGAAGAAAGGGATGATTTGGACTTAAGCCATGAAGAAAAACTTCAGGCTTATGCAGCTGAACTACAAAGGCAGGCTAGCCTTGATGAGATTGCTGAACAGGATAAAAGACAACAACTGGTGTCTTATATTACCAAGAACAGCAAGACTAAAGCCTTTACACTCAAAGGACTCTCTATGCAAGAGCTGACAAGAAGAGCACAACTGCTTGCAGACAAAATGGCCACAAGCAAAGATGGAAAGGCCAAGAGAGCCCAGATAATAGAAGAGCTAGTAGCAGAAGGATATGGTTCAAAAGCCTCTGTATCCAGATGGAAAGAAGAAAGACTAATGGATACATATAGAAAATACTTGGCTGCCAAGGCTGCAAATCCTGAGAAGTTTCAAACTGCTGATCCTTCAAGATCAGTAGTTAGAACTTCTGGTGCATCTAGAAGATCTGCTGCTCAGAAGAAGAAGGCAGAGGACAATGTCAAAACTGATTTCAAAATGGTACTACTTGAAGGAAGTTCAATAGTCCATTCAGATTTTGACATTGAGGAGAAACCTCTGTTGACACAATTCAGGGATCCTTCCACTTTTGCTTATCAAATACAAAAGACCATCAAAGAAAAGATGCATACCAGAGTAGTGACTGAACACCATCTCCCAACTGTTCAGATGCCTGATATGCAACAACAACAAGGAAGAGAATCCCACCTGAGGCTATCTGAAACTGAAGACATCCAGCACTCAGGACCATCAACCCAAGGGACAAGTCTGGTTCCCTATTCTTCTGACTTTAACAAGTCAAAGATCCCTATCATCAGATGGTCACTTACTGATAACAACTCAGTACTGTTGACAAGAAGAGATCTCTCAAGCAGGGCTTACAAGAAGATCAGTGATCTGAAGAAACTGTCAACACAAGACCTGCTCACAATTCAACATCTAGAACCACAGAGAGGATCTCTATCTGATGGTCAGTACAACCAGCTCAAGAACACCATGTACAAAGAGATATGGAAGATTGTTCAAGACAGAAGAAACACATAAGGAATTAGTAAGGTTTTGGCTTCATCAATCCAGGGGGAGATTGTTAGGACAAAGAGGATTGGTGAAACCACTTTTGTAAACCTTAGTCTAATTCACTTCTGTCATTTTGGCTAAGTATAGAAGTACTGAAGAGAATACAAGAAACTGCTGATTAGAAGATATGAGAAGTGCTGAAGTTGCAGAAGTTCTGAAGTCCAAACCAGACAAGTTCACTTCAGAAGTACTGAAGACAAAACTACTCTTCAGTAGTTGTCCTTCATCAGCACTTAGCAAAAGATATTTCCCACCGCCTTTTTGCATCAGTAGTTTATTGTTTAATATTACTTTTAGCTTTATTTGTTTCTTTCAATGTTGCAACTTGTGCAACTTGTCACTGTAGTTTCTGTGCTTGCTTTTTAGGCAAGATACATGCATGTAATCGTCTATAAATAGGAGGCTTCAACCTTCTATTTTAGACATTGATTTTCAACAGAAAAATCCTTCAAACACTCTCATTGTTATATTCCATTTCTGTATTTATTGTGAATCTCTCTAAGTATCTAATTCTCATTTATAACTTAGATTCACAATAAATACTTTGTCATTTATTAGTTTCAAACATCAAGGGGGAGTTATAACTCTGCCTTAGTGTAAAAAGTGTTGCTTTAACTTATAACATTCCGCTGTGCTTATAATCTGATCAACAAGGACTTGCTAAACACTTAAGTGTCAAGATAGCAAGTTCTTACTTAGCAAAAAGAGCAAACTGATCCAACAATTCATATGTTGACAAAATTATTTTCGTGCATGTTTCAGGATAAGCTGCTTGACGCTTCACATAGGACTTTGGACTTAGATTAGATCAATCAATTATCTTTATCTTTGTTGTCTTGTATTTAATTTCACATGTTGTAAAAAAATATTCAATAATCATATATTTACATTTTAGTACCATGAGCTTTTGAACAATCGTCACTACGTGGCACCTCGATGATTCCGCCATCGGTTGGGGTGTTACAATTTTTCTTTAGTGTCTGAAAGTCAGTCTCTAATAACAATCCTTTTTAGTCTCTATTTAGAGTCTAAAATTAGTCTCCAAAAGTAGTCCGTAATATCCTCCGTTAGCGACTAAAAAACAGCTATTTGCGAGAACAAAATTTGGTTGCAAATGCCCTTTTGTGAAATTGCGACAGGCTTTGGTGGTCAATGCATAGCGGCAAATAGCTTTTGCGACCATTTCTTAAAGCAAAATTAAAGAAAAAAATCACCATTAACAATGTTCTAGTTTTCGCCATAATTTCATATTTCCATAAATATATTCAATACAAATACAAATTCCAACATAGTATGCTACAATATATGAACACAAACAAATCAACAGAACAAACAATAATCCTTAAAACAAGGAAACATAACAAAATTTGTTGTTTGGACATATGTATACTAATAATTGAGCCTCATCCAAAACTTCACATAGGTTCTCACTATAGGCTCTAACATGTTCCAGATTTCATATTTGAAATAAATAAATAATTAGTTTTGTTTGGTGTGATCCGGGTATGCTATTATCAGCTCATTTAAATTGAATAGTAACTTACTTAGAGATGTCCGATTCCAGATGAGAAGACCACTCAGAGATATGAGTTTGTTCTTGATAAGCACATTGACTCTTTGGATAGAAAGACATATGCTAGGTTGTAGAAAATATCATAAGATAAGTAAATAAACCAAAATTTGTTAACAATATCATACCTGCAATGGATATTGAGCATCATGAACATGTTAGGTTTGTCATGAAACATAACAGAGTATTCTGAAGCCGCAGGTGTGTATGGAGTGCAAACAATTGTGCCATCACCGTTATGAGAAGTTAACCCAAATTCATTTAATGTGAACTCTTTCCTAAACAAGAACAAGATGATTAGAATTGGCATTGACTGTTAACGAAAGCTTCTGCCTCAAAAGGCTGGAGGTATTTCACCCCTTCTCCAACTCCTATATAATTCACTAGAATTCCAAGCTCATCATCAACTACAGTAACCTGCTTGTGTTTCCAAGAGTATTAATATCAAAAGTGATTATAATTTATAAAAAACGGCTTTTATGTAAAGCCAATTACATAAAGAAGCGTTCACATACCATGCGACTGCCTCTTGGTCATCGAGCTATACTAAAATGAAACAATTTATTCCTACAACCTGACACATATTATATTAAATTCTTTACTTAAATATTATTAACTAACATTCTCCGCTCCAAATTTGCAGCATCCTTTAGACAACTTAGTTCCTATAGACGATAATTAAATAAAGGGTACTAGTAAAAGATATGAAAGTTAATGTTAACTAGTTGTACCATACTTTTTACCTGCTTCTGTATGCTTATATCCATCCTATGGTCGTATAAGCTTCTGCTGCTTTAACCAATTCTCTTTGGAAATCCTAGGAAAAAAAAAGAATTAGGTTAACATTCAAATTCATTATAGAAAAATTAATAAATAACGTAATTAGAATATGCATTGTTACATTTCCTGAACGGGTTGTTCTGTAGAGCTTTTCCAACAGCTGGTGTCTTTGCAACTCCAGCTGATCAACAACCATTACATCTGAATGTTCATACCCACTTGGGCTGAATTGCTTTATCAAACCCTTAAACAATCAGTATCCAAAATATTACCTACTTACAAACTTGGTTTTAAAAAGCGTGCTTGAATGCGCTTAAGCACAAGGCGACTTTAGGCACAAAGAACTGCGCCTTGCACGACATAAGGCGAGCTTTGTACAAGAAGCAAACTTTTTTGGAAAAAGAAAATCCCAATAAGGCGCCTGCTTCTTGTACAAGGGGTGTTGTTTTGCATCGAAGTGTTATACATGTCGCTAAAAAGGTTAAACATTTAAGTGACTTACACATTAAATCATATATAAACACTAGCAGAAACCCGTATGTCGCGGCAGGACTGCGCTGTGTTTGGCCGAATAAGTTTCAAATTTGACCATGAGTCCACATGTCACTATTATATTATTTCTTCAATTTCGACACCGCACATTCCGAGCTCTCGCCGCGCCACCACCCGAGTACCTTACACAGCCATGAAATCGACTCTCTATTTGACTCATTCGCCCATTCTCTCATCCATTCCATTACCCCATACCAAACAGACTCTAAAGGTCCTATCTTCTGTTGTGCAATAAAATCTTTGGACATTATAAAGTTTCATTAGACTATCCCCATTCACAATCCAACCAACCCAACCTTTCATTAAAAAACTATTTTCTCTCTTTTCAATCTACACAACCCAACCATAACAAACATTCACAACCCAACTCAACTGGTTATTGTGTTAATCAAAAGAAACCGGCACATCATAACACTCCTAAACTTTCATCCAACAACACAAGCATCAACTTCATATAAGATAAGCAAAAAACTTACAGCAGTTGGGACACCAGTGAACGCAAAGAATCCAGCCACGGGTGCATAAAATACTTCCTTGACTACTAATATATGGAATTGTGCGAGGAACATAATAAGCATACACAAATGCTTTCGACTCACTCATGGCCAGCAACGCTGAAGATAAAAAAAATGTGAGTACTAAAATGTCAGTAAAATAAATAATGCTGACACAATCTATTTAAGGTGTTATCTTTTCTATTATATGTTTTCACTTGTTTTTCCTATTTGGTATCTTACTAAAAATATTTTCAGTACATTACATGCAAAACAGATCAAGATGATAAAAAACAACTTTTTGTTGCAGAATTGTGCGAACATTATAGCTAATTTCAGCAAAGATATAACAGATAATTTATGCTAGTCCTTTGTAGACATCTGTTACTTAATGAGATGCCCACCTAAAGCCAATATAGTATTGATGGCTGTCCATATTTACAGCAAGTAGCACATACTTAAGTGGCCTGCCAAGAATTAGGACTATCAAGATCAACATGATAAAAAGGGAAAGCTATCATGACACAAATGGGCTGAAATTAAACTGTTAATTGCATACTTGCAAGTTGCAATCAACTCTCCACCTCCGAAAAATAAATCTTTATGATATATTTTTGTCGTCGAATTATAAATCAATACAAGTAACAAATAACAATGTACATGAGTTGCATAAAAACGGTACAGGTGCCAGAGCCATTATTGAAACCGGGTTGGAAAGAACCAGAACAAAAACCGTTAATGAAACCGGTTAGAAACCGACCTAGTCACTTAACCCGCCAGTTTGGGATCAGTTTGTAAACCTATACTTTAAAACCAATTTGGAACCGGCAAAACCCAAACCAAACGTGAACCGACACTCGCACAACAAATTTTGATATTAAGATCATAAAAGTCCTTTGTTTATGATGTAACTACCTATCTAAAATTATCATTCATGAAACAATTAATAAACAAAAGAGGTTCAACAATTCATGTGAGGTTCCGAAATGGCGAAACCAAAACAAAAAATAATCAAACTACCTGAGATTTATTAATCGACGGCCCAAATAAGTTGCTCGGGCATGAAGTTTTAGCTAATATTAGAATTCTTTGTCACCAATAGGCAAGTAAATTAGCCAAGGTTATATAAACAAAGGAAATTAGCAGTCGTGAATTCTTAATTCATTGATGATTTCAAGTCCAAAGGTGTAGCTAATTATACGCTATATATGTTTTGTTTGTTGTGCACTTTTTGGAACAAGAGTGTAGGTGTAGTTTGGATATTGGACTTACTATGAGTTATTGTCAAATTCGCGCACCCTCATTGATGTTACAGCGACGGTAGAGGAAAAATATGCAACTAAACATTGATGGTGAAAATAAAGTTACCTTTAATCAGAAGCTACCATATAACCTAAAACCCGCAAAAACAAAAACAATCAAAATACATCAATATCTATTTGCAAACAAGTGTCATTCAAGTATTTTCGCAAACACTTGGTGGGCACTTGAAAAGGTCATCACATACTCACAAACAGATTAATCTAAATTAATACAGAACTGCCACTTAATCAAGTAACATATGCTTGAAACTTGAAGCCTACAATTGATAACTGAATTCATGTTTCAACTTTCAAATCTTATTTGCGTATATTAGAACTATTGGATCGTGTTCTTAACAGTTGAGGCGGCTGATTACGGGACATTATTCTTGCTCATGCTCATGAAATCATACAATTTGAACAAAACAAAGCATACAAAAAAACCTACCCATGTCAATGAAGAAGGCGAAGAAACATGTGAAAATAATTTAATTCTCGGCTGGAGCGACGGCCTTTCCACAATCATATCTGCATAAATAACTATATTTTTAATTCTTTGGTGCATAATATAAAACAATGAGGAAGATGAAAGGGCATGAGGATATGAGACAAAGAGCGACGGCCTTTCCACAATCATCATATATGGACCTATAGTTTACAATAACAACAACAATTTATGGAATGAAGGTGGAGATCGATTGGGTGTGGGAGGATAAATGAATTAGGTTAAGGGAGAAGGAGGTTAATTTGAGTGTGGGAGAATCAAAATATTGAGGGGGAGCGGGAACTAAATTGGGAGGGACTTTTAAATTTTTTTAATTCAATTAAGTTTCTAAGTTTTATTTAAACTTTAAATTTATTTATTCTAAAAATAACCAATGTTTAGATTTTTTTTTTTTTGAACGGTGACTTTCTTAACCTGGTGGCGGAGATCATCACACTCGTCTCTTGGCAGGCGCTAACCGTGCGTCCAGACTATGTTGTCTGAACAGGGTCCACGCTGGTACGGTGGGGACTACGACGTTCACCCGAAAACCGTAATGCCTCCACACGAGTTCCCTCGCTGGAGTAACAACCGGATGAAAATGTGTCAATACGTACCAATAATGACCCTCGTTGACCAATATTGACCCTAGCTAGTTTAAAAATACTAACCCTATTTAACCCTAACTAATTGGCCAAATTAACCTCGCCGGCCACCATTAACCAACATTTACCCTAACTTTCAATAATGACCCTAACTTGCATAATTTATCAATATGAATCTATCGGGACGCCGTTAACCAAAATGGACCTTAGTTGACTGATGTTGACCGTAATTGATAATCATTAACATTAGGGGTGAAAAGAAAACCAAAATCAAAACCACAACCAAATTAGGCATTACCTAACCACAATAACCAAAGAATACAAAAACCAATGATCCATTTTCATAATGGTGAAAACCAAAAATTTACGGTATGGGTTTGAATTTATGTACAAACTAAAAATCCAAACCGAACCTTTAAATTGTTTATGTTTTAACTGTTTAAGTAACTTGCGTTTAGCAAACAGTCAAAAGTTCATGTTCGGTATTTATATTTCCATATTTGATAGTTACGTTATTTGGCATAAACGAACCTTTTTTATACTAATGTTTTGGATAAATATAATATGTAAAATGACGCAAAGAGCATATAAGATTTTAATATAAGTCTAAACTAAAGTAAACATGTAAATCTGATGGTCATTTGCTTTTTTTAGCTTTAATTTAGTTTTTTTTTCATACTCCGTTACTTATATTATAAATTCATTATTCTTC
Organism: Ambrosia trifida; assembly: GCA_028751855.1. NCBI lineage: Eukaryota > Viridiplantae > Streptophyta > Magnoliopsida > Asterales > Asteraceae > Ambrosia > Ambrosia trifida. The sequence goes on from CM054124.1 coordinate 114,973,582, forward strand.
AAAAGGATTTTCATTTTTTAATATTTGTTATACTTTTTCATGACTACTATTTATACCATTTAATATATTAAAATTAGATACATTTATTAAGAAAAAAAACTCTAAACGTAACAAAAGCTTGGCATTTGTTTTTTTTACCTTAAAAACAAGGCTTTTTATGTTTTATTTTATTTAAGTTTTGTTTTCTTTTTTGCTTCGTGTGTTTTTGTTTTTAATTTATATAGAATCTTTTTGTATTAATGTTTTTGCATTATTTTTTTCTTAGTAGATATCAACGTACACTTGTCGATATTAAGCCTAATAAGTTTTAACATCCCGTGGCAATACGCAGGTTACATCAACCAGTTAAGCACAAACTAACAAAATCATTTATACCCAAAATATTCAATTTCAAGTGGCCAACCGGAAAAACAAAACCAAACGGTTTTAAACAACCCATAAACCTTTTATGGTTTTAGTTCACTTTTAGCCCAAATCCGAATCAAACCAATCCATGCTCACCCCTAATTGACAAAATTGAACTAATCCACCATCATTTAGCAATATGGTTGAATCGTTGATTACTTTTGGGGGACTAAATATCAGTCTTTAATTACTCCATATACGAAAGGCATATGAGACTACATATCGGTCCCTAATACGGTCTGCTACAAAGACCGTGACAACTGGTTTTCGGTCACTAATATATTTTATTATTTTATCAATATGGTTGAATACGTGTCAATTATTAAAAACTAAAGGCTAGTTCTTAATTCATCTATATGAAAAACTTTTAATATCAGTCTCGAATATATATAGTCCTTGACAAGATTTTATATAACATATAAGACTAACACTCAGTCTTGAGTACGGTCTCTTATAGAAACCGCAAGGACTGTTTTTTAGTGTCAAATATTTTCATTAAAATGGAAGAATATGCATCGATTGTTATAGAGCTAAAAATTAGTCTCTAATAAAATAATCTACAAAACACTTTAAATACTGAATATCAGTTCCAAATAAGATCATCTATAATTTTTTTGCGACTGAGTTTTGGGCTCCAATACTTTCTATAAAACTGTTGGATTTGCGTCAAATAATTGGAAACAGATAATCAATACTTAAGCCTTTCATATACAAAAGGCGCTCAATACAAATTATGTGTGCCTAATTTTATCCAATTTGGGAAAATTGAGGACTGATTTTTAGTCTCTAATATGTTCTCTCCATATTAGAGACTGTAAATCAGTCGCCGATACGTTTTCCTGTTTTTTTCAATAAAGAGAAACATATCTGAGACTGAAATTCAGTCATGGATAGGGGTTTTCTCCAAAACCTTGTATTACCCTCACCTAGTTGTGACTGAATTTTAGTCCCAAATAAGGTGTGAAGATATTAGGGACTAATTATCAGTCACTAAAATATGTTGCCCATAAATCAGTCCTAGATATTATTAGTAACTGATAAATCAGTCCTAGATATTATGTATTTGAGACTGATATATCAGTCCTTGATAGTTTAGTCTCTGATGGTCACTTTTCTTGTAGTGTTGCCTTAATTTGATGATTTTATTCAAGCTTGAAGTGGGTGAAAATCTTGATTGATTACAAAACGTGAGATTATTAGTTGTTAGAGGTTTCTCTAGCTTTAGGGAGCCTCAATCATACCTAATTTGCTTACGAATCACATTCTACATGTATGTTTGATTCTAGTCATATGGTTATGCTAATATGTGAAAATTGGGGTTTAACCTCTAGGTTGAAACCCTCCATGTTTAATGATTTAGTTAACTCTTAGGAGCTTTCTTAATGAGGAATTTAGGCTAAAAAGTCTAAATAACATGATATGATGATTATTAGGTAGATGGGTATGTTTTGATAAACTTAAACTTATGAAAATCAAGTGAATTTGGTGGGTGCACACCAAGTGTTTGATGAAATGCCTCAATAGTCTTGTTTGCAAATTGAGGTGATAACTTTCTAAATATTCTCTCTCTCCTAATTAAAATTATAATACTTTTTCATACTTTATCATTATATTTTCTCTCTCCTCACTCACAATCATATAAAATATTAAAATATTTATAGGGGTGAACAGTGTTTCTACCAAATATTTTCTCTCTCCTCCACTTACAACCACTTACACCCACCACATATAATTTGAGGGAAACACTCACGTACATTTGGTGGACCAAATATGAATGCTCTAAGGTTTTCACTATAAGGAGGGTTTCCCTCATATACTCGTACTACACACACGTTTGTGTATATATATATATAGAGAAAGAGAGAGTAAAGATCAAATACAAACTGTTTTCGGTAAGAACTGTGAGAATCAAAAGGGGTAAAAAAAATTATTTTCTTTTTTAGAATTTTTTTCCCATGTGCTTAAACATTCTTTCTAGATGAATAATACAAAAAAAAAATTAAAAATTTTTTTTAGTGTAATTACGTCATTAAAGTAAATACATTAGTTTACACTAGAGTAATTATGTAATTACTCTACACGTAATTACTCTACACCAAATTTTTTTTTTTTTAGTTTTCAATACTATAATACATGTTTAACAATATGGGAAAAAAATTTGAAAAAAAAAATAAAAAAAATACCCTCCTTTGATTCTCACAGTTCTAACCGAAAAAATACTTTGCACCGGATCTTTCCCCTATATATATATATATATATATAGCATAATTATCAAATACAAATAAGCTTAACATGCTAAACATGAGAAGCGAATGGGAATTTTTTTTATTTTATTTTTCTCATCAGCTTAATATATTTTCTAGATGAACATAATTGTTTTTAGCATAATTATGTTATTAGAGTAATATATAATCTATAATACATTATAAAGGAGGAGTGATGTACCATATTGGAATTTTGACATGGGTACAATTTTTAAAGCAGCAAGTATAAGAAAATAAAGCTTATTTCATAAGGGTATTATAGGGATATTGGGGACAATTAAGACACTTAAGAGGGTAATGTAGACATTTCACCATCATTTTTCTTTACAATATCAAAACAAATTTACAATTCTAACCTTCCTTTCCCATCCCTACCCCACACAACAGTCTATTTGCCTTCCCCTCAACCATCTCCTCTTCCGTCTTTTTTAATACATTGGTATCTCTCATTAATAACTCTCTAAACTCTCTCCCTCTTCATCATCAAGCTACGGTTTCATTGCCTTAACAACAAATTAACTATTAGGCCCAAGGTGGATGAACAAACTGATATGTTGGTGGGTTTGGCAGTGGCGCTAGATGGTGGTGATGTTGGATGGTGGTTGTCGTACTGGCGGGTGGCGTTGGTTTTCTCTGATGATATAGTTTATCAGGATAATATTGCACCTAAAAGCCCTGGATGCAACAACAATTTTGTTCTGGTATGTTTCAATTGTAGTTCAGTTATAGTATTCTTATTATTTTTTCTTTCAATTAATTAGGTTAATTGTAGATCATTATCGTTTTGTTACTATTTTTTCTTTCAATTAATTAGCTTTACAAGTGTAGGTAAGTTTTTGTACACGATTAAATGTTGATTCGTTGACTAAATGCGTTTTAGCTTTGTAGTTTGACTTGCGTTTTGTATTCTGCAGCGTTTAAGATTTTGATATACGTTTGGATGGTTGGTTCTATTAAGTTTATGTGGTTTTGTTGTTACTGGGGTAAACTTTATTTATGGGTCTATTAGTTTCAGATTATGATGAGCATCTTGTGTTGTGAGAATATTTTCTCTTCTTGTTGTAGTTTATGGCATTGATGAGTAATAGTGGTAGTTTGGATTCGAATTCGTAAAAATGGGTTGATTTGAGTTATATTTTGATTTCCTTGATTTTATGGGAAAGCTTTGTTCGTTAATTGCTAGGATAGGGGTGTTCATAAGTGCGATTGGTTAATCTGTATCGAATCTTAAAACTTTTTACTCTGTCTCTCTTCTCGCTTAATTTGCTTTATGGCAATTTTGCTTACAATACGTCTCCTTGATACCAACTTCGTATCGACTTGATCACCTGATGTCTTGTTCCGACTGCAATACAGTAACATGTAAAACATATTAGTTTCTGTGGTATTTCATCAAGGTAGGCTTGATAGGCCTAAGTCTTCCTTTGTTGGTGCATGTAAGCTTGGGTCTTTCACTCTGGCCCTTTAGTCACTTGTGGGTCAATGCAAGTAAGCTTTGCTTTGCTCATTTGGCGACTCAGTACACGGGTGTTACGAGTCTGTTGGCATGGAACATTTTTTTACGTAAGATGGTTGTTCAAAGATTGTTTATCATAAAGACGGTGTGATTTAGGTAGGCTTTCATTCGGGCCCTATGGGATACCCCATGGGCTATGCATATAAGCTTGGGCTTTGCTTATTTGACGACTCAGTACATGGATGCCACAAGTCTATTCTATAGAATCTTTTCTATATAAGCTGGTTGTGCAAAGTTTGTTTCTTCATATAGGTTGTGTGATTTGGGGAGTCTAATTGTGGGCAAATGATGTATATGTAGATTGTTAAAAAAATCTTTAGTGTGAATATAAGTTGTGGTTTGATTAATGATTATAGATTAACGTTGTCTAAATTTACACCGTTAGGCCACATGGGGTGGTTCGTGATAAACCACCGTAATGTTTAATGTTTAATGATAAATTTACACCGTTAGGCCAGAGCATAGATGTTTGGAGTACCGCAAATTCAACCCAAATAATAGAGATTAGAGATACTGTTGACTTTTTTTAGGCAAGAAAGGCTGACTTTTGACTTCTTAGTCTTAGCTCTTTTCTTTTCTTACTAGGGAATTCTGATTGTGGATGAAGAAACTAAAAGGAATAGATGGGTTAGCAATGTCGATGGGCAATGGCAACAGAAATGGTGATGATGGGAATTCTCACTGGTACTAACCTTTTTCTCACTATTGTTTTTGATTTAATTATGTATAAAAACACACAATGTTTGAATGATTTGTTGTTATTGTTTGTTTTGACATAGAATAGAAGAGTAAATGCACAACAATGAAAAGTTTTGTTGTGCATTTGTTTGTTATGCCAATAATATATATGTTATGACTTTGGTTAACTATATATAAAGTTAGATTAGCATGAGAACGTATGTTTAGCTCAAATGGATAACTTATAACACCCTAAACCAATTTACAGAAAACGTGCAGCAGAAAAACCAACCGAAAAATTTCTTTCTTTAAAAACAACCTTGAATGTTTAGAACCCAAATCCACTAAGTATTTTAGGTATTACATCTTTTAATTATATCCTATTCGACCAAACGTGACCCATCTATATCACGTTATGCGGCCGTGTCCACTTACAATCCGCCTCCTCGCTCGACCTCCATCCTTTCCTTTGCTCTATTAAGTAGATAAGACAACCTGCGATCACCATATAACCGTTTCGTTAGTTCGTTTAGTGACTTAATGCACATTACTCATAACGCAGAAATAATATCCATTGATACTCCATGCTCTCGTTCCAACGCCTTTTTGCAAGTTCGGGTGTGGTTCCCCGAACCGAACCTGCAAGTCTCATGCATTCATCTTTTCATACCTGCACCTTCATTACCAATCTCATAACAAAGGTTAATAACCCCACAATTTCGGACAAGCATACAATTTCCTCATATAATCCCACAATTCATACAAGCATACAATTCCCTCATATAATCCCACAATTCCTACAAGCATACAATTCCCTCATATAACTTGCTTTGTCCCGTCATGATACGCTTTCTTCGCTATTCTCTAAGACAATATGACGTTTCCAATCCTATACTCAATCTACACATAATTACCAACCCTTACATACATGAAACCCTCACTCAACCCGAGTAAGAGTACCCACATATACATCACATTTTCAATCAACATGAGCATGACAATCTACTTACCGCATTTGATACCATCAACAACATATCAATTAAGCTACATGCTCGTGTATCATCCCGTACTAGAATCATACTTGTAATTCTGACATTCCTATTACTTGCTACACCCTTACATAGCATACACAAGGTCTGTCACACCCCAACCGATGGCGGAAACATCGAGGTGAGACTTGTGATAGATTGTTCAAAGAATTCATAACACTAGATTGCGACAATAGATTAAAATAGATTTCATTCGTATCTAAGATTCAACAAGTATACAATTTGTTCATGAGAAAAATACATTAACTTGAACATGAAGTAAAATAAAGATTGTTTCGTTTGTTTCTAAGGCCGAATCCTAAGTGATGTTTCTTGTATCGTCTCATCAAGCTTTTCCTGCAACATGTATAAAATATCCGTCAACACATAAAGTATTGGTGAGCATACTAGTTTTGACATACATACATAGTATTTTAGAATAGTTTACTCAAATCTCATACTATAGCATTGCACATACATATCATACTAAAGACATAACTCAAACCCGCGAGTACCACAGCGTATACCTAACATATTCATGTTAGGCCGTTTAAATCTTAACAATGACCCATAAAGGGGGCGGTGTGCTAGTCCTATAGCGCTATACATGTTAAGTGGGCTAATAATAGTTAATGAATTATGTTTAAGTATCAAGAATGGTAAGCATGGCAAATAGCATATAATTATGTTTAATAGATTGAGCATGATGGTTTAAGAGTATGAAATCGTTTAAGTTTTGATAGTGATACAGGTTGAGCCCCAAAGAATAAAGAATAAAAGGGGGACAAGTATGAACTCACCTTTGGGTGAGTTTTAGCAAGGTTCCAAAAGAATGAGTCTTGGGGGATTAGTTCCTTAGCCTTGGTTAACTAGAATTAAAAAAAATAAAGAGTCTTAGGTTCGAGTTTAGATTATAGATTCAAGAGAGTCAAGCAAGCCTTTTAGGCAAACCAAGCACAAATTGCCTTTAGGGCAATCCGGATGGTCATGAGAGTCAAGTAGTGCCTTTAAGGCTAACCAAAACACAAACCACCATAAAGGTGATTCGGATGGTCAAGAGAGTCAAGTATTGGTAAGGTAGGGATGTATCCACAAACCTTCCAAGTTATTAGATTAGTAGAGTTTTGAAAGTATATATTTTAGTATTTACATAATATAACTATAGGGTTAAAGTAGTGTATGGTGACTTAGTTTGGAAGAGCCTTGGCTTTCCTTTGTCAACCATTAACCATAGCACAAGTCCATCCAACATTAAGTTGTTGGTGAACTTGGTTGGTATCACTTCAACTAACCTTCTAGTGCATAAAAACAATAGAAAATGAACCACCTTTGAGGCCTCATTTTGGTGTCCTGCTCGTATTTATTTGCCATAGCAAACAAGAGCAAGGTCCTAGAGGTTTCCCCAAGGGGTTAGAAGAAGATGAGAAATGAATAAAGAAAAGGGAAGTGAGAGTTTAAAATGAGAAAACTCACTTAGAAGTGGTCTTCCATCACTTAGGATTTCTTGAAGAATTTAGATGTTTAGAGAGGATTTGAGATTGAGCAAGTGATTAAGGTGTAGGGAGGGGTTGTATTTATAGATGGGTTAAGGTGGTTGGGTATTAAATAAAGTTAATAGGGTGGTTGGAAGGAGTTTAGGTGGGGTTAAGTTTAATTATAGTGGTGATGGTTCATACTATTTGTTATCTGCTAGACATCGAATGAAAATAAAAATAAAAACAATCACGACAATACTTAAATGGATGTTGTTGTTGTTAGTTGTTGTAAATGTCACAAAAGACATAATAATTCACGTTTTTTTTTTCTTTTTTTTTTTTAACTATAAGTATTATTATATAAATATATATGTTTTATTTTAAAGATAAAATAAATATATATTAACATCTTAACTAAATGACTTTCTAAATTGATTAGGATAAATTATATTGACGACTCGTCAAGAATTGGTAGGAGTAACATAAAGAAGCGAATAAAGGCGACTTTGGAATCTATTAAGTATAGAATTTAAAATATACGAAAAGTAAAAAATCACGCGATGTTACAAGGTCCTACAATGTTATTTGATGCGTTAAACGCAATTACGGGTCGCGCACATAAGCGAAACGTCAACGTATGATAGAATGAACAACAACAGTTACGGTGGACCCCAAGGTCCTACTTTAGGAAATTTCGTCTCGAAATTTATTTAAGAGTCAACTTTTTGAAAAATAGGTAAGTGGTTTGATATGAGTTTAATAAGAACAAGACTAGTTAGTTTATTATGTTTAAATCAAATACGGTATCTACTCACTTGTGCGATATTTATGCTCGTAAGAGAAGTACTTTTAAAATTTTACCCAAGGTTGTACGTAGAAATTTGAGAACTTAACCGACATAAGTATTTTGTAAATAGTGAAATAAGGGGCACGTATAAGTAGGTTTGTATATGGAATTTATGCAGCAAGTTTTGGAAAAGTAAGTAAATTGTGACATTCGTCACCCTCGTCTTTCATCTGATTGACAATAATAGTCCTTCAAATATTTCTGTTATAGTCCCTATACCTTTCAACGTTTTCAAGTCTGTTAAAATGTAAATTACTTTTATATCGTAAATAAAAACGCTTATTAAATGTGTTAATTTTAGTCGAAACTTACGAAAAACAAAATTTAATTGTTAATTGATCCGTTAAGATAAACAGTTTAAGTTTTAAAAAGTTGGGTTTTGGTTAAAGTTAAAACTTAGTTAGCCTTGTTAAGTTTATAAAGGATTATTTAACTAGAATTGTGATCAAACTAACAAGGTTATACATGAGGGACTAATTCTGCCAAGTATCAAAAGATTTAAAAAAAAAACAAAATCTGAATCTCCTCCTTGATCCACGTTTTTCCGGCGGATATAATCCGGCCACCGGATTTTATTCCGGCCATCTTAGAAACTCTTAATTATGGGTCTTTAATCCATTTTTCTTGGACCATTCGGTTATCGCCACTTATTACAAAGCAGTTACAAGGTTTTTAACAGGTTTAAAGCGTGATTAAACCGGATTAAATGAGTAACCGTCGAGTTATTGGAGTCGAGTACAACGTCCGTTTTTGTGTAATAAACCTATAAGTTGACCATCCTCAATCGTTCCCCTACCTTGGCACATCACAAACCCACTAAAATTAGGTGATAATCACGTCCAGATGCAGTCAACCCGCGCGTTTTTCCCTGTTGCGATTTGATGCTTTGTTCTACCTTGAAACGTAATGTAAGCCGTTTTTTTCTTGTGCCGTTTTTCTTCTCTTACCATTCCGAGCAATAGCCCCTTATCACAGATCGCGTATTGTGCCTTAATCGGGTTATTGAAATTGGGGGTTAGGGTTAGGGTTCTTAGGTTGAATTGGGGAAGAAGAATATGAAAATGGATAATGGTTATATATTTTTATTTTTAAAGTTATTCAACAAAGATGGGTTATGGTGGAGTGGTTTGTGGGTGAGTTTGATTCACAAAGGGCTTGGGTTCGAATCCCCCTTCACACCCTATAATTCTTTCAGTTTTTTTTTTATTTATTTTCTTTATTTCATATTTTTATATTATAATCAAGAAAAATACATGTAAACTTGTAATTTTAATAATAAATTCATTTTTGCTCTAAAAATTATGAAAATTTAGGTGTAGCTTTTTGATACCTCATAAAAAATTGTCATATTTTTCGTTTTCTGAAAAATATCTATTTTCATGATTTTATTAAATTAAATTGTTTTAATCATAATTAATTGATTAAAAATTCATTTTTAATGATTTTTATCTCAAAATTTTTGATAAATTATTTCTAATAATCATGAATTTAATTAAAAATTATTGGTTCAGAAAACCTTTATTTTTATTGATTTTCCTAGTTTTAATCATTTAAACATGGTTTAATCGCATTAAATCAGTTTTAAATATAAATAAGTTTATAAAAATTATGGGAGAATTATTGTTGTTAGTTTACATAAGAAAGTGTCCAATTCCTACAAAAATAGCATTTTTGGATCATGTCTTGTATTATTAGTATTATTTATCAATTACGGCATAATTACACGTTTATTTATTTATACTATTACAAAACCTATTTTATAAATACTTTTCTTATAAAATAGAAATATTTTCTTATGTTGGAAAGTCTTAATTATTACTTGTCGGATCATCGTGTGACTCATAATTATTTATTTCAATATTTATGATTATCGTAATTATTTACAATAAATAGTTAAAGTAATTAACTAAATTATTTTGTCTTAATTATTTAAACATATTTTTAACTAAATATTCAATTGGTAATAGTTATATTATTTAAACCACATTTACAACCTTTCATATATTAATTGTGAGATACAACTTTTACATTAACGCGACTTATCATAAAACTCTAATTCCCCAAATCGACTTAGTAAACCCTAATGCCTTAGACCCTAGTTACGTTAGACTCTTAGACTTTTTCCTTATTAGTATTATATTACGTTATAGGTTGAATTCCTCGGAATTCCCATTACTTAGCTCACGACCGCTTAAGTGGATTTAGATCGCTTTCGCAAACTGTGAGTATATCTTTCCCCTTTTTATTGTTTTACATTTTGGGGTGACTCATGTACTTACAATCAAGTTTCTATTTCTTTTACTAAATGCAATTCTTATGTGTGTTTGCTTGTGTCATTTTGTGTATCTATGACCTGTCAAATCATTAACCGTTGCGGCCTGGCATTTCAATGAATAGTACTATGGTATATACCCTTGTGACTCTGTTGAGAGTCCTCGTCATTGCTATGTATTACATTACTACTAGCGCATACTATATATATTTGCTTTCTTCTCTTAGGGTTGATTTGACCCGGATACCACTTATTACATAATTGCAAACAGTATACGACACATGAATTGCTAAACACTTTTCTACTATATTCATTTAAACAGGGTATGCTCACCAATACATTTATGTATTGACCAAATTATTTTGTACATGTTTCAGGTTGTTTTGAGATGCATTCTTTAAGCTTTCGGATTTATATTTAGATTTTGATTCATTGTATTTCAATTTAGTTGGCAGTTAGAATCGTTGTATTTCATTTCAATGTAATAAATTATTTAATCAATGTATTCAAATTTGCACTTTAGTCCATGAGCTATTGAACAATCGTCACTACGTTACACTTCGATGTTTCCGCCATCGGTTGGGGTGTTACAGATTGGTATCAGAGCCATGGTTATAGGGAATTAGGTTATTAGAATGCCTTTTAGCCTAGTCTATAACTAAGCTTACTTTCACGAGTCCTCTCGTTTATATTTCTCTTACTTCTTATATTTTCTTTCAAGATATTTTTGCTATGATTATTTCTCATTATTCTCTCGATATTTTGCTTGGCGAAGAAGACACTCGTATTTCACAAACGAAACGATATCATCAAGTTAGGAGTGGTATCCATATCTTGGTGATTAGTTTCACTCCTCTATATGTTATTTATCTTAGGAATATATCTTTGAGATAGGAGTGACGTCCACACCTCAAAGAGTATTTCCTTCAAAAAGGAACTTAACCACTAAGTTGGGAGTGATATCCTTAACTTAGTGATTGGTTTCATTCCACAGTCGTTTTCAATTTTGAAATACATCTTTGAGTTAGGAGTGAAATCCACATCTCAAGGATCTATTTCTACATCTCGTTGATTATGAATTTTCTTAAATATTGTTAATCTATTACATACGTTAATTTTATCATTCACGTCATTTTAAATCTTGGTCTTTTAAAACACATTCGATTTACACATACTTCATGAAATGGTTTCATTTTGCATTTTACAAACTTGTATTGCATATTTTAAAGACCAAATGTAAATCTTTTGTTTTCATATGACGTATCCAATATATTTTCGAGAGAAATTTGCAACTAATAATAAACCTTATAACATTTTTCAAACTCGACTTCTCGTAAACACATGAAAATGTGTATTTACGAAGATTTTGCAAATAAACCTGTTTTAAATCTAAAACACACTTCGATTCCTAAAAAGTTTGAGAAAACTACGTTTTTGATATACGAAAATTTATCCTATTACACTTGCACACTTTCAGTCGCAAAACTTTTGACATACACATTTAACCGAATGTTTCTAAATGTCTTTTATAGTATAACGCATTACTAGATTTTAACTCGCATGCCAGTAGACTATACACCTGTTCCGTGCACATTCGTTTGCCGTAACTTCCATTATTATTTTTTTTTTGCACCATTTTTTTATTCCTAGTTATTACTAATACGTTATTTATGATTATTTCCACATTGCCTATTTGCATTAATTCAACTCGTTTACTTTCATTTTGTGCAATTGTGCGATTTACTCGATATATGTTATACTATTCTTTCAGTCGGAATTTTATACCTATATACTTACTTGAACACATATTTGGTATGCATATTTTCTTTCCTGTTTTGAGCAAAACCCTGTTACACTTTACATTATTTTGTTCATCATCATGGCCAACGAACATACTAGTTGATAACTCGTATGAGATCTAAGCCAGTGCCCACGTACGACTCGGATTAGAGTATTTCCTCAATCCGAGGGGAACGGTGAAAACCTCAGGGTCTATCAATATGAGTGTTTAAAGCCAACGGTGAGAACAAAAGTTACCGGTTAAGGGTGAATCCGAAAGGGAAGAACCTCTAACCATGTCTTATACTTACATGTTATTCACACTACGGTTAAAGGGAAAACCCGGAAGGGAAGGACCTCTAACCATGTCATGATTGAACATTATTTCATTACAGTGGCTATTACATATGGGTTGCACGCATTTGTTTCTAGTATTACTTAGGATAGGGTTATGGAAAAACATAACACCCTAGTGTAAGGTAAATCGATGATTACGGTCCGGAACGCAATCATGGGTTTACAGGTACATGAGGGTGGTGTGTAATTCTAATTAGGCTGTTGGTAGACAATCAGTACGAATTCAAAGTATCGGGAGTGTGGTGGGTCAGCTGCGGTACACCCTATATATAAGCATAAACGATACTGCGGGAGCGGACTAGGAGTCTGACCAAGAACCTACCCATTATTACCTCTTCATTAGGTCATTGACTAACGGTTATCATTTTCGATAAGAACATTTTACATAAGTTTCAATTAGTTTTGTTGGAGCTTTTCTTGTTGACCACCTCTTCAGAAACCTTAACTTTGTATATTCTTACACTCTCTGTTAGTCGAAATCCTGTTGCCTGTCCTTAATAAAGTTCAGTCGGAAATCTTTCTAAAGTAGGGGAGACTACTTTCATTAGTGCCTTTGCCTTCACCCGTTACACGTTCCCAACACCTTTCTCATTTAAAATCTTAACTTTCTAACCTTGGGTCAACTGTCAAATATTTTGAAAATTTTACTTTGAATATTAAGACAACTATTTTAAATCTCGTCAAATCATAAATGATGAATATATATATATATATATATATATTTTAAACCTACTTGACTTTTACAACGCCCTTGTTTCATAGAAACCTCCACTTGAAAGAAATTTCGAGACGAAATTTTCTAAAGTAGGGGAGACTGTGACATTCGTCACCCTCGTCTTTCATCTGATTGACAATAATAGTCCTTCAAATATTTCTGTTATAGTCCCTATACCTTTCAACGTTTTCAAGTCTGTTAAAATGTAAATTACTTTTATATCGTAAATAAAAATGCTTATTAAATGTGTTAATTTTAGTCGAAACTTACGAAAAACAAAATTTAATTGTTAATTGATCCGTTAAGATAAACAGTTTAAGTTTTAAAAAGTTGGGTTTTGGTTAAAGTTAAAACTTAGTTAGCCTTGTTAAGTTTATAAAGGATTATTTAACTAGAATTGTGATCAAACTAACAAGGTTATACATGAGGGACTAATTCTGCCAAGTATCAAAAGATTTTAAAAAAAAAACAAAATCTGAATCTCCTCCTTGATCCACGTTTTTCCGGCGGATATAATCCGGCCACCGGATTTTATTCCGGCCACCTTAGAAACTCTTAATTATGGGTCTTTAATCCATTTTTCTTGGACCATTCAGTTATCGCCACTTATTACAAAGCAGTTACAAGGTTTTTAACAGGTTTAAAGCGTGATTAAACCGGATTAAATGAGTAACCGTCGAGTTATTGGAGTCGAGTGCAACGTCCGTTTTTGTGTAATAAACCTATAAGTTGACCATCCTCAATCGTTCCCCTACCTTGGCACATCACAAACCCACTAAAATTAGGTGATAATCACGTCCAGATGCAGTCAACCCGCGTGTTTTTCCCTGTTGCGATTTGATGCTTAATTAACTAATTATTTTGTCTTAATTATTTAAACATATTTTTAACTAATTATTCAATTGGTAATAGTTATATTATTTAAACCACATTTACAACCTTTCATATATTAATTGTGAGATACAACTTTTACATTAACGCGACTTATCATAAAACTCTAATTCCCCAAATCGACTTAGTAAACCCTAATGCCTTAGACCCTAGTTACGTTAGACTCTTAGACTTTTTCCTTATTAGTATTATATTACGTTATAGGTTGAATTCCTCGGAATTCCCATTACTTAGCTCACGACCGCTTAAGTGGATTTAGATCGCTTTCGCAAACTGTGAGTATATCTTTCCCCTTTTTATTGTTTTACATTTTGGGGTGACTCATGTACTTACAATCAAGTTTCTATTTCTTTTACTAAATGCAATTCTTATGTGTGTTTGCTTGTGTCATTTTGTGTATCTATGACCTGTCAAATCATTAACCGTTGCGGCCTGGCATTTCAATGAATAGTACTATGGTATATACCCTTGTGACTCTGTTGAGAGTCCTCGTCATTGCTATGTATTACATTACTACTAGCGCATACTATATATATCTGCTTTCTTCTCTTAGGGTTGATTTGACCCGGATACCACTTATTACATAATTGCAAACAGTATACGACACATGAATTGCTAAACACTTTTCTACTATATTCATTTAAACAGGGTATGCTCACCAATACATTTATGTATTGACCAAATTATTTTGTACATGTTTCAGGTTGTTTTGAGATGCATTCTTTAAGCTTTCGGATTTATATTTAGATTTTGATTCATTGTATTTTAATTTAGTTGGCAGTTAGAATCGTTGTATTTCATTTCAATGTAATAAATTGTTTAATCAATGTATTCAAATTTGCACTTTAGTCCATGAGCTATTGAACAATCGTCACTACGTGACACCATGATGTTTCCGCCATCGGTTGGGGTGTTACATAAATATATAGCATAACATACATGAAATAATAAAAAAAAGTCTTGTGAAGGTGGGTAAGTATACTGTGTATAAGAAATAGTAAGAATTTTAGGAAAGTAAGTATTTATACGGTATGAAATAGTGAAAATTGAAGGTAGGTAAGTATATTTGTATAACATATAGAAATTTTGGGAAAGAAGTAGTTATACGGTATATCATATATGAAATAGTAGAATTTGTTGGCTTGTAAAAGAGGTGTCTTTGGGTAATTTGGGGGGAATAGTAAAAATGTGAGCATAGTGGGTGACTAGATGTGGGAATGAGTAGTATTTAGTAATAAATATTTGGTTTGCACAAGGTCAAAAAATTTGTTAGGAAAAACTTTTTAGAAGTGATTAAATAAACCGGAAATTATACTATTTGGAAAACAGTTTTTTGGCGAAATAAATAGTAGTTATTTAGTTTTGAAATCCAGTACATAATTAGTCAAGAAAATATAACCAAGTAAGAGGCAAATCTTGTTTTAAATGTATAAATGCTTTTAGAGGTTAAGGCCAAAGGTTACGGGACTTAGAACGAGATTCCTGATATTGGAAGGATTGCTGATTAAGCAAGGAAAGGCAAGAGGAAGGAAACGAAGTTGATGGAGATTACAAGTATAGATTATTCATGGCAAAGGATAATATTGCATAGTAGAAAGTGTGGCTTAAACAAGTTATAACATGCACGAAGGATAAATAATGTATGCGTATTTAGACTAGCAACTATAACATGAGGGTATCACAAAAGGTATATAAAACTTTAACTTGACACCCAAAACTTCTCATGGCACGAATAACTCTACTTTTAGTAGTACGACAGGACATTTATGTATAGGATGTACCGGCGGCGTATCCACCATGCCGTTATCATACCTCATCCTTGTTGTTATTCAAGTCATGATAGGTTACACACACTAGGACTTGTTATGTTTTCCATGCGCCCAATTTTTGTAATTACGTGTGCACCCGTAATTAGTCCAATTGTCGCATGATCCACATAATTCGTCTTAGTTATGTGTGGGTAGCTAGTGGACACAAAATATTTATACATAAAGGAAAAGACATTAAACTAAAGCATTAAACAGTTTTGATGTTGTAAACATAATAAATAGCGTGACATGCAAACACATAATGAGAAAAGGCATTAAGCAAGTTTTTGATGTTGTTAATTGTACATGTTTTGGCGTAGATATATGGTTTAATGACATAGTAGTGTAGACTTGTGCTTATGCGGTTACGTTCAGATGATAAAATCAAACAAAAGAATGGACAGTTGGATTCCTAATGAAAACGCGCAAAATGTTTTGACTGTGGGCAACATAGAATTCGGGTTTATTACAAATTGAGTTTTATGGGTACGCGAGCAATTTTAGTTTTTCAAGACTAAGGGTCAAGTTTGATGGTAGAAGAATTTAGTCCATTGGGTGTTAAAGAAAAAACAGATTTAATTTAAGTGGGGAAATTTTAGTGTAAAAGTTTTATCGAAGGTGATCGTTTGATTTATAAAAAAAAATCCATTTTATTAAGCGAGAAAAAAATAGTTTATTGACAATTTTAGTTTGGCGTTGATGAGTATTTTGACTCGTGATAGGATCTCAAGAGAAAAGGTTTTGGGATTATAAAGAAGTAGATTATTTGATTTAGCGTGTCTTTGCTCACAAGTCCTGTTTACAAAAGAATTTTTTTTTAAACACTTTTACCATTTAGAAACTTGTTTGTCATACAAACTCGACACACTCATTTGTTAGTGGTTTGAAAGTGAGGATTTTATAGAAGGATAGGCATCCTCTTAGAAATAGTAGTAAGAATTTTGTTCAAAAATTTTGAAAATGATTGTGCGCGAGGATAA
The DNA here is from genome assembly GCA_028751855.1 of Ambrosia trifida. Taxonomy (NCBI): domain Eukaryota; kingdom Viridiplantae; phylum Streptophyta; class Magnoliopsida; order Asterales; family Asteraceae; genus Ambrosia; species Ambrosia trifida. The sequence goes on from CM054124.1 coordinate 114,990,597, forward strand.
AAGAGTTTTGCGATGTTTGAGTTTTGCCGATAAATTATGATTGTAAACTAGGACAACGATGGTATTTCATAAAAAGGAAAATTTCACATCCGAACAATTTTTTGAAAACATTACATAAGGAAATTCTCATTCATTTTTTTCAAGAAAAGAAAAGTCAATCTTTCTTTAGTGTGGTGAGTGGGTATTCCGGCATCGTAGATCACCATGGCAAGTCTTGGACACTGGTTGCGTCCATGGGTCGGATCGTTGCACTCGGAGCATATCCATCCATTGGCTTTAGTGAATGATGTAGTACTAGTAGGTTTTTCGGGTCCTGGTTTAGTGGTGTGGCGACATGTTTTGGCTAAATGACCATATGCATCACAGTTAGCGCATATGCGACATTGGGTGTGAGTGGGATGGTGATATTTACAACTGTCGCATAGCGGAAAAGTTCCACGGTACTTCTTGTTGTTGGAATTCGGAGTCTTAAGAGTTGTTGAAGTGTGGTTTTTTTGCGTTTTCGGTTATCCTTTTTCGTTTGTTTGGTAGGGGTATGGGTAGAAGGTTTAATATCTACATGGTTTGTGCTATCCTGGATGGTATCGCCGGGGTTTGGAATTGGGTTTGTTGGTGGTTAGGGAGGATCTTGACTAGTTCTTGGGAAATAAGACTTGCCAGTTGGTTGAGGTCGATGTTGTTGAGACGGGAAGACATCTACGAGAATTATACATAGGAAAATTTGTAAAAGCGTTTTTAAACAAGGTGACTTTTGAATTTAGAAAATAAGTTACTAGAATTTTGGTTAACAATGAAAAGCTTACGGGTTAGATTAGATCGGTGAAATTGATGCAAATTTAGATAAACAAATACATACGCTCAAGTTGTTCTCATAGATTTAGTATGCACGTTCAAGTTACACGTATAGAATGCAAGTTTCACATTGTTCAAATAGCGTAACACGTATGTATAAGCAAGTATAGTGCACTTAGTTAACATAAAGGAGTTTTGATTTACGTTGGTTGCGATTATTAGTATTGTTTGGAGATCGCGAGAGTAGATTGTAAATGCGAGTCTTGAGAGCATTTGCGAGTAGTAAAAAAAATTAAATCGAATATATGTAGTGAAAACATAGCATGAAAACAACATTGAAAGTAATATTAACATAAAATGAGAGGCTTGTTTTAAGCAAGCAATTGGAGTGTTCCAGAACGGAACTAAGACTAACCAAAGTGGTTCGAATTTACCTTTGAGTTTGAAAACATGCTTTGGCCTAATAGGTGGAAATACTCTCGCCGAACTTGCGGTTAACGGTATTCACCCTTCCAGTTACTACATTTCTTGTCATTAGTAAATTTGAGACTTTAGCGAGATTGAAAAAAAAAATCATGGATTGAAACTAATCGCTAAGTTTCGGATTTCACTCCTATCTTAGCGAGGTCGTTTCTTTGAGTGTGGTTTGTACACTTTGTCCAACGTGGTAAGAAAATTAATTCTAACCTTCGATTGGTAAGTGTCCACTAGAACAAGAATTGTGAAATTTCCACCAAGGTGAGGATATCACTCCTATCTTGGTGTAGTTTCAAAAATACAAAGGATTTACGCGGATTAAAAGTTATCACCAAAGTGAGGGTTTCACGCCTATTTCGGTGATTTTCTTTCGTTTGTGTTATACGAGCGTCTTCGAGTGTAGAGTAATCCACAAATAGGAAGGTAAATTTTAAGGACCAAGAGAATGGAGTAGAAGCAAGATAGGGAGAACAAGTATTTTAAGCATGATAAAATGGATGGTCAAAAGGGTTCTTAACTATAGTCTAGGTCAAACATGGCAATTTTTCCTAGATCCCTATAGTCATGGCTCTGATACCAATCTGTCACACCCCAACCGATGGCGGAAACATCGAGGTGAGACTTGTGATAGATTGTTCCAAGACTTCATAACACTAGATTGCGACAATAGATTAAAATAGATTTCATTCGTATCTAAGATTCAACAAGTATACAATTTGTTCATGAGAAAAATACATTAACTTGAACATGAAGTAAAATAAAGATTGTTTCGTTTGTTTCTAAGGCCGAATCCTAAGTGATGTTTCTTGTATCGTCTCATCAAGCTTTTCCTGCAACATGTATAAAATATCCGTCAACACATAAAGTATTGGTGAGCATACTAGTTTTGACATACATACATAGTATTTTAGAATAGTTTACTCAAATCTCATACTATAGCATTGCACATACATATCATACTAAAGACATAACTCAAACCCGCGAGTACCACAGCGTATACCTAACATATTCATGTTAGGCCGTTTAAATCTTAACAATGACCCATAAAGGGGGCGGTGTGCTAGTCCTATAGCGCTATACATGTTAAGTGGGCTAATAATAGTTAATGAATTATGTTTAAGTATCAAGAATGGTAAGCATGGCAAATAGCATATAATTATGTTTAATAGATTGAGCATGATGGTTTAAGAGTATGAAATCGTTTAAGTTTTGATAGTGATACAGGTTGAGCCCCAAAGAATAAAGAATAAAAGGGGGACAAGTATGAACTCACCTTTGGGTGAGTTTTAGCAAGGTTCCAAAAGAATGAGTCTTGGGGGATTAGTTCCTTAGCCTTGGTTAACTAGAATTAAAAAAAATAAAGAGTCTTAGGTTCGAGTTTAGATTATAGATTCAAGAGAGTCAAGCAAGCCTTTTAGGCAAACCAAGCACAAATTGCCTTTAGGGCAATCCGGATGGTCATGAGAGTCAAGTAGTGCCTTTAAGGCTAACCAAAACACAAACCACCATAAAGGTGATTCGGATGGTCAAGAGAGTCAAGTATTGGTAAGGTAGGGATGTATCCACAAACCTTCCAAGTTATTAGATTAGTAGAGTTTTGAAAGTATATATTTTAGTATTTACATAATATAACTATAGGGTTAAAGTAGTGTATGGTGACTTAGTTTGGAAGAGCCTTGGCTTTCCTTTGTCAACCATTAACCATAGCACAAGTCCATTAAGTTGTTGGTGAACTTGGTTGGTATCACTTCAACTAACCTTCTAGTACATAAAAACAATAGAAGATGAACCACCTTTGAGGCCTCATTTTGGTGTCCTACTCATATTTATTTGCCATAGCAAACAAGAGCAAGGTCCTAGAGGTTTCCCCAAGGGGTTAGAAGAAGATGAGAAATGAAGAAAGAAAAGGGAAGTGAGAGTTTAAAATGAGAAAACTCACTTAGAAGTGGTCTTCCATCACTTAGGATTTCTTGAACAACAACAGTTACGGTGGACCCCAAGAAACCTACGGTGGAATCCTACTGACCTACGGTGGAGAAAAGGGTGCAGGGGCCACCGTAAGTTACGGTGGCACCGTAGCTTACGGTGGACCCTGAAGTCCACCCTCTTGTTTCTCCTTTCCATTCTTTCTTGAACCATCCAGTGCCGATCCAACCGAAGCCGTGTTTTACCCATTATAAGTTCCAAAACATGCCTTATCATCCTTACTAACGTTCCATCATTTCATGATTCCCATTCTACTTGCACAGATAATTACATGTTAAGATTCATTATCCTAAATGGAGTAAGAATCACTTACCTCAAGTCCTCCAAGCTCATGCTCGTTTACTTGCATCCTCTTGACCCATTAGCTTCCCATGCTTGAGTTCATCCTTCCTATCCTTTCATATCATCATGTTCACATCATTGTTAGCATACATGATCATTCACATTAACAAACAATCCCAACCAAATATCGCATTGATTTTCATTAGTCAATTTCTATAATACTTAAAACATACATTCATAACCACATTTATTCTCACATCATGTAATCCAACTTATTATCATATATGCCTCATAGTTTTACATGTTATGCGTCACATAGTGTTTCTAATCACACAATCAAGTTTGGGAGCCTAACCATGTTATTCTACACTATTGACTTGGCGGAAAGTCAACTTTCAACCATTCAAACTTTCTAGTTAGAAACATATATCCATATTAGTGTACTAGACCATATGAACTTCACCATAACAATAATTCTCATATATTTCGGAACACATACAACCATATGATCACAACGGTTGTCATATACGTTCATACATTTCCTCACATACATACTATGGCCTTCATAATCTCCAACTAGCAACATAGCCCAAGAATACCTCATAACACTAAATCCCTACATGAATGCTCCCTAGAACACAATTCTCATGCTAACCCACTTTCAATTATAATTATTATCACACTACTTTCATACTTGTCCAATCTTGCCTACAATTTCACAAGTTAGACTAATCTAGGCATTTCATCAAACACTTGGTGTGCATACAACATTTAAAACACAATGTACAAGCATTTCATGCATACTTTCATACCTCATAACATAAATCACCATATTTTTTTCCCTACATTACATACCATTCATTCAATAGTTATCAACATAGCAAATCATCACTTTCTTTTCAATGCACTCAACAATTAACTAAGAATGGTCTTGGATTACACCAAGATCAAGACCCACTTTCATCATAAGCGTAAAACAATCTAACTAGTACAAGAATCAAGCATAGCCTTATGTAGTATCATGAATTATGGTTCCTCTAATGTCTATCAACATCTAGACACCTCCATTCTTCCTTGATTCACGTTTTTATACACACCCTAGGTTTCATCAACTCCAAAATTAACCTTAACATCAAAATCTACCAAATAGAAGGTACCTTTGGGTTTGATTGACCTTAAATCATCCATTTCTGGCTCATGCAACGATTTCTCCGTGATTTCTCACTAGATTGAGTTTGGTAGTTGGGTTGGGGTTGAAACCCCTTTTTCTTCTTCCCTGATAATCGACCAAAACACACACCAAGTGTGTTTTTTTGGTGTTTTCATCCTATTTAACACTTTTTAATATGGACTTTGGGTATTTGACAATTTCCACCCTCCAACTTATAACCTCTTGACTCAATATCATTTTTATTAATCCCGCCCATCAACTTCTTTAAATGAAACGGGTTTTCGGGGCGTTACATAACTGCATTTACTTTGTATGTATACTACAGGACACTTATACCCATGGTTTAAAAAAAAACAGTTCACGCGTGCGTCTTGTGGCACGCCTCAAGGCGATTTGGTATGAAAACGAGTCCGAGGCGGCACCTCATGGGGTTATTTTGTGTGTGCACCTCATAGAGCCGAGGTGTTAAGAAAAGTTGCGCCTCAGGTTCGCCTCATGGGGTTTCGATTTTTTTTTTGATATTTTAGACTTTTTGTGCTAATTTCAAACATTCCATGTCTTTTTAATGTGTGTTTTTTTATGGTTTTGATGAATATGATGATAGAATTAGGTAGTATTTTATATTTATAAGATATAAAATTTATATAGATATTTTTTAACTCCGCCTCGGGCTTACGCCTTGCTTTGGCTCCAGGCTTACGCCTCGTGAGGCGAAGGGAAAATGCCTCAAGGATCATTTTTGTTCTTATAAACTTTGCTTATACCACTTCACTTTAATATTGCTGGGGATTTCTAATGTAGGTTTCACATTCAGATGATGAATTTGCTTTTACGTAGTTAATCAGTTAAATATTAATTAACTTTCTACATTTCTACATAAAAGAAGAAGTGTTGAATTTGATTCTCGTTTCCATTTCAATTGAAAAATTATTGTTGGTGTCCGACTACTCTCCTCAAATCATATTTTTATTTGTTTTTCATATCACGGTTCTATAGGGAACTACTGATGTGCACTATTATGATGTATTGACGAATAAATAGTCACCTGAAAACTGTTGTGGGTACAATGGTGGTTTATTCAGATGTGATAGTTTGATAGCTCATGAACTCCATACAACTTTCTATTTTCTATTACATATGGGTATTTACATTGATTGCTTCTAAAAATTTAATAAAGCAACAACTGACTATGTCTATGCTTTTTATAACGTTTTTTGTTCATACCATTTTGATAAGAACGTTGATGTTGGTTTCACATGTAGTGTTTCAGTTTCTTAATGGAACGCATCTCATGTAAAGTTCTACCTGAATTCCTTAAGGTATAACCTACAATGTACTCGAGGAAGTCAAACCTTTAGGCTTTGAAATTGGTCCTGATGAATTAAGATCAATAGTTGAAGCCTGAAGGCTATAGTTAAGAGAAGGTGAAAGCTCATGATGGTGTTCAAGGAATTATGAAATAGATCTCTACATCAACTAATATCACTCGGGACACCCGCCGCAACGCGCGGGCATTCCCACTAGTAGTTTACAGTAGATTAATTATCTATAGTAATTATGTAATTACTCGACTAGAGAAATTACACTATTATTTTTATCATCATGGATCCCTACCAAAACAACCCAAACCTGAATCAAACCCCACAACGTAATCAAAACAACCCGAATCCAAACCCATTCATGACACCGGGTTACACGATGCCAATTGATCCAAGTTGGGCTACATTTTCGGGGTTCCAACAAAGTCCCAACCCTTTCACCCAATATTCTTAAATGCAAATGCGCCAAAACCCTCAATCTTTCACCCAACTTTTGCAAACTTCGCCATTCCAACCGTCTCAACAACCACAACCGTCACAATAACCACAACGACAACCGTCATTCGAACCCGAAGAAGATGAGGTGGAAGAGTTCGTGCCCGAAACACAACCTCAATCTTCGAAGGGGAAAAACAAGAAAAGTCGGGCTAAAGTGCGTGAAACTCCCACGTCCAAAAGGCAATGGATGAAAATAGAAGAAGAAGCATTAGCTAAGGCGTATATTTCTACTTCAAAAGATCTCATAGTTGGTAAAAAAAATTCTTACAATAAGTGTTACAATTTTTTTATTTTTTAAATGCTATAATATACGTTTTATTTAAAAATGTAGGGAACAATCAAACGGATGATAGCTTATATATTGAAAGAACCAATAAATTCCACGAAATAATAGAGCAACCTCCATATTGCAACTTCGAGTTGGTGAGTTCCAAGTGGAGGAAAATGAATGCTACAGTCGGTAAGTTCATCAAGTATTATAATCTGTTGTTTGTGAATCCTCCAAGTGGTTGGAACGAGGAAATGATTTTTAAAGAGGCGATGCGTAAATATGAAGACAAGCATGGGCAAGTTTTCCATCACGTTCGTGCGTTGATGATTTTGAAGACATCTCCCAAATGGGCACCGGTTCCAAACGAGGTTGCAAGCGACAAACGATCTAAAACTTCAGAGTCGTGCGGCTAGGGATGGGAGGCGGGTCGACCAGTCGTTGTCAAATTAATATAAACGACAACCCAGAGTTCGAGGAAGATCCCATTCCAGAGGATGCACGACCCATGGGGAGAGAGAAAGCTAAAAAGCAAGCAGCTGCAAAAAAACAAGCCGCATCAGGGAGTGGGAGCGGGTCAAAGAGGGACGGTTTGGTGGCTGAATTGGAATCCTTCAAACATACATTTAGTCAAACTCAAGTAGAGAAGGTAAAACTTAAGGAATGCGAAGTTGAAGAAAAACTTCGATTGAGGCAAAATAAAGTGGAGGAAAGAATTCGCCAAAAGAATGAAGCTACACAACTAGAAGAATGGAATAATGACAACCAACATCAACGACTATCCCGAAGAAAACCGTCCCGTCTTGCTCAAAATGAAGGAGAATATCGCCAAAAAATATAATTCGTAGCTTTTTTTTTTTAATTTAAGTGTTCGTTTTCTTTTTTAGTTTTATTTAAGTGTTCGTTTTTTTAGTTTTATTTAAGTGTTTTTTTAATTTGTAATTTAAGGTTTATTAATGTAATTTTAACCTTTTAATATTAATATTATAATATTAATTAATTAAAAAAACTTTAAAAAATAGAAAAAGAAAAGGGTGATGATGTTCCTCTCCACACCCTTGGACCATCATCAACATGATATTCCTAGGCCATGGTGATGTGGCAGCTTAGGTGAAGGACCATCATGGATGATGGGTTTCCCCCACACCTGTGACAACCTGTACCCTTCACTTTTCATAAATGTGCATAATTGGTTCCTCAACTATTTCAAAATTTTCATTTTTAACCCTCGTATTTTAATAGGATCAAAATTCACAATTTAATTAAACTTATAATTTTTATAAGTAAAAGTGTGCACGTTTTATACTCACATCTACACCCGAGCACGTATGTTTCAGACCTTGATACTCAAAGCCCTTAATTTCCGGTCCTAAAACAACTTAGAAACAGAAGGAAACAAGTCTAGAACTTAAAATTGATTAAATTAGAAAAAATATTTTTTTTAGCCCTCGCGGTCCGCTGAGACAGTCAAACAGTCAAAGTTCCGGTCAAAGTCCTAGTCAAAGTCTCAATCAAAATCTGAGTCAAAGTCCTAGTCAAATAGTCAATTCATCTTAAAACCTTACTTTATTGTGTTGACCAATTTTAAAGCCTAATTGAATCCAAAACTAGTATAAAAACCCCCCTATGACCCATTACACTTTGCACCTCTAAAGCGATTGTTTCAATTCGATTAAACTCTCCCTCATACCTTTCTTCTATAGTATATTACTTCTACATTTGAAGCTTTGATTATAAGCTCTCGTAATTGGCGAATTGGAAGCTGGATGTTTTTCTTATTCGGTTTCTTTGCTTCTAAATTGGACTAATTTCGTTGTTGAATCTTTGGATTGCTCGCATTTTCACGCTCGCTTAGTCATCTAGTCATTTGGCGAAAGTGAGTATTTTCTATCCCCTTTTTGCTTTTATTCATTTTTGGGGTGTTACATGTACACTTATACAAATTACAAATACAAGTTCACATTTTTACAATACAATTCTAGTACTATGTGCATTTGCTTACAAACGTGCTTTATGCTTAGACATTACATGTAGAATACATTTGTACTTAGTAAAATCATTAACATTGTACAAGCCGACCTTAACATTGGATAGCGCTATTGGATTGACAACCCGCCTAGGTTGATTCTCCCCCTTTTTCATCGGAGAATCCGTGGTCATTGTTAAGTTTTTATCCATTTATTGGATAAGTACACCGCCGTTCATTTAGTACATTATATAGTCACAGGATTGATTTCGCTCATTTGTTTGATACATAGTTTACATATTTGCACTGTAGCTTTGCACTTGAATTGTATACCATTTTTCCAACTTACTATATGTATTAAAACTAGGAATGCTCACCAACATTTCATATGTTGATAAAACTTATTTTGTACATGTTTCAGATGCAGTTTGATCTTAGTACTATAGCAATGGACTTTAGTACTTGCTTTTAATAAGTTATTTCGAAATTCATGTTTCATTCAGACTTTGTATTTTTTTTTCATTTCATCTATGTAAGACAATTTAAATTATTCAATAATATATTTACATTTTAGTACCATGTGCTTTTGAACAATCGTCACTACGTGACACCTCGATGATTCCGCCATCGGTTAGTGGTTAAGTTCCTTTTTGGAGGAAATACTCTTTGAGGTGTGGATGTCACTCCTATCTCAAAGATATATCCCAAAGATGTATAACATATAGAGGAATGAAACTAATCACCAAGGTATGGATGTCACTCCTAACTTAGTGATATCGTTTCGTTTGTGAAATACGAGTATCTTCTTCTTTAAACAACACACCGAAAGAATAAAGAGAAAGAATCATAGCGAAAATATCTTGAAAGAAAATAATAGGATAAAGAGAAATAAACACGAGAGGACTCGTGAATGTAACTAGCCTTATATGGTCTTAAACCACTATACCCTATTTTCTTTTAAAGCCCCTATGCTGACTAGGACGCCACGTGCAGTGGCAAAGGTTGACCCGAAACTTTGGGGGGTCAGAAGTCATTAGTTTCGGGAGGTCGAAACCTTATATACCAAAAAATTTCTATACAAATACTATATAATCGAAACTTCTGAGAGAAAATTCAGGGGGGGTGGGTCGGCTGCCCCTCCCCGCCCCTTAAGAGCTGCGCCCCTAGCCACGTGTCGTAATTTTCTCAAGTAGAGGCTTTAAAATTAAAGCCCACTACACATCGTCTAAATGGGCATTATCTACGATGAGTATGTTTGGCAAAGAGCTTTTATGAGCTTCAAGCTTCAAACTTTTAAGGAAAAACTCCTACTTAATAAAAAGTCTTGTTTGGTTAAAGGAGCTTGAATCTTTTAAGTTAGAAAAAAAAAACTCTATATTGAAAAGCTACTAGTACTAGCGTTTAAGAAAAAACTCCTACTGGCTACAAGTTTTTAATGAATAAATGACACAAATACCCATTATATTATAAAAAACATTCATACAAGCTTTTAGTTAATGTCCATTTTGATCATTTTATACATTTTATTAACAGCTTCAGCTACTCTGTCAAACATCAAAATAATTAAAAAGCTACAGTTACCAGCTTCCAGCTAACATCTACCAACCACCAGCTAGTTTTGCAAAACATACCATATGGATAAATTTGATTAATCATATTATGCTGAAACTCTCAAATTTTTATATGTTTAAGAGTCTACGAAATAGAAAAAGGTACCCTTTTGGGATCCCTACAAAGTTTACGAGTTCAATTGTGAGCTTTTCCATTTAACCAGTGTTATATATTTTAGTGTATGGGGATTGATTTGTTGGTTAAAAGTAAATTCTAATACCTGGCAAACAAATAGAAGTTATACTTGTTTGAGTTTATTACAATTCTAAGTAGTCGGGAGCTCTAGGCAATAGGGGTTTTAAGAGCATTCATAGTAGGTTCTACATATTTTTGTAAGTAACTTGTGCATCTTTTAAAAAGTGGTTTTAGGTTATTATAAGTGTAAGAGAGAAAAAAATTATTGTTCATCTGTATATATGGGGTGACACTGTTTTCCTCATTTATTTTTTTAATATTTGTTAAAAATGATTGTGAATGGATGAGAGACAAAAGATAATGATAAAAGTATAAAAATATTATTTAAGTAAAAAATGAGAGAACAATATTAGTGTAATTCGATTGATAGTGATGAAGAACCTTATATGAATGCTCTAAGAAGGCAACACACCTGAGAGTCGGATCCAAGGGGCAGAGCCTGTGGCTAGGGTCATCTTGGAAATATTTTATGTTGATTAAAATGCTTCAACAAAAATGCATTTAAAAAATTGAGTTTGCAGAAATTTGAACATATTTTTAAGGTGGAAAATTGACTCGGTTTTGTTTTTCAAATAATAAGTGGACGGAGACAGTTTTTGGCCGTCGTCTCAAAGTTGGATTCCTTTTGGTCAAACACTAGTTCGAAAATCATTCCAAGATTTCATACTCGTTTTTGCAATTTGAGTCTGAGTTTTATCCGGTTGAAATATTGGAGTGAATGATCAAATAGTTTCAATCTGGAATTGTCAAACACAACTCTCAAATTATCCAAGTGTGCGTTGGCCCAGATTCCCTGACAATCAATTGATTTTTCATATCTTTAAAGGAAAGACTAAATACCTGAAAACATTTTTACAAATTTTAGAATTTGTTGCGACTTTTCAATTTTGGTTTTTAATTTGTTTATACTTTTGTTTGAAACAAATTATTATTTATTTAAGGGATATTCTCAATCTCATATTTATTAGGTCTCAAATTATTATACTTACAGACTCGGATTTTGTATTCTCTCCGAAAATCAAGGAATGGCCCATCGGCCGCCCAATATTCCGGCCAAACTCATTTCAAGATTAACAAAGGTTTTTATCACCAACTTGCCAGAAAAGTCTTGCGGGAATGATCTCTCCAGTTTTATCCGGTCTTATGGCGATATTTATGACATTTATATCGCTAGGAAACGTGACAAAATCGGTAATCGTTTTGGTTTTGTTTCGTTTCTTGATGTTAAAGATTGCAATGAATTGGTTCGTTTGATATGTAATACTCGGATTGGGGATTGTTGGCTTAAGGCAAACGTGGCTAGGTTCACGTTGGAGGAGGGTGTAATTGGTACCGGAAAACCACCACCTCCTAAACAGAGCGAAGAACGTAACCGGAATCAAGGGAATGGTGAAAGGCCTCCTACTTGGAATCCTAAATCATTTTACACTGGTTCTCGATCCTTCACGGATACCCTTACGGGTAAGGCTGGTGATGTGGGTATTCAGAAGTCTATTGTCATTAAAAGTGAGATTGAAGCATTTCGGGATTTGCATGGAAGGGCTTTGGTGGCACGTATGATTGATTTGAATGCCCTCAAGAGTATTCACTTAATCATGCATGAAATATGTCCCGGGAGGTTATAGGACGTTTCTCCAAGATAGATGTTTGGAGGGGTCAAACACTCGGTTTTGAATGGTTAGCATGGCTCAAAATTACGGGTATCCCTTTGCACTTAATCGCCAATGAAGTCATTGAAGAGATTGGGTGTTCTTTTGGCAAGGTTGTTCATCGGCCTACTAGGTCCGACTTTGACGATGACCTTTCGTATGATTACATTGGGGTGTTAGTGGGTGAAGAGAAAAACATCGCTCAATCGATATCGTTGGTATGGAAAGATCGTAAGTTTGTGGTATGGGTCGCTGAAGAACCCGGGGTATGGGTGCCGGAATTTTACAAAATTTCATCTGAGTCGCAATCGGAACCGGATCATGATATGGACGAAAATGTGGATATTGAAAAGGTTGGCGATGACTTAGCGTCACCGGTGGTGGAGGCGGCTGCCGGCAACTCAGACTCGCCGGTTGTTGCTTCACCTCCGGTTACAAGAGATGAGGCGTCTAATTTGGTAACACCCAATCATTTTAATGCGATTAATGAGCCTACTGTTGTTTTGGAAAGGAATGAAAATAGCATTGATGGGGAGGAGCAATTCGTGCCTGCTGATCAGTATAACTTTGAGGAGCACTTTAATGACAATAATGGCATGTTGGACCAGTCAAACTTTATAAATAAGAGGAAAAAAAATCTGGGCTGGGCACTTTGGGCCGGCCCAATCCGGCATACTCTAGTAGTATTGAGAAAACGAAGGTTGGTAAAAAGGCCAAATGCCAAGAAGATTTGTTTGGGATAGATTCATTATTGGGCTTGGATCAAGAACAGGTGGGCGATGAATATGAAACTTTGGATGGGCCTTATGATGGGCCAAATGCCAATGATACGCATGAAGCCCAATCTGAGGCTGATAATTTTTTTGAGCCAAGTAATGAAGTCGAGGCAACTATAAAGCGTGGGTCGAAGCTTGGTGCTAACCTGTGCAATTCAGAAAGGTTAATTCAGGAGTCAATTGTTACTGAAGGAGTACAAGGAGGTAAGGAATGAATTGTCTTTCTATTAATATTCGAGGGATTGGGGGTCGAGGTAAGTCGGGCTGGATTAAGAACCTTAAAAATGTTCATGGGATTTCGTTTATTGGAATGCAAGAGACGATGGGTAGTAATATCCCATCCTCTTTGGTTTCTAATTTTTGGGGAGGTTTGGGGTTTGAATATGAGGAAGTGAATGCTTGTGGTAATTCGGGTGGTCTATTATGTGTGTGGGATCCTAAAGTCTTTTCTAAGGATATGGTGAATAAAGATCGGAATTATTTACATGTGGTGGGTACTATTTTGGCTGGGTCGATTCGGCTTAATATCATCAACATTTATGCTCCGCAATCTAATGAAGGTAAACGGGATTTATGGTCTAAAATTACTAATCTTATAAACGGTCAACATGGGTGGTGGATAATGTTTGGAGATTTTAATGCGGTCAGAAATAGGGATGAAAGAAAAAATTCGGTGTTTGATGCTGTTTGCGCCCGTGATTTTAACCAATTTATTGACGAAGTGGGTTTACGTGAGTATGACTTAAAGGGGTTGAAGTTTACGTGCATGACCAATCGAAAGGGGGTGTGTAAGTTTAGTAGAATTGACCGGGTGCTGGTTTGTGATAATGTTTTCAATAAATGGCCTCATGCGTGCGTGAGGGCCATTAATAGAGATTGCTCGGATCACTCTCCTTTGGTATTTTCTGTTAAAGATATGAATTATGGCCCCAAACCCTTTAGATTTTTTGATTCTTGGTTGGATAGACCAGGATGTGTGCATGTTATCTATACAGTTCTTAATGGTTGGAGAGACGAAGGAAAGGCGGATCTAAATTTTCTCAATAAATTAAAACGCCTTAGAAGTTGTTTAAGAGGATGGTTCAAAGAGTACAGTGCTATAGAAGTGGAGGAGGAAACCCGCCTTAGAAAAGAGAAAGATGATATAGAAAACCAAATGGAGAATAATGATTTGGATGAGGCAGACATGTGGATTTGGACGGAGTGCAAAAAAGCCTTAGAAGATATTGAGAATTTGAAGGCGCGCGATATCAAACAGAAATCTCGCGTTAAATGGGCCGCTTTGGGAGATGAGAATTCTAATTTTTTTCATAGTGTGGTGAACGGTAGAAAGGCGCGAAACTCTATCCCGGGTATTATGAGTAATGGTGAGTGGGTTTCTAAACCCACCCTTGTCAAAAGAGAGGTTATGCGGTTTTTTCGGGACCATTTTAAAGATAATAATAAGGTGCGGCCGCCCCTTATATGTTCAAATATTAATTCTCTTGACTTGCAGGTTAGCGAGAATTTGGTGGCTCCTTTCTCTACTCAAGAAATTAAAAATGCGGTTTTTGAATGTGGCTCGAATAAGGCTCCGGGGCCCGATGGTTTCAATTTCAATTTTGTTAAAAGATATTGGAGTTATTTTGAAGCGGATTTTGCTAGCATCATGCAGGAGTTTTACGGTTCTGGTTCCATTAGTCCGGGATGCGGCTCGGCCTTTATCACTCTGATTCCAAAGACTAAAACGCCTTTGGGTCTTAGGGATTATAGGCCTATTACGTTGATTGGGGTGATTAGCAAGGTGGTTTCCAAAATCCTTGCTAATCGGCTTAAAAATGTTTTGGGAGATATTATTTCTTACTCGCAATCGGCATTTATTTCGGGTCGATTCATTCTTGACGGTCCTTTGATGGTGAATGAAGTCATCGACAGCTTGAAGAGAAGAAATAAAAAGGCGTTTTTGTTAAAGATAGATTTTGAGAAGGCCTACGACAACGTTAATTGGAATTTTTTGCTTTCTATGATGTCTCAAATGGGCTTCCATTCTCGTTGGTGCGAGTGGATAAAAGGTGTTTGTCATTCTTCCAGAGCGGCGGTTCTAGTTAACGGGTCTCCCACATTTGACTTTAAGTGTGAAAAGGGTCTTCGTCAAGGTGACCCGTTATCTCCTTTTCTTTTTTTGATTGTGATGGAAGCTTTGTCGTGGCTTTTAGATAAAGCAAAAGCTCTTGGCGTGATTAAAGGTGTTGACTTCACAAATGACGATATGGAATTAACACACCTTTTTTATGCGGATGATGCATTAATAATGGGTGAATGGTCCAAAGATAATATTCTTGGCATTGCGAGAGTCCTTCGTATTTTTTACATTTGCTCCGGTCTTCGTATTAATCTCCATAAATCTAATATTTATGGGATTGGTGTGGAGAATTCTGAAGTGGACGCTATGATGGATTTCCTTGGTTGTAAAAGAGGCGGATATCCGTTTAATTATCTTGGTATAAAGGTGGGTGCTAAAATGTCTCGGTTGAGTAGTTGGGAACCGGTAGTTGATGTTATCCGTCACCGGCTTGCGTCTTGGAAAGCAAAAAATCTTTCCATTGGAGGTCGTATTATTCTCATTAAATCGGTTTTAGAAAGCCTTCCCGTCTATTATCTCTCCCTTTATAAGGCCCCTAAAGCCATTATTGAGTCTATTGAATCTATTATGCGTCGTTTCTTGTGGACGGGGTCAAGTGTAGATAAGAAGATTCATTGGGTTTCGTGGGATATTGTCACTTCTCCTAAAAATAAAGGGGGTCTTGGTGTTTCTAGATTAGAAGATGTTAATGACGCTCTTCTCTTAAAATGGACCTAGAGATTCAAAATAGAAGGCAACGGTCTATGGAAGAAAATTATTATGGCTTGTCATGGGAATAGTAGACCGTGGACTTTACTCCCATGTATTGCTTCGTCAAATGGTTGCTGGAAACGGATTGTTAAAACGGGGGATAGAAAAATTCCAAACGGGGCTTCTCTTAATTCTTATTTTGGAGGGGATATTGGCGATGGTAATTCAGTTGGTTTTTGGAGTGACCCGTGGCTCAGAGAGGAACCTCTTCGTTTGGCGTTTCCAAACCTGTTCAAATTTGAAAGACGCAAATGGGTGAAAGTGGCCGATAGAATTTCGGTTACCGATAACATAAAAAATCTGTCCTGGCAATGGAGCTCTATCCCGTACACGGCTGTTGAAGTTTCGGAACTATTCCAGCTTCTTTCGGAGATTCACGACTACGAATGGAGGGGTGGAGTGGATAGGTGGAAATGGTCGCTAGCTTCTGATGGATTGTTCACAGTGAAGTCTGCCAAAAAAACTTTGTTCGCGGCTGATTTGGTTGTACAGCGGCCGAGGATTCAGTGGAGAAATTGGGTGCCGCTCAAGTGTAAGATTATGGTTTGGAGGGCGGTTTTAAATCGCCTTCCTACAATCGCCGAATTGATAAAAAGAGGAGTCCGAATCCAGAATACGTGTTGCACTTTCTGCCAGGAAACAGTCGAGACGGAATTGCACCTTTTCACGGGATGTGCGTTCGCTCAAGAAGTCTGGCATAGAATCGAAAAGTGGTGCCGGCTACCTCCATGCTTACTTTTTGATGTTGAAGATATTCTGAAGATTCCGAATGCACAGCCAATGTCCAAAAATGCTAAGAAGATTCTGCAAGGTATTACGTATACGGCTATGTGGGTCATTTGGAATGAACGCAACAACCGTATTTTTGACAACAAGTTGCGAAGACCGATAGAGATTGTGGAGACTATAAAATTTACAAGCTTTTTTTGGATTTGTAATAGATCTAGATGGAAAGATTTAGAGTGGTCTAGATGGTATGTGTATCCCTTGGATTGAGTTGGTTGTTCGGGTCGCCGGTTGGTCCTTGATTTGAGGACTAATCGTGCGTTTTTTGGTTTAATGAAATTCTCTTTCAAAAAAAAAAGGTCTCAAATTATAGATACTAAAATAGAATTATAGATACCAAAATAAAGAAAAAAAGGGAATCGCAACAAATAAACTTACCTTGATAGTAGATTAAGTGAATAGAAGATTGAATTGTGATGAGGACCGATTTGTAGGATGAATCAGGAAGATGCTGGTGGCTTAGATTATGGTTTTACTGAGAAGAAGTTGAACCAATTGAGGATTTGTGTATAAGCGTGTAGTAAAGGATTAGATAGTTTTCAGGTGGAGAATTAAGGGCTGAGTTTATTGAATATGAAAAAGGAACTTATACGCATGACTGGGTAAACCAGTATCCATTAAAAAATAAAAGCAACCCCGAATTTGTGTGCCAAAAGCAAAATGCAATCACCTCACGAATGGACACGTATCCAGACTTATATTGGTTTATTATATATAAATTAGATCGTTTAAAAAAAGGGAAAATGGTCAAAATAGCCCGTTGACCGGGCGTTTTGCATAAATAGCCCTCTCCCGGGTCTTTGGAGAGACCGGTCACGGTTTCCAAAAGGGCTGAACCGTCTTCCGAGAGCCTTTGGTTTCCAACCAGTAGCAACCCAACACGTGGCGGTTACGATCCCGATGTCTGCCACCCGTCTCCCGTGGCAGCTTGAGACGTGTCAGGGCCGCAAAGCCGTCTCCGGTGGGGTCCCTGAGACGGTTCACCAACGGCTCAATTTAAGCCGTCTTCGGCTCGGCTTAGCCGAATCCGTTTTGGCTGAACCGTCTCCGGCCATTAATTAATTTATTTATTTTTTTTTCAAATTTTGTTTGGGTATAAATATGTAGGTTTGGTTGAAAAAAAAACACATTTTGATCTTCTTTGAAGTATCATCTCTTTGAATTAATCAAAGCCAAAATATTTTACCAAATCAAACAAAATCTTCTCAAATGTTTATTTCAAATTTAGTTTGATTATTCGACGTGTTTTTGAGTTTCAGAAAACCCGAATATTTTTTCGGTTAAAATTATGCCACTTTTTAAACCTAAGCCTTTGGGATTTATCTAATCCCATTCTATGGAAAGCTTCTGCTCCGCTCCCCGCTTACCTAAATTATCATTATCAACATCCACACCCCTTTCACCCGTTTTCTTTGGCCTTAAGTTGATGTCCAATCACTTGGGAAGACATTTGGAGCGAAAGGTTGAAGTGATGGATAGGTTTCGGTCGGAGTTAGTGAGAAGTAAAGCGAAAAAGGCTTCGGTTGGATTGTTGTTACATCTACATAATACTACTTGGATTGTTGTTGCATCTACACGTGGGTTAACCCGTGTAATTTGCATCTACGATTTGGTAGTCTACTTTATTGACAAGTTCATCCTCTTCCTAAATCTCTATCATGATCTTCTGGATCATCCGTCTTTTACATGTACAAGACGGTCGGATGTGATATTTAGGAGAGTTTGTTTTTTGACTTGTCCGGACCGTTGGTAAGGATCTGTCTGTACATATATTTATGTATTAAGGATGACGAAGATGAGACTGGACAGTGGGTATAAAGCACACTACGAAAATATATCTCGGCGGTCCAAGCAACGGAAATGTCTCGGTGTTCGACATGTTGAACGACTTCGTGAATTATTATTTATTGTTTGTATATTGTAATTGTTATAATACTTTAGTTGTATTTTTATTGGATCCCTATTATTATTTGTTTAAATCATTATTTGTTTAAGGTCATGTGTTCTCTACTTTTTGGGGTTACGGTTTTATAAATTTAAACAAAACAATCCCTTTAAACAATATAAACTTAACATAAACATTTTATTAAAACGTAAATAAAAGGAACATTAAAAGTAAAAAAAAAAAAAAAAACTAATCCAAAGCCCCGGGGACATCACGAATCATCTGCCACGCCGACAAATGAGTAAAGGGTGGTCGGCCCGAAAACTCGTGCTCAATCTTGGCATGTTCAAGTTTTTCATGGTCCGCAGTCTCTTGTGGGAGTTCACGGACAGCGGTTTGATAGAACCCCTCGAAGAGACGGCACTTGTTTTGCAAGTCCGTCCACTTCCGGTTGAGAGACTTGGTTGACCTGCTTGAACCTCCAACCAAAATTTTGAACTCGTTGAGAACGAGTGGCCAAATGGACCCTCGACGTGGTGGGTTTTCTTTAACAGTCATCCAAGCAGTGCACAGGGCAATTTCTTCTTCTTCCGTCCACGGTTTGGGTGCCATTGTGATTTTGGGTTTGGTTTTCTTTTCTGTGACGGTGTACCGACGGTCTGTAAAAGGCAACCGTCTATTGGCTTTATATAGGAAGGATATATGCGGGTGGGTTAAGCATTCAATAGGGAATATCAATAGATTTCATAGTAAAAATTAGAACATTTTATAAAACACTAAATAAATTAAAACACTTTATTAATAATAAAAATTACATTAAAAAAACATTACATAAAATTATTTTTAATAAAACCTAAATATAAATATAATCACGTAACAAATGCCACGCGGAAACATATCCGAAGTCTTCGTCGTAGTCCAACAAGTAGTCGATTTTCGCCAATTCAATGAGCCCTTCCTCGGACTCGTTTGGCGACTCCTCTTTGTTGGAGTTGAAGAACCCTTCGAATACAGTGCACTCCGCTTTGACGTTGTGAAACTTTTCTGTAACATCTTTGGTCGTACGGTTTGTCTGACCGCCGACAAGTGTTCGAAACTCGAAAAATACTCTACTCCAAAATGGAGTTGCACGAATTTCTTGACTAGTGTCCGAAACTCGGGTGTTTTCGGTTACATTTCGCCATGCCAATGTAACCCCAAGGATCTCCTCGTCCGTCCATGAAGACATTTTACTCGGTTTGATTGATGTTTTGTAAGAAGAATGTGTGATGTAGTGAAGAATTTGTTAATTTGGTGGGTATTTATAGTGTGAAATAATTTAATTTAATTAAATAGTTAATATGGTACATAAATAAATGTAATTAATATGGTAGGTAAACATAAATAAGCACATTTAAAAAAATAAATAAACTTCCAAAATAAGAACATTTTATTAAGAATTGTTTGGACGTGGTAAGCACCTCCAGAAATACATTTTTTCCGCCATGAATCGTCTGTAAGACGAACATGTTTGTTTTAGATCATCGTTCGTAGTAATTGGTTTATCAGTAACCAAATGCTCCATCAGCATACAAAGATATACCGCTTCATTACCAGACAGGGAGTTATGTGGTGCAATATAGTCTTCGTTAAGATTGAAAGTTATACATTTTTCTGGATTACCTGTCTTCTTCCAGAATCTTATGTTCACTAGTAAAGCTCCTAAATAAACTTGTATCTTCGTCAGCTTTGGGTGAACAATGGTTCTGTATTTGTCTCTGATACGAAGGTCTTCACAAGCATACATAACAAGTTCTTGTGTCACTGTAACACCCCAACCGATGGCGGAATCATCGAGGTGCCACGTAGTGACGATTGTTCAAAAGCTCATGGTATTAAAATGTAAATATATGATTATTGAATATTGTTTTACAACATGTGAAATTAAATACAAGACAACAAAATAAAGATAATTGATTGATTTAATCTAAGTCCTATGTGAAGCGTCAAGCAGCTTATCCTGAAACATGCACGAAAATAATTTTGTCAACATATGATGTTGGTGAGTACTACTTAGCTTTGTACATATAGTATAAGTTTGAAAAGTAGTACAATTCATGTGTCTAGCATCACCAAGGCATTATGTAAACACGCAAGTAACCAAACAAGACAAAGATCAAATGTAAAGTTGTACAATGAAATTGATAATGAGCACCTCAACACGTGTCAAGTCTAAAAGAGCACCATAACATAAGTTATGTCTAAATGAGCACCGTAACCTAAGTTACGTCTGTATGTAAAGAGCACCATAACATAAGTTATGTCTAGATGTATGATTTTGTATGTAAGTTACGTTCATGTTCAAACATAAGCACAAAGATAATCAAGACACGTATATGAATTGTAAATGAATAAAAATGTATGTGTAAATGAATTTGCAAGTTTTGTATACTTGTGCATGAATCACCCCAAAAGTTGTAAAAGTGAAAAAGGGGATAAGTAATACTCACATTAGCAAGGTGGTAAGTCTTGTGGAATTGAATAGGTATAATCCAACGTTGCCAAGTATCACCCTATGTATATGATAACAAATAATTCTAAGTCTATCAAGTCTATAAGTAGTTTCTAGGGTTTCGAATTGGGGATGAGAATTCGTTTGATTAGTAAGTTAAACGTTTAATAAATAAAAGAAATTTGGTAAATAAATAAACAAAAGTCTTTTTGTAAATTTTAAATTAAAGATGATCACAATATAAAATTTTAAGTGTGAAAATAATTTTTATAAAATTATTTTCTTGAAAATAGAATATATATATATATATATATATATATATAATCTATTTATTTCAAATTGTCTAAATATAACTTTAATATCCAAAAATATTAAAATTAAAGAATTTCTGAATTAAAAATTGTATTTCAGTTCTAGATAGTTAGAAATAATTTATATAAAATTTTGGTGCAAAAATATTGAAAAATGAATTTATTATGATTTATTTATGATTAAAACTAACAAAAATTAATTAAAAATATAAAATGAGCGGTTTTTCTGAAATAAAAATATTTTCTGAAATGTTTAAGGATATACAAGTTTAGGATAATTTTTGTGAGATTTAATAAAATCGTTTAGATATTTTTATTGAATTTTATAATTATAAATGAATAAACTTGTAATATTTATAATATATATTAAATAAATTATTTTTGAAAAACTAAAAATTGGATGATGAACTTTATCAATAGGAGATCATATAATAATTTTTATAGAATTTATAAACCACGTTTTGTATTTAAAAACTATTTTAAAAGATTATTATGTAAAATATATATATATAAAAAGGAAAAAAAAAATAAATGTTGCATGTGGGAATCGAACCCTGGCCAAAGGCCGGTTCGAGTTCCTAATACACGCGTGTAGACCAACTGATCTACATCAGTTGGTTGTGTATTCTTTGTTTCAAAATGATTATATACGTAGCTCACTATATGTTCTTCCCCAATTCATTGATTCGAGCCCTAGATCCTTCAATCACACGAATTAGAGACCAATAGCCCCTGGATTCATGGGGCTATTGTTCGTCATGTGCCGAAGATTAAAACACAACAAAGAAAACAACTTACAAGATACATAAACGTGATTTGATGCTCGGTCAAACTGAGGAGTCAAACACGATCAAAGGCTTCGAATATAGGTTTTGATAACAGAAATTGGAGGTAGAGAGATGTTTATCGGCGAGTGTAGATGGGTTAGGGACGTCCAATTTATAGTGACAAGATCTGGATCATTGAATTGGAAATGTTTGACCGTGCATTCATGGTGCCGTGTAATTAAGTAAAATTAGGACGAATTTAAAGGTAATTGTTCGTGTGCATGACGTGTAATAGACCGGAATTCACGATATCATGCCAATTCTGGATCAAAAACGTGTTTCAACAGGTTAATTATGGAATCGTTCGCCACAGTTGACTTCTCTATGTCAACTGTGAGTATGCAATTATATTATAAGATTAATACGTGTAGGATATCAATCACAAATGTTGGGTAGATCAGTTGGTTAAGCTTCTTGTGCTAGTGACCCGGCTGAGGGCTCGGGTTCGAATCTCGGCCCCAGCGTGTATTATTAGTATTTTTTTTTAAACAGGTTCGAGGGGGAGGAGAAGAGAGTTGGGCCGGCTGATGGGCTGGACCAGGCCTTGGGCTCAGGATGTTGGGCTCTGAATTAGTAAAGGGTTTTAGTAAAAATGGTTAGGGTTTGGGCTTGATAATGGGTTTCAAGTGAGTGTGTTTATAAATATATATATATATATATATATATATATATATAGTCTGAAATTTTATTATTATTATTATTATTAATATTATTATTATTTTTATTATTATTATTATTATTATTATTATATAAATTAAAATAAAAAGTGACGGATGTCACAGTCACCAACTCTAGTCGCACGAGTAACCATTCCCTATTTTCAAGCTGAATGGGGAAAAAAACAAAATCAACGTCGAAAAATGAAGGAAACGGTTTGAATTTGCCATTGCAATAGTTGGCCAAGTTTTTTGGAACAGATTCTAATAACGAATTATAAAATTCTGGTGGAAGAATTGTCCACCGCATATTTAGCGAAGCATTTTTTTGTAGCTTTCTACTTCTCCAGTTCATCAGTCTTCCAACCCATCCTTCAACATGCTGAAAAATAATTGAATCACAATTTAAGTAAAAAAAAATTAAAAAAAAAACATTAAAATTTAAGTTTTTACTGTTGGTGTGAGGTAGCCGTTAGAACGATAGCCCAACAAAATTCCCCAAAAATTTTTGTCAAGCTCAATACTTCTTGAAAAAACAGCAGAATAACAAAACGGTGCGTCGCCTTTATTGTAGAAGTCAACAACATTAGTTGCCCAATTATCATTTTCATCGTCCGGTATAGCCCATTTGCCGATAATGTTTCCGTGTAACCTTTGTCGATTACTGATAAATTCTCTTTCTCTGGTAATTTCAGGTTCCTTTGGACGCCTCCATTTTTTTAGTATCCAACTCGAGGAATGTTTCTCTGGTTGAGAAAAGTATTCTTCTGGAGCTATATTTTTATCACGGCCGTCAGACATTTTTCTGTACCGAAACTTCTCCAACAACGTTTTTTAACGACAAAGTATTTTACATTACAACTACTTATATAAAGATGATTTTAAATATAAATTATTTATTTAAATTTTTAATTTTTTGTTTTTTAAATGTTTAATTAATTAGGGGCCCACAAAATGCCGTCTCGGGAACCGTCTGACAGGCAATGGGAACCGTCTCCTTGGTAACCGACTGAGAGGCTTTGGGAACCGTCTCGTCAGACGGGTTGGTAACCGGAGCCGGCTCATTCAACGGCGTCTCAGGGAACGGTCTCCTGAGACGCGTTGGGAACCGGAACCGGCTCAATCAGATCGTTCCGGGTACAGTCAGCTGTAACACCCCAACCGATGGCGGAATCATCAAGGTGCCACGTAGTGACGATTGTTCAAAAGCTCATGGTACTAAAATGTAAATATTTGACTATTGAATATTGTTTTACAACATGTGAAATTGAATACAAGACAACATAAATAAAGATAACTGATTGATTTAATCTAAGTCCAAAGTCCTATGTGAAGCGTCAAGCAGCTTATCCTGAAACATGCACGAAAATAATTTTGTCAACATATGATGTTGGTGAGTACTACTTAGCTTTGTACATATAGTATAAGTTTGAAAAGTAGTACAATTCACGTGTCTAGCATCACCAAGGCATTATGTAAACACGCAAGTAACCAAACAAGACAAAGATCAAATGTAAAGTTGTACAATGAAATTGATAATGAGCACCTCAACACGTGTCAAGTCTAAAAGAGCACCATAACATAAGTTATGTCTAAATGAGCACCGTAACCTAAGTTACGTCTGTATGTAAAGAGCACCATAACATAAGTTATGTCTAGATGTATGATTTTGTATGTAAGTTACGTTCATGTTCAAACATAAGCACAAAGATAATCAAGACACGTATATGAATTGTAAATGAATAAAAATGTATGTGTAAATGAATTTGCAAGTTTTGTATACTTGTGCATGAATCACCCCAAAAGTTGTAAAAGTGAAAAAGGGGATAAGTAATACTCACATTAGCAAGGTGGTAAGTCTTGTGGAATTGAATAGGTATAATCCAACGTTGCCAAGTATCACCCTATGTATATGATAACAAATAAGTCTAAGTCTATCTAGTCTATAAGTAGTTTCTAGGGTTTCGAATTGGGGATGAGAATTCGTTTGATTAATAAGTTAAACGTTTAATAAATAAAAGAAATTTGGTAAATAAATAAACAAAAGTCTTTTTGTAAATTTTAAATTAAAGATGATCACAATATAAAGTTTTAAGTGTGAAAATAATTTTTATAAAATTATTTTTTTGAAAATAGAATATATATATATATATATATATATATATATATATATATATATATAATCTATTTATTTCAAATTGTCTAAATATAACTTTAATATCCAAAAATATTAAAATTAAAGAATTTCTGAATTAAAAATTGTATTTCAGTTCTAGATAGTTAGAAATAATTTATATAAAATTTTGGTGCAAAAATATTGAAAAATGAATTTATTATGATTTATTTATGATTAAAACTAACAAAAATTAATTAAAAATATAAAATGAGCGGTTTTTCTGAAATAAAAATATTTTCTGAAATGTTTAAGGATATACAAGTTTAGGATAATTTTTGTGAGATTTAATAAAATCGTTTAGATATTTTTATTGAATTTTATAATTATAAATGAATAAACTTGTAATTTATAATGTATATTAAATAAATTATTTTTGAAAAACTAAAAATTGGATGATGAACTTTATCATTAGGAGATCATATAATAATTTTTATAGAATTTATAAACCACGTTTTGTATTTAAAAACTATTTTAAAAGATTATTATGTAAAATATATATATATATATAAAAAGGAAAAAAAATAAATGTTGCATGTGGGAATCGAACCCTGGCCAAAGGCCGGTTCGAGTTCCTAATACACGCGTGTAGACCAACTGATCTACATCAGTTGGTTGTGTATTCTTTGTTTCAAAATGATTATATACGTAGCTCACTATATGTTCTTCCCCAATTCATTGATTCGAGCCCTAGATCCTTCAATCACACGAATTAGAGACCAATAGCCCCTGGATTCATGGGGCTATTGTTCGTCATGTGCCGAAGATTAAAACACAACAAAGAAAACAACTTACAAGATACATAAACGTGATTTGATGCTCGGTCAAACTGAGGAGTCAAACACGATCAAAGGCTTCGAATATAGGTTTTGATAACAAAAATTGGAGGTAGAGAGATGTTTATCGGCGAGTGTAGATGGGTTAGGGACGTCCAATTTATAGTGACAAGATCTGGATCATTGAATTGGAAATGTTTGACTGTGCATTCATGGTGCCGTGTAATTAAGTAAAATTAGGACGAATTTAAAGGTAATTGTTCGTGTGCATGACGTGTAATAGACCGGAATTCATGATATCATGCCAATTCTGGATCAAAAACGTGTTTCAACAGGTTAATTATGGAATCGTTCGCCACAGTTGACTTCTCTATGTCAACTGTGAGTATGCAATTATATTATAAGATTAATACGTGTAGGATATCAATCACAAATGTTGGGTAGATCAGTTGGTTAAGCTTCTTGTGCTAGTGACCCGGCTGAGGGCTCGGGTTCGAATCTCGGCCCCAACGTGTATTATTAGTATTTTTTTTTAAACAGGTTCGAGGGGGAGGAGAAGAGAGTTGGGCCGGCTGATGGGCTGGACCAGGCCTTGGGCTCAGGATGTTGGGCTCTGAATTAGTAAAGGGTTTTAGTAAAAATGGTTTGGGTTTGGGCTTGATAATGGGTTTCAAGTGAGTGTGTTTATAAATATATATATATATCTATATATAGTCTGAAATTTTATTATTATTATTATTAATATTATTATTATTATTATTATTATTATATAAATTAAAATAAAAAGTGACGGATGTCACAGTCACCAACTCTAGTCGCACGAGTAACCATTCCCTATTTTCAAGCTGAATGGGGAAAAAAATAAAATCAACGTCGAAAAATGAAGGAAACGGTTTGAATTTGCCATTGCAATAGTTGGCCAAGTTTTTTGGAACAGATTCTAATAACGAATTATAAAATTCTGGTGGAAGAATTGTCCACCGCATATTTAGCGAAGCATTTTTTTGTAGCTTTCTACTCCTCCACTTCATCAGTCTTCCAACCCATCCTTCAACATGCTGAAAAATAATTGAATCACAATTTAAGTAAAAAAAATTAAAAAAAACATTAAAATTTAAGTTTTTACTGTTGGTGTGAGGTAGCCGTTAGAACGATACCCCAACAAAATTCCCCAAAAATTTTTGTCAAGCTCAATACTTCTTGAAAAAACAGCAGAATAACAAAACGGTGCGTCGCCTTTATTGTAGAAGTCAACAACATTAGTTGCCCAATTATCATTTTCATCGTCCGGTATAGCCCATTTGCCGATAATGTTTCCGAGTAACCTTTGTCGATTACTGATAAATTCTCTTTCTCTGGTAATTTCAGGTTCCTTTGGACGCCTCCATTTTTTTAGTATCCAACTCGAGGAATGTTTCTCTGGTTGAGAAAAGTATTCTTCTGGAGCTATATTTTTATCACGGCCGTCAGACATTTTTCAGTACCGAAACTTCTCCAACAACGTTTTTTAACGACAAAGTATTTTACATTACAACTACTTATATAAAGATGATTTTAAATATAAATTATTTATTTAAATTTTTAATTTTTTGTTTTTTAAATGTTTAATTAATTAGGGGCCCACAAAATGCCGTCTCGGGAACCGTCTGACAGGCAATGGGAACCGTCTCCTTGGGAACCGACTGAGAGGCTTTGGGAACCGTCTCGTCAGACGGGTTGGTAACCGGAGCCGGCTCATTCAACGGCGTCTCAGGGAACGGTCTCCTGAGACGCGTTGGGAACCGGAACCAGCTCAATCAGATCGTTCCGGGTACAGTCAGCTGTAACACCCCAACCGATGGCGGAATCATCGAGGTGCCACGTAGTGACGATTGTTCAAAAGCTCATGGTACTAAAATGTAAATATTTGACTATTGAATATTGTTTTACAACATGTGAAATTGAATACAAGACAACATAAATAAAGATAACTGATTGATTTAATCTAAGTCCAAAGTCCTATGTGAAGCGTCAAGCAGCTTATCCTGAAACATGCACGAAAATAATTTTGTCAACATATGATGTTGGTGAGTACTACTTAGCTTTGTACATATAGTATAAGTTTGAAAAGTAGTACAATTCATGTGTCTAGCATCACCAAGGCATTATGTAAACACGCAAGTAACCAAACAAGACAAAGATCAAATGTAAAGTTGTACAATGAAATTGATAATGAGCACCTCAACACGTGTCAAGTCTAAAAGAGCACCATAACATAAGTTATGTCTAAATGAGCACCGTAACCTAAGTTACGTTTGTATGTAAAGAGCACCATAACATAAGTTATGTCTAGATGTATGATTTTTTATGTAAGTTACGTTCATGTTCAAACATAAGCACAAAGATAATCAAGACACGTATATGAATTGTAAATGAATAAAAATGTATGTGTAAATGAATTTGCAAGTTTTGTATACTTGTTCATGAATCACCCCAAAAGTTGTAAAAGTGAAAAAGGGGATAAGTAATACTCACATTAGCAAGGTGGTAAGTCTTGTGGAATTGAATAGGTATAATCCAACGTTGCCAAGTATCACCCTATGTATATGATAACAAATAATTCTAAGTCTATCTAGTCTATAAGTAGTTTCTAGGGTTTCGAATTGGGGATGAGAATTCGTTTGATTAATAAGTTAAACGTTTAATAAATAAAAGAAATTTGGTAAATAAATAAACAAAAGTCTTTTTGTAAATTTTAAATTAAAGATGATCACAATATAAAATTTTAAGTGTGAAAATAATTTTTATAAAATTATTTTCTTGAAAATAGAATATATATATATATATATAATCTATTTATTTCAAATTGTCTAAATATAACTTTAATATCCAAAAATATTAAAATTAAAAATTTCTGAATTAAAAATTGTATTTCAGTTCTAGATAGTTAGAAATAATTTATATAAAATTTTGGTGCAAAAAAATTGAAAAATGAATTTATTATGATTTATTTATGATTAAAACTAACAAAAATTAATTAAAAATATAAAATGAGCGGTTTTTCTGAAATAAAAATATTTTCTGAAATGTTTAAGGATATACAAGTTTAGGATAATTTTTGTGAGATTTAATAAAATCGTTTAGATATTTTTATTGAATTTTATAATTATAAATGAATAAACTTGTAATATTTATAATATATATTAAATAAATTATTTTTGAAAAACTAAAAATTGGATGATGAACTTTATCATTAGGAGATCATATAATAATTTTTATAGAATTTATAAACCACGTTTTGTATTTAAAAACTATTTTAAAAGATTATTATGTAAAATATATATATATATATATATATATATATATATAAAGGAAAAAAATAAATGTTGCATGTGGGAATTGAACCCTGGCCAAAGGCCGGTTCGAGTTCCTAATACACGCGTGTAGTCCAACTGATCTACATCAGTTGGTTGTGTATTCTTTGTTTCAAAATGATTATATACGTAGCTCACTATATGTTCTTCCCCAATTCATTGATTCGAGCCCTAGATCCTTCAATCACACGAATTAGAGACCAATAGCCCCTGGATTCATGGGGCTATTGTTCGTCATGTGCCGAAGATTAAAACACAACAAAGAAAACAACTTACAAGATACATAAACGTGATTTGATGCTCGGTCAAACTGAGGAGTCAAACACGATCAAAGGCTTCGAATATAGGTTTTGATAATAGAAATTGGAGGTAGAGAGATGTTTATCGGCGAGTGTAGATGGGTTAGGGGCGTCCAATTTATAGTGACAAGATCTGGATCATTGAATTGGAAATGTTTGACCGTGCATTCATGGTGCCGTGTAATTAAGTAAAATTAGGACGAATTTAAAGGTAATTGTTCGTGTGCATGACGTGTAATAGACCGGAATTCATGATATCATGCCAATTCTGGATCAAAAACGTGTTTCAACAGGTTAATTATGGAATCGTTCGCCACAGTTGACTTCTCTATGTCAACTGTGAGTATGCAATTATATTATAAGATTAATACGTGTAGGATATCAATCACAAATGTTGGGTAGATCAGTTGGTTAAGCTTCTTGTGCTAGTGACCCGGCTGAGGGCTCGGGTTCGAATCTCGGCCCCAGCGTGTATTGTTAGTATTTTTTTTTAAACAGGTTCGAGGGGGAGGAGAAGAGAGTTGGGCCGGCTGATGGGCTGGACCAGGCCTTGGGCTCAGGATGTTGGGCTCTGAATTAGTAAAGGGTTTTAGTAAAAATGGTTAGGGTTTGGGCTTGATAATGGGTTTCAAGTGAGTGTGTTTATAAATATATATATATATATATATATAGTCTGAAATTTTATTATTATTATTATTATTAATATTATTATTATTTTTATTATTATTATTATTATTATTATTATATAAATTAAAATAAAAAGTGACGGATGTCACAGTCACCAACTCTAGTCGCACGAGTAACCATTCCCTATTTTCAAGCTGAATGGGGAAAAAAACAAAATCAACGTCGAAAAATGAAGGAAACGGTTTGAATTTGCCATTGCAATAGTTGGCCAAGTTTTTTGGAACAGATTCTAATAACGAATTATAAAATTCTGGTGGAAGAATTGTCCACCGCATATTTAGCGAAGCATTTTTTTGTAGCTTTCTACTTCTCCAGTTCATCAGTCTTCCAACCCATCCTTCAACATGCTGAAAAATAATTGAATCACAATTTAAGTAAAAAAAAATTAAAAAAAAAACATTAAAATTTAAGTTTTTACTGTTGGTGTGAGGTAGCCGTTAGAACGATAGCCCAACAAAATTCCCCAAAAATTTTTGTCAAGCTCAATACTTCTTGAAAAAACAGCAGAATAACAAAATGGTGCGTCGCCTTTATTGTAGAAGTCAACAACATTAGTTGCCCAATTATCATTTTCATCGTCCGGTATAGCCCATTTGCCGATAATGTTCCGTGTAAGCTTTGTCGATTACTGATAAATTCTCTTTCTCTGGTAATTTCAGGTTCCTTTGGACGCCTCCATTTTTTTAGTATCCAACTCGAGGAATGTTTCTCTGGTTGAGAAAAGTATTCTTCTGGAGCTATATTTTTATCACGGCCGTCAGACATTTTTCTATACCGAAACTTCTCCAACAACGTTTTTTAACGACAAAGTATTTTACATTACAACTACTTATATAAAGATGATTTTAAATATAAATTATTTATTTAAATTTTTAATTTTTTTGTTTTTTAAATGTTTAATTAATTAGGGGCCCACAAAATGCCGTCTCGGGAACCGTCTGACAGGCAATGGAGTTGAACCCAACGGTGATCAAAGAAGACATGCTTTAGCCTATAAATGGACACTCACTCCAGGAATCCCCAGGTAAGCATAACAGGTCCGTAAATGGATTTATGCGCTATGCTTGCCTATGCCAGAAAACCCAGTGTACAGGCATCCACCCTTCCAGATTGCACATGTCCTTATCACACTCATTAAAGTTCAACAACTTTGAAGGAGCAAAATAAGAGTAGGCATTATGCCTAAGAGTGTCTTCATGAAAGGTACTGTCCCCGTTCCATGATGATGTAGACTTTCCACTTCTTGTAGGACACCATCTCTATGCACCATGATGAAAGATGAGAAGAATGGAGAGAGAGAAGAAGGAAAAGATAGAAGAAGGAAAGTAAAGGGAAATGAGGGGTAGGGTAATTCAGGAAATATTATGCATGAAAGTTGAAGTTCGGTTATAGTCTAGGCCATTTTATCTAATAACCTAGTTCCCTATAACCATGGCTCTGATACCAATCTGTAACACCCCAACCGATGGCGGAATCATCGAGGTGCCACGTAGTGACGATTGTTCAAAAGCTCATGGTACTAAAATGTAAATATTTGACTATTGAATATTGTTTTACAACATGTGAAATTGAATACAAGACAACATAAATAAAGATAACTGATTGATTTAATCTAAGTCCAAAGTCCTATGTGAAGCGTCAAGCAGCTTATCCTAAAACATGCACGAAAATAATTTTGTCAACATATGATGTTGGTGAGTACTACTTAGCTTTGTACATATAGTATAAGTTTGAAAAGTAGTACAATTCATGTGTCTAGTATCACCAAGGCATTATGTAAACACGCAAGTAACCAAACAAGACAAAGATCAAATGTAAAGTTTGTACCATGAAATTGATAATGAGCACCTCAACACGTGTGAGTCTAAAAGAGCACCATAACACAAAGTTATGTCTAAATGAGCACCGTAACATAAGTTACGTCTGAGTGTAAAGAGCACCATAACATAAGTTATGTCTAAATGTATGATTTTGTATGTAAGCTATGTTCATGTTCAAACATAAGCACAAAGATAAACAAGACACGTATATGAATTGTAAATGAATAAAGTGTATATGTAAATGAATACGAAAGTTTTGTATACTTGTGCATGAATCACCCCAAAAGTTGTAAAAGCGGAAAAGGGGATAAGTAATACTCACCTTAGCAAGGTGGTAAGTCTGGTGTAATCGAATAAATGTATTCCAACGTTGTCAAGTATCACCCTATGTATAAGGTAACAAATAAGTCTAAGTCTATCTAGTGTATAAGTATTTTCTAGGGCTTCGAATTGGGGATAAACGTTTATTTGATTAATGAACAAATTGTTTATTTAATATAAGAATTTTAATAAATAAATAAGTAAAAGTCTCTTTGTAAAATTTTAAGTTGAATATAGTCACAACATAAGGTTTTGAGTATGAAAATAATTTTTATAAAATTATTTTCTTGAAAATAGAATATTTAATCTAATTATCTCAAATTGTCAAAATATGACTTTAATATGTAAAAATATTAAAATTAAAGAATTTCTGAATTAAAAATTGTATTTCTGTTCCAAATGAATAGAAATAAATTATGTAAAATTTTGGTACAAAATGTTGAAAAATGAATTTATTATGAATTATTTATGATTAAAACTAACAAAAATTGATTAAAAATATTAAACAAACGGTTTTTCAGAAATAAAAATTATTACTGAAATGCATATTGTTATACAAGTTTAGGATAATTTTTGTGGGATTTTATAAAATCGTTTAGATATTTTTATTGAATTTTATAATTATAAATGAATAAACTTGTAATTTTTATTATATATAATAAATAAATGATTTTTGAAAAACTAAAAATTGGGTATTAAACTTTATCATATTACTGACTTAAAATAAATTTTGTAGGATTTATAGACCATGTTTAGTATTTAAAGTCTAATTTTAAAAATAATTGTAGATTTATATGTATAAAGGAAATAAAAAAAATATATAAGAGACCAAAATCGGCCACTGCTGGATTCGAACTCGCGTGACCTTGGTGTGAGAATCCACGCCCAGACCAACTGGTCTGGGTGTGTGTTTTTTGATTATTTTGAATTCGGATTTTATTTATACGATACCATAAAGCAACCATCTTCCCCAATTCAACTAAGAACCCTAGTTTTATCAATTGATCCAATTAACAAGAATTAACCCCAGGGACTATGGGGTTATTAATTGGACCATATCAAAGAACAAAAACATGTATTTAATCGGGGCTTACAATGCATGAGGCTATCCAGAAGATCGAGTCAACAAAAAAGTCAACGGGTCTTGAAATCGTGAATTTAAAGCTTGAACAGAAAGATTTGAGAGGACGGAAAGAATTTTCGGCACATTTAGCTTGTTTAGGACGTATCAATTTATAGTGTGTGGCTCGGGTTAGTGAAATGGAAGGTTTGACCGTGGTTTAATTATTCTCGCGTAATTAGCATCATTTGGTAAGCTTTTTAAACGATTCTTGCGTGGTAATCACGCGTATTAATTTCCATACTATATCAACGAAGCAATCCGAGTTATTACCATGATTGTTTGAATGAAATTGGTCAAAAAAACCTGGTTTGGTTCGTCCCTGTTGCTGCGAGAATGTGACAGAAGGAAACAGCATGGGTCGCTGTTGGGTATAAAGGAATTAGGAGTCCAAAACTTTCAACAAGCATCTTGTGGCTTAGTGGTGGTGTGTGCGTGGTGTTTAAAGGTCGGACCAGTTCCCTGCCCGGGTTCGAGTCCCGGCAGGAGCAAGAGTCCTCTTTTTTTTTTAAACCAAAAGGAAGGGGAGAGGGGGGTAGTGGGCTGGATGTGTTGGGCCGAGTTTATTGGGCTCATGATGTTGGGCTCCTAAAATGAATGGTTGGGTTGGGTTGATAGGTTAGAGTGGTGAGTTTGGTTAATGTAATGTCCAAAACCAACTCTATTATTTTTATTATTATTATTATTATTATTATTATTATTATTATTATTATTATTATTATTATTATTATTACAAAAATAAAGAAAAGT
This sequence comes from Ambrosia trifida, assembly GCA_028751855.1. NCBI lineage: Eukaryota > Viridiplantae > Streptophyta > Magnoliopsida > Asterales > Asteraceae > Ambrosia > Ambrosia trifida. Next base: position 115,024,714 of record CM054124.1, read on the forward strand.
GACGGATGTCACAGCATCCCCTACTTTTAGAAACTTCGTCCCGAAGTTATTTAGAAACATAGGGTTATGGATGTTTGGGTAAAAAATTAAGGTAACCGTGGTTTGGAAAATTTGAGTTAGGGCACGACGCGAATTTATAGGTAACAGAGTAGACTGTTTTGAATGATTTAAATAAGGGGTTTGCTAGGTGTGAGTTAAGGATTTGGATTAGGTTCGTCTCGAATAATAAGGAGAATAAGAATCTAGTAAATCACTTAAATTGCAAGTTTTAGGAATTCTAAAATAAATGTACGAGTTGATTGACTATAGAAAGACCAAATGAACTATCAAGTAACTAGAGTTGTTCCTGGTCCGACTTCCAGTATCACTTTCAATGCATCATTAGTGTTTGTATACAGGGTGTACCGCAGCTAACCCACCACACCTTTGATACCTTGAAAACGTACTGGACGCCTACCAAAAACTCTAATAGAATTTCACACTACCCTAACGTACCTGTAAATTCATGATTACGTTCCGGACCGGAATCATCAATTTACCTTACATTAGGGTTTTATGTCCTTCTATGATCCTAATCTAACACACATTAAAGCAAATAAGTTTCACAAGAAGATGTCACAACAAACACGTTGAGTTACAATGAGATGTTATTAATGAAATGAGGTCCTGTAATAATGAGGTCAATTGCATTGGTTTGCAATGACTTGTAAACATAACAGTTTTTAAGTATGGGCTACCACTCGTCCGAGGAGCCCTTTAAATGAAATGTTTATCTGGGTTGCGTGGATAATACACACATGCAAGCAAGTTTGTAAGTACTACAACCATTAAGTGTAAGTGTTATCATGAATAATTAAATGTTTACGAGTATCATGAATAATTAGATGTTCAATGAATAGTCAAATTAAGGAAAAAAAATCAAGTTTCATGTAATAACCAATGATGTTTTTAGAAAAACTCTGTATGATCAAGTATCGAGTTTTTTTAGTAGTTTGGTTTTCATGAAAATCCAGTCCAAATGTTTCAATAAGATGTAAGGTAGAGTCTGACACTTATACGATTTAAGATAAACGTAACCGAATTTGATAAATTTCCAATCTGTGTACGTACACAATAGTATGCAAGGAAATTTCTAGATGTTATATGCCTATGAGTATGACATAATTGGGTACAAAATGATAATAAGATCAAGAAAATGAAAACACGAGTATCATGAATAATTAAATGTCCAGTGAATAGTCAAATTAAGGGGAAATCAAGTTTCACAAACAATGATGTTTTGCAAAAAAAATCCTGTAGAATCAAGTATCAGGTTTTTAGTAGTTTGATTATCATGGGTAACTAGTTCATGTGTGAGAAGATGAAGGATATGAATTTAGTTCTTGAGAGGATGATGAAAAATCTTGAAGCAGAATCAAGGTTGTGAGAGATAGTAAATGTGAAGATAGTTGATAAAGAGTTTATTTTATAGTAAGGAGATTATATAGCAGTGTAAATTTTGGGGTTTGGATCAAAGGTTATAATCAAGTGTATAAGAAAACATGATTGTGGTATATGCCAAATATTGTAAAAAATTTGAACAAGTTGAAAATGAGTGAGTGTCGATGGAGAATCTAGAGACTAGATATTATTTCAAAATTGCTTTTGTACATAAGGCAAAAGTTGTTAAATAGTACAAGCTAAGTAGGCTTTGTAATAGTTTAAAACATTATGTCAATAAATAATCAATTGAATTTAAGTTCGAGGAAAATATGTACTTTGTAAAGTTACTAGGTAATACAACAAGTTTTAGAAATCTTTAGTTTGTGCTAAAGTATGAGGTTATAGTTTTTGAAATAAATAACATGTGGAGAAATGAAATAATATGATTTGGGTAGGGTGTTGAATATAAAAAAAATGGCTAAGATGGTAAGATGAAGTGCGATTGTGAAATCCATAGATGGTTATGAAAGTATGAACTTGTAAGCAATATATGAAAATCGTGAAATACAAAATATTGTATATGAATCGGGAGAGTATTATTGAAAAAGCTTGCATAAAATGCTTGGAGTGCCCTTGTCTAGCTGTAAAGCCCAACAAGAACTTTGACTTTTCAAAGGAGTTGAACCCAATGGTGATCAAAGAAGACATGCTTTAGCCTATAAGTGGACACTCACTCTAGGAATCCCCAGGTAAGCATAACAGGTCCGTAAATGGATTTATGCGCTATGCTTGCCTATGCCAGAAAACCCAGTGTACAGGCATCCACCCTTCCAGATTGCACGTGTCCTTATCACACTCATTAAAGTTCAACAACTTTGAAGGAGCAAAATAAGAGTAGGCATTATGCCTAAGAGTGTCTTCATGAAAGGTACTGTCCCCGTTCCATGATGATGTAGACTTTCCACTTCTTGTAGGACACCATCTCTATGCACCATGATGAAAGATGAGAAGAATGGAGAGAGAGAAGAAGGAAAAGATAGAAGAAGGAAAGTAAAGGGAAATGAGGGGTAGGGTAATTCAGGAAATATTATGCATGAAAGTTGAAGTTCGGTTATAGTCTAGGCCATTTTATCTAATAACATAGTTCCCTATAACCATGGCTCTGATACCAATCTGTAACACCCCAACCGATGGCGGAATCATCGAGGTGCCACGTAGTGACGATTGTTCAAAAGCTCATGGTACTAAAATGTAAATATTTGACTATTGAATATTGTTTTACAACATGTGAAATTGAATACAAGACAACATAAATAAAGATAACTGATTGATTTAATCTAAGTCCAAAGTCCTATGTGAAGCGTCAAGCAGCTTATCCTGAAACATGCACGAAAATAATTTTGTCAACATATGATGTTGGTGAGTACTACTTAGCTTTGTACATATAGTATAAGTTTGAAAAGTAGTACAATTCATGTGTCTAGTATCACCAAGGCATTATGTAAACACGCAAGTAACCAAACAAGACAAAGATCAAATGTAAAGTTTGTACCATGAAATTGATAATGAGCACCTCAACACGTGTGAGTCTAAAAGAGCACCATAACACAAAGTTATGTCTAAATGAGCACCGTAACATAAGTTACGTCTGAGTGTAAAGAGCACCATAACATAAGTTATGTCTAAATGTATGATTTTGTATGTAAGCTACGTTCATGTTCAAACATAAGCACAAAGATAAACAAGACACGTATATGAATTGTAAATGAATAAAATGCATGTGTAAATGAATACGAAAGTTTTGTATACTTGTGCATGAATCACCCCAAAAGTTGTAAAAGCGGAAAAGGGGATAAGTAATACTCACCTTAGCAAGGTGGTAAGTCTGGTGTAATCGAATAAATGTATTCCAACGTTGTCAAGTATCACCCTATGTATAAGGTAACAAATAAGTCTAAGTCTATCTAGTGTATAAGTATTTTCTAGGGCTTCGAATTGGGGATAAACGTTTATTTGATTAATGAACAAATTGTTTATTTAATATAAGAATTTTAATAAATAAATAAGTAAAAGTCTCTTTGTAAAATTTTAAGTTGAATTTAGTCACAACATAAGGTTTTGAGTATGAAAATAATTTTTATAAAATTATTTTCTTGAAAATAGAATATTTAATCTAATTATCTCAAATTGTCAAAATATGACTTTAATATCTAAAAATATTAAAATTAAAGAATTTCTGAATTAAAAATTGTATTTCTGTTCCAAATGAATAGAAATAATTTATGTAAAATTTTGGTACAAAAATGTCGAAAAATGAATTTATTATGAATTATTTATGATTAAAACTAACAAAAATTGATTAAAAATATTAAACAAACGGTTTTTCAGAAATAAAAATTATTACTAAAATGCATATTGTTATACAAGTTTAGGATAATTTTTGTGGGATTTTATAAAATCGTTTAGATATTTTTATTGAATTTTATAATTATAAATGAATAAACTTGTAATTTTTATTATATATAATAAATAAATGATTTTTGAAAAACTAAAAACTGGGTATTAAACTTTATCATATTACTGACTTAAAATCAATTTTGTAGGATTTATAGACCATGTTTAGTATTTAAAGTCTAATTTTAAAAATAATTGTAGATTTATATGTATAAAGGAAATAAAAAAAATATATAAGAGACCAAAATCGGCCACTGCTGGATTCGAACTCGCGTGACCTTGGTGTGAGAATCCACGCCCAGACCAACTTGTCTGGGTGTGTGTTTTTTGATTATTTTGAATTCGAATTTTATTTATACAATACCATAAAGCAACCATCTTCCCCAATTCAACTAAGAACCCTAGTTTTATCAATTGATCCAATTAACAAGAATTAACCCCAGGGACTATGGGGTTATTAATTGGACCATATCAAAGAACAAAAACATGTATTTAATCGGGGCTTACAATGCACGAGGCTATCCAGAAGATCGAGTCAACAAAAAAGTCAACGGGTCTTGAAATCGTGAATTTAAAGCTTGAACAGAAAGATTTGAGAGGACGGAAAGAATTTTCGGCACATTTAGCTTGTTTAGGACGTATCAATTTATAGTGTGTGGCTCGGGTTAGTGAAATGGAAGGTTTGACCGTGGTTTAATTATTCTCGCGTAATTAGCATCATTTGGTAAGCTTTTTAAACGATTCTTGCGTGGTAATCACGCGTATTAATTTCCATACTATATCAACGAAGCAATCCGAGTTATTACCATGATTGTTTGAATGAAATTGGTCAAAAAAACCTGGTTTGGTTCGTCCCTGTTGCTGCGAGAATGTGACAGAAGGAAACAGCATGGGTCGCTGTTGGGTATAAAGGAATTAGGAGTCCAAAACTTTCAACAAGCATCTTGTGGCTTAGTGGTGGTGTGTGCGTGGTGTTTAAAGGTCGGACCGGTTCCCTGCCCGGGTTCGAGTCCCGGCAGGAGCAAGAGTCCTCTTTTTTTTTTAAACCAAAAGGAAGGGGAGAGGGGGGTAGTGGGCTGGATGTGTTGGGCCGAGTTTATTGGGCTCGTGATGTTGGGCTCCTAAAATGAATGGTTGGGTTGGGTTGATAGGTTAGAGTGGTGAGTTTGGTTAATGTAATGTCCAAAACCAACTCTATTATTTTTATTATCATTATTATTATTATTATTATTATTATTATTATTATTATTATTATTATTATTATTATTACAAAAATAAAGAAAAGTGACGGATGTCACATCAGCGAACCGTCTCATGAGACGGGTTGGGAACCGGAACCGGCTCAACCAGATAATTCCGGGTACCGGCTCATGAGACGGGTTGGGAACCGGAACCCGGCTTTGTCAGAGGGTCTTCCGAGACACTTTGGGAACCTGACCCGTCTTGGTCAGACCGTCTCCTGAGACGCTTTGGGAACCGGACCCGGCTCATGCAGCCCGGTCCCACCCTAGGGTTTACCTTTTGGGGGTAAAAGTAAAACTTTCGGTGAAATTCTCTCCACCGAAAGACGCTACGCTGACGGGAGGGATCTTTTTCCGTTTGCTTTGTTTATCATTTTTTTTTCCGGCGAACGGTTTGCTAGGACTCTGGTCAAAATATCAGACGACGATCATTTATAATTTATAAAAGGTAATATTAACGTTCCTTTTTAAAGTTTTTAAATTTTTTTTTCATTGAAAACGACACAAACGGGACCACACGACATATTATTGGTCAAGTGGTCCACCATGAACGTGCACACCGTCGACCGTTGATTCATTTTGTTTGTTTTTTTGTTGACCATTAATCGAGGTTGACCAAACCCGTTTGACCATGCTTGATCCGAATGACTTTGTCGACCCGATGAACGCAAATCAAACCCTACAAGAGGAACAGTACGAAGAGTTTTTTCGGCACCCACAACAGCCGAATCCTCCTCGGAGCTTACCTCCTCCGGTAAGCGTTTACTACCATTTTTCATTCAAGTATTTTTATCATTTTTCATTTACTTTGTTCGTTACTAAATATTTTTTATAACCTTTTTTTTAGTCTGATACCGAAATAAAAGTCCGAAGTGCTTGGGGGAAAGTAACTCAAATGAAAAATAGAATGTCCGAGGCAATGGCAAGCCGTTTTAGGGAGACCGTCTTCGGTCACTTTCTGGATGTTATGAGCCATCTTTGCGAAAGTAATTTGTTACTCTCAGTGGCACAACATCAGATTGAGACGGGACTGCCTAGTAACGACGGCCTTTTTTATCAAATCGGTCCTAATAGTCTTCTATTCACTCCACAACAATTTTGTCTGATAACAGGCTTAAGATTTGGCCGTCACGATGGTTGGGAACTCGTACAATCCCCAACATCTTTTAAAAGACGAATATTTGGTGAAGTGAGTAAGGTATCCTATGAAAGTGTTTGTGCTATTTTCAACGGTGACTGGAGCGGTTATGCGGTGGATGATGTTGTCCGTATTTGTATCTTGGTAATGATCGAATCGGTGTTTAAGGGTAACCAAACTTCCGGGACCGTGGATGATCTTGTGCTCGATCTGGTTGATGACTTTGTAGTGTTGAATAGCTTTCCATGGGGAAGTTATTTTTGGGAAGATTTGGTTAAAAACATCAATAACATGCACCTGATTCAAAAGCGGGGTACAAAAGGCTTCAGTTTAAAATCATGTAATTGGGTTTTCAAGGTATTAGTTTTTATGAATTATTTACTTTTATTTATTAATTTTAACAAATATTTGATCAAATAAATCTAAATTTTGTTTAAAAACTTGCAGATCTGGATATATGAGATATTTCCAGAATTTAGAAACGATAGAGCTTTTTTTATTGGTGATGCAATCCCCAGAGTTCTTTCCTGGGGTCCGGGAAGAAAAATGCAGAGGCCGACCATTGATCGTATCATCACCGTAACTTCTATGGTAATCTTTTGAAATCATTTTCAACAATCTTTTTTGAAAAACTAAATATAAGTGATAAAATTTGAAAAAAAATTGTTGCGCTTCAGGCTGAAGGGTTTAAGCCGTATAGGTTTCTACTTCCGAATGATTCTGAGTTGCTCTGTGCCTGGTACACTGATAGCGCCCATTTTTTACGAGCACAAAAATCCTCGTCTCAAGGGTGCTTTAAAAAGCCGGCCAAGTTTCATCCGTCTGCCTATGTAAATTTTGATAATACTGCAGCGGATGGTGTGGATGGTGGTTTCGATGATCAGCATACGGTTTACGGTGAGCCGGCTGTTGATCTGACGGCCAAAAAAAGAAAGTCGGAAACTATTCCGACAACCTACACTATCAATGATGCATTAATAGAGCAATTTAAAGCGTTGATGGATGATAGGTTGGAAAACTTTTACAATAACAAGTTGAAGGGTTTACTACCCGAGGTAAAGTTGTCGTATGATTATTATTAATCCGTATTAATTTGTTGAAAAGTTTTAAATAATTTACATTTTCAATCAAATCTTAGGTACGTAAATCCCAACCTACTGGTGTGGAAGGCCCGACGAGCTCGCATCACAATGAGAATGTTGATCACTTTTTTAGCTCGGGTGATGTATATAAACCAAACACCGACGGCTTACAAAAGCCTGAGGTAGTTATGTTTTCATTTATTTTTTTCCTTCATAGTTTAGCATTTAAATTCAAAATAATTGGTTTACTTTTGTCACTCTAACAGTTGAGACGGTCTCAAAGGTCAACAAAGACAGCCTCGTGTATGCTTTCCCCATTCACAACAATAAAAGGTGCAAAAAAGAAGAAGTTGGAATCAAACGATGAAAACGAAAACATAAAACAAATAAAAAATGGTATCCAAAACAAAAATATAAAAATAGAACTTGTGCACTGTTGGGGGGAAGTATATTCCCGAATGGCTTTTGGGAAGATCTTTTTGGTGATGACTCACTCGGTTGGTTCGGCACCGAGGTAATAATTTTTAAATATTTGTTACTTTTATTAAGTATATTTAATTTAATTAATATATTTACCGCAGTTTAATATTGAATATTAATTTTTATTTATTATAGCACATATATGGATGGACTTTACATCTTTACGACACTCTTAGGAGCTCAACCTCCCGTTGGAGCATCCTTCCTTCATATTTTGTGTTGGGTGTACTTAACTCTGATAATAAGCAGGGTTATAGAGATTTGTTTGATGGGTCGTTCGACCCGTTTCCAAACATCGCTGATGTTGACGAGGTTGTTTTTCAAATTTAAATTATAAATTTGTTTGTTGAACATATTATGATTGATTGCTTTTAACATTTTGTTTCAAACTATTCGCGATTTAATAGGTATATGTTGTGATGAATATAAGCAAACAACATTGGATCCTCGGAGTTTTTAACCTGTGCCAACGAACGTTTACCATCTATGACAGGTAAATGTTGAACCTATTTTTTTAATGCCGGTTTTCGTTAAGTAATAGTGTTAAAAAATGTTCTTTCTATATTTTGCAGTTTACTGTCTTTGACAGGCTTACGGGAGGCCAAAAGGGAGGTCATATGCAATATTAATTACGCATTTGACCTTTGGCTAAGATCGAATAATTATTACGAATACGTTAACCCATACATCTATGCCCCTCCTTTCCAAGTCGTAGAGCCTCTAGATGTACCCCAACAGTCTGGACATCTTGGTGATTGTGGGGTTTGGGTGTGCATATTTATTGAGAAGTTGATTAAAAACGAACCTCTAAATAAAAATGAAAACACCCAAGTAGCAGCTTTAAAAATGCGGCACAGGATGGCCTTAGAATTTTATAAGAACGTTTTGCTGGAAGCTGATTCGATAGATACTAGACAGACTTCCGATGAAGATGAACTGAAATTGTTACCTTAATATTATTAATGTTAATTAATTTACATGTCATTATTATTACTACTTCTCTTGTGTTACATTAGTAGATATGCAAACAAAACCCAACTAACTACCAAAAGTAACTTCAACCGTCTCGCCTGCAAACGGTATTTTCTAGCCAAAGCTTGTTGCTCGTCTAACGATTGCCTCAACCCCGGAACGATTTTTTTGCACCTGAAACATTCTGATGCTTCTACCCACCTAATAAATCCACAACCAGCAGTCTGTGGTTTAAAAAAACAGTTATTTGACGATCATTAAAAGCACAAGATAAATATTAAAATTTAATACTTACGCAACACACGAAGTCTCTATCCGAGTTTGCATCAGTTCTGGAGATAAGTATACGTGTAGTTGCACCGCATGAACATATTTCTCTTGACCTGCTAAATCCTCTAGATGAAGACCTTGAAGATGAAGATGATGACTGAGACATGGTGATGGTACATAAACCTCTACACAATTGATGATGAACGGTGGGTGGTAGGTATATTTATAAAAAACGAAAGAGTTAATTGCCAATTTAGTCCCTGACGTTTGTCAAAATTTGCTACATTCATCCAAATCTTTTTATTTTGTCAATTTAGTCCTTGGGGTTTCATTTTTTTTGTCATTTTAGTCCCTGTGGATGAAAGTGGCAATTTTTAACAAACCACGGGAACAAATTCCCCCCGATATTGGTACACCTATCAACCTAGGTCCTTATATACAACCTCATTTCACATGTATTTTAATAGCATAATGACTAACATTCCTGCTCCCGTAGAGAACACAATTTGGGTAAATCCACATAACCAATCATGTTTTTGGGCTCCAAATGTTCTTGAGTTTTACTACGATGGTGATAGCACATGTTGCTATACAACCTATATGGGGCGTACACCATTAAACAAAGAGTGGTGGGGTGGTATTTTAGGGTACTGTGGAAGCGGATATCTTCAAAAAACGGTAAATACTATGACTTTTACGTTATACGTTATATGAAATGATAATATTTTTGTGATTTTATTAACATTTATTTACAGCATGTTCGTGCATGGTGCAACAAATTGATGTCGTTAAGGGACATTGAACGACAAAGAAGACCAACAACATGTAGTTATGGTCTTTGGAGTGTTCTTCCCCCTAATTTCTATAGCCTAATTATTGAACAAGATCACCATGCTTATAGCTACGCAAACGGCTCGAGAAGAATATATCCACCTCTTTGGGAAGTTGATATGGTAAAATACTGTTTTTTTATATATTTATACCTCTTTATCGTGTTGTATAAAATCTACATTTCGTTTTGGATTGTAATTTTCAGGTATATATACCAGCCTCGATAGACGATGAAAACTGGTTTGTTCTACAAGTTGACATGAAATTACTACAAGTAACAGTGTATTTCCCAAATAACTGTAGTCCCATAGATTGCGGTGATACTTTTTGCATTCATAGAAAAATTCATCAAATTCTTATAGAATTTGAATCTGCTTTCATATGGTTTCTGGGGGCTATAACGTACTGGCAAAAGTCTGGTAGAAACGAAGTTGAATCATTACAATTTTGGGGGGATGTTGTCTGGCCTGTCACCAATAGTCGCATTGGTCGACATTCAGGGGTAATCGTTTGTATGTTGCTGAGAAATCTTGTTCAAAACATGTCATTGACTTGGAGAGAAAGCAGCCTACATGATGCTTGCATGAGATTCAGACGTTTCATGGCAGATGAAATTTATGCTGGTCGTTTTGCACCGTCAAATATTTAAATCTTTATCTACCTAGTTTATGTATTGATGTAAAACTTGATATATCGAAGTTATTTGTAATTTTATGTTATAAATATTGTTAAGTAAATAAATTAAAGTAAATAGCACCACTAAAAATCAGCAAGGTTAACAGTCGAACAGGTATTATGAATTACATATTCTTCAAAGTCATCTGCTTCAACGAAAGTGGGGGACGGTGTTTGATGATGATTTTCTTTCTTTGAACCACGCCTGGCAGATTTTGATCGTGAGGCAACAGGAGCTGAACATCGGTCACGTTGATGACCGTAAGTTTTACAACGACTGCAATATACAGGCGTAGGTTCCTCGCCTCTCGATAAAATTCGTTTATTTTCACGAGGACGTCCCGACTGTCATTTTGTGATAAGTGGTGGTTGTAGAGGAATCAAATACTCTGGCGTCTCCCATTCAGACCTGTGGGGTAAAGGATAAATGGCCTCTTCATATGTTGTTTTATATAACTGGTTGCTATACCAAGGTGATGTATAATGACTGCAGTCCTTTTCCTTCAATAATTTTGATACTGCAATCATGTGGCCACATGGAAAACCAGATATCTGGGGAACACAACAACTGCATGTTTCATTAGACAGATCAACAAAACCATTTTTGTCACCGTCTAGAACTTGAAAAGTGTTAACCCCAACGCCATAAGCCTTCCACGTTCTAGACCCTTCAATCTTTTTAATAATTTTTTGTACCGCGAAAGGAGTCAGTGCGTGTTTATTTTGAATAGCCTCATTTCGGCGTTCGTAATACCATTGTTGAAGTTTTTGTCTAAAAAATTCAACCAAATGGGTGATTGGAACTTTTCGTTCGTCCTTAGATAAGGCGTTCATTGACTCTGCACTGTTAGATGTCATATAATGATATCGTTTCCCCGAACAGTGTGCTCTTGACCACTTATGAAAACTGATACTCAATAGAGTATTCCTAACCCGTGGTAGGGCTGCACACAGCGCATTAAAACTTTCTTCAAAATCAGACACCCGGTAAGCTTTACAAGTGTTCCACCACAGTGTCTCTAAATCCTTCTTTCTGCTTTTTGGTATCTTTAAGTTCACCATCAAATGTCGACAACACAACCCATGAAAGGCATTAGGAAAAACCGTCCGAACTGCCAAATCTATTGAGTTGGCTCTGTCAGATATGATCGCCAAATCCGGGTGCTCACCGATACACTCTTTAAGTTTCGATAAGAACCACGTCCAACTCTCACCGTCCTCGGATTTGCCGATACCATATCCAACGGGTAAAATTTGGTTGTTACCATCCATGCCAACAGCAAGGAATAACGTTACCTTAAACTCACCTTTTAAGTGTGCCGCGTCTATAATAATGACCGGTCTTAAAGACAGAAGAAAACTCCGAATCTATTTAATAAAATGAAAAACAGATAAATTTTAGACTTCAGTAAACCAAAACATCAATAATTTATTTAAGTTGGTATAAAAATAGGTAAAAATATTTTACTGACCGTTGCACCAATGGCAATAAAAGCATTTCAAAACGATTGTCTTCATCAGTTCTAATCTCAGTAACAGTCCCTGGATATGCATTTCGCAAATTATAGCAGTAGAATGGAAGCTCAGAAAACGATTGTTTGCTACTTCCTTGCAAAAGCTCAAGTGCATGACACTTCCCCCGCCATGCTTGAGTATATGATATATCAACCTTAAATCTTTCTCGAAAACCTTGTACTATTTCGTTTCCACGATAAACACGTCTAGTATCTCGTAATTGGTGCTTCAGTATGCTACCAATTACTTGTGGGTTAGCTTGACGAAGATGGGGATGTGTTTGAGTTTTAGAACATGTGTGGCTGTTGTTAAAAAATGTAACATAAAACGTGCCTGAAGTTGGGACAGAACGTGACCTAAATTGCCAATCACAATCATCAACTACACATGAAATTTCGTACCTCGTTTTAGATGACCTGTCGACTTTATAGGAAAAACGTTCAGACAAACAAAAATTTCCTAACTGCAATTTCAATTCATCTTTGTTACGAAATACAGAACCTTCAGAAAAAACTAAAGAGGTTTTGGTTATCTCTGAAAACAATTCAGGACTTGGCTTTCCATAAAATTCTTCTTTTTCAGCTTTCTCATCATCGAAATTTCCAAAACACCCATATGGTGTGTAATGATCAAAATTTTCTATAGACATATTTAGATCAGGGACTTTTGAATCATTTGAAGGTACGTCATTTAAATGAGCATTACTAGACGAACCCACACCTGGTTCATCTACAACATTCAACTTCAATACTTCATGGGGGTTTTGCAAAGCAACTTTAAAAAGAAAAGATACATCACGATCATTAAAAATGTCGATTGCATCATCGAAAGCTGACATTTTATAAGATAACCTTGAAATGTTTGGAATCTCACACACATCGGAAACTACATTTAAAAAACTAAGATACGAGATATTTGCATCAATTTCAAAACCACGTCTTTTACAGCTACTATCAACAACGTATTCCATTCGACCGTTGACAACTTCCCACCTGCCTCCACTATAGATTATAAAACTAACCATTTTTAACAACACAACTTTTTTTTTAACACTTTGAAAGAAAAATAAGGAATACAAGAAAAAATTCAAACAAAATTGTTACAAAATTTACTAATTTTATAACAAACGGTTCGTAATCGACGTCACATCACCGAAAACGTCTCCGGCAATGTACGACGTCCGGCACCGAGTCGGTGCAGAAACAGTACAAAGACGGTACCGGAAGCCGTCTTTTTCGTACCCGCTGACGTCTCAGGAGACGGTTGACAACTTTTAAAAGACGTCACCGGAGACGGCTTTTCAGACATGAAACGGCTCAGGAGCCGTCTCCGGTGGGATCGGGTATATTATTTTATTATAAGCCGAGCCGAAGACGGCTTAAATTGAGCCGTTGGTGAACCGTCTCAGGGACCCCACCGGAGACGGCTTTGCGGCCTTGACACGTCTCAAGCCGCCACGGGAGACGGGTGGCAGACATCGGGATCGTAACCGCCACGTGTTGGGTTGCTACTGGTTGGAAACCAAAGGCTCTCGAAAGACAGTTCAGCCCTTTTGGAAACCGTGATCGGTCTCTCCAAAGACCCGGGAGAGGGCTATTTATGCAAAACGTCCGGTCAACGGGCTATTTTGGCCATTTTCCCTTAAAAAAAAACCCTAATCGGATATGGAATTCCCAACAAAGGCAAAATGTGTTTATCTCTTTTGCTTTTGATACATTCGGTTTTTTAGCCGTGAAAGCTGTGGAATTTCTAAATATGGTTTAACGGGTCATGTATGGTAATTTTTCAATGCCTAAAACCTATAGCTTTGTTTATAATGGGATGGATTTTGCTATTCAAAAGGTGTTGTGGAGCAATTTGTTGCTCCTTTACTTGCCATTTTATTTTTAGAGCTGGTTACGGTAGGGATGACAATCGAAGTCGAACCCGATGGGTAAACTTAAAACCCCTCACATAATTTGGGACACCATGTATGTTGTTAGATTTTTTTTTTTTTTTCATGGTTTAGGATTTGATGATATACTCATTTACCTGACTCAATTTCCCTATAAAATGTGTGTGCTTACCCGATTGTATGCCAAATATAATTTCTTTTACTTTTTTAAACATGTATGTATTAATATGCGATATAGGTTTTGGATAGGTTTGAGATAAACTTATCTAATTAGGTTTGGCGTCGAGATTACCTAAATCTATCTCATTATCATCCCTAATGAAGAAACACTAGTCTGACCATTGATCAAGGAAGATTAAACCGATGAGTCTACAGGACTGATCCTTTGCTAAATGCCTACTTCTTGGAGAGGGAACGTCGACCTGAAAAAGAATACAAAGAAGGGAGGCGACTGCTAATAATTGTTTCTTGTATGTTGACACAAAAATGTGGTCGGTGCTCTAAGCATGTGTTTTCTGATGAATTGAAAGTGTCTTTTTAAGAAAATGGAGGTCTTCTTAAATAGGACTCACATGGGCCACCATCACCCACCCTTAACCAGAATTGGGACAGGCCTGGTTAAGGGGTACCTCCACTACTCCAACCCAATATTAATATAATACAAATTAGCTTATTAACCAACAAGAAAGATGAACAAATTACTGCCTAAACCTCTTCGTGTGTAGTGAATTGTTATTGGTTTATCGCTCTATTGCGATCAGGTGGCATCCATAGGTTGGTGACATGTTCGCATGCCTTTGATTGGGTAAGCATTCCTTTCCGTTGCGATATTGTTCCTTCTGTCACTGGTCGTTGGTGGAAAATAATGGATGATGTGGCTCCGTTACAAATGTTTGGTTGAGTCGCTCTAGCACTGTACCTTTTGTCCTGTCGCATCAAGCGGGATTGTGGGGCGTTGTCTGGTACAGCGCTGGCGGGCTCTTATTTGCTGAACGTCACTATCATTTGTACCTTTTGTCCCCTCAGGACGGAGGGGATATCTGCGCCTCCTGCCTCATCCATTGGAGAGGCACCTTGCCACACGTCCCTTGATGTGATTGATTAATACGAGATTGTCCTTTCGTAATGTTTGTCTCCCTTGCTCACACGCGCATTGTACTTGCGCGGCTCGATGCTAGCGGGAGCCTTCTTCTATGTCTAGCTAGTTGAGTAGAGGTGCGCATCGATTCTCATGTGCGGACCTTAGGCTTTGGGAGTTGGGTTTATCCTATGTGGCGTATGGATTTAGGATCCATTCCCTTCACCTAGGTTACGGTATCCAATAAACAAGAAAAACAAGCTTTAACTTTCAAGCTATAACTAGGCTAATTAACATATCCTTACATAATTAAAATAGAATAAAATACATAGAATTAGCAGGCAATTATTTATAAGCAATTAAGCCACGTCAAGAAATATAATTTAATCCCGCTAGAGGCAGCCTGTTGTGACCACAAAAGAAGTTTCGATAAACCAATTGGTTATGATGGCACCACGTAATTTGGGATTCTAGATGACAATGATAGCTAATTACGTTTCTTAATGAACACAAAACAACTCGTTGTATATATTGCGCGCTATATATATTCCGTTTTAATGTGTTTGCTTTATTTTATTGTAATTTTACTGACGATGATAGTTTTTTTTTTAATGGTAATTTTCTTATGAGTGACTCATTGTTATAATGTCGATCGAAATCGTCACCGGATCCAGGCCAGCTTATCAGCCTTGGTGGCGTTCCCCTGTAAACCGTACTGCCTCCACACGAGTTGCCTCGCTGAAGTAACAGTCGGATGAAAACCGAGGTGACGCTCAGGATCGAACCCCCCCCCCCCCCCCGATGGGTTTGTCACCGTCATTGCGCACTATTGTCTCACTGTTTAATGCAGATGGGGGCTACTGAAGATGATAATTTTTTTTTAAACGGCCAACAAATCAATCCCGGGCACTCTCGAAGTACCCATTGGACAAAGGAGTATTCCGAGAGTAATTCCGGTTCCACCAATAATTTCACACCAGTTCCCGGGGAAAACCCGTCGCCTGAAGGCTCACTGCGGTAAAACCTGGCCGACTAGCAATATTTTGGTGCCGGTAAAACTCGAACTCTCTACATCTTACAAGGAAAGTAAGGAGAGTGACACTCAACCATAGTCCATAAGGGGATTGGCAACTGAAGATGATAATTAATTACGTTTCTTGACTGAAGAGATATGTACCTGCGCGTGCGCACGACCATGTCACACACACATCAACACAACAAGATGACGTGGAGTTCTAGAAGACGGCGCACGCAAAGTCAATAGCAGGACAGGTGTCACCCGACAGGAGCAGGGACATGTGGCCAATCAGAGGCGTTTATTCCCTGCTCCATGATCTCCTGCCAGTACGAGGTACGAGAAAGGACAAAAAGGACAATAGCAAGACACGTGGACCAATCACAGAGAGACAACGCGAGAAATGACAACGGTCGCAATAGTACAAGACAGCTGTCATTCTCCTCACAGCCAATCACTGACCACCTTAGGGGCTCATCGAGAGAGAATTCGTATTATATAGCTGTGAGAAATAGATTATAGTCGAAACTCTGTAATAGTCCGAATCAGTGTTCTGTATTCATCTTATTGATTAATGAGAATTACGTTCTTTTCTATATTTACATACTAGCATTGTTATATTCGGATCGTTATATTGGTGTTTCTTCATTGACAAACACAATTCATCGTTGTTGGGTAGTTATTTTGAAAAAAATATATTTAAAGTGTACGTTATATTAAAACCACTAACCATATAGTTATACTTCAACTATCAGACAAAATATATGTATCAAAATTTACACGTATTACTTTGTATAAATTTTCATGTATGAAGAAACAATAAGTCTAATGAGTGTTAATGTGGGGTGGCTACTCATGTTCGCTACATGATATAATCATTTACTCACACCAAGCTAGATCTGTGGCCTACAGTAGACAGAAAAGAGAGATACAATCGTATGCAAAACACACAAGGATGTAAGTGATTCGGTTTCGTTGACCTACGTCCACCGTAAAATATGCAATCTTCTTTATTACTCGAAAGTGTTACAAGTGTTAAAGATGGAGATACAAAGTATTCTAAGTGTGTGTGTTCTGCTGAGAAAGATGTTAACCCTTCGAAAGGAGGAGAAGCATCCTTTTATGGGTGTGCATGGGCTAGACGTGGTGGCCCATGATCGAAGTAGTGGGCTCGGGCTCGGTTACTTGGTCTGTCTTCCTTCGGCCCATCAATTTGGATCTGGACGAGGAGTTTACATAAAGCAAGCTGGATAAGGAGCGACGTCTTGTCATTGGTCCACGTGGCGCGCTAGGGCTGGCAATTTAGACACGAACACGATAACCTGATACGAACCTACACGATTTTAACAGGTTTCGTGTTTGGCCTTAACAGGTTTCGTGTCTATAACAGGTCGACACGTTAAGACCTGTTTATTTTCGTGTCGTGTTCGTGTTTACATGTTTCGTGTTCGTGTCTTATCGTGTACGTGTCTTAACATGTCTTATCGTGTCTTATCGTGTCTCTTATCATGTCTTGTCGTGTCTTATCGTGTCTTGTCGTGTCTTATCGTGTCTTGTCGTGTTAACTTATTTTACTAGGTGTTCCTTATCGTGTCTTGTCGTGTCTTATCGTGTTAACCTGTTATACACAGGTTCGTGTTCGTGTTTGAAAAAAATGACACGATTAGATTTCGTGTCGTGTTCGTGTTTACATGTTTCGTGTTCGTGTCTTAACAGGTTCGTGTCTTAACAGGTTCAGGTAACCTGTTATGCCAGCCCTATGGCGCGCTGTGATTGGCTGCAGCCGAATATTTTCCCCTGTTTCAGGCGTCGTCTGACACACTGAAGTGACTCTCACACAAGGGGAACAGTGCAGCAAGTGGGGCTCAGGGGCTGCACCTTCCCTACTAGCGCACCGTTGTGGCGGACCATCGCCGAGTGGGATGCATGACCCTGCGCTGGTGGATTGCACTCCACGTGTAATTTCTGTATACTATACTCTGCCGATGGCTGCATCAGCTCAGATGCTAGGTCCGACGATCGTGATAGTGATCATTCTGTGTTGTCGCCAGAGTATACACTGGAGGACTGGGATAATTATTCTACTTAGAAAGAAATTTAGGTTTAATTATGTAATGTTTTAATAAGTAGTTTGGGATTATGTAATGTTTTCATTTAATAAGTAATTTAGGATTATGTAATAGTTTTAATTTAAATTTTATGTAATGTGTTTATCTAAACTAACATTAAACATTAAAAATAAACATTAAACATTAAAACTAATAATTATACATTAAAACATAATATTAAACATTACACATTAAAATACTAAAATAAAACATTAAACATTAAAACTAAATATTCAACACTAAACATTAAAATACTAAAATAAAACATTAAACATTAACACTAAAATTAATAATTAAACATTAAAAAAACGGATAAATTGCCAAAACAGAAGATTGGTGATGTGGAAGTCGCTTCCGTACCGCTGTCGATAAGTGTCTTGTGTGAGTTTAATTCCCATTTGTTGGCTGATGCCAGGGTGCACCTCTATCGTCGCTTCATAGAGAGTGTTCCATCTCGTACAGTTATTTTGTACGAGATACCACTTATTGGCGATCTCATCAACATTGCGGTTGTTTGTTTGGCTAATTCGGTTGTATTCCGCCAACACATTGTGCCAAAAATCCTCCCTATTGTTTGGCGGATTCTCGTTGGTGTTAATCCAAGTCGTCACCAACTGGATCTGCTCTTGATTAGTCCACCGTGCCATACTTTCGGTTTGTGTTTGGGTTTGTATTTGTGTTAAAAGTATATGTGTTTATGTTAATATGTGTATGTGTATATATATGTGTGTGTGTGTGTGTGTGTTTGTGTAAAAATGGGGGACGGTTAAAAAATAACTGTTGCTTTCAATTATGGTCCCAACGTTCCATTTTCAAACGGTCCACAATTCGATTTCACCCGGATAATGCCCGCCATCACCATAAAGTTCAAGCCTAAAACGGCCTCATAGCTCCAGCGGGAGCGATATTCCCAGCACTATGGGTGACCAAAACGCCCCTTAAAGCCCCCATAAAACCCACTACACACTAAGTTAGTATCATAACCAAACATTTAATTATGTGTATTGTATATATTGTGTTCATCACCACCAAACTCACTCCATCATATCATCAACACTGTTGGTTGACATCAGAGGAGTGGATTTCTAATAATCTAAATAATTTACAATTATGGATCACTAAAAGAAGGACATGGTTGATAATCCGATGATATATCAAATGGTAGAACAATAAATTAATTTTTAGCCTCAAAATATAGGCTTTTAGTTATAAATTGTTTGTTTGTCTATCTGTTTGTAGTTTGCTTTGTAGTTGATTTATTTCGAAGCGGCATACTGTAACACCCCAACCGATGGCGGAAACATCGAGGTGTCACATAGTGACGATTGTCCAAAAGCACATGGTATTTAAAATTCAAGTTCCATTAAATAAATATTCCAATAATGGAATTTATTACAACGAAAAGGAAACAAAACTAAATGTTCATCAAACTAAACCAATAAGCAAATAAAAATTAAAACTAGACTTCAACTTCTAACGTCCAGAGCACGTAGAACTTCAAGCTGCATTATTCCCTGAAACATGTTTAAGTTGGAAAATGTGAGGGTCAACTATAAATAGTTGGTGAGTAATACATTTGTGTTTTAAAAAAAAATTTAATTAGCAAAGTTTTTGTAAGTCATGTCTATATATCAAAACAATTTGTAATAATATTAATTGGAAACCATGGTGTTGTATAGTCAACCTTAGTGACAATGACGTAACTCAATGAGCTAGTAAAAAGCTGTTTCAATCATCCATGAATTTATGCGGGGATGGGCTTGTCGAACCTATAGCGCTATAATCTACTACAGTTGGCTTGATCAAAGTTAATGACTACACTGAGGCGGGTTCACCAACTAATAATAAAAACAAATGCGTAAAGATATAAGCAAGACAAAAGTAAACATGTTTCACCCTTAAAAATATAAAAACAGTAAAAAGTGGGGTTATGTAAAACTCATCTTAGCAAAGCAAGCAAATTTTCCAAATAATGCAAATACGGTTGAGAGAATCCCAAAGGATTATCCTAAACAGTTTACAAAAATATAACCTCATAAAATTGGGGGAAAACTATATCGAGTCTTAGGCAATCTAGGGTTATAGGCACTAGGGGTTTTAGTTTCAATTTTTTTTTTTTGGGAATGATAGTTATTTATGTAATTAAATAAAAAAATTTATAAAATGGTTATAGGAAAAATTTGTTCATAAAACTCGAAGTCGTAATAACTGATTAGATTTCAAAAGTTTAATTGTGTTATGAAAATTAATATTAATCAAGAGAAATTTTAAATTTAAATGATTATGAAAATTTATTAAAACCAATAGATTCTAATAAAATTTTAAACCATTATTCTTATGACATCAAAAACTCCTTTTTTAAACCACTAGCCATATCTGTGTCTGTGTCTAGTAGTTTAGAATGCTTATATATTCTTTTTTTAAGCTATTATATAAAATCAATTATAACCACTTCGAACCCGGGACCTGAGTTTGAGTAAGCCTCAACACCAGCACCCCTGTATTCCCAAACCAACAAGAGGCCAAGTCCTATAACCAACCGACTGTGTCTGACGAAAATAATGATTACATAAAAGATCGAGCGATATTATAATCTACACTAAAACGTAAAGAAAGGGTATAATAGTTACCGGAAACAGAGTCGAAACTTAGAGACGAGGAGGGGTGTCAACGTTGAACATACGGCTCAGAGACTAAATTTTGGAGTGTGGGTTTGTTTGCGGATGGTTTCTGAGTCGAAATATGAGTTATATTTATAATCAGCGGATCAATACATAAGGAAACGGTTTGGAACAAAATTACCAAGATATGGGGATCAATATTACCACTTCAATTTCAAATAAAGTTTCGGATTTCTCGTCAAATGGGTTCGCGATTGAAGTTAGTTCGAGATTGTGGTTTGAACTTTTGCGAGATAACCCCGGTTTCTCCGGGTTCGACTTCGCCGGAAACTCCGGGCAACCCGGTGACTCGAATGAAGAAGAAAGGAGGCAGGAATTGAGTTGGATTTAAAAGTTTGGTGGTTTGTCAAAAATGGTCCCTCTAGTTTCAGTCTTTACATAAACGGGTTTTTTTTTTTTTAAACTTCATGCATACATATTTTTGTTTATAAAAAAACTTCAAGTGTATATAATATCTTTTATATATATACAAAATCATTAGTAATATTTGTAACTTTTATAAACTTTATTGATTTCTTATAATCATGTTGAAACTTTATTAAAAAAAATGCATAGTACTTACCATCCAAAAATATATATTTAAAACGCGAAAAAAAAAACAAAAATTTTAGGATGTTACACTTACCAATCCTTATGGATAGAGATAAGGTTTGTCTACATCTTATTTACCAGTAACTTTTCTATTTGTAAAATTTACTGGATTTGATTGTACTTGTTGTCTCTAACACATAACATTGTTTGAGTTTTTAAAAGCCGGATAAAAATGTGACACTTGGATTTTATTTAGGCAACTTTCATTTCATGCAACGTTAAGGGGTTTATTGTATTGTATTGTATTGTTGGATGAAATAATTACTCAATAAGTGTAAGAAATAAATTACCCCGATTGTTTAGGATCTTAAGACATTCCAACTCCACAAAACATATGCTTAAACTTGTCTTTGAACTTTCTTCATGTCTTTTCCCTATGGCGATCGGAAAACCTCGTGGTAACAAGAGATCGTCCGTCGGGTCGTATTCGTCCACCGTCACTACGCTGGTCCTTCTCACGGTCTGTGTTTTCGTCGTCTGGATACTATCCTCTAACTCTATAACTTCTCCATCAAACACCTCGTTTGATTATTCGTCGTTTTTTAAATCGAATCGTAAAATCCCCATTGGTACTACTAATGTCGATCACTTGATTAATGACAATAATAATAATGATAATACAAGTGTTTATGAACGCAATCATAGCGATTTACGTATAGATGTTGCACCACAAGATGATGAAACGGGTCAGAATCATAACAATAAGCTCGATGATGATCGGGATTGGTTAGCCGCGATCAAAACAAAACCGAAACAAGAAACAACGAACAATGTTGATGAGGATGATGCCGATAGTTTGAACGATAGTGATGCAGGTAAACAAGAGGCTGAACAAGAACAAGACATCGAAATATCAACGTCGGATATCGAAGATAACACGGATGGATCGACAAGTGTAGAAGAACACAAGCATAAAACACAAAAGATCGAAGCAACCGATGATCAAGAAAGTGATTTGGAAGAAACAACCGATGTAGAACACAAGAAAGGAACAGAAAATCAAGAACAAGCTGATGAGGGGCCGATAGAATCGCACTCGATAGCGACTGAGACACAAGCCCATGTCAAAAAACAAGAAGCTAATAAGATAGAAGAACCAATGGTACGTGTTGAAGAAGGTGATGTTAATGGTGATATAATTGACACTTACAAATGGGGATTATGTAATGTGACTGAGACTGATGGGGCAGACTATGTACCTTGTTTGGATAATGGGATAAAGAGACAATGTCCAGATGAGCCTCCTTTGTGTCTAGTGCCTCTTCCAAAGGATTACAAGACACCTATTCCTTGGCCTCAAAGTAGAGATAAAGTAAATATACTCACTCTACTCTATTCCTAGTCCGGTCCGACCAGTTTGGTCTGGTTGTGAAAACGATGCATAAAATGTCAGGCTATTTAACCAAAACTGACTCTATTAAAATTAAATGACAGATATGGCTCCATAATATGCCAAACAAGGCCTTATCAGATTTTAAGGGTAACCAAACCTGGATGAAGGTGATAGGGGAATTATTCATCACATTCATAAAAGGAGATCTTCATTATAGCAACTTTCTAAAACAGGTAAAAAAGTCAACTTTCATATACATCTTGTGAAATCTTTTCAATCGGTCTATTATTATCTTTATAAGAACAACAGGTAGTCCCTGAGATCGCGTGGGGGAAGCGCACGCGAGTGGCTCTAGATGTAGGGTGCGGTGTAGCCAATTTTGGAGGATACCTCTTTGATAAAGAGGTTTTAACAATGTCGTTCGCGTCTAAGGATGATCAAGAATCGCAAGTCCAATTTGCGTTAGAAAGAGGGATACCCGCGATCTCTGCTGTCATGGGCATTCAACGCCTTCCGTTTCCAAGTAGAGTATTTGATCTTGTGCATTGTGTTCGATGTAAAGTACCTTGGCATAAAGATGGTGGCATCCTTCTTTTGGAGATTAACCGCTTGCTTCGTCCTGGAGGCTATTTCGTTTGGTCTGCAACACCTGTTTACGGAACACTCGAAGAAGATGTCCAAGCATGGAAAGGTATAATCAAGGTTTTGATACCCCCCCCCCCCCCCCAAAAAAAAAAAAAAAAAAAAAAAAAATTGTTTGCAAAAAATTGACACTTATTGATCTCTTGGACTAACTTTCTGTATGCGTATGACCCAGAGATGTCTGCTCTAACGGAGGCAATGTGTTGGTCTGTTGTGACCATCAAGAAAGGCAAACCGAACGCGATGGGAGTTGCTATCTACCACAAACCAGCCTCGAATAAATGCTATGATGTAGTAAAGAAACACCAACCTCCCTTGTGTAAACCTGACGACGATCCTAATTTTGCTTGGTACGTGCCTTTACAAAGATGCGTCCATATGGTGCCAATGGGGGAGATGGAAAGAGGGTCACATTGGCCCGAAGAATGGCCAGTCCGGGTTCAAAAACCTCCTTACTGGTTAAACAAAACGCAGATGGGAATCTACGGGAAACCCGCTCCAGAAGACTTTACACAAGATTATGAACATTGGAAACAAGTGATCGCGAAGATATACATGAATAACTTAGGGATTGACTGGTCGAATGTGCGGAATGTTATGGACATGAGAGCTGTTTACGGTGGGTAAGTGCTGAACATAAGTATTGATCATTGATTACGTTTTAAAGTAAGTCTACAGGGTAGGGTTGGCTAAACGCACCCCACCCAATAAATATTACTATAGTGACATGACAAGTAAAAAAAGAGATAGGGTGGGGTACGTTTAGCACAATCCTAAGTCTGCATCTTGTGATTAATCAACCTATGTTGACAGGTTCGCTGCAGCACTAAAGGATTTAAAAGTATGGGTGTTAAACGTAGTGAACATAGATTCATCACATGATACATTGCCAATAATCTTCGAAAGAGGTCTTTTCGGAATCTACCACGACTGGTGCGAGTCATTCAGCACATATCCTCGAACATACGATCTGCTCCATGCAGACCATTTGTTTTCCATTGTGAAAGAAAGGTGCAGGATTAAAGGTGTGATCGTGGAGACGGATAGGATTCTAAGACCAGGTGGATTCTTAATCGCTCGAGATGAACCAAACACGATTACAGAATTAGTAAAACTTCTGAGATCACTGAAGTGGGAGGTTAATTTGACAGTTATAAATAAGCAGGAAGCAATGATCACCGGTAGAAAATCATTGTGGCGACCAAACACATATATGAAATGAAATTAGAAACCATGAATTCGAAATGTATCATTCAAGCAATTTCAATAATCAAATTCAATCATTTGGTTGATACAACACCACCATAAAGTCATAACATTACAACCATTCGGCGGAAATTTCATTTGTATTGGTTCGTTTGATAAAGGAACGGACACGAACAAGAATTTTCCTTCATTTAGTTAAATAAACGAACATGAACAGAAGTTGCGTTCTTTATTTATGTTCGTGAACGTTAGGTAACATGTTAGTTTGTGTTCGTTTATATTTGATAGTACATTAGGCTTTATAATTTTCATATTTTTAAATTAATGAAGAAACACAAATGAACATGAACACGTTCATTTCCTTAACAAACGAACATGAACAAAAAACAATGTTCGGTAAGTGCTCGTTAATTAACAGTTCGTGTTTCTTAAAGAATAAACATGAGCAAGGCCTTATTCGTGCTTGTTTGGTTCGTTTACAACCCTAATTACAATAGTGATGTGCAACTAAATCAGTTTTATGGACATCCAGTGACTCTGTAAGTAGCAAATATATAATAATATTTGCAAAATGTTTAAAACTTCATCATATTACAACAAAGTTGTTGAACAAAATCATCAATATTCTCCTTTACATCCTTATCAACGCTCAAATTATCACGTGAATTGATTTCGTTATTAGCATGAGAATCGTCCATGGTGCTGAGATTGAGATAACTTGTGTTTGTGAGAGAAAATAGTATCAAGTTTGTATAACCGGTAAATACGGTATACCGGTTTGAACCATTAAACAGCTACCGGTCGAAGGCAATTTTTTAGGTTTTAAAGTATGGATTTTTTACATATTTTAATCTTTTATTGGCTCATCCCAACGTTTTAACTTGTTAGTAGTTATTACTCAGAAGAGAATAGGAGAGGTAAAAATCGTCAAATGTTAAAACATATGTATGGATAGGATGTATATATTATAAGACATTTCAAAATTGCCAGGTGCTAAAACATTGTATTCACGGCCGACCCTTAAGGGGTGCGAGGAGGACTCCCGGCCCGGGCCCAATTTTTCGGGGGCACATTGACCCTCCGGTAATCCAAGTTTTCTTAACAGTGATGTCCTTAATTCGATGGATTTTTGTATGTTTGAGCCCGAAAATTGTTAATCAAGTATTAATCAAAGTGAATGGTAGTTAATATAAAACAGAAAGTAAAGAAATGTTAAGATAGGTTAAGAATTAAAGAAGAAAATGAAATGGTTTGAGGAAAAAAAAAATTGCAGGTTTATTTAACTTGATTAACACTTAGTTGTTTTTGCTTTTTACCGGTTAGTTTTGACTTCCTTTTTAACTTTTATTTTTGTTATGAAACAATTTTTTTTAATTGCCAAACTTTCACCCTTTGTGGGATTCGAACTCTCAACCTCTCCCAAGAGGGTTTGTTCTCTGTACTGTTAGACAACAACTTCAGTGAGAAATAAAATTTGATCCATCAATTTGATATTACTTTAATCGTATCTTTAAAAAATAGTTTACATTATTTATTTCGTTGAGACCTAAAGCTAAGGCTAGGGCACAATTTTTGCAGCTCGGCCCGAGCACCTGAATTTTCAGGACCGGCCCTGATTGTATTCATATGATTAATGAATTTTTGTTACATATACTACTTTTGGATAATTTTTTGATTATGAGTTAACTTTTGAATTATCTTTTAATATGTAATTATGCACTTTTAGACTATATATTAAGTTCATGTTGTAAATTTATGGATTTATAAAGTTAACTAGTCAACCCGGTTGAACTATTTTTTAGTCGAATCCGATATGATTTAAAAACCAGTTTTTAAAACATTGCAGTGGATTGGGGTTGAAGAATATTAACCAGGAGATCATTGGAAAGCGTGTCGTATATCCATTGGAGAACCACGACATCGATCTCTTTCCATGATGAATATGATTCACCATCTTCAACAGGCGATGTTGTGCCATCGATGTGGTTCAAGACATGGTATGCAGTGGCGTGGAGATTGGAAAGGTTCACCCATTACGAGTAAGAGACTCTTTCTCCGTCAAGGGTTCGGATCTTCTGTTGGACAGTGTTAACGGAATAAACAGGATGAAGAGAACTGATGGAGTCGGTCTTCGTGGATGTTTCTTCATCACCCATCGAGACGGGCTACGGGAAAGAAATAGAAAAAAAGGAATCAGAATGGTTTTGTCCAGCTGAGGTGGTGATTGGCTGCATCGAAGTCAAGGTTGCGGCAACCAAAAGAGAATTAAGTATACCATGTAATCAAACGTGATTGTTTCATTGATCTTGGTATCAATATATAACATAAGACTATCTTTAACGTATCCACAATCCGGTGCCCGTAGCCACGTTTTTCGACGTGGACAGTGAGGTAGAAGAGAGAGGGACGACAGTGTTGTTTCCCTGCTTTGCATCTGAACAACTAGGATTAAGGATGAACAATGTTGATCGATTATTGAGTATGCACAAAAGATCTTGTGCAGGGACTAGCATATAAAAGAACAGAGGGTGGGACTCTTATGAACACACAATATTATTAATCATCCACACAAACAAATGATACACATGAGGGGCTATTTATACCCATACAATATTGACGGTTACTAAACCGTTTTATAACTAACCGACGTGACTTAAAACATACAGACGCAACGATTCTGTTTTTGGCGCCTTTTTTCTGTGATGTTTGACTTTCTGAAGTCAACCGTTTTACTTTCTAAATTAACATAATTTCTTGATTACAAAACTTCTAACAATCTCGCCCCTAATCAAGAAATGATGATCTTTACTCTGTTCGTGTTCATCCATGTTTATGCAGTCTTCTTCTCTTCTTTTCTTCTTAATTTGATCTTGAACCATTCTTCTAAAACTTCTAATCTTTGATGATGAAACGAAATTGAACTTTTGAGAAATTAATGTTAAGAGGATTATCACAATCCTTTCTTTCATCTATAATAGCCCTCACTGCTTTCAACGGTTGATCCTCACGATCAAAACTTACTTCAAAGATTAACGATGCAATCCCAATACACTCATCTTCTGTCTCCACACAATAAACATCTTCTGATTTCTCTTTAATATCGTATAAACTACGGGTTCTTGATCGAAATTCCGGTCTTCTTCTCTTTACCGGAAACTTGGCCGGAAACGGTTTCTTCTCCGTTTTGTCTTTAAATCTGTTATGGCCTTCGTTTGATTGCATCTTTTCTGATATCATGATGATAAATCCAAGTCTGAATTCAACAAACAATCTCTGATGTTCGTTTCTTGTTTCTCTTTGATGTACGGATAACTTTTGCGAAAACAGGGGATGTATTCGGTTTTTTCGGCACAGGTTTGTTCTTTATCTTTATCTTCCAGGAGCATCTCGCTCTGATACCAATTGTTGTTTCCCTGCTTTGCATCTGAACGACTAGGATTAAGGATGAACGATGTTGATCGATTATTGAGTATGCACAAAAGATCTTGTGCAGGGACTCGCATATGAAAGAACAGAGGGTGGGACTCTTATGAACACACAATATTATTAATCATCCACACCAACAAATGATACACATGAGGGGCTATTTATACCCATACAATATTGACGGTTACTAAACCGTTTTATAACTAACCGACGTGACTTAAAACATACAGACGCAACGATTCTGTTTTTGGCGCCTTTTTTCTGTGATGTTTGACTTTCTGAAGTCAACCGTTTTACTTTCTAAATTAACATAATTTCTTGATTACAAAACTTCTAACAGACAACCGTCTGTCAACAAGGGTGTGCCCTTGGAGGAGAGAGACAAGCAGGGACGAAGCATACAATGGGCCAGGGGTGGCCCTGGCCCCTCCCGTTTTTAAGAACCAAGCTTCGCCACAGGAGACAAGGATTGTGAGAGGAAGAGGTGGGCCATGGCTTCGATGCCCGTTGCAGAGGACTGAAAGGACAGACGGGCAGGCTGAGTTGGCGCCAGGCAGTTGAAGACGGTCTAATTACAATCGGTAAATAATGAAAATAATCAGTCCTAACCAATGCTAATAAGTAGGAGATAAATATATAATTACAAAACATATACACAATTAATTTATATGGCTAGCGAAACAACAAGGATTTAGGGGTGAATGATAGGATTAGGTTTAATCCTCGTTGATCATTATCGAGTCCGAGTATGCATGGGATGCATGCCTAATAGATTAATATTTTATTTAGTTTGAGAATACGTTTAGGAGTCGTAATTGCTTTCAAATTTGTTTTGCTTCTTTTCCAAGTTAAGTTGTCTCATCAAAACGCTTGATTATCCATCCAATTGTATCCAACATTGCTAACGTACACTCTGTTACAGTCTTGACTAAACCTACACCCTCCTTCTAAAACTACTCCAAAGTTGAGCTTCACATTTGAAGCAATTGTTGTTCGCTTGATGAAGAAGACTGGTGCGTTGATTCCTGAACATGACCTGCAGCTAAAATTTTCAATCGAGGTACCAAATGTTATGCCTCTTCTATACGTAGTAGATTATCATCGTTTTTTGTTTGTTATTTTAGATCTGCATATCGACTGTTGTGTTTGCTTTCAGTAATGATATTATTGTGCATGATTTCTGTTGTCGATATTAGGTTTTGATACTTGTGGTTAGCAGAATTAAGTGCAAGGAAAGTACTTGAATCCTCATTGATGGGTGTATTAGTATAACTGTGTATAATATTGTACTATTGACTCGGTTGTAGAGGAGCATCGAATCAGAAGCCTAAATTAGGGAAAACAGAGATGTCCGGTAGGTTTGTGGGGAAGATGGATTAATTTATATAATAATGTGTTTAAAATAGTGAAATCTAAGACTATAAGAAACGAATTAAATGGGTTGTGGTCTTTGTGTAGCAAATATGGCAGAAGTTGCTTGATGCAAAACTACTGTTGAGCTTGAAGGTCTCACTTGGAGCAACATCTCTATTCCTAATTAGGGCTGTAAATGAGCCGAGCCGAGCCAAATCAAGCCAGGATTGTTTTGAGCTTGAGCTCGAAATTAAATAAGACAGCTTGGCTCGGCTTGAACACGATATTGAAGTGAAACGAGCCTAAGAACGAGCCTACGAGCCGAGCCTGGGCTCGGTTACAAAATGAGTCGGCTTGGCTCATATTGTTTCAAATCAAGTTTTTTTAGTTAGATTTGTTTGAGTTGTTTTCAAGCGAGCTGCGAGTCGTGAGCTTTTGGGTAGAGGTATGGACATATGGTGATGATGATGATAAATAATAAAAAAACAACATAGTCAAAGCCTCTACCGCGGCTATAGCGGAATCAGTTTGCCGCTATAGAGACTTTGATTCTTTGAACTATCTCACGACTGGCTTGATTGGATGCGAAAACACCTAAAGATGTTTTAAAAATCATTTAGCGTGGCGGTGGTGAGGCGGGAACCTTGGTTTTAAAAAGCGCGCCTCACGCAAAGCGCACCTAGGGGCAAATCCGTGCGCCTTATGTAACCCTAGGCAAGCAGTGTACGAAAGCGCACGAAAAGCGCAAGTAAAGCGTGCTTTTTGTACACATGATGTTTTTGTGCTTAAAATTGTTATACATGTAGCTAAAAAGGTTGTATATACCTTATTTGTATCTATATTTTGAGTAAATAATGCTAAAAACCTATAGCATATATAAAAAAAATTATATAATTGTCTTGCGCCTCGTGTACGAAAAGCCCACCGCTTTGCGCCTCGGTTTTAGACCTCGTCGCTGTTGTGCGCTTCGCCCTTTTTAAAACAAAGGGCGGAACCTTTGGTTGCTGCAGGCCGCGCTTCTTGCCCTAGGTCGGATTTTTCAACTTGAAAGTAGTATTATTTAGAGAGTAAATATAGTAGTTCATAAATGTTGTGATCTATAACTTGTAAGTATTTTTTATGTTCAAGTATAACAATGTAAAAGTTCTAAGTATTAGTATTTTTTTTATTACCAAACAAGCGCCTCACGCTTTCGGGACCTATGTGCCTCTCACTTTTTTGCACCTGTACCATTAATATTCAAAAGAAGAATCAGTTTCATTACTTGGTTCTAGTTCAGCTTAGTGGACTGTTTCTTCACTTGTTTTGGTTGGTGAAAGTTTGCCATATATGTCAGCTGTGAATGTCGTGTTGTATTTTCCTAATGTTATAGCTGAGTTGTTTTAATGGTGTGTATGTATTGATTTCAGGACACTGAAAGGGACAGCAAGAAGGGAACACCTCACCATCATCATACCAAAATGAGAAAGCCAAGACCTAATAATTCCTTATCCTGGGGGAAGCGTAAAAGTCAAAACATGTCGGCTAAGAATGCTGGTGTCATTTCTTCTGCATTGTCCAGCATGCAGAAGTTTAGCAATGATGGGAGCTTTATGCAACAATTCAAATCTCAGCAGCAGCAGCAGCAAGAAAAGCAAAATGATGAGTCATGTACAGATCGTGATTCAAATTTAAGGCCTGGTGTATCCAAATTTAAAGAGCCATTATCAAGTACAACAGACATGAAGCCGGCACTAAGTGCAAACCAGTTGGCTGCTAAAGCTATGCAGCTACGCCTCAAAGGAAAGCAAGACGAAGCTGACAAACTTCTGGTTAGTAATCATACCCTCACTTTACTTATTTCTTTTGTTTTTTGCAAGCAAAAAGTTTGTTAATTTCGTTTCCAGGGTGTCACATCTTATATTTTTCACTGTTTGGAAAAAGGAACAAACTGCAAAATGTGGTGTTTGAAAATTCGTATACTCACAAGTCCGTTGATTAACACCATGAACCGACCTCCATGATCTTAATTTGAAAGAGATGAACATATGCACATTGTTTGCAAGAAACATTAAGGTGGTCGTTAAGTTTAGTTGTGAAGTGTGAGGATGCATCAAAATAGCAGTTTTTTAAAATATTTCAAGATCCATATTTTAAATTCTAAGTTGTCTTTGATATAAATAAAAATACAGCAGTTGCTGCTGTAGAAGTTGTTTTTTTATATCTGACTGTGAGAGTTCCGTATACGCCTTTGTTAGAAGTTAAGACCTGAAGTTTTATCTTCCCTGGTGAAAATACTTTCCCAGTTGTGTTGAAACCTGTTTTCTCTTCATGGCCTTTTAGTTCTACCATACGGCACATTCCTGTGAACTGCGCACACGTGGGATCCTATTCCTCGTTTTGTGTCATCAGAAATAATTTGTAATTACTTTGTTATTTCAGATAGAGACAGAGGTGTATGAAGGGAAAAGCAAACCAGATACCTCCAACAGAACCAATTCAGAGGGTGATGGAACCACAAGCAGGTATTCTTTCATCGAGCAACTAAAACTGGTTTATATTCGCCAAGGTTTTCTCCCGAATCATTATATATACTGAAAAAAAAACAAATAATATTGTTTTGAAAATCTTTCTCTTGTTTGGGTGTCATATACTTGATTTTGTTGGTCGGTTGACATGGTTTCTTTTACTGTATAGGTATATTATGCACGGCTTAAAAGCCCGTGAAAAGAAGAAAGAGGAAGACGCACACATGCATGTAGCTCGTTCAATAACGCAAAACAGAAAGTTTAGTATATCTAGTCAGACAGATGATGAATATGATTATGATGATGGACCTAAGAAAAAGAAACGCGGTGGTAAAGGTGACAATGGTGCTCCCAAGTCAGCTGGAAATACCCGTTTTGAAAAAGGCATTTTAACCCAAAAAGAACGCTGCAACTTTTGTTTTGAGAATCCTAAGAGGCTACGCCATCTGATTGTAGCAATTGCCAATTTCACATATTTGATGTTACCTCCATGGCAGCCTGTTGTACCAGGACATTGTTGCATATTGCCCATGCAGGTTAGATTTTGTCACACTCAACTCAACTTTCTTTTATTTACTCTCGGGAATAATAAAATTTATTTTTGTATGTAGCATGAGTTGGCAACGAGAAGTGTGGATGATCACGTGTGGGATGAGATTCGCAACTTCAAGAAGTGTCTTCTAATGATGTTTGCTAAACAAGGGAAGGAGGTTGTATTTCTTGAAACAGTGATGGGGTTGGCAAAGCAGAGCAGACATTGTATGATAGAATGCATCCCTTTGCCTCCAGATGGTGGGGAACAGGCTGCTCTCTTTTTTAAGAAGGTTTGTGTACTGTTTTTTTCTTCATTCATTTCTAAAGTTACTTTCCTGAAAATTGAATACAGTTACAAAAATATGTGACATTATTATCTTAACTAGGGGTGGCAATCGTGTCGGGTTGGCAGGTTGAAGCGATAACCTGCACAAACTTAAAAGCTTCTAACCCAAACACAACCCATTTATCTGAATGAGTCAAACAGGTTGTAAATGGGGTTGTGGCTTGTAATAAATGGTTTAAACGGGGCACGTAAACGGGTCTGTGGGTTGACGGTATCTACTGTATTTTCTTATTCTAATTTTAAAGCTGTTGACGGGTAGGTCTTTTGAGTCGAATGGGTTAAATAGGTCAACTTGCACACAACTTGTTCATATAAATGGGTTAGATATAATGTTTACACACTGAAGAAATATTACAGTAATATTTTGGGATTTTCATGAATGAACCAAAGAAGACAATGAGGATATTTGTTACTGTTTGCAGGCAATTGATGAAGCCGAAGATGAATGGAGCCAACACAATGCCAAGAAATTAATCGACACAAGTTTGAAAGGGTTGCGACACTCAATACCAGAAGACTTTCCGTACTTCCATGTGGAGTTTGGTTTGAAGAAATGGTTTATTCACGTTATCGATGATGAATCACAGTTCAAGAGCAATTTTGGTGTGAACGTTATATGGGGTATGCTACAGTTGCCTGCAGAAGACATGCATCGTCGCCACAAATACGACTCTATCGACACTCAGAAAGAAGCTGTCGCGAATTTTACTCGAGATTGGGAGCCTTTTGACTGGACCAAGCAACTTGATTAGTATATATTCTATCTTATCTTGTTTCTATGTTACCTTAGTATACTATTATAGTATGTGCTTTCTGTTTGTAGACAAACAAGCAAATGATTTCTATCACTTGTGAACTAAACAGATGTCAACTGAGGCTGTCCGGTCAAAAATGATTACAGAAGTAGAAAAACTTATGAGATCATTGAATTGGGAGGTTAATTTGACAGTTATAAATAAGCAGGAAGTTCATGAACCACCAGAAATTCATAGCATTACAACTAAGGCCGCAAACGAACCCAACGTTCAACGAATTTTTC
The DNA here is from genome assembly GCA_028751855.1 of Ambrosia trifida. Taxonomy (NCBI): domain Eukaryota; kingdom Viridiplantae; phylum Streptophyta; class Magnoliopsida; order Asterales; family Asteraceae; genus Ambrosia; species Ambrosia trifida. The sequence goes on from CM054124.1 coordinate 115,058,547, forward strand.
ATGAACCATTCGGCGGAAAGTTCATTTGTATTGGTTCGTTCAATAAAGGACGAACACAAAATTTTGTCTGGTAAGTGTTCATATCGCATTATTTCCTTAACGAATTAAGCAATACCTCATCTGTGTTCATTTACAGCCCTAATTACAACAGAGATGTGCCATTAAATCGTTTATATGAACATCAAATGAATCTGTAAGTAGCAAATATCTAATAATATCAGCAAAATGCTTAAAACTTCATAATATTACAACAAAGATGTTGAATAAAATTCTCTATATGAACATCAAATGAATCTGTAAGTAGCAAAAACTGTATAATATCTGCAAATGTTAATAAAAACCTTCTGTCCGATTACAGAATCAGATTATTCTCCTTTGTAAAGCTTATTATTATATTCTGCAAGCTCTTCAAGATACACATCCCAAACGCACCGAACACAACCACTGCCGCAGCAATCTCCGGCCAACGGTTTCTCCGGAGGGGAAGGAATCTCCGGCGACTGTTGTGTCTCCTTTGCATCTTTATCAACGCTCAAATTATCGTCTGAATTGATTTTATTCTTAGCGTCAGAATCGTCCATGTTGTTGTTGAGATTTGAATCGAATCTGAGATTGAGATAATTTGTGTTTGTGAGAGAACATTGAATTGGATTAATATTAATGGTGGTGGTTATTCGTTGAAGGTTCTGGAATCTCATGGCTGATTGGTGGCTAACGCCACAGTGATGATGGGAGTTTAGACGGCGGTTGTGGTGGTGGTTACGCTGCGGCGGCGATGGGTGTTGGAAGAGAGGATAACGGGTTGATGCTTCCATGGATGATTGTTGCGTTCTAATGGAAGAAGGACAACAAAGAAAGTTACAACTCTTACCCTCTACTTGCTGTGTTTTAACAAAAGTTATCCCAAACTCTTACTAAAAACAAAAGAATTGAAAACATGGACTTGTTTTTTAGCGATTTTCTTAAGTTTACACAAATTATATAATTGGGAAGAATTTGGTGTTGCATCCTTTTTTTTTTTTCTAACGGAAAAGTTTACACACTTCTAAATTACACCAAACCTACTCTTTGCTTGAGATTGAACCGAAGACCCTCACTAAAATGCAAGAGTTCTGATTCTTTACCAAGTGAGCTATCCTCGCATTGACGCATCCTGATCGCAAATTTTATTTGAAAACATGCAGTAAAGTCTATGAACTTTTTAGAATCAGGCATATTTCTTCTAGACTAACCAATATTTTTTAGAGACACGTAGCTAAAAAAAAGATATTATGTTGAGAACCTAACCAATACAAAAAAATATACATGAAACCTTTACGGAAAATATGTAGAACAAATATACCAACAAACGTCTATAAAAATATGAATTAGATACACGAAATGTAAACACTAAACAACTTTGTGTCGACTATTACCATGATTTATCATCAAACAAAATATTTTCTTACACTAAGTGATAATGTCACATGTCAGTTATTGCCGTGTATAGCATGCATTTACGTATGCATGTGTAAGTTCAAAGTATGATACGCTAGCACAAATAGGTAAGATAATAGCCTTAGAGTCAAGTATAACATAAATAGATGTTATTTTTCTCTTTAATACACCTATCGACAAAAGAGGTTCAAACCCCTCAAGAAAATACGAAACTCAAAACATTCATGACTGGTATTCATACACGAGATCATGTATATATTCGCATGTTCGGGACAAATACAATACTATTCGGAGACTTATGGGTGTGGGGATCGTAGCTCTTTACCCGTATCGAATGAATATTTAAATTAAAAAATATATAAAAAAATAAAGAAATACACAATGTTATTTAAACCGATGCCAAACCACCCACCTTTGGTGAAGTGGTAAGCCAAGTGATGGTTAAAGCCTGACAGGTTTGAATCCTGATGACAACCCCGTTTTTCTATTACCGTGCATTTATCCAAAGAGGCTTGCCTCTACACATGTAGGGTGCAATATGTGTCAATAAACCAGAAACCTAGCTTGATAATGAGTACGGATACTTTAAAATTTAAATATTTGTAGAGAGCTTGCTAAACCTAAACCCTCCAAGCTTAACATTTAACAGAATCAATAAATCATCATACATTTCAAGCAATTGTTGGTTGCTTGTGGCGAACATGAACACTTGTGCGTTGATTCCGGAACACGACCTGCTGCTTAAATGTTCAATCGAGGTACCAAATGTGATTACTGTTTATATACGTACTTGATTATCATTTGTTTGTTTGTTTGTTATTTTAGGGGCTGGGGCGTTCGTTGAGATATCTGCTCTGCAACTTTTGTGTTTGAACTCAGAACTTAAGTGACGATATCATTGTTCGTTAATTTCTGTTATTGACATATTAGGTTTTGGTGATTCACGAAATATAGAGCACATCAAGCTACCATATAATGGTGAGTTAGGATTTGGATATGAATTTGTTTATTTTGAATGTAACTGATCCTGTAGATACAGGTTTGAATATCGTTTGCAAAGGACTGATAGCTGAAGAAATTGATGCCTGTAGGTTGGAATTTAAGTGGAAAGTAGATAAATCTCGATGGGTTGACGGGTATGGGTTATGGTTTATAGGTCAGCTGGGTATTTGGCAGTTTGTTTAATTGTATTAGTTCATGATTTATGCAGTATTTCAGGTTGAATTAGTTTAAGGAGTCAAAGTGAACGTTGGTTTTAGCTGTGAGTCTTTCGGCCGTAACAGTTATTGTACGTGAAATTCAGGCCGTAACCGTTTTGTATGTGAGTTTTGATCTAGGGTCTGAACCAACTGGATGCATAACTATTTGAGTGGGGAATCTATATGTTATATGCATATATTGTATTTTACTGAATGTTGGAGTAGAATGAAATTAGAAATATATGAAATGTCGTTGAAAGTATGTTAATGGGCGTATGCTAATGCCTAAATTAGGGAAAATAGAGATGTCCAGTAGGATAGGTTTGCAGGGAAGATGGATCAAATAATAATGTATTGGAAATAGTGAAATCTAAGAGTATGAGAAATGATCTACATGGGTTGTGGTCTTTGACTCTTTGTATGATAAATATGGCAGCATTTTGCTGCTTCTTGATTTAGTAGTAGTGAACATATTGATATCTTAGTATCTTACCCTTCTTGTTGATGATGGTATATTTGGTAAGAGTAAAGAGCATTTTACATTTCATATGCCTATAAAGGATCACAGATGGTTAGGCGGCAAAAAAGTTAGGATAGCACTGAGTTGGAACTTAATTGGTTGGATTAATTTCTAACAATGAAATAATGAATGCTTGTTTTGTGAAGTTCACACAACAATATAATGCTGTAGTCTAGTCTTTACTCTTTTGTGATCTATTTCATAAGTGGGGCCATGTTACACAGGCTGGAGCTCCCCTGGAAGCACTTGCTACAGGAAACAAAAAGATCCGTAATAAGAGAAAAGGGGGGAGCATCTGCATACATTATCATCGCAAGAGAAGAAGGAGAAAATCTGAGTCGTTTAAATCTCCAGATTTAACTTCCTTTTACAAATGCAAAAAACTTCAAGATCAGGCTACACTTAATCATGAGGCTAATGTTGGTGATGTTATGTTAAGTGACTGTACTGACTTAGTTGATAAATCAGCTCATGGATGTCATGAGTCAGTTCAAAGTGATTATATAAATGGATCCATGAGAGGAGATGGATTATGCAAACTTAACGAAAATGTTTGTTTTTTACTAAGAGATAATCTGATGAGTTTTTTTGACTCGGGTATTGAACCGGAAGATGAGACTCATATGCATGATAAAGGCGACTCATATAATTCTGGTGATGCTATGGAAGTTGAATATGCAAGTCTTCCTGATTCGCTTTTAAGCTTCTTAGATAAGGATTATGTTGTTTGCAGTTTAAATACAGAAGACACAATTGATGACATCCCTGATTCACAATTGCTAGATTCTCTTGAAAATTTTCTAGAAGAATCCTCATTTCATGATGAACAGCAGGATGTCTGTCACAGTGAAGATGACGTGTCAGATAAGGATTATATTGTTTGCAGTTTGAATACAGAAGATACAGTTGATGATATTCCTGATTCACAGTTGCTAGATTCTCATGAAACTTTTCTAGAAGAATCCTCATTTCATGATGATCAGCAGGATGTCTTTCTCAGTGAAGATGATGTGGAGTCAACATCAATCTCACACGTCGACCCTGTTCAACTTAATGAAGGGAACATTATTTGCATTTTAAATACAGAAGATCCAGAAATACCATGCAATGATAATATTTTATTGGTGATTCATCAATCTCCTTATGTTACACCCGGAACTGCAACAGAGTCTGTTGACCCGGCATCCTCTTTTTCTCAGTCACATATGGATGGTCCAAATTTATCTTCTGAATACGAATCTACAAATCCACATGTTGGTTACCCTCATAAATCTTTATCAATGGATCATAATCCTTCTATATCAGACCATAACAACTCTGACAGTGATAGCGACCTACCATGTTTTCCTGATACCGAAGGTCCAGAAATACCATGCAACGATAATATTTCCTTGCGGACTCATCAATCTCCTTCAGTTAGACCCCAAACTGTTCCAGATTCTATTGACACTGTCTCATCTTTCACTCAGTCAAACATGGATGGTCCAGGTTTATCTTCTGAATTTGATTCTGCGAATCCACATGTTGGTTGCACTCTCAAATCCGTATCAGTGGATCATAATCCTTCTATCTTAAACCATAACAACTCTGACAGTGATAGTGATCTACCCTGCTTGCCTTGTGTTGAAAATCCACAAATACCATCTCCTTCTGTTAGAGCCCAAACTGCTACAGATTCTACTGACCCCGCATCATGTTTTACTCAGTCACAGATGGATGATCCAGGTTTATCTTCTGAATTTGATTCTGCAAATCCACATGTTGGTTGCACTTCTGTATCTGTATCAATGGATCATAATCGTTCTATATCAGACCGTTACAGTGATAGTGATCTACCCTGCTTTCTTGAGACCAAAGATCCAGAAATACCATCTCCTTCTGTTAGACCCCAAACTGCTACCGATTCTATTGACCACACATCATGTTTTACTCGGTCACAGATGGATGATTCAGAGTTATCTTCTGAGATTGATTCTGCAAATATGCATGTTGGTTGCACTCTTAAACCTGTATCAATGGATCATGATCCTTCTATATCAGACCATTATAGTGATATTGATCTAGCAGATCTAATTTGCTTTCCTGAGATTGAGGATCCAGAAATACCATCTCTTTCTGTTAGACCCCAAACTGCTACAGATTCTATTGACCCTGCATCATCTTTTAGTCGGTCACAAATGGGTGGTCCAGATCTGTCTTCTGAATTTGACTCTGCGCATCCACATTTTGGTAACGCTCTTAAAGATGCATCAGTGGATCATAATCCTTCTATATCAGACAATAACAACTCTGACAATGATAGCGACTTGCCTTGCTTTCCTGATATTGAAGCTTTGGTAACTTTATAATTCTTTTTATTAAAGTTTACACCATTTTTTTGAGGCCATTTCTTCTCATGTAATACTTGTATTTATTCTTTTAGATACTTAAACTGGACTTTGAATATGCTCAGGAGTCATGGATTACCAATGAAGGTGGTTAACTTGTCATTTATCTCAATTTATGATCAGCATTTTGTATGGCATTGTTAACTCACTCCATTTGTTGTCAATTGCAGTTAAAAGGGGTAAATACAAACACTCTAAAAGAACGATGAATAGCCTACAACAGTGTTTATCCCAAAAAGCCATGTCATCTCTAGGTGCCTTTGCTGTCTTTTACAGCCACCGTTTTAATTACTTTATCAAGAAAACAGAGGTACATTTGTGTTGTCAACCATGTTACAAAGCTCTTGATATTTACTATTTCTGGGATTATGTAAAACCACTGAAATTTGGGTTCCAGGTCACAATAGGCAGATCAACAGATGACTGTGAAGTTGATATTGATCTAAGAAAAGAAAGTCATGCTAACATGATATCCAGGCAACAGGTGAGAATCTTCAAAGAACTACTAATTTAAGGATCTAATGATTTCAACGTGTCTGTTTTTGTAACAACATGGTTTGTTACCAAAACTTAAACAACTAAAAGTTATATTTTGTAATAAATCTCAACATGTGTGTCTAACCAGGCTACTATAAAGATGGAGACCGATGGCACATTTACTCTTAAAAACATCGGGAAGGGTTCAATTTTAGTGAATGGAGAATCAATTGCTCATGGGCAAGTGGCTGCACTCTGTTCACGTTGTTTGATTCAGGTAAATTATTCATTCTTTTTCATTAAGATCTGTATTTTGCTAGTACAATAAGACAAGTAATAGTAATACATGGTTATGTGTTGATTTCGTAGATAAGGGGAATGGATTTCATGTTTGACATAAATGACAGATATGTCGGATGGTACTTGGATGACATTATGAAGAAACCACAAGGTAAATTTACAACATTTGAATGGTCGGTCAACTGAACTGAACTGAACTGAAATGAAAATGACCATATTAGATATATTAATGTCTATACATGAGAGAGATTGATTTGACATCATTATTAGCAAGTAACATTTTGTTACAAATATAATTTAAAGTTATATTCTTCCTTCCATCCATGTCCATGAGAACATCTCTCTCTTTTTTTGTATATTCATATGTTAGTGGGCATGTTAAACAAGTTTTTACACGTGAAATTATTTTATGTGGATCTTAGAATTTCTTGGAATCCATAAACGTTAAATGCAGGAATTTTCATATTTTATTTTTGAACAGCAAAATAACCTACTTTTAGATACTCCATTTTGCCCACATTGGGATTTAACCCTCACCACATGGGAGGGACTACATCTTAACAAACACCTTGGTACCATTGGGCTACATGCCCTTTCGTAAATGCATGAAAATTGATTGACTATATACTTTCTTTCACTTATCTATTTTATTTTCTTAAAATAGTATGTTAGATTTCCAAAACCTTTCTAATTATACATGATAAATTGTTACGCGGAATCCATTCATGTGTTTCATGACTATATATGTAAAATCTTGTTTGACATGGACGTTAATAAATATACCAAAAATGGTTTTTCTCATGTTTTTCTTTAAATGTAAGACATGTCGAGGATTTCTTTAGTGTTAGTTTATACTTAATGGCGGGTCATTAGAGTTTGTATTGAATTGGTGAATGTAGGATTATTTGATCTAAACTGTCGTGTCTGGATAAAAATTTTAGAGTTAGTTACACAAGTAGTCATGGAGTTTGATTTTAGTCACACATTTGGGGGGTCTAAGTTTGGTAAGTTGTATGTTTGAGTTATGTGGTTTCGATTTTGTAACAAGTTTAGTCTCTGACACTTACGTTAAAGTTTCTGTTAAGTTTGTGTGAAACGACTTTATAGTTATACACTTTTGAGGCCCTATTTGAGTTCATCCCACCTTTGTTAAAGTTTCTCCATTGTAGACATCTTGTGTGTTTTACCGCAACTTGGTTTTAAAATGCGCGCATGATGCGTGATGCGACCGTTGCGATGAATATTGCGCATCAGGTGGAGTGATGCGAGCAGATTACATAATGCGCTCGTGATGCGGTGATGCGTGCATGATGTGGTGATGCGCAATATGCGTTCTGATGCATGCAACACGAAAAATGAAGGGATTTTTTTTTATTTTCATGCAGTTGTAAAGCATAAAAAAGATATATTAACTAAAAAGTTGCCTTGAAACATGAAGCTTTTTAATTTTATACAACTGTAAAGTGTAAAAAATATATGTTATCTAAAAAGTTGCCTTGAAACTTAGAGTTTTTTTAGTTATGTTTGGAGTAAAGGTACATCTTTTCTGATTAGTATTTTTTTTTATTGTTCTGTGTCCTAGAGAGAGAACTTTGCAGATACAAAACTTTTTTCAGTGTTTATTTTACTTAATCTTACCTTTTAACTGGTTTTTATTTCTTTTATTTTTCATTTTTAGGTTTCTTTATTTGTTTTCTTTGATTATTATAGACTTATAGAGCTTAATTGGTTAAGCATTAAGTTTTTTTTTGTATTCTTTTAACATGTTTTATGTTTTAAATATGATTTATAAGTATGTTTTTGTGTTTGAGTAATAAAAATACAAGAATTAGTATGTATAATTATTTTTTTAGTATTTTTAGTAACAACCGCATTAAATACATGATGCGCGCGCATCGGGTTTTTGGACCAAAACGCATCAGAGCGCATCACGCATTTTAAAACCAAGCCGCAACCTAACCTACCCGTAGGAACTCTGTTGACACCCAAACCATGCCTAATTGCCTACTCATCATGAAACTTATATCCTCCACATCCACATCCACCAAAACCCTTTAAATAGCCTACAAAGATTTCCGATCACATTCATTCACTTGGTTAACTAATAAGTTCTCAAATTCCATGGTTACTGTTTCCCAAAACCTACAACTATAAGTTCTTGATCTACAATGGATATGAATCAAGAACCTAGAAACAGAAAATTACATACTACTTCTACTCTGAAGCTTGAAGGTGATGAATATATTGTTTTGGGATTAATGTACAAAGATGTCGAGCCTCGTGTGCATTTGAACGAAGTTGTAGATGTTTGTCATACGTTAAAGTTGTATGCGTACCTGTTTGCTTTGAAGCTGACCCCAATCATCAAGTTAATTTGTTGGGATTCAGCCTGACAGATGATTTCCACATAGGTCCATCAAGTTGATTTGGTGTGTTTGTCTAATTTTCAAAGGTTGGTTTCCTATAACCAACTGCTGCTAACTAAATGTGGTTAGGGTGGGGGCTGGGTCGATCAAATTGGTAGAACCATTGGAGTTAAAGGTGTTCGCCTTAAGGTCAAGAGTTCAAGCCCTGTCAATAACATATTAGAGAAAAAAGTTTGCGGTTAAAAAAAATGAGGTTATGGTGTTAAGAGCACACATTTGGTCCACCGGGTGTTTTCCTTAAATTATATGGGGAGGGTGTGAGTGGTTGTGAGAGAAAATATTTGGTGAAAGCAATGTTTACCCTTATATTTGGGGGAACATTGTTCACTCCTATTTATATTTAAATATTTTTTTTAAGTGGTTGTGAGTGTGGAGAGAGAAAATATAATTATAAAAGTATAAAAATTTATTATTTATTTAAAAAGGAGATAATAAATTTTAGGGTGAAACAATGATTTTTAGTGTAATTTGATGTCAGAATGCTCTAAAAGGTGCAATTTTCTTTGTAACTAAACGGGTTAAATGTGTTTGGTTGATGGGAGTATGGGACAAAGAATACAAATTAAGCAATAATTACGCAAGCTATATGATAATAACATAATCTATTTAAAATTTCACGTATACATAATTGAAAGAGGCATCCATCCATAGTGGTGGAGTGGTGAAATGGCTTTTGTTTCACTTATGTGATCAAAGGTTCAATTCCCACTTTCATCATTTATGGTTTGGTATCCGGGTGAAGATCGAATACGGGTGGCGTCGGTTCGAATCTGACGGGCGGCGAGGTTTTACCGAGTTCTATAACACTGTCGTGCCTTCGGGCGGGTGGGACTCGGGTTTCCGCGCATCGGGAGAAGGCGGGGGCTGTTGGAGGTCGAGTAGTCGATTCTTGGGCACGGCGCCCCGCAAGGGTGGTTGCCACACAGTTATTCGCCGATAAAAAAAAAACATAATTGAAAGAGGCTAACGTAAAAAATGAGTTATTGTACAAAGTGTAAGAAACAATATGGAGCGTATGATTAAATTTGATAATCAGGGGCACGATGGTAATTTCTTAGCGTCATTAAAGTTCCACCCCCATTTTTAAAACGGCCATAACTTTTTCATACGACATTATTTTTTTTAAAAAAATTACACCATAAAAACAAGCTTTACATCCTCTTTCATTTCCATACCATATTGCTATACTTGCGTTTTAGAAACGCAAGTTATACCTGATAAGACGACCTGGTAAAACGACCTAATCAAACACAAGTTATAAATGATAAAACGCAAGTTATACATGCTAAAACACAAGTAAGTAATATCAAGTTTATACATTTAGACGCAAGTTATTATTGTTTAAACGCAAGTATGTAATATCAAGTTTTGAGAATATGAGATTCTTGGATTGAAGGAAAGACCTGCATAACACCAACAAGTGGAGATTAAGGCAAATATGGATTCTAATTTCTAAAACTGAACGAGATCCTAGAATTGACCCATTTACAAGTAAATGGGTAAAAAAAATGCCACCTCAAGTTATCAATACAAAGCAATGTGCATACTTACCTTTAAACGAAAGATTCACACAGAAAGCATCTCCTCTGTGTTTCTGTTAAAAGATAAAATGACAAATGTAAGAAAAGCAATCATGTATAGTAATCAAACTAGAATCTTAATTGTATCACTGGCTAGAAAAAGAATATATAAAGCAGCCTTGACCACATATCACATATGCATTCAAAAGTAGTTCAAACACACCATGTGCATCTGCAATAACATCAGTTGTCTAAACGAACACCATAATTAAGCATCCTCAATCAAAAATGGATACCACTAGAAGGTTTACTTCTTTCTGGAGTAAGAAAATTAACACCTAAAGTTTGCACCAAAAACTTTGGGTTACTTAACGACTCTTATAAGATGATTTTTTATTCTACCAAGTTAACTAAGCATCATAAACGTAAAAGTATAATTCATCACGTAAACCATTGTGGGTTATACCCAAAAAAAAAAAAAAAAAAAAAAAAAAAAAAAAAAAAAACTATTATTACATTCAGAATGTTTAAATGCAAGTAATAATATCAACTGTTTACATTTAGACGCAAATATTATCAACCCAACAAAAAAAAAATTAAGTATAGCAATATGGTATGCAAATGAAAGAGGATAAAATATTTGTTTTTATGCTGTGTTTTTTTTTTTTAAATAATGCCGTATGAAAAAGTTATAGACGTTAAAAAAATGGGGGTGGAACTCAACCATTGTGGGTTATACCTATTTTGCCCTTCTCCTCCTTTTTTAGAAACTCAACGTATACTTTTCATCTTTCAATCTCATCCATTGATTTATTTTGATCAAACACTCAAAATACTTCTTACACTTTGTACGTTAAACTACTTTTTACACTAAATTTTCTCTACATAATTAATCGTCATATACGTAGGCACAAGGACTTTATAAAAAATGATTTTTTTTATAACGTATATTAAGACCATACTCAAAATGGTTCTTGATTTCATTTTCATTTGTTACGGCTGTTATCCAACGACATCAAAGAAGATTTACATGTATATTATTTTCTTTAAAACGCCAATTATGTTTTTTTTTAATTCCTAAATCTTCATTACACCTTATTTAATATGCACTTTATTCAACCCCCATCATATACCGGATTTTTAACATAAGATAATATAAGGGGGCGGGGCACAACCAGAAATGATCACGGGTACTCCAGTATCAGCATGGTAACACCGTCACCGGTGGTGCTGGTAGTGGATCCGTGGACTATTTGCTGGTTGTATCTAACGGACCGTGACCAAGTTTTGTGTGTGTCGTTTTTTCTTTTTTATGGGTTAAGTGGTTCATAGTAGTGCTGCCTCCAAAACTGTTTTTCAGAAAAATTAATTAGTGAAGTGATGTGACAGTACATGATTGATTTAAACTAGTGGAATGAAAAAGGGTGATACTATTTGGACACCCCAAAATCTATTTGGACACCCTAGGTATGCCTCATATTTAGGTCAAAAAACTGCACACAAACTTCAAGGGAATCTCAGACCTAAAACTTCGTGCCAATATGTCTCATATTGGTCAATATGAGGTATATCATAGCCAAGTATGCCTCATATAGATCAATATGAGGTATATTAGGGTCTTTTTATTATCTTTTTGTATTTTTATTTTTATTGTTTTAAATAACTAAAAATACTAAATTAACTTTAAAAAAATTCAAAAATTAACAAAAAGTTAGTTATATTCATTCCAATATTATTTTAACAAAATTACAACTTTTTGTTACCAGTATTATTTTATAAAAATTATTTCTTTTGTTTGGGTATGAATGGTTTGAATTAGGATAGGTTCACATTAAAATTGATTAAAATTTTAAAAAAAATTAAAATAAAAATTAAAAAATTAAAAAGTAAATAAAAATTAAAAAAAAAAACAAAAATAAACTTAAAAATAAAATTATAAGGGATCTGAAATATTTCATTTTGAACCGGACTGGTTCGACCCTATCAGGCTGGATAACAACCCGGACTGTTACGACCCAGCCGGGCCGGGTAGCGACCATAACTGTTTCGACATGACCCGCCCCGTAGCGACCCGGACCTTTTCGACCTGACCCGTCCCGTAGCGACCCGGCCGGGCCCGGTAGCGACCCGGACCGTTTCGACCCGGCCGGGCCTGGTAACGACCGGACCGTTTCGACCCGGCCGGGCCCGGTAGCGACCAGGACCGTTTCGACCCGGCCGGGCCCGGTAACGACCCAGACCGTTTCGACGTGACCCGGACCGTTTCGAACTAGTCGGGCCCGATAGCGACCCGGACCGTTTCGACCTGGTCGGGCCCGGTAACGACCCGGACCGTTGCAACAATAAAAATGAAAATAAAAAAATAAAAAAAGACCCTGATATGCCTCGTATTAGTCAATATGAGGCATATCAAAGCCACCATATCAGTTTTCAAGCCAAGTATTGGTACCAATACTAGGCTTGATATGCCACGTATTGCCCAATACTAGTTGAAATTTTTTTACACTATTTAAAATAATGTTGGTAACAAAAAGTTGAATTTTTTTTTTAAATAATATTGGACAGAATATAACTAATTTTTTTGTTAATTTTTGGATTTTTTTAAGTTAATTTAGTATTTTTAGTTAGTTAAAAACAATAAAAATAAAAATATATAATGTTGGATCAGTATGCTCTTTGTTTAAGTAAGAACTTGCTATCTTTGACACTTAAGTGTTTAGCAAGCTCTTGTATATCAGATTGTAAGCACAGCGGAATGTATAAGTTAAAGCAACACTTTTTATACTTAAGAGGAGTTATTACTCCCCCTTGATGATTGAAACTAATAATGATAAGTATTTATTATGAATCTAAGCAGTAAATGAGAATTAGATACTTAGACAGATTCACAATAAATACTGAAATGGAATAGAACAGTAAAAGTGTTTGAAGGATTTTTCTATTAAAATCAATGTCTAAAATAGAAGGTTGAAGCCTCCTATTTATAGACGTTTACATACATGTATCTTGCCAATAAAGCAAGTACAGAAACATCAGAAACAAGTTGCACAAGTTGCAACATTGAAACTAACAAATACAGCTAAAAGTAATAATAAACAATAAACTACTGATACAAAAGGCGGTGGAAAATATCTGATGCTAAGTGCTGATGAATGACAAACTACTGATGAGTAGTTTGTCTTCAGTACTTCTGAAGTGAACTTGTCTAGTTTGGACTTCAGAACTTCTGATGAAGTTTCTTCTTCAGCACTTCTCATATCTTCTCTTCAGCAGTTTCTTGTCTTCTCTTCAGTACTTCTATACTTAGCCAAAATGATAGAAGTGAATTAGACTAAGGTTTCCAAAAGTGGCTTCACTTATCCTCTTTGTCCTAACATATAAAGAAAATAAAAAAAAGGACCCTGATCTGCCTCGTATTGGTCAATATGGGGCATATCAAAGCCACCATGTATTGGGTTTGATACTAGGCTGAGAAGAAGTGATATGAGGACTAATATGCCTCATATAGACCTATATGAGTCATACTGATGCATTAATATGGGTCGTATTGCCCAATATGATCCATATCAAGTCACCCTCTTATCACTTTTCAAGCCTAGTATTGGTACCAATACTAGGCTTGATATGCCACGTATTGCCCAATACTAGGCTTATCAGTGTTTAATACTACTCATATTGCCCAATACTAGGTATATCAAGGCTGTTTTTATTTTTTTTTTAAATACATTATTATTGTAATAATATTGTTTAAAAATACTAAAATAACTTTTAAAAATCCAAAAAAAAAATTAAGTTTTATTGATTTGAACACTATTTAAAATAAAGGGAAATATCCGATACAAAGTGTTTTTTCGGTAACAACTGTGAGAATCAAAGGAGGGTATTTTTTTTATTATTTTTTTCAAATTTTTTTCCCATATTGTTAAACATGTATTATAGTATTGAAAACTAAAAAAAAAATTTGGTGTAGAGTAATTACATAATTACACTAAAAAATTTTTTTTTTTTGTATTATTCATCTAGAAAGAATGTTTAAGCACATGGGAAAAAAAATTCTAGAAAAAATAATAATTTTTTTTTACTCCCTTTGATTCTCACAGTTCTTACCGAAAAACACTTTGTATTTGATCTTTACTCTTAAAATAATGTTGGTAACAAAAAGTTATTTTTTTTTAAAATAATATTGAACAGAATATAACTAATTTTTTTGTTAATTTTTGGAATTTTTAAAGTTAATTTAGTATTTTTAGTTATTTAAAAACAATAAAAATATATAAAAAATAAAAATAGACCATAATATGCCTCATATTGATCTATATGAGGCATATTATTTTATTATTTTCTGTGTAGGTCAACATCAATTAGCTAAAACACAAAAATTGTACTTCAATATGCCTCATATAGGTCTATACGAGGAGTATAAACTTTATTGTTTTCTGTGTAGGTCAACATCAGATAGCTAAAAGACAAAATTTGTATTTTAATATGCCTCATATAGGTCTATACGAGGCATGACCAGGGTGTTCAAATAGATTTCAAGGGTGTCCAAATAGCCTGAGCCATGAAAAATTATTGGTGGTAGTGCCCCGCCCCACCCCCGTTAATAGTAATTTGATAAAAGAGAAGGTTGATGTTCCAGTCCGTGTGATTTATGTTGATTGCGTCCTTTATAAAAGGTACATGGAACTGAAATTCAATAAATGATGGGTCATGATGTTGCTCCCCATCTAACGTTACTAAAACTAAGGGTCTGTTTGGTAGCTTTTTAATGAGGCTCTGAACTATTCAGCTTTGAATGGTTCAGTATTCAGACTGTTTGTTTCAACTTAAAAAGGCTTTGAATGGAATGGTTAAGAGCTGAACCATTCAGACTTGGTGCATAGCTGAACCATTCAGCACTTAATCATTCAGAGTCTCTTAACCATTCAAACTTATTAATGATTCAGCACTTAATCAACCAAACAGCCCCTAAGACTATGTTTTGTGGCCCACGAGCGAGTAGCCGCGAATCACAAACAAATCCACATGGATCGCGTGAACCACAACACAGCTGGGTGAACGACGGCGCAAGCGAGCTCGAGCTAGCCTGCTCGCGTGGGATGGCGAGGTAAATTTGACCGTTGGCAGCAACTAGCCGTTAGCCACCGGGAAGGATGTTAGACACTGGCGTTGGAGTTCCTAGATGAAGACGGGTATGGAACGGATACCGAAATCGAAGAAATTCTTAGTCAAATGGCACCTCCGTCTCCGGATTTTGTTATTCTGGATACGCAAGTTGCAGCCCCAAAAAAGCGAGGACAAAGGAGGGGTGGTGGCAAAGGTGGCACGCCGGCGGCGATGGGTGGTGGTAGAGGTGGCGAACCGCTCGAACATGATGCACGTCCAAAACAGCAAGTGATGCTGTGGACGAAAGATGAAAAAATAGCTCTTTGTCGTGCGTGGGTGGAAGTTTCGGAAGATCGAAAAGCCGGTATATTTTTTTATGTAAATATATAATGTTGTTACTATAATGATTTTTTTAGTCTTTTTGTTATTATTTTTGTAGCCGTCTATCAACAGGCGAATGGTTTTTGAAGACGAATCCGAGAAATTTTCTACGAACAAGTGGGGAATGAAATGCGTTCCCCCGATATGATTTCCGGCCGGTGGGCCGAAATTAGAAAATATGTGGGCTTATTTACTAATATTCATAACAGGAACGCTAATCGAGTGTGAGTAAGTGGGGATAGTGATCTTAATGTCTACAAGTTCATTTGCGACGAGTGGAAGGATGGGGTTTTTTGCAAGTACAAGACCACGAAAACGTGGGATGAAGACTACTTGTGGAGAATCCTTCGTAATTGCTCCAAATGGGTCGAG
This sequence comes from Ambrosia trifida, assembly GCA_028751855.1. NCBI lineage: Eukaryota > Viridiplantae > Streptophyta > Magnoliopsida > Asterales > Asteraceae > Ambrosia > Ambrosia trifida. The sequence goes on from CM054124.1 coordinate 115,074,672, forward strand.
CTAATTAAGATTGAAGAAATGAGCGAAGGTGGCTCATCAAAGCGAACCAAATGAGTGAGCTGCAACTTTATCATCTTGCCATGTCAACACTTACATGGTACAATATTAGAGGATATAGTTATAGCTCACCTCTAGACACAATCACACAACACATAGTGTAAAAGTTTTAGTTTGCACTGGAAAAAAATAAAAAGTTATTACTTTTTTTAAATCGAGACTAACTATGTTTAGATTGATTATTTCCAAGATAAGGAAGTAAGGAACAAACTTGTTATTTCTGACAGCAGTAAGATGTGACATAGAGATAATGTATATTTAGAAAAACTGATAACGTTCATAGATGATAATGATTTTTCATCACTATAGAGCACAACTTATGGGATTCAAGTTCGGTGATCGTTCTAAGAAAGTCAACTTTTAAGAGCAAATTTAAATTTTCTTGCACACTTACTAATACCTTTCCATTCAATGGTGAATTACTGAATTTAATATATATATATATATATATATATATATATATATATATATATAGGGGGAGGATATTCTGAAAACCCTCTCCAGTTAAAGAAACCCTGAAAACCTCATCTCAACCATTCTTTCCATCTAATCTAGGGTTGATAATTTTTTTAGAAAACAAATTTTACTTTTTGAATAAAATATGTAACAAGAAGTACAACAAGGGTATTTATGGAACATTACAATATGTAATTCTCTTTCATCTGTCACATAGTACCACCTTTTTTACTTTCCTCTCACCTTTAACATTTCAATTCTCTCTCCTCATTCTCTCTCATATTTATTACCAACTACTTTTTATTTATATTTTTAAGTACATAAAAGCACTTTTGCATACAGACAACCTAACTCTTCTCTCATCTTTGGCTCACAATTTAAATAGTATGTAACAACTTTTGTTACTGTAATTATAATGTTAGGCATAACAATGAAAATCACATACGTTTTAACAACAAAACGTCACATATACGAGTTGTTGTTACAATTTATACGTCTAGTATGTTACAACTTTTGTTACTGTGTTACAACTTGTACTTCTAGTGTGTTACAAACTTTGTTACTGTGTTACAACCTATACTTTGTGTAACCTAGTTTGGATTCAAAGAATTAAAAAAATACATTTGATTGGATTTAAATAAATAATAAAACATAATAACAATCTATTAATGATTAAAACGTACAATTGTAACAAAATAAAGAATAATAGTAACATGCCCCAAATAAAAAAAATGTTCATTGTAATAAATCATCTCATGTTCTTCTCACCCTTCATCAAAAACCCACCTGCACATCAACAAATAATAATACTAATAAATAAAAGAAATCATCATAGTATGTTAAAACTTTTGTTACTATGTCACAACTTATTATTTGTGTAACATAGTCTAGATTCAGATAACTAAAAATATACATGTGAATCCAGCAAAAATCATCATAGTATGTTACAACTTTTCTTGTTGTGTTACAACTTATACTTTGTGAATATGTAAGAATTTTGTTTTTCCAGTAACAAACGACTTTACATGTATACAGATATGTAACAATGAACTTTATTCTTTTTAACAAACAAGTTTATATATATAAAAAAAAATAAGATGTGGAATACAACTTTGTTACTGTGTTCCAAATTATACTTTTATTATGTTACAGCGTTTGTTAATGTGTTACAGCTTATATTACATCTTTTTTACTATGTTACAATTTATACTCCCGATGTTAGATTTATGTAACATGATCAAATAAATAATAGAATATAATAAAAAATCTGTTAATCATTAAACTATACATTTTGTTACAAGAAATAATGTTAACAAATCATAAAAAAAAAAAAAAAACAATGTTATTAATGCATTTGTAAAAAAAAACATATAAGAAATAATGTTAAAAATCATAAACCAAAAGTTGGTTCATAATCCCTGCTGTGTGTAGAAATGGAATAAAAAGAAATCTAAATTAGACAAAAAAAAAAGAGAGAGAGAAATTACAAAGAAGAGAAACATGTACACTATGTGTAGAAATGATATATATATATATATATATATATATATATATATATATAATACTTCATAATCACCACCTACCAACTTCACTCACCAACTTTAAGCTAAAACCCTTCATGATGTATTAACTTCACTCATCATCCTCTATGATTGACAAATCTTGTTCTTCTAGCCTACCATACCACACTTTCATAATGTCGGATGGCTACGACTGAAACCATCGCCGCCGTACACCCACCACCCCCTAACAACAAGAAAAAAAACCCATGACCCGCAACAACTCCCTCAACGGTCAAGAACTTGCGTCTATGTTACAGATCAGAAGTGTGTTCATCAGTGTTACAGATCAGGAGTGTGTTCATCAGTGTTACAGATCAGGAGTGTGTTCATCTGTGTTACAGATCAGGGGTTATATGGGTTCTAACGAGAAAGAACACATATGAACAAGGTCAGATCTGAACGACCCCTGAACATTGGCCGAACATAAATCTGAACGACCCCTTAACATATTTGTAACTCGTCTTTCATGTTCATCAGATCTGAACGACCCCTGAACATAGTAGGGGGGAAAGTCTTGGAAAGAAGATGAATGAGAGAGTGTGTTATGGAGAAGATGAATGGATGGGGAGTATTATGTAGTATATATTTTAAGGAGATGAAAAGAAGAGAGAGAGAGTGGGGATGTTGGGAATCAAAGAAAACATGGGAAGCTGACACTGTCACAGAAGAAGCAGAATTGCAAAATTTTAGTGACCAAAATGCCCTTGTAAGGGTTGTAAAAAAAATGACGTGGCTGAATCATAGCCTTGTATTGGGTTTACAAGGTTTCTTTAACTGGGATGGGTTTCCTGTTTATACTTTCCCTATATATATATATATATATATATATATATATATATATATATAGAGAGAGAGAGAGGTATAGGGAGTGGATAATATGGAAACCCCAAATAATGGAAAAACCCTGAAAACCCTCTAGTGACCATTGATCAAGTTTGATCAATGGTCCATAATTATTTGAATATAATAATCATAAAGCATGTGGGCCAATCTAATAAAAAATATAAATAAGGGCATTAAGGTAATTTTAAACATGAGATTTGACACTTCTGAATCCTAGGTTTTAAAAGGTTGATTTGACACTTGTCAAGTCACCTCTCTCCTACTTTATGTCACTTTTTCCAGCACCAATATTAACATACGTTAGTGTTGTGATACAAATTTCTGACCTCACGTGAGACATCGCTAACATGTGTTAACAGAAATCCTCATTAAAATAACAAAATAAAAGAACACATAAAATGTATATTTATTTAAGAAATGATAAAAACGATCATTACAATCAATACTAAAAACGTATTAAAACGTTTAATATAAACATAATTATTTGTGAATGACAAAAAAAAAAAACTATCATGACAACATAAAAAAAATCTAGCTATGCTTCATTCTTGATACCCATCTCCATCTTTAACACAAAACATCTCTTCACCTACAAAAAAGATAGCACGTGTTAGTTGGGCTCTCCAAAACATATAATGAGACATCACTGACATGTGTAATGTATTCTAAAATATATGTTTTACTGAAATAACGTATGTTATATGAACCCTAACACATGTTAGTGGGACATAATGAGACATCACTGACATGTGTAATGTATTCTAAAACATATGTTTTACTGAAATAACGTATGTCATATGAAACCTAACACATGTTAGTGGGGCATATATTAACGTGTGTGAGCAAACAAGACTCGGACCACAAAAACAGGACATGTACCCTATACGAGTTCATAACAATTTCACTTGCCAAAAATTTAATAGCATGTGTTAACATATTCTAAAACACATGCTTACTGAAAAATAACGTATGTCATTTGGACCCTAACAACTGTTAGTTAGGCATATACTAGCACGTGTTAGCATCACTAACGTGTGTGAGCATACAAGACTCGGACCACAAAAAATAGACATGTACCCTATACGAGTTCATAACAATTTCACTTGCCAAAAATTTATTAAATAGAATACAAAATTATTTAAACACCCTATTCACCAAAAGATTGAAAATTTATAATCTTTATAAAAAAAAAACATCACTTACCACAGCCACACCACCAACGCCGCCTTCTTCCAATAGCTTACTCGTGAAAACCAACACTAGAACAGATACACATGTTAGTTTGGGATCCTCAAACACATAATGGGGCATCACTAACATGTGTTAGCATATACTAACATAAAAAGACTACAAATTTATTCATCAATCACATGTGATCTATCAACCTCATGTCCCCAATCCAATAAAACTCTAACATAAACAAAATAATAATAATAAAAAAAATAAAAAAGGTTAACATAAGTTTTTTTTTCATTCAAGCATTTGATCGAACACTTGGTATGCGAACAAAAACTATCCCCAAAACTGTTATTATTATTATTCTAACAAAACCCAAAACCTAACAAAATCAAAAGGTAACACAAAACGCACAAATAAAAAACGTAAGAACTTATTATTATTCTAACCAAAACTGTTATTATTGTTATTCTAAAAAAATCAAAACATAATAGCCTAAAAAAACATATTTGAATCTGTGATGATTGTATGGAAAAAAAAAATCAAACGAGATCTATAAAAGAAAAAAAATCAAAAGAAACATATTTATATATTTTTGTGATGACTGTATGAAAAAAAATTAAAACAAGATCTTGGAAAAATCAAAAGAAACATAGTCCAGATTGATGTCACATTATTCTCATGAGTCATGGCACAAAGATCATGAATATAGACACTTTGGTTTAATATTTTACAATAACACCTTCAACTTCAAGATTCTAGTTAATTATTAAAAACTTTAAATTTATTAAATACCCAAATAGCTAGAAACCTTAATAAATAAGGAGAGTGATGATATGCAGTTAGTTTAAAATTTAATAAAATGCATTACTTACATAAGGAGAGTGATCTTGACTACTCCACGATCCGTTGTTGTTTCAGATCATCTTGACTACTCCATGATTTGTTGTTGTTTCAGATCTGGTTTTGGGATGTCGATTTGGGGAAGACGACCTTAAGGGTTTGTTCAATGATGAATAATGGTCAAGTTTTGATGGAGAAGAATAAGATTTTTAATGATCTTCGATCGAGAATGATTAAGGTTTGATGGAGTGAAAGCAGGTTTTTGATTATTGTTTTTGGTTCTGAAAAGAGAGGGGATGTGGCATTGGATGAGAGAGAGTGTATAATTGTTTGTTAGGGTAACTTTGTAAAAATGTAACCAAGTTTGACAAATGTTTCAATTAAGTCACTCAAACTTTTTTTGTATCTCTAAAATCATTGAAGTTTCATTTGTTGTTCTAATGCTATGTAATTATCAGGTTACCAGGTTAGCATGATGATGTGTCAGGTTTTATTAATTTTTTTAATCTTTAATATGATGTGGAATATATAATTTTTATTTTATTTTTTTAAATCATAAAATGGAATTCCAATATGATTCCAAAATGCAGCATGATTCAATGATTCTAATAAGATTTACTAATGCAACAGTGATTCCAATAAAATTTCAAAGAAGTTGAAGACCACCAAAACATAAACAAGAAGAAACCAGATTAAAAGTCACGGTGATCGAATCGAAGCAAATTAATTAATCCACAAAATAAAGACCACAATTTTCTTTCCAAAAACTCATATGAGAATCATCACTCACTCCATTAGAAATCGGAAATGGATATAGAAATGGACCACTTCGTAAACAAAATTGAAAATAAATTTCTTTTTAAAATCGTAAACTGAAAATAAAAGGGAAATCGGTATGTCGATCTCGATTCTCCCACAAAATCGCAGAATCACAAAATTGAACATATTAGGCAGACATGATTGGTGAAGGTTCGAACTTTGAAGGTTGGCACAGGTTGAAGATGGTGTTCACTTAAATCTTATGCACAATTTGATCTACGAAAACAGAAAGATATAAGGTTCCATGGTTTTTTTAGGGTTTATTAAGCATTAAAAGAAAATAAAAAATAAGAGGAAAAAATATTAACTTGATTACCTGGTAATTACACACTATTAGAACACTAAATTAAAGTTTAGTTATTTTAGAGATACAAAAAAAGTTTGGATGATTTAAATAGAACAGTTGGTAAACTTGGTTACATTTACGTAGAATTTTCCCTTGTTTGTTTATATAGATGTGGGGGTAATTCAAAAAATTGAAAAAAAAGGGGGAAAGTGAAAATGACAATTGTATCCTTTCTAATATAATAAGGTGAAAAGTTGGCTTGGATGATGTGGCACAATATGGGCCAAGGGATGAGTTTCTTGGGGTTTTTTCATTTTGAAAGGTTTTCTCCATATACTTCCACTAGAGGTATATAGATATAGATGTAATTTAGTAACCAGTTGGCGTTGTTTACCATTACCTTAAATCATTTGCTTGTATTATCAATTTTTTTTTTCTAATGAGAAAAAAAAAAAAGAGAACGAAATGTCAAAGTGCAATAATTCAATAAACCACTAGTCCCAAGATGAACTAATTTGACGAAAATCTGCAAGTTTTTGTAAATGTCAATAGTCTTCTTTCGCCCATGTTTTGTTAGTATTATATGTCAGTCTAACGCCCATGCTATTTTCTTTTGTTGAATTCCTCGTATTTTGTTATGAACGGCCAATAAATAATGTCCTGACTATTCGGGTACCCATCAATTTCTTACAAAAACACTTTATACGCCTCTGATGAAGACAAGTGTTAGGTGCTCGTCCACAGGTAGCCGTAGCGTTAGGTAGTCAGAACCCACCAAGCCATCAGTTATGGGGAAAACCGACCCCCACCTGCCCGAAGACACGACAGTGAAAAATCAGTAAAACCTAGTGGAAGCAATGATCGAATCTGACACCTCAATGAGACTAGGCTCTACCCATCATTTCCCATACCAGTCTACCATAAGGGCTTCCTCGTACATTTTTAAGAAGGTAAGAAATATAGTTCAAACAAAGAAATATAGATATTTATTTTTGAAAAGGTCAAACTTGTGTTTGCTTTTGACATGTCTTTGTGCCTTTGCTTTTGACACGTTTGGAATTCTAGCCCCCGAAGTAATCTGGTTCTTAGAAAGAGTATAAAAGGTGGTGCAGAGTAACTTTCCAGCGATCAAGGGCCCAAGTTTTTTTTTTTTTTTTTTTTTTTGATAGAGTAGGTTTTTCTATTCAAAAGGAGATAGCGACGCAATTTGTAGCATGTTTTCCCGTCATCTACTTGTAAAACTTGTTGGCTTTAATGAAATGAAAATGAAATACTAACCTAACTTGTGTTTACTTTTCTTTTCCAAATTTGCATTTACTTTTTATTTATTTTTTTCTAGGACCAACTTAAAATATATACATAAAAAATAGCAAGAGGCTAGAAAGAAAAAAGTAATACTTATTATAATTATAAGGTTATCGTATTAAGACCTCAAATAGTCAAATTAATATTTGGACATCTCTCTTCTCTATCTCTCTACATATGTATATATAGAGAGATAGAGAGTGAGGAGTACCAATATTAACAATTTATTATAACATATATAAGATTATTAAACATACAAGAGTTATAGCACTGTCATATGTGCACTGAAATTCTACTTCAGCATATAATGGGTTCATCATGTTGAATATGAGTTGAGTAAAAGCTCGATTAAATTTGAGTTTGTTTTATTTATATACACACAGCTAATTTTATTTTTATATATCTGCATATTAGTTAATTTTTTATATTAATTTTACTTGATACTCCATTATTTATTATATAATTAAAATATTATATTTTACTAATTGATAATTATGATATGTAAATAGATTTTTTAAAATGGTTAATACACAAACACACACACGCCGCATCTAATACTACGTCTAACTATATACCAATTCTAATACGTGAGTACTCAAACTCTCAAACTTATGGGACGATAGTGGCACAGCTTTGTTGGGGCGGGCGGGGGCCCCTCCCTCCGAATTTTCGTGCAGAAGTTCCGATTATATATTATTCGTAAAGAAAATTTTGGAAATATAGGGTTTCGACCCCCCGAAACTGGTTTTCGACCCCGAAACTAGTGACTTCCGACCCCCAAATCTTCGGGTCAAACTTCGCCACTGTGGGACGAGACACCAAGTTAGCATTTACACACCTCGATACTCTATTCTAGAAACCCTTTGGTTAATATTACATGTATATAAGTAATAGACTCGTTTATAGTCACGTGTCTAATAAAAATCATACTTGTAGCATATATTTGAGGGTTTTTTTTATTATTATTATTTATAATACAAGCTATAACATGATGGATTAACTTCGTCTAATTTATACTTGATTTAAAGCCGATCTTAAACAGTTTACTAGTACTTTTATGTCAAATTTAAACCTCCAAGTTTCCCCGGTTTATAATATGAAAGATGTAGTTACTAGTTTGGTTGTATTCGTTAACCTTTACACTACACAAGATAAGGGCATCCGTAATGGAGCGTTATAGGGGGAGGGTTATGATTATGGCGCTCCATAACGCCTCGTACACGACACCCTTGGGCGTTATGGGGGAGGGGTATGTAAATAATCGGCGCTATCTTTGTTGAAATCATTTTTATATTATTTTTTTTAATTAATTTTCTCACCCTCTTCTTACACACCCAATCAAATAATAATACACCTAATCAAATAATAATAATTTAATCCTCATAACCCCCCTCACCCACTACACCCTCTTTTCTCATGAAGTCCCATAACGCCCCTCTAATATTTTATTAATATTTTAATCCCATAACGCTCCATAACGCCCCTACTACCCATATACTAAGGTGGAACCTAAGTAGGTCACATCACTCCTTCAGTCTTCACCATTGACCATACAACGGCGTCTGCAATCATTTTGTTTAACTTTTTTGTTATTGAACGGCCAACAAAACACCATTTTATTATAATCGCTCAGCTAGTGAGAAACTAGCATATATCCACCAATAACAATTACATAGAACTAGACTATAAAACATAGATAAGTAAAGACTAAACGACAACCATTACCATCCTAACTTGCGAAGGTTAAAGCTATTCCACACCTCCCATTGCAATTCCAACTTCCTAGCCCTTGCCTTGATCCACAAGAACGTCATAGACTTGATTAATAGTTTAATATCTATTTGTTTACGTTTTTAATAGTTTAATATCTAATGTTAAGTAAGCTGGTTTATTGTTTTTATTGGGTTCTGTTTTACAAATTAACTAAATGCGAACGAAAGAAGATCAAAAAATCAAATCTTGCTGTAAATTAAAAGTAACTTTATTAATAATACTAGCTGAGTACCCTGGGAGTGTCCCGGATTAAAAAAATCTAATATTACTTAATAAAAAAAGATAAAAGAAGTAAACAGTCTCAACCTCTTTTAATGTTAAAGAAAATTGTTCTAATGTTTATACTATCAAAAGGGTTCTCATGCTACGTTCCCAACAGATTAAAAAATCTCAACCTCTTTTAATGCTAAGCATATCGTTATATCACATGAACATGGGCAATTCATATATGTAATAGTAGGTTCAAAAACATATATACTATCATAACATGATTAGTGACTTGCCTATATAAGAAATTACCTAAATACATTGTGTTTTTTTCTGCATGAACAAAAACTCACTAAAAAAACATTTTTTTCGTTTTTGTATAGCACTATATATGGTGCTCGTTGAAAAGATAATAAAGCGATCGTTAATTTGGTGTAATTTTTTTTTTCAAAAAAATGTCATACATAAAAGTTACCAACGTTTAAAAATTGTGAGCGGAAAATAAGAAAAAAATAAAGATAAAAATATTAATTAACATATTTGAAATTTTAAAATAATTATGTGAAAGGAAAATAAGGAAAAGATATTAATTAACATATTTGAAATTTTAAGATAATATAGATATATATTTTATTTAAAAATACAAAATAAATAAATTTAAAAGAAAGTTTCACATGATGTCACATGACAGCCTCCATTGAATGCCACTTCATACAAACTCAATTCTTTTATTATAAGTTATAGATTTTCTATCAAGAGAAATTATAGTAGTATCTTAATCTTGGTTTTAAAAAGCAACAAGGATACCGAGGCAACAAGATCTAAAACCAAGGAATAAAAGCGTGCCGCTTTTTGTGCACAAGGTGCAAAAGCGCGCCACTTTCCGTACACAAGGCACAAGTATTTTATGTGAATTTTTTACATGCCTCATAAATTTTTAGCATCTCCTAAGTGAAATTTAGCTATAAATATGCTTTATATATATATGATTCGATAAAAAAAGTACCTACGTATACAACCTAAAGAGTTGCCTGTACAACACATGGATGCATAGAAACACATGATGGACAAGAGGCGCACGCATCAGACAAATTTTTAATGAAAAATCGTGCCTCATGTACAAAGTTCGCCTTATGTAGCAAAAAGCGAAGACATGCGTCTCGCTTTATAAAACTAAGACCTTAATCCCGTCCAAACAAGCATAGAACATACCCGCTTATATACACCTGATTCATCAAGTTACATCGTTTTTACTTTTAATATACTACGAACAACTTTATTTGATATTAACTACACATGATTTTATTAGATATTAACTACACATGATTCATTATACATATACGTTACATTATTCAATTGTCGATGGCTTTTTGATCTAGTGACAACAAATGTTGCCATTAAGGTTGGTGGCTTAATGGTAGAAGCAAAGCTTTTAGGAACACCTAAAAAAGAGGTTATGGGTTCAAGTCTCACAAGGAGAAGAAATTTGCAGAATAAATTTTAGAGGGTGAATTCGCTGATTAAAAAAATAAAAATTCAAGTTATTTTTTTTGGAACAGCTGTCATGACATTAAGCCTCGAACTTGAGACCAATAGCTTGTGAGACGCTACTAGTATCACGTCCTGCACCCTTCCTTGAGCCCGAGCAAGCCACTTAACGCATTTTATGTATGAAAGGGAAGGGCTGTCATCATCACCTTGTTAAATTAATTTTTTTAATTAAAAGTATCATCAATCTAAACAAATCCTGTACGGATCACATTAATGAAGAAATTAGACTCTGTGACACCACTCCATCCTCTTCATAAATCATAAAAACACTCACTCACTCACTCTAAGACCACCCGTAGTGGGGCTTGGAAAATAGCGCCCTTGCGCATGTGGCACTAAAATGGCGCCCCCCACACCATTACAGGGGGGCTCCATTTTTCAAATAAGGCTTGGGGCTTTATATTAATAGCGCCGGCTCCATTTTAGATCACCCAATCAGACCTTGCCACGTGGCAAGGTCAATAATTCAACCAATCAGATTAAAGGCAGGGGCTTTATAAATAAAGCCCCACCACTACACCCCTTTTTCACTTTATCTCTCCATGCTGACTCAGCTGCCACGTGAACCAATCAGAAAGGGAGGCTTTATATATAAAGCCCCCCACTACGCATGGTCCATTTCTATAAAATACAACCAAATGTCTCATCTTTCTTCTTCCAATTTATTCACTTTCATTATTTTCCTCAACATCTGTTTCCATACCTATTCAATCACACACTGACTGGGAAGACATACATTTCCACCACGACGTCGTTTCCACCTCCATCATCCCTGGCTCATGCTTATCCACCTGGGACTTCACATCCGACCCATGTGAGTGACTCCCTCTCCAGCAACAAATTCACATGCGGCATTCGATGCGACGTCGTTTTCTCCAACATAACCCGACCTCACTCTTGACCAGGCCGGTTCACTCACTCCTTCATTAAACCTTCCTTATCTTCAAACAACTTCTTCACCGGTTCGTTTTCAAACCTAACCTGGTTACCACAACTCACTCTTTCGTCCAACTCGTTCACCGGGTCAATCCCTGACTCACTCCAACAACTCCTCCTCGACATTAATAACTTAACCGGGTCTGTTCCAAACACTCTTAACAGCTTAATAAACTTAACAAGCCTCGAACTTCAAAACAATAAACTCAGTGGCGAGTTTCCTATACTCAGTAACCTTAACTTTATTGTTTTGAAGTTCGAGTACTAGACTTAAGTTATAATAAACTCGCCACTTGTTACTGAGATCAAGAAAGTTAAGGTGAAACAATGTATGTATATGGTATGTGTAGTGGGTTTGGACTCAACCATGGCTACATTTTATATCCGATTTCGACAATGACCAAGGATTATTTGAATTCGGTTTAATGGGTTTTCCTAATCGACTATTGATTGATCAATTACCACGCGGTTAGAGCGTGATTCTTGCATATCCTAGATCAACCAACCCAATGGAATTGTGACCGGGCCAAACATGGGGTGGTCAACGAACGGTTTTAACCGGGTTAGAAGAAAGGAAATGAGTCAGGGTTGGATTTAACCAGGTTTGGGCCAGACCTGATGGGCCTTGGGACGGTTAGAACTTAGAGCAATGGCAATGCGATCGATGTACATATACATAATACATTAGCGAAGCGAGTAAGAATAATGTTATCCACATAAAAGAATTAGAGGCGTTCTAAATCCTCCATAATTCAAACATGTTAGTTACATGCACACCACATATTTGTTAAAAGTATTGTTTGAATTTTGCCAAATATACCTTTTTGCATTTTCTGACTCATACTCTTGGGTTGTATAATTGTTTGCTTCCAAGTTTGTTAATATGTTAATTCTGAATGTTGTCAAAGAGACTTTCTGTGTAAAAGAAATTAGCCCTATTGTGTGAATTTTGTACATTTACATCAAATTATGTTTAATAACTTATGTTAACAAGCAGATTCTCTTTTCCTCTGCCAATCCATCGACTCATCCTCTTCATGGCTCCATAATTTAATCGACTCCTCCCCGCATTTACTCGAAGATTTTGAGCAGGAAAGAATGCGATATCAGAGATATGATGTGAATTTATTACTTGTTGCTACAACAAGGAAAATGACCGGGTTTAGGGTTAGAGATGTGTTAAATTTAGAGAGTTCCTATGCTGCTAGATGGACATGCACAAAGAGGCAGACACTGTTAGCTTTAACGCAGGAGGGGACCTCCTGCGTTTGGACTCCGACATGAGAATAACTAGCTATTCGTTTGGAGTTGGGAAAATATGAAGAAAAGAGTATAAGAGTGAAAGGAATGAGTGTAAGTGAGTATGTAGGATGGAAACTCTAAGGACCTCCTTATATAGGCAGTGAATTCCCGCCCAGGAGCTCCCGTAGGGCAGCCATCCTACTATACCGGGTAAGCATTGACCCTCCTACACTTTTCATCAAAACAACAACCCCTTGCCTCCCTCCTCCTACCTTCGGCCGCAAGCAAACAAGGACCGCCGCCCTTTGTTTGTTCTTGCAAAGTGTTGCTCTCAGTTGGCCAGTGCTCGGGTGTTAACTTCCTACTAGCGAGGAGTCGTTGTAACCCGCGTGTTACAATTCCGGTGTAATCGTCAAAGGTTGATTACTAAACCCCCTATGGTTGTTTATTATTTATTTGTCTATACACGTTTAACTGAGATCCTGATTGGGAATATTTTATTAATCGGATTAATAAAATCATCTAACAATATATATATATATATATATATATATATATATATATATATATATATATATATATATATATATAAATTAGAAACTCCCTTGAGTTGGAGAAACTCAAGAAACCCAATGCTGACCATTGATCATCAACCATCTATGGTTGAGATTCATCATGATTATTTTATTAAAAAAAAAACATGTCATTTTTGTTTTTAGTGTGAAGAAGGGTAGAATGGGTAAATCATATTTTATAATAAAGTAACCATCTTGTCTCCTACAAAAACATCTAATCATCTTCTCTCTCATCCTTTATTCTCTTCTCTCTCCTGACTCTTTCTCTTTTCTCCTAAATCTCTCATATCTCTTCTCTCTTCTAACTCTCTCTCCTCTCTCCTTCTCTCTTCTGACTCTCTCTCTCCTCTCTCTTATCTTTTTCCTTTCTTTTACATTTTTTCAAGTTTTTACCTTTTAATAAGTAACAATTAGTCAGATTTATCTATAACAACTTATGTGTTACGTTAACATGTTACATGTATCATTTGTATGTATTTAAATTGTTACATTTTAAAATAGCATTTGTTACAAAATGTTTAAAATATCTAGATACATTTGACAACAAATATATACTCATAACAACTTTTGTTACCGTGTTACATCTTATACATCTAGTGTGTTACGATTTTTGTTACTGTGTTACAACTTATACTCCTGGTGTTAGATTTATGTAACATGATCATGTATCATTTGTATGTATTTAAATTGTTACACTTTAAAATAGCATTTGTTACAAAATGTTTAAAAATATCTAGTTACATTTGACAACAAATATATACTCATAACAACTTTTGTTACCGTGTTACATCTTATACATCTAGTATGTTACGATTTTTGTTACTATGTTACAACTTATACTCCTGGTGTTAGATTTATGTAACATGATCTCGATACAAAGAAAATATAAAAAAAAATAAAAAAAACATAATAATAATCTATTAATGATTAAAATGTACACTTGTAACCAAAAAAAAAATTGATAACATGTCTTAAATAATAAATGTTCATCATAACAAAGCCAATATAATGTTCTTCCAAAACCCTTCATCAAAAACTCCATCTGCACAAAAGAAAAAGGTAGATAGAGTTTTAAATTAAAAATGAAAAAAAGAAAATTCATACTCTTATCGATACACACATTTTTCAAACAATTCTCAAACCTAGATTGAGCTTTTTCATTTTCTTTTTCCTAAAAAACACAATTAAAATATAACTATATAATATGCTTTTTGGAAAACAAAAAAACAGATGAAAAAAAATGCATAAAAAATACCATTGAACTCAGCAAGAAGAAGCTGAACAACAGCAGGCCGCCTCCTTTGCAACTGCCACCGTTCGACGCCGCCGTGAGCCACCAGGTCTTGGAGGCTAGGGTTTAAAAAGAGAATGGTCTGGACAGACAAACAAATCTTTTGTAAATGTATAGATCGGCCAGAGATCTGAGTCTTCGGCGATGGTTTATTGGCAAACAAAGACAACGAGGGTGAGGGTACAAATTTGGATTTGTGAAGAGAGATGCAGATCTGAAAATAAAAACCCACCTCATCACACACCGCCGCTGGCCGCCACTACCACCGCTCACCTCGTCACCAGCGCCGTACAACACCACCCCTATGCATCACCGTTGTACACCCACCTTTAATATCTTTAAGATAGAGAGATACAGAGAGATTTTGATGAATTTGTTTGATGTAAAAATGAAATAGAAGATAGATAGATAGAGAGAGAATGTGTGTGTGTGTGAGAGAGAGAGAGAGAGAGAGAGAGAGAGAGAGAGACATGGTAGAGACTAATTTCATCAAAATGTGTGTGACTTTATGTGCTTGCAAATATAAAGTCAAAAAAATCAGAAAAGATGTGGTTTACCAATAATACCCTTTTAGCATAAAGACAAAATGGTAGACATGGAGCAATGGTGGCCACAAATGGGGTTTCTAGAGTTTCTACAACTCAAGTGAGTTTCTACTAGATACATAGCCTATATATATATATATATATATATATATATATATATATATATATATATATATAAATCGGCCCTTATATATAAAGTATATATAATCCGTTTTTTTGTTAAATATATAAACCTCTTCCGCTTTGTATACGATACCATGATTCCCAACATAGGAATGTTATTATTTTCGTATGTAGGGTTTATGGACAAATTAGGGTTGTTGTAATGTTAAAAAGTGGGTTAAAACATGTTTAAATAGGTGATTAACCGACCTAATCCCGTCAGACATGGCCACGCGGACCGTGGCAGAGAGGCCTTCCCCTCCGCGCTACGCGGCGCGTCCATTTTCGTGGAAAACAATTTATTATCTCTCGCAGACCGCGGAGACTTACTACAACACTCCGCGCTCCGCAGAGGTGTATTATTTCAAGAATTTTATTTTCTTTTTATTTTTCTAATGAAAAACTTATTAACAATAAGAACCTTATTATTAATAATCTAAAATACATCCAAGATGTTCATGTTCCAACTTCGGGTCCCGGTCCATCCCGTCCCGGTTACTGACCTGATAACGTTTAATCACGTACATAATTTCAAACATATTAGTTGTATTTTACCAATTTACCAACGTTCGGGGTTCAAGACTTATGTGTACGTAGTCTGGTTATTCCCAGAATTACCGTTTATGCAGTTATTAACATATAACCATGTACTGTGCGACTCACTTAACTAATCCTAGCCACGTGCAACGCCATGAACTATCATGTAAGTTAACTAGAGTTAGGTTAAACTATTAACCCGAAAATGCGGGGTGTCACAGAAGAATTTCATACGTGATCTGGATTATTAAGGAATGTTTTTTTATTGTTTCAAACAATTATTATCGAATTAATTTCAATCATTGAGAGATTAAAAAGGCTTGTTTGGTTGAAGAGCTGGAAGCTTTTAGGTTAGGAGAAAAAACTTTATAGTAAAAAGCTACTACTACTAGCTTTTTAGAAAAAGCTCTACTAGCTACAAGCTTTTAATTAATAAATGACACAAATACCCATTCTATTTTAAAAACAAAATAAAAACATTCCTTACAAGCTTTTAATTATGTCTATTTTGGTCATTTTATACATTTTATTAAAAGCTCCAGCTACTCTGCCAAACACCAAAATATATTTAAAAAGCTTCCAGCTACCGGCTTCCAGCTAACAGCTTGCAGCTACCAGCTAACAGCTTCCAGCTACCAGCCTCCAGCTAGTTTTGCCAAACATACCCTAAGTTTAAAAGCTTGAAGCTTGAAGCTCCTAAAAGCTCCTTGCCAAATATACACTAAGTTTAGAATTCATAATCCAACGGTTACCAACCGAATAGAAAGGGCTTTTGATTCTAAATAAAGATGATGAAAGGGTTGTTTTCGTAGGTTCACTTTCCACTTTCAACGTGTATTAAGTTTGAAATTGAAGTACATTGAAATCATAAAAAATCATATTTGCAGACTTAATAAGTTTAGTCTTTAATTATTCGTTATGATTTAATTTTTGTCCATCATTTTACATCTTGTGTAACTTTCTTTTTATTTATATGATAAAACTAATGATTCTAATTAATTACCGAACGACCCATGCACGACTTTTAGATCGTTATTAACGTTTGTACTTTAAAACTGACTGACATGTGGTGATCATTGAAATAAGTACTTAAATTATGTACGAGTAGAGAAAATAGCCGGGATACATGAAAAGTTACTATGCTACAATCTTTTTAGTCAATAGCACTTAGATCATTTTTATTTATCTTCAAAATGAATCTTCACTGCTTACCCATTGATTTTTTTATTCGGTGTCACCCAAAGTGATCACTTTACACATTAGAATCGCATATCATCATCATGACATGTCATTTGATATCAATTTGATTGTTATTTTTCCAGTTTTACATCGCAGCTTTAGAGCGTCTTGAGAAAGTGATAAAATTGTACAGAGACTTCACTCGAGCATGAGGTGACACGTAGAATTAGAAATAGTTCTTTTGAGTTATCGAGTGTTGGTAATTTACAAATTTTTTTCTTCTGAAAGAAACGGTCTATTTCTTTATGCTAAACACATTTTGTAACTTCATATTCGATTTGTCTATCGCAGAAAGTTCTCGATGATTTCTTATGTACTATATCCAACGTATTTATTTGGAAATTGATTAAATTCTTCTTGTAAAATGACAAAACGGACAAGTGGGAAAGGAGCAAGAGGAGGATCTTGACGGTAGACCGTTCAACCCAATTCGGGAGTAGTTAACTTAAAATGACCGTTTTGTTTTTTTGTTTATCATATATTCCCGAAGTTTGGTGAAGAAAACGACTGATTGGGTTAATAAAGACAGACATATAGATATCAAAATGCAAATCTTAGTTGTCTAATATTTATGAAACGGCTCATATTTTTAGAGTTCTTAGTTCCTACTGTGGAACAAACAGATTTCTGTTAAGAAAATAAATGTGCTAATTTATGTTTGTTTGTTTATATTTTAGCTGAATTGTTATAGAAATAAATTAACTTCAACAAACATAAACGAAAATACATAAATGCAATCCAATGTAAACCAACTTGTTATGACTTAGACTATTTGGTGAATTGGTGTGGATTAGGGGAAGGAAATCGGGGAGGTGACATGGCCCTTTCCCCGATCGGGAACACCCCCCCCCCATGGGGATTCGGTGAAAAGGGGGAGAAGTTATCGTTTGCACCGGAGGCTCTGACTCGTCCTTCAAATTTGAACGTTGGTCCCCCAAATTTAATAATATGGCCGTTAGCCTTTTAAAAAAAAAAAAAAAAAATTCAAACCTTATATAAATAAATCACCACACCCCACTTTAAACTACAAAAACTTTTAACCATCCAACCAATTTTTATAAAACTTCTCCAATCTTCACACAAAAAAATATTAATGGATCCAAGGCGTTCAAACCCGCAACCCCTTTTCCCGAACACCCTCGCTACTCCTTTAATCCAAGCACCAAACTTTCCCTACCCCACTACACCGCTCGATCCTAGCACATACTCGTTTGGCGGTTTTAGTCAACCGCAAGATCCTTGGCAAATGCAAATGCATCAACAACAACAATTTCATATGCAAATGCAACGCCCGAATCAAACGCCAATCTTCCCCGTGAGACCTCAATCACAATCCAAACCCGAACACGATTTCATATCCTTAGGCGTCGATGACGAAGTTATACCCGAAACTCAACCAACCTCAAAAAAAGAGACCAAAGGGAAACAACGTGCCATTGAAGGAAAGGCTAGTAGTAAGGCGGATAGTGTTCCTTGGACTCAAGTCGAGCTCGAGGCCCTAGCACGTGCATGGGTGAATGTGTCTACGGACCCGATAAGAAGTAAGATTTTATCTTTATTTTTTAGACTTTAAAAAAAATTTAAATGTATTAACCGCCTTTTATGGCCGTAGGTTTTTTAAATTTATTTATGAAATATAAATTACATACTTAATTTAATTTTTCACGTGTAGGTACAAATCGAACACGTGATAGCTTTTGAAACGCTATTTGCGAACAGGTTTTCAAGTTAATGCAACGCGAGCCTTATCGAACCGGTCATTCCGTTAGTACGAAGTTTAGGGAGATGAACGCCAAATGCCAAGAACTTGCGGATGTTTATCAACAATGTTGGAACAATCGAAAGACGGGTGAAAGTGACGAGAATGTGTTGAAGAATGTGCTTGGGAAGTTTAGCGCAAAGAAGAAAGGGGGTAGGCGTACATGAGGCCGTATGAGATTTTGAGCCAATGTGACAAATGGAAGTTGGTGCCAAACGAAGTGGCACAAGCAAAAAGAACGAAGACGAGCACCTCGGGAAGTTACAGTGCGGGGGGGGGGGGGGTCCGATGCTCATTGTACTATAAATATAAACGATGACCTGGAGTTTGAAGATGAAGCTCCAACGCCCGAATCGGAGCGGCCAATTGGAAGGGACTGCGCGAAAAAAGCCGCCTTGAGCTCAAAATGAAAGGAATCCGGTTCGAAACTAAAAGTGGCCGAAAAAATAGATGCTTGATTCAAAACTTTAACGATTTTAAGGCGGAACAAAGGGAAATGTGGAATGAAAGAAAGAAGGAAGAAGCCGCAAGTCTAGAGAGGGAGAAGCTTGAATTGGAGAGGGCACGTCTCGCGTACAATATTTCGTAAGACGAAAAGGCGGAGTTTTCCATGATGGAGAAAAGTCTCGACGGCCTTCCCGAGCAAGAAAGAGCGGTGATGTCGGCGATCAAAGACAAGATCGCGAACAAGTGGCTTGGAAAACGAATGCTTTAGATGTTTTTTTATGTATTTTTCTTGTTATTTTTTAAATCTCTATGCATTGTAGGTTGTAATTTTTTTTAATTTAATGAAGTTTATCTTTATTTTATTTTTTACTATTTTTTTATTTTTTACGGTTTTATTTTATTTTTAATGTTTTTTTACGGGTTTTTACATTTAAAAAAAATAATTATGAAATATAAAATATATAATTAAATAGGGTTAGGTTCACGTACAAATAGTTTTTTCGTACGAACTGTACGAATCAAAGGAAAAAACACGCGGGGTCGTGTATAACTAGAGTAATTATATAATTACTCTAGTTATATATGGTTCGCGTGTTTTTCCGTGTTTTTTCCTTTGATTCGTACAGTTCGTACGAAAAAGTTGTTTGTATTTGATCTTTTGTCTAATTAAATAAAAAGGAAAAAGAATTAAAAAAGAAAGGGGAAATGGGGAAGTTGGAGGAAACCATTTCCAAACTTTGAGGAAGAAAATAAGGAAAATGATGTGACGCTGACATAGCATTTGAGAGAGTTGGAGGAGTTGGGCTTCGCACCATATAGTTTTATGGTTTACCAAGTGAAAATCATTTCTTGTCTGCTTCTGAAAATAGGGCTTACCTTGTCTGAACAAATGTTTTAAGCAGGACCATTAAAATATAATTAAAAATAATATTAGTAAATAAGTAATTTTGAAGACAAACAAACACTATAAAACAAAAGTTTACAAAGATGGTATGTGTTGATATTCACTCCATAGCAAATTATATATATATATATATATATATATATATATATATATATATATAGGGGAAAGTGAATATGGTGCTGTTAAGCACCTAACCTTACATGTGAAACCATCAAAACTACGTAGTTTTGATTTTAAGTTTCTAACAAATTGATTTTATATATATTTTTTCCTTATTCCTCTCCACTAATTTAGTAAACTTTTTACTTTGATCTCCATTGCTGGTAATCTAATTTCATGAAACAAGCCTACCATCTTCTATTCGAACATCCGAACCGTCGATTTGATTTGTTTCAACAGTTTCCTCTAGAGGCTGTAAAAGCACCATGTTTTGCACATCCTATTTCAAAACAAAAAATAAATAAATATATTTATATATCAATTTAGAGTCATTATCCAATTCAATGACAATATTTCATTCATATTACCTTGTAACCAGATTGATGAGAATTAATGGAAGCCATTAAATTGTTTGAATCAGAGGAAGAATTCTTTGTCTATATAATAGATTTTTATGGATAATTAAGAAGAAGACCTATTTGTCTAGTACATGGTCGAATGTGCTTGAATTGGATTTATCATCACTTGCGACTTCTATACCTATCTGACTGATTATCAAAAATTGATGAATTTCTTGAAAGAAAGAAAGTTATGGACGTCATTTAGATGATTGGCAAAGGGATCCATGGATATCAATGTGAAATTTACTAAATTAATGGAGATGAAATAGAAAAAATTATAAACAAAATCCTTTTCTTAGAAATTTATAATCAAAACTACGTAGTTTTAATGGTTTCACATGTAAGGTTGGGTGCTTAACAGCACCATATTCACTTTTCCCATATATATATATATATATATTAAAGTTGAGACACATCTGCAGTAACTAAATTTAATTTGCTATAAATGTGGCTACCTCAACTTCATTGGCCACAATAATTGTCTACCACGTTTACAAGCTTCACTTCAATTATGTTTTTCATTTTCATTTACTAAATAATAATATTATAGTAAGAGACACTTCTATAATGTCTCTTCAATATTATTGGTTACACAATTTGCTGCCTCAATCTGATTGGGTAATTTGGGCGGCATCCAATTTTGATTGGCCCATTTTGACGGTAGATACATCACGATTTACTATTATGACCAAACTTTGCTCAATATTTACACTTTAGCCATTTTAGAATTTTAAATTCTGACCACCCAACTTTTTTAAACTTGCATTGCACTTTGGCAACTAACTTTCTTAACCTATGTACTTTCTTTTTTCCCACTTTGACCACCAAACTTTGAGCTTTTAGGATTTAAAACTTTGGCCACCAAACATTTAGCTTTTAGGATTTCAAACTTTGACCACCAAATTTTTAGCTTTTAGACTTTCAAACTTTGACCACCCAAAGAATTTCAAACTTTGATCACCAAACTTTTAGCTTTTAGCCGCGAGTACTTTTTTTTAAGCCCACGCGAGAGTAACAGTCACCTAATATTATCTTTTATGTCCACGAAACCCTCCACGCAACAGGATCTCACACGACGACGCACGATCTTTAACGTCCACCAAACCCTCAACGCAACAGGAGCTCCCGTCGCGAAGCGCGGGGTAATAGAATTAATGTCCACCAAACCCTCAACGTAACAGGAGCTGCCGCAACGAGGCGCGATCTTTACCGTGTACCAAATCCTCAACGCAACAGGAGTTCCCGCAGCGAAGTGCGGGTAACTAAAACACTAGTTAAATTATATGAACAAAAATATTATTTGTTTATTAATACACGAACTTCTAGCGAAACAATTCTCGTTCGTTCATAAGCCTAACTCGGTAGTAAAAGTAGGATGAGTTTAAGGGCACGTCTTTAGCAGGTGTGGAGAAGGTCCATCACTTAAGGATGGATCTTGATGTGCGTGGGTTTTACAAAACTTAAACTTATTTTCTTTTTAAACACCACAAGTTTTCGGAGGAAGTGCCAAAAACTTTGGTGAAAAGGGAATTAAGTCGGAAAACAGTGGGACGCTTTCAAGTTTTAAATTTATAATCTAAAACGATAGTTGCTCAATGTCTAGACCCCACACAACAAGCAAGTGTACTTATCGTGAGCAGTATAGAAATGTGCAAGTACCAAGTACCGAATTCAAGAACACGATTTTTATTACTCAGCTTCCTAAAAATTACTAAAAGAGTTTTAAAATGCAAGAAGAAAAGTAAAAAAGAGCGATGTAAATTGTAAGAGAAATCAATAGCAAAACCAAGGTGTTGCTTCGGGATCAGATGTTGCATGATATGAAACAATAGTAGACTCTTGTTATAGTTGTGTGTTTAAGTGGAGCACTTTTGCTTAACTTTGAGATGTGCATTACCGCATACTCTAGAGGTGACTGTGTGACACCCGGCAAATTCTGGTTAACAACGTTGTCTAGATGAAAGTCTACCTTAGCGAGTCACGCGTATATTGTACTTAACTGGGTTAGTTAAGTCGTGTTATGGTTCGGGAACTACCGGTTTAGTATAGAAGATCATTGGATGTTGGTCTAGATGTTCATTAGATGTCAGTCCTTAACCAAGTGTACAAATGGTGACGATTCGTAGAATCGTCAGGTTATACGGAACATACAAGTCTCGAGTCCCGGGAATTGATGAACGAGTGTGAATATGTTTGTTTGCAAGTGTTATGTGTTTAAAATCATTATGTGACTTGTCGGTATGTGAAAATGTGTTAACATATGTTAAAACGGGGTTTAACGCGCAAAATACATGGAACCAACCCCTATAGGCGATTAGGGGAGCCCAATCGCCTATAGGGTATGCGATTGGGCAACATCAGGGGCGAGTAGCATGCTAAATGCATGCTACAGGGGGCGATTAGCCCTAAATGCATGCACAGTCATGCGATTAGCAATGCTAATCGCGTGTAAATGCTGCACAATCACGTGTTACGTGCTGGACGACTAAAAACGACTATAAATACAATGCTTGACCTCCTAAACTTCATAATAGCAACCCTAGTCGTCCCATAACCCGCCCCAACACACACACAACCTCTGGAACGTGATTTTTGATCAAAACACAAGGTTTCAAGCTTATTTCATCAATCTTTCACAAATCTAAGGTGTGGTTTCCATCCATGCAATCTTTATTAACGTTTTTATTAAATCCCTAATGGTCCAGACCTGTTCTAAAACAAATAAGCTTTCTGGAAATCGTTAATAAGTGTTGTTAATCGGATTCTATCTATCATACATGTGTTATGTGTGTTTATGATTAAAAGCTAGGGTTTTTATGATTCAAGATGGATGATTACATGTTATTAGGTTAGTTTCAGATTAATAATGATGGCATGATGATAGGATCTGAGTAATTGTTCATTAGGGTTATAGTTATGCATGTTAATGTGATGTTTCATGCTATGTGTATTGTGTTTGGATTACATAGTTGCATGCAGGGCTGATAATACGAGGCTAAACGAAGGATTTTGGTTTAAACATGTTTAGTATAGTTGTTGGATTGATATTGGATGATTACACGCGTTCTGGATCTGATTTGGAGTGTTAAACGCGCGAAAAACCGGAACAGCTGGGTTATTGGCGATTAGCAACCCTAATCGCCTATGTTATAGGCGATTAGGAGGCCAATCGCCTATAAAGATGCCCTAATCGCCTATATACCATGCAATTGGGGGCTAAATGCCTCTATTACATGCAATTGTGATCCTAAATGCTAGTTAAGTCCTGAAATACATGTCTTATAGCCCTAATCGCCTATAAAGTCAAGATTTACATGTCTTATGACCCTAAATGCCTATATTACACGCGATTAGCCTTCCTAAATTCCTGTTGACCAACCTAAATGCTAGTTGACTTTTCCTAATCGCGTATACTGCTGCTGTAAGTGTAAATTAGCATTCCGAGACCCGATTTGACATCTAGGAACATGGTAGGAACCCCGTAACATATCTAATAACTTGGTAACATATGTTTGGATGTAATTATGAGATACGAGAACTACGTGCTATAACTTGTTGGACGTTAACGTATGTTAAGTGTGATTGCATGATTGTTTGTTTGGGAGCGTAAACATAACACGGGGAGTCTCGGGTCACCAATGGGATGTCGAGTCTTGTACATTGGGTCAGTTAAACAGTCACGGTGTTTTCAAACGAACTTGGTTATGGTCTGGACATCTAGGGACTAATTAACCTGCGGGTTATTAGTCTAAGTACTTGTAACTGTCATATGTTAGGTCGCCGCTTTACGGGACTAGCATAGCTGCTGAGTTTATTCGTGTTACGGAGTAACGCAACTTAAGGTGAGTTTACGGCCCCTCTTTTAACTGGTTTCACTTTTCGGGGGAGAAAACATGTGTTAAAACTTATGTTTGGTAACTACTGTCATACTATGGGTTTCTATTGTTTACTATACGATCTTTGGAAGTCCCGGGGGGAACCATGAATGTGCGGGTTTGCACAACGGGGAAATGTGAATAGCGCTATTGGGAGTGACCAACCCCGCTCGTCGACTTGGAGGGTCGGCGGGTGCATATTGTCTCAAACAGGAACAACAGGTTACTACATCGGGCACGACATCTGGTTTGCGAGTTAGTAATGGTTTTCCAATCGTGATAGTAACAAAACATACGCCTAGCTAGCGTACTTTGGTTTTCGATTTGTTATAGTATGGACAGGTTGAACTTGGTACTTGGATTACAAAACCTGTAAACTCACCAGCATTTTTGTGCTGACGTAAACTTTTACATGTTTTCTCAGGTCGCTAAGGTAGCACAATGGAACTAGGGCGCACGCGTCTGCACGGCGTCTAGTTAGGATTGCATGGTTTTCGAACGTTGAACACTTGGATTATTTTGGATTATGTTTTTAATAAGCTTCCGCTGTAATTGGGGATTTTAAACTATGTTTTCTTAAATTGCATATGTTCATTTAGACTTGTTTATTGTGATCGTTGGTTTGGATCCTGGTTTGTCATACGCCTCGCGGTAAAACTCCGCAAGTGGATTTTGAGGGTGTGACAGATTGGTATCAGAGCCAATGGTTATAGTGAACTAGGACTGCATGTAGAGTCTAGTCTATAGCCGAGTCGCACACACTAGACGATCACATAGTACTAAACATTTGATGGATTACGTATGAGCTGTCGGGGTGTCTCTAAATCATTTGATCTTTCTATGTTACATCATCCGTTCTATACTAGGTCGAGTTACTTGCTTTCTAGGCAGTGTGATATATTGGGGTAAATCGTGTACTCTTGAGATTTGTCCAAGGCTCGGACATCTCCCTTTCATACTCCAATAGAAACACTTGCCATAAACTACCGTAGCATTACGGTGTATAGCTAAGAGTCTATGTTCGGTGATTTGAACTTTGAACTAGGAGAACACTTGGAGGACCATGTAGAGCGGTTTATCATTTTGGGTGCACACAAAATCATAAACCGAAATGCATGAAAGCCCTGGTGAGCTCTGGGTTCGAATGGATAGTCCTGGATTGGATCTAGCTTTGATCTTGTAAACGTTAGTGGTTATCATTAGCTGCGAAACTAAATTTTCTCGTTCTTTCTGCCAGAATCATGTCTGGAGTACGAGGAGGACGTGGAGGTGGTCGCAATGGTGGACGTGGTGGTGGTCGCGGTGGTGCTGGAGGTCATGGAGGTGTTAACCTATCACAGGAAGATCTGAACAACTTGCTACAAGCTGCCTTTCAGTTAGGGCACAATGGTGGTGGTAAGTTGATTTATCCATTTTTGCCTCATTAGTGAACCTTGTTTACATTCGTCGTGTTTTCTCACGCATTTTATTTCAGGTGGTCCTGTTAACCCACCCCCACCCATGTGTACCTACAAGATGTTTCGGGACTGTAAGCCCCAGGAATTCTCTGGCACTGAGGGTGCGGTGAGCTTACTCAGGTGGTTGGAAAATGTGGAGTCAGTGTTTCTGATGTGTAACTGTCTCCCAGAGGATCGAGTCAAGTATGCTGCTGCGTTATTCCAGGATGTTGCTTTGACCTGGTGGAATAACATCACTCAGAACATGGGTATTGGGGAGGCGTATGCTATGCCTTGGGAAAACTTTGTTCAACTGTTGAAGCGTGAGTACTGTCCAAGGGAAGAGGTGCAGAAATTAGAGCACGAAGTGTGGAACCTCAAGATGTCTGGGTCTGAAATTGAGAAGTATACTGTGAGGCGTAATGAGTTGGCAGTGCTGTGTCCTGATCTGCATGTGCCAGAGTACAGGAGGATCGAACACTATATTTCGGGGTTAGTACCAGAAATCGCAGGGTTAGTGGCTGCGGGAAATCATCCTACATACTCAGAGGTGGTCCGATCGGCTCATAGGATGACGAACTTAAAGGTAAATGAGGGTATTTTGCCTGCTAAGGGTTCGACTGTCAAGGCCCCAGAGAACAACAAGCGCAAGTGGGATAATGAAGGGAAGGGATCTGCACCAACACAACAGGGTAAGAGATTTGATAACGGGGGTTCTTCTTCTTCGGGTAACAAACAGGGTGGTTATGCGGGGAAACTGCCTAAATGCAACAAGTGTGGGCGTCATCATCAAGGGAATTGCGACAGTAATCGTTGCCATCGCTGCCAGCGAATTGGGCATTTTGCTAAAGATTGTCGGGCTACACTTCCATCGACCCAGGCCCCAAGCAATACCCCGGCTCCTGCTGCTCAAGGAACTACGGGAAGACAAGGATGTTACAACTGTGGTGAGACTGGACATTACAAGAAGGATTGCCCGAAACTGAAGCAGGGCGGAAACAACGGTAACGGGAACAACGGGGGCGGTGGCAGGAATGCACGTGCCTTCGTCATTGGAGCCGCTGAGGCTAGACAGGATCCTGACACAGTTACCGGTACGTTCCTTCTCAATAATCGCTCTGTTAGTGTTTTATTTGATTCTGGTGCCGACAAGAGTTTTGTATCCATGGAAGTTAGTCGACTGCTAGATGTAGTACCCGTACCATTAGAGGCTAAGTATATTATTGAGTTGGCTGACGGTAAAAAGATTGAGGCTACTGGTATCCTTCGGGAGTGTCAACTAGAGTTGTCGGGTTTGTCGTTCCCCATCGACCTTATGCCGGTACCTTTGGGTAGTTTTGACGTGGTGGTAGGCATGGATTGGTTGTCTTTGTATCGCGCGGAGATTGTCTGTTACGACAAGATTATTCGGATTCCTCTCCCTGATGGAGAATTCCTTTCTGTGTACGGTATCAAGGGTGGTGTTCCGCTAAATATCATCTCTAGCATGAAAGCCCTTAAGTTTCTTCGAAAGGGTTATTCGGCCGTTTTGGCACTCTTATCTATTTCCTCTAGCGATGAGAAGAAGATCGACGATATTCCTGTTGTACGCGAGTTTCCTGATGTTTTTCCCGATGATTTATCTGGTCTTCCTCCCCATCGTCAGGTTGAGTTCGGTATTGATCTTGTACCAGGGGCTGCTCCTATTGCTCGAGCCCCCTACCGTCTTGCACCTCCCGAGATGCAGGAATTGTCTAGTCAGTTACAGGAACTCTTGGACAAGGGTTTCATCAGGCCAAGTTCTTCCCCTTGGGGAGCCCCGATTCTATTCGTCAAGAAGAAGGATGGAAGTTTCCGATTGTGTGTGGACTACAGAGAACTGAACAAATTGACCGTCAAGAACCGTTATCCTCTTCCACGTATTGATGATCTATTCGACCAACTCCAGGGTTCTAGCTATTACTCTAAGATTGACTTGAGGTCCGGTTATCACCAGTTGCGCGTAAGGGAAGCTGACGTTGCAAAGACTGCCTTTCGTACACGTTATGGCCATTTCGAATTCTTGGTCATGCCTTTCGGTCTCACGAACGCACCGGCGGTTTTCATGGACTTGATGAACCGCGTTTGCAAGCCATATCTTGACAAGTTCGTCATTGTGTTTATTGATGACATTCTGATCTACTCCAAGAACAAGACTGAACACGAGGAACACCTGCGTCTGGTTTTGGAACTCTTGCGACGGGACAACTTTACGCCAAGTTCTCAAAGTGCGACTTTTGGTTACGCGAAGTTCAGTTCCTAGGACATGTGGTTAATGAACTAGGAATTCATGTCGATCCAGCTAAGATCGAAGCGATCAAGGACTGGGGAGCACCAAAGACGCCAACTGAGGTGCGACACTTCCTAGGCCTTGCGGGCTACTATCGTCGTTTCATTCAGGGGTTCTCGAAGATCGCTCAACCCCTCACCACTCTTACTCAGAAGGATAGAAAATTCGACTGGGGTGAACCACAAGAGTCAGCGTTTGAGGAACTGAAGTCTAAACTTTGTTCTGCTCCTATTTTGTCTTTACCTGAAGGTCCTGATGATTTCGTTGTTTACTGTGATGCTTCTATTCATGGTCTCGGTTGCGTATTGATGCAACGCGAGAAAGTGATTGTGTATGCTTCTCGTCAACTCAAGGTGCACGAGAAGAACTACACCACCCATGACTTGGAATTGGGTGCAGTGGTTTTCGCGTTGAAAATTTGGAGACATTACTTGTACGGTACCAAATGCACCATCTACACCGATCACAAGAGTCTTCAACATATTTTCGACTAACAACATTTGAACATACGATAGCGTCGTTGGATTGAACTTCTGAATGACTATGATTGCGCCATTAAGTACCATCCTGGCAAGGCGAATGTTGTAGCAGACGCCTTGAGCAGGAAGGAATCAACTAAACCTCGTCGCGTTCGGGCGTTGCAACTCACCATTCATTCATCTCTACCTGATCAACTCCGTTCTGCCCAGTTAGAAGCTTTGAAGGAGGAAAACCTTAAAGCTGAAACTATGCACGGTGCCGACAAGCACCTCGAGCGAAGGTCTGATGGCCTGCACTACTTCGCAGAACGCATATGGGTTCCTTTATTTGGGGGACTTCGGGAGCTTGTCTTAGATGAGGCTCATAAGTCCCGGTATTCTATTCATCCTGGTTCGGATAAGATGTACCAAGATCTGAAGGTGCTTTACTGGTGGCCAAACATGAGGTCGGATATAGCCTCATACGTGAGCAAATGCTTGACCTGTGCTAAGGTCAAGGTGGAATATCAGAAACCGTCGGGTCTCTTGCAACAACCTGAAATTCCGGAATGGAAATGGGAACGGATTACCATGGATTTTGTCACACAACTGCCTAAGTCACCGAGCGGGAATGACAAGATATGGGTGATTGTTGATCGATTGACGAAATCAGCCCATTTTCTCGCTATTAAAGAGACCGACACCATGGATCGTTTGGCTCGCCTTTATCTGAAGGAAGTTGTCTCTAAGCACGGGGTGCCGGTTTCTATTATTTCGGATCGTGATTCTCATTTTACTTCTCACTTCTGGAAGTCCTTACACAAAGCTTTGGGTACCCAGCTGGACATGAGTACAGCTTATCACCCACAGACTGACGGTCAGAGTGAACGTACGATTCAAACTTTAGAAGACATGCTGCGGGCATGTGTGATCAATTTTGGCAAGGGTTGGGAAGCTCATCTACAGTTAGTAGAATTCTCATACACCAACAGTTACCACGCGAGCATCAAGGCAGCTCCGTTCGAGGCACTGTACGGGCGGAAATGCCGTTCTCCTCTTTGTTGGGCTGAGGTGGGTGAGAGTCAACTCACTGGGCCTGAACTAGTGTACGAAACTTCGGAAAAGATCGTACAGATTCATAACCGGTTGGCAGCGGCACGGGATCGGCAAAAGAGCTATGCTGATCAACGTCGCAAACCATTGGAATTCCAAGTTGATGACAAGGTACTTCTGAAAGTCTCACCGTGGAAGGGCGTCATACGCTTTGGGAAGCGTGGCAAACTCAACCCTCGGTATGTCGGTCCATTTACGATCCTGGAACGGATTGGACCGGTGGCATATCGTCTTGATTTACCGACGGAGCTCGGTAACGTACATAACGTCTTCCATGTGTCCAACTTAAAGAAGTGTCTGGCTGATGAGTCTCTCATCGTTCCACTGGAAGAGATCAAGGTTGACGATCGTCTTCGGATTGTGGAGGAACCTGTTGAGATTCTGGATTACAAGATTCGTAGCCTACGTCATAGCAAGATTCGCATTGTGAAGGTTCGCTGGAACTCGAACCGGGGACCAGAGTACACTTGGGAATGGGAGGATTAGATGAAGTCTAAATATCCTCATCTCTTTCCTAAGGAAGCGTTCGAATCGAGATATGTCTCCACTGCAGCTGAATGAATCTCGGGGCGAGATTCCTTTTAACGTGGGGATGATGTGACAACTCGGGTAAATCTCTCTTTCGGTTTCTATCTTTTATTTGTTTCTTTCGTCATTCCTTTTTGGTACTTGTGCAATTTTCGGGACGAAAATTCTTTTAACGTGGGGATGATGTGACACCCGGCAAATTCTGGTTAACAACGTTGTCTAGATGAAAGTCTACCTTAGCGAGTCACGCGTATATTGTACTTAACTGGGTTAGTTAAGTCGTGTTATGGTTCGGGAACTACCGGTTTAGTATAGAAGATCATTGGATGTTGGTCTAGAGGTTCATTAGATGTCAGTCCTTAACCAAGTGTACAAATGGTGACGATTCGTAGAATCGTCAGGTTATACGGAACATACAAGTCTCGAGTCCCGGGAATTGATGAACGAGTGTGAATATGTTTGTTTGCAAGTGTTATGTGTTTAAAATCATTATGTGACTTGTCGGTATGTGAAAATGTGTTAACATGTGTTAAAACGGGGTTTAACGCGCAAAATACATGGAACCAACCCCTATAGGCGATTAGGGGAGCCCAATCGCCTATAGGGTATGCGATTGGGCAACATCAGGGGCGAGTAGCATGCTAAATGCATGCTACAGGGGGCGATTAGCCCTAAATGCATGCACAGTCATGCGATTAGCAATGCTAATCGCGTGTAAATGCTGCACAATCACGTGTTACGTGCTGGACGACTAAAAACGACTATAAATACAATGCTTGACCTCCTAAACTTCATAATAGCAACCCTAGTCGTCCCATAACCCGCCCCAACACACACACAACCTCTGGAACGTGATTTTTGATCAAAACACAAGGTTTCAAGCTTATTTCATCAATCTTTCACAAATCTAAGGTGTGGTTTCCATCCATGCAATCTTTATTAACGTTTTTATTAAATCCCTAATGGTCCAGACCTGTTCTAAAACAAATAAGCTTTCTGGAAATCGTTAATAAGTGTTGTTAATCGGATTCTATCTATCATACATGTGTTATGTGTGTTTATGATTAAAAGCTAGGGTTTTTATGATTCAAGATGGATGATTACATGTTATTAGGTTAGTTTCAGATTAATAATGATGGCATGATGATAGGATCTGAGTAATTGTTCATTAGGGTTATAGTTATGCATGTTAATGTGATGTTTCATGCTATGTGTATTGTGTTTGGATTACATAGTTGCATGCAGGGCTGATAATACGAGGCTAAACGAAGGATTTTGGTTTAAACATGTTTAGTATAGTTGTTGGATTGATATTGGATGATTACACGCGTTCTGGATCTGATTTGGAGTGTTAAACGCGCGAAAAACCGGAACAGCTGGGTTATTGGCGATTAGCAACCCTAATCGCCTATGTTATAGGCGATTAGGAGGCCAATCGCCTATAAAGATGCCCTAATCGCCTATATACCATGCAATTGGGGGCTAAATGCCTCTATTACATGCAATTGTGATCCTAAATGCTAGTTAAGTCCTGAAATACATGTCTTATAGCCCTAATCGCCTATAAAGTCAAGATTTACATGTCTTATGACCCTAAATGCCTATATTACATGCGATTAGCCTTCCTAAATGCCTGTTGACCAACCTAAATGCTAGTTAACTTTTCCTAATCGCGTATACTGCTGCTGTAAGTGTAAATTAGCATTCCGAGACCCGATTTGACATCTAGGAACATGGTAGGAACCCCGTAACATATCTAATAACTTGGTAACATATGTTTGGATGTAATTATGAGATACGAGAACTACGTGCTATAACTTGTTGGACGTTAACGTATGTTAAGTGTGATTGCATGATTGTTTGTTTGGGAGCGTAAACATAACACGGGGAGTCTCGGGTCACCAATGGGATGTCGAGTCTTGTACATTGGGTCAGTTAAACAGTCACGGTGTTTTCAAACGAACTTGGTTATGGTCTGGACATCTAGGGACTAATTAACCTGCGGGTTATTAGTCTAAGTACTTGTAACTGTCATATGTTAGGTCGCCGCTTTACGGGACTAGCATAGCTGCTGAGTTTATTCGTGTTACGGAGTAACGCAACTTAAGGTGAGTTTACGGCCCCTCTTTTAACTGGTTTCACTTTTCGGGGGAGAAAACATGTGTTAAAACTTATGTTTGGTAACTACTGTCATACTATGGGTTTCTATTGTTTACTATACGATCTTTGGAAGTCCCGGGGGGAACCATGAATGTGCGGGTTTGCACAACGGGGAAATGTGAATAGCGCTATTGGGAGTGACCAACCCCGCTCGTCGACTTGGAGGGTCGGCGGGTGCATATTGTCTCAAACAGGAACAACAGGTTACTACATCGGGCACGACATCTGGTTTGCGAGTTAGTAATGGTTTTCCAATCGTGATAGTAACAAAACATACGCCTAGCTAGCGTACTTTGGTTTTCGATTTGTTATAGTATGGACAGGTTGAACTTGGTACTTGGATTACAAAACCTGTAAACTCACCAGCATTTTTGTGCTGACGTAAACTTTTACATGTTTTCTCAGGTCGCTAAGGTAGCACAATGGAACTAGGGCGCACGCGTCTGCACGGCGTCTAGTTAGGATTGCATGGTTTTCGAACGTTGAACACTTGGATTATTTTGGATTATGTTTTTAATAAGCTTCCGCTGTAATTGGGGATTTTAAACTATGTTTTCTTAAATTGCATATGTTCATTTAGACTTGTTTATTGTGATCGTTGGTTTGGATCCTGGTTTGTCATACGCCTCGCGGTAAAACTCCGCAAGTGGATTTTGAGGGTGTGACAGACTGTTATCGCATAATTGTATAAACGATTTGTGTTCTTAAGATTTTTATAAGGGTCTCCTAAACCGGTAAGCTCACCTCTCAACAATGAGGGGAATATGACCCGAGATTGTGACGTCCCAACCCTGAAGTACCCACCTCCCAGTGTTGCCGATATAGACATCTAACGACTCTAAACTTTTATCAATAACTTGTCGGTGGTCGTAGTATGACCGAACAAGTTACCACTTAATAATCTAGGGGAGTCATAACTAACCAGCACACGTGCATCCCCTACTTGAATTAATTAATCTTTCAAAAAGTGATTCACCAATTCTTGATTTGTGCCAAGGCTATCCCATAGACAATCAAGCTAAGTCACATGATCAAGTCTTGGCTTATCACTAGGACCACGTATAAAGACCGTACCGACACTAAGTGGGATTTTGATAGTAGAGGATTAAGCCACAAAGTGTGTATATTTTTATCCACAAATGGGCCAATCACTACTCACGAAATCAGGTTAGCTTGCAAGTGCGTGGGTTGTTACACACCGCGGGTACACTCACAAGTCCATCCACTTCCTATCGAAACACCCACAAGACCAAATACTAAGTGAATGATTAGTTAATTCATTAAACAAAGTTTAAAGTAGAAAGAAATATTAAGAACAAAAAACACCACTTCAAATAAAAGATAAACTATTTATTTCATACAAAGTTCCATCATCACCCTAGCAACACCAAGAGAATGATAGTTTTGATAATCAGAGATGATTTTTTCTATTATTTGATGTATATGAATATTGATACTTGATTACAATGAAGAAAACATTTGGCTCTTAAATAGAAAAATAAATCATAAGAATAAAAAGGAAACTCCTTGATTGTAGTCTAACGGCTCTTTGACAACAAGGAATGAGCTGTAGTCAAAAGGCTCTTTATTTTCTAACACTCTCCCTCAAGTTGAGTAGTGGGATTTCCAATACCCAACTTGCCTAAACATTTGCTAAACACACTCCTAGTGACAGCTTTTGTTAAAATGTCTGTAAGTTGATCTTCAGAACGGACGAACGGAAGCTCCAATATCCCGGTCTCGATTTTTTCTTTAATAAAGTGTCTGTCCACTTCAATGTGTTTTGTACGATCATGTTGAACCGGGTTCTCAGAGATTTGAATTGTCGCTTTATTGTCACACATAAGCCTTGTGGTTTTGTTAGGCGAAAACCAATCTTAGTCAGGAGTT
The DNA here is from genome assembly GCA_028751855.1 of Ambrosia trifida. Taxonomy (NCBI): domain Eukaryota; kingdom Viridiplantae; phylum Streptophyta; class Magnoliopsida; order Asterales; family Asteraceae; genus Ambrosia; species Ambrosia trifida. The sequence goes on from CM054124.1 coordinate 115,109,515, forward strand.
TCGTAACCACAACATTTCTGTTAACCCTCGAGCTATACCTTGGAATTCGGCTTCGACGGTGGAGATGGCAACAACTTTTTGCTTTTTACTCCTCCACGTAACAAGGTTTCCACCTACCATAGTGAAGTATCCGGATGTAGATTTCATGTTGTCTTTGTCTCCAGCCCAGTCTGCATCTGTGTACCCTTGAATTTCTAGATGACTATTTGGCTTAAACACAATGCCATGATCAGTTGTTCCTTTGAGATACCTAATGATTCTCCATACTGCTTCCATGTGACTTTCCTGGGGCTGATGCATGAATTTACTCACCACTCCCACTGCATAAGCTATATCGGGTTTGGTATGAGACAAATAGATTAGTTTCCTCACCATTCGTTGATATCTTTCTTTATCTACTAACTTTTCACCTTCCTCCATGGTTAACAATCATCGGGGTGTCAATCATCGAGGTGTCAACTGGTTTGCTACCAATCATTCCAGTCTCAGCTAACAAATCGAGGATGTACTTTTTCTGATAGATGAAGATTCCTTATTTTGATCTCAGAACTTCTATCCCAAGAAAGTATTTAAACCTTCCCAGATCTTTCATTTCGAATTCTGTGAAAAGATTCTCCTTTAGCTGTGACATTTCCTTATGGTCATTACCTGTGATTATCATATCATCAACATAGATAATCAAACAGGTCATGAGATTTCCTCTTTTCTTTAGAAATAACGTGTGGTCAGAGTTGCTTTGTTTGAACCCATACTTCTTCATTGCAATAGTAAATCTTCCAAACCAAGCCCGGGGATATTGCGTGAGCCCGTAAAGTGACTTCTTTAATCCACACACTTATCCTGTCTTGTAACCCCTAGGAAACAGGTGGGGTTTCCATGTAAACTTCTTCGTGTAACTCTCGGTGTAGCAAAGCATTATTCACATTAAACTGATGGAAAGGCCATTCATTATTAGCTGCTATAGAAAGAAGAACCCTAACTGTGTCAAGCTTGGCTATAGGGGAGAAGGTTTCTGAGTAGTCAATCCCATATGTTTGTGTATAACCTTTAGCCACCAATCGAGCTTTATATCTTTCAATAGTGCCATCAGGTTTTCGCTTGATAGAAAATACCCATCGACACCTTATCGGTTTTTTTCCTGTTGGCAGCTTGCTTTTCTCCCATGTGTCATTCTTCATTAAGGCTGTCATCTCTGTTTCCATTGCTTCTTTCCAAGCTTTAGAGGCTAATGCTTGTTCTACGGTGATTGGGATTTGTTCAGAATATAGTGAGGAATCAAATGCCTTGGCTTCCTTAGACATGTTTCCCTTAGTTATGTTTGCCATAGGATACCTTGACCTTCGTGTCTCTTTTTCTGGTGAATACCGTTTGGGAGGAATTCCCCGATTTGCCCTTGGAGGTTAAACATAACTTTCAGCAGTAGTCTCTTGAACCGGTTCTACTTCTTCTGCTACCTGTTCACACTCCGGTTCTACTTCTTTTGCTACCTGTTCACACTGATCTGTAACTGTTTCATGGTGATCATTAGAAGTACACTGTAAATTAACAGGGTGATTATCTTGCTCGTTATCCAGATCAAGAGGAGACTGACTTACCTCAGGTACCAGGTTAGGATGAACTTGGTCTATGACACTGATCGATGGCTCCGTAGGTTGTGAGGATGTGAGTGACTCATTTTGGGTACTGTGGGAACTTTCTTCAGATGAGGGAATCCAGTTCAACCAACTTAGAGTGTCATTATAATCCTCTTCCTGACCACTAAGTTGTGAGTTATAGAAAAACTCCGTCTCAAGCCAATCACAGTCCATTGTCGTGTACATGTGACGCCTTTTCGGATTATAACATCTATACCCCTTTTTATCTCTTCCATATCCCACGCTTCTTAGAAAAACACCATTTTCTACATGAACCCCACCCTATATATATATATATATATATATATATATATATATATCTTCTATAATATATAAATGAAAGTTAATAAGGGACACATGGCATCTTATGGGAGCTTTCTTTAAGTTTTTCCCGCTCATTTTACCGGGTCAATTAAATGGGTCATGGATACTCCATCTATTATTAAATTATTTTTTCTCTCTCATATGCATGACACATGCACTTTCCCCCATGATTTTTAAACGCTAATAACTTTTTTAAACGACATTTTTTTTGAAAAAAAAAAAATTACACCAAATTAACGAGCGTTTTATTATCTTTCAAACGAGTACCATAGTGTTATACAAAAAATCGAAAAAAAACGAGCGTTTTATTACTAATGGGTCTGCTCTGAAACAAACTTCTTATTACAACATCTGTTGAGTGCAAACCACTGCTGTCATTAGAAGTTTGTTTCATCATCTGTTGCTTGCTTCATCCGTGGATAATCATCAGCTGATTCATTCATCAGTGGTTTCCAATCGGCTATTTCATTTATTAGTGGTTACCAAAGGCAGAAGCACACCCACCAATGAATGAATGGATTTCCAGCTTAAGTTGGATTTAGTCTTCCCGTGTTTTAACACAGGATTTCACCTAGTGTGTGTATGTATATATATATATATATATATATATATATATATATATATATATATAAAGGGTTTATAATATAAGTATTATTATAGCAAAGTTTTAAAACTCATACAAGTTTAGTTGAGATAAGATTATTCATTGTGGTAACATAAATTATTATCTTTCATTACCATTATATGAAATTTGTTCAAAAATATTGTTATCATGTGTGTTTATTTAGTTTGGGTGAGTTCCATTTTCATATAAAAGTTGATTATCTTTAGGGGCACTTAAGGAAGAAAAGTAGTAAAATTTAGGAAGTTGTAAAGAAACCTTTGGTTTGCCATCTTAACTTTGGACAAATTGAACATATTTGCACATGTCTCCTCCTTTATAATGTAGTACAGATTACATGGCACTAACTAAAACACTTATTTAAGAAATTATGTTTATTTTTTTGACTGCTCGTGGATTTCATTATATCCAAAGTAGAGTTCAAGCAAGTTGCTAGAATTTGCTAACAAAGTTTAGTTATGTTGAAAAAATGGTAGTGGAAATTGATTTTTCACTAATTTTGGACTTAAATAAATGTATTTATATATGTGTTATATAAATAATTATTTCCGGGTTTGTGTACTATATTGTGAGAGTACCACAACGAACCAAACCACGTCCAAAATAAAGCTAAGATGAATGAGATATCGAAGTTTGGAAGTTGTAGGTTGGAACAATAAAAGATGAGAAAATGGATTAAGCTTGAGCCAAACACTAGTGGGACCCTAAAGGGTGAGAAACCCTTAACTCGCATACACACACGGCGTGGGCGATGGGCGCAATGTGGCGCTTTGATGGCGCACTTCGCACACTCGCAACGCCGCGAGTCGCTTGAGAGCCGCCTTTGTATTTTTGACCTTGTGCGCATAGTCTGGTACATGGCGGAAAGTTGATGTAACCCGTAACGAGTGGCACGTGGGCTTTTGTCCGCATACAGGTGGTCCGTGGATACGCGTACTGGTCCGCCTGGCGAACTCCCGGGTAGTTATCCGCGGATGACATGGCGAGGGGCGCAAAGACTAGAGTATGCGCATGACCTGGTGGAACCCTGGTCCACGCAAGTCGTAATGGGTCGCGCAACATGCGAGCTGCACTGGTGTACAGGCTCCTACGCAGTCTCTAGCTGTTGTCCAAGACTATTTCAACTCGTATCAGTTTCGTTTGACCACATAAATACCTTTGTAATTGCTATTTATGATCGACTTTATGATCATAATTAAGCTACAAAATAGGTTTCAATTTGTGAGTTTAAAAGGTAAACATGAGTTCAATTTTAATCAGAGTTTTTGTAGAAAGAATTAGAAATTCTCTAAACACAAAATCTAAGACAGGAGGGAGTGGGCGGGATTGTGAGGGCGGGAGGGTGAGTTGGCGGCGGGAACACCACCCCCTTGGGGCATGGTGGAGGCGGCGGGAGGTTGAGGCGGGGAGGGAAGGTTGGGCGGGAGGGGGGGGGGGGAGGTGGAGGTGAGGTGGCAGCTTTTGATTGGTTGGGTTTTTTTTAAATCTAACACACACATAATAATATTCCTTCCCCCTCCCCCCCCCTTCCACTCCCTACAATTCCCCCCCCCCCCCCCACATAGGACCCACAAGTGCCACATGGCGCTTCACCCCTTCTTCCCCCCTCCCTTCCACTCCCTATAGTCTAAAGAAACTGTTCTCATCAACAATTGAGAGGAGCAATCTAAATTGTCACAACTTATTTTCTTTTTCCTACATTTCTAAAACACCAAACAACCTGGGGCATCTCGGGCTCGAAACCATCTCCGGTAGTACGACTACTGTTCCGGTTGTTGTACCCTGGGAGACAGATCGTCTGAGAGGAGGCGCGGAATCTGTTTTAAGGCAAGCGTGTCAAACACGTGAATTAACCAAAAATCATCAACATTTTGGTTTTTCATATTCTTGCAGCAAGCTTTCTAACAAGACGGCTCGGTTGAAGTTCTCCAAAAACATTGGCTTGAATCATGATTAGGTACATTTATGTTGTATCTTAGTTTATTTATTTACTAGTTTTATATACCGGAAGCGTTTCGGGGTTGAGAAATCTAATATGACATATCAATTTTACATACGGAATAGACTGATGTGCTTTACAGTTACATGCAGGAAAGCTTCAGGTAGCACCTAACCTAAAACAATTAACAATGTATCTCAAATGTTAACGCCTAAACTTAAACAATGTATAACTCTCATATTAAAACATAACCTAAAATGATGTACATGTTTACTGATTTGAACATAATTAATGACTTGTCAATACATGATTAATGAATAACCTGAACACTTTTTGTTTTTTTCTATATGAACGAAACCCCGGTTTTACCGATTATTTCACTGTCGTGCCTTCGGGCGGGTGAGTGGTCGGGTTTTCCCGGGAATTGGTGGCAATTGGTGGCTCGGGTACTCTCGAGTACCTGATTCGCCAAAAGGGTGTCTGAGAGTGCTCGAAAATTGATTCGTTGGCCGTTCAAAAAAAAAATATGAACGAAACCCCACAAAAAATAGTCGTTTTTTCTCCGTTTTTTATATAGCACTATGATACTCGTTGGAAAGATAATAAAACACTCGTTAATTTGGAGTAATTTTTTTCTTTAAAAAATCTCGTATATAAAAGATATTAACGTTTAAAAATTATGAAAGGAAACATGAGTAAGAAAAATCTAAATTTGCTTTTAATTTTTTTTCCTAAAATAACTCAATCCCTTTTGTTTTTTAATTGATGCCACATGTGATCCTACATAACACTATCAAGGAATAGATTTTTTTCTTTAAAAAATCTCGTATATGAAATTATGCCTTTGAATTAACATGTACAAGTTAGTTTTGCAAATAAGGGTAATATTGGAAAGTTTTTCATGACATTTTAGGTGTAAAGCATAAAACTCTTCATATGTCATCTTAAAAAACAGAGCAAATTACCTTGTTGCCCATCTAAAATGTATTATATAGTAGTAAGTATAGATAGATATAGATTTTATATACGGTATTGTACTTTTATATTTCCTACGAATAACGAGAGTATCGTTATTATATTTATTTTTAATTATTTTAATAAAATAGTGAACCGTTTTTGCTAGAAGTTATACATCATATCTTTGTTACAGAAATTAAGATTAAACCAAGACACCACTTCAAGTTCTTTAGCATCCATTTTGTTTTATAACAGCAAGCCAACACAATCTAAATACTTCTATAAGGTGTAAACGAGCCAAACTACGTGCAAGCTACTCGAAATCGACATGAAAAAAGCTTGAAGTTAGCCAAACATAAATGAGCCCAAGCCCGTTCATAGAAATAAGCTTGTTTAGTGCCTGAGCCCGCACTTAACTTATCAAGTTGAGCCGGTTCGTGAGCTCTGAATACTTTCCATCATCTCTGGTTTTCATTTGAAACGGCGATCACTGCAATCATCGACGTTAAACCGGTAATAGAAACACATCCTTCTCCTCTTTTGTTAGTTGAACATTCTGTGTGATACCTTTTATCTTGTTTTGGATTGAAGTTATGAATTTTGTTTACATTTTCTCCTTCCTGATGTCTTTCGTTGATTAAAAATGGGTATTGATGGTTTCATATGTTGTGAACTAATGCATTTTTTAAATGTTCCGAATATTTTGTTCACGATTTGCTTTTGATATTAGATAATGAGTACTTTTTAGTCGGTTAATACGCAATTTTTAAAATGTTGTGAATATACTATATGCTCCATATTTCCCTGACAACTTAAAAATAGTCATATGGATCTTGAAGCTCAAACCACTCAATTGACTTCAAAAGTCAATGATGCAAGAAAAAAAAACTATATATTCGTTTGTAAAACAAGAACAATGATTTAATATTTTGCCTTCATATTTGACAAAATTGATGAGTCAAACAAAAAATAATACGTTATATATGCTTATATTTTTTTATGTAAGTGTTTTAAAAAATGAGTCAAGTAAAATATAATACGTTTTAGTGCTTATTTTTTATATACATTTTTAGTTGGTGTACGTTTTGACGTTAGCTACTGTAAAATGTCATTTTGACCTCCATGCGTCTTACGTGTTTATTTTTATATACATGTCGATATAAATGCAAGTTGACTTACGTGTTCATACTTATTGTTATGTACTTGTCGATACAAATTCAAGTTGCTTTACATGTTTTCAAAAATGGGTCATGTAAGATATAATACGTTTTCGTTCTTATTTTTATGTACGTTTTTAGTTTACCTACATTTTGACGTAAATTTTGTTCAGAAATGAGTCGAGTCAAATATATTTTTTTCATTTGACAGTATAAATTCGAGTTATATTACAGTTTGCCGCCACTACAGCGTGCAGTAACATTTCATTTTCTTACGGGTTTATTTTTATGTACATGCCATATAAATTCAAGTTAGTTTACGTCTTGAAAATAGGTGAGGTAAAACATAACAAGTTTTCGTGTTTATTTTTATATACGTTTTTAGTTGATAAATTTTTTGATGTAAACTTTTTTTTCTTCGAAAATGAGTAATTTAAATATAATACGCTTTCGTGCTTTTTTTTACATTGTTTTCAGTTTGTCTAGTTGGTCTACGTTTACGTTTTGATCGATAAGCAATTAAAAGAATGAGAGTACTCACAATATGTTAAAAACCGACCCTGTAACGTGGGCAGTCAGTCAAGGGTTAGGATCAAATACACAAGACACTTTTTCTAAGAAGGGTGAGAAGGATTGTGATCCATTGATCATATATTTGAAGGGTTGAGATTAGTTTGTTTGAAAAAAATAAATAATAAATTAGAGGAATGGCATAAAAGGAAAACCACATTTGTTGACTTTCTCTCTCCACATGCAATGCACATGTCAATTCCCCCCATCATTTTAAAACGTCTATAACTTTTTCATACGACATTTTTTTTTCAAACAAATTTCACCATATTAACGAGCGTTTTTTTATCTTTAATATGAGTACCACATTGCTACATTAAAATTGAAAAAAAAAATCGTGCTAAATGGGTTTTTTTTCTCCGTTGTGTCTTCTGCTCGTTTATTGTGTTATAGTATGCATGTGTGCTTTATAAATAGAGTAAATTGCCAAAATGGCCCCTTAGGTTTGGCCCAAAATGCTTGTTTGGTCACTTTTTTGAATTTTGTGCCAAAAGCACCCCTCACAGATCGAAAATTGCCAAAATGGTCCATATTTAACTGAGTTTTTAACTGAGTATGAAAAGTCAGTTAAGTCTCAGGGGCAATTTCGTCCTTTCATCTCACTTCATCTTCTCCAACCTCCCTTGACTTCTTTTATAAAAATAAAACACACACATATGTCTGTACATTTTCATTTCATCCTCTACACACACATCTATAGAGAGAGAGAGAGAGAGAGAGAAAGAGAGAGAGAGAGAGAGAGAGAGAGAGAGAGAGAGAGAGAGAGTACTCTAGAGAGAGAAAGTGACAGAGAGAGAGAGAGAGAGAGAGAGAGAGAGGAGAGACAGAGAGAAGAAACAAAGGAGAGAGAAGGAGATCGACGGAGAAGGGAGAGGAAGAGCCAGTGGTGGTTCCAGCGGCGGCGACGGCGGCGGCGCCTCTGTGACTGGATCCTCATCAAACGAAGGTAACCCTATAATCCATTACCCCTTTGATAATAGTTGATAGTGGTTATTGATGATGATTCTATATAGAGGGTTGAGGGTGAAGGTCTTCAGTGTTGACAGTGGAAGGATGGTGATGGTTGATTAACAGTAAGCAAGGGTTTAGGGTTCGGGTGTTGGTGACTGACGATAGTGGTACACTAGGGTTCTGATTTGGGGATTTTTAATGATGATGAAGGTTGTCGGAGATGGTGACGGCGGCGGCTCGAATAGGTTTCCGATCTGATCAGGTTGTTGGTTGCGGTGGTGGCTCGGGAAGGATCCCGAGGACGGTTGGTGGCGGCACTATGTTAGGTGACGGTGGGGCTTTGGTGGTGGTTGTGTCAAGAATCAGTTAAAAACTGAAGAATACCTCTTATTATTAATAGAAGAAGATTGGGTTGAAGAAGATGATGAAGAAGAAGGAGTAAGATGAAAGGACGAAATTGCCCCTGAGACTTAACTGACTTTTCATACTCAGTTAAAAACTCAGTTAAATATGGACCATTTTGGCAATTTTCGATCTGTGAGGGGTGCTTTTGGCAAAAAATTCAAAAAGGTGACCAAACAAGCATTTTGGGCCAAACCTGAGGGGCCATTTTGGCAATTTACTCTTATAAATATGTTATTTATGTTTTTTAGTCTACACATTATTTAACTTTGTCTATTGTGTTTTTAGTATGCTTTTAATTGTGTTTTACGCAAATAAGTTTTGTATTTAGGTGTACATTGTGTTTTATTATATTGTTCATTGTGTTTAAGTCTATTATTTATTGTGTTTTAGTCTTCTGTTCATTGTGTCTTTTATATGTCGTCCATTGTGTTTTACACAATTGGGTTTTTAACTTTTTTTTTTTCAAAAGTATTCATTGTATTTTAGTTTTCTGTTCATTGTGTCTTTCGTATGTCATTCATTGTGTCTTACGCAACTGGGTTTTCAACTTTTTTTTTTAAAAGTATTCATTGTGTTTTAGTCTTCTATTCATTTTGTCTTTAGTATATCGTCCATTGTGTTTTACTAGACTCTTGATTGTGTTTTATACCCTATATTTAATTGGTGTTCATTGTGTTTTGCATTGCATTGTGTTTTACATTCAATTGTGTCTTACGTAAGTGGGTTTTGAATTTTTTTTTTCAAAAGTATAGCAATATGGTACTCATATTAAAGATAAAAAGACGCTCAATTTTATGGTATAATTTTTTTTTAAAAACAGATGACGTATAAAAAAGTTACGGGCATTTAAAAATGAAGGTGGAAATAGCATGTGACTTGCATGTGCATATGTTTTTAACAAAATTACCCCTCCCACTTGTTAATCCTTTGGACACATGTCATTTTCTAGTGGCTTCTCACCCTTCTCATTTTTTGTAGCCTTTGTAGAATAACTCAACCCGTCAGTCAATTGTACACTTTCAAAATCACATGTGGGAAATATATTATGGTATTTCAAATAGAAAAATTCTTAGTTGAAAAGTACGAAACGATATGTTAAAATTTAAATAACCTAACAAGACAGTTTTTATAGTTTATATCGGTGTAGAAAATATAAACTATATAGTTTATATCGGTGTAAAAAAAATGTCATTGGGGTTGGTGGCCCAATGATAAAAGCAAAACTTTTAGGAACACCTAAGAGGAGGTCGTGAGTTCAAGTCCCACATAAAATAAAAATTTGCTGTTAAAAAAAAAATATCGGTGTAAAAAATAAGTGGTCTTGAATATCGAATAAGATATTAAAGAGACGCAATGTTTTGTCAATCTTAATGGCGCCATCTGACCGTTACCGCCTCAATGAAGTTATCGAAATAATCATATGGGAAAACATTTATGGTGGGTTTGTCAAAATAAATAAATAAATTTTATATAGAATTATAGGTTTTTGGATTCCATATCATATTTAAAAGTAATGGTTTTTTAAACTCGTCAAAGGATAAAGTTGGATGAAAGCTAAATTAGATCCTTAACTTTTATTATCTTGTGTGCTATGGCCTATGAGAACCAATTTAATACAAGTATTAATTATTACTCCTCCTATTTTGTTTGAAAAGAAAATTTCATTAAACGCACAAGCTTGAAAAGTCCTCAAAACAAGGATCTACGAGCAAAAAAACCAACATCAATCCAAAGGACAATTACACCAATCTTTCCACTCGACATTTTTGTGTCTAGATCTATGACAAACCCAGAAAAACGTAGTTATTACTCCTCCTATTTCATTTTAAATATCTATTTTTCTACTTTTTATTGTCCCAAATTAAATGTCTATTTCTAAAAATAAAAATGTAATTTTCAATTTTGCCCATAAAAGACAAAATACAATCAAAGATTTAAAATAATAACTTGAGGATATTATTGTCATTTTACAACCCAGAAAATATACAATCAAAGATTTCTTAATATGTGTGTTTGTGGGTCCCATGACATCTAATTAGAGACGGGGTAGTATATAAACTAGTGTGTAGGCTACCCGCGCTTCGCTGCGGGGGCGCCTGTTTTGTTAAGGGTTTGATAGACATTAGAAATAACATTAAATAACTATTGTTTGTAGAATTAATCTAAAGAAGCTTATTTTAGATCATTGTTACCCTCGCATTGCCGCGGAACATGGAACGCACGATGATGTTTGAACTCCATTCGTGTCAAAACAAAAATGCTAGCTATATTGAATAAACGGTTTATTTCTAATATAATTCCATTTTTCAAATACAATACTCTTTCAGTTCTTCACGATAAAGAAAATATCACTATACCGGTACAGAAAATACCAGTTTTGTACAAGTACTTCGTACCAAATTGTGTTCCTTATAAGGAGAAAAAAAACTTAGTACCTGATAAAAAAAATAAGGGGGCAGGTGAGTATTAGCACACGATAGCAAATTAGATGCGATGCAAGTTAGCCTAGTATACTAGTGCACATGTTAGTGTAGTACGTCAGAGAATTATATAGGACACTTGAATAGTGCCAAACTTCTAACTTACACCGACACCATTTGTTAACTTGCACTTCTTGAAACTTAGTCAACCTACCATCTTTGACCACTACAATGAATAAGCAATACACAAGTTAATTCAATTTGGTCCACACCAAGGCTTTGAAGATCAGATTGGAGTCTGGTCACACCAAATCGTTAACTTTACGAAAATCTGGCACTACTAAAAAACAAGTCTATTTCTGACCAAGGTTTTGGTCGGAAAATAGCGTTTCCGACCAGTTTCCGACAAAGTGTCTTTTGTCTGAAAAATCTAGTCGGTAAATTTTTCCGACAAGTTTCCGATAAAATTTCTGACAAAGTTCCGACAAAAAAACGTGAAAGATTCTACGACAAAATTCCGACTAGTTTCCGATGAACTTTCCGACCGATTTCCAACAAAAAAATGTGTCAACTTTTCCGACAAAATTCCGAGTGGTTTTTTATCAGTTTTTCCGACTGAATTCCGAGAAAAAAATTTGTCAGTTTTTCCTACAGATTACCAACCAAACTGTTTTTATTTATAAAAAAACAAAAAAAATCCATTTTTTTCTGCTTAAAATGTAGAAAATTATGATACGATTATCATCACAAGTTGAACTACAAATACATTTACAAGTTTATCAACATAATACGACGCCTTTGTCAAATTACAAGTTCCCGCATACTATGACACGGTTATCAAACTACAACTCTACGCCGCTTGTTCCTAACCTGCCGCCTTCAAAGCCATGCTTGCAGACTCACCGCTCCATTCAAAACTCGCAAACGCATCTCGCCTATGTATAGAAAAAAAGAACAATGTCAATTAGAAGTTTTAACATATCAGGGAATATTTTGATTAAGGAAACTAATCGTTTACTCACCCTTACGGACCTAGGAGCTTTAGGTACCACAGGTGCACAGAAACTAACAAGTCTTTTCTTTGACACCATCTCTTAGGCATACATGCCAAATTTTGTTGGATATAAAAGAATCACAAAATTCATGAATAAAAACATTTCATTTTCAATGCGTCAATTAGTATAGCAAAGTAGCAAACTGTGTCTTGAAAGCAAAAGACTTAAACTCAATGCCAAGTGGAGGCGAAACACAATAACATCACTAACCAGCACAAGGTCAAAACAACAGGTAGGAAAAAATGATAGACTCGATCAATAATGATAAAACCTTTAAGTGACATGGGCATGATCATTTGAAAATTTTGATTAAAAACCCAGTATTACATGCCAAGAAGACCTTGAAACCGCAAATTTACTGATTCACTCAGCTACATCTTAACTAAACATTCCTCATTCTTAACATGAACACATGTTGTTAGACCGATAACTGATCCAAAAACTTAATCTCCCTTCCTTTTTCATTCCAATCCGAATTAACTTACAATGACTAATGCATTAAATCAACAAAAATAACTAAATAAACATGCTGCACATGGAATAAAAAACAAAAGAAAAAAATAGAATGAAAAAGGTCATATGAAGCACTCACAAATCAGTTAAATACAAATGGAAAATTGCAAAGGAGTTGGTGCTCAAAACCCAGGCCTAGAAATAAACATGCTGCACAACTGCATATGTTAGTATTCGGTTCAGCGCACATTATGATTGAAAACTGAACTTTAACAGTTTATTTAGTTGTTAGATATTATTTTTGTTAATGTTTATACCTTAGATCTCATTCCACTGCAGTTCCCTTTGAACTTCTTCCAAGCCGAACCGATTGCGCCCGAAGAACTCCATACTGCTTCCAAGCCGAACCGAATGCGTCCGAGGAAAAAGATACGATTACTTCTCTAGTCAAACAATGCAATTCTATTTAGATTTCAACTTACCCATTATAGACAATAATTGGTAATATCATATTATAAAAAGATGCTACAACAAAGTTCTGCAACTCTTAAAGACTTGAATGTGATATTTTTGTATGAAATATTAACTAATTAAATATGCTATTACAGTGGAGGGAAAGATGGATTTTAAAGACGTTTCGAACTACAATGAAGTGAAAAATGCTAATCATACAAACTATCTTTTTAACAAATAGTTGGAACTAGATAATTCAATCATCATAAACCCTAAACCACAAACTAATATCACTAACCATAATAAACACTCAACATACTTTTTAACAAAATGATTAAAACCTAATAATAAAAACATAAATCCATACCTGTAATTCCTCTTCCCTGCCGCCGCCTACCAGCTTAGACCCACGACCACCATCACCCCTGCCGAGAGCCAAACAAACCAAGACCCATAACCCCCAATCGAACCAGGCTTGTGACCCGTCAATTAAACCCCAATAACCTCCACCACGCAACCTCAACTGGACCACTACCACCTCCCTTGACCTGACCCCTTTCACCGCCGAAAACCCACAACCATGTTGCGCCGATAATAGCCTTTATCGGCCTTTCACCACCGAAAACCCACAACCATGCTATGCCGATAATAGCCCTTATCGGCTTTCACATGGACAGTCCTTCAATTTTACTGGTTCGTACTGTCTATATAACTGTCAACCCCGCAGCAAAGTGCGGATAACTCAAAACTCTAGTTATATATTAAACCAAAGACACTTCTATAGTGAACTAAATATTTTATTTGTATTATTATTTTAATGGTATATTATATACTATTAAATTAGAATGAACAATAGTAAATTAGGAGATGATACTTCAAAATTTTAAAGTTTCGTATTCTAATTTACTATTGTTTATTCTAATTTAATAGTATATAATATATTATTAAAATAATAAAACAAATAAAATATTTAGTTAAGTGTCTTTTGATTTAATATATAAATAAATAAAGATAATTGATTAAAATAAAATGGATCCACATTTCAATAAATTGACTAAATTAGATCCTAACTTTAAATTCAAAGTCAACTTAAAATACATATTTTTAAAGTATCCTTTTATTTTTAAATATACTCATAGCTATTAACATCTCAATCAGAAATCTAAATCTTAACTTACGATTCTGTTAAGAGAAAATGTGCCAATTATGCATTATGATATAATCCAACTAACATATGTTATGGACTAGAGGATCCAACATCTTAATCCGACGTGATCTTGTTGGGTTAAAATTTGTGAATAAATAAACTGCGAACGAGCTAATTTCATTCAAGAAACTTATGGCATAACCGGTAGAAATAGCATACAAATACATGTCTTAAAATCATAGTTCAACATCTAGGAATAAGATCCATAATAACATAATTATGTTAATTAAATAACTATGTGTCGTAACAAATTATTGGTGTGACGTATACACTTTGAATTTTAATAAACTTTTAACTCACTTTTAACAAATTTTCGCTTTCATGAAATGAAAATAAAACTTTTAACTCACTTTTAAAATAATTACACATAAAAATATTTTTTTTTTCCGAAGCTAAATTAGACACTGTTAGTAATACATTGTAGAGCATGCCTTTAGCAAGATGCTAAGAAAACACACCCAACAATACCAGTGCAATACATGACCCATTACACCATTAAAGAATGGATTTCTAGAAATTAATACCCTCAAACATGTTCCATTTTTGAACGGTTACCTCTCCCAACTTTGACCTCTGGATACCCACCAATATGTGCTTTCTTTAGTATCATTTACTAATTGAAAGGTAGACACCCCTGATCCTTTGAAAATCTTCTGGTTTCTTTTTTTTTTCAAATTTTCCTTATGTCATCAAGAATATAGCATACATGCAACACTTTAACTGATAGGTAAAAACATCAAGATGTAACGTGAGTAATTGTTAAAAAACACATGCTACAATTAAAGTTATAATATTATTGAAATCCAAATTAAATTGCCATACAAAAGATAAAGGAAATACATTGTTTTAATAAAAGCAAAGCATGACATAAAAGATTGATTAATTAATTCTAGGTCCAAAATGCCCTATATATACCATCATCTAGCACATGTACAAAATAATAGGTTACAAATGTTTTTTAGTGAGCATACCTAGATATATAGCATAAGTTTGAAAAGTACACAATTCAAGTGTCTAAAGTAATACCCAAAGCAACAATACTATTTGAACTTTCAACTTAGGCTAAGGGGTATGGTTCCCTCTTTTTCCCCTTGTCCACTTTAACGCAACGTCAACCCTCCCCCCCCCCCCCCCCCCCCCCCAAGTAAGGGAAATAGTTCCCCCTTCTATTTTTAGTATTTTATTTAAAAAGAAAAGAGGAAAACGACGAAGAAACAAGCTTGGGAGGGAGGGGAAGATTCCCCGTGTTCACTGAAATCACTTGAGGGGGGGGGGGGGGGGGGGGCACTAGTCGCCGCTAATCAGTGGGACTTAGCGGCGAGGTGGCACATCACCGATATCATCCCCGAAACCACACCCCCGAGTCTTATAAAATTGGGACACACTACAAGGAATGTGGGCTTTAGCGGCGACATGTCACCACTAATGACGTCGTCATTTTTTATCCGTCGTTAATGCCCACTGTCGTCGTTAATGATGGCGCCGCTAATACCTATTTCCACGTGGAAATTAATTTTGATTTTTTCCACGTGTCATGCCACTGTCACGCTACGTGTCATGCCACATATCACGCCACGTGACACTTTCCACGTGTCTTGTCGCCGCTAAAGGTTTTTTTTTTTTTTTTTTTTTTGACTTTCCAAGTAAAGTTTTAACGCAATTTAATACCGCTTGACTACAAACACTTTGGTATATATTGTAAATCTGATTCTTATAAGTTTAAATGTAATAATCACTAAATTGTTTTTTATTTGTTTGTAAATTAGATTTCGATTTTGATTTCTGATAACAATAACTTGATTTATCATAAAATGAGTTGCTGCAAACAATCACTAGAAATGATTAAGTTCTCTTAATTACTAACTTAAGTCATTTAAAATATTATACGTAATTTTAGAATGACTAGATTTTTTTTAAACTTAAAGTTCATTAAAACAAAACAGACACACGGTCTTTAAGGAGGAGAACGAGCAGCCCTAAAATGTATTACATCAGTTTGAATTTACACCAAGAATTCCAAGTATGTGTTCTATTTCTATACCATAAGTCTTCACAACCGATATCACATCCAAAACTTTAGTATCTTTGCCATTGAAAATGCGATCATTCCGAGCTCTCCATATTCTCCATATTTTTGTCATAGGTAGACCTGCATTTTTGTAAACTTCCATCAAACCCTTTATTCCAAAGGCAAAAATATTCGGCACACGACACCAAGATAGCCTTCCAAACAACACCTGAAAAATACATCATGTGAATATATGCTTTGCCGTCTCGTCTCCACCATCACAGAATATGCATTTAGAGTTCTGCACTTGTATGTTCCTCCTTGCCAAAACTGTTCTTGTCGGAATCCTTTCTACCATTGCCCTCCAAATAAAAACATTACATTTCAACGGCAGCCATTTGCACCATTAAAAAATAGCGACCGATTGTATCCTTTCAGCTCCTGAAATCCAAGCTTTGACATTTGCCACCGAGAATCCATCACCTGCACCTTGCCACGACCATGAATCCTTCTTGTTCGATAAATTCACAGTCGCAAGAAAATTAAAACAGTCTGTCAATTCCATAATTTCTTCCAACGATGTCGGTTGTTTTCTCCATTTCCACGCAAAAGAGCTACCGTCTCCAACCCTCAAAATGTAACATTTCTTATTTTTTCAAATTTTAAATTTATAAAATTTCCATTTTTGACGTTTTAGCCTTTATTAAATTTTTCCTAGGCACATTTATTGTATTATTTCCAAAATAAAATATAAGAATGGTCCTTTTATAAAAAAAACAGATTTAAAAAAAATGGGTTGGGCCGGGATCGAACCCGCGTCCCAAACCGGCTCTGACTTAGACAACACAACACAAACCACTACACCATCTTGGTGTTTGTGGTAGATTTAGAAACAAATAAAACTTAAAACTACCCAAAAATTCCTTGGTCAAAGCTGCAAGTCAAAACCCACATCTAACCGACATAGAAGCTTCTAATTAACGCGCCCAATGTCTGTTTTTGGAAACGATTTCGACTGATTGATGATCGACACAATCATCCTCGTTATTTCCAGCTTTTAATTTCGTGTAAATCATTCCTTTTCGTTTAAACATACGCGTTTATTATTAATAACATATTCAACTTTCCAATCGATTGATTCAAGACATGGATGTATAAATTGAACCGTCTTTTACACCTTAAAGGTGCCGAAAAACACATAACCATCTTCAATTCTCTCTGTTGTTTGCTGAATTTCTCATAAGCAAACTCATTTGACATTTCTTTTGACCATCTTAATCGAGCTCTAAAACTTTTTGTAAGTATCTATTGATCCCTTGTTTTTGTTCCTTGTTATTGTATGATCAATAACCCTATAAATTATGTGGTTATTGGTTTGATTTAAAAACTAGGGTTCTTAGTTTACATTTGGGGAAGATGATACCAGTTTGTGTCAGTTTAAATGTTTACAGAAACGTATTCAAAACAAACATCTGATCTAGATCAGATGGTTGTGTTTGGTGTTGTTGAAACAGATGGTCCTGGATTCGATACTAAACCCCGACGTTTTTATATATGTGGAATCATATTATCATTCGAACACACTATACAATTATTTGAATCCGATTTAAACATGTTCTCAGGGTGTGGTCTGGTGGTGGCCACACTTGTGATTAAAACTCAACCCGGTCATAGACCCGGGTTCGATCCTCACTAACCACCACAATTTTTTTTTATTTACCAAATCCTTTTGCATTTACACATAATATTAGCTATTAACTTTTAAAATAGATTTAAAATATCAAATCTGATTTATAATTCTATAAAATTTATTTTATGAAATATAAGTGATAAACTTTAATATATAATTTTTATTTTCAGAATATTTATTTGTTTAATATCTATATTAAATATTACAAGTTTGTTTATAAATAAATTAAAAATTAAAAAAAAATACATTAAATGGTTTATAAAAAATTCTACAAAAAATATTTTAGACTTATAAGCTAATAATCTTTATAGAACTAAATTTTATTTTTGGAAAAAGATTAATTAATTATTTTTTTATCAATTTAAATTTTTTTAACCATTATAAATTCATAATAAATTCATTTTTCATCATTTTTGCACCAAAAATTCACATAATTTATTCTTATTAATCCAGATCAGAAATATAATTTTATAACCTGAAATTGTGAAATTTAGTATTTTTGAATATTATTACCATGTTTTGATTAATAGGTTATGATTTATTTATAAAAATAATTTTATAAAAATTATTTTTCACGCTATAATATTTTAGTACAACTATCCTTGATCAAGCTTCTACAAAAAATCCTTTTATTTAATTATTTTCTTCATTTCCTCTTTACTTATTATTTAATTAACAATTATTTTAAATTAATTATTAAACGATCGTCAACCCCCAAATTAGGAACCCTAGAATACCTTTAGACCTGAAAACTTAGACTTTTAAGTTTTCCCAACACTTATTTTATTGCCTTGAACATAGGGTAATACTCGGGAACGTTTAGGCCACATTTAGACTATTTCAAAGGATTCAATACTTTGCTAAGGTGAGTTTACATAGCCTCGTTTGCAATTTTTCTTATGCTTTAGAATGAAAGTTGATTCTTGATACTTTTGATGCAATTCATTATACGTGTCTTGTTGTAAATCTTTGATGCCACATGTCTTAGACAAAAAATTGTTAGACTTAAACTTGAGACTTGCATAATCATTAACCCTGATAAAGCCGGCGATATACAATGATAGATCTATTCGATTAAAAACCCCACCTAGATTCGTTGACCATTTCTATGGGGAGCGCGGGTGATTGTTATCGTTCCAAACTTTATATTAAGGAGAATTGTGGATGCGGGATGGACCTAAACATTGTCGGAGGATTGATTATGTGCATACTATCAATTGTGTTTTTGTTTCCACATGTAGACTTTGATATATAATAGATATATGAATTGCAAAACTTTGAAACTTATATTTATAAACTTATTGCTAAACTAGGCTTATGTATTCTCACCAACTTCTAGTTGACCCCCCCCCCCCCCCGCACATCTTTTCCAAACTCAACATTTCAGGAAATACTGATGCTTGAAGTCAAATGCTATCAAGAGGAGTTATTTGAAGTTTTAAGTTTCGTTTTATTGTTTGATGTACTAGATTCCATTCAAGACATTTTGCTATGTATTTCGGTATGGATATTCTTAGTATTTGAATAAATGACTATTTAAAATTACATTATTTGCCATGAGCTACTGAACAATCGTCAATACGTGACACTTCAATGTTTTCGCCATCGGTTGAGGTGTTACAGAAAACCCAATTTTCAACCTTACAAAATTTATCAGTTTCAAGCCTAAAAAGTTTAGTAAATTTAACTTTAAAAGGCTGGTCACAAATCCATAGGTCCATCCAAAACCGTATTGTCTTACCCTCCCCCACTTTGCCTTGAAACAAAGAATTGAAGCTAACACCTTTAACTTTCATCCTCTGTCCCATGTTAAAAATGTTCTTCCAGACCCTTTTATACTTACCTTGAACCGGGTACAACTCTCATTTCTGGGCTGAGATTTGAATGGCATCAACAATTTTTTTCCGCAATGCTAAGACTTCATCCTATATCTCCATATGTGATACCCCACACTTTCAGGTTGACACTTTAACCAAACTCTAGTTAACTTGTACTTACATTCATTGCATTATACTTGACTAGGGTTAGTTAAGTAAGACACATGATACACGGTTATAGGTTAATAACTGCATAAACGGCAATTCGGAGAATTACCGGACTGCATACACGAGTCTTGAACCACGAACGTTGGTAAAATTGTGAAATACAACTATTGTGTTTTACAGGTTTGAAGTTATGTGTATGTGACTATGTGAATTTATGTGATTTAATACTATTGAGTCAATAACCAGGACGGGACGGATCGGGATCCGAAGCCTCAAAATGGCGGAAAATAAAATTCTTTACACAAACCTCCCCCGTGGAGCGCGGAGGGAAAGGAAACATCCCCGTGGTCCGTGAGGGATTAAATAATAATTTCCATATTTGCAATGCGCCGCGAAGCGCGGAGCGAAGGTATAACCTTCTGCGGTCCGCGAGAGCCATGCTGACGAGCCAAGTCGGTTGAATCACCTATTTAATTAACTTTTAACCCACTTTTCTCATAACAACAACCCTAACTCTCCTCTAAAACACCTATTACGAAAATATCAACCACAAACACCTGCTTTGTGTAACAGCCCAAGGTAACCCGTACCACAATATTGTCCGCTTTGCCGCAGCTCACTGTTTTGCATTGGTCTCACTCCCGAAGGACTGGCCAAAACGCGTTATGATAGTGAGGGTGGCCACTCCCTTATGAGGAGTTATGTTCTCCCTTACACAACCGATGTGGGATCTTACATTCCACCCCCATTAGGGATCCCAACGTCCTCTTGGGCACGACTGGCACACCGATCTGGGCCCCGGCTCTGATACCATCTGTAACAGCCCAAGGTAACCCGTACCATAATATTGTCTGCTTTGCCGCAGATCACGGTTTTGCATTGGTCTCACCCCCGAAGGACTGACCACTACTCGATTTGGCCAGCCCTTCGGGGGTGAGACCAATGCAAAACCGTGAGTTACGGCAAATCGGACAATATTGTGGTACGAGTTACCTTGGGCTGTTATAGATTAATGTAAGATCCTACATCGGTTTTGTAAGGGAGAACAGAACTCCTTATAAGGGAGTGGCCACCCTCACTATCAAAACGCGTTTTGGCCAGTCATTCAGGGGTGAGACCAATGCAAAACCGTGAGCTGCGACAAAGTGAAAAATATTGTGGTATGGGTTACCTTGGGCTGTTACAGATGGTATCAGAGCCGGGGCTCAGATCGGTGTGCCGATCGTGCCCGCGAGGACGTTGGGCTCCCTAAGGGGAGTGGAATGTAAGATCCCACATCGGTTGTTTAAGGGAGAACAAAACTCCTTATAAGGGAGTGGCCACCCTCACTATCAAAATGCGTTTTGGCCAGTCCTTCGAGGGTGAGACCAATGCAAAACCGTGAGCTGGAGCAAAGGGACAATATTGTGGTACGGGTTACCTTGGGCTGTTACACTTTGGCTTAAGAACATCATTTGGGAAGCTTGGGAAGTGTTTGGATTATTTATTTGAAGTGCTTAAGGTATAACAATAATCTTTTTATATTTTAATCTCTTTGGTCATGTTTTAAAACATCAAAACTTGTTTGTCCAGATCTGATGTGAAATTTAAATAACATAAATATGAGTTTTAATAGGGATTAACAGGCTAAATAATATTGATTATATGTTATTATGATGAGTCTTGCATGGATATTGCATGTGTATGATCATTATTGATTTAGGGTTTATAAAAGATGAAGGGATAGGGAGCCTAATCTGAAAGGCGTCCCTATCCCCGTGCAACAGCAACCCCACGCCAGATCATGGCGCGGGAACACGCTCGCGCGGGGACAAGCAATCAACATGTCTCGCGCGCCAAAGCATACGATAGACAACATACAACACCTGATACGCGCGTATTACCACGCGCGGAATCTTCCCCTGGCACCTCTTATACGAAGTACAAAGAACGGCAGAAGGAAGATTCATAAAGATCCATGTCAGAGTACACACCAGCAGGAGAAGGACATGTGGCAGAACGTACAAAAGGTGAACGGCTACACTGTGCATGCTGTCGTGAATAGTGACCAGCAGGCATTACCTCGCCAACTGTCAGACGTCACATCAGACAGCATGGATAGCCTGAACACTGTAGCAAGTACGACGTTACTGTGCACCACCAGAAATCCGCCACGTGTCCGGCTACAACAACGACCACACTATAGCGTGACGTCATCAACAGTAATCTGCCTTTTCCCGCCATTTTCAGAAGGACCATGGGCTTGGGCCTCGGTTGGGCCCAGACCAATGGTATCACCCGTGGGCCATTCCATGCAGCCCACTGCGGCGCCTATAAATAGGATTACATGCAATCCTTGTAGATCATTCAGAAATAACCATCACTACTACACTCACTCCTTGTAATCTCTCTTATTATCAATAATATTTCGGTGTACTTACAGTGGACGTAGGTCATTAACGACCGAACCACTTAACTCTCGTGTTCTCACACACTTCACATACACACTCATTTGCATTAATACTCACACGGGTTACCATCACGGTTTGGGTAAAGGATTAATCTGACAGTAACATAAGTATTAACCCCCGGTGATTAGCCTTAATCTACGGTATACCTATTGTTTCTTCATTGGCGCCATCCAACGGTTAGAACAGCTTTTTTCACTCATCTTTTAACCCACCCATGGCTGAACCCAACCCCAACACCTCCGGCGTGCACCGAGCCGGAGAAGATGACCTCCAACAGCCGGAGGACCAAACCACACCCAACACCGTCGTCAAACAAACGACTTCACGACTCGACAGGTCAGCTGTTGAGATCCGTAACGTCGAGTCAGACGACGACAGCCAAGATCTCTCTGAGGAGGACCCGGACAAATGGCTCCTCCGTCAGAACGCCAAAAGTGCTGCAATCTACCAACGGAAGCTCCTGCAGCAAGCTAAGAAGAAGGGCAAGACCCTTGCTTTTGACACACCGTCAAAAGCAAGGTACAAAAAGAAAGACACGGCCGATCACGGTGATGGTCGTAGCGGGGAGCTCGGCGGAAACGTCAGAGCTCGGGGCTACGCCAAATCACGTGACGAGCCAGACGGCTATGAATCATCAAGTAGCGACTCAGGCTACAAAGGAAAGAAACACGCTCACACGTCGCGAGACAGTGAGATGGATGATGACCTGGTCAAACCATTCCGACCAAAGGCTTTTGCCGAGAAGTCCAAGTTTGTCACCCGCATAGCGGCTGCCAAAATCCCAAGAAAGGCCAAACTCCCAAGCAGCATCGGTAGATACGATGGCCTGCGTGACCCAGACGACCATGTGCATGACTTTGAGTGCGCAGATATGTCTGTGGACTGGCCTGTCCAAGTATGGTGCCACCTTTTTGCTCAAACCCTTACGGGTGCCGCCAGGGTATGGTTCGACAGCCTCCCGGCGGGAAGCGTAAAAGATTTCGACGACCTCACAGACAAGTTCGGCAGCCACTTCTCGCACTTACGCAAACACAAGAAGGACAAAGCAGACATTCTTCTATGTCGTCGGTATGACCGTGAAACAATTGAGGACTACATCGTTCGGTTTAACAAAGAAGCCTTGCAAATAGGCTGCGGAGAGGAGCTTACACGGGCCGCGTTCATCCACAATGTGCGCAGTCCAGACCTCATGAAATGCCTGACTGGCAAGGATGGTATCCCAGAGTCTTGGGATGAACTCATCCGCTCAGCAAAAATATACGCTTCCTCCGAAAAATCTTTCAATCAGCAGCATGGCTTCCAACCACAACACCACAATAATAATAATAATAATAAAAGCACAAAAACAAATCCGTTTGGAACCGCATCACAGGCACCACCGACGAAGGGAAATATTCATCCGCCGGTGATGCCCGCCAAATCATCAGCTCAAAGCAAACGCGGGACCAACGTGGACACTCCAAGAAAAACTACGATTGGACCCCGCTAACAAAAACACCATCCCAAGTTCTGAAAACCGAGCAGGTCACCCTGAAAGAGCCCAACCCTCTGGGGAAGCGGCGAAACGTGGACCGTAGCAAGTTCTGTGAATTTCACAACGACTACGGTCACCTCACTGACAACTGCTACAGTCTAAAGATGGAGATTGAAGCTGCGCTGAAATCAGGCCAGCTGGGCCACTTGGTCAAGAACGTTCATCGAGCTGGCAAAGGCCACGCTAATGAGGAAACCCAGGGCGAACGGTCGCGGAAAAAAATCCGAGACCTCAATACTCACGCAGTCACGCTAATTCCCCGCCACCAATACAACATGACGAGGCAGGGGAACAACACCCAACAGGGGAAGCGCACCCGGGTACAACCTTCGAACGACTCTTGGAAAGAGGCCGACATCCTCATGCCAAGGGTCAGAGGCGGCGCCTCTTGCACAGCTCCACTCGTGATAACCGCCGTCTTCGGACATTACCGCACGCGGTATATGTTCCTGGACGGCGGCAGCAGCACGGATATTATGTACGATCAATGCTTTCAACATCTTGACGGGGAAGACAAAGCAAAGCTCATTCCAGTCAACGAGCCCATCTCCGGTTTCATCCATGAGACCATCATGCCCCGCGGCATGCTCTCCTTGCCCGTAACATGGACCGACGGCACACATGAGCGCACAGAAATATGCGATTTCATGGTCTTACCAGCCACATCAAATCATGACATACTCCTGGGAAGAGAAGGCATCGCGCACTTCAACGCCAACGCCTCTACGGCACACGCAATGGTAGGCTTCCCCACCAAAACAGGCGTTGCCTTCATCCGGGGAAACAAGGATTGCCACGTCACGGATACAGCCAAACCGCCAAAAATGGTCAAAACAAATGCCCGCACAGAGCCGGAAAATGGGTACTAAACCCTAAATTTCTGGAGCAAACGGTGACCATTGGCCATGAAATCTCCGAAACCATACGCAGCCACTTGAAACAACTCTTGATCACCAACATAGATATTTTCGCATGGAAACCAGCGGACATGGTGGGTGTTCCCCGGGAAATAGCGGAACATAAGCTCAATGTCTATCGCTCCGCGGAGCCAGTAGTGCAAAAGAAACGAAGTATGGGCCCGGAGAAAACAAAGGCCATGAACGAACAAGTCACCGAGCTGCTCAACGCGGGCATCCTCCGCCCCATCAGATACCAGACCTGGGTGGCCAATCCTGTCATGGTCGCCAAGGCGAATGGAGGATGGCGCATGTGCGTTGACTACAAAGACATCAACAAGGCGTGCCCAAAAGATTGTTATCCTCTACCGGAAATCGACCTAAAGGTGGATTCTCTTGCCCCTTACCGGTTCAAATGTTTCTTGGACGCTTACAAGGGGTACCACCAGATACAGATGGCCAAAGAGGATGAAGACAAAACAGCGTTCCGCACAGAGACAAGTATCTTCTGCTACACAAAGATGCCTTTCGGCCTGAAAAACGCGGGCGCAACATATCAACGCCTAATGAGCACGGCTTTTGTGAATGAAATCGGCGTACGACTTGAAGTATACGTCGATGATTTGGTGATTAAAAGCAAGGAAGAAAGTGACATGCTGCGAGACATCGAACAAACGTTCAACCAATTGCGCAAAGTGCGCATGAAGTTGAACCCCAGCAAGTGCTCGTTCGGGATGGAAGAGGGGAAATTTTTGGGCGTCATTGTCACGCGGGATGGTTTCCGCGCTAACCCGGAGAAAGTACAGGCAATCGAAAGGATGCCATCACCGGCTTCCATCAAGGAGGTACAAACGCTCATGGGACGTCTAGTCGCCCTAAACCGCTTCTTATCCAATTATGCTTCAAAGTCATTCCCATTCGTGGACACCCTGAAGAACTGCCTAAAGAAGAGCAATTTCCGCTGGACCCCAGAGGCGGAATCGGCATTCCAGCAAATGAAACAATGCCTAATGAATCTCCCCACACTAACAGCGCCGCTCCCTAAAGAGCCGCTCACGCTCTATCTCTCAGTCACCGAGCGGGCAATAGGTGCAGTTCTGATGGTTGATCGTAAAGGCGTGCAAACGCCAATCTACTATATCAGCCGCACGCTGTTAGATGCGGAAACTCGATACACAATAATGGAAAAGCTGGTCCTCGCCCTCATCCACGCATCCCGCAGACTACGCAGGTACTTTCAAGGTCACCCGATAAATGTCCTCACGGACTATCGGATAAACGATATCCTGGCCAAACCGGAATTGTCAGGAAGACTGGCGAAATGGGCTATCGAGCTGGGAGAACACACAATCAGTTACAAGCCCCGACCCGCAATCAAAGGTCAAGTACTAGCAGATTTTGTCACTGAAATCCCTACCGACAAAATACAAGAATGCCTTGAAGAAGAATCGCCCGCGCCAGCGCACGATCCGTCACAAAAGTGGTCCCTATATACTGATGGGGCCTCCAACGGAGATGGCGCTGGCGCCGGGCTGCGCCTTATCAGCCCAGATAAACATGAGTTCGCATATGCCATCCGCCTAGAGTTCAAAAGCACAAACAATGAGGCGGAATACGAAGCGTTGCTGGCAGGCCTCCGCATAGCGGAAAAAATGGGGGCCAGGCACGTGGAGGCGCATGTGGACTCACTGTTAGTAGCGCGGCAGATCAACGGGACCTACGACGCAAAAGATGAGACCATGGCCATGTACCTGGAACAAGCCAAGAAACTCATGCGCCGATTCAACACATGCACCGTCGAACACATCAGGCGCAGCGAGAACAAACCAGCCGATGCGCTGAGCAAAATGGCGTCCACAGTCTTCGAGCACATGGCCAAAGAAGTCCGAATCGAGGTCCGAGACAAACCGTCCGTTCCCTCGCGCCAAGTCAATGTCACCCAAACAGGCAACGCGTCATGGATGACGCCAATCAAAGCCTTCCTATCCTCCGGAACCTTACCTAATGATAAGTTAGAGGCCCGGAAGATCAAGAACAAAGCTTTACAATATCAACTTACAGGAGACATCCTGTACCGCCGCTCCTACCTAGGGCCGCTGTTGCACTGCGTAGACCCTGCGGAAGCCTCATTTCTCCTCAGAGACATACACGAGGGAACCTGCGGGTTACACGCAGGCCCAAGGATGGTGGTAGCAAAGCTGATGAACGCAGGGTATTACTGGCCTGGTATGCATGTCGACGCGGTCAACGAATTACGCAAATGTGACAGCTGCCAACGCCACGCCCCAAATACCCTGCGCCCCATGAACAACCTGGTGCCGGTCACAGCGGCCTGGCCGTTCCAAAAATGGGCCATCGACCTGGTGGGGCCATTCCCGACGGCGCCGGGCAATGTGAAATACTTGATTGTCGCCATCGACTGCTTCACTAAATGGGTTGAAGCCAAGCCTCTAGCCAAGATCGATGGCGCGCACGTGAAAAAGTTCCTCTGGGAATTCATCATTTGTCGGTTCGGCTTACCAATGCAATTGGTCAGCGACAACGAAACACAATTTAAAGAACAATCCCTTCAGCAATGGTTAGCTCAGATGGGGGTCAAACAAATTTTCACATCCGTTGCACACCCGCAAGGCAATGGTCAAGTAGAAAGGGCCAACCGCACAATTGTAGAAGGCATCAAGACAAGGCTAGGAACCAAAAGAACAGGGTGGGTAGACGAACTTCCACACGTTTTGTGGGCCTACCGCACCCTCACAAAAACAAGTAACGGAGAAACACCGTTCAGCCTAACATACGGTTCTGAAGTAGTGATCCCCGCGGAAATGACTTGCCCCACGGCAAGGGTGTTGATGGCCGATACAACCGACAATGATAAAGAACTCCGCATGAACCTCGATCTACTAGAAGAGCGCCGTGACCTCACGGCGATAAAGGAAGCCAGCTACAAAACTCAACTGGAACAATATTATAACAAGCGCGTCAAAGAACAAACCTTCAAGGTTGGGGATTACGTCTTCCGCAACAACGAAGCTTCCAATGCTGAAAAGCCGGGGAAACTTGCCCCAACTTGGGAAGGTCCTTACAAGATACAAGAAGTGTTAGGCAAAGGCGCCTACGCGCTAGAAAGGCTAGATGGCACTCCCATTCCGCGATCATGGAACGGCGCACAGCTGCGGCGTTGTTATTTGTAATCATGTAACATGGCTACACATGCCATACTATCAATGAAAACGTTTCCTATATCTGTGTTTCTACTTGTATTTTCCGCGCCAAAGTCTTCAAGACTTAGGCAAAATCACGTCGGACCAAAGCCGCTAGCTAATAAAGCAAGGTGTGCCTTCAAGATGCGCCACGTGCGCGTCGGGCTTACACTCATTACACAGCGCATGGTCTTCAAGACGGATTTACTTGCCAGACCTACAACCCCGCATAACAACGCCACGCGCATAAACTCTTGTCTTCTAGAGTCGTTGCAACTCGGACAAGAGAACAACGCGCAGCGCAAAACGCGGTAAAAGGTCTTCTAGGCAAGGCTATCACGCGCCTAAGTCGGACTCAATGGCACAAGTCGATCTCCGCTACGGTCTTCAAGGCAAAAAAGTGCTAACACTTAAACGCCGGACTGTCTAGCCGAGCGCGCGTCTTAACTCCTACTTACACACCGGGTGACGACTTGGTTAAATAAGTAAGTTAAGAACGAGACAACACAATATAACAAACTTAAGATTTCATTAAAAGAAGGGACTTAAAAACCCTTTTGTATTTACAATAATGATTACAAAAGACAAAGACAACGCCTACCCACTACCCGCCCCGGAGGTTTCTCCGCCAGAACCCCTTGCCAGTTCATCAGATTTGTCAATGAAATATTTCAAGGCGGCAAGGGGATCCGCGTTGTTGTTGCAGTCGGCAATAACTTGAAGGATGGGAAAATCGATCTCTTCAAACTTGGCTAGCTCCGCCTCATACTCCTCCTTCAGCGGCTTGCCATAATGCTCCGCATCCTCAAGCCGCCCATCACTTTGCGCACTCAAGAAACCATCACCATAGCCCTTGCCATATCAGAAAGCTTGGGCTGCAGCAGCGATAGAGGCAACTTGATCGCCCAACTTAGGCTCCTGCCAAAACCTCTTGAAGACCTACAAAGAAAACAAAGTTAGCATGCTGGCAAGAAAGGCAGCTATCAAAAACAAGAAAAGCGCGAGAACTCACCCCATTCATTCCATCTGTCATCAACCAGTTGATGGAATTCTGCATCTGGGTCTGCGCGGAGACCGCCTCCTCCAATAGGACCTTAGCCGCCTCGCACTCCTTAACAGCCTCGAGGCGAGCTTGGTCAGAAGAGTCCAGTTCCCTCTCCAGATCCTCCTTTGCGCCAAGGATCCGAACCTTCTCCTGCTCCAAGAAAGAGACACGCTCTGTGGCTGCAACAAGGGCCGAGTCCTTAGACTCCAACTCCTTACGCATCTCCACATACTTAGCGGTCCTCTCAGTAAGAGCCTTGCTCTTCTCCTCCAGCTTGTGGACCGCCGTCCGCCTCTCCTCCTGCACCTCGGCCAGAGTGTCCTTAACCTTCATGGTTTCAAGGTTGGCCTTCTTCCAGGACTCTGCCCAACGACGCTTTGAGGCAACAGCCTCCTCCTCAAGCTTGGAGACTTTTGCCTTCGCATCATGAGCACGGCGGCGGTATTTGGCAATTTCTGCCTTGAAGGCGGCCTCCTTCTCCGCGAGGTCCGCCTTCTCCGCCTCAACCCTCTCCATATCTCGCCACAACGCCGAATCACGGCGCCGCAGCGAGTCCATCATTGACAATTGAGTCGCCTGATTAACGCACAAGGCGGCAATAAGGTCCGGACGACTCAACATGTCTTGGTGAGTGCGCTTGTAGGGAGGCACCACCTCGCTGATAAACTCCTCAGCAGCCAGGGAGTTAGAGAATAATGTATTCTCCCTGATTGCCCAGCGAGGGCGCCAAATGGCGTCACCACCAGCCCAACAGGAGCCATCATAGGCTCCTGATGCTCCCCCAACCCTTGAAGACTCGCGCCTATCCTGCACGAGCCACCAGCCACAGAAGCGCCCTGCTCAAACAGGGCCCTCTCAAAACCATCCCCTTCAAGGGCCACCTCCCGGCCCTCAGCATCAGCGCGCTCCTTCGCCTCGCGCTCTTTGGCCAACCTGGCCCGCTCCTCCAAGAACTGCCGTTCTTGGAGGCGAAGGCGATCAGCTTCCGCCTTCTTCTCTGCCTCAGCCTTTTGCCTGGCTTCATCGGCAGCAGCTGCCTTAGCGGCCTCAGCCTTTAACAAGGCTTCATCAGCCTCCGCCCGCTTCTTTGCAGCAGCGGCGGCCCGATCGGCCTCAGCCTTTTGCAAGGCTTCATCGGCTTCCGCCTGTTTACGAGCAACCTCCTGCTCTTGCCATAGCCTCTCCTCCTCTACACGAGCTGCCTCCGCGGATGGAGACACAGGAGGAGGAGTGGGAGTTATCTTGGGCGACACTGTCGAAGCAAAACAAAATATTAAGAGAGGAATTCAAAGTTAACAATTCAAGAAGACAGTAAACACTGCTTACCAGGCGCCTTCTTCTTTATCAGTTTTTGGAACAGCGGCTGCCTAGTCGGGGCAGCGCGAATCCCCACAGAGAAAACAGGGGCGCTCCCTCCTTGCTCCCCGGCAGAGCTGGCCTTCTGAGTGCCAGCAACCTCTGTAGCAGCCTCCGAAGCCGCCACTGATTCAGGCATCTGAGTGGCACCCCCACTCTCGCCCCCACCAGCCGGGGCAGCAGACACATTCTCCGCAGCAGCAGCACTGCTAGTCGCAGCGCTATCAACACGCGCCCTCTTCCTCTTCTCCAGCTGAGAAGACTCAACCTCCTCTTCATCTTCGGAGGGCGGGCCATCCTTCCGCCGTCGACGCCCTTTCACAACCTCCCCTGCTGAAACGGAAGAACCCGAGTCAGAAAGAACAACTTTTGCTCGGTACACATGCCTCCGCGGCGCGTGTTTCTGATGTGCTAAAAGTAGTTTAATAAAAATAACTAAATTAAACCTAAAACTAGACACCTAGTAATACTCTAGACTCTCTAAAACTAAACTACTGACAGGCAAGTGAACCTATCGACTCTAGTAAAGCTAAAGTAAGTCCGGATATCGAACCCACGAGACTCTAATGGAAGACGGTAACTAGACTCGAAAACTTATCTAAAACTGAAATAAAACTATTTATTATTTTTAGAGGGGGGTTTATAAAAACTAAATTCAAGAAAAATAAAGCTTAACTAAAATAAACTAACTGAACTAAAGAAGCGAACTGAGTTGAATCAAATTCAAATGATGGTGAAGGTACTACCTAAGTTAGAATCCTACTCATGACTAACGAACTTCTATGGTTATGGAACTAGCTATGGAACCGGGATCTTCAAATACTAAACTTACAGGATAAACTAGAGGACCCTCGACCCTTCTCAAGGAGAAACCTAAGGTTACCTATAAGCCGTTAAACTACCGATTGAGAGGTTACCCTTACAGGCTTACCTACTCTGATGATAAAGTACCCGCTAGACAGTCTACCTTACAGCGCGAAAGCCTCACTACACTAAGAGTGCAAGGGGTAACTATAGAAAACCTGACCTGACTCGATACGCAAGTAGTGGTAAGGAAACTAGGAAGATCTTCTTACAAAGCATCTAGATCTAGCAATTTAACACCCTAGACATATCAACAATCCCGCACCTTACAGCTATTGGAATTGGAAGAATACCTAGAACTACTCAATCAACAAAAACCACTCCTATGGAAAACACTAGCAATTTACCATAAACTAGTTGTTAACACACAGTCCACAACCTAACACGCATTCATACATGAAAGACATTCACAAAAACGCATGTGGAGTAAATAATTATTAATTGAACAAAACTAGGTACGCATATACACCAGATCAAAAATAATCAAAGTCTTTACTAAACCATCAACCCATAGTCAAAGTTCCAAAAAAACATAAAAACGTTCAATCAATCATGAGTATTCATCAGAACCTAGGTAGTAATAAAAATCTAGCCAATAAAAGTCATGATAAAATCAAAACAATAAAAGCCAGTAAAAATCATGATGTTCACAACGGGTAGCAAATAAATAAATAATTAAAGTAGAAACAACCCGTGCTCGCACCAATGCTTCACCCTTTGACCTGCGCCTCTAATAATTCTGCTCCTTCAAGAAAAAATATTCGCTCCACTCCCTAGTTCTTTCGCAGCCCTCTAATAATCCTCTGCTAATAAGTCGTGCGCCGCTTTTCAACTCTCCAAAATAATTATATTCCTTCTTGTGGAGCCCTCACCTTCTTGTGTGGTTTTTTTTCTTTTGGGCCTTCGAAAATCTTTGTGACATGAAA
The DNA here is from genome assembly GCA_028751855.1 of Ambrosia trifida. NCBI lineage: Eukaryota > Viridiplantae > Streptophyta > Magnoliopsida > Asterales > Asteraceae > Ambrosia > Ambrosia trifida. The sequence continues at coordinate 115,141,616 of CM054124.1, forward strand.
GTCACATTTGGTTTAATTATTTTTTTTTCTTTTATTATTATTGTAACATATTATTATTATTATTATTATTATTATTATTATTATTATTATTATTATTATTATTATTATTATTATTATTATTATTATTATTAGATAGTATTATAACTCCGTGCTCTTGATTCGGGTGTTATTGGCTTGACCAAAGTTGCTCGTTTACGCTCCAACGCCAATGAACACCTACCAAAATATAAAATAAAATAGATAATACTAAAAAAAGACCCAAAACTAATAAAAATCTATAAAAACCTATACTATATAAAATAGACCGGTACAAGCCTAAAACTAATAAAAACACTATCTAAACGACTCAAAAATTATACAAACTTTACACTGGAAATAGATGTATTTTACAATACATCAAATATCCCCACACTTATCTCTTTTTCGTCCCTGAAAAAGAATTATGCTATGGAATCACAGTTAGGTTTACATCCAGTTTCAAAACATAGGTTACTTAGTTAATAATCTACTAACATGTTGATTGCGATTGCAGGTATTCTGATCCTCTTAAACCCAAACCGGTTTCCAAGCCCCTTTTTATTTATGTTAAGTTCATGTTTATTAGTCTATCTAGGGTCTCACTCGAAGGAAGCCACAGTTCCTCCTAATCCCGCCTCAAGCTTATGAAGCTAAAGGAACGACCAATTGACCATTTCCCAACCGTCTTATGTAGAAAACCAAGAGAATTTAAAATCACTTTCTTTCTTTTTTTTTTTTTCAGCATACTTAACTCAGAGGGTGTGACCAATCCAAGTCGCTATCCCAGTGGTCAGGCACCTTAAGCTTCAGCATTTTTTTTTTTTTCATCTCAGCATACTTAACTCAGAGGGTGTGACCAATCCAAGTCGCTATCCCAGTGGCCAGGCACCTTAAGCTTCAGCATTTTTGCTTTGATTTCTAATAATTTTTTTTTTCAAAGTGATTAGAAATTCTAACGGCTTTAAACTTATAACGGTGCTTCTTATACTATTTTTGGCGGTTTCGGTCTCCCCGCTTCTCCTAGATGAGAACCCACAAAATAGCCTAACATAATTAATTTATTACTTTTCAAAGGAAACTTTTCTACCGGCCGAGCCTACCCACATATCCCAAATCAGACACGTTTTCAATCAATTTTAATCTCTTATTATACATACTATTTGAAAACCGGACACCTAACTTTACCTATCATTTTCCATATTTTATATAATGCAAACTTCAAAATCAGGGACTTTTTTTTTTTGTTTTCTCAAATTTTTTTTTCAATTTTTTTTTTCAAAATGACTCTATATACAGACTAGACGACAGTTTCCCTGATTTCAAAAACTTTAGAAATTTATTATTATTATTATTATTATTATTATTATTATTATTATTATATATAGTGGTATAACTCCGTGCTTCTGACTCGGGTGTTCTTGACTTGACCAAAGTTACTCGTTTACGCTCCAACGTCAATGAACACCTATTAAATATAACATAAAATAGATAAATACTAGAAAATGACACAAAACTAATAAAAAACTATAAACACCTATACTAAATAAAATAGACCAGTACAAGCCTAAAACTAATAAAAACACTATCTAAACGACATAAAAATTATACAAACTTTACACTGGAAATAGATGTATTTTACAATACATCAAATATCCCCACACTTATCTTTTTTTCGTCCCTGAAAAAGAATTATGCTATGGAATCACAGTTAGGTTTACATCCAGTTTCAAAACATAGGTTACTTAATTAATAATTTACTAACGTGTTGATTGCGATTGTAGATATATTGATCCTCTTAAACCCATACCGGTTTCCAAGCCCCTTTTTATTTATGTTAAGTTCATGTTGATTAGTCTATCTAGGGTCTCACTCGAAGGAAGCCACAGTTCCTCCTAATCCCGCCTCAAGTTTATGAAGCTAAGGGAACGACCAATTGACCATTTCCCAACCGTCTTATGTAGAAAACCAAGAGAATTTAAAATCACTTTTTTTTTTCTGCATACTTAACTCAGAGGGTGTGACCAATCCAAGTCGCTATCCCAGTGGCCAGGCACCTTAAGCTTCAGCATTCTTTTTTTTCTTTCATCTCAGCATACTTAACTCAGAGGGTGTGACCAATCCAAGTCGCTATCCCAGTGGCCAGGCACCTTAAGCTTCAGCATTTTTGCTTTGATTTCTAATATTATTTTTTTTTCAAAGTGATTAGAAATTCTAACGGTTTTAAACTTATAACGATGCTTCTTATACTATTTTTGGCGGTTTCGGTCTCCCCGTTTCTCCTAGATGAGAACCCACAAAATAGCCTAACATAATTAATTTATTACTTTTCAAAGGAAACCTTTCTACCGGCCGAGCCTACCCACATATCCCAAATCAGACACGTTTTCAATCAATTTTAATCTCTTATTATACATACTATTTGAAAACCGGACACCTAACTTTACCTATCATTTTCCATATTTTATATAATGCAAACTTCAAAATCAGGGACCCCTTTTTTTTTTTTTTCAAATTTTTCATTTTTTTTTGACTCAAAATGACTCTATATACAAACCAAACGACAGTTTCTCATCCCCACACTTAAACTCTACATTGCCCTCAATGTAGGAATAGAAAATGACTCAAAACAAAAATAAATTCCGAATACAAAAAAAAAAAAAAAAAAAAGACAAGGGCAAATTGGAAATGACTTAGCTGGTTAAATAACGCGTAAGCTCCAAAAACTCTAGTCCAATCCAGCTCGATCGTATAGCATTTCATTCGCGATCGGCTCTGACATAATGGTAAACTCTGGGCTTGCCTTGATAAATAATAACAACTCCGGAATCACCCGAATGGAGATTGAGTACGGGTGGTGCAATCCAAACCTGCGCAAAACGAAACAAACAAAACCCGAGCATAATACCGAACCACACAAAAATAAAAAGACTCAAACTACTAACTTAGACTCATAATATAACAACAAACAAGAAGACATGCATGCTTGGCAAAATGGCGGTGAATGGTGGTAGAACCAAATGGGTAGAAGAAAGAAAATTCCGGTTCTCGCTCAACGTGAAGGACACTGGTGATCACAACACGCGTTGCAAGAGAAAAAAAATAACTTTCCGGGGTAATAGCTGGTCGCATAAGGCGAACAGGTCAGCCCAGACTCTTCACATTACGTGAAAAGACTTTTTTCACAGAAAGACTATTTATTATTTTATTTTTTTAAGAAAAAATATTTTTTATTACCCAAACCTCTACCAAAACTCCCAATCATAAAATATATATAAAGATAAATACATGGGATCCGCTCATGGTGAAATTTCCTCCACCCGGCAAACACGAAAACAGACTCAAAGACACAAAAACAAAGATAAAATAGAAAGATAAGAAAAAACCTATTAACCACTACCGAAAGACGGACCACAAATAAAAAAAATGAAAAGCTAGAAAAAAAATAATAATAAATAAATATAAAAATAAGTTTACAAACTTTACAGAGCCTCCCCACACTTAAACTTTATCAGGGGGCTTCTCTTTTATCTGGACCCGATCTAACCCGTTTAATTCCACCCGGTTCTTATTAAAAATTGAAGATTTATTTGTGGAATTGAAAAATAATTTAACCATGCTTAACGGGTCAAACCACCAAAATTTAAACTTACCTGGAATTAACCGGATGCGTGGCATGTAGCAAGAAGACTGATCGTGCTTGACTTTCACTGGCTTCTTCTTCTCCAACTCGTGCCAGCCGTTGATCCTCTTCCGATTCCGATCCTTTCTTTTTCTCTTCCTTGCCCTCTCCCGTGGTGTTGTTGATTTTGAAGTTCCATCTATGACTAATACCACGGGCCAGCTATGGTGCGCTTCTTTTTCCACCATTTCCACGGGATGATCCCCACACTTATTTCTCTCATCTGGTGCAGGTTCAGTCATGTCAGTTGGTTCACCTTCAAGTAGGGCATCTAGGTATGCTATATCCCCATCGGGATCAAACTCCCCTACTTCTTCATAAGCAGGTAAACCATCTATATCCATATCTAAAAACTCATCCTCCTCAGACAATGACTTCTCACTCATCTCATTGTCTTCCTCTGCACCAAACATCATACCAACGGAATCTCCCAATTCCACTTCTTCTTCAATCACTTCCCCTTTTACTAACGACCTCTGATACGCCGCCCATTCTTCTTCGTCATCCTCTTCATCAGAGTCACTCCCAAAATCATATATAGTAACCTGTGGCACCGGAGGTGGGACTTCAACGTCCATTTTCGTCTCCGTGATTGGGATGATCTCTTCATCTGACTCGTCTTCGTATTCCATGATCGGCTCTTTCCCTTCTTCTGGAAACGTTGGGAACAACTCCCCTCGAGCGTTCATGTACCCGAGGTAGTTGCCCTCCTTATCATATGTATAACCGACTTTCGGCAACTGCTCTTGCTGAACCTTTTCTATTTCTTCTTCTTCTTTTAACCTTCTAGCAATGTCTTCTACTGTTCGTTGAAGATCTAAAAGAGCAGTCTGTCGGTTTTTCAGGATGGTGTCGTGCTCTGCTAACATTTTCTGAGTATTTTCATCTTTCGCAACTAATAATGTCAACAGACTTTTGATTTCACTCCAATCATTACCACTATCCTCACACGAAGTGCTTCCAGAAAATTGATCGGGATACTGATTATAATGTGGCTGCTGATACGAGTCATCATAATAATTTGTAGGACAACCCTGTGAATAATATGGATGCGACTGCACAAAGGAATTAGCACAATAATGTGCAGAGGACCCCACATTTTGTGGAAATCTAACGGTAAAATAGGGTCCTCCACAAATTTCAAACATATTTACAAACCCGACAGAAATTAAAATACACAAACAATTAGACTCCTACGACTCACTATACAAAAAGACAGACTCAACACAAAATACAAGTAGCACAGATATAGCAGATAAGTGTAATCAAAGCTAGTAAACGCAATCGCCAAGAGTCCCCGGCAACGGCGCCAAAAACTTGATGTGCTCAAAGTGGTTTAGTAAAAACTAACTAAATTAACCTAAACTAGACACTCTAAGTTTTAAATTTATAACCTAAGACTCTCTAAACCTAAACCACACAACCGGCAAGTGTACCGGTCAGTGCAGTACAGCTAAAGTAAGTCCGAGTATCGAACCCACGAGACTCTAATGGAAAACGTAAACTAGACTCGACCACTTATCTACAAACTGACTTAATAATGTTTTGTTGCTTAAAAGGGGGGGTTTTCTAATAAACTAATAAAAATAAATAAAATAAAACTTAAATAATTGAGGACACAAGCTGGGAACTAGAACTAAAATCAGGTGATGGGAAGGCACTACCTAGGCTAGAATCCTACACATCAATGATAAATTTCTAATGGCTATGGAACTGGTGTGGAACCGGGATCTTAAAATACTAAACATCAAGAATAAACTAGACACCCTCGACCCTTCTCAAGGGGAAACCCTAGAATATTGTTGTGCTGTTAAACCACCGGTTGAGAGGTTACCCTCACAGGCTTACCTACTCGAATCTTAAAGTACCCGCTAGACAGTCTACCTCACAGCGCGAAAGTCACAGTACACCCGAAAGTGCAAGGGGTAACTACAATATTTCTGATAAGACTTGGCCTACAAGGAATGCTAGGGAAACTAGGAAGACCTTCTCACAAAGCCTCTAGAACTAGCAATTTAACACCCTAGACAGACCAACAATCTCGCACCTCACAGCTATTGAGAATTGGTAGAACACTTAGAATTATCTAACTAACAATTACAACTCCTATGGATAACCTGCAGAATTAACCATAAACTAGTCGCTAACACTCAGTCCGCAACCTAACCCGCATTCATACATGAAAGACATTCACAAAAACGCAAGTGGAGTTTATAAAAATTAATTAAATAAAACTAAATACGCATACACATCAAACCAGAAAATAAAAAGTTCTTTACTTTAAAATTCAACCCACAACCAAAAGTTCCAAGACCAAAAGAAAATAAATCAAACATGTGCAATCATCTTTAACCTAGGTAGCGAAAAGGTCTAGCCAATAAAAGTCATGATAAAATCAAAACAATAAAAACAAATAATATTCATGGCGTTCACAACGGGTTAGAATAGAATAAATAAATAAATATTGAATTAGAACCGACCCGTGCTGACACCTAGGCTTCAACCCTTGATCTCCTTCCCTTTAATTTTCTCTTCTTGAGGCTGCTCTGTTCGAAAATAATGCTCCCCCCAGAATAATATGATGCGGCGCCTCCTCTCCAAAAGATTATAATTGTTCCCCCAAATAATATATCTCCTCCAAAGAATAATAATAATGCCACTCATTGTTCTCTTCCTTCAATCCTCCACATAAATAATATTATGGGCCATTGGGCCGATGACTTTCAAAGTCATATTCTTTTTGTTTTATTATTATTATTATTATTATTATTATTATTATTATTATTATTATTATTATTATATATAGTGGTATAACTCCGTGCTTCTGACTCGGGTGTTCTTGACTTGACCAAAGTTACTCGTTTACGCTCCAACGTCAATGAACACCTATTAAATATAACATAAAATAGATAAATACTAGAAAATGACACAAAACTAATAAAAAACTATAAACACCTATACTAAATAAAATAGACAAGTACAAGCCTAAAACTAATAAAAACACTATCTAAACGACATAAAAATTATACAAACTTTACACTGGAAATAGATGTATTTTACAATACATCAGTTTCCAACGCCCACGCCCCGCGGACGAGCTCACCGGCGGTACAACCCTTACTGAGAACCCAGTAGAATCATCTCCAAATATGCTAGGACCGAAGGGATCCGAAGACTCACCGGTTGTATAATACGGCTTGGGCGCAGTGGTGAGATCAGGGTAATAGAAGCGGTCAGCAAATTCATCTATGCAAGAGGTCTGACCCTCCGCCAAAGGCCTCCACTTGATGCCCTTCTCCTGGCGGGCAGCATAAAACTGAAACTTGCTCACACCTACAAACATACACAATAAGAGAAAGGGCGCAGAAAATAATAATAATAATAATAATAATAATAATAATAATGATAATAAGGAAACATACCCTCCTCCGCAATATACGGCTCTTTACCGGCCCGGATGCCATGACGGCTCATCCCAAGAAGGAAAAAGATGCCTTCTGTCAAGTTATGAAACTCCAGCTTGGTGGCATTAGAGGTGAGGGTGAGGAACCAAGCCTGCTTCTTGAAGTCCTTGGGCACGGGCATGTCCGCCACACGCTGCCCATCCCCTATGACCTTCCAGGGGAGACTGATGGGGATCACACCCCTCTTCACAAAGAAAAATTTCTCCTTCGCCCAATGCAAGGACTTAGGAGTGTGAGTAGCCATAGGCGGCACCTTCGGGCGCGGCTTAAACGAGAACCACATCTCGTCTCGCGCCATGAAATAGAAGACACTGAACCGCTCAACGGTTGGCTCAATGTCCAGAGCGCGGCACGAAGCCTCAAAATGAACTAACCTCAGAAGCCCGAAGGCGGTTAGTTGTGTAGGCCCAACGCCATAGGCCACCATAGTGTCAATCTGAAAGCGCGTAAAGGGAAGACGGAACCCACACTTAGCAAAGTGGGCCTCGTACAGCGCCAACTGACCACAGCCGGCAGAAAGGACGACCCTGGTCGGAGATGGAAGAGTGGGCTCCCATTCCGGCAAGATCCCATACATGATGCAGAAACGGTTGAAGGCCTCCTGACTCCAAACACAGTAGGTGTTGGACATCAGTTTCCTTTCCTTTATCTTGCCATGCTCGACAAGAACCTCCTCCTCCACCACCTCCTCCACAGCCGGCTCCATCACAACGTCCTCGGTGGATAATGGTGGACTCACCGGAACTTCAGACATGATACCAGAAACTCAACAAATCTGGAAAAAAGACGCCGGAAAATATGAAGATCCACCGGAATCTTCAACGGAAACTGAAAGAAGAACGGATTTCAAAGGATTCACAAAGAAACAGAAAGGAAGCAAGAAGCAAAGACACTTGAAGTTTCAACAATAAATCTTCAAGACCAGGAAAGTCTTTGAAGATTGAACGGAAACTTCAACGAAAGATGACCGGAATTTTGGGAGAAAACTGAAAGCAAAGAGTAGAAGAAGAAAATTTTGAGAGAATAACCGTTCAAATGAACCACGATGAGGTTTATATACTCATCGCATTAATGACAGAGGGACCCACCTGGGAAGCGCCAAACGTCACACCTTTTCAAATTCCAGACACCAGATGGCGACACGTGTCAAACAACACAAACGAGCGGCTCAGATGGTAGTGTGTGACAGTTGTGTGCCACACACAAGCTGGATGATCAACACGTGTCAACAGATCTCACGATCTAAATAAAGTGAGCGCGTGATAACCCACGCGCCTGACAGAAAACACGTGGCACAATCTCAACCACGAAGACAAAGCGTCAGACGCGTGGCGTCCCACGCTCCTGACACAGACGAGAAGTTGGTAACTGCAACCATGACGTGACGTGCCTCAGTCTGCACAACCAGACAGTCACTGAACACGTCAGCAACCATTAAACTTCCATCAGAAGTAACTGATCATTCGAATTCCAGGCGCATTCACTCCAGCTCATGAGAGACAAATTGAATGCTAATGATTTAGAATTTATCACCAACTCAGGACCCGCATTAAATCACTCCAACAACATTTAATTCATTGGCGCAAACTTGACGTAAATTTGCAAAAGACGTTCCCCGCCTAAAATTTTGCAAAGTTAAGGCGGAGTGCGTCCTTCATGGCGTAAACTTGACACAAGTTTGCAAAAGACGTTCCCCGCCCAACGCCTGCAAGGGCAAGGCGGAGAACGTCCTGCATGGCGCAAACTTGACGTAAGTCTGCAAAAGACGTTCCCCGCTCAACACCTGCAAGGGTAAGGCGGAGCACGTCCTTCTCGGCGCAACTTTGACGTAAAACTGGAAAAGACGTTCCCCGCTGAACTTTTCAAGAACCCGCGCCTAAGAGCTATAACACAAGCAAATGAGCTTTCATCTGCGACTAACATATTTTGAGTCTAGCACTCCACCTCCTCATCAGCGAGCAGGAGAAGTCCTAGACTAGGGGGACATGAAGGGATAGGGAGCCTAATCTGAAAGGCGTCCCTATCCCCGTGCAACAGCAACCCCACGCCAGATCATGGCGCGAGAACACGCTCGCGCGGGGACAAGCAATCAACATGTCTCGCGCGCCAAAGCATACGATAGGCAACATACAACACCTGATACGCGCGTATTACCACGCGCGGAATCTTCCCCTGGCACCTCTTATACGAAGTACAAAGAACGGCAGAAGGAAGATTCATAAAGATCCATGTCAGAGTACACACCAGCAGGAGAAGGACATGTGGCAGAACGTACAAAAGGTGAACGGCTACACTGTGCATGCTGTCGTGAATAGTGACCAGCAGGCATTACCTCGCCAACTGTCAGACGTCACATCAGACAGCATGGATAGCCTGAACACTGTAGCAAGTACGACGTTACTGTGCACCACCAGAAATCCGCCACGTGTCCGGCTACAACAACGACCACACTATAGCGTGACGTCATCAACAGTAATCTGCCTTTTCCCGCCATTTTCAGAAGGACCATGGGCTTGGGCCTCGGTTGGGCCCAGACCAATGGTATCACCCGTGGGCCATTCCATGCAGCCCACTGCGGCGCCTATAAATAGGATTACATGCAATCCTTGTAGATCATTCAGAAATAACCATCACTACTACACTCACTCCTTGTAATCTCTCTTATTATCAATAATATTTCGGTGTACTTACAGTGGACGTAGGTCATTAACGACCGAACCACATAACTCTCGTGTTCTCACACACTTCACATACACACTCATTTGCATTAATACTCACACGGGTTACCATCACGGTTTGGGTAAAGGATTAATCTGACAGTAACATAAGTATTAACCCCCCAGTGATTAGCCTTAATCTCCGGTATACCTATGGTTTCTTCAAAAGATAATATTCATGATGAATCTTGACATATGGGATCTGATTTACATGCTAGGAGTATTGTAATATATATTTACGATGATATTAGGCGATATTATGGATCTAGGGTTCATTAATATTGAGTTATATGCATGATTAAAACTGGACAGATTCATAGTGTCGACTTGTATGTGATATATCTTTGTCTTAAAATGTCTATTTTGATCGTTACTTGGTTCTAGCATGTTGTTCATGATCTTAGCTTTTCAGAATATACAAGTTTGTGTGATTTCGATATCGTTTGATGTGTTTTTGTGATTTTATAAAAACAAAAGGTCAAATCAGATTTTCTGACCTGGAACTTGGGTCGACTTTAAAAGGTAATAACATAAGATTTAAAAAGAATTAGACCACCAATTTTGGAAAAAAGCTAGATACTTGGGTTTTCCAACGTTTCCAAGTGGATTCATACCGTTTGGATGAATCTATGATTTTTAAGAATTTTTCTCGTAAACTATCGCAACTGATTTGTTTTTAGAATCTAGCTGTGATAAATGATTTTTCATAATTTTTCAACATGGGTTTGTCATGAAATAAAAATAGTAGCTGATGTGCCGAGAAATTGACATGTTTTCCACACATATTCTCACCTATCTTACACCCAAAGTCGTGCTTTTATCTTAGTTTTATCATAATTTATCTCTCTTTGTTGATAATTGCAGGATTTGAGTTCAGGAGGTGAAAAGAAATGAAAAACAGCACAAAACGGCTAACAGACAAGGAATTGAAGACTTTGAATCTGCGCCAGATGCAGCGCGGTCGTGCTTACAGTCGTGCGACTGTCCCTGGTTAACAAGTCAACATTTCCAAGTCAGCAGAGGCAAAAATTCAGCTTGCAGAAGAAGCACAGGCATGCCAAAACACATGGCACAGGCGTACCTTTAAAGACGTGCTCCCCAAGGCTTAAAACTGGCCAAATTGACAAGACAGTTACACGTACCAACAAGCACGGGCGTGCCACTACCCTTGGCACGACCGTACAACACCTGAAAGGGGACAGTTCTGCTCGAAAGGACTCTGAAACAATACATGCTGTCGAGCATGGGCGTGCCACAACACTAAGCACGGGCGTGCAAGGTCTGAATTGCCTATAAATAGAGGCCTCCACTCCACATTTTGATCATCCCTTCCCACATCGAAAACCAACCATCTTTGGGGATTGTGAGTGTCCTTTGGAGCCTGGGATCACTCCATAAACACCACATTCAAGAGAGAAACAACCTGAAATCACCCAAAACCACTATAAATCTTCATACAACCCCTCACCAGGTTTTGTACACAAACCCAACCTTGTGAGCTTGTTGTATCAACCAAGCTAAGCTAGATTTGTTTTGGTGTTGCTAGGGTGATGATGGAAACTTGGTATGAATTAAATAGTTTATCTTTTATTTAAAGTGGTGTTTTGTGTTCTTAATAATTCTTTCTATTCTAAACTTTGTTTAATGAATTAATTAACCAATCACTTAGTCTTTGGGCTTGTGGGTGTTTTGATAGGAAGTGGGAGGACTCATAAATGTACCCATGGTGTGTAACAACCCATGCACTTGTGAGCTAACCTAATCCCGCGTGTAGTGATTAGCCCATTTGTGGATAGAAATATACATACTTTGTGGCTTAATCCTCTACTATCAAGATCTCACTTAGGATCGATACGGTCTTTATCCTCGGCCCTGGTGATAAGCCAAGACTTGATTCTGCAACTTAACTTCATTGTCTATGTGAAAGCTTTGGCGCAAGTTAAGGATTGGTGAACCTATGTTGAAAGAAAACGGTCTTAATTTTCTTTCATTACTATATTGCCACACAATTATTAATAGACCACTTACTTTTTGATAAATTAATTAAATCAAGTAGGGGATGCACGTGTTCTGGTTAGTCACGACTCCTCTATGATATTAAGTGGTAACTTGTTCGCTTATGCTCCGCCCACCGACAAGTTATTCATAAAAGTCTAGAGTAGTTAGACGTCTATATCACAGCATTAGGAAGTGGCTATTTCGGGGTTGGGTCAACACAGTCTCAAGTCATTTTCTTTTTCATTGTTCAGAGGTGAGCTGCCCGGTTTGGGAGACCCTCATAAAAATCTTAAGAACACAAATTGTTTATACAGTTATGCGAAAACAGTCACCTCTAGAGAATGTAGTTATGCAACTCTAAGTTAAGCACAAGTGCGCAACTTAAACACACCACTTTAATAAAAGTCTACTATTATTTCATACTAGGCCACATATGATCCCGAAGCAAAACCTTTGTTTTGTAATTAATTTCTCTTATAGTTTACATCTCTCTTCTGCTTTTTTTTCTCGCATTTTAAAAGTCTCTTAGTAATTTTTAGGAAAGCTGAGTAGTAAAAATCGTGTCATTGGATTCGATACTCGGTATTTGCACATTTCTATACTATTCACGATAGGTACACTTGCCTGTTGTGCGGGGTCTAGAACGTTGAGCAACTATCGTTTTAAATTATAAATTTAAAACTTCAAAGCGTCTTACTGTTTTTCAACTTAATCCCCTTTTCACCAAAACTTTTGGCACCTCCTCCGGAATTTTGCCATTTTAAAGAAAAAAAGTTTAAGTTTTGTTAAAACCCACACACATCAGTAGCATGGGTACTGAACATGAGACATGTTTAGTAAAATTTTGAGACTTTAAAATGTTGAATAAGTATTTTTTGAAAATTCGTTTCGATGACTCTTAATCTGCCCTGAAAACGTAGATTATGGAAATAAGGTACATGAGTCTATTTGATGCTTTTGTTGGCTTGTATGTGACTTGTACTTATGTGTAAACTTGTGTGGATCATGTATGGAGTATGTGATGACATGTAAACATAATATTCACCAACGGATCGTAGGGTCACTTGTGCATGTAGTTACATTAGGTGTCACTTAAACATTTTCACATCATTGGATGTCTTGGACAAACGGGTCTTTATGTGTGTTGTGTATACACATGAGCTCATACAGTGACACGTATAATAGGGAGTCAATAGCAGGTCTCTATTACTTGTTATTTGGAATTTAGCTCAACGCACTCTAAGGTGAGTTTCACTACTTTTTTTTCTCAAAAACATGCGTTTCGGGTTTTGAGACAACTAAAATTCCAGGTTTCGGAATTACTTAACTTTTTAGTTCCTGGTTTAGGACTACATTGATTCTCTTGGTTTACTAGTTTCACAACTTTTGTCCTTTGTTAACTAAACGGGAAACTTTATCACTTTAAAGTCCTTACTTTTTACTGGGTTAATTGCTGGAGGCGAACAGTGTATTAATTGATAGCGCTATTAGGTTGTGCAACAGCCTCACATCTGATGTCTGGAGGCACAGGTGTGAACTTTTGACCACTTTTTCCTAGTGTTGATAGACACTAGGGCTAAGGCAATTAAATTTCTGTAAGTTCTCGGTACTGCTTGTTTAGTTACATTGTGTGGGCTAGCTACCCCTGGCATGCATTGAAACCGCTAGTTGGTTACTTTTGGAAACTTTACTTTTGCTTACTTAATTTGTGAACTCACCAACTTTATATTGGCACACGCTAGCATGCGTTTTTAGGAAGCTAGGTTTTGAGCACGTAGGACATGCATCATTTGTGTCATGGGGATTTTGAACTTTATTAAACTTAGATCTTGCTTACGTTTACTTGGTTTTATTTTGGGCGCGTTGTTTTGTGTGCGTTGTTTTGCGCATGGATTTAAAAATGTTTATCTTTGGTTTAGGCTTCCGTAATTATCTAAACTTTTTAAATGAATGTTAAACTTTATTTTTGAAAACGAACTAAATGGTTTGGGCATTTATAGTCGTTCTTGTAACTAATGGCTATGGGATCCCGGTGTGTCAGGCGCCTCGCGGTATAAACCCAGCAGTAGAATTTGAGGGTGTGACACCATAATCATTTCAATACAAGCGCATTATTGCAATTCGCCAACTTGTTTAACCCCAACCCGCCCTCGCTTTTTGACACTGCCACTTTATCCCACCTAACCCAATGCATCTTTTTCACCTCATCACTGCTTCCCCAAAGAATTTTCTTTATAATCGCCTCCAAATCTAAAATGAGTTTTTTAGGCGTCTTATAAATAGAAAAATTAATAAGACGTTAAGCTCTCAAGGCCTGACCTAATTAAGGTGATCCTTCCTCCAATAGATAATACATGTGCTTTCCATTTTGTTATGCATCTCTGAAAAACATTCACAACCAGCTCCCAACTTAAAATTCGGTTCATGTCAGCATCAACTTTAATACCAAGATACACAAAAGGTGTCCTACCTGTTTTGGTCAAAAATTACCTAGTAGAAATAATTTTGTATTCCAAATTAGTAAAAGTGAGGTAGAGTGCTAAATGTGTGAAATATATTAAAGACTCGGTTGTATTCTGAAAATACTTAGTCAAGATGCAAAAAAGAAGTAATTAAGTGACAACTATGCTCGGGATGGCTTAGGTTTGTTTTGGGATGGACGGTTATGTCCTCAGGATGGAACTGTTTATAATGAACAAATAAAGCAATAAAACAAAAAGAACAACACTCGATCTACGAGGAAAGCCCTATATCAGTTGTAGATCGCCGGCATAAAACCTCGGGAGGAGACTAGGCCCTTGCCTTGTTTGTTAATATTAATTTGGTAAAAAGATACAACTTTGGATGAGCAAATGGACGAGTGTACTAAGTTTACAATGATTGTGAGAGTGTTTCTGATCAACTAAGTGTATGTGTGTAGCTATATTGTGTGTAATGTGTCTATACTCGTCCAATACTCCCATTTATATAGTACAAGGAGTAAATAAGAGATCCCACAAAATCCGCTAGTTAGTTATGTTCTTTGATGGCTTCAAGTGACTGCTATAGCTGTTTCAGCTGAATATGATCGTTGTAGCAGTTGTTTCAACTGAATATAGTTGTTGGTTAACTGTTTCCATGTTTCTCTCCTTCCATTAATGCTTGTCGGTTACAAGTTTGACCTCTTCTTTGGTGGTGGACTTGTTCTACACGCATAGGTCTTCAATGATCAGCTCCTTTGTCTTTAAATGAGTCAATATAGCTGTTAGGGAGGAGTTACAAGCCTTAATATTGATTAAGTGTACCTGCAATAATGTCATAATAAGATAATTCGTTAGTCCATCCTCAGGATGCACAGATGTCAGAACACTGTTACATCCTGAACCCTGCTTAGTCCTTTACCATCCTGAGGATGTTACTCAGAGAATATGAGATAAAATCATCCTGCATTCATATAAGAATAAGATAGTTCGTTAGTCTATCCTCAGGATGCACATAGGTCAGAATGTTGTTACATCCTGAAGCCTGACCAGTCCTTCAGTATCCTGAGGATGCTACAGAAAATATAGGTTAGTGCTATCCTGAAGATTTCACCCACAACAATTGTCCCCAAAAATATGTTACCGTAAATATCTTAAAGGTTATAATATTTTTAATTCTGATGCTTATCTTCTGAGGATGATTAGACATCTGATAGGATATCAACAGCTATATTTTGGTCGATGATTTAGGGATGACCATTACAGCTTATCACATTTCACCGTCTATATCTAGACTTCAATCCTTCCTTTATAATCACAATAGGATTATCAGAAAAGTTATTTCTTCTTTCTTCTCTACTTTTCTCTGTTTTTACCAATCTTCAAATTTTTTTTTCAAAGAATTCTCAGGATGAGTAAAAAATTAATCAAGGGCTGCAGGAAGTATAGGAGTCCATAAGGACTTTATACAACAAAATCTGTTACAAGATCCTGCAAACAAAGTATGTACATTCATAGACAATGATATCCTTTCTATGAATAACTCAGGGGCTTTCCCTGAATTAACTATGTTCCGGCCATATGACCAGAATGCGAAGTCTGATTTTGCATCCTCTATATGATTCTGCTTCCTGTACCTTCCTTTCCACCTGGGTTTAAGATATCCATTCTCCCGTTCATCAAAGAGTTCTTTGATATAACTGGGATGACCTATGCCCAGGTTATGCATGAGGTTTGGAGGATCCTGATGGTCTGTAATAAGATCATCGAGAATCATGGTATCAATCTTCATATTGGTAACCTGTCTTACCTGTATAAGTTGAAAACTCAAGTTTCCAACCGTTATGTTCTTCAGATTACAAAGATCCTCATTTCCTGCATAATGTCATTAAGTCTTAACATGTCTTGGAAATCAAAGTTCTTTTTTTTTTTTTTTTTTTTTTTTTGCGAAGAGGGATTCCATTCCTTTTGGGGATGATATCCCTATGACTTGGTTAAAAAGTGGTAAAGACTATTCAGGATGTTTAATGAAAATTTTGTAATGATATGCTCATGTAACACCCCCACTTTTTAAGGGCCCCAAATTTCAAGCCACCTTTATATTTACATATGCATTGCTCAAATATGATATGCTCATGTAACACCCCAACCGATGGCGGAATCATCGAGGTGCCACGTAGTGACGATTGTTCAAAAGCTCATGGTACTAAAATGTAAATATTTGATTATTGAATATTGTTTTACAACATGTGAAATTTAAATACAAGACAACAAAAATAAAGATAATTGATTGATTTAATCTAAGTCCAAAGTCCTATGTGAAGCGTCAAGCAGCTTATCCTGAAACATGCACGAAAATAATTTTGTCAACATATGATGTTGGTGAGTACTACTTAGCTTTGTACATATAGTATAAGTTTGAAAAGTTGTACAATTCATGTGTCTAGCATCACCAAGGCATTATGTAAACACGCAAGTAACCAAACAAGACAAATATCGAATGTAAAGTTTGTAAAATGAAATTGATAATGAGCACCCTAACACGTGTCAAGTCTAAAAGAGCACCATAACATACGTTATGTCTAAATGAGCACCGTAACATAAGTTACGTCTATATGTAAAGAGCACTATAACAGAAGTTATGTCTAGATGTACGATTTTGTATGTAAGCTACGTTCATGTTCAAACATAAAGCACAAAGATAAACAAGACACGTATATGAATTGTAAATGAAGAAAAATGTATGTGTAAATGAATGTGCAAGTTTTGTATACTTGTGCATGAATCACCCCAAAAGTGTAAAACCGAAAAAGGGGATAAGTAATACTCACCTTAGCAAGGTGGTAAGTCTTGTGGATTTGAATAAGTGTAATCCAACGTTGCCAAGTATCACCCTATGTATAAGGTAACAAATCAGTCTAAGTCTATCTAGTCTATAAGTATTTTCTAGGGTTTCGAATTGGGGATAAGTATTCGTTTGATTTATAAATTAAACGTTTAATAAATAAAAGAAATTTGATAAATAAATAAACAAAAGTCTTTTTGTAAATTTTAAATCAAAGATGATCACAATATAAGGTTTTAAGTATGAAAATAATTTTTATAAAATTATTTTCTTATAAATAGAATATTAAATCTATTTATTTCGAATTGTCAAAATATAACTTTAATATTTAAAAATATTAAAATCAAAGAATTTTTAAATTAAAAATTGTATTTCTGTTCCAAATGAATAGAAATAATTTATATAAAATTTTGGTGCAAAAATATTGAAAAATGAATATATTATGATTTATTTATGGTTTAAAGTAACAAAAAAAATCGATTAAAAAATATAAAACGTATGATTTTTCTGAAATAAAAATTATTTCTGAAATGCCTATTGATATACAAGTTTAGAATAATTTTTGTGGAATTTTATAAAATCGTTTAGGTATTTTTATAGAATTTTATAGTTTTAAATGAATAAACTTGTAATATTTATTTTATATAATTAATAAAAGATTTTTTGAAAAATCTAAAAATTGGATAATAAACTTTATCATAAGAATAGCTAAAGATAATTTTTGTAGAATTTATAAAGCCCTTTTAGTATTTTAAAACCATTTTTAAAAATAAATAACAAAATTATAAAGAATAGGGTTTTTAAAAGAAGAAGGTTGTTGTTGGTGGGGATCGAACCCCTGACCAACCGAATTTCCTCACAACTAAACCACCATCTGATCTACATCAGATTTGGTGTTAGAATTTGATAAAAATAATATTTATACAGACTTGATATCGTGTCATCTTCCCCAAATAAGACTTTGAAACCCTAGCTTCCTTAATCAAACAATACACGATTATAACCCAAATTATTCATAGGGTTATTAACGACCAGTGGCCGATTAACAATTAGAAACAAAAAAATTTGAGTTCATACCACACACGTAGCCTCCAATTTCGTGGTCAAACAAAAGTCAACCGTTCTTGATTTAGCACGAATAAACACGATACAAGAAGTTTTGAGGGTGGGGGTTTGTGTTTCGGCATCTGTAGAGAACCAAGGTCGCTTCAATTTATAGGGAAAACGTTTAATTGAAAAGTTTGATTGGTTGACCAATCTTGAGGTCAACCACGTCGAAATTGAAGCAAGAAGGAAGGAATTGGAGCAAAATTTTGGGAAATTATGAGTTGGAAGGGACGCGGCATCCGTGGTTGGTCAACTAATCAACAAATCCATTATGAGGTTTCCATATTTTGGTTAAATTAACAGCAAAGAAAAAGGTGTTGCATTGGTGTGGACAGCAACGAGCAGCAGACAGAAGGGGGTTATCAGCGTTGGAGAGGGGATATATACTTAACGGGTTGGGATTGAAACATGATTGAGCTATGGC
This sequence comes from Ambrosia trifida, assembly GCA_028751855.1. Taxonomy (NCBI): domain Eukaryota; kingdom Viridiplantae; phylum Streptophyta; class Magnoliopsida; order Asterales; family Asteraceae; genus Ambrosia; species Ambrosia trifida. The sequence continues at coordinate 115,160,327 of CM054124.1, forward strand.
TCAGCTGGTGTGTGCGTGTGTGTCTTATGTCTGACCCGGCTCCCCGCCCGGGTTCGAGTCCCGGCAGGAGCAAAGTTTTTTTTTAAACAGATAAGGGAGCAAAGGAGAGGTGGGCCGGATCTTAGGCTCACGTGTGGACTGGGCCGAGTACTGGGCTTGATGTTTGGGCTCATGTGATGGGTAAAGGGATGGTTGGTTTGGGTTATGTTAATGGTGAAGGATGGTTGATTAATGTAATGTCCAAACCAACTTTATTATTATTATTATCATTATTATTGTTAATATTTATTATTATTATTTATTATTATATATACAAAATAAAATAAAGGAAAAGTGACGGATGTCACAACTCACTTTTAAGAAATCTCTATTTATCACTTTTTTAAGTCATAGGCTTCACATTACATTATATTGTGCAATTTATGTTATATTTCTCGCAATTTCTTACGAATTTATAATTAACCATCTATTTGTAATAGTTTGAATAGGTTTGGTATATTGTTTCGTTCATTTATGTGAATTTATTTGTGTGAGTAATCTGAATCATGGTATGAGAATTACAAGTTATTAAACATACGATTTTGTTAGTTGATTAATGTGAATGATTAGAGTGAATTGCTTATTTTATTTTCTGTTCCCATCAGTGGCGAAGCTTGACCCGAAGGTTCGGGGGGTCGGAAGTCACCGGAGGGTCGGAAGTCACTAGTTTCGGGGGGTCGAAAACCCGTTTCGGGGGGTCGAAAACCCATTTCGGGGGGGTCGAAACCCTATATTTTCAAAATTTTCTATACGAATACTATATAATCAGAACTTCTGCGCGAAAATCCGGGGGGGTCGGCCGCCCCTCCCCGCCCTTACTATGCTTCGCCAGTGGTTCCCATGCCCGAATAAAGAAAAAAAGGATTTGTACAATGAAATTTCAAGAAGAGCCCCGCATTTTAGTTTCGCCATAGGCCCCCAAAAAGGTTGAGCCGGCTCTGGATATCTAGAGGATATCACTAATACTCTGAAAATTTTATGTGACAAGTGCTTAACTTGCCAAAATTACTCCTCTCCTGACTGACTTACTTATTTTCAACATTTAAAATTATCCATCGTAACTCTCTTAAAAATTACAGTAAACCTAATTCAACCCACAAGTTTAAATCTTAAACCTAAGACATCCCAAACCTAATTAAATAGGTTAAAATTGCCGGTTCTACTCACAACATAATCACACACTTAATTTAGTGTGATAACTTTACTTTATTTATTTAATATAACTTTACTTTATTTATTTATTTAAAGATTACATATAATAAACAAAAACGTTAGCTTTAAGTTTAAAGTAATGTGTATTAAATAAATACATTTGCAACGGAGTCATTTTTTATACCGGCACAAAAGATTTCTACATTATACTAGAGACGAAAATATCAGTGATTGGATTAACTGGTTTGTAGGGTTTACAAGGCTTATTAAAATTTAGTAACATCATTGAGTTATAAATTTATCAACTTGAGTTATGGGCTTAAATAAACTAACCTTGTTACCTTTAAAAAAATAGAATAAACATTTCATTAATAAAGTGCAATTTATATTAGGATGGCAAGTAGACGCGCAACAAACTGCAGTGCTACCACTTTCATTTGCTCAATAAAGAGGCTATGCAAATTTTCAGGACGAACTTCGGAATCGTTGGTTGCGTCAGATCTACATCGAAACTAGGGGTTGCAAAATGGGTAGGTTGGGTTGGGTCAATATGGGTTTGGGTTAAGATGGGTTTGGGTCAAGATGGGTAGATTAAAAAAGGAATATTAGATTTTAATACTCCCAACTTTCAGAGTTGACCGGCAATACTCCCAACTACAGAAAAGTTTGCCAGCACTCCCAACTTTTAAGGTATTTTTCACTGGCACTCACAAACTAACTCAGTTAGTTTGTTTAGTTAGTTTGCTGACGTGGCCATTATTGCTGACGTGGCACGCTGTGGAAGATGATGTGTCATCTTATGTGTCATCCACGTCAGCAATAATGGCAACGTCAGCAAACTAATTGAACAAACTAACTGGGTTAGTTTGGGAGTGTTAGTAGAAAATACCTTAAAAGTTGGGAGTGGTTGCAAACATTTCTATAGTTAAGAGTATTGTCAACCAAACTCTGAAAGTTAGAAGTATTAAAATCCAATAAACCATTAAAAAATGGGTTAGTATGGGTTTGAGTCAGCATGGATTTGAGTCATGATAGTTTGAAACAACATGGTTAAAAGATTTACAAAAATAATAAAAAGGTAAAAAAATTAAAATTAAAAAGAAATTTCAAAAAAAGGTTAAAAAATTAATAAAACTTTTTAAAAATTAAAAATATAAACAACCAGAACTGTTTCGGCTCGAACGGGCCAGTTAATGACCCAGACCATTTTGACTTGACCGGGCCCGATAACGACCTGTATCGTTTCGACTCGAATGGCCCATTAATAACCAGACTGTTTCGTCCCGACCGGCTCGTTAACGACCCGGACCATTTCGACTTGACCGGCCTGGTTAACAATCTGTACCGTCTCGACTCGAATGGGCCCATTAATGACCCAGACTGTTTCGACCTGACCGGCCCGTTAACGACACGGACCGTTTCAACCCGACTGGCACGTTATCTGTAAGACCCTAACCCGTAATCACGTGATTAACGTCTAATCTTACGGGTTTTGACCTTACTTAAACCACTCCCGATTTAAAACTTAGACATTTAAGAAAAACTTAAATTATCGTGATAAATACTTTTTGATTTCTAAACTTTAACTATTACAACATATGATGAGATTTCGCAATTTCACGGGAGACTCTTGAATTCTATTGCGGAAGCTTGATGAGTGTTCGGGCGTGTTCGGTTCTTCTCGTGACTTGATCCTTGCTCCGGGACGTCCACCAAATGTTTACCTAGCACCACCACTCAAAGAATAGTTAGTGGGTTGTCAATAATGCAATTAAACTAGTATGAGAGACGTTACACGTCTAAACGGAACGAACCAGGCCGAACGGCCCTTATTCACGGGAACAAACTGCTGCGACTTTTGCGCAGCAGCTGTTCGGATCGCTTTTACCCCTTCTAAAACCCAAAATCCAACTTTGACTTTCAAATAAGAATTGTTCTACGCTCCGATAGCTTTCCAGGCATATAAAGAACGTCTCCTAACGATTTTTCTACGATTTTATATGAAATTTTGAAAATCAGGTTGTCAATCTGTGCGGCCGGTCGCTCAAACCGAGCAGCCGGTCGCTTCGACGCTGACATTTCTGAGCCCTCTGTGAAGGCCGCGCGGCCGGTCACTCAGCCCGACCGGTCGGTCACTGCTTCCGTTGCTTGTTTGGTAACTTTTAAGCATGGGAATCATATCGCAACTGCATTTGATGATTCCCTAAGCCTAAGTAATGACTTGCCGACTAAATAAACCTTTGTTTGACTGAAATTATGGTCCGGTTTATGTCGCCATGATCCGGTTCTTAGTTTTGAATGTTTATGGCGACTTTTACCCAATTTGACCCATTTAGACATTTAACTTATCCAAAACACCATTTGACCATGCGCAATGCATCTAGTTTATGTTGTCAAGTCATTATACACTTGATCAACTAAAGTGTTTGTCCGATTTGTTCATTATGATTCCGATTATTAGATTTATCCTTTAGTAAATCTTTATAAATTCCCAAAATGCCCATCCTAGCCAAATCTTTCGATTTAGCCATTCGTGGCGACACTTCTTGATTGAAATCCATTGTTTTTTATTCAATGACCTGTTTAAAAACTTCTAAGTCCTTACGGACTTAGATTTTCACTGTTTCATATGATTGTTCTCAATTTGATCAATTCTAAGCGCATTAGCGCGCATTAGACATAGTTTTGAAAATAACTTACCTAATTGGCACCCACACTTTATGTGGGTTGCTTTAGCACCCATATTGCTTCGCCCAAAGGCGTTTATTTAACTACGGACTTACCGGGTGGTATTGACCCATGACTTGCACCCATTATGATTTCTTAGGCATCGAGTGCCCATCTTCCTATTGATCTCCTGCATACATTCTAGATTGACCCTTTAGTCTCTCGGGACTCAATGGTGATCATTCACCATTTGACATTAAGTCTTGCGGTTCATAATCCTATGATAATCCAACTTTAACTATAGGCAAGTGGCAACCCCACTTGACCCATTTACCCATATTGCATATCTTCCTTATTCACGCGATTGTTTTCCTTATCAAAACTTGGGTTTAGATTCTTGATTACCACATAGTTTTGTCTATTGACCCAATTGATGATTTCCATCATTTGATCAACACACTTTGATTCGTTTATTACCATAAATCTTGTTTTAACATGTATACGCATAAATCGCCCATTTAATAGAATCGCCCATTTAATAGGTTTCACCCCTTGGGGGTCATACCTTCTTCCCACATCAAAATTTAAAACCAAGGTATACAACACTTGACCCATGTTCATAGTATAGTAGTGTAAGTAAACTTACCTCGCATCCGTTCTTGTTTCCATAAGTATCCGACTTGCATTCGTTTGACCCGTTTGCATCCCTAGTTCTTGTACCTAACTTAGGAACATGTCAAACTTGATTATTAGAATACATAACATGGAATTAGTTCACTATCCATGAATCATGTATTCATTACCCAATTATAGCTAAATCCATAGCCATTTTCTTACATAGAATATGCAATTAACTTGGCTTATTACAAACCAATATCATATACGATTGATAACTTTTACATGATTCTAACTTCTTAGTTTCACTAGTGTTCACCAAATTGGCATTTAATCAAACACGTGGTGTGCACCCACCAATTTGTTTAGTTTCAAAGCTCAAGATTAGCCAAAGCATAACCATTTGTCTAATCATCATCATATTACATTTTTTAAACCACTTTGCCTAAATTTCTCATATTAACAACTCCTAAGAGTCACAAAGATTACTAGATATAAGTTGATTCAACCTAGAGGTTAAACCCCAAAATTCTACACATATACATAAGCATATGATCAAAATCAAATACACATATTAGTGTGATTTGTAACCGGATTATACATGTTTAAGGCTCCCCAAGACTAGGGTAACCTATATTAACCATCAATTCCACGTTTTTATCAAAACCCTAAATTTTCATAAGAATCAAAAACGAATATAACATCAATTTCTACCAAATAAAAGGTACCTTGATGTTCTATAGGCCTTAGATAACCCGTATCTTGCTAATGCATTGAAAAGCCCATTGATTTGGCTTGGATTCAAGCATGTTCTTGTGTTTAGGGTTTGAGTCTTGAAGGAGATGTGATCTCCTGATCATAACTCACGACACACACACACACATACACCAAGTGTGTGTTTTTATTGTTTTATTATTATTAATAAAACTCACTTTGTCATTTGGCAACAATGGTCCCTCAAGTTATCCCACTGTCATTTTTGTATAAAAACTAACTCATAAGCTAGTTTCAAACACCTTTTATTAATTTATAAACATAATATTATTAACTAGGTTATTTCCATGTTAGAATATAACCCATGTTATTATCCTCTAAGTCTCGTGTTATTATATTGTTAATCACGCCTACTGGCGTAGTTAGGCGAACGAATGGTTTTGTGGCATTAAATTATCCACCCGGTCCATATCGACCCAATCAGACACGTTAACGACCGGACCGTTGTGACCTCACCGGCCCGTTCGCGACCTGGATTCAACCCGACCGTCCCGTTAACGACCAGGATTGTTTCGACCCGACCACTCGTTAGCCACCTGGACTATTTCAACACGACCGCCCCGTTAATAACCTAGACTTTATCGACCCGATCACGCCCGCGAACGACCCAGACCGTTTTGACCCGATTGGCTCCTTAACGACCAAGACTGTTTAGACACGACATAGCCCGTTAGCGACCCAGACTGTTTCAACCGGACTGGCCCGTTAACACCCCATACCGTTTTGACCTGACTGCCCGTTAACAAACTTAACTATTTTGACCCAACCTACCCGTTAAGAACTTGGACCGTATCGACCCGATCAGGCCCGTTAACGTCCCGAACTGTTTAGACCCGACCTGGCCCGTTCGCGACCTGGACTGTTTTGACTTGACCGGCCCGTTAGCGACCAAGACTGTTTCGACCCGATCGGCCCGTTAAAAAGTCGGACCGTATAGACCCGACTGTTCGTTAAGAAACTAGACAGTTTCGACCCGACCTGCCCGTTAAGAACATGGACCGTATCGAACCATTCAGGCCTGTTAATGACCCGGACCGGTTCGACCCGACCGGCCCGTTAACAACCCGGACTATTTAGACCTGACCTGGCACGTTTGAGACCCGGACTAGTTCGACCTGGCCGGCCCATTATCGACTGGGACCGTTTTGACCAGACCAACCCGTTAATGACCCGGACCGTTTCAACCCGACCGTCCATTAACAAACCTGACTGTTTCGACAAGATTGGCCCGTTAAGAATTTGGATCGTAGCGACCCGATTAGGCCCGTTAACGACCCGGACATGATCGGCGTGTTAAGGCCCACTAAAGACCCGGACCGTTACGGCTCAATCGGCCCGTTAACAACCCGAACTGCTTAGAACCGACCTGGCCTATTAGCGACCCGGACTGTTTCGACCGGACCGGCCCGTTAGCGACCAAGACCGTTAACGACCCGGACCGTTTCAAACCGACCGCCCGTTAACGAACCGGACTGTTTTGACTCGACCTAACGGTTAATAACCCGGACTGTATCGACCCAATCTGTTCTGTTAATGACCCGGACCGTGTCGACCTGACCAACACGACACGTTAACGACCCAGCATGTTTAGACCTGACCTGTCCCGTTAGTGAACCGGAATGTTTCGACCTAACCAGCCCCTTTAGCGAACGGGACCGTTTCGACCCGACTGGCCCGTTAACAACCCGACCGTCTGTTAACTAACCGAACTGTTTTGACCCGACCGGCCCGTTAATAAATAACCTGGATCGTATCAACCTAATCAGGCACGTTAACGACCCGGACCGTTTCGAATTGATCAGCCCGTTAATGAGCCGGACTGTTTAGACCCGACTTGGCCCGTTAGCGACCCGGACCGCTTTGACCTGACCGCCTGTTAACGAACTGGACTGTTTCGACCCGATCAGGCCCGTTAACGACTCGGACCGTATCGACCCGGACTGTTTTGACCCGACCTGGCCCGTTAGCAATCCGGACCATTTCATTCTGATCGGGCCCATTGAGGACCCAGACCATTTTGACTCAAACGACCGGCTAACAACCCGGACGGTTTCGAACCAACTAGGTCTGTCAACAAATGTAAAAGAGACAATTGTTCGTTGTTCAAGACATAGATTTCTATCGGGCATTAGACATTTTGGTGTTGGTGAGTTTTAATTCAGATTCCTAAATAGTTATTTGAAAATACCCATCCTGACTTATTTACTTTTTTTGGCATACCCATCCTGACTCATTTAATTATTTTCAACATATATAATTATTTATCCTAACCCTTTTGAAAATTATAGTAAACTCAATTCAAGCCACAAGTTCAAATCTTAAACCAAAAACAGCCCAAATCCAATTAGATAGAGTTCTACTCACAACATAATCATTTACTTAATTTAGTGTCATAACTTTACTTTATTTATTTAATATATATATAAACGAAGACTTTGTGTGTATCAAGGACATACGTTATACTAATCACTTCAGCTTTAACTTTAAAGATTACAAATAATAAACAAAAACTTTAGCTTTATATTTAAAGTAATGTGTATTAAATAAATACATTTGCAACAAAGTCATTTTTTATATCGGCACAAAAGATTTCTAAATTATACTAGAGACGAAAATATCAGTGATTGGATTAACTGGTTTGTAGGGTCTACAAGGCTTAATAAAATTCTGTAACATCGTTGAGTTATAAATTTATCAACTTGAGTTATGGGCTTAAATAAACTGACCTTGTTAGTTTTTTTTTTTTTTTTAAATTATAATAGAATAAGCATTTCATTAATAAAGTGCAATTTACATTAGGATGATGAGCAAGAACAAACTGCGACGCTACCACTTTCATTTGCTCAATAAAGAGGCTATGCAAATTTTCAGGACGAACTTTGGAATCGTTGGTTGCATCGGATCTACATCATTATTGAAGAGATATGTACCCACGCGTACACACGGCCCCACATCTCCACACACGTCAGCAGGGACGCTGACTAAAGGTTCTAGAAGCATGCGCACGATTCCAGGGACATGCCAGTGATCCGACAATTAAAGGGACATGTAGCCAATCAGAGTCCATTATTCCCCGCTCCACGATCACCTGCATGTACGAGGTACAGAGAAAGAACGATTGCAAGACATGTGGACCAATCAGAAGAGAACAATGTCTGAGCTCCAACGGTTGACAAACGTGTGGGACCCGCACATGACATCTGTCATTCTCGAATCAGTCAATCACAGGACGACGCATGGGCCAATAAATACCCCTTCTCCCATGAGGAGAAGGATCATTCTGTTAGACACACAAATACACACTTAGAGAATTATGTGATAGATGAGAAAGTCTGATTATAGTCAATACTATAACAATTGTAATAGAGTACTTGTAATCGTCCAGACATTATTAATACAATTATCTTTTCTTTGTGCTCTTTATTATACTTGTTATATTGGTGTTTCTTCAATGGCGCCATCCGTATTTGAGAATCCAGAACAACAAACCTCTAAAAAACTTCATTTTTTCTGAAAAAACAGCTATGAGTTCTCTACCAGCACCACCGTCATTCCTCGGAAGTGGCTCAGGCACCGGTGCTGCTCCTTTCAGTGCTGGCAAGCCTGACCACATCCAAGGAGGGCAAGAAAATGTCAACGAAGTATTCCAACACACAACACCGTCTTCTGGAACCGGCCGCACCCCCTCCTTCCACTTCGCAACTGACAATGTCAATCCAAGCACCCCTACTAGGAATGTTGCTCCGATCGTTAGTCCGGAGATGTGGTATGCCCAGGAAAAGGAGGCTCTAAAGCGAAGGTACATGGAGAAGTTGCGGGATCAACACCTCAGGGAAATGTCCCGCCAGCTGCCATATGAGGAAGGGAGAGTTATCACAGTCTCCGACGGACCTTCCAAGATGGCGAGGCACATCAGTGGAAGCAGACAAAGGGACACCACATGGAGGGAAGATTCTGATGAATCTCAGAGTCACTTCCGCCGTGACAACAGCCAGTCTTCCACCAACACCGTTGCGCGGGGACACTGTGTGTCCGGCGAATATGACCTTACCAAGCCTTACTATCCTCCGTCCCTCAGTGAAAAGTCTAAGTTCACTCCACGCATTGCGCTCACCCCACTGCCACCAAAAACCAGAATCCCGAGAAATCATCGAAAGTATGATGGCACATGGGACCCTGATGACCATTTGCTAAGCTTTGAGGTGGCAGGAAAGTGCGCAGGGTGGACACTACCTGTATGTGCGTAGGATCGGCTAATCAACAAAGATAATGATCAAACAAGTTCAATTCAGGTGCAGAATCCTTGAATTGATCACAAAATGATAATAAAACTAGCAAAACATAGAAATCATCATAAACATAATCATTTCATTCAATTAGATAATCATTTACACTTCAAAACGTTGTTTATAATGATTAAACTTGGTTACAGACTCAATAATAACCCTAGGGAGAAACACACACTGGGAGGGAAAACAAATGACCAAAAGTTAACATTCAAAAATTGAGATTGCCTTATATAGACCTGCACATTCGCCCAATTGACTTGGTCGAATGTGCAGGTTCGACCATTTAAGGTGGGCGAACCAAGACACATCTATATATAAAACTACTTTCGACCTCCCAGTGCACCTTCGACCGTTCTTTTCTACATTCGACCATCTATATTTCCACCTTCGACCATTCGACAAACAACAAAACAACTTGAAATTCGCAATTCAATAGCATTAGTCGCAATATGTGCATCTACACTACCCGTATGGTGCCACATGTTTGCACAGACCCTCACGGGGGCTGCACGCGTGTAGTTTGATAGTCTACCTAATGGAAAGATTGACAGTCTTAAATAGCTTACTGACAAGTTATCAAACCATTTCAGTCAGCAGGGCATAGTGGAACGTGACTCCACAGATATCCTCCAAGTGCGCAGACATGACAACGAATCGATCGAAGATTACATCACCAGGTTCAATCGGGAGGCACTTCAGATAAGGCCTATCGGTTTCGAACTCATGAGAGCATCCTTCAAGCAAGCCGTGCGCTGTGACCCATTGATCTGCACACTTACAGGCTGCACAGGCATGCTAAACACTTGGGAGGAAATCATGCGAGGTGCCAAGACCTACGCGCGCACAGAAAAAGAGTTGTATGTTTGGAACAGGGTGCAAGTGCCGCAGTACACGGACGCCCAGGCCCAATCTATTAGAAACAAACACAACAGGCAGGATAGAAAGGGTAAGGGTTCTATCTGGAACAGGCTTCAAGAAGCATCCCAGTCAGACCCTAAACCCTTCGAAGCAACAGAATATAAGGGACCCTTCGAAGTCTTTGGTTTATTTCAATTCATGTTTTTACACAACAAGAATTCAGATATTCGTTCTTATTTCTCTTTAGATTACTAAGATTTTGAGAGTGCTATCAAAGCACTTCAATAAATTACATCTTTCGTGTATAACCAATTTTCACAAATCTTTGTCGAACAATATTTAACTCTAAGGATTTAGCATTTTGGTAGAAAATAGCGATACCGAAAATACCGGTCGGTACCGATCTACTTTCAGTACCAATTCGGTGCAAGTTTTAGCGATTTTCGGTAGCAATATTTTCGGTAGCGATATTTTCGGTAGAGATATTTTCGGTACCGGTACGAAGTTTTGGTGAAAATCAAACTGGGATTGATTCGATACAGTATGATACCGAGCTCATCCATGTTTAACACAGTCCAACACTTTTTGCACATTCTCATCGATCTAATGAACAACTAAATTTATCGGATTAGCAAATAGGTATCAATGAAACTCTGTCATTATGATTTGTGCATATTATTTATTACTGCCATATCTTTAATAGCGGGTTGGTTACACCTACAACCGAAATGGAAATCGAGCGTTTCGTGGTTCAAAAATGTAGAATTGGGAGGGATTGGTCGACGAAATATGAATCGGAATTTAGAAATATAATTCGAAATTGTTTCTTATTTCAAATGACTGTTTATGCTTATTTTGACTCAAAGATCAAGGAATACTCGGAGACACATCTACAAAACCTTCGTATTGGAATTCACAAAAGGAGATTTGAAAATCACCGTCAACACCCCGGTGTCGGTCCGGGATACTCCTTTTTTCTATAGCCCTGAGGCTATTTACAACTATCCACTTTTTCGATATGAAAAAAAAGGTCGTCTTATTCCAAACCCCAATTATGCTAGGGCCGGCCCTGAAAATTCAGGTGCCCGGGCTGAGCTGCAAAGTTGTGCCCCTTAGCTTTAGGTTTTAACGAAATAAATAATGTAAACCATTTTTTAAGTTACGATTAAAGTAATATCAAATTGATGTATCAAAATTTTTTTCCCACTTAGGTTGTAGTCTAACGGTAGAGGGAACAAACCCTCTTAGGGGAGGTTGGGAGTTCGAATCCCACAAATGGTGAAAATATAAATGGGTGAAAGTTTGGCAATTAAAAAAAATGTATCATAACAAAAATAAAAGTTAAAAAGGAAGTCAAAATCAACCGGTAAAAAGCAAAAACAACTAAGTGTGAGCGCTCTTCATTTCATTTTCTTCATCCTCTCTAGGTATATACTCAGTAATAAACCTGCAAAAAAAAAAAAAAAATCTCAAACCATTTCATTTTCTTCTTTAATTCTTAACCTCCCTCAACATTTCTTTACTTTCTGTTTTATATAAACTACCATTCACTTTGATTAATACTTGATTAACAATAAATATTTTGGGGCTTAAACATACAAAAATCCAACAAATTAAAGACATCACTGTTAAGAAAACTTGGATTGCCAGAGGGTTAATGTGCCCCCAAGAAATTGAGCCCGGGCCGAGAGTCCTTCCCGCCCCCCTTAAGAGCCGGCCCTGGTGCATGCCTTGTTACTCTATACACTCCTAAAGTACATTGATCCCCTCCAATCATGTGGTACTACTTTACTACCCCAAGTATACTACACTAAAATACATTATTTAGATGGAACAGTACCTTAAAACATTTTTTATTTAAAAATAGATTAAGCTTTTAAACACACAACCCCACTACAAAGATCGGCAACTAGCACTCATAAACTCTACCCGAAACCACCACCTGTGATTGTAACACCCCAACCGATGGCGGAAACATCGAGGTGTCATGTAGTGACGATTGTTCAATAGCTCATGGACTAGAAGTGTAAATTTTGATACGTTGATTAAATAGTTTATTACATTGAAATGAAATACAACGATTCTAAATGCCAACTAACTGAAATACCATGAATCCAAAATCTAAGTAAAATTCCAAAAGCTTAAAAGTCATCTCATAAATAACCTGAAACATGTACGAAAATAGTATATGTCAATACAAAATGTATTGGTGAGCATACCCTGTTTGAATACATATAGTAGAAAAAGAGTTTCGCAATTCACGTGTTATACTGTCTACAATTTAGTGTTCAAGCTATGTACAGATGCCACCCTAAATCAAACCTTAAAGAATCAAGAATCATATATATAGTATTTGCTCATAAGTATCATTATATATAGTAGGCAACAAGACAATGTAGTTTACACATAACAATAACCAAGGACTTAACTCGAGCACGTAAGTCAACAAGGGGTATATACCATAGTACTATTTATTGCCATGCTAGGCCCACACCGGGTTAATGATTAAGGTCATAAGTACACACGATCAGCGATCAACAAGTAAAACACCTACAAGAATTGCCATTGTGAATATTGAATAAAACATGATTAAGTGAGTGAAGTAATAAGTGTACATGAGTCACCCCAAAAGTGTAAAACATGAAAAAAAAGGGGGGGGGGGGGGGAGATATACTCACAGTTCTTGCTAAGCGATAAATCCAACAAAGCTCGTCACAAAATAAAATTGGGAATTCTGAATAATTCAACCTATAATGTATAAGAATACTAATAAGTAAAATATCTAAGGCATCTAGGGTCTAAGACATTAGGGTTTGCTAGGTCGATTGGGGGAATCAACGTTTTTCCGAAGAATTGAAATAATATCAATTTTGTATCTCAAAATTATATGATAAAAGTCTATGAATATGATTCATTAATCTAAATATCACCAATTGAATATTTAGATAAAAATATGTTTCAAATCGTAAAAACGAAAGATATAGTTAATTACTTACTATAATTGTAAATAACTAAAGTAATTATAAAGAATTTAATCAATAATCATAAGTTACATAAATGAACCAAACAAATGGAAATTATGACTTTTAAACATGAATATTTCTATTTTATAAAAAATATTTATAAAACAGATGTTTAATAGTATAAATAAATAAATGATTAATATATTTAAATAAGCATAAATATAACTAAAACATAAAATATGGCTCAAAAATTATATTTTGTGAAAAATAAATAAATTCTGATGAGAAATGATTAAAATAAATTTTTCACAATTTTTCTCAATTTATTTGCATTTAAAACGGGTTTAATGAATTTAAATCCTATTTAAATGATAAAAAATAGAAAAACCAATAAAAATAAATGATTTCTGGACCGATAATCATTTAATTATGATTAAAACAAAATAAATGAATAAAAATACAAAAATAATCTATTTTCCAGAAATTAAAAATATGGTAATTTTCTTTATAGTGTCAAGAGTCTACACCTAAATTTTTATAATTTTTGAGTAAAAATTGAATTAGTTATAAATATTTTAAGATATATATATATATATTATATCTTTTTATAATGTAAATATATATATATATATATATATATATATATATATATATATGATAACAAAAAAACACTAAAGAACCCGTGGGTTTTGAGGTTTGAACCTGGGTATCTTGGAACAAGAGACATACAAACAACCACTGCACCACAGTTCACTACGCCAATGTCACACCACGACAATGGCGGAAACACGTGGCGCGACGGTTCAAGAGCATAAAGTCAAGGTTAACGCAAATCACAAGTAATTTAAGAAAATGGGTCATTTATTTAAGCGTCAAATCTTGTTCAAAACATTACATAAAAGTAAATTGTTTATAACACAAATCTAGAGGTTTCTCAAATATATCCCATAGCCTTGGGAAATAAAGGTGAAACCCCGCAAAATATTTAACGCCGCATCGGAGGATTCCATGACCCAGCTTGCCCAGATTGCCTTCATCTAATTACCTGAAAGATATGTTTAAAATTTCGTCAATATAAATATATTGGTGAGTTCACAGGTTTTCAGTTTCCAAAACTTGAATCCTTGGGAAATACCATGTTATGACAATATATAGGAGTTGCAAATTCCTATAATTCTACTTGATACTATAATCAAACCAAGACGTATAATAAATATGCCCCGCTCCAAGTCGTTACTCGGTATCCTACGACTTAAGTTCAGAATATATGCACCCCAGGCATACACTAATGCATAATCGACGCTATCGATTAGGGGTGGGCCTTGTCAGGCACCAATAGTACTATTCAATATTCCACCGGTTTCATTTCCCTGAATAAATGATTATAGAGGCGAGGACTCAACCCCGAGTGGCGGTCACACCTCAAGTAATAAATCCGTCAAACATTTTCCCTAACATATCTTTCCCCCGAAAACGTAAAAATAGTTTAAAATGGGGCCGTGAAACTCACCTGTATCAACGTCCGGCTCACTAAGCAGATAGCAAAAAGGGTCTCGCACCTACAAACGTCCTAGACGTATAAGTCACTATCCCTATAGTGCATGTGCCTTGGCAAGTTGTACACCCAACTCCCGACCACAAGTTATTCCAAATCCCGTTTAATTAAGCGCGTATCCTAGGTTTCGTTGGCGTTAGATTACCCTTTGTGTTACAAGTTATATATATTACTCTTGTTAATATTTCCTTAACTTGTCCTTTATTATCATCGACTCGACTTCACTCAACATATAATTATTTTCCCATTTAAATAATTATACTTAAGATCGCATCGCTCGATATAATATATATTTCAATACTCGACCCGACTCACTTTGCCGCACATTTGTTTTCCCATTTAAACAAATATGCTAAGATCTTGTCGTTCGATTGTATATTCTTAACACCCGATTCAACTCACCATTCCGTATATTTATTTTCCCATTCAAATAACTATACTAGGATCTTGTCGGCACGGTATACACATATACCTATATCTTTGTCTACTCGTCGCGGCTTTCCTTCCCACATATCTACTTTCCCATTAAGTAGGTATACTAGAATTTTGCCGAGACGAGCGTACATATATATAAATGTGTAATTTTTCTTGTTAAGTATATACATTTGTTTAACGTCTTACTTGTTCACGTTATGTTTTTCTCCCACGAATAATTCCTTCAACACTTAGGAAAGTGTTTATTAGTTTTCACCCATGATGTATATATATATTTTACTTCCTAAAAATATATATTTTCTCATCTTGCCGCAATGGCATTTTTCTCATGTTTTGTCCGTGTATGGTTCGTTAACGCGTCTTAGTTCGAATAGTCAATTTCTCCAAGTTTTTCCCAACATGTGTTTTATAGAAATATTATTCATATTTCTTCCTCCTAACACATGTTACTTGGAAGGTCTAAAATACTTATGTATTTTTAACCCAACTTGTTAACTTAACTACAAAAATGCTTCCAATACTTTTATATTCCCATTTATATAAAAGTATTCATTTTGTATAAGTTTCTCAAGTTTGTTTAATATTTTTATAAAATCTCTATTTTATAAAAATCCTTATGTTAATACAATCCATATTTTTATAACTTTCACTTTTATAAAAATATACTTTTTATACAAAAATACTCAAGTATATCTACTAGTATTTACCAAATCAACCTTGGAAAATTATTACTTATACTTTTGACACCAAACTTTCCATTATTGCATTTTTGGACTAATAGTTTCTAAAATGTTCATTTTAGTCCTCTAACTTTCAAATGTTGCATTTTTCCACTCTAACTTCCAAAGTTAGTATTTTTCACTCAAAATAGTGGACTTTGAAGATTCATCTTTTTATTGGTAAGTTATTTTTGTATCAAAACACTTTTATTAGTCTTATATTTCATATATAAGGCTACTTGTATGTGTGTTTTATGTATTTGCCCATTATATCAAAATGTCATTCTTCTAAGTAAGTAACTTTAATTTCTCAACTTCTTTATTCATGACATTCCAATACATTCCATCATTTATTATGTCTTAGATGATCATTTTAAGATGATTAAAGTTACCTTTTAGCACATTCAAGTTTGTTCCACAAATCTTAATCAAATCATCATCCTACTTAGTGTATGTGTAGATTTTATACATTTTCAAAATTACTACTTTATCATCATCAAATCCATGATCCATTTACATATCTTTACCCATTTATTTTACTCATGTAAAACCTATTAAAGATTATGTTTCAAACCACATTTTAAACCCTTCATGTACAACTTGCTTCTAAGAACACATACATGAATATTAATAATCAAAACAAGGTTAAGAAGCTTACTACTAGCACAAGGCTAGGGAAGACAAAACCTTGGATTTTGAGAGGGGTTTAGTGTGTTCTTCCTTAATGGTTAAGCTCCAAGCTTGAAACACACAATAGGGGTTTGGATGATGGATTGTTTTGAGTGATTTGGAGATGTAAAAACTTGAAAGAAATATGTATATGGATGGGGTATAACTCACGGCCAAGGGAGAAAGAAAGGAGAAGGTTTTTGCTTGTTTCTTCAAAAGACTAACACATGTTTATATATTATTATCACATGTAATCTTCCATGGATCTTGTAAGATTTATTTGAAGATTGTATGTGTACTTAGGATCTTTGGGAAGATTATAGTGTGTGTGTGTGTGCCGTGAGTTGAGAGAGAGAGTGGGAGAGGTTACTTGTAAATCTTTGATAAATATTTGCAATCATCCATGATCTTATACTAGATATTTATCCAAGCATGTGTATACTAGTGTATGATTACTTGATGGTGTCTTGGATTATTAAGGCCATAGGGCCGATTTTTCTTACACCAAGGGAGGCTACATTGTGCATGCTTTGTACTATCAATCTTACATCTTTTGTCTTTTGTTCCATGCATGCTTTATACCTAGATTGTAGGTTATTATTATTAAAACACATGCAAGATGGTTACAAGGCCATTTAGGCCGGCCCCTTTGTGGGTTTAGGTGGGGTCCACAACTTCAAATATTTACCCAATACTTGTTAAGTTTGATCCCTCGTCGTTCGGGTGTCGTTCGGGTATTTTTCGGGATTTAATCGCGCGTCATTCGGACATTAAACATACCTTTAATAACCCTTAAATATAGTCTAATTTAAGCGTTGATTGGTTATTTAGGCTTTTGCCGGGTGAAATTATGAGTTATGCGCGTATCGGGTGCGGTACGCGCACTTTATTCGTTACCGGGAGATTTGTACAAGACGTTTCCACTTATGGTTTTGGAGTTCCAAAACTCATTATATTTTGTGAAAATACCCTTTATTTTATATCCTGGGTGTCCGGGATCCTTTTCGTTTGTTTAATTATTACCGGGTAATTGCCAACGTCCATACCGGATAGTTTATTCGCACATGATCCAATCATGTTTTACTATTAAACGTATGCATTCCTATGCATTATTTGGAAATTGCTATCTCCTAAGGCCTTGATAATTAAATCACACATAATTGCATTTAATTACGTTAATCATATATTAATTAATTTGTACGGAATTACCTTATTTTTGCCGGTTGTTACATTCTCCCCCCGTTAAGAGAATTCCGTCCCGGAATTCACTTCGAGTTCTCCGGTACAGGTGTCTTCTCAAATAGGGCGGGATATTTTTGCTTCATCCGGTCCAGCCTTTCCCACGTGAACTCCGGTCCACGCTTGGCATTCCAGCGCACTTTGACCAATCTGATCTTGCTGCGCCTTAGTTTTTGGACCTTCCAATCAGTTACCTCGATTGGTTCTTCAACAAAATGTAACTTGTCGTCAATTTGGATTTCGTCTGCTGGGATGATAAGGGTTTCGTCGGATAGGCACTTTTTCAAATTTGACACGTGAAACGTGTCGTGTATTCCACTAAGCTCTTGAGGCAACTTGAGCTTGTATGCCACTGTGCCTACCCTGGACAAGACTTCAACGGTCCAACATATCGTGGGTTCAGCTTTCCGCGCTTACCAAAGCGCGCGACACCTTTCCAAGGTGACACTTTTAGTAGGACCCTGTCTCCGACTTGAAATTCTAAAGGCTTTCGCCTCATATCAGCATAGCTTTTCTGGCGGTCACGGGCCGCTTTGAGGCGTTCCTTTATCAGAAAGACCTTGTCCGTTGTCTCTTGAACAATTTCGGGCCCGGTGAGTTGTTTTTCTCCAACTTCAGCCCAACATAACGGAGATCGACACTTGCGTCCATATAGAGCTTCAAACGGTGCGGCTTGAATGCTCGTATGATAACTGTTGTTGTAAGAAAATTCTACCAATGGCAAGTGTGTATCCCAATTACCGCCGAAATCAATCGCGCATGCCCGTAACATATCTTCCAAGGTCTGGATGGTTCGTTCACTTTGACCATCCGTTTGGGGGTGATATGCGGTACTCATGTCGAGGCGAGTACCGAGGGCTTCATTTAAACTTTCCCAAAATCTTGAAGTGAAACGACTATCTCGATCGGAGATGATAGAAACAGGTACACCGTGTTTAGACACCACTTCCTTAATGTACAAACGGGTCAGTTTCTCCAACTTGTCCGTTTCGCGAATCGGAAGGAAGTGTGCAGATTTTGTCAATCGATCAACGATTACCCAGATCGTGTCATGGCCACTTGTTGTCTTGGGTAACTTGGTAATGAAGTCCATGGTAATTCGTTCCCATTTCCATTCCGGTATTTCCGGTTGCTGGAGCAAACCGGAAGGTCTCTGATGCTCAGCCTTGACCTTTGCGCAAGTCAAACATCGCGCAACATATGCCGCTATATCTCTTTTGAAATTCGGCCACCAATAAAGTTCCTTCAAATCGTGGAACATCTTGTCTGCACCAGGGTGAACCGAATATCTAGAACTGTGAGCTTCGGCCAATACTAGCTCACGCAATCCCCCGTACACTGGAACCCAAATTCTATTCATGAAATACAGGGTCTGGTCCGCCTTTGGTTCCAGTGAATCAATCATCTTTCGTAATCTTTCACCTTTGACATTCTCGGGTTTAAGGGCGTTAACTTGAGCTTCACGAATTCGTTCAGTCAAATTCGTGTGGATAGTCAAACCCAAAGCTCGGACACGCAATGGTTTAACCCGTTCCTTGCGACTCAAGGCGTCGGCCACAACGTTCGCCTTACCGGGATGGTACTTTATCTCACAATCGTAATCGTTTAATAATTCGACCCATCGCCGTTGTCGCATGTTTAAATCCTTCTGATCAAAGATGTGTTGCAAACTCTTATGATCAGTGAAAATCGTGCACTTGGTTCCGTACAAATAGTGCCTCCATATCTTGAGAGCGAATACCACTGCACCTAATTCCAAATCGTGTGTAGTGTAGTTCTTCTCATGGATTTTCAGTTGTCTGGAAGCATATGCTATTACTTTTTCTCGCTGCATTAATACACAACCCAAGCCTTGATGTGAGGCATCACAGTAAACCACAAAGTCCTCCGTACCATCTGGAAGGGATAGTATCGGAGCGCCACATAACTTGTCTTTTAGTAATTGGAATGCTGCCTCTTGCTTTTCCGTCCACTCGAATTTCTTATCCTTTTGGGTTAACATGGTTAAAGCTTGTGCTATCTTTGAAAAGTTCTCGATGAACCTTCTGTAATAACCCGCAAGGCCAAGAAATTGTCGTACTTCGGTAGGAGTTCGAGGGGCTTCCCAATTTTTAATTGCCTCGATCTTGGCGGGATCGACGTGTATGCCCTTCTCGTTTACCACGTGGCCTAGAAAGTGAACTTCCCGAATCCAAAAGTCGCACTTTGAGAATTTAGCGTAGAGCTTCTCTTCGCGTAATACTTCAAGAATTAATCGAAGGTGATTCTCGTGGTCTTCTTTGGTGCGTGAATATATCAAAATATCGTCAATGAAGACTATGACGAATTTATCCAGGTATGGCTTACACACGCGGTTCATTAGGTCCATGAAAACCGCTGGTGCGTTGGTTAAGCCGAACGGCATTACCAAGAATTCATAGTGCCCATACCGGGTTCTGAAGGCCGTCTTTGGTACATCCTCTTCTTGTATACGCAACTGGTGATAGCCAGACCTCAGATCAATTTTGGAGTAATAGCTAGACCCTTGGAGCTGATCAAATAAATCGTCGATCTTGGGGAGAGGATAGCGATTCTTGATGGTTAGCTTGTTCAGCTCTCGATAGTCGATGCACATGCGGAATGTGCCATCCTTCTTCTTTACGAATAAGACGGGAGCTCCCCAAGGTGAGAAACTCGGTCTTATAAAACCCTTGTCTAACAACTCTTGTAGTTGGCTGGATAGTTCCTGCATTTCCGATGGAGCTAGGCGATATGGCGATCGCGCCACAGGAGCAGCTCCAGGAACGAGGTCGATGCGGAACTCGACTTGTCGAGGTGGTGGCAACCCCGGCAAATCTTCTGGGAATACATCCGGAAAATCTCTAGCTACTGGAATGTCTTCCAACTTTCGCTCGTCGGCTTTCTTGTCTACCACATGTGCCAAGAATGCGACAAGCCCTTTTCTTAGGCACTTACGAGCCTTCATGCTTGAAATAATCCTTAGCGGCGTCTCGTGCCTTTCCCCTTGAATTGAGAGAGTTTCACCGCTTGCGAGGGGGACTTGGATGACTTTATCGTTGCAAATCACAACGGCATGATGCGCGGAAAACCAGTCCATGCCGACAACTATATCGAAACTTCCCAACACGACTGGCAAAAGATCAATCCCAAACTCGTGCCCACAGAGTTCTAATTTACAATCTTTCGTTACTTCTCTCGTTTCAATAGTTTTACCATTAGCCAGTTCTATGGAGTAGGGTGTATCTAGTTTACTAGTTTTTAATCCAAGTAGTCTTTTAAACTCAATGGATACGAAGCTAAAGTCAGCACCGGTATCAAATAATACAGAGGCATAATGACCATTAAGAGGAAACGTACCAGTGACCACGTTGGGGTCTTGTCGTGCATCACCGGCTCCAATCACAAACGCCCGCCCGCGGGCTTGGTTGTTGATCTTGGGGCAATCCTTTTTCCAATGGTCCAGTGACCCGCATGCGAAGCATGGTCTAGCTCCTCCGTTTTTCGGTGCTCCGGACCGGCAATCTTCAGTTTTGTGCCCTGAGCGGTGGCACTTTCCACAAGTTATCCCATTATTCCTTCCCTGGTTACCCTGTCTTCCACCATTACCACGCCCTGTGGCAACATACCCTTTCCCTTTCTTGTTCGAGCTACCCGATGCTCTATCCCTCTTTCCTTCATCCCGTTTACGTTTCCCAAATCTCGGCTTGTTCCCCTGATCATTCGTCACCACTGCTGAACTCGTCCCCTGATTCTTGCCTTCCACACTGCTAGCCTCAGAAATTTTGAGTCCCGAAACTTGTCGGATTAAAGTACCCATGCGAATAGCATCTTCAGTGAGGCTTAGCGCAAGATCAATAGCTGCGCGCATGGTCGCGGGTTTGGAAGCAGTGACCATGCTGCGTATTTGTGGTGCTAGTCCGAACAAATACCGCTCTATCTTGTTGTTTTCAGGTGTGACCAAGCGAGGCACTAGTCTGGCGAGATCATGAAATCGGGACGTGTATCCAGTCACGTCTGCTCCTATCATAGTAAGGTTCCAGAATTCTGTTTCCAGTTTCTGCACCTCACTTGCCGGGCGGTATTCGGCGATCATGAGTTCTTTCAGTTCCGCCCATGACAGGGAGTAAGCAGTATCGTCACCCAATGACTGCACTTGGCCGTTCCACCAAGTTAGTGCTTGGTCCAAAAACTTGTTGGTGGAGTACATGAGCGACTGACGAGGGGTACACCCACTGATACGGATTATTGCCTCGGTCTTTTCGAACCACTTGACCAGGCCAACAGATCCTTCTGAGCCGCTGAAGTTGATCGGCTTACAGTCTAAGAAGGCTTTGAAAGTGCAGCCACGCTCTCGCGAGGCCATTTCTGCATTAATAAAGTAGAATGTTATTAAGGGATAGGAGTTTTAGGATATTCTCCCATTGCTTTTTCAATTATTTATAACCCTTCTTACCATTGGGGGAGGTTTCTCGTCGGTCGCTCCCCGTTAAGTCACGTGATCGTTCGGAGCGGGCGGCTTCGTGCTCCGCGATCGCTCGGGCTATGCGCTCCGAGATCATGGTTTCGAGTTCGGCTGGTGTAGCGGGCAGTCCGTCTGCGCCACTGTTGCTTCTGGTGGCTGGTGCCATTTTTCTTCAATAATAATTATCAAAGGTTAATTTGACAAACATTTATACAATATAAAGCATAAATAACAACCCAGAATATGAACACAATAGTCAACACCATGTAATCACACAACATATCAACACACCATACCGAATAAATGATAATCAATACAACATCACCACACAATCACACGAATCACAATATATAGAGTAAGCAATAATAATTGTAGACAACAACATATTTCACCATCATAATAATAAGATTTTTCATTAATTTCAATAGTACGAGTACAATGCTTGTTTATAATAACAAAATAGGGAATACATCCCTCATACAATACATCGTTCTGAAATAAATAAAACATCATATCATGTGCCGTCGTACCCGTACGGCTAGGCAAAATGCAAACGAGTGTCATAACCCGTGCTATACTACCATACTGCTGCTACTATATACATATGCAGGTGATTCTTCCATGCGTCCCTGATGCATCCCTACTGTGGCGGCGGCGGCGGGAACTGATACTGTGGTGTGTGCATACTGATAGTCATACTAATCGCCATGATGCGCTCGTATAAAAACTGTCGATGCGCAAAATGCGCATCACCGGTAATCCCACACTGTGCATCCATGCTCAACAACTCTTCAGCGTAGTGTGCTAAAGCATCTCGAGCATCGATCATCCGTGTCCACATCAAGCGAGTCTGCTGCTCTACCTGGTTCACGGTGCGCTGCACCGTGTCGGCGAGGGTCTGGAAGTCTCGCTCTAGGGAGATAGCAGTGGACCATGCTGGTCCGGATAGGGGTGTCATCCTGGGTGGCTGGGATGGTCCGGGTATATCGGGGTGAACTGGCGGGGATGGGCCAAAGGGGGCTGGTATCGGTATGTGAGAAAATAACGGGACAAAACCCTGTGGTCTGGGGGTAAAGTGTGGTGGTATCATGTAGGGGTCCCCTGCACCCAGAGGATACGGTGCAGGTGGCATGCTGGGCAAGGTGGGAATCGGTAGCGTCATAGCTAGGGTGGGTGGTGCTGCAAGCTCGGCCAAGGGGGCCAATAGGGGCTCTGAAATAGTGGCCCACTCTGGGGTGGACACCACTACGGTGGGGGTAGGAGGGCTCGCGGTGGCGAAAGCTGCCATACCTGCCCTGCGTAGCTCGGAGCTACCGGCTGGGCTACCCTCAAGGACATGTGCTGCTATGGCTGGCCCCTCCTGAGGTGCGGGCTCAAGTGGTGCTGGTGGGGCTACGAGGTCAGCAGGGGCGTCCTCCATCATTGGAGCCACTGGCTCCTCCTGGACGGCTGGGATCTCGGGTACTAGCATGTGCTCTACCGAGGCCACTGACTCGTCGTCCGAGTCATCTGAAATCCACCCGTTCCTCCCACGGGAGATCGGCATGAGTCTCATGCCTGGAGGAATGTGGATGTGCGGTACGGGTGCTGGCTCATGATCAACGTGAGCCTGTCTATCGAACGGAGACTCTGCTATCTCCGACTGGGCTGGGATAGGTCGTGACGGACCGGCACAGCCTTCAGGGAAGTCCCTGATGGCTCGGATGGGGGCGTGGGGCTAAGGGTGCGGCAGGTACAATAGGTAGGTCGGCCTGCGGTGCGTCGACCACGGCGGTCGCGTCGTCCCCTACGGGTGCCCAGTCAGGATCCTCGCTAGGATCCGTCTCGTCGGAATCGTCGTCTGACCCTCCTGCGACGTCCATCTCTACGTCGTCTTCTTCCGCGTCGAGTACAACCAGCTCAACTGGCTCAGGCGGAGGTGCGGGAATGATCTGTAGACTACTATCATAACTTGGCGCTATACTTCCAGCGTCCGACATTCCTGGCAAAAGAACCGTACATATATATATATATATATGAATTATTTTAAATTAGATAGTTAAGGCGTACATTATCAGTATCCTTCCTAACCTCTAATACCACGTTAATGCATAATGATACCCATGGCTAGCTCGGTCGGAATCTCCTCATGCCCAATGCTTCTTTGAAAAATTACTTTATTGCGTTTAGCACCTTTATATATTCTTTTGAAAAATTTATCTTTGAACCAAATCCGGTTATAGTCTAGTTTTTAAGGAAAAATACTCAAGTTCGCTATAACCTTGGCTCTGATACCACTTTCTGTCACACCACGACAATGGCGGAAACACGTGGCGCGACGGTTCAAGAGCATAAAGTCAAGGTTAACGCAAATCACAAGTAATTTAAGAAAATGGGTCATTTATTTAAGCGTCAAATCTTGTTCAAAACATTACATAAAAGTAAATTGTTTATAACACAAATCTAGAGGTTTCTCAAATATATCCCATAGCCTTGGGAAATAAAGGTGAAACCCCGCAAAATATTTAACGCCGCATCGGAGGATTCCATGACCCAGCTTGCCCAGATTGCCTTCATCTAATTACCTGAAAGATATGTTTAAAATTTCGTCAATATAAATATATTGGTGTTTTTATACGTATTTTATATATATACACACAAATTTAGGTGTTTTTTGAAAATATGTTAAGATATATACACATAATACTTAAAAATACTTAGATAGTTAGATATATACACATAATACAAACAAATACTTAAAAATACTTGGAAATTTAAAAATACTTGGGAAATACCATGTTATGACAATATATAGGAGTTGCAAATTCCTATAATTCTACTTGAGACTATAATCAAACCAAGACGTATAATAAATATGCCCCGCTCCAAGTCGTTACTCGGTATCCTACGACTTAAGTTCAGAATATATGCACCCCAGGCATACACTAATGCATAATCGACGCTATCGATTAGGGGTGGGCCTTGTCAGGCACCAATAGTACTATTCAATATTCCACCGGTTTCATTTCCCTGAATAAATGATTATAGAGGCGAGGACTCAACCCCGAGTGGCGGTCACACCTCAAGTAATAAATCCGTCAAACATTTTCCCTAACATATCTTTCCCCCGAAAACGTAAAAATAGTTTAAAATGGGGCCGTGAAACTCACCTGTATCAACGTCCGGCTCACTAAGCAGATAGCAAAAAGGGTCTCGCACCTACAAACGTCCTAGACGTATAAGTCACTATCCCTATAGTGCATGTGCCTTGGCAAGTTGTACACCCAACTCCCGACCACAAGTTATTCCAAATCCCGTTTAATTAAGCGCGTATCCTAGGTTTCGTTGGCGTTAGATTACCCTTTGTGTTACAAGTTATATATATTACTCTTGTTAATATTTCCTTAACTTGTCCTTTATTATCATCGACTCGACTTCACTCAACATATAATTATTTTCCCATTTAAATAATTATACTTAAGATCGCATCGCTCGATATAATATATATTTCAATACTCGACCCGACTCACTTTGCCGCACATTTGTTTTCCCATTTAAACAAATATGCTAAGATCTTGTCGTTCGATTGTATATTCTAAACACCCGATTCAACTCACCATTCCGTATATTTATTTTCCCATTCAA
The DNA here is from genome assembly GCA_028751855.1 of Ambrosia trifida. Classification (NCBI taxonomy): domain Eukaryota; kingdom Viridiplantae; phylum Streptophyta; class Magnoliopsida; order Asterales; family Asteraceae; genus Ambrosia; species Ambrosia trifida. Next base: position 115,186,387 of record CM054124.1, read on the forward strand.
ATAACTATACTAGGATCTTGTCGGCACGGTATACACATATACCTATATCTTTGTCTACTCGTCGCGGCTTTCCTTCCCACATATCTACTTTCCCATTAAGTAGGTATACTAGAATTTTGCCGAGACGAGCGTACATATATATGAATGTGTAATTTTTCTTGTTAAGTATATACATTTGTTTAACGTCTTACTTGTTCACGTTATGTTTTTCTCCCACGAATAATTCCTTCAACACTTAGGAAAGTGTTTATTAGTTTTCACCCATGATGTATATATATATTTTACTTCCTAAAAATATATATTTTCTCATCTTGCCGCAATGGCATTTTTCTCATGTTTTGTCCGTGTATGGTTCGTTAACGCGTCTTAGTTCGAATAGTCAATTTCTCCAAGTTTTTCCCAACATGTGTTTTATAGAAATATTATTCATATTTCTTCCTCCTAACACATGTTACTTGGAAGGTCTAAAATACTTATGTATTTTTAACCCAACTTGTTAACTTAACTACAAAAATGCTTCCAATACTTTTATATTCCCATTTATATAAAAGTATTCATTTTGTATAAGTTTCTCAAGTTTGTTTAATATTTTTATAAAATCTCTATTTTATAAAAATCCTTATGTTAATACAATCCATATTTTTATAACTTTCACTTTTATAAAAATATACTTTTTATACAAAAATACTCAAGTATATCTACTAGTATTTACCAAATCAACCTTGGAAAATTATTACTTATACTTTTGACACCAAACTTTCCATTATTGCATTTTTGGACTAATAGTTTCTAAAATGTTCATTTTAGTCCTCTAACTTTCAAATGTTGCATTTTTCCACTCTAACTTCCAAAGTTAGCATTTTTCACTCAAAATAGTGGACTTTGAAGATTCATCTTTTTATTGGTAAGTTATTTTTGTATCAAAACACTTTTATTAGTCTTATATTTCATATATAAGGCTACTTGTATGTGTGTTTTATGTATTTGCCCATTATATCAAAATGTCATTCTTCTAAGTAAGTAACTTTAATTTCTCAACTTCTTTATTCATGACATTCCAATACATTCCATCATTTATTATGTCTTAGATGATCATTTTAAGATGATTAAAGTTACCTTTTAGCACATTCAAGTTTGTTCCACAAATCTTAATCAAATCATCATCCTACTTAGTGTATGTGTAGATTTTATACATTTTCAAAATTACTACTTTATCATCATCAAATCCATGATCCATTTACATATCTTTACCCATTTATTTTACTCATGCAAAACCTATTAAAGATTATGTTTCAAACCACATTTTAAACCCTTCATGTACAACTTGCTTCCAAGAACACATACATGAATATTAATAATCAAAACAAGGTTAAGAAGTGTAACAACCGGAAAATTATGACGTCATAATTAACATAATTAGGATAATTAATAATAATTAATTACTATAATGATTGGGCCACCTATGGGCCCAATGACTTACCCACACCATAAGTCCGGCCCAATAAACCTTTTCATGTGGGCCGAATGAAAAATAGAGCCCGAGTAATTATTGGGCCTAACTAGTAACCCGCTAGAAATGAAGTGGGCCTAGTATTCATATAAGTAATGGGCTTTTATATAGAACCCGATATAGAAATATAATGGGCCGAATACCTTAAAAACTGGGCCAGACCATTTGGGCTTATAGTGGGCTTCTCTAATTGATAGTGGGCCTTTTATTAAACCCGATAGACAAAAGCCAAGTTTTAAGAATTAAAGCCCAACACTTCAAGGTGTATATGGGCTTAGATTAACAAATTAAGGTAAGCCCACTAATAATTATAAAAGGGAATCGGCCCACCTTGGATAGAGATGGCCGCCACTTTGGTGGAATCTTCTATCAAATCTCATTTGATCCACCATGACACTCCATTGCTTCCCATGCTTACACCTCATATTACCTAGACTCTAGCCCTCTTGTCACATGCAATGAATCCTTGCTTATATATAGAAACCATCGGCCCATTGAGAGAGGTTTAATCCTCTACATCCAACTCTTCCAAACCACTTAAACACCATGCAAACCACCCCTTGAACCTTCAAATCAATCGGCACTTATGAACACCCCTCAACCCATCATAATTAACCATCTAGATCCACTCCTTTAAGCCTAATATACCTCTTATTCCAACAAAAACCCAACCAAACCCAACCCAAAAGTAATCGGCCTTCATAATATTTAGCCAAGCAATTGTGGATCGAGTTGTTTTCTTGAGTAAGTTGAGTCTAGAGTCCCTTAAGGTCGTGTGCCAAGCTGTAATGGCCAGCTTTTAGTTAGATCTTACGCCTAAGCTGTAATGGCCAGCTATACGTATGATTATTTGTATATATATGTGATATAACTTGATTTGTGTTGAAACAGGAAACCGTGGAAAATAGAACTCTTGCTTTGAACGAATCCGTAGACTCGGAAGTAATTAACGTGAGTGCATGTACCCCTATGTTTAAATGATTTTGGAGTGAATGCATGTTAGTTTTTACGTGTGTTTTGATAAAATATTGGTTCATGATCATGAAAGAGTTAATAGAATCGGTCGAATAGAAATCACGTAGAATGGATCCATTCGGTATCAACGGGATGTATTTTTCTAAACCAAGTAGAGGTTTGGAACCACACTAAGCATTTGTATGGTGCTCCATCGTTAAATATGTCCCACCTTAGAATGACCGAACCATATGAGAATTGTTGTTATTATTTATAAACGAGTCTAAATCTGGCATCACTCACTAGCTTTGTGGCTAACGTATTTTTAACATGCATTTCAGGTTGATTAGATTATGGGAACCCGAGCTCAAAATGTGCAAGTTCAAGTTCTAATGTTTAGTTAAATGAAAAAAGGCCCTTGGGCCGGTTTATAAAATAATTGGGCTTCGGCCCAAGTATGTAAGAAAGAGGGATGTTTAAAAGTTATGTTTTTAAGTTTAAATGGGCTTCGGCCCAAGTGGTATGAACTCGGAATCATGAAACGGGCACGGCCCGGTTGGTATGTAATGGGCTCGGCCCAATTATGGTTGTGTTGGGCTCGGCCCATGATAAATAAATAAAGATGTGTTTTATAAAGTATAAAAGAATTATTAGAATAAATAAATTGGTAATTAATAATACGTGTCACGATTACCAATCCGTAATGACTCGTTAATTTTCGGGTCGTTACAGGTTGGTATCAGAGCTCGGGTTCGGGGGATAGTGGGGAGTTTATAGAACTAACTTAACAATACTTGTTGTGATTATTTGTAATAGAATGACTCGAGGGGAAGAGATAAACCAAGAAGGACAAGACAATCGGGGAAAAGCCCCGATGGAGTATGAAGAAGGAGAAATTAGGAATGAAGAGGTTGTAGAAGACAACGACAACTTACGCTTCCCCGACATAGAAGCGCTTGTAAATGAAATCCCGGGTCTAACATGGGGAAATAACGGGGTGGAGTTAAATTTGGGAGGGGTTGGCGTTATCGGTCCTCTCCCCGAGCCTATCCTCACCAACTCCGAACCCAATCCATTTATACCCGAGATGCCATTTTACGGGCCCTCCCCTTACTATTACTCGAACTCGCCATTCCAAGACTTCACTAACGCATCAAGTAATTTATCCATGGAAGGGTCGAGTAATTTAAGCCCATATCCCTCGCCGTTTGGAAACCCATACCCCACGGCCCACCAAGGCCCATACCCCACGGCCCCTTACCCAATGGTGCCACCTACGCCCGTGGTAGATCCATATTACGAAGCCGCCATGTTTAACCATAATAATATTCCCTTTCCACCCAACGAATTTGTGCCAAGAAAAGACTATTTGGAACTTGTGGAAAATTATTATCGAATGAAAACGCAAAGAGACCAAGCACTAAACACGGCGGAAGACTTAAGGAGGTTGATCAAACGATTCGGGTATCAATCCCGACAATTGATCGATGAGTCGAAGTATCCACTTCCTTAGAGGGGATCGAAGGGTGGTATGGTGAGGGTGGGGTGAGAGTAGTGGCGAGGTCTAAATAAATGGGTTTGGTGTGTATGTGTGAAGTTGTTAGTTTAAGTCTTTGTGGTGATGATATGTGTGGTGTTTTAGTTATGTGGTTATGATGGTAGCATGTTTAATGTGGTGATTGGAATATGTAACATCCAAAAATTTTGGTTATAAAATAGTTACATTTAGATGTATAAACTAGTGTGTTTAATTAAAAATGAGATTGTGGTATAAATCAAGAAGTAACGTGAGATATGACTATACAAATCTTAATGCTAAAATGACAAGTTAAAGTATATGTGTGCACTAATTAATAAGCGCAAATTATAAAGGACTTGAGTAATATAGTAGTAAATTGTTATAACAATAATACTAATCTAAGCAAAATGTATTATTATAGAAAAATGCCGCGAAGATCCGAGAGAGGCAAAGAACCAGAGACACCAAAAAGAAATAACGCTTCTTCATCCAAACAAACCACGGCCGAGGAACCCTTAACCGAAGAAACCCCGGTAAACCCGGAGACTAGTGAATTAGAAGAGAAAATGAGGAAGTTAGTCCTAGAAAGTTTGCAAGATTCAATTCCCACCCTCATAAGTATGATAGAAAAGTCACCCGGTTCAAAAACTCTAGAGAAAAATCCGGAAAATGTTGTAGTAAATGTGGAAGATGAACAATTAAGGTCTCGATCTTGTGACTATAAAACCTTTATGGCTTGTAAGCCAGAACTCTTTGACGGCAGCACGGGAGCTGCCGGAGCCATTCGTTGGCTTGAAGAGATGGAAGCTAGCTTAGAAATAAGTAACTGTGCTCCTAGAGACCAAGTTAAGTTTGCTACTCACTCTTTACGAGCTGAGGCGCTAAACTGGTGGAATATGATTCGACAAGTTAGAGGTAGAGAAGTAGTAGCCACTATGACTTGGATAGAATTCCGAACCTTGTTGACTGAAAAATATTGTCCCATGAACGAAATTGAAAAGATGGAAATGGAATTTCTAGGACTCGAAATGAAAAGTCTAGACTGTGTTGGCTATATAAACCGTTTCAACCAACTTGCTCGATTAGTACCTCACCAAGTTACCCCCGAACCAAAAAGAATTAGTAGGTTCATTTGGGGGTTAATCCCTCAAATTCAAGGAATCGTTAGAGGAGCTAAACCGACTAGGTATGACACTGCTTGTGAATTAGCTCTAAGCTTGACCGATGATATAGTTAGACACAAGGAAAGAGATAAAGTGTCGGTAGGAAGTAAAAGGGGATGGAATGAAATCTTTAGGTCTACAAATTATAATACATCAGAAAAGAGCCAAGAAACCCCCAAAGAACAGAAAAATCCCGGAAAAAGACCCTACCGAGGAAATAATCCCTACTGTTCCATGTGTAAGTACTATCATGTCGGTGAATGCAAGCAGAAATGTAATACTTGTGGTCGGTACCATTTTGGTGAGTGTAGAGGAGCCCATTGTCAAAAATGCAAAAAGGTAGGACACGCTACGGCTGAATGTCGATACACTCCAGATCGTCCACGAGTCTGTTATGAGTGTAAGGAACCGGGACATTACAAGAACGAATGTCCAAAACTCAAGAATCAGCCCAAGAAGGACCAAGCAAGGGGAAGAGCATTTGTAATCAATGCTGCAGAAGCGCGTGACGAACCGGATCTAGTCACGGGTATGTTCTATATCAATCAATTACCTGTTTATGTTTTGTTCGATACAGGTGCAAACCTTAGTTTTATCTCTAAAAGGTTAGTCGAAAAGATAAATATCCTTCCCGAACCAATAACTCAAACCTACGAAATAGAAATAGCTGATGGTAAGGTTTTGCAAGCCAATGAAGTCTTTAAAAATTTGACTTTAATTATGGAAGAACAAGAGTTTAAAATAAACTTAATACCCATGAGTCTAGGAGAATTTGATGTAATTATAGGGATGGATTGGCTAGCCGCAAATCAAGCAGAGATAGTCTGTAAAGAAAAACTTGTGAGAATTCCCTTAACCCATCAAGAAACTTTAGTAGTCCAGGGAGAAAAACCAAGAGGTATCTTAAGTTTAATCTCTAGCGCAAAAATGATGAAGTATTTAAAAAAGGGACATCAACTCTTTTTAATTCATGTCAATTTAGGAAATGAGGAAAAGGAAGCAGAGATTAATGAAATTAAGGTAGTATCGGAATACAAAGATGTATTTCCAAACGAACTCCCCGGGTTACCACCATTCCGACAGGTGGAATTCGAAATTAACCTAGTTCCTGGAGCCGCACCTGTTGCCAGAGCTCCATACAGGTTAGCCACCACCGAAATGAAAGAACTCACGAACCAATTAGAGGAACTGATAGAAAGAGGTTTTATAAGGCCAAGTACCTCCCCTTGGGGAGCACCAGTACTCTTTGTTAAAAAGAAAGATGGTTCCATGAGGATGTGTATAGATTACAGGGAACTAAATAAGTTGACAATCAAAAATAGGTACCCATTACCTAGAATAGATGACCTGTTTGATCAATTAAACGGAGCGAAATATTTTTCAAAAATCGATCTTAGGTCTGGATATCACCAATTGAAGATAAGAGATGAGGATGTTCCAAAAACTGCTTTTAGAACTAGGTATGGACACTATGAATTCCTAGTTATGCCATTCGGTTTAACCAACGCCCCTGCCGTTTTCATGGACCTAATGAATAGGATTTGTCGACCTTATTTGGATAAGTGTGTGATTGTATTTTTGGATGATATTTTGATTTATTCAAAAACTGAAAGTGAGCATGAAAAGCACTTAAGAGAAATCCTAGAGACTTTAAGAAACGAAAAACTGTACGCCAAGTTTTCAAAATGTGAATTTTGGGTAAGAGAAATTAAGTTTTTAGGACATGTGATCAACGATCAAGGAATTCAAGTAGACCCAACCAAGATAGAAGCAATACAGATGTGGGAAGCTCCTAAAAACCCAAGTGAGATTCGACAATTTTTAGGGCTAGCTGGATATTACAGGCGATTTATAGAAAATTTTGCTAGACTAGCCTTACCACTCACCACCTTGACTAGGAAAAATTCTAAGTTTGAGTGGAAAGAAAAACAAGAAAAAGCCTTTCAAGAACTTAAGGACAGATTGTGTAAAGCTCCAGTGTTGACTTTACCAGTAGAAGGAAAAGCTTTTACTGTGTATTGTGACGCATCTCAACAAGGGTTAGGATGTGTACTAATGCAGGAAGATCAGGTTATAGCATATGCATCTCGATAGTTAAAAAGACATGAACAGAACTATGCTACGCATGATTTAGAGTTAGGAGCTATTATATTTGCTTTAAAAATTTGGAGACACTATTTATATGGAACCAAGTGTACCGTTTACACTGACCATAAGGGTCTCCAACATATTTTTGATCAAAAGCTCCTAAACATGCGTCAGAGGAGATGGATAGAGGTTCTAAGTGACTATGACTGTGATATTAAATATCACCCAGGAAAGGCCAATATTGTAGCAGATGCCTTAAGCCAAAAAGAAAGACCCTTAAGAGATAGAGCCTTTAAGGTCACTTTGATTAATGAATTTTTAAACCAACTCCGAGAATGTCAACGGAGAGCATTAGAACCTACCCAGTTAAGTGGAGAACTTTTAAATGGAGAAGAAGCAAGATTGGAGGAAGGAACGGATGGAATCTTTAGATACAATCGAAGAATCTGGATACCCAGATATGGTGAACAAAGAAGAATAGTTTTGAGCGAAACCCATAACTCTAAGTATTCTATTCACCCAGGAAACCATAAAATGTATAAAGATTTGAGGAAAAACTTCTGGTGGCCTGGCATGAAAAAGAGTGTGGGAGAATTCATAACTCAGTGTGTGACTTGTTCGAAGGTGAAAGCCGAACACCAAAAACCCAGTGGGTTATTGATCCAACCAGAAATTCCAGTCTGGAAATGGGATCAAATCACTATGGACTTTGTAACCAAATTGCCAAGAACCCAAAGTGGTAACGATACCATCTGGGTTATCGTAGATAGATTAACCAAGTCTGCCCATTTCCTACCCATACAAGAGACCTTTGGAACGGAAAAATTAGCAAGAATCTATATAAAAGAAATTGTGTCCCGGCACGGGATACCTCTTTCAATTATATCGGATAGGGATAGTCATTTTACTTCCCGATTTTGGAAAACGTTCCAAGAAGCGTTAGGTTCCCAGATTAAGCTCAGCACCGCCTATCACCCTCAGACAGACGGGCAAAGTGAAAGAACAATTCAGACACTAGAAGACATGCTGAGGGCATGTGTCCTGGAGTTTAGTGGGAGTTGGGATACACACCTGCCGTTAATAGAGTTTTCTTATAACAATAGTTACCACGCTTCCATTCAAGCTGCACCCTTTGAGGCGTTATACGGTAGGAGGTGTAGATCTCCGATCTGCTGGAACGAAATTGGAGAAAACCAACTCACAGGGCCAGAAATTATCCAAGAAACAACAGACAAGATCGTGCAAATCAAGAAAAGATTGGAAGAAGCGAGAAGCAGGCATAAAAGCTATGCAGATAAGCGAAGGCGACCTTTGGAATTTCAAATAGGAGATTATGTCCTATTGAAAGTGTCACCCTGGAAAGGGGTGATAATATTCCAAAGAAGAGGAAAATTGAATCCACGTTTCATAGGACCTTATCAAATTAAAGATAAGGTGGGACCGGTAGCCTATCGTTTAGAACTACCGCCAGAGTTAAGTGAAATTCATGATGTGTTCCACGTCTCAAATCTAAGGAAATGTATAATAGAAACCCAAACTATCATTCCATTAGATAATGTGAAAGTTAGTCCTCAACTCCATTTTACTGAGGAACCCATAGAGATTATGGCACGACAAGAAAGAAAAATGAGAAGAGGAAAGATTCCAATTGTACAAGTAAAATGGAATGCTAGATTGGGGCCTGAAATTACTTTTGAAAGAGAAGACGTGATGAAAGCCAAATACCCCCACCTATTTGAACATCAGGTATTACAAATAAAAATTTCGGGGACGAAATTTCCTAAGGGGGGGAGAGTGTAACAACCGGAAAATTATGACGTCATAATTAACATAATTAGGATAATTAATAATAATTAATTACTATAATGATTGGGCCACCTATGGGCCCAATGACTTACCCACACCATAAGTCCGGCCCAATAAACCTTTTCATGTGGGCCGAATGAAAAATAGAGCCCGAGTAATTATTGGGCCTAACTAGTAACCCGCTAGAAATGAAGTGGGCCGAGTATTCATATAAGTAATGGGCTTTTATATAGAACCCGATATAGAAATATAATGGGCCGAATACCTTAAAAACTGGGCCAGACCATTTGGGCTTATAGTGGGCTTCTCTAATTGATAGTGGGCCTTTTATTAAACCCGATAGACAAAAGCCAAGTTTTAAGAATTAAAGCCCAACACTTCAAGGTGTATATGGGCTTAGATTAACAAATTAAGGCAAGCCCACTAATAATTATAAAAGGGAATCGGCCCACCTTGGATAGAGATGGCCGCCACTTTGGTGGAATCTTCTATCAAATCTCATTTGATCCACCATGACACTCCATTGCTTCCCATGCTTACACCTCATATTACCTAGACTCTAGCCCTCTTGTCACATGCAATGAATCCTTGCTTATATATAGAAACCATCGGCCCATTGAGAGAGGTTTAATCCTCTACATCCAACTCTTCCAAACCACTTAAACACCATGCAAACCACCCCTTGAACCTTCAAATCAATCGGCACTTATGAACACCCCTCAACCCATCATAATTAACCATCTAGATCCACTCCTTTAAGCCTAATATACCTCTTATTCCAACAAAAACCCAACCAAACCCAACCCAAAAGTAATCGGCCTTCATAATATTTAGCCAAGCAATTGTGGATCGAGTTGTTTTCTTGAGTAAGTTGAGTCTAGAGTCCCTTAAGGTCGTGTGCCAAGCTGTAATGGCCAGCTTTTAGTTAGATCTTACGCCTAAGCTGTAATGGCCAGCTATACGTATGATTATTTGTATATATATGTGATATAACTTGATTTGTGTTGAAACAGGAAACCGTGGAAAATAGAACTCTTGCTTTGAACGAATCCGTAGACTCGGAAGTAATTAACGTGAGTGCATGTACCCCTATGTTTAAATGATTTTGGGGTGAATGCATGTTAGTTTTTACGTGTGTTTTGATAAAATATTGGTTCATGATCATGAAAGAGTTAATAGAATCGGTCGAATAGAAATCACGTAGAATGGATCCATTCGGTATCAACGGGATGTATTTTTCTAAACCAAGTAGAGGTTTGGAACCACACTAAGCATTTGTATGGTGCTCCATCGTTAAATATGTCCCACCTTAGAATGACCGAACCATATGAGAATTGTTGTTATTATTTATAAACGAGTCTAAATCTGGCATCACTCACTAGCTTTGTGGCTAACGTATTTTTAACATGCATTTCAGGTTGATTAGATTATGGGAACCCGAGCTCAAAATGTGCAAGTTCAAGTTCTAATGTTTAGTTAAATGAAAAAGGCCCTTGGGCCGGTTTATAAAATAATTGGGCTTCGGCCCAAGTATGTAAGAAAGAGGGATGTTTAAAAGTTATGTTTTTAAGTTTAAATGGGCTTCGGCCCAAGTGGTATGAACTCGGAATCATGAAACGGGCACGGCCCGGTTGGTATGTAATGGGCTCGGCCCAATTATGGTTGTGTTGGGCTCGGCCCATGATAAATAAATAAAGATGTGTTTTATAAAGTATAAAAGAATTATTAGAATAAATAAATTGGTAATTAATAATACGTGTCACGATTACCAATCCGTAATGACTCGTTAATTTTCGGGTCGTTACAAGAAGCTTACTACTAGCACAAGGCTAGGGAAGACAAAACCTTGGATTTTGAGAGGGGTTTAGTGTGTTCTTCCTTAATGGTTAAGCTCCAAGCTTGAAACACACAATAGGGGTTTGGATGATGGATTGTTTTGAGTGATTTGGAGATGTAAAAACTTGAAAGAAATATGTATATGGATGGGGTATAACTCACGGCCAAGGGAGAAAGAAAGGAGAAGGTTTTTGCTTGTTTCTTCAAAAGACTAACACATGTTTATATATTATTATCACATGTAATCTTCCATGGATCTTGTAAGATTTATTTGAAGATTGTATGTGTACTTAGGATCTTTGGGAAGATTATAGTGTGTGTGTGTGTGCCGTGAGTTGAGAGAGAGAGTGGGAGAGGTTACTTGTAAATCTTTGATAAATATTTGCAATCATCCATGATCTTATACTAGATATTTATCCAAGCATGTGTATACTAGTGTATGATTACTTGATGGTGTCTTGGATTATTAAGGCCATAGGGCCGATTTTTCGTACACCAAGGGAGGCTACATTGTGCATGCTTTGTACTATCAATCTTACATCTTTTGTCTTTTGTTCCATGCATGCTTTATACCTAGATTGTAGGTTATTATTATTAAAACACATGCAAGATGGTTACAAGGCCATTTAGGCCGGCCCCTTTGTGGGTTTAGGTGGGGTCCACAACTTCAAATATTTACCCAATACTTGTTAAGTTTGATCCCTCGTCGTTCGGGTGTCGTTCGGGTATTTTTCGGGATTTAATCGCGCGTCATTCGGACATTAAACATACCTTTAATAACCCTTAAATATAGTCTAATTTAAGCGTTGATTGGTTATTTAGGCTTTTGCCGGGTGAAATTATGAGTTATGCGCGTATCGGGTGCGGTACGCGCACTTTATTCGTTACCGAGAGATTTGTACAAGACGTTTCCACTTATGGTTTTGGAGTTTCAAAACTCATTATATTTTGTGAAAATACCCTTTATTTTATATCCTGGGTGTCCGGGATCCTTTTCGTTTGTTTAATTATTACCGGGTAATTACCAACGTCCATACCGGATAGTTTATTCGCACATGATCCAATCATGTTTTACTATTAAACGTATGCATTCCTATGCATTATTTGGAAATTGCTATCTCCTAAGGCCTTGATAATTAAATCACACATAATTGCATTTAATTACGTTAATCATATATTAATTAATTTGTACGGAATTACCTTATTTTTGCCGGTTGTTACAGCCAAAATATGCATACGGCCACACAAAAAAAGTGTGACCATATGCCTTTCGCCACACTGTTTTTTTCCAGCTCAAGTGTGACCATAGGTCTAGTCATCGTAGGTATCATACGACCACATTCACATTTAGTGGCCGTAGCACTTAAAAAGTGTGGCTAAAGGATACCAATATTTCTTTTTGAAATCAAGCATTTTGTCTATTAAATGTGACTAAAGGGCAGTAACGGCCACATGAAATTACTCTAAGTGTGGCCATTTTAGTTATATAGTCACTAAAAGTTTTATTTTAGCCACATCAATTAAAAAAATATGTGGCAAAAACGATCGTTTTAATAAGCTTTTCATCTATTAACTGTGGCTAAAGGGTAGGAATGGCAACATGAATTCACTGTAAGTGTGGCCGTTTCTATTATATAGTCATATGAAATTACTGTAAGTGTGGTAAAAAACTATTTATAGACACACGAAACAATTTTGTAATTATATGTGTGACTATATTCTAACTTTCGGTCACACATATTTTTTTTCCTACGACATTTGCTATTATTCCGTCACATAAAAAAAGTGATAATGGTGTGGCTATTGCCTAACTTTGGTGACAAATAATCCGTTTTGTCCATGGCATTTGGTATCATTCCGTCACACAAAAAAAAACAAACAAATAGAGGATAGTGTGACTAATAATTATATAAAGCCACTTGAAATATTGTAATTTTATTTGTGACTATTGTCCAACATTTGGTCACACTATTTCATTTTACCCATGGCAATTGTTATCATTCCGTCACACAAAAATAATCAAAATTAAGATTGTGTGGCTAATTGTTTTGTAAAGCCACATATACGAAATTTATAATTTTTAGTATGACTATTGTTTAACATTTGGTCACACATAATTGTTATATAAAGCCACATGAAATATTATAATTTTATGTGTAGCTATTTTCTAACATTGGTGACACATATTTTCTGTGATTCTATGCGACCATTAAAACAAATGAAAAAACCAAATGATATTATAAAAATAATAAACCAAATTCCATACATAAGTTTCAAGCTTAAATACTAAAAACTAATTCTCAGCCGGTTTTCATCTTCTTGTTCTTTGCGTGTTGTTTTTTTAATCCATCTAGAGTTGTATAACTCTTCTTTTGCTTCTTGGCGAACTTAGTTGTGATGTTTTGTGTTTGATTGGATGGTGAATCTGTAGCTGGAGAAACAAAAACAAGAAAACATATATTAACTAACCAGATAACTCTGACCAAAAAAAACCTTGAGTCGAATATATATTAACTAACCATATACCAACAGCAAAACAAATTAACATAATTTATTTTGTATCTTGATGTTGTAAAGCCATTTAAATTCTAAAAGGGGCTGATACAGATTTGACCAACATGGGCTGATACAAATTTGACCCATATGAAGTGATTAAATTAAAAGGCATACAAGAATTCACAATTTTCAGTTAATAAATTACAAGCATCAAAAATTTCTCACTATGTGTGTAAATTGTAATCAACAATCAGCTTCTATTCAGGTTCATCTCTTCATCTACTGTAAATCTACGCTATTATTATGACAGGTTCATTATGTTCAATAATCCAACAGGGCCAGCGTCCTATGCTAGAACTTGCTAATGAGTAAATAGTAAACTTGCGAGGTGGTTCAGAAGTGAAAAAAGGGTTACTTCCACCTGTTCTCATAAGTTTTATTTTCATAACGGGTCGCTACAAAGAACCTGGTACAAGTATTACCACTTTGACTTTCACAATGAGGGGTCTCAAGCTATGCATTTTCTACAACACTTGGTTTAAAACATCTAACACATTAAAACAAAATCTGCACAGCAGCCAACATATTTTAAGAGCATTTTCTACAACACTTGGTTTCATAACGGGTCGATACAAAGAACATAGGGCACAAGTATTACCACTTTGACTATGACAATGAGGGGTCTCAGGCTGTGCATTTTATATAGCACATGGTTTAAAGCATCTAACGCATTAAAACAAAATCTGTACAGCAGCCAACATATTTTAAGAGCATTTTCTACATTATAATACGACACGCTTGCTTTGCCAGTCTTACCAGCAACGTTAGAAAAACAAGTCGCTATATTTAGTTGTAACACCCCAACCGATGGCGGAATCATCGAGGTGCCACGTAGTGACGATTGTTCAAAAGCTCATGGTACTAAAATGTAAATATTATTGAATAATCAAAATTGTCTTACATGGAAATGGAAAATACATTGTCTAAATGAAATGTAAATATTGAAATAACTGAATTAAAATAAAGCACTAAATGTCTCTGGTTAAAGCATTAGATCAAACTGCACCTGAAACATGTACAAAAATAGGTTTGGTCAACATAAGAAATGTTGGTGAGCATTCCTAGTTTTGATATATATAGTAGGTTAAAAAGTTATACAATTCAAGTGCAAGCTACAGTGCAAATATGTAAACCATGTATCATCCAAATGAGCGAAATCAACCCTGTGACTGTATAATGTACTGTATGAACTGTAGTGTACTTATCCAATAAATGGATAAAAAGCTTAACACTGGCCACGGATTCTCCGATGAAAAAGGGGGAGAATCAATCTAGGCGGGTTGTCAATCCAAATAGCGCTATCCAATGTTAAGGTCGGCTTGTACCATGTTAATGATTTCACTAAGTACAAATGTAATCCACATGTATTGTCTAAGCATAAAGCACGTTGTAAGCAATGCACATAGTACTAGAATTGTATTTGTAAAAATGTAAACTTGTATTTGAAATTGTAATAGTGTACATGTAACACCCCAAAAATGTATAAAAGCAAAAAGGGGTAGGAATACTCACTGTTTACGTAATAGCTTGTAATGGAACTGGACAACGAAATATGCGTTGGAAATATTCCAAAGAATCAACCTAAAGAATTTAATAATGTGTAAGGAATAACTCTAGGATACATGGAATTCTAGGGCTTCGAATTGGGGATAAACGTTTATTTGTTTATTAAACAAATTGTTTATTAATTATGAGAAATTTAATAAATAAATAAATAAAAGTCTCTTGGTGAAATTTTAAGTTGAATATAGTCACAACATAAGGTTTTAAGTATGGAAATAATTTTTATAAAATTATTTTCTTGAAAATAGAATATTTAATCTAATTATTTTAAATTGTCAAAATATGACTTTAATATCTAAAAATATTAAAATCAAAGAATTTCTGAATTAAAATTTGTATTTCAGTTCCAGATAGTTAGAAATAATTTGTATAAAATTTTGGTGCAAAAATATTGAAAAATGAATTTATTGTAATTTATTTATGATTAAAACTAACAAAAATTAATTAAAAATATAAAAAGGCCGGTTTTTCAGAATTAAAAATTATTTCTGAAATGTTTATGAATATACAAGTTTAGGATAATTTTTGTGAGATTTAATAAAATCGTTTAGATATTTTTATAGAATTTAATAAATATAAATGAATAAACTTGTATTATTAATAATATATATCAAATAAATTATTTTTGAAAAACTAAAAATTGGGTAATGAACTTTATCATTAGGAGATCATATGATAATTTTTGTAGAATTTATAAAGCACTTTTAGTATTTAAAATTGATTTTAAAAGATTTAGTGAATTAAATATATATATAAATGTGGCAAAAAAAATACTTGTTGGTTATGGGAATCGAACCCGGGCCTCTGGCCGGTTCGGGTTTTATCACAAGCGTGGCCACCAACTGAGCCACACCCTGAGAACGAATTTTATTGGATTGGAATTAATTATATAGGTTATATAAGATAATTGATTTAAATGAAATGAAAATAAAAAGAGTTTGTGGGATTCGAACCCTGGCCGCTGGCCGGTTCATCCCTTACCATACGCGTGCATACCAGCTGGTCTATACCAGCTGGTTGTTTATCCATGAACTGAAAATATATATATACAATTACAAAATTAAGTGTTCTTCCCCAATTCTAAATATTTCGAACCCTAATACTCAAATCATTACAATTGGTGATCATTAGCCTCTAAAACCTTAGGGCTAATGATCACAAGGTGCCGACTAAGAGAACCCACAAAAAAAAAGGAACTTACAAGCCTCGTGAACGGGTCTGCGAGTTTGACAAAGAAACGTCCAAAAAAAATGATTTGAATAGCTTCAATACTAGATTTAAAACAGAAATTGGATGTGGGGAAGTGATAATCGGCGCTTTGAGATGAAGTGGGTACGTTCAATTTATAGTGGAAGCTTGGATTGACGAATTGGGTAAGGTTTGACCTTCGTCTGGTCAACACGCGTAAATCAAGCTCAATTAGTAAGAAATTAAATAATTTAATGTGATGGAAAGGTGCGAGATTTCTGGTCGCTCGTCTTGGTATGCGAAAGGATGATTAAGGTTTCCAAATTGTGCGGCAATAAATTGGTCAAAGATAAGGTTGACCGGGGTTTGTTTGTGTGAAGGCAGGCTGTTCGAACAGCCAAGGGAAGAGGAAGAAGGGAACGCGAAAAACATGTTAAATATTAATCGGGTTGAGTTTAGTTCAAAGGTTCCAGATAGCTTAGATGGTTGTTGTGTGTGGTGGTCAGGACGCAGACCCGGGTTCGAGTCCCGTGGTCAGCGTTTTTTTTTTTTTTTTTTAGCTTAAAGGAAGGGAGAGGAGGAGATTGGGCCTAAGAACTTGCTGCGGGCCGGACAACTGTTGGGCCGGACTAGATTGGGCTTAAGATAAATAAAGGTTTTGGATTGGGTTTGGGTTAGTTATGGTTTGGTTTGGTGTTAGAGATGGTAAGTAAAAATAAAAAAATGTATATATATTAAAATCTAAATTTTATTTTTATTATTATTATTATTATTATTATTAAATAAAAATTGAAATAAAAAGTAACGGATGTCACAGCATTCCCTACTTTTAGAAACTTCGTCCCGAAGTTATTTAGAAACATAGGGTTATGGATGCTTGGGTAAAAATTTAGGTTAACTGTGGTTTGGAAAACTCGAATGATTTGGGTAAGAGGTTTTATAGGTGTGGGTTAAGAATGGGATTAGGCTCGTCTTGAATAATAAGGAGAATAAGAATCTAGTACTAAATATCAAGTTTTAGGAATCCTAAGATATATGTACGTGTTGATTGTCTACAGAAAGACTAAATAGACTACCAAATAACCAGAGTTTGTTCCTGGTCCGACTTCCAATCTCACTTTCAATGCATCATTAGTGCTTGTATACAGGGTGTACCGCAGCTAACCCACCACACCTTTGATACCTTGAAAACGTACTGGACGCCTTCCCAAAAACTCTAATAGAATTTCACACTACCCTAATGTATCTGTAAATTCATGATTACGTTCCGGACCGGAATCATCAATTTACCTTACATTAAAGTTTTGCGTCCTTCTATGACCCCACCGATTGTTGAGCAGGTTTGATAGCCTCCACCAGCCGTGGAGTAGGTTGTAGGGCCCCTCCCGACTGTTTGAAAAGGCATAGTGACCCCTACCAATCGTTGAGTATGTTCGATAGCCTCCACCAGTCGTGGAGCAGGTTGTAGGGCCTCTCCCGACTGTTGAAAAAGGCATGATGACCTCTATTAAGTGCAGCAATTATTATTCACATAGATTGCAAATTGATAGCATGTTTATGCAAGCAAGTTTGTAAGTACTACAACCATTAAGTGTAAGTGTTATCATGAATAATTAAATGTTTACGAGTATCATGAATAATTAGATGTTCAATGCGTAGTCAAATTAAGGGAAGAATCTAGTTTCATGTAATAACCAATGATGTTTTCTTAGAAAAGCATCTGTAAGATCAAGTATCAAGTCCAAACGTTTCAAATAAATGTAAGGTAGAGTCTTGTATGATTAAAAATAAACGTAATCAATATGATAAATTTCCAATCTGTGTTAATACACAATAATACGCAAGGAAATTTCTAGATGTTGTATGCTAATGAGTGCGACAAAATTGGGTACAAAATGATAATAGGATCAAGAAAATGAAAACACGAGTATTGGATTTCTCGAGTCTTGGGAAGATTTCATCCATGGCTTAACCAGTGGGATTAACGTCATCCTGATCGTCTGCTTCGTTGATATCGAAATTGAAAGCTTGTCCATGTGTCACCAGGTTTACATTGTTCAATTTGGGACATTGAGGTAGCATGTGGTTAGGGTCTCTACAATGATAACATGCCCGACCGTTAGTAATCTGTAGTGGTCCCTGGGCAGCTGTTTGATGATTACTCTGTGTCCCAACCATTGCTCGACAAGTGGAAACAAAGTGTCCAAACCTTCCACATCTAGTGCATTGACGGCATGGAAGGTTTGCAGGGTGATGATATTTGCAGGTGTTGCATTGAGGATGGATTCCCGTGTAGGCTTTCTTGTTAGGAGGCTGAGTCACGGGATCCACAACAGCCTGGTTCTGATTATCGCCCATTCGTTTCTTAGAGTTCGAAGCAGTAGTGGCGGCCTTTGCTAAAACAGTCTTAGATGATTCAACAGTATTGGTGGTTTTCTCAGTAGCCGTCTTGGTGCCCTTTCTAACCAAGTTTCCATTCCTTACGTGTTTGTCTGTTAAAGTGGCTGCAAGCTGGATGGCTTCTTCTACCGTAGTGGCTTTGCCTCCAGTGACAACGTCTTGAATCAGGTCAGGTAATCCCTCGATATATTTTTCGATTGCCCGAGAGACTGGGGTGACCATGTGTGGAACCAGTATGCTAAGTTCGTGATATCGAGTATTATACGCAAGATTCTCACCACTGTCTTGTTTCAGTCCATGGAACTCTTCCTCCAGTTTTCTGATTTCGTTCCTCGGGCAGAATTTGGCGATCATGAGTTCCTTAACTTCAGCCCAAGATAAAGATAAAGCAACATCAGCTCCTCGATTGCGTTTTTCGCCATTCCACCAGGTTAACGCTCCCTTTTGAAGGACACTAGTAGCATAGCGAACGCGGAGTTCATCAGGACATTCACTGTTCACAAAAGTACTCTCTATGCTTTCAAACCATTGGAGGAGGCCAGTAGCACCCTCCTCACCAGTGAATTTTGTGGGGTTGCAGGAGTTAAAGTGTTTGAAAGTGCACCGAAATTGAGTCGTACTCCCTGTGTTGGCACTGTTACTATTCTGGGTTATCTCACTGACAAGGTTTGGGATCACTGCAGCAATTTGCTCGGCGACTAAAGATGCGAGGCGACGATCAGAACGTCGTCCAGAAGCACGAACAGGGCGTTGGCTGGCATCATGGAGCATGCGGCGAGCAGACATCTATGAGGTAGTCAATTAATAATCATGAGATTAGAAAATGTAAGTGTATAATCGTACAGATGATTATGAAGATGTGATCTTGTAAGCAATCATGATATGCAAAGTATTGTATATGAAACAAGAGGGTATTATTGGAAAAACTTGTACAAAATGCTTGGAGTGCCCTTGTCTAGCTGTAAAGCTCAACAAGAACGTTGACTTTTCAAAGGAATTGAACCCAATGGTGATCAAAGAAGACATGCTTTAGCCTATAAGTGGACACTCACTCCAGGAATCCCCAGGTAAGCATAACAGGTCCGTAAATGGATTTATGCGCTATGCTTGCCTATGCCAGAAAACCCAGTGTACAGGCGTCCACCCTTCCAGATTGCACGTGTCCTTATCACACTCATTAAAGTTCAACAACTTCGAAGGAGTAAAATAAGAGTAGGTATTATGTCTAAGAGTATCTTCATAAAAGGTACTGCTTTCGTTCTATGATGATGTAAACTTTCCACTCCCTGTAGGACACCATCTCTATGCACCATGATGAAAGATGAAAAGAATGGAGAAAGAGAAGAAGGGAAAGATGGAAGAAGGAAAGTAGAGGGAAATGAGGGTAAAGTAATTCAGAAAATATTATGCATGAAAGTTCGGTTATAGTCTAGGCCATTTTGTCTAATAACCTAGTTCCCTATAACCATGGCTCTGATACCAATCTGTAACACCCCAACCGATGGCGGAATCATCGAGGTGCCACGTAGTGACGATTGTTCAAAAGCTCATGGTACTAAAATGTAAATATTATTGAATAATCAAAATTGTCTTACATGGAAATGGAAAATACATTGTCTAAATGAAATGTAAATATTGAAATAACTGAATTAAAATAAAGCACTAAATGTCTCTGGTTAAAGCATTAGATCAAACTGCACCTGAAACATGTACAAAAATAGGTTTGGTCAACATAAGAAATGTTGGTGAGCATTCCTAGTTTTGATATATATAGTAGGTTAAAAAGTTATACAATTCAAGTGCAAGCTACAGTGCAAATATGTAAACCATGTATCATCCAAATGAGCGAAATCAACCCTGTGACTGTATAATGTACTGTATGAACTGTAGTGTACTTATCCAATAAATGGATAAAAAGCTTAACACTGGCCACGGATTCTCCGATGAAAAAGGGGGAGAATCAATCTAGGCGGGTTGTCAATCCAAATAGCGCTATCCAATGTTAAGGTCGGCTTGTACCATGTTAATGATTTCACTAAGTACAAATGTAATCCACATGTATTGTCTAAGCATAAAGCACGTTGTAAGCAATGCACATAGTACTAGAATTGTATTTGTAAAAATGTAAACTTGTATTTGAAATTGTAATAGTGTACATGTAACACCCCAAAAATGTATAAAAGCAAAAAGGGGTAGGAATACTCACTGTTTACGTAATAGCTTGTAATGGAACTGGACAACGAAATATGCGTTGGAAATATTCCAAAGAATCAACCTAAAGAATTTAATAATGTGTAAGGAATAACTCTAGGATACATGGAATTCTAGGGCTTCGAATTGGGGATAAACGTTTATTTGTTTATTAAACAAATTGTTTATTAATTATGAGAAATTTAATAAATAAATAAATAAAAGTCTCTTGGTGAAATTTTAAGTTGAATATAGTCACAACATAAGGTTTTAAGTATGGAAATAATTTTTATAAAATTATTTTCTTGAAAATAGAATATTTAATCTAATTATTTTAAATTGTCAAAATATGACTTTAATATCTAAAAATATTAAAATCAAAGAATTTCTGAATTAAAATTTGTATTTCAGTTCCAGATAGTTAGAAATAATTTGTATAAAATTTTGGTGCAAAAATATTGAAAAATGAATTTATTATGATTTATTTATGATTAAAACTAACAAAAATTAATTAAAAATATAAAAAGGCCGGTTTTTCAGAATTAAAAATTATTTCTGAAATGTTTATGAATATACAAGTTTAGGATAATTTTTGTGAGATTTAATAAAATCGTTTAGATATTTTTATAGAATTTAATAAATATAAATGAATAAACTTGTATTATTAATAATATATATTAAATAAATTATTTTTGAAAAACTAAAAATTGGGTAATGAACTTTATCATTAGGAGATCATATGATAATTTTTGTAGAATTTATAAAGCACTTTTAGTATTTAAAATTGATTTTAAAAGATTTAGTGTATTAAATATATATATAAATGTGGCAAAAAAAATACTTGTTGGTTATGGGAATCGAACCCGGGCCTCTGGCCGGTTCGGGTTTTATCACAAGCGTGGCCACCAACTGAGCCACACCCTGAGAACGAATTTTATTGGATTGGAATTAATTATATAGGTTATATAAGATAATTGATTTAAATGAAATGAAAATAAAAAGAGTTTGTGGGATTCGAACCCTGGCCGCTGGCCGGTTCATCCCTTACCATACGCGTGCATACCAGCTGGTCTATACCAGTTGGTTGTTTATCCATGAACTGAAAATATATATATACAATTACAAAATTAAGTGTTCTTCCCCAATTCTAAATATTTCGAACCCTAATACTCAAATCATTACAATTGGTGATCATTAGCCTCTAAAACCTTAGGGCTAATGATCACAAGGTGCCGACTAAGAGAACCCACAAAAAAAAGGAACTTACAAGCCTCGTGAACGGGTCTGCGAGTTTGACAAAGAAACGTCCAAAAAAAAATGATTTGAATAGCTTCAATACTAGATTTAAAACAGAAATTGGATGTGGGGAAGTGATAATCGGCGCTTTGAGATGAAGTGGGTACGTTCAATTTATAGTGGAAGCTTGGATTGACGAATTGGGTAAGGTTTGACCTTCGTCTGGTCAACACGCGTAAATCAAGCTCAATTAGTAAGAAATTAAATAATTTAATGTGATGGAAAGGTGCGAGATTTCTGGTCGCTCGTCTTGGTATGCGAAAGGATGATTAAGGTTTCCAAATTGTGCGGCAATAAATTGGTCAAAGATAAGGTTGACCGGGGTTTGTTTGTGTGAAGGCAGGCTGTTCGAACAGCCAAGGGAAGAAGAAGAAGGGAACGCGAAAAACATGTTAAATATTAATCGGGTTGAGTTTAGTTCAAAGGTTCCAGATAGCTTAGATGGTTGTTGTGTGTGGTGGACAGGACGCAGACCCGGGTTCGAGTCCCGTGGTCAGCGTTTTTTTTTTTTTTTTTTAGCTTAAAGGAAGGGAGAGGAGGAGATTGGGCCTAAGAACTTGCTGCGGGCCGGACAACTGTTGGGCCGGACTAGATTGGGCTTAAGATAAATAAAGGTTTTGGATTGGGTTTGGGTTAGTTATGGTTTGGTTTGGTGTTAGAGATGGTAAGTAAAAATAAAAAAAATGTATATATATTAAAATCTAAATTTTATTTTTATTATTATTATTATTATTATTATTATTATTATTATTATTAAATAAAAATTGAAATAAAAAGTGACGGATGTCACATTAGTAAACTTTTATAGGGCAGAATAAATAAAACAAACTGAAGCATATGCAAACATAAAGCGAGCGTGGTACAACAGTAAAAACGAGTGTAATCAATTAGAGCAAGTGTTACCACTTTGACTATAAACATTCATTGATTTTCATAGCGGGTCGATACAACTATAAAACTAGAGTTTTTAAAGAATAGGAAAAATCACACAAACGCACAGGTCAGCGACAAGCACCTCATGGTGGGACAAATGGGTAATGTAATCCAAGTTCTTGGGAAGATAAGATATTTCCCTGTTTAAGTAAAAACAAATATGATTGATATTGATGTTCATTCCGCACTCCCCACCATGACAAATGGTTTGTTATCATGTCCATGTAAAATTACTATAACATAATTCTACTTGTTTTCTACAGTTCTACCAGAGATCATCGGAATACATATACTCAAGTAAGACAAATAAAATGGAATTTTCTTGTTTAACTATATATACTATGTTGTCTAGTAGTGAATAATAATAGTCTTCGTTTATAGTTAACCGCAATACTGTATCAGAGTTCAGAACAGAGATGCAACATACTGCACAGTGCACACATGTTATGAGATATGCAAACATTATGGAATTAACCAGTCGAACATCTTTCATACAATCCATATCTGGTATAAAAAACTATATTGGAGTTAAGTCAATGAGTAACATCACATATTAGTTCCATTTGTTGTGTCACACTGATAAGCATTGACCATTGTAATACATTTTTAAAAGCTAACTATTAACGGCCTAAACTTGCTACAAGCATATTACAGATAAATACAACCTGTGAGAATCTATATGCATAACAGAGACTGTGTTCTAACTCCACTAAAGGCCCTTATGCAAACTTCACAACTAACAACATATTTATACATAATCTTCATTAAGATATCATATTCTTCATAATAATAGAAGCAATTATTTGTTGGGGAAAAGCATGATCAACAACAAATGACTTGTCTTTTAATTTCGAATAACATTGTATCTGTATTGTGTGTTTTCTAGGAAGTAATGATCATATATTTTATTGTCATATTGTATTTTATTATGCTCGTCGCCCCGCCCCCGATAAACTGTGACTGATCCGAAAAATTCTAATCTGTTTGGTATATCCTATCTATTTCGAATGACATTTGCATATCTTATCAGGAACACTCTCAATACTAAATACCAACATGAATGAATCTGTTTGGTATAACCTATCTATCATAATCATAATAATTATCAATAGCAAACAAGTACACACTATCCACTAAAGAAGGGAATTGAACCTCGAGGGGTTTTCCCTTCGCCTCACGAGGCATAAGACTCGAGGAGAATTTAAAAAACAACCCGTTTGACCTGTTTTATATATGAAAACAACCCAAATTAACTTTGCATTGATTCAAGTACAGCCCTATATCAATAGTCCTAATGAGTTAAATGTTAGATTATTAATTCTATCCTTCTACATTGAAAGTGGATTAGTGATTAGACCAGAAACTATAATAATAGTGATTCATTAACATGTTGATGATGGACCCGTGGCGTGGCCTCATTCAACTGACGAGTATATATATGGTGTGTACCAAGTATGTTGTACTGGCTATGTATGGGTCAGGTTGGGTTAGATGGAGACATGATTTTTATGAGGTGTGAAATAAAAATGCTCATAAACAAATGGATATTGGATTGGAGTAAATTATAATTATATTATATGAACCATAGCAGATTGGATTAAAAACTAAACTAAAGCTTTATGCCTGTCTTTTTTGTTAGAACTATCATATGACACACTACGTAAAAGACAATGACAGTTAGAAAGCTTTCACAAACAACCATTTACCCTTTTGACATTGGATTAAATCGACTTTACTTAACGCGTTTTTGCTTCTTCACAGTGTGCTATAAACTGAAGCCCTAAGCCTTACTCTATTAGCGGGAAAAAAGTAAACGCCTAGAAAGAATCAAACAGAACATAAGCCTTAATCTATTAGCAAAACAAAAAAATGTTTTCTTGAACGAGTCCAATGTGTTAGCAAAACATAAACCCCAGCAAGAATCAAATAGAAAACCATAAGCCTTAATCTATTAGCGGCAAAAAAAAAAAAAAGCAAACGCCCTAATTGATCACCTGAACGAAGACACAATGGAAAAAAAAAACATGATTCCTAACCTGATTTGTGGTTCGATTCCATCTTGGTAGGGTTCCATCTTCTATGTGATAGAAAGCAGGAGAAAGGGTTTGAATGTGTTAGGGATAAAAGAAAAAAACTAGGGTTTTATAAGCAGGGAAATGGGAATTTTTGGCGGTCACAATGAGCGGTATTTGAGAGGGAAAACAAAAAGAGATGATTTTGTATTTGGAGAAACAAGAAGAGGATACAAGGAAGGAACAAAAATTTTGAAAGAAATAATAGTGTGGGTAAAATTTGAGAGGGAAAACAAAATTTGGGGAAAGCCATGATTTGTTTTTTTAATTATATTAAGTGAGGTATAAAAATGTTAAATTCCTTCAACCTTACAATCTTACATAATGAAAAGTATATTTTAATCTCAAATTATAACATACATAAAATATATTATTACTTGATTGGTTTTATTTAGGGATTAGTAAATGGTATCGGATCCCGATATCCAAACGGTACTGGTAGTGGATCATTGTCGGTACCGGTGATGTAGCGGAGAGAGAGAGAGAGGTGATGTAAATGAAGAGGAGCTAGAGAGAGAGATTCCAGTGAAGAAGAAACTAAATAATAATAAACAATTGAAAACACATAAATAAGTAATAAACAATTGAAAATACAGTATACGTGGATGAGAAAGCTACGTTGGATGAGAAATGTACGGTGGAGATGCGAGCAGTGTTCATAAGAGTCTACATGTTTTAATTATATATAGAAGGTATTTTCAGGTGTATTTTACGGTCACACATGACGATGAGAATGGTGAGAGAGAGGGGTTGTCTAAAATTACATGTCGTTTGAAAAATAGAGTTTGAAACCCCATTACACAGTCACACATAAAAATTTTAAACGTGTCCATTTATTACTTTTAGCCACACGTAAAACATTTTACTATAACCATTTATCACGTTTAGCCACACATAAATTCAAACAAATACCAATATGGCAGTTGGTCATATTTGGCCACACTTTTATAGCGTGACTAACAAATGTCACAGTTTTTTCTTAAAGTGTGGCTAAATGTTTTGAAATGATATGTTTTTGGTCACATGAAACAAATATTGTGGTCGTAGATCATCTTTAGCCACACTTTTAAAGTATGGCTAATAAATGACACGTTTTTTTTCATGATGTGTGACTAAAGGTTTCGAAAAGATTTGTTTTTGGTCACATGAATAAAAAATCAAACAAATATTGTGGCCATAGATTAAATTTTGCTACACTTTTCTAGTGTGGCTAGAAAATGTCACATTTTTCCCTAAAGTGTGGCTAAAAATTTTGAAATAATATATAATTGTCACATGAGTAAGTAAAATGTGTGGCTAAAAGTAGGCTAGATGGTTTAGAAATGTAATTAATGACCTTTAGCCACACATATAATCGAAAGTGTGGCAGGACAGTTTTAAGAAAAGTGTGGCCATAGGCCTATTTTGGCGTAGTGGTTGCTTTTGTGTTATGTTATAAAACTTAATGTTATTTATACAATATTGAGAGTACATCATCTTCTTCCCCATATCAACTCATGAACCCTAACCCTAGCCCTAAATTAATAAACCCGACTCAGAAATAATTAGGAATCAAATTCATGGGGCTTTCATAGGATAATGATCGAATAACAAAATGGCAATAAGAGATTTGACTCACGATGCGTCTACAGGTCAAAAAGAAACTTCCAAGTCCGAACAAAAAAAATTGCGATTTGCAGAGTTGGAGATGAGTTTTGATGATTTTTTTGTGGGTTTAAGAAGATAAGAAGTGCAGAAAACGAATGCTATTGTTGGTTTATATAATGAACGAGTAAATGATGAGTTTAAATTCGTTGAAAAATTTCCGATCGGTTACATCTATAACCGATATTTATCACCATTAAAACGTGTTCAAAATCTCGAGTAAACAATTGGAATCCGGTTGGTTTATGAGGAGAAACGTATGGGACCATAAGTGGAACAATTAAGAAGCCTTAAACGTCCAAATGAACTCGCCGGAAAACAACTCCGGTGGCGGGATTTTGATCGGAAACAGAAGAAGAGGGAAGGAGAGTTGGAGCTTTATTTTTTTTTTTTTTGGCAGAAACAGTCCCTCTAGTTAGTTTGGTTAGAATTCTTTTAAAATTAGTTAGTTTTCTTTACAAAAATTTAACCAAGTTAAGTTAACTAACTTTAAAACTTTTTAAACTAAATTATATTTTTTAAACTAAAATAAATAAATAGAACTTTTATAAGATAACATGATTATACGGTTTAAACACGACACATACGAATTCCAAAAGTATATATGCAAGATTTTAAAAACGAAAATTAAAAGAAGAATTGATGGGGACTAAAAATGAAACTTCAAACTAGTTGAAGTGATAGAATTGATAACTCGCTACAAGATGAGGGTGACGGTTGTCACAGTGATGGTATTCCCAGTCAGGTAGTGGATACCCAATCTCAAGGGGGAACACCGGCTTGGCCTAATTAACAGGTAAAGAAAATTACGTGTATAGCCCAATGATGTCAACTCTTTTCAACCATCCATTTTGTAATGTGATCTTTCTTTCTTTTCTTTTTTTTCCCTGTCCAGATGATGTTTTTTTATTGTTTTATTTTTTCTTAACGTCCGATATCATTATAATTATAAGTTTTACTTACGCAACTATAACAACCTAATGAATAGTCTCTTCATCCACGCCATCCACGTGTACGAATAGGATATTCTGCGTGGCCTTCGTTCAGCCACGTGATCTAGAGACAGAGAGAGATTAAAAATGCGGAGTAGGTGTCTTTCCTTAACTTGTTATCTATTTAAATTTATACATGTGTAAATATTGGAACGTGCAAGAGTACATGTTTAAAGTTTGAAGCAAAATATCAAAGGAATTACCTAAGACATTTCAGGTAACCTTATGAATAGTCGATACATCCAATTTCTATAAATTATCTTTGATCTTTGAGTAACACAACTTACATACTGTATAACATTAACTTGCTATTAGACCCACTAATCATGCTCAATCTCATCAGGCCAATTAACACTCCTTTTCCAGTTTTAGATAGTCAAACCTTGTAATTGTATTAGCTTAATTTGCTCCTGTAATCTTTCTTGTATAGGGCTATATCATGGCCTCTCAATTATCTTGTAAAGACACAATTGAAATCAAACATTAATACTTGCAAGCTTAAAATTAGCCTAACTTTGACGTCACATCTTTTGTTGACTAAATTATTGATATGTATACAAGAATTCCAAGATTTCGTCTAAAGATAAAATTAGAATGAAATCTAAGAGGTTAAGTAATAGTAACCGGTTGATTACTTCATATAACACGTCATATATCAACTTTGCTACATGCTAGTGACACACATGTAACGTCATCTACAAAATAATGCACGAATGAGAAGGAAATGGATGGTGTATAATGATGTGCATATAACATTTCCATAGCTTATTTAACTATGTTAGCCAACAAGATACTTTTTTTATAAGCTGGAAAGCTCAATTGAAAAGGTGGGTTGAGATATTTTATTAATTTCAGAAAAAAAAAATACTGTATACAGTAAATAAGTTGCAAAAACAATGAATTAGTCAAAGTTTCTATTTAGTTCACACGAATGATATTAAAAATTAATTTCAGAAAAAAAAATACTGTATACAGTAAATAAGTTGCAAAAACAATGAAATGATGAATTAGTCAAAGTTTCTATTTAGTTCTCACGAATGATATTAAAAATTAATAACTAATAAATGATTATATCCATAATCTTTCAAACACGGTGTGCCCTCTCAACTTGTATATATACCACCTCCTTATATCACTCTAAGTAGCAACATTCAACAAGTTGCAATATATCTTCACACTTGATACAATAAATATATAATGGATTCTATCCAAATCTACGCTGCCGTCTCTCTCTTAACCGTTTTCTTTGTAGTTTGGCTCCGGCGGAGGAAGCCTCTTCCGCCAGGGCCAATGGGTTGGCCCATCATTGGCAACATGCTAATGATGGACCAACTCACCCATCGTGGCTTAGCCAAGTTGGCTGAGAAATACGGTGGCATTCTCCATCTCAAGATGGGATTCAGCCACACCATTGCGGTGTCGTCCCCAGAGATGGCCCGCCAAGTACTTCAAGTACAAGATCATATATTTGCCAACCGACCAGCCACTATCGCCATCGCTTACCTCACTTATAACCGAGTGGATATGGCGTTTGCGGACTACACTCCCTTTTGGCGTCAAATGCGGAAGCTGAGTGTCATGAAGTTGTTTAGCAGAAGACGGGCAGAATCATGGGATTCCGTCCGTGATGAGGTTGATTCCATGGTGAAATCCACCGTCATCCACTCTGGCACGCCCGTAAACTTGGGTGAGCTCGTGTTTGGGCTCACCCATGATATTATTTACCGCGCCGCTTTTGGGTCCATATCTCATGATGATAAGGAGGAATTCATTAGAATCTTACAAGAATACACAAAGCTGTTTGGCGCATTCAATTTGGCGGACTTTATTCCATGGCTCGGCTTCATCGACCCGGCTGGGTTGAATACCCGCTTACCTGCTGCCCGGGCTGCATTGGACCGTTTTATCGATAAAATTATCGACCAACATTTGAGCAAGGAGAAGAAAACCATCGATGAGAATGCGGAAAGCGACATGGTTGATGAGATGTTGGTATTTTATAGCGAGGAAGGAAACATCAACGAAGCCGATGACTTGCAGAACACGATTAAGCTGACTCGAGATAACATCAAAGCTATAATTATGGTAAGTAATTTATTTATCAATAAAAATATTTAGAGTTTAAGGGAACAATAAAAATTAAAAAGTAAAAACACTAATTTATCTAACATTTTGTTAACTAACTATTTATATATATAGGATGTGATGTTTGGTGGTACGGAGACAGTCGCGTCTGCCATAGAATGGGCCTTGACCGAGCTAATGCATACACCGGAAGCACTAAAAATGGTGCAACAAGAGTTGGCTGATGTTGTCGGTCTTGACCGTCGAGTTGAAGAATCCGACTTAGAGAAGTTGACATACTTCAAGTGTGTTGTCAAAGAGACGCTCCGTCTCCACCCTCCTATCCCAGTTACCCTCCACAAATCATCTCAAGACACAAAGGTTGCGGGCTACCACATCCCAAAAGGGTCGCGTGTTATGGTCAACGTGTTCGCCATCAACCGCGATAAGAACTCTTGGGAGGATGCTAATACTTTCAACCCGTCTCGGTTTTTGAAAAGCGGGGCTCCGGATTTTAAGGGAAGCAACTATGAATTTTTGCCATTTGGTTCAGGCCGAAGGTCATGTCCAGGGATGCAACTTGGGTTATACGCGATGGAGATGGCGCTAGTGCACCTCCTTCATTGTTTTAACTGGGAGTTGCCTGAGGGAATGAAACCAAGTGAAATCGATATGGGAGATGTGTATGGACTCACCGCACCAAAGGCAATAAGACTTGTTGCGGTACCGACACCACGTTTATTATGTGCGTTGTACTAATTAATTAAGATAAGATGATCTTTTATGTAACTTATTTTTCTTCCAACTTTATGATTTTATTTTTATAAAATCTGAAATCGGCAGTGCGAATACGATACGATGAAATTCAATAACAAAAAATCCAAGTTACATAACAAATCCAAGGACTCTATTGAAAATATAGGTTAATGAAAATGAATGCACGTAATTCTATCTTTCTTGGTGTTCTAGAGAGACGTTCGGCCGCCTAATTATATCTCGGTACAAAGCATTTAAATTGTTAGAGCATTCACATTTAAGCGTCCAAATTAGGTGAAGTGTCTACTATCTATATTATAATATAGAGTGATTCTAAGGGGTTGTAAGTGGAATAGATAGAAAATATTATTGTTCATCAGTAAATTTACAAAGACGCTACTCACTCTCAATAAATTTTTAACATTTTTTTAAAAGTGGTTGTGAATGCTAATGATAAAAGAATAAAAATATATTATTAAACCGAAAATGAGAGAATTTTAGTGAGTTTTAAGGCATTCACATCAAACTCATCAAACACCCCTTTATCTTTAAATTATAAAAAAAAAAATTATACTAAAAACAACATGAATCCTGGAAACACGACGTAAGAAATTGAGTTGAAACTAAACTACATTGGCTAAAAGATCATCGAGTTTATTGCTAAAATCGTCGCTGAGGTTTGGCCAGTTCTAACAATAACCTAGTTAAATATTATCGTTAAGTTGGAGGGGTTTTTTTTGACATTTTGCCTGACCCTTTATTTTTTTTTAACATTTTTCATTTAATAAGTGGGACCCACCTCCTCACCTTCTTCTACCTCTAGACCACCATTGACCTATGAAACCCTAAACTACCACCAGCCACCAACTAAATCACTACCGGCCACCGTCAACCAAACACCACCAAACTATCACGACACCATTAACCAAACACCTACAAACCAGCACGACACCATCACACACCACCTTCACCATAAACCTACCGCCGCCGCCACACCAGCTCCTCCCTAAACTTGTCGTCGTCTGATACGAAACATGGTGTGGTCGTGGTTATTCTAGGATGGAGATGGAGGTGATGCAACGATGGTTCTTTCAGGGTGGAGGTGATGCGGCAGTGGGTTGTTTTAGGTTAGAGGTGGTGTGGTTGTTTTAGGTTGGAAGTGGTGCAGCGGTGATTGTGTTAGGGAAGAGGTGGTGCAACGCTAGTTGTTTAGGGAGTCGGCAGTGTTTTTTTTTTCTTTGTAAAAAACGAAATAAAAAATTTAATATAAATAAAGTATACAAAATGTTCAAAATGCCCTTGATTTCCTAGGTAAAAAAAAACCACCAACTTTACGACAATATTTAACTGGGTTAGTGTTAAGGACGATTTTGGCAACAAAACGTAAACCTGAAGGACCCACATGTAAAAAAACTATTTTTGACTGATGTGGCAAGACTGGACAAAACCCATGGACGATTTTGGCCACTTACTCGATGATCTTTTAACCAATATAGTTTAGTTTCAACTCATTTTGTTACGCTGTGTTTCCAGGATTGATGTTGTTGCTCTCGTTTAACATGTATACTTATATAATGTTATAACACATGACATATTGGTCTAGTGATGTGTGTCCTCCTTTATAAATGTGAGGTTATCGGTTCAAATCATTAAAAGTACTAGGTAGAGGTGGAATTAAGTCTGTTAAAAAGGTTTGCGATTAACAAAAAAAAAAAAAAAAAAAAACTTATATAATGTTATAGTCTTATTGGATATTTATAGTAAAACTTAGTCGATGATTAGTTAGTTTGGTCAACGCTTAATAGGCTGTTTCTGGTAAACTTTGATAAAACTAGAGAAAGTATAGGATACAAAGTATCCTTAACATAAGAAGTGTAGGAAGCCACAAGAACTTGCCACTTGTCAATTTAACCAAACCACAGTTAAACCACGATTAAACATATTTTCTTCTTCCCTAATCTAAACTTTCATAACATAAACCTAACCCAACTTTTATTCTAACTTCATGATTGAGATCTGACCACCACCCCACCACCACCACCACCATCATCATCATCACCTACCGCCGATGGCTACATCTGAGCGAACCTGGATGTAAAGTAGGTGAATACACACACGGTTTAAAAAACTCATATCAACATTCTTGAAGGTAGAAAATTTGTTGGACGAGATCTCTACCGAAGCTCTGCTACAACAACTACACAAACAAAGAGGCATCATCAATATATGTTCCGTCTTAGTATTGCTCACAAAATAAAAGCCATAAGAAGCAAATTGGATGCCAATGCATCAAAAAAAGTGATTGTTAAAGGTGAGATGCCAAATAAGGAATTAACGAGATCTGAATCAATATTAACAATGGCGGCGAGAAAGTATAGGGTACTTTTTAGGAAATTTAAAGGATTACAACTCTGTTTTTTTTCTATTTTTACAAAAACCAAGTGCGTTTTACAAAAACCAAGTGCATTTTACAAAAACCAAGTGCGTTTTATAAAAAACCAAGTGTGTTTTGTAAAAACCAGTTTAAATAGTGTTTAAAAAACCAAATGCGTTTTATAAAAAAACCAAATGCGTTTTACAAAAACCAAGTGCGTTTTACAAAAACCAAGTGCGTTTTATAAAAAACCAAGTGTGTTTTGTAAAAACCAGTTTAAAAAACCAAATGCGTTTTATAAAAAAACCAAGTGCGTTTTATGATTTTTTGTTTAACAGTTTCTGATCTTCATCATCTGAAACTTTTTTGAAAGCCATTTTTTTTCTTTAATTCTTCTTCTATTATCAACATCGTTCGTTTATGTGAATAATACATGCGTTGATAGTGATTTTTGAATATGATTCGACTAATTTTATCGATTGAATTATCATACTCTGTTTTTTTTCTATTTTTGCAAATACGTTTTGATTTTGTTTGTAATCGAATGTTTTTTATTGTTTAATCATTCTTAACGTTTAATCGAGTTGAAAACGATGAAAAATCAGGTTCAATCGTTGAAAATTTTTGCATCGATTATGTATGTTGTTATGATTTCACAGAAATTTAAATGTGTTTTTTTCTAATTTACCCTTGGTTAGATTAACCCAAATATGATTAGGATTGTTAATTACCATCTTGCCACCGCCTAAATCTAATGGCTGAGAATGCTTCTTACACTTTGTACGTTAAGAAACTTTGTACGTTAGCCTCTCTCATAAAACTATAATCCCCACAAATAATTGCTGACGTGTTCCATTCTCATTCATATTTCATAAAAGTGAAAATATACCTTTAAAAAATTTACATTTTAACTTATACATCAACTAGCTGATTACCCGGGAATGTTCCGGGTTAAAAAATCTAATATTATTTAATAAAATAGGATAAAAGAAGTAAACAGTCTCGGCCTCTTTTAATGTTAAAGAAAGTTGTTCTAATGTTTATACTATCAAAAGGGGTTCTCATGCTGCGTTCCCAGCAGATTAAAAAATCTCAACCTCTTTTAATGCTAAGCATATCGTTATAGCACATGAACATGGACAATTCATATATGTAACAGTAGGTTTGAAAACATATATATACTATCATAACATGATTAGTGACTTTCGTATATATGATTAAGAAATTACCTAAATACATTGTGTTTTTTTCTGCATGAACAAAAACTCACTAAAAACATTTTTTTTCGTTTTTGTATAGCACTATATATGGTGCTCGTTGGAAAGATAATAAAGCGATTGTTAATTTGGTGTAATTTTTTTTTTCAAAAAAATGCCATACATAAAAGTTATTAACGTTTAAAAATTGTGAGCGGAAAATAAGAAAAAAATAAAGATAAAAATATTAATTAACATATTTGAAATTTTAAAATAATTAATAATTCACTAACATTTAAAAAATATGAGAGGAAAATAAGGAAAATATATTAATTAACATATTTGAAATTTTAAGATAATATAGATATAGATTTTATTTAAAATACAAAATAAATAAATTTAAAAGAAAGCTTCACATGATGTCACATGGCACATTCCATTGAATGTCACCTCATACAAACTCAATTTTTTTATTATAAACTAGCTGATTACCCCGGGAGGGTCCCGGGGTTGAAAAATCTAATTTTACGTGATAACCTATTGCAAATGGCTCAAATTAACTAACCACAAAATCTCTTAATCATTGCATGTTCATAGTATTTCTAATCAGTAATAACTCATATTCCTTAATCTAAAACTTAATCAGTAATTATCTAAAGAATCACTTATGTAAGCTGCAACTATTCAAAAACTCATCACATCTCTCTAATTTCTCACATTCTAATGGCTCTTATAATTCCTAACCTAATCAACTAAACAAACACTTAAGTTGGAAGTTGTAACCATTGCATCTCATTATGCCACGTGGCATAATCAAGAGATGGTTGAGGCCACAATTGAACGCCACGTCAGCAACTATCAATTCTTCCTGGGAGCGTCCCGGGGTTGAAAAATATAACCATTCTAATAATACTAATACTAATAGTAATAATTATTACTCTTGTAATTAAATAAATAAAAAAATAACCTTGCTATAAGCTGACACCATGTGTTGAAGTGTTGCGCGATTCTTTCTCCTAGCTTCTCTTGATGAACTATACCTAGTAAATTCCAATGATAACATGGCGACTGGGCTGATTTTCAACATCGTAGATAAGAACATGGTTTAAAAAAACATGATTAATGAATAACATGAACACTTAGTGTGTTTTTTTCTTATATGAACGAAACCCCACAAAAAATAGTCGATTTTTCTCCGTTTTTTTATATAGGACTATGGTACTCGTTGGAAAGATAATAAAACGCTCGTTAATTTGGTGTAATTTTTTTCTTTAAAAAATCTCGTATATAAAAGATATAAACGTTTAAAAATTATGGGAGGAAACATGAGAGAGAAAATTTTAAATTTATTTTTAAATTCTTTTTTTCCTAAAATAACTCAATTTAATTTAGGGATTTATGTTTATCTTTTTTTTAATTAAAAAAAGGAAATAGTTCAAAAACACTAAAATGTTTCAATTATGATGTCACGTGGCACTCTCAAGGGGAGGTTAAGGCCTCCATTGCACGCCACGTCAGCATATACGTTTTTTTTTTATATATAGATAGATAGATTTTTATTTTTATTATAAGTTATAGATTTGGCATATACGCTGAAGTTATTTATTACTTTCATTAATAGTTTCATGCATTGTGAGGTAAAAAGTCAAAAGTTGACAAACTTTTATGGAGCCGCATAAATTGTCAACAATATAAACGTTGTTTTCACACTCATTCTCAATATACCCAATTGTTTACAAGATTTCTTAGAGAATAGTCAGGAAAAAAATATAAGTTTTAATATTTTAATTCAATAGTAACTTATTTTAGTATATTATTTGTTAGGTAGGGAGTATATTATGATTAAATTGGTGTAATTTAAGAGTAAAACTAAAATAACATTCTTCGTTGAAAACACAAAATTATCTACAATTTCTATATTCATTCACATGAAGGACGAATCTTGGTTTTTGAATCGGAAGGGGTCAGACTCAACGCAGACTCAATTTACCTACGAAAATCGCAATTTTATACTACTGCGTCAAAAAACAGGGGAGAGGGAGGGGCAGGGCCACCCCTGACCCAACATATCATTCGCCCCTGAATCACATCTTTACATGTGAAACACTATTACCATTAACAAAAAAAAGAGCATTTTAGTGAGGCAATATACTCAACCAGTCAACCACCATGTTTTATGATGATAATCATGATGATGAAGATCTTGATATTTCAAGTGGATTATTCACTTGTATGCTCCACTTCCATGGTGTTGGGTTAGGGATGTCATCCATAGGTGTTTAGAATTCGATTCGAATTCAAAAAATTTGAAATTCGACTTAATTCGAGTTCAGTAAATCGAATACGAATTTATGATTTTAAATTCGATTCGATTCGAAATTCGAATAAAAATAATACACACACACACACACACATATATATATATATAATTATATACACACCTATAACTTTAGAACATGACTAATCTATGAATTTGACCTAAGTCATAAATTAGCCCATTACCAAGCCTAAGTCTAACTAAAACCCATAACTTAAGTCTTAACCTTAAACGAATGTAATCGAATTCGAGTTTCTAATACGAATTCGAATCGAATTGGTCAGCTTTTAATCGAATTCGGATCGAATACGAATTCAGCAAAACAAATAAATTATTCAAAAAATTTGATTCGAATAATTTGAAAATTCGTTATTCGATTCAATGATGTACAAATTTTTTAATATATATTTATATTCGCACATATATATTTGTGTATGAGTGTATGCGTGTTTGAGTGTGTGAGTGTGAGTTTATTTTTGAACCAATATTATCTTATGTAATGTGAGAACCATTAGAATATGGTATCGACGCTCTTTTGTACAAATGAATATGCATATACACTACTAGATTATACCCCGGGAGCGTCTCGGTTAAAAAATTTAATATGATACATCAATTTTACATATAAAATAGACTGATGTATAACTCTAGTATTAATATCTAACCTAAAACAATGTCTAACTCCAATGCTAATACCTAACCTAAACCAATGTAGAACTTCAATGTAACTCTAATATTAACACATATCCTAAAGACTAAACAAATGTACAACTCTAACATACTAATATTGATACCTAACCTAAAACAATGTATAACTCTATTAACCTATTCGGCTCTCGTTGAAAATAGAATTTATATTTACTGGTTTGAACATAATTATTGACTTGCCTATACACGATTAATGAATTACCTGAACACGTGTTTTTTTCCTGTATGAACAATACCCCACAAAAATAGTCGTTTTTTCTCCCTTTTTTATATAGCACTATGATACTCGTTGGAAAGATAATAAAACGCTCGTTAATTTGGTGGATTTTTTTTTTTTTTAAATCTCGTATATAAAAGATATTAACGTTTAAAAATTATGAGAGGAAATTAACATAAGATAAAAAAAATCCAATTTTGTTTTTAAATTCTTTTTTTCCTAAAATATCTCAATGTCACATGGGATGACACATGACACACTCAAGGAGGAAAATGTCTCTTTGAATGTCAAGTCATTAAAATGGCTTTGGTTTATTATATGTATAGATATAGATATGCACATATACGTATATGTGCGCATTTATATACTTTAAGAAAAAACTAGAAGATAGGAAATAAAGTCAATAAAAGTGTGGAGGCATATAACCCATTCTTTTCATGATCACTTTTTCTCATTGAATTGCTATTTTTGTTTTATTTGAGTTTCATTAACCACCAAAAACAAAGGCTAACTATTAGTAAGACAGAAATAGAAAGCGGAAATCCAAAAAAACAAATTACATCAACTCAAATGAACACTAATGCTCTCAATCCACAACCTCTCCTTTAAACCTATGTTTATACCACAAAAATCCCACAGTCTTGATGTCCGCAATCATCTCTACAACATTCGGCTCCTTACTCGAAAAAAAATTTCATTCCTAGCCTTCCACATCCGCCAACAAGCGGTAATAATAATCCCCTGAAGAACCACCTTCTTGTTCTCCGAAATCCTGCAGTGTTCGTACATTTGTAACACCCCAACCGATGGCGGAATCATCAAGGTGCCACGTAGTGACAATTGTTCAATAGCTCATGGTACTAAAGTGTAAATTTGAATACATTGAATAAATAGTTTATTACATTGTAATGAAATACAAAATATAATGATTCTAAAGTATCAAGTCTAACTAAAACACAATGAAGGCAAAACTTAAATATGAATCCAAAAGCTAAAAGAAACGCCTCAAAATAACCTGAAACATGTACAAAATAATTTTGTCAACACATATAATGTATCGGTGAGCATACCCATTTCGTTCAAAAAGTATTTCGCAATTTATGTGCTATGATATTTGTAATATGTAAAAGGGTCAAAATCAATCCTCACATCGTTCAACACGCGTTCATACATCGTTCAATAAAACCATAACAATGACCAAGGACTTAACTCGTTCACGTAAGTCAATCAAGGAATATAATTCGTTGTACTACTCGTTGTTAGGTGCGGCCCAAAGGTTAATGACTTTGACAAATCGTTCATACAATTCACACAAAACATATCAATGAGCACATTGCTTTATAAAGATTATATGTAAGGTTAATAATAATGGTACATGATTCACCCCAAAAGAGTAAAACAATAAAAGGGGTTTAGATATACTCACTTTTAATGATTAGTAACTTGACTAATCGAGCGAGCGTAAGCGAGCAAATCCAAATGTTCAACCTAAAGTGTAAAGTGTTCCCAAAATGAGTATTTAGACTTAAAAGTGTCTAGGTTTCTATTCTAAAGCACTTAGGATGTTAGGTAAATATTTGGGTTTTAAGTAATAATAGTAACGACGTAACAAAATACAATTGATTAAATTTGTAATCACGTCTTGTGAAAATGATATAATGAATTTAGTTTCCTCGATCTCAAGTAATTTCCAAGGTAAATATTATATTTTATTCAGAAAATATAATAAATAGATTTAAGAAAACTAATTGTTTAAAACCAAATTAACAATAAAATTTAGTTTAAATAATAAAATGTTTTAAAACAAAAGGAATTTGATATGATAATTATCCTATTATATAAATAACCACTTTCACCAATTTTGATGTCAAAACTATTTATTTACAATTTTATATGAATTAATCATGATTAAATATGACATAATTCATAAATAAATAAAAATCACTTTTTTAAAAATGGAAAGTTTTTGTGAAAACTTAATCTACTGACTTAGGAATCTCAAAATAAATTTTATAGAATTTTTGAGATTAAAATAGATTTATTATAATTACTATTTGTGTAAAATCTAATTAACAAATAAAAATGAAAAAGCATGGGAAATCGTGTCATAACTGGTGAAAAATATCATGATAATTATCTTAGCATAAAGCAACATTTTTCTACAAATTTTCATGTCCAGATGTGCAACCAATGATTTATTATGAATTAACTAAGATTAATTCATCATAAAATCATTTAAATTATTATATAACGCCAAAAATGCCAAAACTTAGTTCTAAAATTCCTAATCAGCCATAAGAGTATTCATGTCAAATTTCATAATTTTTAGAGCAATAATAAACAAGTTATGAATTTTTAAAATTTAAAAGAATTTTAATTGAAAAATCCCAAATATTCCTAAGAACACCCTAACCCTAGAAATCCAATTGAAACCCCTAAAGACTATAATTGATATAACAAGTAGATGGCTATTGTTCTATAGATAATAATGAAACAAAATGAAAAAGGAATTATAAAAACTTACGGATTCGATATCCCAATTTGATGAAATGAAAACCGAATAATAATAAGAAAATATGTGACACCCATGTCACACCACGACAATGGCGGAAACACGTGGCGCGACGGTTCAAGAGCATAAAGTCAAGGTTAACGCAAATCACAAGTAATTTAAGAAAATGGGTCATTTATTAAGGCGTCAAATCTTGTTCAAAATATTACATAAAAGTAAATTGTTTTACAACACAATGGAGAGGTTTCTCAAATATATCCCATAGTCTTGGGAAATAAAGGTGAAACCCCGCAAAATATTTAACGCCGCATCGGAGGATTCCATGACCCAGCTTGCCCAGATTGCCTTCATCTAATTACCTGAAATATATGTTTAAAATTTCGTCAATATAAATATATTGGTGAGTTCACAGGTTTTTAGTTTCCAAAACTTGAATCCTTGGGAAATACCATGTTATGACAATATATAGGAGTTGCAAATTCCTATAATTCTACTTGAGGCTATAATCAAACCAAGACGTATAATAAATATGCCCCGCTCCAAGTCGTTACTCGGTATCCTACGACTTAAGTTCAGAATATATGCACCCCAGGCATACACTAATGCATAATCGACGCTATCGATTAGGGGTGGGCCTTGTCAGGCACCAATAGTACTATCCAATATTCCACCGGTTTCATTTCCCTGAATAAATGATTATAGAGGCGAGGACTCAACCCCGAGTGGCGGTCACACCTCAAGTAATAAATCCGTCAAACATTTTCCCTAACATATCTTTCCCCCGAAAACGTAAAAATAGTTTAAAATGGGGCCGTGAGACTCACCTGAATCACTGTCCGGCTCACTAAGCAGATAGCAAAAAGGGTCTCGCACCTACAAACGTCCTAGACGTATAAGTCACTATCCCTATAGAGCATGTGCCTTGGCAAGTTGTACACCCAACTCCCGACCACAAGTTATTCCAAATCCCGTTTAATTAAGCGCGTATCCTAGGTTTCGTTGGCGTTAGATTACCCTTTGTGTTACAAGTTATATATTACTCTTGTTAATATTTCCTTAACTTGTACCTTATTATCATCGACTCGACTTCACTTAACGTATAATTATTTTCCCATTTAAATAATTATACTTAAGATCGCATCGCTCGATATAATATATATTTCAACACTCGACCCGACTCACTTTGCCGCACATTTGTTTTCCCATTTAAACAAATATGCTAAGATCTTGTCGTTCGATTGTATATTCTCAACACCCGATTCAACTCACCATACCGTACATTTATCTTCCCATTCAAATAAATATACTAGGATCTTGTCGGTACGGCATACACATATATATATCTTTGTCTACTCGTCTCGTTTTCCTTCCCACATATCTACTTTCCCATTAAGTAGATATACTAGAATTTTGCCGAGACGAGCGTACATATATATAAATGTGTAATTTTTCTTGTTAAGTATATACGTTTGTTTAACGTCTTACGTTATGTTTTTCTCCCACGGATAATTCCTTCAACACTTAGGAAAGTGTTTATTAGTTTTCACCCATGATGTATATATATATTTTACTTCCTAAAGATATATATTTTCTTATCTTGCCGCAATGGCATTTTTCTCATGTTTTGTCCGTGTACGGTTCGTTAACGCGTCTTAGTTCGACATCTTAGCTCGAATAGTTAATTTTTCCAAGTCTTTCCCCAACATGTGTTTTGTAGAAATATTATTCATATTTCTTCCTCCTCACACATGTTACTTGGAAGGTCTAAAATACTTATGTATTTTTAACCCAACTTGTTAACTTAACTACAAAAATGTTTCCAATACTTTTATATTCCCATTTATATAAAAGTATTTATTTTTGTATAAGTTTCTCAAGTTTGTTTAATATTTTTATAAAATCTCTATTTTATAAAAATCCTTATGTTAATACAATCCATATTTTATAACTTTCAAAAATATACTTTTTATACAAAAATACCCAAGTATATCTACTAGTATTTACCCAAATCATCCTTGGAAAATTATTACTTATACCTTTGACACCAAACTTTCCATTATTGCATTTTTGGACTAATAGTTTCTAAAATGTTCATTTTAGTCCTCTAACTTTCAAAGTTACAATATTAGTCCCTTAACTTTCAAATGTTGCATTTTTCCACTCTAACTTCCAAAGTTAGCATTTTTCACTCAAAATAGTGGACTTTGAAGATCCATCTTTTTATTGGTAAGTTATTTTTGTATCAAAGCACTTTTATTAGTCTTATATTTCATATATAAGGCTACTTGTATGTGTGTTTTATGTATTTGTCCATTATATCAAAGTATCATTCTTCTAAGTAAGTAAACTTTAATTTTTCAACTTCTTTATTCATGACCTTCTAACATGTTCCATCATTTATTATGTCTTAGATGATCATTTTAAGATGATTAAAGTTACTTTTTAACACATTTAAGTTTATTCTATAAATCTTAATCAAATCATCATCTACTTAGTGTATGTGTAGATTTTATACATTTTCAAGATCACTACTTTATCATCATCAAATCCATGATCCATTTACATATCTTTAATCATTTATTTTACTCATGTAAAACCTATTAAAGATTATGTTTCAAACCACATTTTAAACCCTTCATGTACAACTTGCTTCTAAGAACACATACATGAATATTAATAATCAAAACAAGGTTAAGAAGCTTACTACTAGCACAAGGCTAGGGAAGACAAAACCTTGGATTTTGAGAGGGGTTTAGTGTGTTCTTCCTTAATGGTTAAGCTCCAAGCTTGAAACACACAATAGGGGTTTGGATGATGGATTGTTTTGAGTGATTTGGAGATGTAAAAACTTGAAAGAACTATGTATATGGGGAGGGTGAAGTCCACGGCTCAAGAGAAGAAAAAGGAAGAAGAAAACTTGAATGTGTAAGTATCTAACACATGTTTATATAGTGCTATCACATGTAATCTTCCATGGATTGCATGTAATCTTGCTAATGATTCAAGAGATTTAAGAAGTACACAAGTGATCTTGGATGGATGTGTGAGGGTGTATGTGTGGCCGTGTATTTGTATGTAGGAGTGGATGGTTTCTTGCAAATCTTGCTAAATCTTGTAATCCCTTATAATCTTTATATAAGATTTTCTTACAAGCATGTGCACTAGGTAATGATAAGGTGAACTCTTGTCTTGGATTATTAAGGCCATAGGGCCGATTTCTTACACCAAGGGAGGCTACATTGTGCATGCTTTGTACTTCAAGTCTTACACCTTTTGTCTTTTGCTTTTGCATGCTTAACATCTAGATTAGTAGGGTATTATAAAAAAACAATGCATGGACTTAACATGGCCACTAAGGCCGGCCCCTTTTGTGGTTTGGGTGGGGTCCACAACTTCAAATATTTACCCAATACTTGTTAAGTTTAATTCCTCGTCGTTCGGGTGTCGTTCGGGTATTTTTCGGGTTTTAATCGCACGTTATTCGGACATTAAAAATACCTTTAATAACCCTTAAATATAGTCTAATTTAAGCGTTGATTGGTTATTTAGGCTTTTGCCGGGTGAAATTATGAGTTATACGCGTATCGGGTGCGGTACGCGCACTTTATTTGTTACCGGGAGATTTGTAGAAGACGTTTTCACTTATGGTTTTGGAGTTCCAAAACTCATTATGTTTTGTGAAAATACCCTTTATTTTATATCCTGGGTGTCCGGGATCCTTTTCGTTTATTTAATTGTTACCGGGTAATTGCCAACGTCCATACCGGATAGTTTATTCGCACATGATCCAATCATGTTTTACCATTAAACGTATACATTCCTATGCATTATTTGGAAATTGCTATCTCCTAAGGCCTTGATAATTAAATCACACATAATTGCATTTAATTACGTTAATCATATATTAATTAATTTGTACGGAATTACCTTATTTTTGCCGGTTGTTACATTCTCCCCCCGTTAAGAGAATTCCGTCCCGGAATTCACTTCGAGTTCTCCGGTACAGGTGTCTTCTCGAATAGGGTGGGATATTTTTGCTTCATCTGG
The DNA here is from genome assembly GCA_028751855.1 of Ambrosia trifida. Lineage (NCBI taxonomy): Eukaryota > Viridiplantae > Streptophyta > Magnoliopsida > Asterales > Asteraceae > Ambrosia > Ambrosia trifida. The sequence goes on from CM054124.1 coordinate 115,230,288, forward strand.
TCCAGCCTTTCCCACGTGAACTCCGGTCCACGCTTGGCATTCCAGCGCACTTTGACCAATCTGATCTTGCTGCGCCTTAGTTTTTGGACCTTCCAATCAGTTACCTCGATTGGTTCTTCAACAAAATGTAACTTGTCGTCAACTTGGATTTCGTCTGCTGGAATGATGAGAGTTTCGTCGGATAGGCACTTTTTCAAATTTGACACGTGAAACGTGTCGTGTATTCCACTAAGCTCTTGAGGCAACTTGAGCTTGTATGCCACTGGGCCTACCCTGGACAAGACTTCGAACGGTCCAACATATCGTGGGTTCAGCTTTCCGCGCTTTCCAAAGCGCGCGACACCTTTCCAAGGTGACACTTTTAGTAGGACCCTGTCTCCGACTTGAAATTCTAGAGGCTTTCGCCTCATATCAGCATAGCTTTTCTGGCGGTCACGGGCCGCTTTGAGGCGTTCCTTTATCAAAAAGACCTTGTCCGTCGTCTCTTGAACAATTTCGGGCCCGGTGAGTTGTTTTTCTCCAACTTCAGCCCAACATAACGGAGATCGACACTTGTGTCCATATAGAGCTTCAAACGGTGCGGCTTGAATGCTCGTATGATAACTGTTGTTGTAAGAAAATTCTACCAATGGCAAGTGTGTATCCCAATTACCGCCGAAATCAATCGCGCATGCCCGTAACATATCTTCCAAGGTCTGGATTGTTCGTTCACTTTGACCATCCGTTTGGGGGTGATATGCGGTACTCATGTCGAGGCGAGTACCGAGGGCTTCATTTAAACTTTCCCAAAATCTTGAAGTGAAACGACTATCTCGATCGGAGATGATAGAAACAGGTACACCGTGTTTAGACACCACTTCCTTAATGTACAAACGGGTCAGTTTCTCCAACTTGTCCGTTTCGCGAATCGGAAGGAAGTGTGCAGATTTCGTCAATCGATCAACGATTACCCAGATCGTGTCATGGCTGCTTGTTGTCTTGGGTAACTTGGTAATGAAATCCATGGTAATTCGTTCCCATTTCCATTCCGGTATTTCCGGTTGCTGGAGCAAACCGGAAGGTCTCTGATGCTCAGCCTTGACCTTTGCGCAAGTCAAACATCGCGCAACATATGCCGCTATATCTCTTTTGAAATTCGGCCACCAATAAAGTTCCTTCAAATCGTGGAACATCTTGTCTGCACCAGGGTGAACCGAATATCTAGAACTGTGAGCTTCGGCCAATACTAGCTCACGCAATCCTCCGTATACTGGAACCCAAATTCTATTCATGAAATACAGTGTCTAGTCCGCCTTTGGTTCCAGTGAATCAACCATCTTTCGTAATCTTTCACCTTTGACATTCTCGAGTTTGAGGGCGTTAACTTGAGCTTTCACGAATTCGTTCAGTCAGATTCGTGTGGATAGTCAAACCCAAAGCTCGGACACGCAATGGTTTAACCCGTTCCTTGCGACTCAAGGCGTCGGCTACGACGTTCGCCTTACCGGGATGGTACTTAATCTCACAATCGTAATCGTTTAATAATTCAACCCATCGTCGTTGTCGCATGTTCAAATCCTTCTGGTCAAAGATGTGTTGCAAACTCTTATGATCAGTGAAAATCGTGCACTTGGTTCCGTACAAATAGTGCCTCCATATCTTGAGAGCGAATACCACTGCACCTAATTCCAAATCGTGTGTAGTGTAGTTCTTCTCATGGATTTTCAGTTGCCTGGAAGCATATGCTATTACTTTTTCTCGCTGCATCAACACGCAACCCAAGCCTTGATGTGAGGCATCACAGTAAACCACAAAATCTTCCGTACCATCGGGGAGTGATAGTATCGGAGCGCCACATAACTTGTCTTTTAGTAATTGGAATGCTGCCTCTTGCTTCTCCGTCCACTCGAACTTCTTATCCTTTTGGGTTAACATGGTTAAAGCTTGTGCTATCTTTGAAAAGTTCTCGATGAACCTTCTGTAATAACCCACAAGGCCAAGAAATTGTCGTACTTCGGTAGGAGTTCGAGGGGCTTCCCAATTTTTAATTGCCTCGATCTTGGCGGGATCGACGTGTATGCCCTTCTCGTTTACCACGTGGCCTAGAAAGTGAACTTCCCGAATCCAAAAGTCGCACTTTGAGAATTTAGCGTAGAGCTTTTCCTTGCGTAGTACTTCAAGGATTAACCGAAGGTGATTCTCGTGGTCTTCTTTGGTGCGTGAATAGATCAAAATATCGTCAATGAAGACTATGACGAATTTATCTAGGTATGGCTTACACACGCGGTTCATTAGGTCCATGAAAACCGCTGGTGCGTTGGTTAAGCTGAACGGCATTACCAAAAATTCATAGTGCCCATACCGGGTTCTGAAGGCCGTCTTTGGTACATCCACTTCTTGTATACGCAACTGGTGATAGCCAGACCTCAGATCAATTTTGGAGTAATAGCTAGATCCTTGGAGCTGATCAAACAAATCGTCGATCCTGGGGAGAGGATAGCGGTTCTTGATGGTTAGCTTGTTCAGCTCCCGATAGTCAATGCACATGCGGAATGTGCCATCCTTCTTCTTTACGAATAAGACGGGAGCTCCCCAAGGTGAGAAACTCGGTCTTATAAAACCTTTGTCCAATAATTCTTGTAGCTGGTTGGACAGTTCCTGCATCTCTGATGGAGCTAGGCGGTATGGCGATCGTGCCACAGGAGCAGCTCCAGGAACGAGGTCGATGCGGAACTCGACTTGTCGAGGTGGTGGCAACCCCGGCAAATCTTCTGGGAATACATCCGGAAAATCTCTAGCTACTGGAATGTCTTCCAACTTTCGCTCGTCGGCCTTCTTGTCCACTACGTGTGCCAAGAATGCGACAAGCCCTTTTCTTAGACACTTACGAGCCTTCATGCTTGAAATAATCCTTAGCGGCGTCCCGTGCCTTTCCCCTTGAATTGAGAGAGTTTCACCGCTTGCGAGAGGGACTTGAATGACTTTATCGTTGCAAATCACGACGGCATGATGCGCGGACAGCCAGTCCATGCCAACAACTATGTCGAAACTTCCCAATACGACTGGCAAAAGATCAATCCCAAACTCGTGCCCACAGAGTTCTAATTTACAATCTTTCGCTACTTCTCTCGTTTCAATAGTTTTACCATTAGCCAGTTCTATGGAGTAGGGTGTATCTAGTTTACTAGTTTTTAATCCAAGTAGTCTTTTAAACTCAATGGATACGAAGCTAAAGTCAGCACCGGTATCAAATAATACAGAGGCATAATGGCCATTAAGAGGAAACGTACCAGTGACCACGTTGGGGTCTTGTCGTGCATCACCGGCTCCAATCACAAACGCCCGCCCACGGGCTTGGTTGTTGATCTTGGGACAATCCTTTTTCCAATGGTCCAGTGACCCGCATGCGAAGCATGGTCTAGCCCCTCCGTTCTTCGGTGCTCCGGACCGGCAGTCTTCAGTCTTGTGCCCTGTGCGGTGGCACTTTCCACAAGTTATCCCATTATTCCTTCCCTGATTACCCTGTTTACCGCTATTACCACGTCCCGTGGCAACATACCCTTTCCCTTTCTTGTTCGAGCTACCCGATGCTCTATCCCTCTTTCCTTCCTCCCGTTTCCGTTTCCCGAATCTCGGCTTGTTCCCCTGATCATTCGACACAACTGCTGAGCTTGTCCCCTGATTCTTGGCTTCTACACTGCTAGCCTCAGAAATTTTCAGTCCCGAAACTTGTCGGATCAGTGTACCCATGCGAATAGCATCTTCAGTGAGGCTTAGCGCAAGATCAATAGCTGCGCGCATGGTCGTGGGTTTGGAAGCAGTGACCATGCTGCGTATTTGTGGCGCTAATCCGAACAAATAACGCTCTATCTTGTTGTTTTCAGGGGTGACCAAACGTGGCACTAGTCTGGCGAGATCATGAAATCGGGACGTGTAGCCAGTCACGTCTGCTCCTATCATAGTAAGGTTCCAGAACTCTGTTTCCAGTTTCTGCACCTCGCTTGCCGGGCGGTATTCGGCGATCATGAGTTCTTTCAGTTCCGCCCATGACAGGGAGTAAGCAGTATCGTCACCCAATGACTGCACTTGGCCGTTCCACCAAGTTAGTGCTTGGTCCAAAAACAAGTTGGTGGAGTACATGACCGACTGACGAGGGGTACACCCACTGATACGGATGATTGCCTCGGTCTTTTCGAACCACTTGACCAGGCCAACAGATCCTTCTGAGCCGTTGAAGTTGATCGGCTTACAGTCTAAGAAGGCTTTGAAAATGCAGCCACGCTCTCGCGAGGCCGTTTCTGCATTAATAAAGTAGTATGTTATTATGGGATAGGTGTTTTAGGATATTCTCCCATCGCTTTTTCAATTATTTTTTTTTAAACCTTCTTACCATTGGGGGAGGTTTCTCGTCGGTCGCTCCCCATTAAGTCACGTGATCGTTCGGAGCGAGCGGCTTCGTGCTCCGCGATCGCTCGGGCTATGCGCTCCGAGATCATGGTTTCAAGTTCAGCTGGTGTAGCGGGCAGTCCGTCTGCGCCGCTGTTGCTTCTGGTGGCTGGTGCCATTTTTCTTCAATAATAATTATCAAAGGTTAATTTGGCAAACATTTATACAATATAAAGCATAAATAACAACCCAGAATATGAACACAATAATCAACACCATGTCATCACACAACATACCAACACATCATACAGGATAAATAATAATCAACACACATCACCACACAATCACACAAGTCACAATATATAGAGTAAGCAATAATAATCGTAGACAACAACATATTTCACCATCATAATAATAAGATTTTTCATTAATTTCAATAGTACGAGTACAATGCTTGTTCATAATAACAAAATAGGGAATACATCCCTCATACAATACATCGTTCTGAAATAAATAAAACATCATATCATGTGCCGTCGTACCCGTACGGCTAGGCAAAATGCAGACGAGTGTCATAACCCGTGCTATACTACCATACTGCTGCTACTATATACATATGCAGGTGATTCTTCCATGCGTCCCTGATGCATCCTTACTGTGGCGGTGGCGGCGGAAACTGATACTGTGGTGCGTGCATACTGATGGTCATACTAATCGCCATGATGCGCTCATATAAGAACTGTCGATGCGCAAAATGCGCATCGCCTGTAATCCCACACTGTGCATCCATGCTCAGTAACTCTTCCGCATAGTGTGCTAAAGCATCTCGTGCATCAATCATCCGCGTCCACATCAAACGGGTCTGCTGCTCTACCTGGTTCACGGTGCACTGCACCGTGTCGGCGAGGGTCTGGAAATCTCGCTCCAGGGAGATAGCAGTGGACCATGCTGGTCCGGATAGGGGTGTCATCCTGGGTGGCTGGGATGGTCCGGGTATATCGGGGTGAACTGGCGGGAATGGGCCAAAGGGGGCTGGTATCGGTGTGTGAGAAAATAACGGGGCAAAACCCTGTGGTCTGGGGGTAAAGTGAGGTGGTATCATGTAGGGGTCCCCTGCACCCAGAGGATACGGTGCAGGTGGCATGCTGGGCAAGGTGGGGATCGGTAGTGTCATGGCTACAGTGGGCGGTGGTACAAGTTCGGCCAAGGGGGCCAAAAGAGGCTCTGAAACAGTGGCCCACTCTGGGGTGGACACCACTACAGTGGGGGTAGGAGGGCTCGCGGTGGCGAAAGCTGCCATACCTGCCCTGCGTAGCTCAGAGCTACCGGCGGGGCTACCCTCAAGGACATGTGCTGCTATGGCTGGCACCTCCTGAGGTGCGGGCTCAAGTGGTGCTGGTGGGGCTACGGGGTCAGCAGGGGCGTCCTCTATCATTGGAGCCACTGGCTCCTCCTGGACGGCTGGGATCTCGGGTACTAGCATGTGCTCAACCGAGGCCACTGACTCGTCGTCCGAGTCATCAGAAATCCACCCGTTCCTCCCACGGGAGATCGGCATGAGCCTCATGCCTGGAGGAATGTGAATGTGCGGTACGGGTGCTGGCTCATGATCAACGTGAGCCTGTCTATCGAACGGAGACTCTGCTGTCTCCGACTGGGCTGGGATAGGTCGTGACGGACCGGCACAGCCTTCAGGGAAGTCCCTGATGGCTCGGATGGGGCGTGGGGCTAAGGGTGCGGCAGGTACAATAGGTAGGTCGGCCTGCGGTGCGTCGACCACGGCGGCCGCGTCGTCCCCTACGGGTGCCCAGTCAGGATCCTCGCTAGGATCCGTCTCGTCCGAATCGTCGTCTGATCCCCCTGCGACGTCCATCTCTACGTCGTCTTCTTCCGCGTCGAGTACAACCAGCTCGACTGGCTCAGGCGGAGGTGCGGGAATGATCTGTAGACTACTATCATAACTTGGCGCTATACTTCCAGCGTCCGACATTCCTGGCAAAAGAACCGTACATATATATATATGAATTATTTTAAATTAGATAGTTAAGGCGTACATCAACAGTAACCTTCCTAACCTCTAATACTACGTTAATGCATGGCAATACCCATGGCTAGCTTGGTCGGAATCTCCTCATGCCCAATGCTTCTTGAAAAATTATTTTATTGCATTTAGCAACTATGTATATTTTTTTGAAAACTTTATCTTTTGAACCAAATCCGGTTATAGTCTAGTTTTTAAAGAAAATACTCTAGTTCGCTATAACCTTGGCTCTGATACCACTTTCTGTCACACCACGACAATGGCGGAAACACGTGGCGCGACGGTTCAAGAGCATAAAGTCAAGGTTAACGCAAATCACAAGTAATTTAAGAAAATGGGTCATTTATTAAGGCGTCAAATCTTGTTCAAAATATTACATAAAAGTAAATTGTTTTACAACACAATGGAGAGGTTTCTCAAATATATCCCATAGTCTTGGGAAATAAAGGTGAAACCCCGCAAAATATTTAACGCCGCATCGGAGGATTCCATGACCCAGCTTGCCCAGATTGCCTTCATCTAATTACCTGAAAGATATGTTTAAAATTTCGTCAATATAAATATATTGGTGAGTTCACAGGTTTTTAGTTTCCAAAACTTGAATCCTTGGGAAATACCATGTTATGACAATATATAGGAGTTGCAAATTCCTATAATTCTACTTGAGGCTATAATCAAACCAAGACGTATAATAAATATGCCCCGCTCCAAGTCGTTACTCGGTATCCTACGACTTAAGTTCAGAATATATGCACCCCAGGCATACACTAATGCATAATCGACGCTATCGATTAGGGGTGGGCCTTGTCAGGCACCAATAGTACTATCCAATATTCCACCGGTTTCATTTCCCTGAATAAATGATTATAGAGGCGAGGACTCAACCCCGAGTGGCGGTCACACCTCAAGTAATAAATCCGTCAAACATTTTCCCTAACATATCTTTCCCCCGAAAACGTAAAAATAGTTTAAAATGGGGCCGTGAGACTCACCTGAATCACTGTCCGGCTCACTAAGCAGATAGCAAAAAGGGTCTCGCACCTACAAACGTCCTAGACGTATAAGTCACTATCCCTATAGAGCATGTGCCTTGGCAAGTTGTACACCCAACTCCCGACCACAAGTTATTCCAAATCCCGTTTAATTAAGCGCGTATCCTAGGTTTCGTTGGCGTTAGATTACCCTTTGTGTTACAAGTTATATATTACTCTTGTTAATATTTCCTTAACTTGTACCTTATTATCATCGACTCGACTTCACTTAACGTATAATTATTTTCCCATTTAAATAATTATACTTAAGATCGCATCGCTCAATATAATATATATTTCAACACTCGACCCGACTCACTTTGCCGCACATTTGTTTTCCCATTTAAACAAATATGCTAAGATCTTGTCGTTCGATTGTATATTCTCAACACCCGATTCAACTCACCATACCGTACATTTATCTTCCCATTCAAATAAATATACTAGGATCTTGTCGGTACGGCATACACATATATATATCTTTGTCTACTCGTCTCGTTTTCCTTCCCACATATCTACTTTCCCATTAAGTAGATATACTAGAATTTTGCCGAGACGAGCGTACATATATATAAATGTGTAATTTTTCTTGTTAAGTATATACGTTTGTTTAACGTCTTACGTTATGTTTTTCTCCCACGGATAATTCCTTCAACACTTAGGAAAGTGTTTATTAGTTTTCACCCATGATGTATATATATATATTTTACTTCCTAAAGATATATATTTTCTTATCTTGCCGCAATGGCATTTTTCTCATGTTTTGTCCGTGTACGGTTCGTTAACGCGTCTTAGTTCGACATCTTAGCTCGAATAGTTAATTTTTCCAAGTCTTTCCCCAACATGTGTTTTGTAGAAATATTATTCATATTTCTTCCTCCTCACACATGTTACTTGGAAGGTCTAAAATACTTATGTATTTTTAACCCAACTTGTTAACTTAACTACAAAAATGTTTCCAATACTTTTATATTCCCATTTATATAAAAGTATTTATTTTTGTATAAGTTTCTCAAGTTTGTTTAATATTTTTATAAAATCTCTATTTTATAAAAATCCTTATGTTAATACAATCCATATTTTATAACTTTCAAAAATATACTTTTTATACAAAAATACCCAAGTATATCTACTAGTATTTACCCAAATCATCCTTGGAAAATTATTACTTATACCTTTGACACCAAACTTTCCATTATTGCATTTTTGGACTAATAGTTTCTAAAATGTTCATTTTAGTCCTCTAACTTTCAAAGTTACAATATTAGTCCCTTAACTTTCAAATGTTGCATTTTTCCACTCTAACTTCCAAAGTTAGCATTTTTCACTCAAAATAGTGGACTTTGAAGATCCATCTTTTTATTGGTAAGTTATTTTTGTATCAAAGCACTTTTATTAGTCTTATATTTCATATATAAGGCTACTTGTATGTGTGTTTTATGTATTTGTCCATTATATCAAAGTATCATTCTTCTAAGTAAGTAAACTTTAATTTTTCAACTTCTTTATTCATGACCTTCTAACATGTTCCATCATTTATTATGTCTTAGATGATCATTTTAAGATGATTAAAGTTACTTTTTAACACATTTAAGTTTATTCTATAAATCTTAATCAAATCATCATCTACTTAGTGTATGTGTAGATTTTATACATTTTCAAGATCACTACTTTATCATCATCAAATCCATGATCCATTTACATATCTTTAATCATTTATTTTACTCATGTAAAACCTATTAAAGATTATGTTTCAAACCACATTTTAAACCCTTCATGTACAACTTGCTTCTAAGAACACATACATGAATATTAATAATCAAAACAAGGTTAAGAAGCTTACTACTAGCACAAGGCTAGGGAAGACAAAACCTTGGATTTTGAGAGGGGTTTAGTGTGTTCTTCCTTAATGGTTAAGCTCCAAGCTTGAAACACACAATAGGGGTTTGGATGATGGATTGTTTTGAGTGATTTGGAGATGTAAAAACTTGAAAGAACTATGTATATGGGGAGGGTGAAGTCCACGGCTCAAGAGAAGAAAAAGGAAGAAGAAAACTTGAATGTGTAAGTATCTAACACATGTTTATATAGTGCTATCACATGTAATCTTCCATGGATTGCATGTAATCTTGCTAATGATTCAAGAGATTTAAGAAGTACACAAGTGATCTTGGATGGATGTGTGAGGGTGTATGTGTGGCCGTGTATTTGTATGTAGGAGTGGATGGTTTCTTGCAAATCTTGCTAAATCTTGTAATCCCTTATAATCTTTATATAAGATTTTCTTACAAGCATGTGCACTAGGTAATGATAAGGTGAACTCTTGTCTTGGATTATTAAGGCCATAGGGCCGATTTCTTACACCAAGGGAGGCTACATTGTGCATGCTTTGTACTTCAAGTCTTACACCTTTTGTCTTTTGCTTTTGCATGCTTAACATCTAGATTAGTAGGGTATTATAAAAAAAACAATGCATGGACTTAACATGGCCACTAAGGCCGGCCCCTTTTGTGGTTTGGGTGGGGTCCACAACTTCAAATATTTACCCAATACTTGTTAAGTTTAATTCCTCGTCGTTCGGGTGTCGTTCGGGTATTTTTCGGGTTTTAATCGCACGTTATTCGGACATTAAAAATACCTTTAATAACCCTTAAATATAGTCTAATTTAAGCGTTGATTGGTTATTTAGGCTTTTGCCGGGTGAAATTATGAGTTATACGCGTATCGGGTGCGGTACGCGCACTTTATTTGTTACCGGGAGATTTGTAGAAGACGTTTTCACTTATGGTTTTGGAGTTCCAAAACTCATTATGTTTTGTGAAAATACCCTTTATTTTATATCCTGGGTGTCCGGGATCCTTTTCGTTTATTTAATTGTTACCGGGTAATTGCCAACGTCCATACCGGATAGTTTATTCGCACATGATCCAATCATGTTTTACCATTAAACGTATACATTCCGATGCATTATTTGGAAATTGCTATCTCCTAAGGCCTTGATAATTAAATCACACATAATTGCATTTAATTACGTTAATCATATATTAATTAATTTGTACGGAATTACCTTATTTTTGCCGGTTGTTACAACCCAGCATGTTTAGGTCAACATTTTTATAAACACATACGTCTACCTTAGCGAAAAACGTTTATTAAACATACTTGACGGGGTCAGTCGAGTCAGAACACAGTCCGTATTGTCCAGGGTTCAATGATTCGGAGGATCATTGGGTCAATTACACACACACGTTACGAGTCCCGTTGTTGGTGAATTACATAAACTAATTAAGTGTATGTGTAGACTGATTGTCGTATGGTGGATTATATGCTTAGATGTGTTTAAATGATGTGTAGATAATCATCCGTACTTAAATATGTTAAACATAGACTAAGGTTGCATGCTCGTATGTTAGGGTGCGTTAAAATGCGTTAAACACGACAAACGGGAAAACTAGATAAACATGGGTTCTGGTTCGACCACTTCGAACGGTCGAAGGTAGAATTGTGTTTTGGTTCGACCCTTTGAAAAGGGGCGAACCTGGGATATGGGATTGGAAGAATTCCCTTCGACCAGAACAGGGTACATTCGACCCTGTGAAAGGGTCGAAGGAGGCCACATTCGACCATTGATAGGGGTCGAAGGTGGAACAGTATAAATACCAAACTTTGTCATTTTTCACCATTTCACAAACCCTAACTGTCTCAAAACACTCTCAAACGATTTTATTCACTAAGGAAAGAGTTTTTGCTCTTCTTTTTCATAACCTAACCTATCAACAACATCTAGACAAGAATCCAAGGTGTGTTCTTCATTCTAAATCATTTTTAAAGCATTTCAATTTGTTTTCATTAAACCCCAAGAGTCCAGATCTGACTCAAACATGTTTTCATGTATAAAAACCTTCCTAATATCTTTCTAAACAAAACCTATTCATAAACAATGAGTTTTCATACAAATTAACATGTGTTAATAGTGTTTTATGTGGTGTTATGTATTGTTTGCTGATTGGTTGCTGTATAGATGTATAACAATGATCTAGTACTGTTATTGATGAGGATTTATGATTGAGATAAGTTACAATTGATTATTGATGATGTTTTGATCATTTTGGGGATTTTGGGTTAGATCTAGGGCTTGTTCATGATGATAGCGATAAGGATATGATTGGGGGTTTATTGTTCATGATAATCTGAGTATATTAAGTTGATTATTGATTGATTTCAGAAAGTTATATTTCATGCATGATGTGACATTTCCACAATTTTACCATTTTGGGAAAGTATTAAAACAAGCTGGTTTTGGGGCAAAATTGGTGGGGTTATGTAGGGATATATTAATTATACTTGACTGCTGTGTTTGATGATGTTTCGGGATGTTTCGAATGTGTTTGAAGCGTTTTTAGGAAAATTATTAAAACAGGGGCGAACCTGGACTTATTCGACCATTCGAATGGTCGAAGGAGAGAATACAGGGTCGAACCTGGAAAATGTTGGGCGAACCTGATTAAACGGTCAAACGTGGTAAAACGGGCGAAGGAAAACTTAAAAACGGGCGAAGGAGACTTAAAGTGGGCGAAGGAGATGTTATCGGACTGGTTCGACCGTTCTGATGCAGAAATGAGATTTTTGATACAAACTAAGTGTTTTATGCTTGAAACTTATGTGTTAAACTTATGTGCATGACTAATTGATGTAATGGGTCACCAACGGGATGTCGGGTCGGCCTGGGATGTCTGGTTAACGTTTAAACACACTTTTTAACACACGTAGTCAAGATCTGGACAATCGGGGACTAGTTAGTCTTCGGGTTAATAGTTGTAACACCCCAACCGATGGCGGAAACATCGGGATGTCACGTATTGATGATTGTTCAGTAGCTCATGGTAAATAATAAATTTCATTATATGATTTAAATAAATTACATACAATTGTTCTACAAGAATTCGTACATCAAATTGAATAAAACTATGCACACATCTTCAAGCACTAATTCAAATCTTCAAGCAAGTAGAACCTGAAACATGTTAAGTTGAAAATATTTTGGGTCAACAAAAGTTGGTGAGAATTACATAGGTTTTGATAATCGAATAAAATTGTTGTGCAATTCATGTGTCATGGCAATCTAGTCCATATGTGAAAACATACTAGAAGTAAATCAAGTGCATAATCAACCATTGTGACTGTTGTATTGTGGTACATCCCATACGCTCATGGTTCACTCGTTTATATTGCAGTAACAAACACCCACGCTACCTTTGTAGGAGGCACGTATCCGGGTGGGATTGTCAGTCCAATAGATCTATCATTGTATACCGTCGGCTGATCAATGTTAATGATTATGCTAGAATTGTGCTTACCCTAGTCATGTTTAAGACATAATGCAACATAGAAAAACACATAGACACTTTGATGATTGAATTGCATATAGAATGTTGTAACATGTTTCACCCCAAAAATGGTGATAAATAGAAAAGGGGCTATGTAAAACTCACCTTAGCAAAGTATTAAGTCTCAAGAAATAGAATATGTGTAGCCCCAAAGTTGCCCATTACAAGAGCTTATAATCAAAGCTTCAAGTGTAGAAGTAATAGACTATAGAAGAAAGGTATGAGGGAAAGTTTAATCGGATTGATACAATTAGAGGTGCAAAGTATAATGGGTCATAGGTGGGTTTTTATACTAGTTTTGGATTCAATTAGCCATTAAAATTGGTCAACACCATAAAGTAAGGTTTTATGATGAATTGGCTATTTGACTAAGACTTTGACTGTTTGACTAAGACTTTGACTAGGACTTTGACTATTTGACTCAAGGCTTTATTTAAAAAAAAATCTTATATGTGAAAAAAAAAAGAGAATTTAGAATCATATTATTATTATTATTATTTATATACATTTATGTATGTATATAAGTTGTGAGTTAGGATAAATAAAGACTTAGGCACATTTGTATAATATTAATGATAAAGGTGTAATAAAAAAAAAAATATATATATATATAAGGGCTTTTTATGTATTAAAATTTTGGGGAAAATTTTGCGATGTTACAGTCTCCCCTACTTTTAGAAACTTCGTCCCGAAGTTTATTGAAAACACAGGGTTGAAGGTGATTGGGTAGAAATTAGGACAAGGGTGGTTTGGGAAGTTTCGAGTTAAGGCATGACATAAATTTATAGGTAACAGAATAAACTGTTTCGAATAATTTGGGTAAGAGTTTTGATATGTGTGAGTTTTAAGGGTTGGATTAGGTTCATCTGAAATAGCAAGGAGAATAAGAATCTTAAGTTTTAGGACTCCTAAAAGAAATGCATGAGTTGATTGACTATAGAAAGACTAAATGAACTACCAGGTAACTAGAGTTTATAATTGGTTATTTACTGAAAACCTTGATAGAATTTCACACTACCTTAACGTACCTGTAAATTCATGATTACGTTCCGGACCGCAATCACCAATTTACCTTACATTAAAGTTTTGCGTCCTTCTATATCTCCACCGATTGTTGAGCAGGTCCGATAGCCTCCACCAGTCGTGGAGTAGGTTGTAGGGCCTCTCCCGACTGTTGAAAAGGCATAATGACCTCTACCAATCGTTGAGTAGGTTCGATAGCCTCCACCAGTCGTGGAGCAGGTTGTAGGGCCTCTCCCGACTGTTGAAAAGGCATGATGACCTCTATTAAGTGCAGCATTTATTATACACATAGGTTGCAAATTGATAACATGTTTATGCAAGCAAGTATAACAAGCACAGTATATGAGTTGTAGTTGTATAGATTTATATAATTAGTTCACATTCAAACAATCATGCACGATGTAACAACTCTCAGACAAATATTTTATTACTTGAATCAAATAGCGTCAATACATAGAATAAAAGCAACCAATAGTCAAATGGTGAGACTTGCGGTTAGGTAGCTGGAGGATCTTGATCTCTGTTTAGTTTAGGGCATCGGTTACGGAAGTGATTTGGGTAATGAATGTTCAATAAGATAGGGATTGAATGAAGGACAATGAGGTAATATAAGGAATGTAATCATTTATTCATTTAATTAAAACGAATAAACGAAAACGTTGACTTATCAAAGATTCTAAATTCTAATAACATATGAAGACATGCTTTAGCCTATAAGTGAACACTCATCCCGAGAATTCCCAGGTAGGCATCCGGGTCCCTCGTCTGATTGGGATATATGCGCAATGCCAGCCTAGACAGAAGACTCAGAATACAGGCGTTCACCCTTCCAGATTGCACGTGTTCGTTATAAAAATCTAGAGCTTCGACAAGATCTCAAGGTGGTTCAGGCTAAACCTGAGGATTTTGTCCTATTAGTCTAAGAGTAGATCCAATGGTGGAGAGCAACCTTCTTGTAAGGATGAAAGTAGGGATAAGAAGTAGGAGGGAGATAGAGAATGGCAAGTAAAAGAAGCAAATACTGGTTATAATCCTATGGTTATAGACTAGATTATTTTTCTAATAACCTAATTCCCTATAACCATGGCTCTGATACCAATCTGTAACACCCCAACCGATGGCGGAAACATCGGGATGTCACGTATTGATGATTGTTCAGTAGCTCATGGTAAATAATAAATTTCATTATATGATTTAAATAAATTACATACAATTGTTCTACAAGAATTCGTACATCAAATTGAATAAAACTATGCACACATCTTCAAGCACTAATTCAAATCTTCAAGCAAGTAGAACCTGAAACATGTTAAGTTGAAAATATTTTGGGTCAACAAAAGTTGGTGAGAATTACATAGGTTTTGATAATCGAATAAAATTGTTGTGCAATTCATGTGTCATGGCAATCTAGTCCATATGTGAAAACATACTAGAAGTAAATCGAGTGCATAATCAACCATTGTGACTGTTGTATTGTGGTACATCCCATACGCTCACGGTTCACTCGTTTATATTGCAGTAACAAACACCCACGCTACCTTTGTAGGAGGCACATATCCGGGTGGGATTGTCAGTCCAATAGATCTATCATTGTATACCGTCGGCTGATCAATGTTAATGATTATGCTAGAATTGTGCTTACCCTAGTCATGTTTAAGACATAATGCAACACAGAAAAACACATAGACACTTTGATGATTGAATTGCATATAGAATGTTGTAACATGTTTCACCCCAAAAATGGTGATAAATAGAAAAGGGGCTATGTAAAACTCACCTTAGCAAAGTATTAAGTCTCGAGAAATAGAATATGTGTAGCCCCAAAGTTGCCAATTACAAGAGCTTATAATCAAAGCTTCAAGTGTAGAAGTAATAGACTATAGAAGAAAGGTATGAGGGAAAGTTTAATCGGATTGATACAATTAGAGGTGCAAAGTATAATGGGTCATAGGTGGGTTTTTATACTAGTTTTGGATTCAATTAGCCATTAAAATTGGTCAACCCCATAAAGTAAGGTTTTATGATGAATTGACTATTTGACTAAGACTTTGACTGTTTGACTAAGACTTTGACTAGGACTTTGACTATTTGACTCAAGGCTTTATTTAAAAAAAAAATCTTATATGTGAAAAAAAAAAAAGAGAATTTAGAATCATATTATTATTATTATTATTTATATACATTTATGTATGTATATAAGTTGTGAGTTAGGATAAATAAAGACTTATGCACATTTGTATAATATTAATGATAAAGGTGTAATAAAAATATATATATATATATAAGGGCTTTTTATGTATTAAAATTTTGGGGAAAATTTTGCGATGTTACAATAGTCATCACACTTATGTAAACTCATTGATAGGTTGTCATTAGCTGGGATTATCATACACGTGTTGGAATTCTAGTTATCAGAAGACGCACTCTAAGGTGAGTTTCACGACCCCTCTTTTATACTCTTTTCTCTCAGGGGAGAAGCATGCCACACGTTTTAACAATGCAACGTTTATGATTTGAAAACGCAACTCTTATGAAACTTACCACCTTTGGAAACATAACACTTTTAGAAACATGACGCCTTTTGGGAATGTAACTCTTTTAAGAAACGTGACACATTTGGCACTTGGCATATTTAACATTGGCACTTGACACTTTTAAACATTGGCATTTGGCATATTTAAACATTGGCACTTGACATTTTTAAACATTGACACTTGGCATTTGGCACTTGGCGCTTGGCACTTATTTACTATACGATGAAACCTAAGTCCCTATTGAAACCATGAATGCGCGGGGCACAACGGGGGAAATGTGGATAGATCTATCGGGCGTGACGAACCCCACCTGACGGCTGGGAGCCGGGCGGGTGCATATTGTCTCTACTTGACACTTGACACTTGGCACATGGGCAGCAACTCGAGCAACGTTTGTCAGTAATGGTTTTAGCAACACAATCGTAGTAGTAAGGAAACGTTTGTTATTTACTTAAGGTTTTGCACGTTTGGTACCTTGATGAAACTCTTACGCATGAAAACGTTTTGTGAATTTAAAACCTGTGAACTCACCAGCATTATATGTTGACGTCTTTTCTCAGGTCGCTAAGGTAGCAACATTGAGTATAGGCGCACGGAGTCTCACGGCGTCTAGGGATCATATGCATGTTTTTGTTAAACATTTCAGACTTTGAGTTTTACCTTTAAGTTGTAATAATACATTTTGCTCCCGCTGTGTTAGAACGATTTTGAAACTCAATGGTAGTTTACGTTGTTTTCTTATCATATAGATGTCGTTTATTGTGACCGTTGACTTGGATCCTGGTGTGTCACGCGCCTCGCGGTAAAACCCCGCACGTGGAAATTTGAGGGTGTGACAAAATAAGATTCCAATTCATCTTGGATATGAGATAGAAATTGGGATTTCTTGTGCAGAGATGATAGAATACATGAGGGCATTGTGTGTGTGTGTGTGTGTGTGTTTAATCGAATTAGAATGAAAGAATCATGGTGGAATTGGTTATGGGTCAAGATATGTATGTTTTATATAAATTTTGGAGTAATTCTCATTAAAATCGGTCATAATCACCTAATTACTAGTAAGACTTGAAAGGACAAAAAAAGACAACCAATGTGCTTGATTGGCTTCTCAAAGTAGACTTCTAGACTTGGACTTATATATGCACATTTCCTTTTCATGTGCACTAGAATAACTCCATTATGCCATTTAATAATAATAATAATAATAATAATAATAATAATAATAATAATAATAAATGAACGGTTACTTTGTTTGGAATCATATGGAAAGATGATGGTGTTTTCTTTTGACTCATTTCCCTATTTTTCTCATTTTAGCCATTCATGTTATTGTTATTATTATTACATTTAATAGTCATAAAAATTTCTATTGTAACTGTCCAAAACAATTGAATACAAAATTCAGTTTTGACAAAGTTAATTAAATAATTTTCATAACTCAAAGTCAATTCTAATGGCATGTCTCGTTAATCACATGGATATTTCTATGTTATTAGATGTGACACCCGTCGAAATCACAGGTCATATCTGTACACTTGATTACACGTATATTGTACATGACATTTCCTTTTACATATTTCAATACAATTGAGCCATACAGGGTCTCAGCAAGCCAATTTCGATGCTTACAGTTTAGCATTAGGCACGCTAGGGAATACAATTTCATAGCTAGTCGAATAGTTATCATGAGATATAGAGAGATCATGCCAAAATCACTAGTTTGGGAAACTCATACAATAGTACATAACGTTTCAATTGTGATTCAATCAAGAACAAAAACAAACAATGTCCGTATACAAGGATTATCCGAACACAATATTCAAAAACGACTATTAAGGCAACTAGTTACAAAGTATATAATGTGCACACAATTATATATTGTTTAGTGTCACATAAATTGTACAAAGAACACACTTAACATCTAACTATAAGATGTGACCAAGTATTTGTACAAGCCATGGATTTAAAATGTTCAAATATATATATATATATATATATATGTGTGTGTGTGTGTGTGTGTGTGTGTATACATACATCTATGCGACGGCATACACATACACACATGGGTGTATTGTGATTTTCAAAGATCAAACTCTTACACAATTAGCCAAACACTTTTCTACTTATTCCTTCCATAACCATTGACTTACCAAAAATAACTAACCCATGCATACATACATATATATACGACACACATACATATGTGTGTAAGATCTTTGGATCTTGAACTCAACACTCATGCATATGTCTTATCCCCACATTCCTAAGACTTTACACTAGAATGGTAATCAGCTTTATCACTACATGGATCAAGAAACATTGACTTACCATCTTTGTTAGTTGCACTTTCCATGCACCAAAGATTCTTGATCTTACCCCATCAATCCCATAATGTCCCACATCTAGTTAGAAACGGATTATCATATGTCAATTCCAAGTGAATTGACTAAGCCTAAACCTCCCAAACACCCTCTAATTTTGGCCCCCTCTTCCCAAGGTGCACCATGCACACATCAACTCCATAACATGCCCACAATCTAAGCCAAAATCCACTTTCATTTGATCTTACACTAAAAAGGAAAGATGCTTCCTTTCACCTTTCCTAAGTCATGATACCATGCCAATTTTAATCTCTATATAAAGGTCCAAGGATTAGAAGGATTAGTGCACCAAACAACTAACACAACCCCTCAACCTATTCCTCTCTTTCTCTCGGCCACCACACCACCGCTGCACAATCACCACCGCTCAGCCACCACACCACCACAAACCACCACCCACACACAAGTCCCTAACAATAAACATTAACTTTCAAGGGATCATTAGGGGTATAAGGAGCATAACCAAGTGGTACAAGGCCCCTAACTCCCTCTTTTGTTACGACACTAGGAGGTATAACATTGTTTTCTTAAACCTATGTTTTTATTTTTACATAGTCTTTTAAATACAAAGTTGTTCACTAGTATGTTTACTCTTGTAACTTAATCAAACTAGTGAGTGAACTCATGCTCTAAAATACATATGTTAGTGGTAAAAGTATGTTTTTACACCCCCATAGGGCCGAAACATATATGGATATATATATATATATAATGGCCAAAAACTTTATAAGAAAATTTATATGTTTTCTAAAACCCATTAACATAAGGCATAGTGTTGAAAGTTGCTAGATTATGACAAAGCTTACAAAAATCCATGTGTTTTCAAGAAAAGTAATATTTTGACATGAAATATTATTATTTCACAAAGTTGTCAAGTTATGAAAATAATAAGTTGAACATACTTAAATATGGTAGATCTATACACTTGACAAGACAAAAATTGTGAAACCTTCAACACATGAGCACATCAAAGTATATAAAACACTTACTTTCACAAAATAAAAGTAATATTTTTCCAAGAAACTAAGCTATATTTTTGTCAAGATCACTAGTTTACATAAAGAAGGTGAATCTTTCAACATAAAACCAAGAAATTCATATTTTGGAAAATGCTACATTAGAAACCATAATGTGGAACATTTAAAAGGGTAAACATTGCATCATTTGGCAAATAAGTCATTAAATATGTAAATCTTTCCGTCGAAGAAACATTTAACTTAAAGAGTTAAGTTACAAGGACAAGCGTAACAAGGGAACAACTTGTAAACAGTACAAGTGACATGTACCTAAAATGTCTCTTTTACATAGGACACATATGTCGATCTCTCTAGCTCAGATTCATTAGTTCATTTCCAAGACATACCATAAGGTGAGTTTCACAGCCCCTTTTCACTATTTTTACATTTTCCGAGGGAAAAACATGCGTACAGTTTTCAGTTTTCAGTTACATACATGACTATTATGTGAACATGAGACATCAAGGTTCAGGATCCATTAAGCCCTCGTGTCATACATCATACCATAACCGTTAGCTATGGACTTAACCACGAAACACCATAATAGATCTATTGGGTTGACACCCCCACTCTTGGTCAGTCGCTCTGACCGGATGACAGATATCAAAAGATTGCTAGTATTTCACATTTATTCATTGTCTTGAGTGTACAATGGGCGAGGCACAACATGTCATGGTTTGGTTATGGGCTCATGTCAGATCACATATTGATTATTGCCTTAGCTAGGCAGTAATTTAGTCGGATTTGGGATTACAGGTCCAACATGCAAAAACCCGTTAACTCACCAACTTTATGTTGACCCATATATTTTTCATGCATGTTTTTCAGGAAATTAGCATGGATCATGGAACTTGGGAAGGTCGCGTACGAGCATTCAAGGGATACCATCTTTTGAACTATTGTTGTGATGTTTTGATCTAACCACTTTTATAAATGGTTTCTAATTCAAACAATTAATGTTATGTTTTGTAAGACTTGAATGTTTTAAATAGTAATTCCTGTTTTATTAAATAATGTTCGTGTGACTTTTGTGCTTGGAAATCATTTCAGTTGCACCCCGTGTTTCCGCCTTAGGCGGGGTGTGACAAAGTGGTATCAGAGCACAAGGTTATAGTGAACTAAGATTATTTTGAGTCAAACTATAATATAAACAAAATTGATTTTTGAAATGTTTTTCCAAAGGAAAGAAACACAACAAGTATCCCTACGCGCTACGCAAGTTCCATGCCAGTTACATACTTCACACATTAGTAGATATATTAAGTACACTACATGATTTCTAACACACACGTGTGTTCATTGATTTCCAGGATCATGGCACACATCGGTTCCCCTATCACTATCGCGGATTCTGAGGACGAGCATGTACCCGACAGCCCTCCCGTTGTAACACCCCAACCGATGGCGGAAACATCGATGTGTCACGTAGTGACGATTGCTCAAAAGCACATGGTACTAAAATGTAAATATATTATTGAATAATTTAAATTGTCTTACATGGATGAAATGGAAAAAATACAAAAGTCTGAACAAAACATGAAATTTGAAATAACTTATTAAAACAAGCACTAAAATCCAATGCTATGGAACTAAGATCAAACTGCACCTGAAACATGTACAAAATAAGTTTTGTCAACATATGAAATGTTGGTGATGACGCAGTTCAGGAACCCATATGAAATGTTGCCCGTAGGGGTGTTCAAAATCGGATAATCCGAATTTCGGATAATCCGAAATTTCGGATAGTCAATATTGAGATCCGAATCCGAATCCGAAATTTCGGATATCCGAAATTCGGATATCCGAAATTTCGGATTCGGATTCGGATCATCCAACGGATAATCCGAAACTTAAAAAAATTTAAAAAAATAATAAAAAATAAAAAAAAACTATAAAAAACGTTCTCCTTTATGCTTAAAACGTGAACCTATTAAAAAAACAAAAATCGAAGTTAGATAAACGAAATTTGAACAACAAATATATAAAAAAAAACTTATTATTTTGATGGAAGGGGGCTGTGGAGGTCGGATACGAGGTGGACGGGGGCTGTTATAGAGGAGAGAAGAGAGAGCAACAACTATGGATTAGAGGAGTATGGACTTAGAGTTAGAAGGATTAAGGATTTAGGATTGTGTATTGTATTATGTAGTGTATATAATATTATATATTTATATATATATATTTTTAATATTCGGATTCGGATAATCCGATTATCCGAAAATTTTCAAAATCAGGATCCGAATCCGAATCCGAAATTTCGGATTCGGATTTTCGGATTTTTCGGATTCGAATTTTGGATTATCCGATTTTGAACAGCCCTAGTTGCCCGTGAAGTGAGCTGCAGAAGTTGGAAACTGAGTTCTGGAACTTATCTATGAGCGGGGCGGACGTCACAGCCTATACCACCCGATTTCATGAGCTTTCTCGCTTGGTTCCCAACATGGTTACTCCTGAGTACAAGCGGGTGGAACGGTACATTTGGGGACTTTCTCCTAAGATCCGTAATATGGTTACCACTGCTGCTCCAACTTCCATTCAGCACGCTGTCACTCTTGCGCACAGTCTCACTGATGACGCAGTTCGCATGGGTTCCTGAACCCAAAAGGAATCCGACAAGGGTGAAAGTTTTGGAAACAAGCGCAAGTGGTCCCATTTCAAGAAGGGGAAAGTTCGGAAGGCAATTCCAACAAGAAGCCCGAAACCATCAAAGTTTTTGCTGCCACCGCTATCGAAACTCGCATGCCGTATAACGGGCCCCACCCATTTTGCAGCAAATGCAAGTACCATCACGTGGGGACGTGTGACAGCATCAAGTGCGAGAAGTGCAAGCGGATGGGACATCCCACAGTGCAGTGCCGGTCCAAGGCAATTGTGAACAATGATGGTAGACCCAGATGTTTTGAATGTGGAGCCACATACCATTTCAAGAAAGACTGCCCCAAGATGAAAGGCCAAGCTCGTGGCAGGGCTTTTGTCATGGGTGCAGAAGACACGCACGAGGCTCCTAACGTTGTCACGGGTACGTTTTTCGTAAACAATCATGCTGCTTCTGTACTTTTTGATACCGGTGCCGATTTAAGTTTTGTGTCAACCGACTTTAAACAAGCCATCGGTTTAGAGTCACATAAGTTGCACACACTTTACTCTATAGAATTGGCCAACGATAAGACAATCGAGTCTGATGGAGTGTTGAAGAACTGTACGTAACTAGGAGATCATGAGTTCTGTATCGATCTTCTATCTGTCGAGTTAGGAAGTTCCGACGTCGTTATTGGAATGGATTGGTTGTCGAAGCTTCAAGCCGAAGTCATCTGTTTTGCAAGGATAGTACGGATTCCGTTGCCAAGTGGTTAAGTTTTGTCTATTCAAGGAGAGTGCCGGAAGACTCCGTTATGACTCATATCGTGCATGAAAGCCCAGAAGTGTTTGCGGAAAGACCATTTTGCGTTCTTGGCGCACGTGATCGAGAAGAAACCCGAGGAGAGAAGAATCGAAGACATCCCTGTCGTGAGGGAATTTCCTGAAGTCTTTCCCGAAGATCTGCCAGGATTGCCACCCCCCGAGGCAAGTCAAGTTCCGTATTAACCTTGTTCCCGGAGCTGCTCCCGTAGCTCGTTCGCCGTACCGTTTAGCTCCCTCTGAGATGCAAGAACTGTAACATCGCGTTAATTTTACTTTTCATGTATTTTAAATTCTATACTTAACAAATTACAAGTTCGCCTTTATTCGCTTCTTTTATGTTACTCCTACCAATTCGTGACGAGTCGTCATTATAATTTACCCTATTCAATTTAGGTACCATTACAAGAAACTTATTTAGTTAAGATCTTAATATATACTTATTATTAATAAAACATATATATATATTATTAACAATACTTTCACTTAAAAAAAAAGTGAAATGAAAAAAAACAAAAAAAAAATGTGAACATACAATTCAAAATTGCCGTAAGACATTTTTTACTTATTATTATTATCATTTATTATTATTATTATTATTAGTATTTCTTTTTAGATATATTTACCACTTAATTAACTTCTAACCACCCTAATTAATTCATTAAATACCCAACCCCTTCACCCCAACTATAAATACACCACTCCTACCCATTCTAACACTTGCTCATTTCTAAATCCTCTCTAAACCTCCCAATTCTCCAAAGAAATCCCAAGAGTGGAAGTCCACTTCTAAGTGAGTTCTCTCATAAACTCCAACTTTATTCTTCTTTCTTCACTTCTTTTCTTTTTTTCTAACCCCTTGGAAAAAACTCTAGGATCTTCCCCATATTTATCCACAAAAGTGTGATAAGGGTAGAACACCTAAAAGAAGTTTCAAAGGTGGTTGTTTTTTGAATTATACTATATAATAATATAAACATATACTTTGAAGTTTCTATCTTACTAGTTTATTATTAATCTTTGGAAGGTTTGTGGATACATCCCTACCTTACCAATACTTGACTCTCTTGACCATCCGAATCACCTTTATGGTGGTTTGTGTTTTGGTTAGCCTTAAAGGCACTACTTGACTCTCATGACCATCCGAATCACCTTTATGGTGGTTTGTGTTTTGGTTCGCCTAAAAGGCTTGCTTGACTCTCTTGAATCTATAATCTAAACTCGAACCTAAGACTCTTTATTTTTCTAGTTAACCAAGGCTAAGGAACTAATCCCCCAAGACTCATTCTTTTGGAACCTTGCTAAAACGCACCCAAAGGTGAGTTCATACTTGTCCCCCTTTTATCCTTTATTCTTTGGGGCTCAACATGTATCACTATCAAAACTCAAACGATTTTAAACTCTACAATCTATTATGCTTAGTCTAAAGTCTATCATATTCTAAATTCTATCATGCGCAATCTAAAGTTCTATTATATGCTTGTACGCTATGCTATGTAGAATT
The DNA here is from genome assembly GCA_028751855.1 of Ambrosia trifida. Classification (NCBI taxonomy): domain Eukaryota; kingdom Viridiplantae; phylum Streptophyta; class Magnoliopsida; order Asterales; family Asteraceae; genus Ambrosia; species Ambrosia trifida. Next base: position 115,254,969 of record CM054124.1, read on the forward strand.
ATTTACTCTAACATACAAATGTTCATATAGTTGACAACCCACCTTGCATGTATAGCGCTATAGGATTGGCTATCCGCCCCCTACATGGGTCATGTTAAGCAAAATTCTTCGTGGCTAGTCGCCGTTTGTATGGTTCTCTTGCATATGCCTATAAGCAAAACTTTATTATACTATATATGTATGTCAAAACTAGTATGCTCACCAATGCTTTATGTGTTGACGGATATTTTATACATGTTGCAGGAAGTATTTATTGCAGGACATTCAAGAAAACTACTTAGGATTGGACATAGAAACTCACTCTAGTTCAAGTTATCATATTCTTGTTGTTGTATTTTTCGTTACATGAACTACTTGTATTTCTATTTTTAGACAATAAATGAAATTCTATCTTTAAACTATATTGTCACAAAATCTAGTGTCATGAAGTCTTTGAACAATCTACCACTAAGTCTCACCTCGATGATTCCGCCATCGGTTGGGGTGTGACAAGAACTATCCAACCAGTTGCAAGAATTACTTGACAAAGTGTAACACCCCAACCGATGGCGGAAACATCGGGATGTCACGTATTGATGATCATTCAGTAGCACATGGTAAATAATAAGTTTCAATAAATGATTTAAATGAACTACATACAATTGTTCTAAAAATTTGTACATCAAAATGAAAAATACTAGCTACGCATCTTCAAGCATTAACTCTAATCTTCGAATAAGCCATAACCTGAAACATGTTAAGTTTGAAAATATTTTGGGTCAACAAAAGTTGGTGAGAATTACATAGGTTTTGATAATTGAATAAAAACTTGTACAATTCGAGTGTCATGGCAAGTCTAGTCCATATGTGAAAACAAAATAATCGGGTAAATCGAGTGCATAATCAAACTTTGTGACTAGAATATTGTGGTCCATCCCGTACGCCCATGGTTCACTCGATTATGTTATAAATTCGATAACAATCACCCACGCTACCTATGTAGGAGGTACACGTATCCGGGTGGGATTGTCAGTCCAATAGATCTATCATTGTATACCGTCGGCTGATCAATGTTAATGATTATGCTAGAATATTGTGCTTACCCTAGTAATGTTTAAGACATAATGCAACATAGAATAACACATAGACACTTGTGATTGAATTGTAAATTGAATGTTGTAACATGTTTCACCCCAAAAAAATAGTGAATGGAAAAGGGGCTATGTAAACTCACCTTAGGTGCATAATGAGTTCGTGCGTTTTATTGAGCGTGCAAACACTTAGTAATAATGCCTTGGAAAACTCGGAACTAGCTAGAGGAGATAATGATGGATGAAAACTTTAGTATATGGGAGATGGGATAATAATGTTTTTTTTTATTGAATGGTATAAAGAGTTGAATGGTAGGCTATAGTATTTATAGTGTATAATTTGGAGTTGTAATTAGGGACTACTTTGACTAGGCTAGAATTTAGGAACAACTTTGACTTGACTAGAAGACCATATTTACTAACACTTTGACTTGACTAGGAGACCATATTTACTAACACTTTGACTTGACTTGACTAGGAGACTACGTTTGACTTTTTAGGTTTGACTAAGGGACCTTGAAAGGGTTTAAGTTTAATTGGTTTTAATTAACATCACAAAACACCAAATGATGTAGTGGTTTGTGTGGTGTGGTTAAGGTTTAGCCCGCCAGGGACTCGGGTTCGAATCCTGGCTCAGGCAAACATTTTTTTAACGTTTTTAAATCAGAATTTTTAATAAAATCCAATTTAATATTGATTATAAGTCATTATTTAAACAAAAAAATTAATAAAATGGATGGGAAAGATAATGTAAACATGAATTGGATGAATAAACGAGGGAGTTCTATATATATATATATATATATATATATATATATATAAATTGTGTGATGTTACACAAAGGGTTCATCCGACCGAGCTCGTCACCCTGGGGAGCTCCAGTCTTATTTGTCAAGAAGCAGGATGGATCATTTCGCATGTGCATCGATTACAGAGAAGTGAACAAGCTCACGGTGAAGAACCGTTATCCTCTTCCCAGGATCGATGACCTGTTTGATCAATTGCAAGGGTCGAGTTTCTACTCGAAGATTGACTTGAGATCAGAATATCATCAGTTGCGTATCCATGAGGAGGATATTCCCAAGACTTCTTTCAGGACGTGGTATGGTCATTATGAGTTCCTAGTAATGTCGTTTGGTTTGACAAACGCACCAGCAGTGTTCATGGACCTGATGAACCAAGTGTGTAAGCCTTACCTCGACAAGTTCGTGATTGTATTCATTGACGACATTCTGATCTATTCACGAACCCAAGAGGAACACGAACAGCATTTGAGGGAAATTCTCAATCTGCTTAAGAGCGAAAAACTGTATGCCAAACTATCCAAATGCGAATTCTGGATTCGTGAAGTTCACTTCCTTGGTCATGTTGTGAACAACAAAGGTATACATGTCGATCCAGCCAAGATTGAAGCGATCAAAAATTGGGCTAGACCCGATACCCCAACCGAAGTTCGACAATTTCTAGGGTTAGCTGGCTATTATCGTCGATTCATCGAGAACTTTTCAAAAATAGCCTAGTCCCTAACAGTCTTGACCCAAAAAGACAAGAAATTCGAATAGGGAGATTCGCAAGAATCAGCTTTCCAGCATTTGAAGCACAAGTTATGCAGCGCACCGATCCTCCCATTACCAGAAGGAACAGAAGATTTTGTAGTCTATTGTGATGCATCTCACCAAGGTCTCGGTTGTGTCCTAATGCAGAGGAACAAGGTTATTGCCTATGCCTCATGCCAACTCAAGGTGCACAAACGGAACTACACAACCCATGATTTAGAATTGGGAGCAGTAGTGTTCGCACTCAAGATTTGGAGACACTACCTCTATGGGACTAAGTGTACTATCTTTACCGATCATAAAAGCTTGCAACATATCTTTGACCAGAAAGATCTGAACATGCGTCAAAGACGATGGGTTGAGCTACTCAATGACTACGACTGTGAGATTAAGTACCATCCAGGGAAGGCAAACGTTGTGGCAAACGCATTAAGCCGAAAGGAGCGTGCCAAGACATTGCGTGTCCGTGCGTTGGGCATGATCATTCATACCAATCTTATAGCCCGTATTCGTCAAGCCTAGCAAGAAGCTCTCAAGTATAGTAGTATCGGGCATGAAGCTCTATACAGTCAGGTTGGTCAGTTAGAAACAAGACCTGATGGGACAAAATATTTCTTGAATAGAATATGGGTTCCATTGTATGGAGGATTGCGTGATATAGTTCTGGATGAAGCACACAAGTCCAAGTACTCAATACACCCCGGTGCGGATAAGATGTACAAGGACCTCAAGGAGTTCTATTGGTGGCCTAACCTCAAGGGTTGCATTGCGACCTATGTCAAACATTTTTTTAACATGTTCAAAGGTCAAGGCCGAATACCATAAGCCTTCAGGTATGATTCACCAACCAAAGATTCCTGTTTGGAAATGGGAACAAATTTCCATGGACTTCGTCACCAAATTGCCAAAGACACCTCGTGGTCATGATACAATCTGGGTAATTGTCTATCGTCTGACAAAGTCTACGCATTTCTTACCCATCAAGGAAACAGACAAGACGGAGAAATTATCCAGAATATACATCAATGAAATTGTGTCAAGACATGGTGTGCCCATCTCCATAATCTCTGATCGAGACAGTCGTTTTACTTTAAGGTTTTGGCAATCGTTGCAAGAAGCCCTTGGTTCCCGACTGGATTTGAGTACCGCTTACCAACCTCATACCGATGGACAAAGCGAAAGGACCATTCAGACACTGGAAGATATGCTTCGTGCGTGCGTGATCGATTTTGGAGAAAATTGGGATACGCATTTGCCGTTGATCGAATTTTCCTACAATAACAGTTATCACACTAGTATCAAAGCAGCACCTTTCGAAGCGTTGTATGGACGCAAGTGTCGATCCCCAGTATGTTAGGAAGAAGTAGGGGACAAGCAGGTGACAGGTCCCGAACTCATTCAGGGGACAACTGACAAGATTTTTCAGATCCGAGACAGACTGAAAGCTGTCAGGGACAGGCAGAAAAGTTATGCAGACCAAAGGCGTAAACCCTTAGAATTTCAAGTGGGTGACAGAGTCTTGCTCAAAGTATCTCCGTGGAAAGGAGTACCTAGGTTCGGAAAACGTGGAAACTCAATCCCAGATACATAGGTCCATTCGAGATTCTTGCACGAATCGGACCAGTTGCATACGAGCTCAAACTACCCGAAGAACTCAGTGGAGTGCATGACACATTTCACGTTTCGAATCTCAAAAAGTGTCTTGTTGATGAGTCATTGATCATCCCTCCAGAAGAGATCTAATTGACAAACAACTCCATTTCATAGAAGAGCCACTAGAGATAACAGACTGGAAGGTTCAGAAACTTCGTCGCAGTCAGGTCAAACTAGTCAAGGTGCATTGGAATTCCAAGCGTGGACCCGAGTACACTTGGGAGAGTGAGGACCAAATGAAACGCAAGTACCCACATGTCTTCCAGGAGACCCACAGTTCAGATGACCAACATCGAAAATTTCACGGACGAAATTCCTCTAACAGAGGGAGAATGTGACACCCGTCGAAATCACAGGTCATATCCGTACACTTGATTACACGTATACATTGTACATGACATTTCATTTTACATATTACAATACAATTGAGCCATACAGGGTCTCAGCAAGCCAATTTCGATGCTTACAGTTTAGCATTAGGAAGGCTAGGGAATACAATTTCATAGCTAATCGAATAGTTATCATGAGCTATAGAGAGATCATGCCAAAAACACTAGTTTGGGAAACTCATACAATGGTACATAACGTTTCAATTGTGATTCAATCCACAACAAAAACAAACAATGTCCATATATAAGGATTATCCAAACACAATATCCAAAAACGACTAGTAAGGCAACTAGTTACACAGTATATAATGTGCACACAATTATATATTGTTTAGTGTCACATAAACTTGTACAAAGAACACACTTAACATCTAACTATAAGATGTGACCAAGTATTTGTACAAGCCATGGATTTAAAATGTTCAAAATATATATATATATATATATATGTGTATGTGTGTACATACATGTATGCGACGGCATACACATACACACATGGGTGTATTGTGATTTTCAAAGATTTAACGAAATTTAATGAAATTTAATGCGCATACCAAGAAAGACTTTAAATAAATAAATAGCTTCCTGAATCTATTGTTCATCACATACTCTCTTTTATTAATAATACTCATGCAGGCCTTTTTCTAAAAGTAGAAAAAACTAGAACAACATTAACAACTAACAAATATTGTAGAACAAAACAAGAAAGTGTCCCTCTCTGTTACTAAGCATGCCAAGAAATGATAATTTTCAAATATTGCAGATCAAGATCTTCATTAGTACTTAACGGTGGTGAATAGTTGTTAGGAATTGAATTCTTAGAGATGATAAAAAATAACGAAGATTAATGTTGTATCTTTCCCGGAAGTACTGATTTATTATGGGTCACATGATTGTGTTTATGTTCTTTTATAAGATGATAAAGGATAACGAAAATTAATGTTGTATCTTTCCCAGAAGTTCTGAATAATTGTTCATCACATACTCTCTTTTATTACTAATAATACTCATGCAGACCTTGTTCGAATGAGTGTACTCTCTAAGGTCTGGTTTCGCCTTACCGCATGTGGGGTAGATACTCAATATCGATATTTTATTAAATAAATTTAAAAAAAACACTTCAAAACATCAAAAAAAAACCCAAATTAAACATCTGATCCAAAGCGCCTCGCTTTGGCCATAGCGAGACGCTTTGGATCAGAAATTCAACTTTTTATGCCACCTCGTACAACCTCGTTTGATTTGACCCAAAGCGCCTCGCTTTGGCCAAAACGAGGCGCTTTGAGAGGGTTGAAATAGAAGGTGGCAGGGTGTGAATAGCTGGAGCCTTCTGAAATATAACCTAATTTGTTCATATTTTTAAAAATATTTCGGAAGAGAACAATGACCATTGTATTTACATCATTTTTCTGTGTTTTAAAATTGAGAAATGAATATTTCATATTGTACGTGTTCTCACGACATTATTCATATTTAATGTTATGCATAAATCTCTCGCTGTATAAGAGCATTCACATCCTATTCTCTATCTTCATCTATCAAATTACACTAAAACCATTATATTTTCTCTCATTTCAATTAAATAATATTTTTTTTTACATTTATCATTATTTTTTCTCTCTCTTTCACTCACAACCACTTTAAAAAAATATTAAAAAATTTGATGGTGAACAGTAGCTTTTCAAATATATCTATATTATCTTATTAAGCAGGAGTGATGGCCAAGATTGTAATTTTGTCAAGCATCCAACTATAATTGAATTATGCTTACATGATGGGGGTAGAATTGGAACTTTATGGACATTTAAGACACTTAGAAGGGTATAATAGTAAATTTAGCATAAACCAATACCTCATATCCTAAAATCTTATCCCAATTTTACCCTCATGTCCAACATTTAGAATACAAAATACAACCCATGAGGCATCTTAAATGTGAGACCTTTCAACCCCTCATAATCATTAACCTATCATAATTATCAACCTTTCATCATCATCATGATCAATTCATTAGTAACTTCTTCCTCTTATATATCTATATATTATCTATATGAGGTCAACAACAACAACAAGAATCACCACATAAATCACCAAACGCAATTCTTTGGTTTCTCACCTCAAAACCCTTCTATCATCACAGGTTCCTTACCATATCTTTCATTTTATTTATCATTTTTTTTTCTCTATGGCATTTCATTAAAGCTTGATACGCAAACATTATTTATTTACCGTATCTTTCATTTTATTTATTGTTTTCTTTTTTTTTTTTTCTCTATGGCATTTTATTGAAGCTTGATACACAAAGATTGTGATGTTAATTAGTATTTTCTTTTTAGGAATCTTGATTTAGTGGGTCAAATAGTTTTTTTAAACATGAAACTGTGCTAACGGAAAAAAATGAGTTTGTGGATTTATGGTGATTGATGATAATTGACAGGTAGGATTAACATTGTCTCTAAATGGCAAAAGATGGATTAGAGATCACCGGGGATAACGCGAAAGGTCTCATCATCTCCTTATACTCTTATAAAGATTTTCAAAATCAGAGGTGATTTTTGTTTTAAGTGCCAATTTTTATACGTATCAAGCATTTTGCTACATGTTTTTTATAAGATTCAATACGTGTTGTCTCTTTATGTTTTTATTCCCTTAATTTTGATTCTTGACTCTTTAGTACTTTTCTATCCTCATGAATTCTATATTTTCTTTGGCAAATATCGATATCTATACTATATTATAAAGCATTTGGGAAGGATGACTACAAAATTTAAGTAATTACAATATCTATATCTATATCTATATCTATACTATATTATAAAGCATGAGTAAAGGATACCCATAAAATTTAAGTAAATACAACCTTTATTGCTTATAGTACAATGCTTGTTGAAGTCATTTAGGGGTAAAATTGTCTTTCTACCCAACTATTAAATTGTTGAAGAAATTAATTTAAGCATAATTATAAAATTGATGAAGAAATTAACAATAATGTGGTGACTCTTTACATTCATAACCTCCATGTCTTTATTATGTTTGTATCAATGTTATCTATATCTATACTACATTATAAAGGATGAGAGATAGCTAAAATAGTCACTTCATGTCAATTTTAAGATGGCATACAAAAGGTCCTAAGGTAAACAACTATATTTTTGTCAAATTCTTCTCTTTATGCCCCTATGTGCAACATTTGATTACAATTGTATAAATGACTAATGCAAGTCATCTCTATTATTATTTGCTTCGCCTTTTGATTTTCTCATTTTTAATGAATTCAATGCCTTACATTTTCCTTTTCTCATCTTCAATGATGAATTAAAATCAACATCACTCAAGTTAATCTTTAAAACCCCTCATACCATTGTCTTATCACACCATTTTCTTTATTTCTCTCGGAAGTTGTCATCGAATGATATTGTTCAACACTTGTAGTCTTGCACTATCGATTATTATGTTGGTAAGCCAGCACTTGTAATCTTGTATATTCTTTATGTTTTTTTTATTTATTTAGTTATTTAGTTTTTAAGCTTTTTTTTAGTTTTTATATATGTTTTTTTCGTTATTTTGTCTGTGTTTTCTTTTACATATTTTTTTATAATTTTATACAATAAGTCGGCCAATACGAACCAAACTTTAAGGAATACATGTTTGTCGACAGGATTTACCCGCTGCAATGCGCGATGGGAAAACTGCTAGCGTATTACAAGTTATTTTGGATCCCGCCGCAACGCGCGGGTAAACCCACTAGTAGATAAACAGTAATATTTTCACTCTCATCCACTCACAACCCCTCAAACCCACTTTTTAAAATATGATGGATATAGATCGACTCACAAATATTTGATGGACAGGATGTGAGTGCTCTAAGACCGGGTGTAATGGTAATGTGAAATGTGCGTGGATTGCCCTCAAAAACGTCCCACAATGCCCCAACGCCGCCCCCGGGGAGTTTTCTTTCTTTCTTTTTTTTGGTTTTGGCGTGAAAATTTTCACGACGTGAAATATTCTCTTTTTTTAGGGCCAATCAAATTCTTTCATTTAGAATGTTTGGCGCAAAGCGCCGGTTCCACTACGTTTGTTCTGATTTGTATAGGAAAAGGTCAAACCTGTCCAACTCAGTGAACATGCGGCAGGTCCGGCCATTAAAAACACCGGTCAAATGCCTCAATCCCCTGCAATTTGTATCTTTTACAATACTTTATTGACGAATTTTTAAATTTATTAAAACTGACACTTATTTTTTACCGGCAAACACGCACCCCTAAACTTCGCATATGATTTACTTTGTGAGACTTAAATCGCACCACTTTGGTGGGTATAAACACTTGGCGGGCATAACAACATTGCGGAAACACGTTGGTTGCGTTCCCATGATCTTGAAAACCAAGAATGTAAAGAACGATTATTGTGAATCAAACACGTTGGTCATGATCTTGGAAATCGAGAATGTAAATAACGATTATTGTGAACCAAGGTGAGTCTAATAATAATTAGGATTTTCTATACAACATATCTACAAATATGTGCTTTAATGTTATCAATATCTACTCAGTCAATTTATTTTCTGTTACTCATTATTCTCCGAAACTGATTTTTATCATGAATCTCTCATAAACAATCGGTGACCCAACAATGCATTATCGTTCGAGAATAATTCTTTTCACGTACTCGTATATGCCGGATGTCACGGTTGCAGCATTAGTGTTTACATCAGTATACGTAATACGGCCAAACCAACAGCAGAAATAGAGACAAGAGTACCTATACAGTACTTGATCACATCATATTTTGCTGCTTCCAGCTCAGCCCTCAATGAATGAATTTCCTGATACCAAAATCATATTTTTAAGTTCAGTTCAAGATCTGGACAAGTGGATAACAAAAGTGAACAAACTCACTCGATCAAGTTTGTTCGTGAGGTTGGCGGTTTCTTGATTTTGATTTGATAGCTCATCTCGGATTCTCCTGCAATTTTTACAAATATCATATAGGCAGTATACCTTTTTTCAAATAGGTTAATCGTTTCAAAATAATAATAATAATAATAATAATAAATCAAAAGATTTTTTCTAATTACCCCCTTTCAAGATTCAAATCCAGCCTTTGTCCTGCAGTGACTTTATCAATTTCATATCTGTATTATGAATAAAAGTCAAAATAGGTTGGTATGGGGGGAACAGGGAGGATATAATAATTAATAAAGTTTGACAATGTAAATTTTCAACACTTATTCCACATCAAGCCACTTAAAAATTAGAGGTTTAGATGATCTCCAAATGTAGAGGTAGCAAAACAGGTGGATTGACCCGTAACTACTTCTTTGTCCATTTTTACTTGATTTTTATATGCAACTAATGCTATAAATAATATTACATAATCATATGCCACCAGAAGTATTTGAACCAATAGTCTATTTAACCATACCTTAACTCACTGCGCATCTTCTCTATATCACTCTTAAGTTTCTCCGTCTCACGTTGCAACAAAGAAAAATGGTTTTCCTATAACAATTACAAAACAATTAAACCCGTCAATAAAACATATTCCTAGAACTAATTATATACCGTAATAATCATTCAGGAAGAAAAATAGGCAGGTGAATATCTATATGATTATGTTGGAATATTACCAGTAATGTGTCCTCAACCATTTCGCCTGTTTGTGGTATAACTATGCGTGTTCATATTACATTTACTACCCACTACTTGTGATTAATTACCAACCAACTCCTAAAGAATCTTGATGGATGAATCTACTCCTCATAACAAACTATTTAAGAGCATGCACATCTCATTCCCTATATCAACCCCTTCCCTATAACTTAAGGAAAAAAATAAGGTTTTCATCAAATTTGACACTACAATCCATTCCCCAAAATAGGGATCAAGTTTAGGAACTCACTATTCATACCCTGTATCTCTCTATTCCCCATATTTCTTGTGGGTGGAAAAATGAAAAGAAAAGGTACTAAAACAAGAATAAGAAAGTATTTTTTGACTGAACAGGGATAGATAGATATATGGGATGTAGGAGGTTTGTAAAAGATAAAACAAATTTTAGGGGATAGATAAGTGTAAGTTTTAGCAAAATTATATCTATGGAGATGGAGAACCTACATGTTAATGCTCTAAGAAGTAAATACCATAGTTCCATGTTATTCGGTCATCATCTAGTTCAAGAACATAAGGATAACTTTATAGAAATATAGATCATTAGACTCATCATATCTATAGATCAGTTTTTGGTCCCTAGCAAACTAATCAACTATTATGCCAAATCCATAAGCGCCCTTAACAAATCAAATTGCCTATAAGTAAACATTAAAATCCATTGCCTCAAATATCCAAATATATGATCCGCATGTTGATATAAACATAATCCACCTACCAATCCTACAGCTAACCCTATGTTATAAAGATCGATACTCGATAGCATACTCATCATATAGTTCATTTCTGTAAATAACTTGCACCAATCAATAGCAAAACCAATCACCGACTCGTTAACTAGTTCTCCGTTTTGGACATTCAATCAAAGTCTCCTTATTGCAATACATAAACATTAAACAAGATTAAGAATATTAATCACACCTGAGAGCTTTGTACTTGAGACTTAAATTTCCCCAAATTACCATCTTGAGTCATCTCAATCTACAACGAAATTAATAATATTAGAACCAAAAACAGCAAAATACATAAAAAAATACAACCAAAGTCAGAAACAAACCCTTTGCATCTCAGCCTTGGAGACAAAAGAGTCAGCAACGTTTTCCAAACTGTCATTCAAAACCTGGATAATTGCAGACGTAATTGCTTCAGCTTGTTTCGAAGGTACACCTTCGCCTTCTAATCTCCTCACCTAATAATTAATCTCAAACAATCACATAACCATAAATAATAATAAGAATTAAGGGAATAGTTAGTTAGGAGGGACGTGGGCTTACTAGGGCTAGGGTGTCGACGAGGAAGAGGCGTTTGCCGTTAGGTTGAATAAACTGTGAAAATAGTCTGGTGTGATTATTTGGGCGAAGAACATGAGATGGAAATGAAGTTGTGTTCGTGGAGATGAAACCGTTATCTAAAAACGAGAAATTGATAGGTCGAAGGGATCTGAATTTGGTTCCGGTTCGAGCATAGGCGGCCATTAACATTCAGGTTCACATCCAAATGTTCAGTTTCTCCGACGATCGACTACATCTGATGATGACACCTTTGCGTTTCCAAATATTCTTTTTTTTTTTTTTTTTTTTTTTTAAGACGTATCTTGTAGCGGCCCAATCCGCATGCACGGAGCCACCCGTCTCCTGTTTCAGGGAAAACCTGACCCGCATACTCGCCCAAAGGCGCGACGGCAGCGAACCAGTAAAACCTGGAGAGATCAGGAGTCGAACCCATAACCACAAGGATCAAATGTCTCTCCCTCACTTCCCAATACCACTATGTTTGGCTCTTTCTTCCTTTTTCTCCTCAATCACAAATTATGACTTACTTTTTTTCTATTTTCTTCTTTTTAAATTTAAAGAACAAAATCTTTTAAAAAGCTCATTTTTAAACATAACCAAACACTTTTTTTTAATTTTTGACTTATTAAATAAGTAATAAATTAAAAAGAGGGAGGGGGGAGAAGGGAGGAATTGGCAGTCAAAACACTCTCTAAGGATCGGTTATCGATCCAACGGTCTCATCCTTTAACATATTTTCTACCAATAATGGATTAATAATATGGTATAATTGTTCGATTCTCAAAACACATTTGTTACTCTTATAATTTGCATATGATTAATAACTTAAGAAAAAAAATTAAATCTAAAGTGTTTATCTAGTACTAGTTTTTTGTGACACAAACTCAAATAAATATATATTGTGTACGAGCATGAGCTGCTATATTGTGAGGTAATCGAGTTAGGTGTTACTTGTTATATCATATTCATCTAATACCTATATGAATTTTCAACTAATCAGCAATCACATACCCACCTAGATACAGGATTTTCAAGCTTCTAAGATTGTGTTTGGGATTTGTCCGATATACATACTTAAAAAGGGAGTAACTGCCATACGCCCATATGTTATTATTTCAAGTTACCTTAATTATCATGTGTCCAAATAGTCGCATCTTTTACCATTTGGGCCACCAGCTTGTGTTAATATTTTTCGACCCGTTACACAACTATGTCCTAGACAAACCAAATAAATAATGTTCGATCATAATTCATAGGGCCAACTACTCCACTGACAGCTTTTCGAACTAAGAGAAAAAATGGTATTGACTATTGAAATCAAGACTGATATATTTTCAGTCAAATAAATCGTGGGTTACAACTTACACCTACATATAGCAAGCAGTAGACGCATGCTTTATATATATATATATGGCTTATACATAAGTGGTCAACAATAGAGAAACAGGCCTTCAAGTCAACTCTCATGGGTGCCAGTAATTACAGGAAGCTCCCCTCTTACACCGCCCACTCTCGTAAAATTTACAAACGCGTTGCCCTTTTGGCGGTGCTCTAGAATAACCACCACCATTGACCATGCCATTGCCTATGCCGCCACTACCACTACCAAATGAAGGCTGTCTAACCCAAGGTTTACCATTCCTACTATAACTTGAATCCTCAACCTTGTTAAATCTCTCCCCACCATAAGTTTGTTGGTGCGGGTCCCATCCTATGACAACACCCCGACTCGTGCTTAAATGCGGGGCAACCTGGGTCAATTCTTGAGCTGATCTTCCAAAATGGTTCATGTTACCATGTCGGGGGTGAACTTTGTCTAATCCAACGGCCAAAGGTTGTGGTGCTGGCTGGGATTGTGGTGGTTGGGATGCTGGTGGAGGTTCTGCAGTGTTAACCGTTCCATCATCTGCTTCCTTATGGTTGGTTCTAGGCTTAACTACCGATACAGGGCTCAGGTCCTTTGAATTTGCAGTTGTAGGTTCGGTGTGTTCACCCTCATTATGTTCACTTGAACCACCTGCCCGGTCATGGCTCATTTCAGAAGCATGGTTTTCTCTTTCTCCCTCATCAGCTTTTACTGAATTATTTACATCAATCGTGTCTTTGGAAATAGCTTCTTGCGGTATTTCAGGCCACTTAACAAGATCAAATACATTATTAATGTTGCCTTGAGAAGACCCCACGGTGGCAATTGTGGTGGTGGTGGTGGTTGGTTGAAACGGAAAATGAATCTCGGCTCCATTGGAACAAAAGGCATCACTTCTTGAACCCTGAATACTAGGGGTGGGACTGAAATCCTCAAAAGACCCGCTAAACAAATCATCTACAAAATTGTTCCTTCTTGATGTAGGTGAAGGGAAACCATTTTGAGCCTCCATTGCATCTACTTCAGCCAACAAATCTGAAACAGATTCTTCCGCCAAAGTGCTAAACTCGATTGTTTCGCGAACACCTTGCCATGCTGGTAAACAGTTATTTTCAGGCTGTGATGACGGTGGAGATGATGAAGGAATAGCTTGCTCCATGTTGGCACTCGTAGTAACAACACGATCACTAGGTGAGTATGCAGTCCATTCTTTACCTGTTTCAGGAGGCTGCGCCTCGCCAACATTCCCAGCTTCTTTATCTACAGCATTTTGAACTTTTTCATCTACACGGGCCGTCGTCTCCTTGGGTGTGGGACTCGGTAAATCCACGAGATCCGCATTTGCAATATCAAAAACTGAAGACACATTCTTGGTACCCGTATTGTTTTCCGCTGGTGTAGGGCTCGCCAAATCTGTCATGTTTGACTCGTTTGATTTTCCAAAGGAAGGGGTGTTAGTGGTACCATTGGCAATCCCGCTTTGTACAGAAGATTGTCCCGTGGCTCCATGTGTACCAGATAATTTCCCATGGTTGACCGATTTTTGTGGAGATGATAAATTAGTAGTACGAACCGTGAGACCCTCGACTCTTTGTGGAGATGATAAATTAGTAGTACGAACCGTGAGACCCTCGACTCGAATACCAACTTTATCGGTGGCTGTTTTAATGTGCACTTGTTGTTTCAAAACATCATTTAAGAGTAAAGATTCATCCTCTCGGTTCGTCCATATTCTCATGTCTTGCGGAAAGTATCCGGTCGTACTCCATTTTTGCAATTGTACCATACAAAAGGGCCCTTGAATTTTTCCACTCGGGTCTCGATAATGCCACATTTTGTCTAATTCACTATAGTTGGAAACCGGGGTGTTCTTCATAGAGTTGGATGAAGTAGATGTTTCTGATGCAGAGTTATGACTGAGAATGGTGACTGTTGAACCATTATAATCAACCTGACTTTGTGGTCGACCCGAACTGCTGGGACCATGAGGATCATGTTTCATATTTATTCTCCCTGTAGCCTTGGTAGAAGAAAGACCCTCTTCTTTTTTCCATGACCTGCTATTAACATTATTTGAAAAATCTTTTCCTTTTTTAACAGAGCTCGTATTTTTCCTGCTAATTCCAGTAGACTTCGGTTTTGTCTGTTCTCCTGTAGAGATACATTATACAAAATTACAATAGTCATCGACTTATTGTGATGAAAAATTTAAAGTATAACACAAGATGTTCAACTCAAAGAAGATAAAACCAACCATGTTCTTTATTAAAGTATTCCTCGTTATCATCAGTTTCATAATCCGGATTCATTTTAGGATCAGAATGAACCTCAGGAATTTCCCGCAATCTGCGTTCACGCCCCTCAGGTGTCTTGAGAAGTTGGAGTTTCTCCACATATTCTCTAAGGGTGAAATTTGTTAAAGAACTCAAGGTCCCATCAGATGAGTAATATTATTATAAAAAATAGAAATAAATAAATAACAAGTACTCTATGACTATCATTATCAAAGGATATCTCTTCTTATGCCCTTTCTCACTAGCTCGATCGCGAAGATTATTAAGCCTCAATATCTCTGCTTCCACCAACTAAAATAGAAAGAAGTGGAGAATAATAAATTCCAAACCTACATATAATTCCAAACTACAATAAATCCTACTATATTTAAGCCAAAATGACTCACATCATTGAGCCTCACAGACTGGAGGGACACCGCCTTGTCTTGTATCTCACCCTAAATCAAGCACAAAATTAGCGCAAAATTGAGCAAAAAAACCAACAAATGTGTATAACTGTATAAGCACAAAAAACTTACAACAGTAAAGCGTTTTACAAGCCCGCATTTTATACTTTGTCTCAAACGTCTACATTCATCCTAAAAACAGAAAGGACAAGAAATGTAAATACTATTTTATAGTATGTTTCATCATTCATGAGTACTATTTAAATGAGAAAGAAAAACAATCATCACCTCAGAAAGATCTTGATTTGAAATTCTCTCGATTGACATGGTTTCCTTCTTGTCCAAATTTAATACTTCAAGCACAACGTCTGCAGATTTATTGCCAATTTTGTATGGTGCATCTGCCTTACTTGTACCTGCAACACATCAACCATAGCTTCTGGTGACCCGTCTGACATAATAATTCCCAAAAATGGTGATAATTGCTGAAATGCCATTACCTACAACTTGGACAAGTCTGTACATGTCATGCTTCTGATCACTACCCGTTATTCTTATTCGTACAATTGAACCAACCACTTTTCTTTGGAAATTTTCACCTTCTTCAATAAGATTTTCCATTAATTTCCGGCGCAGGTATATTAAGTTCATATTATGGACATCAATGGCAGCATATTCTTCTAATTTATTTTGTGGTGCACGTTCTTCATTTTTCTTGTGGTTTCTCCTTTTCTTTTCTTTACCAACTGTCACCATATTATCAGTACTCCAATCAGGGTCAACCTGTTTTGCGATACTCTTGATAGTGTTCTTTGGAAGATCTTCGTTTATGAAAAAATGAAACTCTAGAAGCTTCAACATTTCAAAATGACCGACACGTGGTTTCCCAAACAGAATCTTTAGCCTCGAATCACATACAATTTGACTTTTCTTTCGAGGGTCTCTAAGATTATTTCTTTTTATGTACTCTAACATAAGTTCTTGAACATCAAACTGAGACAACACTGATGTATCACCGTTTTTCATGTGTGCAACAAAATCTAAAAGCTCTTTCGTTGCCCAGTCCTTCTTCAACGCAGTCACAGATGACCTTTCATCGGTACGCTGTTTTTTTGTAGTTATAGTTTCCTTATGAGGTACTGTACTAATCTGTTCATCCGGTTTTCTTCTTTTAGATTCAATTGCCTCAATATTCTGCGACACATCTGATGAAACATTTTTCACTTCAGAAACGTTTTTCACTTCAGAAACATTTTTCACTTCAGAAACGTTTTTCACTTCAGATACGTTTTTCACTTCATTGTCCCCATTTTGTACACATGTTGATGGAACAACTGAAGCTGTTGAAGTTGAACTAGCTTCTTTCATTGTATTTTTAGCTTGAGTAATCTCATCAAGTGTCAAAGATAACTTCCCTTTTAAATAGATCCAATACACCTTGAAAAGATACTCCCAACTAGTTTTGTCATCAAAATCCACTGGTGCCTGGACAACTTACACATAAGGACACGCGAGTAATGGCAGAAAAAATAATACCAATTCTACACATAACGATTCATGCATTATCCAAATTTCCAATTTTGATATCATGGATTCATGGTATATTGGATATATTACACTATTCTATGAAAACAGATGCAACATACCTTCTCATCTTTTTCTTGTCCACCGTTTTCAATCAACATGATCGTTTTCATACACACCGTGCAGAAGCCTTTATCACCTCGAACACAAACATAATCAGCCTTCTTTATACACCCTTTACACAAGGAATACGTACACGTATAACACATATGATGCGCCGCCTTCTGGCACACACTACATATATGCCAACCTGAAATCCATCAAAACACCATAATCCTAAATCATCCTTCTCATAACTTCCGAAAACTATTAATTAATCATGACAGCTTGAAAGAGTAAAACACAATACCGCAAGTCCATTTAGCCTTGGACCGAAAAAACGCCTCGTCTCGCTTCACACAAGCCGGATGATACGCCTTCGGACACCCTCTAACAAACAGTAAAACAAACTGATTCAATTCAGCTATCCAAACCCTAACGAAGACACAATTAACATCAAACACAAACAGAAACAGAAACAGAAACTGAAGACAAACCGGCGATCACATAAAACAAGACTCCCACCATCGAAGCAAATAAAGCAAACATCTTCATCCTCTTCTTTAACTATCTTAACAGGTGGTGATTTCGCCTGAGCCCTAGGCGGTCGTCCACGTTTCTTCTTAACAGTATCGGGTCCGTTATCTGCAGGATCGTGAACCGGATCGGTTTCGTGAACCGGTTGACTTTGGTCAGAGGGTTGAGGTTGACTATCAGGTAAAGGATTGGGAGCTTCCATCATCGAGTGAATGAATGATTAATTGAAGGAATGGAAGTTAAAGTTAAATTAAAGGGTGTTTCATTAGAAAATAAAAACCCTAGGTTTTGGGAATTGGGAAGAGTTGGTGGTGGTGTTTGACTGATACGGCGTCGTTTAGGGGATTATGATGGGCAGGTGAGGGTGGAGTTTTTAGTTTTTACGACAGTGGTGTAGGCGGCTGGTGTTTTTAGATTCTCTCGGATTCGGGTTTTTTTTTTCTTTTTTTTTTTTGGGGGGGTTTGGGTTTCCTTTTTATTGGTTTTTATTATTCATTCAATAGAATGATATTATCTTTTTAAAAGATCAAAGTTCAAACTCTACTCTACTTTTTATGGAATAACTTTTTTTTTTTTTTTTTGAAGGTAAATTTCATTAAAACAAGACACGAGATGCCCTCGAAAAAAGGACACCCGGCCAAACAAACGAAATTACATCGGCTCTAGGGGATATTTACACCATTCCTTCCAATCTAAATTATTGACATTAGCTCTATTTTTAAACCAAAAGTACGAGGTCATTTTGATGCTTTCGAAAACCTCTGGAGCACGCCGCCTTCTATCTTGAAACACACGATCATTACGTTCTTTCCAAACTATCCACAAAGTAGTGTAAAAAATACCACGTAAGATGTGTTTAGCTTGTTTATGAATCGGCTGGGTAGACGCTATCTTCAACATCGAAAACAATCATGGGGGTAAACGACACCACGATTCTATACGGCTCCAAATCTCAGCAGCAAAAAAACAGCCAGTAAAGAGATGCGTTGTCGTTTCAGAATCCGAATTACACATAACACACGACGACTGAATATTCAAGCCACGTTTGATCAGCTCTGAAGTAGTAGGTAAACGATTAAGAAGCGCTCTCCAGACCAAAATCCTGCACTTCAGCGGCGTCCAGCTTTTCCATATCATTTTCGAGTCTTGAGGCGATCTAGAACAATGGGATATCAAGCGTTTGGCACTGCAGACAGAGAAACCTCCAGAAACAGTCGGATTCCACTTCCATCTATCGGTTCCACCCTCCCACTGGAAATCAAAGATGTCACTTAACAGGTCGAAGATCTCATTGGTTTCAGCAGCGGAAGACGGAGCTGATTTCCAGCTCCAATTCAGCGTTTTGAGACCATTTATGACTTGCAGACGGTCAGAAATCACAGCCCATTTATTGTTTTCAAGCCTGAAAAGATTAGGATAAGTGAGACGAAGTGGTTCGTCTCCGAGCCAGGTATCCAACCAGAAGCTAATACACGTCCCATTACCCACAGTGGCAGCAAAATAACTCCCAAGGGAGCGACCAGACCAGATTTTTTTATCACCAATCTTGACGATTTGTTTCCAACACCCACTGGCCGACTCGGTGCATGAAAGTAACGACCATTTCCTGCTAAAGCCATGGCACCCAATAATTTATTTTTATGGAATAACTTTCTACTCCAAATCAAATACTTTATTTTTTAACTATCATTCAATTCAATTGAGATTGAGTGATCAAATAACAACAACAACCGTACCCAGGAAAATCCCACAAAATAACGACGCTATTAGTAGGGTCTGGGAAGGGTAAGATGTATGCAAGCCTTACCCCTATCTTTATAGATAGAGAGGCTGCTTCCAGAGAGACCTCCGGCTCGAAAAAACAATCGCACACTATATATTTATAAAATAAGTATACAAACACAAAACATTAAAAAGTAGTGAATGCATAACATAATATAAAATAATATAACATATATATATATATATATATAAACATGCATAGAGACCATCCCTAAAAAAACGCCGGAACAAAAGAAGTTTGCTCCTAGTTCCTAAAAATCTTTAACTTTTATCCTAAGCCTCCACGAATTCCTATCTTGGACCATATCCTCAGAGAGGTGCAATTCTAACAAATCTTGCCTAATCCGATCAACCCAAGTCAATTTGGGTCTGCCTCTACTCCTCCTCCCCTCCACCGTGAGGTGTTCCACTCTTCTGACTGGAGCTGTCATGTGTCTCCGCTTCACATGTCCAAACCATCTTAATCTCCCCTCCTTTATCTTATCCAATATATTAGCCACTTCTACTCTCTTCCTAAGAATCTCATTTCTAATCCGGTCTAACCTAGTGTGACCACACATCCACCTCAACATTCTCATCTCTGTCACTTCCATCTTTCGTAACTGTGTCTTTCTGATGGCCCAACTGTAAGACCCTAACCCGTAATCACGCAATCAACGCCTAATCCTACGGGTTTGGACCTTACTTAAACCACTCCCGATTTAAAACTTTGAAATTTTCTTTATAAGTCAACCCATTAAGATCAAATACATGTTTGGTTCACACAAAGTTTTTACATTTTAATAGTTAAAACATATTTTAAGATGTTGCGTTTTAACGGGAGTTCCTTAGATTCTAGTGTGGAAGCTTGATGAATGTTCGGGCGTGTTCGGTTCTTCTCGCGACTTGATCCTTGCTCCGGGACTTCCTTCACTCGTTTACCTAGCACCATTTCACAAAAATGGTTAGTGGGTTGTCAATGATACATTTAAACTAGTACGGTATTCGTTACACGTTGATACGGAACGAACCAGGCCAAACGGCCCTTTATCAGGAGAACAAACTGCTGCAACTTATGCGCAGCAGCTGTTCGGATCGCTTTTACCCCTTCTAAAACCCAAAATCTGACTTCGACTTTCAAATGAGAATTGTTCTACGCTCCGAGAGCTTTCCAGGCATATAAAGAACACCTCCTAACGATTTTTCTACGATTTTATACGCAATTTTAAAGTTCGTGCTGACGTGCAGGTCAAAGCGCGCGGCCGCTCGGCCTCTGTGAGCGGCCGCTCGAAGCTTCTGATGTGAATTTGGTGATTTTTAAGCATGGGAATCATGTCGCAACCGCATTTGATGATTCCCGAAGCCTAAGTAATGACTCGCCGACTAAATAAACCTTTGTTTGACTGAAATTATGGTCCGGTTTATGTCGCCATGATCCGGTTCTTAGTTTTGAATGTTTATGGCGACTTTTACCCAATTTGACCCATTTAGACATTTAACTTATCCAAACACCATTTGACCATGCGCAGTGCATCTAGTTCATGTTGTCAAGTCATTATACACTTGATCAACTAAAGTGTTTGTCCGATTTGTTCGTTATGATTCCGATTATTAGATTTATCCTTTAGTAAATCTTTATAATTTCCCAAAATGCCCCTCCTAGCCAAATCTTTCGATTTAGCCATTCGTGGCGACACTTCTTGATTGAAACCCATTGTTTTGGACTCAATGACTTGTTTAAAAACTTCTAAGCCCATACGGACTTAGATTTTCAACATTTCTCAAGATTGTTCTAATGTGGTCAATTCTAAGCGCCTTAGCGCGCATTAGACATAGTTATGGAAATAACTTACTTGATTTGCACCCACACTTCATGTGGGTACTTTATCACCTATGTTGCTTCGCCGAAAGCGTTTATTTGACTACGGACTTACCGGGTGGCCTTGACCCATATCCATACCTTGTGTTTATCCTCCATGATTCTTAACATCAAGAATGCACGCGCAATTGCATCTACCTGTATGCTTTCTAAATAGACAACGTTAATTTCTCGGAACTCAAATGGCAATAACTTGCCATTTGACCCGTTTAACTTTATGAATCTTAATGCTTGGAATACAAGCATCAAGTGTTGGATTCACATGGTGAGGACATCACCATTTGACCCGTTTAGACTCCTAGTTCATAATGCTATGTTACCCAAGTTTTTATCTATGGTTCAAGTGAAACAAACTTGACCCATTTAACATCATGCTTAACGACTCCATTCAATTGGTTTAATTTGGATTAAAACATCATTTCTCACATATCTTTATTAGTTGACCCGTTTGATGGATTTCTCCATTTGGTCATAACTCATTATCTCGATTAAGGTCATAAACCACATTTGTATTGAGTGCACATAAGGCAACTCACTTAATAGATTCTACCCCTTGGGGTTTATCTTTACCTCACACTCAAGATTTGAAACTAATATTTATAACAATTTAAGCTATGTTATAGTATATTGGTGTAAGTAAAACTTACTTGTATTCATTCCCATTTACTTGCACTTTAGGCTCATATCCGCTTGACCCGTCTTGTTCTTTGATCCATTCCATTCAAGCTTGCACCTAGCTTGACAAGATCAACCTTCACTATACTCATAAGATTAGTTAAGTTAGTCATCATATCCAATAACTAACACATCTCATGAGTTTATTCACACCATTATTTCGTTTTCCCAATTATCATTTGGCTAAACTTTTCATGTATGGTGTGATTCATATTTTAAACATGTGTTTCACGTTTTATATACGGGTAATTCCATGATTACCCAAATCAAGTTATCACCTCAATTTGCAAACAAGACTATTGAGGCATTTCATCAAACACTTGGTCTGCATTCACCCAAAATACTTGATTTCAAGAATCTAACTTTAACCAAAATATAACCACGTATCTAATTATCAACATAACATGATATTTAGGCATTTCATCTAATTTGATCATTATGTTAACTCCTAAGAGTCACCCAAAACTACTAATCATGTGGGGTTTCAACCTAGAAGTTAAACCCCAAATCTTACATATTCACATAATCATATGGTCAAAATCAATTGCACATGTAGAATGTGATTCATACCCGAATTATACCTAATTGAGGCTCCCTAAAGCTAGAGAAACCTCTAACAACTCATAAATTCACGTTTTTGTCAAAACCCTAGATTTTGACCCAAATTAAAAACGAGTTTAGCATCAAATTCAACACGAATTAAAGGTACCTTGATGTTCATTAGGCCTTAGATGATCCCTTTCTTGCTAATGCATTGAAAAACCCCTTGATTTGGCTTGAATTAAGCTTGTTCTTGAGGTTTAGTGTTTGGTTGTGAAGGAGGAGATGAATCTCCTGATTCATACACGCACACACACACACATTATGTGTGTTTTTATTGTTTTATTTTCATTAATAAAACCCACTTATCATATTGGCAACTTTGGTCCCTCAAGTTTAGTCTCGAGTTGGTTTCTAGATTGTTACATTAACTAGATTAGTCTCTAGTAATGAGTTTAGCCTCGTTTTATTATTTTGCTAATCACGCCTAATGGCGTAATTAAGTGTAATGGATGATTTTGGGGTGTTACAAGTCTACCCCCCTTAAAGAGGTTTCGTCCTCGAAACCTTCCTTCTGTTGTTGCTTTGGTTACACCAAATAACGTTAGTGTCTCTAATCAATTTTGAGCACCGCTCAATCCCTTGGCATTCTATAGTTTAACAAGTAATACTATATACTTATTGTTTGTATCCCTTTACTCGGCTTTCTAACTTTTATTATATGGAAGCCTTAGCTTTCATAATATGACTTGAGTCATTCTATTATTTCGGTTAACTAGGGGCAATATCTACATACTTACCCCCTACCCGACATTTTAGCTACTCATGTTCTTCATAGGTCTTCCCTAGATCCGTAGACTATCCCCGTCTACTATTATCCCGAATGATGTAATGGTTTAAGGGGCCATTCTATCATGCACCTTAGGGTATCTACTGCAATACTCGATTGTAGCATGCATACACATACATGTCTATGCTTCTATTACTAACAAGTAATTTGTCTTGGTTTCCAAGACTAACCCGACTTTTTAACATAGCCGTTTTCTAGCTTCTTGGATTCACCCCCGAATCCAATCCTTGTTTCTTTTTGGTTTGCTATAACATTATAACAAACCTTGCTTTACACTAACATTTTCCTGTCTTTGGCTAATCCTTACTTTAAGAATTTGCCATTTATTTGGTTTACCCAAGTTCCCGTTTTGCTAACTCGATTGGTGGTCATTGCCCCAACCGACCCGTTTAAAGACTTTTGAGTTTTAGACTTCAAATCGTTTATATATATAGAACGCTTAGTTTCTAAAAGTCCTTTTGATGATTACCGATCTCACTATAAATTGAGGTCGGTTTTCTTTTCATAAACACGGTGTAGATCGGTCATTACAACTCATTGTATCGACTAATCTCCTGTTATCACGATTTGCATTAGATTGTAACAACTATACAATCCAATTGTTATCATATTTTGCATTAAATTGTACCTACGATACAATCTAAGGTTATTGCAGTTTACACTTTTTCATCCTTAACCCGAGAGTTAAATGATTTACTGATTTATCACGGCCTTCAGCTTTTACAAATCATGTTTTGCACTTTATTCAACCAAGTTCATAACTTTGATTGAGAGTGCACTGCCTTAGTCTCTACAACCCGCTCGGGATTGCTTATACCTCGGCTTATTGGTGTATAATTTTGTCACTGACCCGAAGGTCCAGTTGACCCATGGGTTAATCACGGCCCATGTCCGCTGTTTATGATTTATCAACCAAAACCATAGTTATGGTTGATTTGGTGAAGCAATACCTCGGCCTCTACGATCCCCACGGGTCGCTTATACCTTGGTTTTTTTTTCTTTCCTCTTTGTTTATCATGGCCCTTGAGACCATATTCGACTAATCCATGATTTCCCCGACACCTCACACTTACTTAGTCCTCGTTACATAGGTTGTATATGTATCAATTGTAAGAAACCCATGGTATCATATGTTTAACACTTACCTGGCCAGGGTAAGCAATCCGCATATGGTACACATGGACTTGTTATAATTAGTACATCATATCCTACGTAAGCAAAGCTTCAGCTCATGCTTGTGTCCCTTATTTTATTTGGTGAAAACCCTTCCTTAATAATTTATTTGATGTTAGGTTTTTACCTTCATCCATTAAGAATAAACTGTGTGTTTTCGTTTTGTAAAGCTTTGTGTGATCACACTCATTGGTATGATCACAACGCCTTTCTAGCATCCTTTGGTTTCTATACGTTAGTTTGGGATGATTACCCCCAACCCGGTCTCGATGTTCAAGTTACGTTAGTGTATTGATTGTTCACTAGTGTGAACAATGCACATTTCCCATTTAGCTTTTCGCTTGCGTATGCAAGTACCACCCTTCATGTGATGCTTGCATACTAATATGCTTAATATAATTTAGAGCGTGTACCTGATTAATACTTGCCCTTGTGTTCCCTTTTTGTTAAAGATCCGTTAATTTGAGTTGTTACTTGACTTGGTCCTTAGTGAGCATGCTATCAGTCGTGCTCCCGAACCCCCCACCACCTCGTTGGGTGGATCATTCGATCCCAATTATCAAATACAGTGATATTATTCCTGTCACATCACAATTGATTAGTAATAAGACATCACATGGTTAGTATGCATTTCTATAGTAATGCGAGAATTCTAGTTATAAAAGAATTTTGTTGCCCGAATTGATCTTTGGATAGGTCCCATGCCACCTAACCATTTATTTACTAAGCATTCGAGATAGCGTGTATCTACACGATATCACTATTTATTACCTATAACAATTTCCGATCAAACTGGAAGTTTATTGTAGATATTACTTACCGGATTCCTTGATCAAGCCTCGAACCGAACACCCTTCAACACTTGAGTGCACGGTTTGAGTCCAAGTATACTTCTCGACACTCGAATCCCTCAAACCAATGGCTCTGATACCACTTGTAAGACCCTAACCCGTAATCACGCAATCAACGCCTAATCCTACGGGTTTGGACCTTACTTAAACCACTCCCGATTTAAAACTTTGAAATTTTCTTTATAAGTCAACCCATTAAGATCAAATACATGTTTGGTTCACACAAAGTTTTTACATTTTAATAGTTAAAACATATTTTAAGATGTTGCGTTTTAACGGGAGTTCCTTAGATTCTAGTGCGGAAGCTTGATGAATGTTCGGGCGTGTTCGGTTCTTCTCGCGACTTGATCCTTGCTCCGGGACTTCCTTCACTCGTTTACCTAGCACCATTTCACAAAAATGGTTAGTGGGTTGTCAATGATACATTTAAACTAGTACGGTATTCGTTACACGTTGATACGGAACGAACCAGGCCAAACGGCCCTTTATCAGGAGAACAAACTGCTGCAACTTATGCGCAGCAGCTGTTCGGATCGCTTTTACCCCTTCTAAAACCCAAAATCTGACTTCGACTTTCAAATGAGAATTGTTCTACGCTCCGAGAGCTTTCCAGGCATATAAAGAACACCTCCTAACGATTTTTCTACGATTTTATACGCAATTTTAAAGTTCGTGCTGACGTGCAGGTCAAAGCGCGCGGCCGCTCGGCCTCTGTGAGCGGCCGCTCGAAGCTTCTGATGTGAATTTGGTGATTTTTAAGCATGGGAATCATGTCGCAACCGCATTTGATGATTCCCGAAGCCTAAGTAATGACTCGCCGACTAAATAAACCTTTGTTTGACTGAAATTATGGTCCGGTTTATGTCGCCATGATCCGGTTCTTAGTTTTGAATGTTTATGGCGACTTTTACCCAATTTGACCCATTTAGACATTTAACTTATCCAAACACCATTTGACCATGCGCAGTGCATCTAGTTCATGTTGTCAAGTCATTATACACTTGATCAACTAAAGTGTTTGTCCGATTTGTTCGTTATGATTCCGATTATTAGATTTATCCTTTAGTAAATCTTTATAATTTCCCAAAATGCCCCTCCTAGCCAAATCTTTCGATTTAGCCATTCGTGGCGACACTTCTTGATTGAAACCCATTGTTTTGGACTCAATGACTTGTTTAAAAACTTCTAAGCCCATACGGACTTAGATTTTCAACATTTCTCAAGATTGTTCTAATGTGGTCAATTCTAAGCGCCTTAGCGCGCATTAGACATAGTTATGGAAATAACTTACTTGATTTGCACCCACACTTCATGTGGGTACTTTATCACCTATGTTGCATCGCCGAAAGCGTTTATTTGACTACGGACTTACCGGGTGGCCTTGACCCATATCCATACCTTGTGTTTATCCTCCATGATTCTTAACATCAAGAATGCACGCGCAATTGCATCTACCTGTATGCTTTCTAAATAGACAACGTTAATTTCTCGGAACTCAAATGGCAATAACTTGCCATTTGACCCGTTTAACTTTATGAATCTTAATGCTTGGAATACAAGCATCAAGTGTTGGATTCACATGGTGAGGACATCACCATTTGACCCGTTTAGACTCCTAGTTCATAATGCTATGTTACCCAAGTTTTTATCTATGGTTCAAGTGAAACAAACTTGACCCATTTAACATCATGCTTAACGACTCCATTCAATTGGTTTAATTTAGATTAAAACATCATTTCTCACATATCTTTATTAGTTGACCCGTTTGATGGATTTCTCCATCTGGTCATAACTCATTATCTCGATTAAGGTCATAAACCACATTTGTATTGAGTGCACATAAGGCAACTCACTTAATAGATTCTACCCCTTGGGGTTTATCTTTACCTCACACTCAAGATTTGAAACTAATATTTATAACAATTTAAGCTATGTTATAGTATATTGGTGTAAGTAAAACTTACTTGTATTCATTCCCATTTACTTGCACTTTAGGCTCATATCCGCTTGACCCGTCTTGTTCTTTGATCCATTCCATTCAAGCTTGCACCTAGCTTGACAAGATCAACCTTCACTATACTCATAAGATTAGTTAAGTTAGTCATCATATCCAATAACTAACACATCTCATGAGTTTATTCACACCATTATTTCGTTTTCCCAATTATCATTTGGCTAAACTTTTCATGTATGGTGTGATTCATATTTTAAACATGTGTTTCACGTTTTATATACGGGTAATTCCATGATTACCCAAATCAAGTTATCACCTCAATTTGCAAACAAGACTATTGAGGCATTTCATCAAACACTTGGTGTGCATCCACCCAAAATACTTGATTTCAAGAATCTAACTTTAACCAAAATATAACCACGTATCTAATTATTTACATAACATGATATTTAGGCATTTCATCTAATTTGATCATTATGTTAACTCCTAAGAGTCACCCAAAACTACTAATCATGTGGGGTTTC
Source organism: Ambrosia trifida (assembly GCA_028751855.1). Taxonomy (NCBI): domain Eukaryota; kingdom Viridiplantae; phylum Streptophyta; class Magnoliopsida; order Asterales; family Asteraceae; genus Ambrosia; species Ambrosia trifida. Next base: position 115,283,011 of record CM054124.1, read on the forward strand.
AACCTAGAAGTTAAACCCCAAATCTTACATATTCACATAATCATATGGTCAAAATCAATTGCACATGTAGAATGTGATTCATACCCGAATTATACCTAATTGAGGCTCCCTAAAGCTAGAGAAACCTCTAACAACTCATAAATTCACGTTTTTGTCAAAACCCTAGATTTTGACCCAAATTAAAAACGAGTTTAGCATCAAATTCAACACGAATTAAAGGTACCTTGATGTTCATTAGGCCTTAGATGATCCCTTTCTTGCTAATGCATTGAAAAACCCCTTGATTTGGCTTGGATTAAGCTTGTTCTTGAGGTTTAGTGTTTGGTTGTGAAGGAGGAGATGAATCTCCTGATTCATACACGCACACACACACATTATGTGTGTTTTTATTGTTTTATTTTCATTAATAAAACCCACTTATCATATTGGCAACTTTGGTCCCTCAAGTTTAGTCTCGAGTTGGTTTCTAGATTGTTACATTAACTAGATTAGTCTCTAGTAATGAGTTTAGCCTCGTTTTATTATTTTGCTAATCACGCCTAATGGCGTAATTAAGTGTAATGGATGATTTTGGGGTGTTACACCAACAGTCTGTCCCATAAAGCATAGCAGGTCGAACTACAACCCTATAAAATTGTCCCTTTAATTTAGTTGGGAACCTCTTATCGCACAAAACTCCAGCGGCTGCTCTCCACTTACACCATCTAGCCTGAATGCGATGTGCAACGTCACTATCAATCTCCCCGTCCCTTTGAACAAACGATCCTAAGTACTTAAACTTAGTTACTTGCGGGACCACATGACCTTCAATGGTGATCTGGATGTGATCTTCGTTGTTTGCCCCACTGAAATCGCAGTGCATGTACTCCGTCTTAGAACGGCTAATCCTTAAACCTTTTCCCTCTAAAGCTAATCGTGTAACACCCCAACCGATGGCGGAAACATCGGGATGTCACGTATTGATGATTGTTTCAGTAGCACATGGTATATATTGAAATTTTAAATAATTTATTCATAACATAAATATCCAAATGAAATGATGTCTAAAAATCCCACAATACATAACATCAAATAAAGCAAATAACTTCAAATAACTTCATAGAATCCCTCATGCATACTCTAAGCCTCAGCTTCATTGTTACCTGAAACATGTTAATTTTGAAAATATTTTTGGGTCAACAAAAGTTGGTGAGAATTACATAGGTTTTGATAATCGAATAAAGCTTGTACAATTCAAGTGTCATGGCAAGTCTAGTCCATATGTGAAAACATACTATCAGGTAAATCGAGTGCATAATCAACCCTTGTGACTAGAATATTGTGGTCCATCCCATACGCTCATGGTTCACTCGATTATGTTATGCGATAACAATCACCCACGCTACCAATGTAGGAGGTACACGTATCCGGGTGGGATTGTCAGTCCAATAGATCTATCATTGTATACCGTCGGCTGATCAATGTTAATGATTATGCTAGAATATTGTGCTTACCCTAGTCATGTTTAAGACATAATGCAACATAGAATAACACATAGACACTTTATGATTGAATTGTAGATAGAATGTTGTAACATGTTTCACCCCAAAAATAGTGAAATAGAAAAGGGGCTATGTAAAACTCACCTTAGCAAATGTTAAGTCTCGTGAAAATAGAATAAGTGTAGCTTAACGATGCCAAGTATTACCCTATAATTAAGGTAATAAATATGTCTAAATCTTTCTAGTCTACAAATATTTTCTAGGGTTTCGAATTTGGGGATAAGTACTCGTTTGATTATTAATTATATTGTTTAATAAATAAGAGATTTTCGATAAATAAATAAACAAAAGTCTTTTTGTAGACTTTAGATTAAAGATGGTCACATTAATGGGTTTTAAGTATAAAAATAATTTTTATAAAATTATTTTCTTAAAAATAGAATATTTAGTCTATTTATTTCTATTTTGCCAAAATATAACTTTAATATCTAAAAATATTAAATTTTAAAGAATTTTTAAATTAAAATTTGTATTTCTGTTCTAAATGGACAGAAATAATTTATATAAAATTTTGGTGCAAAAATAGTGAAAAATGAATTTATTATGATTTATTTATGATTAAAAATAACAAAAATTGATTAAAAATATTAAATAAATGATTTTCCGAAAATAAAAATCATTTCTGGAATGTTTATTGTTTTATAAACTCAGAATAATTTTTGTGGAAATTTATAAAATCGTTTTGATATTTTTATAGAATTTTATAATTATAATGGAATAAACTTGAAATATTTATTATATATAATAAATAAATAATTTTTAGAAAACTAAAAATTGTATGTTAAACTTTTCTAATAGAATATCATAAAATAATTTTTGTAGAATTTATAAAGAAGTTTTAGTATTTTAAAACCATTTTTAAAAATAATAGAGAATATATAAGTAATAAAGGTTTTAAAAAAAAGGTTTGTGTATGCTATGGCTCGAACCCGGGTCTGAGACCGGGTGGAGTTTTATCACAAGCCCAGCCACCAACTGGGCTGGACCCTGAGAACGAATATTCTTGGCTTGAAATTAATTATATAGTTATACTTGAATCAGATTTATAATCCTTTTAAAGAAAAAGAATGGGACGCGTGATAAGGGACTCGAACCCGCGTACCCTTGTTTACAAACAGACGACACAGCCACTTGATCTAGATCAGTGGTTGTATCTGTTTTGTTTCTGATTTAATTAAATAACAAGGTCTGCAGTGATTATCCCCAATTCAAAGATGTCGAGCCCTAGTATTTACAATAAACAGATTTAACAAACAATAACCCGATTAAACATAGGGTTATTGTTGTTAGGGGGCCGATGAACAAAACCGTGCAAAAACATTAAGACTTACAACACGTTTCACGCGATTATGAGCGGTCAACCAGAAAGTCAAACTTGCGAACAATTGATGATCAAAATGAGTTTTTCAGAGGAAATTGAGGGTAAGGAGAGAGTTTTCGGCGAGTGTAGGTTGTAGTGAAGGCCTCAATTTATAGGGAAGTGCTCGGTTGTTCGAAATGGTAATGGTTGACTCGTTTTAAAGCATTGACGCATGATTGGAACTGATTTGGAATTAATTGATGGTGATTTAGGCATGTATCAGACGCGAACCATTCATATCAATCACCAATCTTACCATATCAGGGATTAAAACGCGTTTAGATAAACTAATTATGGATAACTGTCTTCACAATTGACTTTCCAAGTCAACTATTAAGATCCTAAGTACATCATATAAATAAAACGCGTGGAAGAATAACAGATACGTGGTGTAGATCAGATGGTTGGCTGTTTGTGTATGATTGACCCGGCCTAGGGCACGGGTTCGAATCCCGGCCCAGGCAAATATTTTTTTGACAATTATCTCACTAATATAATAATAATATATGCTTATAGTATGGTACTAGGGGTCCAAATGTGTCACGATACATTTTTAAAGGGGCACGATAAATGATAAAATTCGATGTTTTATTAATAATTATCGTAACGTACATAGAATTTAATGCGAAATGTTACAGTCTCCCCTAATTTTAGGAACTTCATCCCGAAGTTGAAGTTGGAGAGTCTGGTGGGAAAAGATGTGGGTACTTAGACTTCATCTGGTCCTTGCGTTCCCAAGTGAACTCTGGACCTCGTTTAGATTCCCAACGAACCTTAACGATCGGAATGCGACTGCGCTTGAGTTTCTTGACTCCAGTATCCACGATTTCAACAGGTTTCTCGACAATATGCATAGTTTCATCGATTTGCACATCTTCAAGAGGGACATGGAGGTTCTCATCTGCTAAGCATTTCTTGAGATTCGAAATGTGAAAAGTTGGGTGAACATTGCTTAACTCAGGTGGAAGATCAAGTTTGTAAGCCACTTTTCCAATCCTGTCAAGTACTTTGAATGGGCCTACGTATCGAGGAGCTAGTTTCCCTTTCTACCGAAGCGAATTACTCCCTTCCAAGGAGATACCTTAAGAAGTACAAGGTCCCCGACTTGAAATTCCAAGGGCTTACGACGTTTATCAGCATAGCTCTTCTGACGACTTCTAGCCTTGAGAAGATTATCCTGAATGAGTTGAATTTTATCTGTGGTTTCCTGGATCAGTTCAGGTCCAGTGATCTGGGCTTCACCAACCTCAGTCCAACAGACAGGTGAACGACACTTACGACCATAGAGTGCCTCGAAAGGAGCCATGTTAATGCTGGCATGATAACTGTTGTTGTATGAAAACTCGACCAAGGGAAGATGAGAATCCCATGCACCTCCAAAATCGATGACACATGCCCTGAGCATATCCTCAAGTGTCTGGATGGTCCGTTCGGTCTGACCATATGTTTGAGGGTGATAAGCAGTACTCAGGTTCAGCTTGGTACCCAAAGCGTCTTGTAAGGAATCCCAAAAGTGAGAAGTGAAACGACCATCACGATCAGAGATAATGTCCAAAGGTATACCATGACGACATACGATTTCACTTACGTACATCTTCGCTAACCTTTCCACATAATATTTCACACGAATAGGTAAGAAATGGGCTGACTTGGTCAAACGGTCAACGATTACCCAAATGCTGTCAAAACCTTTGGGTGTACGAGGGAGTTTAGTGATGAAGTCCATTGCTATGCTCTCCCATTTCCATACAGGAATTTCTGGTTGTTCAAGCATATCAGATGGTCGTTGATGTTCAGCCTTGACCTTTGAACAAGTAAGGCATTTTGCAACGAAAAGAGCGATATCTTTCTTCATACTAGGCCACCAATACGAATAACGAAGATCTTGGTACATCTTGTCAGCTCCAGGATGAATAGAATAACGAGATTTATGAGCCTCGTTCATAAGGAAAGTACGAAGATCATCACGGTCAGGAATCCAAAGTCGATTGAGAAAATAAAGTAGACCATCAGGTTTGGTTTCAAGTTGAGTTTCAGCACCACAAGACATTTCCTCGTACATGTTACCTTGGGTGACTGAAGTATGTTGAGCCTGGAGGATACGATCTTGAAGATCAGTACGAACTCTCGCACAATGAAGTTTGATGCGCTCTTTACGACTGAGTGCGTCGGCCACCACATTCGCTTTGCCAGGATGGTAGCGAATCTCGGAATCATAGTCGTTAAGTAACTCCACCCAACGTCGTTGCCTCATGTTAAGATTTTTCTGGTCGAAGACATGTTGGAGACTTTTGTGGTCCGTGAAAACCACACATTTGGTTCCATAAAGATAGTGTCTCCAAATCTTAAGAGCAAAGACGACGGCGCCCAACTCAAGATCATGGGTGGTATAATTCTTTTCGTGGGTCTTAAGCTGTCTAGACGCATAAGCAATAACCTTGCCTCGTTGCATGAGAACACAACCAAGACCTTGGTTTGATGCATCACAATAGACCACGAAGTCATCATTACCATCAGGTAGAGACAGGATAGGAGCTTCACAGAGTTTCAGCTTAAGAGTCTCAAATGCTTCCTCTTGTTTTGGTCCCCACTCATAAGGTTTACCCTTGTGAGTTAAGGCAGTGAGAGGAACAGCGATCTTGGAGAAGTTGGCAATGAATCGACGATAATAACCAGCCAAACCAAGGAAGGAACGGACTTCAGTTGGAGTTTTAGGAACACTCCAATCTTTGACAGCTTCGATCTTTGTGGGATCAACATGAATTCCGTTCTCATTGATGACGTGTCCTAAAAATTGAACTTCCTTAAGCCAAAATTCACATTTCGAGAACTTGGCATACAGTTATTCTTTCTTTAGAAGACCCAAGATTGAATGAAGATGTTGTTTGTGATCGGATTTTGATTTTGAGTAAATCAAGATGTCGTCAATGAAGACGATCACGAATTTGTCAAGGTAGGGTCTACAAACCCGATTCATTAGATCCATAAACACTGCGGGTGCGTTGGTCAATCCAAACGGCATGACCATGAATTCGTAATGACCATAACGTGTACGAAAGGCTGTCTTGGGAATGTCTTCTTCGTAAACTCTAAGCTGATGATAACCAGAACGAAGATCAATCTTTGAGAAGTGGGTTGCTCCTTGAAGTTGATCGAAAAGATCGTCAATCCTAGGCAAGGGATAACGATTTTTGATGGTGAGTTTGTTGAGTTCACGATAGTCGATACACATCCTGAGAGATCCATCTTTCTTCTTAACGAACAAAACAGGTGTAACACCCCAACAGATGGCGGAAACATCGAGGTGTCACGTAGTGACGATTGTTCAATAGCTCATGGACTAAAAGTGTAAATATTGATACATTGATTAAATAGTTTATTACATTGAAATGAAATACAACTATTCTAAATGTCACCTAAACTGAAATACAATGAATCAAAATCTAAATATGAATCCGAAAGCTTAACGAATGCATCTCAAATAACCTGAAACATGTACGAAAATAATTTGTCAATACAAAAATGTATTGGTGAGCATACCCTGTTTAAATACATATAATATAAAAGTGTTTCGTAATGTATGTGCTATGATATTGTAATATGTAAAAGGGTCAAAATCAAGCCTCACATCGTTCAATAATCGTTCACACATCGTTCAAGAAAAACCATAACAATGACCAAGGACTTAACTCGTTCACGTAAGTAACCAAGGGATATAATTCGTAGTACTACTCATTGTTAGGTACGGCCCAACGGTTAATGACTTTGACAAATCGTTCATACAATTCACACAAAACATATCAAAGAGCACATTGCGTTATAAATAATACACATAAGTTTAGTAATAATTGTACATGAGTCACCCCAAAAGAGTAAATAGTAAAAAGGGGAAAGATATACTCACTTTGATTGTGATGAAGAACTTGCAAGAAATCAATGAGTATGAATCTTGCTGGAACCTAAGTAAATTAAGAATGATGACTTAGTGTCTATTGGTGTTCCTTTGTAGTTATAGTGTTTATGCAAAATATTTGACTTTTGATTTATTTGATGAACAAAATATCTCAAATTATAAACCATGATTCTTAATAATAGATAAAGTTTATGTTAAATAAAATAATAATTAAGTTTACATATGCATATAATTAAATAATAATAATAATAATAATAATAGAAGATTAGTAATAACTTATGATATTAATTATACATGTTCATAATAAAATTTGAGTTACTTTGTTTTACACAAAAGTAATAAATTGCAAAAAAATGTTCAAAACCCGTGTATAATGATATAAACATAAACAGTTTCGATTGCAATAATATATTGGCTATACTAATTTGTATATAACAATTAATCTAGGTAGCATACCTTTGTTTTGAAATTGTGGCAACAGTTCAAATTATTTCTCATATTTAAGTGCATATAATTAGCCAAACGAAAATCATGATCATATAAATCTTCTTCAAAATATATAGAACCATTTACGTATGATTTATAAATCTCAAGTTTGATTTATTATATTAAGTTCTAGAAGATAAATTTTTTATAAGAATGCATGAAATATTTAAAGCAATCAAAATATTATTTGATACCTTATACGAAGAACCAATTTAAAAGGTTCGCGAGGAAAAGCATTCGTCTGAGTAACCGATTATGTGAGGTTAGTGGTTGACGCTAACGACTCAACAACAATGACACTTGAAGTGTTGGTGGCTCATAATGTAGTGTAGTAGCGACAATATCATTTTAATGGTGTTTCTAATGGGTACGGTGTATGGCGCCACATATGGTTGAAACTAGAACACGCTATGGCAGGATAGCGTAACGATGGAGTGCAATGGGAATGGATGGAGTAGATTGTTGAAGCTGGTGAATGGTGGTTTTGTTGGTGATGCTCGCGAAGATGTGGTCTTAAACTTATACATGAATTCTCAATTAATTCCAAATAGGTTTCACTATACTAATTATTCAATTTAATGAGGCTTTTATTTGAAATGATTTGGTGGTATAAATTTTTGGTTGTTACAAGAAAATGAAACGTCAAAATTGAAGTTATGAAGATATATGGTGTAGTAAACAATTTTGTCTTCTTGTTGTCATGTAATACATATTCTTTTTTTTTTTTTTTGAAATTTTCGAAAATTTGTGTGTATGTATTCACAAGTAACACGTTTTATCCAAACGTTAATAAATGTGAAGATTACAAAAATTTTATATAAGTCTAAACTTTAATTGTTTGTGGATGCCAAAATATTCGAAGGACTAGTATGATAAATGTATAAGGGGCGGATGTCACAACAGGGGCTCCCCATGGAGAAGAACTGGGGCGAATGAAACCTTTATCAGAAAGTTCCTGTAGTTGACTGGCAAGTTCTTGCATTTCAGAGGGTGCAAGACGATAAGGAGCTTTGGCAACAGGATTTGCACCAGGAACAAGATCGATCCTAAATTCAACTTGTCGAGCAGGAGGCAAACCAGGTAAATCCTCTGGAAAGACTTTAGGATAGTCCCGAATGATTGGGATGTCTTGGATACTTTTGCCCTTGTCTTTCTTTTCTATCACGTTAGCTAAGAAAGCCATATACCCCTTTCGTAAGTATTTTTGAGCAGTAGTACAAGACATGAGTTTAAGCTCACCACAAGGCTTCTCACCATAGATCTTCAAAATATCTCCAGATTCGAGAAGAATGCGAATAACTTTCTCAAAGCATAGGATTTCAGCACGATGGGTTGACAACCAATCCATGCCTACTATGACATCAAAGCTTCCAAGATGCATAGGAATGAGATCGATAGGAAAGTATGTTCCTCGAGGTTCAACACACAGTTACGAATAACAGAATCGATTGAGATAGACTTCCCATTAGCTACCTCTACCACTAAAGGTTCCTCTAGGTTAGTTTGGGGTAAGTTAAGTAAGGGTTCAAACTTTAGTGATACAAATGACTTATCAGCACCCGAATCAAATAATATAGAAGCATAGTGATTATTAACGAGGAACGTACCATTAACCACCTCGTTGTTGTCGCGAGCCTGATTAGCATTGAGGTTGTATGCGTGACCTCAAGCACCTTGGTTCTGGTTGCGGTTCTGGTTTTGATTGCGGTTTTGGTTCTGGTTTTGGTTTTGGTTTTGGTTTTGGTTTTGGTTACGATTGGGGCAGGCATTGATATAGTGGTCCGGGCTGCCACACTCGTAGCACTGACCACGAGCAGGCCTGTTGTTTTGTTGGTTGGGAGCTGGAGCATTTCTGGCTGGGTTATTTTGGGTAGTAGGGCCGTTAGCAGGAGGAGCTCGACAGATGTTCACAAGGTGACCATACCTTTGACAATTAGTGCAAAAACGACATGGCACCTGAGCTGGGTGATGGTATATGCAAGTGTTGCACAAGGGGTGAGGTCCGGTGTATGGCTTCTTATTGGGTGCAGGGGTGGCAACCACTGTAAAGTTTCGAGCCTTACGTTTCTTGTTAATAGAGTGCTCAGTCTTAATCTCCTTAGCCGTCTCTAGTGTAGCTTTGTTCACATCCTTCTTAGCACCTTTGCGAAACAGAGTACCATTCTTCACGTGATTATCAGTCAGTGTAGCCGCTAAACGTTTGGCTTCTTCCAAGGTGGCAGGATTCCTTCCCCATACCGTGTCTTGAATTTGCATAGGTAGACCACCGATATACTTCTCGATGGCTACAGGCAGGGGAGCGACCTTATGGGGCAACAACAAACTGAGCTCGTGGAAGCGGGTATTATAAGCAAGGTTTTCCCCACTATCCTGAGCAAGGGTGTGGAACTCGTCCTCCAATTTCTTAACCTCGTTACGGGGACAAAACTCATCCTTCATTATCTCCTTTACTTGATCCCAGGTCATAGCAAGTACAACTTCAGCTCCGCGGGTGCGCTTTTCCTCATTCCACCAAGTGAGTGCTCGTTTGTGAAGAACACTCATAGCATAACGGACCTTAAAGTTGTCGGGACACTCACTGTTAATGAAGGTATTCTCAATACCCTCGAACCATTGCAGGAGACCAGTAGCTCCTTCATCTCCACTGAACTTAGGTGGATTACAGGTATTAAAGTGTTTGAGAGTGCATGTGACACCCGGCAAATTCTGGTTAACAACGTTGTCTAGATGAAAGTCTACCTTAGCGAGTCACGCGTATATTAACGTGGGGATGATGTGACACCCGGCAAATTCTGGTTAACAACGTTGTCTAGATGAAAGTCTACCTTAGCGAGTCACGCGTATATTGTACTTAACTGGGTTAGTTAAGTCGGGTTATGGTTCGGGAACTATCGGTTTAGTCTAGAGGATCATTGGATGTTGGTCTAGAGGTTCATTAGATGTCGGTCCTTAACCAAGTGTACAAACGGTGACGATCGGTAGGATCGTCAGGGCATACGGAACATACGAGTCTCGAGTCCCGGGAATTGGTGAACGAGTGTGAATATGTGTATTTACTTGTGTTATGTGTTTACAATCATTATGTGACTTGTCGGTACATTAATATGTGTTAACATATGTTAAAACGGGGTTTAACGCGCAAAACACACGAAACAGGCCCATATAGGCGATCAGGATAGCCCAATCGCCTATATGTGGTGCGACTGGGGATCATGTGGTGCGACTGGGGACTGATCGCATGACTGTTCATGCGATTAGGCCCCGATCGCATGAACTTATACGCGATTAGGCTTCCTGATCGCGTGTAAAGCTGCATAATCGCATGTTACGTGCTGGACGACTAAAAACGACTATAAATACCATACTTGACCTCATAAACTTCATTATACAAACCCTAGTCGTCCCATAACCCGCCCCAACACATAAACAACCTCTGGAAGGCGATTTTTGATCAAAACACAAGGTTTCAAGCTTGAATCATCATTCTTTCATAATCCTAAGGTTTGGTTTTCATCCACAAATCTTTATAAACGTTTTTAATCAATCCCTAATGGTCCAGACCTGTTCTTAAACGAAAAAGCTTTCTGAAAATCGTTAATAAGGGTTGTTAATCGGATTATAACTTATATACATGCGTTATGGGTGTGTATGATTAGAAAGCTAGGATCTTTATGATTCATGATGATGAATTGATATGTTATTATGATAGATCAGAATTGATATTGATAGTATGATGATAGAAATCTGAGTAATTGATTATTAGGGTTATTGTTATGCATGTTAGTATGATGATTGCATGCTATGTATATGGTGTTTGGATTATGTGATTTCATGCAGGACTGATAATACGAGGCAAAACGAAGGGTTTTGGTTGAAACATGTTTAGGATAGTGTTTGGGATGATATTGGGTAGTTACACACGTTCTGGATCTGATTTGGAGCGTTAAACGCGCGAAAAACTGGAACAGCAAGGTTACAGGCGATTAGGATTCCTAATCGCCAGTTTTACATGCAATCAGGGCCAAATCGCATGAGTTTTCATGCGATCAGCCCCAAATCGCATGAGTTTTCATGCGATCAGCCCTACTCACGTGAACTTACATGCAATCAGCCCTGATCACGTGAACTTACATGCAATCAGCCCTAATCACATGAACTTATATGCAATCAGCCCTAATCACATGAACTTATATGCAATCAGCCCTAATCACATGAACTTATATGCAATCAGTCCTAATTGCTAGTTTACGTTTCCTAATCGCGTGTACTACTGTTGTAAGTGTAGATTAGCATTCCGAGACCCGATTGGACATGTAGTAACATGCTAGGAACCTCGTAACATATATGATGACTTGGTAACATATGTTTGGATGTAATTCGGTGATACGTGAACTATGTGCTATAACTTGTTGTGCGTTAACGTATGTTAAGTGTAATTGCGTTATTGTATGTTTTGGAGCGTAAACTTAACACGGGGAGTCTCGGGTCACCAATGGGATGTCGAGTCTTGTACTTTGGGTCAGTTAAACAGTCACGGTGTTTTCAAACAAACTTGGTTATGGTCTGGACATCTAGGGACTAATTAACCTGCGGGTTATTAGTCTAAGTACTTGTAACTGTCATATGTTAGGTCGCCGCTTACGGGACTAGCATAGCAGCTGGGTTTACTCGGGTTAAGGAGTAACGCAACTTAAGGTGAGTTTACGGCCCCTCTTTTAAACTGGTTTCATATTTCGGGGGAGAAAACATGTGTTAAAACGATTATTTGGTAACTACTGTCATACTATGGGTTTCTATTGTGTACTACACGATCTTTGGAAGTCCCGGGGGGAACCATGAATGTGCGGGTTTGCACAACGGGGAAATGTGAATAGCGCTATTGGGAGTGACCAACCCCGCTCGTCGGCTTGGAAGGCCGGGCGAGTGCATATTGTCTCAAACAGGAACAACAGGAACAATTGGTACTTTTCGGGCACAACATCTGGTATTCGAGTTAGTAATGGTTTTCCAATCGTGGTAGTAACAAAACGTACGCCTAGCTAGCGTATACTGGTTTTCGATTTATTATAGTATGGACAGGTGGACTTGGTACTTGGATACAAAACCTGTAAACTCACCAGCATTTTTGTGCTGACGTAAACTTTTACATGTTTTCTCAGGTCGCTAAGGTAGCACGACTGGACTAGGGCGCACGCGTCTGCACGGCGTCTAACTAGGGTTGCATGGTCTTTTGGAACGTTGAACTATTATTTTATTGTTGAGATACTGTTTTTGAATAAGCTTCCGCTGTAAACGGGATTTTAAACTATGTTTTGAAATTGCATTTATATTCATTTAGACTTGTTTATTGTGATCGTTGGTTTGGATACTGGTTTGTCATGCGCCTCGCGGTAAAACCCCGCAAGTGGATTTTGAGGGTGTGACAGTGCAGGCTGGGAGACCATTTCCGTTTCCATTCCCGTTCCCATTGTGGTTTCCATTGCCGTTTCCGTTGCCGTTTCCGTTTCCATTGCCGTTTCCGTTCATTTGGATGACTTGGGCCAGTAAGTTAGGAACCAGATTTGCGATCTGTTGCGCCATTTGTTGAGAAATGATCGCAGCCAGTTGGGCATCACCTCCATTATTATGGTTAGTGTCGTGGTTATGGTTGTGGTTGCTGCTTCCTTCCTCATGATTTCCACCACTGTTATTGCGAGTGCTGCGACGTGGAGGCATGATCTGTAAGAGACACAATGAAATGAATGAGGTAATATAAGGAATGTAATCATTTATTCATTAATTAAAACGAATAAACGAAAACGTTAACTTATCAAAGATTCTAGATTCTAATAACATAGTGAAGACATGCTTTAGCCTATAAGTGAACACTCATCCCGAGAATTCCCAGGTAGGCATCCGGGTCCCTCGTCTGATTGGGATATATGCGCAATGCCAGCCTAGACAGAAGACTCAGAATACAGGCGTTCACCCTTCCAGATTGCACGTGTTCGTTATTAAAATCTAGAACTTCGACGAGATCTCAAGGTGGTTCAGGCTAAACCTGAGGATTTTGTCCTATTAATCTAATGGTGGATCAGGATTGCAGCAGACGAATAAGAGCAGTCAACTTGTAAAGGCTTAGGGTTGTATAAGGTGTAGGATAGGGATAAGATTAAGGAAGCAATTTGTGACATCCGTCACTTTTCTTTGTAGTTTTCTAATAATTCTATGTACGTTAAACCTCAATTAATAAGACGATTACATTTTCATTATTCTCGAATGTTTAAAAAATATTCTGTGATACATTCGAGTTTGTTTAATCATAATATATGTTTATAATAATAATATAATAGTTAAAACCTTGTCTAAAAAATAAATGCTTGGGACGGGGTTCGAACCCGCGTCCCAAGCCGGTTCAATACATACACACATGCTCCAAACCAACTAGGCTACATCAATAATCTGTTTTGAATCCCGCGCTTATTAATCTTATACCATGCTTATTACAAACCAGTTGACTTGAAAAAGTCAACTGTCTTCATCGTGCACCATCAATCAACCCACCTTTACGCGTTAATTGAACCTGGAATGGAAAGGAATTTATTTCCATTGACCATACGCGTCAATTACAGCATAAATCGTTGATTAACATTTCCTAAAATAAGCCAATTAGCCGCGTCACCTTCTTCAACGAGTCAAACCTTACCAAATCCACAATCCGACCCTCACACTATAAATTGGACACCCCTAGACCATCACTACTCGCCGAAAATCTCTTACCCACTCTCAATTTCTGTTAAACGAACTGCAAACGAAGCAAACGAGTCGCGTTTGACGTTTCTTCTTGACGAGTCTTCATACCCGATTACGGGTCTTTGTAAGTTCTTTCGTTTGTGGGTAAATTAGGGCACGAATTGGGTAGAATTGGGGAAGAACACATGAAACAGTTAGCGTATATAATTATTTCAGAACAGAAAGTAAACAACCAACTGATCTAGATCAGTTGGTTTACCCACTTGTTTGTGAAACCCGAACCGGCCATGGGCCAAGGTTCGAACCCCACAACATTGTTTTATTTTTTCTTAATTAAACCTATTATCAAAACTAACACATTTAACATATATAATTATTTTGAATCCAGTTTAACTCGTTCTCAGGGTGTGGCTCAGTTGGTGGCCACGCTTGTGATAAAACCCGAACCGGCTAGAGGCCCGGGTTCGATTCCCATAACCAACAATTTTTTTTTTTGCCATTTTTATATATATACTTAATATATTAAATCTTTTAAAATAGTTTTTAAATACTAAAAGTGTTTTATAAATCCTACAAAAATACTGTATGACCTTCTAATGGTAAAGTTCATTTTACAATTTTTAGTTTTTCAAAAATAATTTATTTAATATATATTATTAATAATACAAGTTTATTCATTTATATTTATTAAATTCTATAAAAATATCTAAACGATTTTATTAAATCTCACAAAAATTATCCTAAACTTGTATATTCTTAAACATTCCAGAAAATATTTTTATTTCAGAAAAACCGCTCATTTTATATTTTTAATTAATTTTTGTTAGTTTTAATCAAAAATAAATCATAATAAATTCATTTTTCAATATTTTTGCACCAAAATTTTATATAAATTATTTCTAACAATCTAGAACTGAAATACAATTTTTAATTCAGAAATTCTTTAATTTTAATCTTTTTGGATATTAAAGTTATATTTAGACAATTTGAAATAAATAGATTATATATTCTATTTTCAAGAAAATAATTTTATAAAAATTATTTTCAAACTTAAAACCTTATGTTGTGACTATATTCAACTTAAAAATTTACAAAAAGACTTTTATTTATTTATTTATTAAATTTCTTATATTTAATAAACAATTTGTTCATTAATCAAATAAATACCTATCCCCAATTCGAAACCCTAGAAATACATGTATCCTAGAATTATTTCCCTTACACGTTATCAAATTCTTTAGGTTGATCCTTTGGAATAATTCCAACGCATATTTCGTTGTCCAGTTCAATTTCAAGCTATTACGTAGACAGTGAGTATTCCTATCCTCTTTTTGCTTTTATTCATTTTTGGGGTGTTACATGTACACTATTACAATTTCAAATACAAGTTTACATTTTTACAATACAATTCTAGTACTATGTGCATTGCTTACAACGTGCTTTATGCTTAGACAATACATGTGGATTACATTTGTACTTAGTGAAATCATTAACATGGTACAAGCCGACCTTAACATTGGATAGCGCTATTTGGATTTATAACCCGCCTAGATTGATTCTCCCCCTTTTTCATCGGAGAATCCGTGGCCATTGTTAAGTTATCACCCATTTATTGGATGAGTACACCACCGTTCATACAGTACATTATACAGTCACAGGATTGATTTCGCTCATTTGTATGATACATAGTTTACATATTTGCACTGTAGCTTGCATTTGAATTGTATATCTTTTTAACTTACTATATATATCAAAACTAGGAATGCTCACCAACATTCCATATGTTGACCAAACCTATTTTTGCACATGTTTCAGGTGCAGTTTGATCTAGTGCTTTAGCAAGAGACATTTAGTGCTTTATTTTAATTCAGTTATTTCAATATTTACATTTCATTTAGACAATGTATTTTCATTTCCATGTAAGACAAATTTTGGTTTATTCAATAATATTTACATTTTAGTACCATGTGCTTTTGAACAATCGTCACTACGTGACACCTCGATGATTCCGCCATCGGTTGGGGTGTTACAGATTGGTATCAGAGCCATGGTTATAGGGAATTAGGTTATTAGAATGCCTTTTAGCCTAGACTATAACCGAATTTCAACTTTCAGGTACAACATTTCCTAATTTATCATTCCCCTCATTTCCCTCCACTTTCCTCCCTCAATCTTTCCCCTTCTTCTCCATTTCTCCTCATCTTTCATCATGGTGTATAGAGATGGTGTCCTACAAGGAGTGGAAAGACTACTTCATTATGGAGCGGGAGCAGTACCTTTCATGTCTTCTTTGATCACCATTGGGCTCAATTTCTTTGAAAAGTCAACGTCCTTGTTGGGCTTTACAGCTAGACAAGGGCAATACAAGCATTTTATGAAAATTTTTCAATGATACACTCTTATTTCACATACAATATCTTGTATTCATAATCATTTGTGCAATTATACACTTACATTTATTAATCTCATAATTTTTCATTGACTGCCTTGTAGATGTCTGCTCGCCGTATGCTCCGTGATGCTAGCCAACGCACTGTTCGTGCTTCTGGACAACGTTCTGATCGTCGCCTTGCTTCTCTAGTTGCTGAGCAAATTGCTGCAGTGATTCCAAATCTTGTTAGTGAGTTAACCCAAAACAGCAACAATGCCAACACAGAGGGTGCAACTCAATTCCGGTGCACATTCAAACACTTCAACTCATGCAACCCCACGAAGTTTACTGGTGAGGAGGGTGCTACTGGCCTCCTCCAATGGTTTGAAAGTATGGAAAGTACCTTCGTGAACAGCGAGTGTCCTGATGACCTCCGTGTTCGCTATGCTACCAGTGTCCTTCAAAAGGGGGCACTAACCTGGTGGAATGGTGAAAAGCGTAACCGGGGCGCTGATGTTGCTTTATCCTTGTCTTGGGCTGAGGTCAAGGAACTCATGATCGCCAAATTCTGCCCTAGGAATGAAATCAGGAAACTAGAGGAAGAGTTCCATGGGTTGAAGCAAGACAGTGGTGAGAATCTTGCATACACCACTCGATATCATGAGCTCAGCATTTTGGTTCCACACATGGTTACCCCGGTCTCTCGAGCAATCGAGAAATATATCGATGGATTACCTGACCCAATTCAAGATGTAGTCACTGGAAGCAGACCCACTACGGTGGAAGAAGCCATCCAGCTTGCAGCCTCCTTGACTGACAAGCACGTCAAAAAGGGAAATTTGGTTAGGAAAGGAACCAAGAAACCAACTGAGAAGACCCCCACCCCTACTACTGAATCATCAAGAGTTGCTATAGACAATATCGGTTCCAACACTAGGAAGCGGAAGTTCAGAGGTAGAAACTACGCTGTTGTAGCCCCAGTAACTCAGGCTCCAATAGCCCAGGCTCCAATGGCTCAGGCTCCTCCTGTTAAGAAGGTTTATAGTGGAAACTTACCCAAGTGTGCCACCTGTCAGTACCATCACCCCTCAAATTTTCCTTGTCGCCACTGTACCACCTGTGGTAGGTACGGTCATGTAGCTGCCACATGTCGATCAGTGATTCGACCTCAACCAATCAATGCTCAACCAGTTAACCCTCAACCAGCCAACCCTCAACCAGCTCACCAAAACCCACAACCTATAGCATATGGTCGAGCTAGCTTCAATTGTGGTGATCCAAACCACCTTAGAAATCAATGTCCAACACTTGTCCCAGCAAACCGTGCAGCAAACCCAGTGGCTCGTGGTAGGGCTTTCAACATCAATGCAGCAGAAGCCCAGAAAGCAAATGATGTGGTGAATAGTACGTTTTTACTTGATGGTCATTATGCTTCGATTTTATTTGATACTGGTGCGGATAAAAGTTTTGTGTCCTTAGCATTCGAACCTTTATTATCTCACACTCGCTCTAGATTAGGAGCGCCTTTCACTGTCGAGGTCACGGATGGTAAACCCATCTCAATCGATTCCATCATTCAGGGTTGTACTCTTAGCCTTAACGAACATGACTTCACTATTGATCTCATACCCATGAAATTGGGAAGCTTTGATGTTATCATGTGTATGGATTGGCTTTCTAAACATCATGCTGAAGTTGTCTGCTTTGAGAAATTTATTCAGTTTCCTCTCGCATCGGGTGACTTTTTACGGGTTTATGGTGAGAAACCATCCAGTGGTCTTAAACTCATGTCCTGCACTCAAGCACAAAAATATCTACGTAAGAAATACGTAGCTTTCTTGGCCCGTATCGTGGAAAAGAAAGGTAAAGACAAGAGTATCCAAGATGTTCCTGTTGTTCGTGAGTTTCCAGAAGTCTTTCCTGATGACTTACCTGGACTACCACCAGTGCGTCCTGTTGAATTTCGTATTGATCTTGTACCTGGTGCTACGCCCGTTGCAAAATCTCCATACCGCCTTGCACCTTCCGAGATGCAAGAACCTGCGAGTCAACTTCAAGAGTTGGCAGACAAGGGTTTTATTCGTCCCAGTTCATCACCTTGGGGAGCTCCAGTCTTATTTGTAAAGAAGAAGGATGGATCTTTCCGAATGTGTATTGATTATCGGGAGCTGAATAAACTCACCATTAAAAACCGGTACCCTTTACCCCGCATTGATGACCTTTTTGATCAACTTCAAGGTTTGACTTGCTTCTCAAAGATCGATCTTCGTTCGGGATATCATCAACTACGAGTCCATGAAGACGATATTCCAAAGACAGCTTTTCGTACCCGCTATGGGCATTACGAGTTCATGGTTATGCCTTTTGGACTAACGAATGCACCCGCTGTCTTCATGGATCTCATGAATCGCGTGTGCAAACCCTTCTTGGATAAGTTCGTAATCGTTTTCATCGATGACATTCTCATTTACTCTAAAACCAAATCAGCCCACGAACAACACCTTAGACAAATTTTGAACCTTTTGAAGAATGAACAACTGTATGCCAAATTTTCCAAGTGTGAATTTTGGCTTAAGGAAGTTCAATTTTTGGAACACATTATCAGTGATAAGGGTATACACGTGGATCCAGCTAAGATTGAGGCTGTTAAGAATTGGATTACACCCAAGTCTCCCACGGAAGTTCGCTCTTTTCTTGGCTTAGCGGGTTACTATCGTCGATTTATTCTCAACTTCTCCAAGATTGCCTTACCTCTCACTTCCTTGACCCATAAAGATAAACCATATGTATGGGGACCCAGTCAGGAAGAAGCATTCCAGACATTGAAGCAGAAACTGTGTGATGCTCCAATCCTCACTTTACCTGACGGCAATGAGGATTTCGTGGTTTATTGTGATGCCTCTAACCAAGGTCTTGGTTGTGTTCTCATGCAACGAGGCAAGGTTATAGCATATGCATCGCGACAACTGAAAAACCATGAGAAAAATTACACTACCTATGATCTTGAACTCGGAGCAGTCGTTTTCGCACTTAAGATTTGGCGGCACTATTTATATGGTACAAAATGTGTGATCTTCACTGACCACAAGAGTCTTCAACACATTTTGAACCATTAAGCACTGAACTAGGCTGAACCTTAATGAGGCTCTCATACCAATGTGAGACAAGAAAACTAACCATTAAGAGGTCCAACTTAATGATTCATCACTTAGCCATTCAGACCTCTTAACCATTCAGACATCTTAATAATTCAACACTTAATGAACCAAACAGCCCCTAAGAGTGTATCCAGGATTGGTTATTTAACTCCTAAAGTGTTTTTTATTTTGAAAAAAAAATGATTATTGACTTATGACTTTTCCAAATGTGGTTTTTAGAAAAGTGTTTAAATTATCTTTTGTAGTGGAAAGTCAATAAGTAATTTTTTAAAAGTGTTTATTTTAGCTTATTCATATAAAATAAATACCAGGGGTAAGATTTGGGTAGTTTGGTAATTTAATATTCAAAAAGCCAAAAGCAGTTTAAAAAGTCACGTGTTTTTGTGGCTTTTGAAAAACTGCTTTTTAACTCAAACCAAAAATGCTTTTAACAAAGCCAAACAACCAGAGTCGGCTCAACCATTTTGGAGGTCCTAAGCGAAAAGGAAAACCGGGGCCCTCTTCTACATGTCATTGTTGTTAACCATTATTCTTTTTTCAGGTTTGCGACCGAATACTAATAATAAACCAAACAATGTTCACCTAAAATATTACATGATGACTAAAACCCGAATAACACCTAATTACTAAAAAAAACTTCACCCAACTTAGCACCTAATTACAAAATATGTTTCACCACATTGTTCCTCAGTAGTAGCAGCTACCTAGCAAATCAACTAATTAGTATAAGTCTCATTTAGATTTGGGGTCGTTATACAAGAAGTCCGGCCCTGCAAACAATTTATGAACGTATTAACTTTTTGAAAAAACCAATAAGTTAATAAGTTGCTTCTAAACTCAATCCCAAACATACTCTAACGTAGGGAATCAAATCTTATTCAAATGTTATCAATTCTTTTCATTGATTGTATTTTATTTATATATATGATAAATGTGTAATAAGCCAAACCGTTATAAAATGTTATGTTTTGTTTTGTTAGATTTAATTTTCATTAGCTTGGTTTTGGTTTAAAATGATCAAAAGTGCTGCTAACTATTTTGGTTCGCGGTCAAGCTTGGAAAAACATTCAAACCCGAACAATGAGCACGCCTACATCATGGCACATCGCCATTAAAAACACCATTTACATAGAGTAGAGTGCAATTGGCGTTCTTAGGCCTTAGGGTATACTTTAACCTTTCTTAACTCCACCTAGATGCCATATCATCCATTTTTTCTCTTTTGACTCCACTTCACCCTAAGGAAATGGCTTAATCTCATTAACTTCACCTAATCATATATTTTTAGTGGTTTTTGTTTTATAAAAGGAAAAAAATTAATGTAGACTTTTAACACCATGTTAACATGTTAACACATAACCTCTTTAACACCCTTTAACACAAGGAGGGAGTGGTCTACAATGAAAGTTAACATGCCATGTCATCTTTAACACCACATATGTTAGAGTATACCCCATGGCCTTATGGTTACAAACTTTTTAGCTTGTATCCCTCCATTTTTTTTTTTTTCGTTTTCTTGGACGTTAAACACAAAGGTATTTCTATAATTTTGCCACCATTTATTTATTTATTTATTATTAATTCATTAAACTAGTGTGTTTTAAGGCGTGCGTTGCGCGCTTTACAATGTTGTCGTATCCAAAACACTAAGAAGTTATTATCAACAAAGTAACTACCAATTTTCATACCATAATTTAAAAACGACATCTCACACAAATATGGGTATATTTGTACTTATTACTTAATAACATGTTGTGAATGAGAAAAAAAGGAGTCGCCCCTTGCCCTTCCCATGTAAGCCATGTTATTTATTATAAAATCATATATAATTATTACTAAAAAAGTGTTTGTACCTTTAAAAAAAATTGTCTTTCCCTTGTTTCAAACCTGAGACCTCAAACAATACAAATGCACCACAAACCACTCTATTACCAAGCCATTTTATGACTTATTATGAAATAATATATATTTATTAATAAATAAGTGTTTGTAGAAAAAACGAAAATCCCATGTTTCGAACCGAATTTGAACCTGAGAACTCAAACCACACAAATGCACCACAAAGCACAAACCACTCCACCACCAAGCCATTTTGTGACTTATTATGGAATCATATCTATTTATTAATATGAAATCATATATTTATTAATAAGGGTTAGGATCAAATACACAGTGAAAGAAAAATAGGAAGTCGTAGGAAGGGTATCAAATGGACTCCGATTGAACTCATTCAAGCGGCATTAGAATCGTCTTATCGTACCCTACGACGTTAGTTTTCTGGTATTCGATTTTTGGGGTTTTAGCTTGTAGTTTTTAGAATATGCGTTATATCATTGTGTCTTTTATGTACCATTGTGTCTTTTTCTTATTTTCATCATTGTGTTATTTTTTCAATTCATTGTGTCCTTTTTCTTCAGCATTGTGTTATATTTTTTGGCACTGTGTTATATTTTGTGGCTCATTGTGTCATATTTCATGATCTATTGTGTTTTTTGTATCCTTCTCACCATTCTAATTTTTTGTAGCCTTTGTAGAATAACTCAACTCTTACTTATAAATAAGTGTTTGTGAAAAATAAAGTAAAAAAAACAAAAATCCCATGTTTCGAACATGATACCTCAAACCACACAAATGCACCACAAACCACTCTACCACCAAGCCATTTTGTGACTTATTATGGAATCATATCTATTTATTAATAAATAAATAAGTGTTGGTAAAAAACAAAAAAGAAAAGGGGAAAGGAAAAGACAAATGTAATTAATGCAAATACTGTTCAGTATGTTGGGGCTTAAATATATTTATAATTTAATTTGTCCTTTTTATTAATATTAAAAATAAATTAATAACGATCTAACGTGGGTCACCTACACCATCATCAGTTAACCAACCACACCACATGCTACCACCCGCCAGCCACCACCACCACTCTTTTTCTCTCTCCCAAATTTTCCTTTGCTCTCTTGTAAACCCTAGAAATTCATACCATAATCATCTTTGATAATCAAAATCAAAATGTCAAAAAACACACGGCTCGGACTACTAATCGGTGTCAAAGGACCGATCAAAGATAAAAGTTTTAGAATGTTCCAACTACCTTATTGGATATGGTAAGTCCGGTATTAAACCTCGAGGAGTACTGTGGAAAGTGTTATGTTAAGCTAATTAATTAAACTAGCAATAAAGTAAAATCGATTAGTTTGGATTTTTGAGAATTATGAAATTAAAGTAAAAGACTTTAAATAAATGGAGGTTTAAACAATAAAGAGAAAGGGTGATCTCTCCATTATTCTGGTTAGTCAATCTCGCCAAGGGTTGCACAATTTGTCAATTGGAATTAGATAGGCATGATTTGTAGTTGAAAATAAGATTTAAGTTGCAAGTTAATTAATGACCTCACTGACTGCCGATAACTAGATTGAAAGAACTAAACTTGTAAATCACTCAATGACAACCGATAATGAGACTGATATGGTTGATGAAATCAAAGACAAGCAATTCAATCATTGACAATTTAAGCAAATCGTTCATAAACAACCATAATTGAAAGTTATAAATCAAACAATTATAAAATTCAATCCAATGTTAGACAAAACGCACAATCCCTAGCAATTGTAACTAACCATTCACCCAGAGAGAATCACGTGGTGGTTTAGCTGCTCGTCTTTGTGGAAAACGCTTCAATGAGTTAATGATGAATCGAAAACATGTTCTTCGGGATCGATCGGATGATTGATGATGTTTTCTTGGTGTCATTGTAGCCAAAAAGCTCTCAAAAATACTTCCCAATTCGTCCCAAGTCGGCTCCTTTTGATTAGGGTTAAAACATCTATTTAAATAGCCCAAAAAAACAACTCACGAGGCCCATAAAAAAACCCGCCGTAAGCTATGGTCTTAAACCATAGCTTATGGGTCAGAGTTTCTGCCTTTAACTTGTTTTCTTCATAACTTTTTCATTTTAACTCCGTTTTTTATGCGGTTTGCGGCCATGTCTTCGTATTTCAATTCTCTATCATGTCATCTTAATATATTTACATTCCTTATTACTTTCATCTTCCAAAACACGTTTAATTATCGTGTTTAACCTACAAAACACCAATTTCTCATAGTTAACCAATCCCACACATATAAACCCCCAAATATACATAAGATTTAGCATTAAACACATATAAACCACGTTCCAAACCCATTCCATCAACTACAAATTAAAATCATGAAGAGGTTTCTTGTGAAAACGTTTATTCATTTACAAACCGTCAGAAAACATATCGTTCATAGATACACTGACGGACACCTTGGCGAAAACGATGGAGTAACAACCGTAATCAGGTGGCGGCAGTGTCTAATATAGGGTTTTGACGAGGAACTAGCTATTCAGCATGTGTCTTTCTATTGTGTGACCTCCCTTTTAGCTCAGATCGGATATGTTTTACGAAACCTATATGAGTTATTGGAATCTTATTGACATTAGATGACGAGGTCAATGTCGGGGCTATGGTTGCTTGATGGTGTGGTGTGTGGTGGCAGTGGTGGTGGCGATTGCTGGCAGTGTGGAGTATGTAGGGGTGGTTTCTGACGGTGGTGACGTCGGCTAATGGTGAGGTGGTGCCTACTGGTAGTTGGTGATGGAAAAGAGATAAGGAAAGCATGGACAAAGATAGATGAGGTCAAGCAGATGAAGGAATTGTATCTGCTACTTCAAATACAAGGAAATGAGGCGTAAAAATCAAAAACTTCTCTGGTCTATTCTCTTCCTAGATATATTCCATTAGTCTAGCAAAGCTGATTGTTCTATTAGGCCTTGTTACTTAGGGGGTGGGAATGTTGCTAAGAAAAGAAAGAGTGGTATCAGGTGCGTTTAGCCCTATTCATGGATAGAATCCTCAAGTAATGTGACCGAGGTCGAGATATATACTTCTTTAACAAGTGCAAGAGAAGGCCAAGAGAATTGGCTTGTTATTGAAGTTAGGCTTGTTGTTGGTCAAGTGTGTGACATGGCCAGATACTAGTTATTACGTGAGACGGGTGTAATAGAAGTCCCAACAACGGGGAAGGTACTTGTTTTGTAGCGATATAACACCAACGTAAGTAATATAATTTATATCATCTGTATTATTACATACTAGGGATGTGGAAATGGCGTTTCGGTTATTCCCATCAACCATAACTAAAACCGCTAGTTTCAGTTATGGGATTTTCTTAACCATTACCAAACAAATCTTATCAGTGAACATGACCTATAACGCCCCCAGACTCGTTGCTTCGCCTTCAGTGGATTGATTCCTAGCCAGGGATGACATATACACACTAACCAAGACTATGGCTACATGAATTCCATGCACTATCCAACCTCATTCTCATTATAAACAATCAAATTACACCAGTTAGCAGCTTATTATTAAAGAAAGAAGCTCTCATATGTCCAATCCATTGCATGAAACGCCATTTACCATTTTATTGATGCTAAGTCTTACCAGGACTAGTGACTTAGGTACTTATCCATGTAATTTCACGGGTTTGTAACATTCATGTTCACGTGAAGTAGATGGGTGGATACAAACTAAAAAGTTCGTAAACCATGAAGACTCAGAATACAAGAATTTAGAATGAGGGACTAACAATGATCGCACCCCTTAACAACATGGACACAAATTGCACTTTATTATTTACGGAGCATGAAATTTTTGATTCCACTCTTAAATAGAAATCAACATCAACACCAATTGTGAAGGTTAGTGAGAGCCAGGGGTGGGCCATGCATTTTAACTAATAGCAATACATTTAAACTACTTTTGTGTTTTCCTCTTTTCCAATCTATGCATAAGTGAATCAATTGATGTGATTAAATGGGTGAATATGTACGTTGTATTTTCCAAAAGAGAAAGGGAAGGGCAAAATAGACAGAACTTACAATTGTTGAGTTCCACTCTCATTTTTTAAACGTCAAAATTTTTTTCATACGGCATTATTTTTTAAAAAAAAAATACACCATAAAAGCACCATAAAAACAAGTTTTTTTATCTTCTTTCATTTGTATACCCTATTGCTATACTTTTTTAAAAACAAAAATTTGCTAGGTTGATAACTTGCGTTTTTATCAGGTATTACTTTCGTTTTTTATCAGATATAACTTGCATCTTTTTTATCATGTACTACTTGCGTTTTATCATATATAACTTGCGTTTTATCAGGTATAACTTGCGTTTCTAAAACGCAAGTATACCCTCAACAAAACCAAGTTATCAACCCAACAAAAAAAATAAGTATAGCAATAGAGTATGCAAATGAAAGAAGATAAAAAACTTGTTTTTATGGTTTAGTTTTTTTTTAAATATTGTCGTATGAAAATGTTACGGCCGTTTTAAAAATGGGGGTGAAACTTCAAAAAAGTTAACAATTATGGCAATAGACAATAATACCATTTTGGCTAGTGACATGTGTCAGCTTCTTATTCTTTCTTACACTTGTTACATTAAAGTACTTTTTACAATAGCCTAACCCTTATAAAAATACATTATTTAGCATTAATAAAATCAATTCATCTACCCAACTACCATGCGTTTGATCAATCATGCGATGTCATGTCATTTATACCCTCAACTACCTTCAAACCAATCAATCACTGGCAACTAGGCCTGTAAACGAACCGAACGAACACAACTACCATGTGTTCGTGTTCGTTTATTAAGAAATTTGTCATGTTCGCTTAAAATCTAAACGAACAGTTCATGAACGAACATAAACGGACGTTTACGAACATAATAAATGTAAATGTTTTTGTATTACTAAAAAAACTGAATTACTAATTAGTTATATTTGTACAAGTAGCTAAAGCTCAACTTATGTTAACATTTATATCTTGGTTTAAAAAAGCGCGATACACTCCGAGGCGTTTTGGTTCCAAAATCTGAGGCGCAGGGCTTAAAGCACGGGGCGAGAGCTTCACTTATGTGAGGCGCCCAAGGTAAAAAAGAGTAGAAATATTTATACAAGCCAATACTACACATTCTACTTCTTAATCAATCCTAAACACAATAACATAATTATAAAACACACTTAAACACTTCATTAAACATACATTGAAGCCGAAATACACTTAAAAATCTTTTAAAAAAACCCTGATTTTGACTTTTGGCAAAAAAAAACCCTAATTTTGACTGAGGCGGCGTCTCGCGCCTCACAACGCTTCATGTAATTGAGCGCCTCAAAGAAAAAAAAAGTGCTTTTCCTAGCGCCTCAGGTGCGCTTTTTTAAACCAAGATTTATATAAATATAACTACATATATATAATAAAATTTAAAAAATGAACGAAAAAACGAACATAAATGAACGAACATAAATGAATGAACACAATGTTTGTTCATGTTCGTTCATTTAACTAAACGAACAATTTTTTTTGTTCGTGTTTGTTCATTTATTAAATAAACAAACTTCCTGCCAAACAAGTTCATAACCATTTGGCTCGTTTACACGCCTACTGGCAACACTCCACCTAAGTGCCTTCTAACCATTTTCTTTTTTTAGATAATAATTAAAAAGATGTGATTGGGTAGTTAAAGGTTAGGCCCATCATTTTTCTTTCTCTTCAATGGGTGGAGTACTACCTGGTCACTACCCCTTAATATACTCGGAAGGGGTGGCGATGATGTTCCCGCGGGTGAAGTACTACCCGGCTTCACTTCACGCATTATGCCCCATGTAACCTAACACAACACTTCTCAGATAAACCGTAATTGAAATAATCATTTAAAAGTTCTTATAAAATTTATTTACTTTTTGACTCGTGAGTATGATCATCTTATTCAAACAAATAATTGATGTAATACATGAAGAAATCAATTTGATCCGTTATTTCAATGATTTTAATTAAGTAGTTAGAAAAATATATTACGTTAATTTAGATTGTAATTTTTTATACAAATTCTGATCATAATGTGTATGTCATTCAATTTTTTATTTGATTGTAAAAGTTGGGCTTTAGCCCATTATGCACAAACAAAGGCGAAGGGGATGCAGAGAAGAATTTTCACTGTTTTGTTATTCTTGTTTATACGTTTACAACATTTGAAACCACCGCTAAACTATTTTCACATACAAGGTTCCGATTTAATGTAACATAAAAAGCTATATTATCTAGTACTCAATAATCGGTTTAAAGAGGATGTTTTACATTACATAATATATACTTAAACAATACTAAAACATAATATCCACATAACAATCTTCACTTTAACAAGTGACATCATCTAGGGTGGTTCAATATGCGATTTTAATCTAACTAAAAACAAACATAACGGAATTACATACTCAGTTTTCAATTTGGTTTTGAACCGATACCAAATTGGGTTTTATGTTCCAAAAGGATGTAAATCGGTTCAAACTCAATTAAACGAATAATAAATTTGGTTATTTAAGTTTTTGGCATTTAACTCGATCCAAGTAAAACTGTATCCAAATTGTACTTAGCCCAACCAAATTTAATAACAAATAATGGTTATTCAGTTTTGTTGGTTGAAGCCAAATACCAATCAATTTGAGTTCGGCTTTGTCAGAAAACAAAGAACAATACTTACCAAAATCTGACAAAGACTTTATTTCTGAATCAAACTTACAAAACAAAACAAGATCTAAATCACACTTGATCAAGAACAATACAAGACTCAATCAACACAGATTAAAGACCTCAAGAATACTAAGAGATCATTGACTAATGATCTTGTACAGACTCACTAAATGATCATTGACTTATGATCACTATAAAGCTTGTAAACAAAGGATTAGATCATTAACAGATGATCTACAACATAAACCCTAAACGAGAGACAAATATAATTAGAGAGACAAAGACTGGCAAACTGAACACAGGAGGTGCATCAGGTCTTATATAGCCACAACATAGGCTCGGGAGAAAACACACCCGAAGCAATACTAGCCATCATATCAAGTCAAGAAAACGCATCTTGACTTGATCTCCACCATTGATTGAAGGGCACACGGATTGCCAAATAGACTCGGATAAAAAGAGGCTGGACTTGGTTGTTGGGATCCAGACGAGATGGGCCAGCTAGAGGGCCAATGTAGCAAACTTAATTATGGGCTTGATCTTTTATCTCCAACTTATCTAAGCCATGAACTGATCCAATCTCCTGATCCAAACTCCTAGACTTTTTCAACTAATCCATTTGTCTAATATGAAAAACATGAAACACATGCATTAATATAAATCAACTTTTATAAAAGAGAAAATAATAATAAAGTTTAAAAGTGAAAATAAATATAATTACATAGTAATTATATTTTTAACACCCCCTCACTTTTATACCCAAACACATCAAACATGTTTAACCATTTGCATATTTGCTCATGTTGAGCAATATGAAGACCTTTTGTAAAGATATCAGCAATTTGTTTTTCTGTTTGAATACTAATAGTTTGGATACAACCTTTATTAATTTGATCTCTTAAAAAATATAAGTCTATTTCAAAATGTTTCGTTTTATCATAAAACACCGGATTAGTTGCAATTGCAAGTGCAGCAGAATTGTCACTGTGTAATTTAACCGAAACAATAACCTGGACATTGAGCTCATTTAGGAGATTAATCAGCCACATAATTTCACATGTAACAGTATACATGGCTCGGTATTCAGCTTTTGCTGTAGACCGAGAAATCGTGGACTGCTTTTTACTTTTCCAAGCTACTAATGAGTTCCCTAGAAATATGCAATACCTAGTAACAAACTTCCTGGTTTCGACACATTTTGCTCAGTCTGAATCCGCATAACCAGAAAGGTTAAGTTCAGGACTTCTAGCAATGTGTATACCTTTTCCAGGAGCATGTTTTAGGTATCTAAGTACTCACATGGTAATCAAGACGTGAGCTTTAGTAGGTTTGTGCATAAACTAGCTGAGTACAAGCACCGAATAGGTGATGTCTGGCCAAGTATGGGATAGATAAACGAGCTTACCTACTGACCTTTGATAGCCTGTTATGTCCACTAAACTTTCATGTTCTTGTTTACACAAGTTAGTAATAACATGATTAGGTTCAATAGGACGCTTTACAGGCTTGCAACCGGTCATTCCATACTCTGCCAAAAGCTCAAGGCAGTATTTTCTTTGACTTAAACATAACCTACTACTAGTTTTTAACACTTCGATACCTAAGAAGTACTTTAGGGAACCCAATTTTATAATTAGGAACTTGGTTTTACAAAATGACTTCACATAATCTATAAACTTACTACTGTTTTCAGTCAAGATAATATCATCCACGTACACAAGTAATACACAAAAAATGTCATTTAAAGACATTACAAACATGGAATGATCACATTTGCTTTGCACAAAGCCTAATTCAAACAAAATACTTATCAGTTTAGCATTCCACATTCGAGGGGCTTGCTTAAGTCCATACAAAGACTTTTTCAATTTACACACTCTAGTATCATTTTTAGAGAAATATCCTTCAGGCAATTTCATGTACACGTCTTCAAACAAATCATCATAAAGAAAAAGCATTATTAATGTCTAATTGATACAAAGTCCACTCATTTTGAATAGCAATAGTCAAAACACATCTAACACTGATTATTTTAACCATAGGAGAAAAAGGTTTCATCAAAATCTAAACCCTCTCTTTGACTATATCCTTTTGCAACAAGCCTAGCCTTATATCTATCAATTTCACCATTAGATTTATACTTTATTTTATAAATCAATTTACATCCTATAGCTTTTCTATCTTTAGGTAATTCAACAATGTCCTATGTATCATTTCTATTTAATGCCTTTATTTCCTCATTTATAGTATTAACCCAGTTTTTATCTTTACAAGCTTCATAGTAAAAACTAGGTTCAACACTTTTATTTAACATAGAGGTGAAACACAAATTATCAACAGAAAGATTGGAATAGTTAACAGCTTTTTCCAATCCATACTTTACTTTCCCTTATACAATATAATCACAAAATTTTCTAGGAAAGTTAGTATTTCTAGTGGATTTCCTAACAACAGTAGGATGATCTAATGATGATGGATGTCCCTCATAGTCATTATTATCATCATTTTCTAATATATCATCCTCAACCCTACCTCTATTAACAATTGGACTACTTGGTTGCTGATCCACAACCTTACCAAAAGTAATGTACGAACTGTCAATCGGTTGCCGAGACCAATGATGACCAGATTCCTGGTTTGCCCTATGTTCATCATCGGGACCATCAAGATCATTTAGATTTGTGTTGTTAATTGACTCAAACAAATCGAAAATGTTTAACTGATTTATATTTTGATAAACATTTGGGTCAGACTCTTTTAAAACCTTTGATTCTTTAAATGGAAAGATTGATTCATAAAATCTTACATCCCTAGACAAAACAACCTGTTTTGAATCAAGGTTCCACAGCTTGTAACCTTTCTTTTCATTAGAATATCCAATCAAAACACATTTATTTGCATGTATGTTAAACTTATCAGAATTGTTTAAGACAATACTATAACACAAACAGCCAAAAGACCCTAAGTTGATCATAAGAGGGCTTAAAACCATGCATAACTTCATAAGGTGACCTACCATTTAACACAGAGGATGGAGTCCTGTTAATCAGATAAACAGTAGTAAGAACACATTCTGACCAGAAAGACAAAGGTAAATTACTTTGGAACATCAATGCCCTAGCAACATTTAACAAATGTCTATGTTTTCTTTCCACTATACCATTTTGTTGAGGTGTATGCACACATGAGGTCTGATGTAATATTCCATTTTTATTTAGCACATCATTCATTTTAGAGTTAATGAATTTAGTGCCATTGTCACTTTTGAAAGTTTTGACAGTTATCTTAAACAGATTCTTTATGACAGCCAAAAAATGTTGTATATTATCAAACACTTCATCTTTAAACCTCATAAGATACACCCAAACAGACCTGGTATAGTCATCTAATATGGTCAGAAAATATCTGAATCCCTCCATACTTTTTACCCTATAAGGACCCCATACATCCAAATGAACCAACTCTCCAAGACTAGTAGTTTTATGGTCACTAATGATTATCACTAGTTAATACACTGAGTTTTATATCACCCTTTAACACAATGTTTAAAGGGTGACCTAGTCTAGCATGCCATAAGTTTGTTATTTCAAAACTATTACAACATATTGCAGAAAACACATAAGACTCACCACAAAAATACAAACCATCAACTTGACTACCAGTCACCAGGATTTTCTTGGTTAAAGAATCCTGTATATAGCAGTTGGATTCATTAAATAAAACATGCAACTTACTATCTTTAGCAAGATTTTGAACAGATAGTAAGTTTACACAGTAATTAGGAACCACAAAAACATCATACAAAGTGACTTCATCAGTTAGTTTAACATCTCCTATAACAGTAACCTTATCACTAGTACCATTAGGATGACTAACTTTTATATTTAAGTCACTAACATCAATTTTATTTATCACACAATCAGTATTCATAACCATGTGCTTATTAGCACCAGAATCACATATCCATCCTAGTTTTCTAAACAAGGAATGCACATTTGAAAAAGAAAAAACAGGTTTGGAATTACTTGTAGAACAAAAGAAGTTACATGACCTACCTGCTGAATTGCAGCTAGTTGTACCTTCTTCATTCTTCTTATTCAACAAACTTAACAGCTGAGAAACCTGATCAACAGTTAAAGTACTCAAAGAACCTTTATTATCAGTTTCAAGAGAAGATCCACTAGTGACATTGTTACTGATTACATTTCTTTTGTTAAAACCATTTTTATTCTTCAACCAAGTAGGATATCCTATAATCTCAAAGCATTTATCCACACATCAAATGCAAGTTTAGAATAGACTTGACCCATTACAAATCCCCAGCAATAGAATTCAGAATCCAAGTAAGCACAACATAATTACACCTATCCCATTGTCTACCTAACACAAGGTCATCAGTAAGTCTAACACAATCACTATTAACAAATCCTAACTTATTCTTAACTTGTAAAGCAAGGATAATAGCATTAGACCAGACAGTATAGTTCTCTGTTCCTTTAAGTTTTATACTAATGATAGTAAGATTGGCAGAATCACTAGCATGAAGGTAGAGAGGATCACTGGAATCCAGTTTACTAATTAAAGTAACACCACCAAGAACCTCTCGACCTTCACTAGTACTACTACTATCATCATCAGACATTGTAATAAACCAGAATCAAGATTAACAATTAACAATGACCAGAACTGCATGATTAAACAAGTGAACACACAAGCATGCAACAGACGAAGCCCCGTCAGTGTCAAGATTCCAGGTTCATCACTCAAGGGTGCCTGGACATGTCTTAACGAGGGAGTCTGGTATATGAACAAAAGCACACCAACAAGCACTCACAATACAATAATCGATACACAGAAAACAGATCACCAGAAAACTCAATCAAGATTATACAAATTAGACACAATCAATTATTGAGCCAATTCCGGTCCCCCTAACCCGGACAATGCTCCTAGACTTGACAAAAAATTAAACAAGAGACAAGGAACAATTTCACCAGTAGGAACCCAAGTTATGGTTTCGCCAATAAACTCACAACTTGTCACCTTCACTTAGGGTAACAAGTTGGAGAGCAAAGAAGAAAGCGTCCAGCTATTCCAGAGTCCAAATCAGATTCGATAGTTTTCTCACAACTCTAGATCTGACGATGAACTTTAGATCTAGGATGAACTTTATGGATTGTCTTCTCCAAGGCAAAGATAACTCGATCTGATAACAAAAAACCCTAGAACTCACAAGAACACCAACACTTCGACAAACCCTAAATCAAGCGGAAGAGGACAGATCTGAGCTTTAGGGCTCCGATACCATGTTAGAAAACAAAGAACAATACTGACCAAAATTTGACAAAGACTTTATTTCTAAATCAAAGACTTACAAAACAAAACAAGATCTAATTCACACTTGATCAAGAACAATACAAGACTCAATCAACACAGATTAAAGACCTTAAGAATACTAACAAATCATTGACTAATGATCTTGTATAGACTCACTAAATGATCATTGACTTATGATCACTATAAAGCTCGTAAACAAAGGATTAGATCATTAACAGATTATCTACAACATAAACCCTAAACGAGAGACAAATATGATGAGAGAGACAAAGACTGGCAAACTGAACACAATAGGTGCACCAGGTCTTATATAGCCACAACATAGGCTTGGGAGAAAACACACCCGAAGTAATACCAGCCATCAGATCAAGTCAAGAAAACACATCTTGACTTGATCTCCACCATTGATTGAAGGGCACACGGATTGCCAAATATACTCGGATAAAAAGAGGCTGGACTTGGTTGTTGGGCTCCAGACGAGATGGGCCAGTTAGAGGACCAATGTAGCAAACTTAATTCTGGGCTTGATCTTTTATCTCCAACTTATCTGAGCCATGAACGGATCCAATCTCTTGATCCAAACTCCTAGACTTTATCAACCGATCCATTTGTCTAATATGAAAAACATGAAACACATGCATTAATATAAATCAACTTTTAAAAAAGAGAAAATTATAATAAAGTATAAAAGTGAAAATAAATATAATTACATAGTAATTATATTTTTAACAGGCTTTCAGTTCAATTTTAAACTACCAGAATTCGGTTCGGTGAAAAAAAAAAAGTTAAACCAAGTAAACTGAATTTGGTTTAAACCCTAGGCCCGGTTGTCCGGTTTTGATTTTTGCTTCCACTAAACACAATTGGGCTCCGAGGCCCGTCTTTTAAATTTTGGGTTTGGGCACGATCTATCTGGTTCTATTTTGTTTTATTGACATCTTATAAAGTTATTACCTATAGTATAAATGATTAATTGGTATTCTTTTGTAAAGTGTAAAGTATGCAACTAAAAACATGCGCCAATAAACCATTATTAAAAGAATTTCGTCTTTTTATGTTTAACTTTCGGCATTAGAAAACAATGCATGCATAATTCAAATAAAATATCCACAATATGATAAATATAAGATTAAATAATTTTTCAACTAAAATTTAAAACCATCAGAATATAAATACAGCCAAAATTGATGTAATATTGTTTGGAACCCAGAAAAGAGCTTGCCATAATTTATCCGGTAATAAGTCTTTGTTTGGGACACATAAAATGAAATTCCTAAGTTTTATCTGGGTGGTTTAGTCCTTTTGCTATTAGTTTCGTTAACATTCATCGTCTTTGAGTCAATTTCATATAGATCTATAAAACTTATATAAAATTTTAATTATTAATAAAATCAAATTCATAGTTATAGATTTTATAAGATACAATTTATTAAATAACCATTAGGCTCTCTCCAACGCGTACGAAATTCAGTCGTCCGATCCACGTCAGATCTCACCCGAAGTTACCTGTTGCGTTGCAGTTGGCTGCCCGATAGTGTCCGAAGGTGAGTCGCCCTTAAATGGGGCACATATGTTTGATGGATATGTATTTTGAAATGGGTCAAAATCGTTTGTCAAATGGCTAATGTTAGGAGTATGTATTGTCAAATGGGTCAAATACGATGCAAAATTGTTATCTGCATTGGCTAATGTTATCTGTATTGGTGCAAATGGGTCACAAATGTCTGATGCAAATCTGGTCAATATAATAAAAAGCGAAACATCACTTTCATTCCATATTACATCAGTTGACTTTTATCAGTTACAACCTACGACCTTCAAAATCATTTGGTCGTTTTCAGTTACAACCTACGACCTTCATTGACATCTGCATTTTCAAGTTCTTATTCTCTTCTTGAAATACCATGTTCTGCGACTTCAAATTTTTTATCTGCACTTCCTCAATTTTTGCTTCCTTTCTTGTACTGCATTTGCAACATCCTTAAACCATAAAGAATTCATCAACTTGTTCTTTCCACATGAAGAATTTACAATCTTGATTCTAATCATAAAACAAATTTCAGATATTGATTTAAAACAAAAACAAAGGACAACAATATTTAACATGTTACTAACCGGCCATAAAGGGCAACCATAAAATTCATCCCTAATTCTAGCACTTTTACGTCTAGCAACCCTACAATTGCAATCATATCATGATTGCAGCACACGTTTTCCTCTATATCAACTTTAAACATTTTAGGGTTTTTCTTGAAAGAAGATGCACTAGACGAAGATGAACTCATTATGTTGACAAAGGTTAGGGCTTCTTCTTGAATCGTTGACAGAACCACTACATTTTCTTTACTTGAGAAATTGGGTGAAAATCGATTGGGAGCAAACTAGGGCTTGTTCTTGAATCGATTGGTTTACTTCTTATGTTGACATAGGGTTATGTTATAAAGATAAATGTGCCACGTCATCGGACACGTGTGTTAAGTTATGACACGTAGGAACGCCACGTCAGCATGCAAATAATGATGTTAGTGATTAGACTAACTGGGACTATTGTAGGAAAAAATGACGAAAATTAAAATCGTTAATGGTTATTTTAGTAGTTAAGACTATTATCAACCAAAGTATATATAATAGTTTGGATTATTTAAATCCATTACTCCAATTACATATGTGGATGCAATATAGACGATCTTTGTTGACATGCAGGTCATATAGA
Organism: Ambrosia trifida; assembly: GCA_028751855.1. Lineage (NCBI taxonomy): Eukaryota > Viridiplantae > Streptophyta > Magnoliopsida > Asterales > Asteraceae > Ambrosia > Ambrosia trifida. Next base: position 115,319,185 of record CM054124.1, read on the forward strand.
TTATTTAGTTAATGGGAAATACTATCCTCGTCAATTTGCAAACACTTTAAACGATTGTATGATAAAAATATTATTTACTTAAATGGTTAAATAATATTATTTACTTTATATATTATAACTGCTAGAAGTTGACACTTTCTCATAATTTGATTCGAAGGCTTCAATAAGTGCGAGTCCGACACCTAATCAGATTGGACCCCGCATAAGTTTGAATATGTACTGTGTTTGCATTTAATTTTGACTTTCCGCAATCAAACCCTTTTGGACTATTTGAGTATAATAAAAATATTTTTCTACTATTGTATTCATATATTTTATTCTTTATCTATACTATATTATAAAGCATAAGGGAAGGACGCCGGTAAAAGTTAAGTAATTATAACATTTTAAGCTTACGGTATAACAACTTAGTGAAGTTAGTAAAGGGCCAAAATGGTCTTTCTACATAAGTATTAAATTAGATGAAATTGGGAGAATAATCTTTTTATATAAAGATTAATTGTTCTTAAGTAATTACAAATGATAATGCACATTGTACAAACCTTTTAACCACAACTATTAAAACCTTCTTCCTTACCAATGCTAACCCCTGACTCTTCATGTCTTAGGGAAAATAGTAAATAAATATAGATGATAACCTTTCACTTTTCTCACTTCCCTCATACAATAGTTACTAACATCACATTTCTCTCCCTCATTTTGCAATGATCAAGGGAAAGAACACTCCAAATGATCTTTAATCTGGTAAGTAAATACGAATATGTTCATATCTTATTCACTATTGTTCATATTTTGTTGATAATCTCAATATTTTTCTCTAAAAATCTTAAAACACTTTTTCATACTCTTTGACATCAGACCACATAGGAAGCAATACCCAAACCGTTGTGACGTCTTTGAAACACAAATCTTGTAAGTATCATCATCCATGCATGTTAAAACATCTTAATGACTTTAATATTTATCAATATCTAATAACTTTTTTTTTCTGATCGTTATCCTCAAATTTGGTTCATGAACACTTTTAAATTGGATAGCATCAAAATGGATTATTATTTTTTTTACTTTCTAGACGGCAACCATAATAATAATATTAAGGGTTTATTAAAAGTAATGTGTTAGAATAATATAGTAACAGGATGGATCCCGGTTATATTCATATAACGCAAGTTTTTTATTTCTTTCTTTTTTTACTAAACTACTAGGTCTATAACATCAATACAACTAAATAGAGTTTGTCAAGTTAACCATGATTTGTATAGTTTAGTTTTTTTTATTGTTTTAGTGCCCTAAGCTGACAAAATATAAAATGACAATAAAACTATCGGTGAAAGAGTAGTGATATAGGAAGATGAAACTCTCGATCGCTCTTTTTACGAGAGTCTCAATGATGAAGACCGGTGATCGAACAATGTAGCTGGTGTATGTGACAAAAGTTGATTTCATTACGATGCAGTTGGTTGACATACGGAATTTATTCTTAAATTACTATCTTCATGACTGATATTTTTTTTATTCTTGTGTTCGAATTTTATTTTTAAATTACGTACTATATTTATTGCTGATATTTTGTTAGTCATGCGTTTTTTATTATTTAATTGTGATATGTAATGCTCATGACATGTATAGACCACAATGATCCTATGAAAAAGAAAATTAACAAAAGTACTATAAAATATATTACGAGATGATTGATAAACTAACATAAAACAAGTGTCGCATTGTAAATTATAATCAACGTTGCATCGCGCGACACTAACATGTCATTATTTGCTTCAATATATGTCGCCCCGCCGCATCGCGCGGGCATCCCACTAGTATAATTATTAAGAACCGAAATCATGATTTTGTATATGTTTAATATTGAATGAGCCAATTTTTTAGATAAACGGCACCTGGCAAAAACATAAACATACAACGATTTCTTGCTTCTCAAGTTTTATAGCTGAAGAAACACCAATCTAATAATCAGAATATAACAATGATAATGAACTAACAACGCAAAGGAACGAGCTTCTTATATTTATCAAGGCAAGTTACAAGACACTGCTATATGATTATTACAGAGTTTCGACTATAATCTATCTCTCACAGCTTACTATATGAATTCTTTCCCTTGGTTTTCGATCCCTTCTTCTGGTGACGAAGGGAGGTATTTATAGGCTGCTTAGGTAGCCTGTAATTGGCTGTGAGGAGCATGGCAGCTGTCTTGTACGATTATGGCCGTTGTCATTTTCTGCGCTGTCTTCCCTTGATTGGTCCACGTGTCCTGGCGTCGTCCTTTTCGTCCTTTTCTGTACCTCGTACTGGCAGGTGATCATGGAGCAGGGTGTCCTGGCCTGTGATTGGCTGCTGGCTCTGCTCCTGTCGGGTGACACTTGTCCTTTCTTGTGGTTGCATGCGCCGTCTTCCAGAACGCCACGTCATACTATTGTGTTGACGTGTGCGCGGGTTTCTTTCCTGCGCGTGTGCGGGTACCTATCTCTTCAAGTCCCCCTAGTCCAGTGTGTTGTTTGTGTAGCATGCGAGACGCTGGACTCAGTTTTGTGACGTAGGCCATCTTTAAAAATTGCGCGTTGATTAGGCGGGGGGAGCTCCTGCGCGGTATTGTGCAAGTGGGGTAGGTGTGGACGCCCCCTAATTAATGTGCACATCAGTTTTGTCAGTCCGCGTGAGTGACGCGACTGGTTGGTAGCCGAAAAGTCTCTGACGGTTGTACAAACGTCAGAGACGTGGTGGGCCCGGGTCGTTTTGTCTCCTTTACATTGTGACGTGTCCTCCACTGGTTGGTGGGCTTTTTGAATTTCGAAAAACCGTCAGGCCACGTGTCTTCCACGTGTGGCCTTCCTATTTAAACCCTCTCTCTCCTCTAACCTTTTCACTTTCCTCATAACTTATTCTCGAATCCTCTGTTCTTTTCTCTCTGGCGATTTTATATTTCTTCATTATCTTCCCGACAATATTTCGTGTTTTTGAGTCATGGACCACATTGTTAACATTCCCAAAAAGAAGCGTGGATCGAAGAAGGGAGATGACGGTTCAAAGAAGAAACCGCCCCATGCTGGGGAAGTGACGGCGGTTTGGAGTAAAGGGGAATTTAAGAAGTTCAGGAAAGGAGTTGGTTTCCCGTCTTCATATGGGGTGGAGATTCCTGCTCCAGATAAAACTATACTGGAACCCCCTGTTGGGAAGGTGGGATTATATGCTTGCTACTTCCGAGATTGCAATTTCAGGGTTCCGATTACCCAGTTTCTCGGTACCTTTATTCGTGCGATTGGCGTGCACATTAACCAGATCCATCCTGGTCTGATGTCTAGGCTGATGTTCTTCGAGTTTTGCTGCCGCGCCAACAAGATCGAGCCTTTGGTGGACATGTTCCTGGTGTTTTATAGTTTGAGCTTTGTGGAGAGCTGGCTCTCGTGTAGGCCGCGCCCTGGGGTCTCTGCCTGCGCTGGGGCCGGGGTGAAGAGTTTCCGGGAGTGGAAACCTAAATTTTTCTGGATCAATCAGGGAGTTATTCCTATTGAGATGGGTAGGTTAGACCCAGCGGAGGGATTGGGTAAGATGGAGCTGATTCAGTATAAGGATCAGGCGTGGTTTAACACCTTGACCAGCCATCCTGTTGATTTGTGCGAGATCCCTGAGACCGCTCTTGTGATGGCGGGCATGAGCATAAAGTATGATGTAGAGGGTCGCAATCCGCACCTGACTGAAGATGGCAAAGGTTAGTGATTGATTGTCTTTTTCCCTCTGCGCTTGCGCAGGGTTTATTGTGTCATTGACTTATTTATTTCTCTATACGTTGTTGTTCGCAGATGTAGATTGCCTTTACAGCATGCTGTTAGGCGGGGACAACATGGGATTCGCTTTTAAGAAGCTGGCGGACAACGAGCTTTACATTTTGGAGAAAGCTTGGGACACGCTCGTCCGTCCCAAATTAGATGATGTGCCGCAGGAGGCTGCGACCTCGCAGTTACTCATTACTGAAGCCGGTGAGTCCTTGCCACCTTATGAGAATCCTTCGCCCGTCAACATGTTTGTGCGGACGGGCCTACCCTTACGTGTGATATCTAGTGATGAGTCTTCTGACTCATCTTTGCTTTCGCCAATTGCGTCATCTACAGGGAGGCGAGATGCGCAACAACCACCTGCGCGTGCGGATGACGACAGCGAGGAGACTATCGATGAAGACCCCCTTGTGCATCGCATCTCCAATCCGCGGGCGAATGTGACCAGAGGTGAAGACTATTTTTTTGTTTTAAACCACGAAGTGGTTAACAGATACTTTGAAAATTACCAGCCTTTTGAACGAAGCTACGTTGAACTTTCAGATGCGTTCGTTCAAGGGGAGTCCATGATGAAATTGACTGAAGAAGTTCAAGGCGCTATGCTGACGAAACCTGTCACCGCAGGGCCATCTGAGGGTGGAGCTATTCCCGTTGACGTGCCCCGTCATAAAAAGCGATCTAGGCGGTCAAGTAAAGAGAGAAAAGCCAGCGGGGAGTTGACATCGCCTGCTGAGAAGAGAGTGAAGCTGGACACGCTTGTTCAGTCTGCGGAGGAAGATTTGTTAGGTGAGTTTGCTACTTTTTTCTCCCTTCCTTTCCTTTTTATTGGCTAATGACCTTGTGTTTTTTGCAGCTTCGTTGTTGGGCACCACCGCGCCCGAGGATGTGACTGCTGCTCCTATCAATAAGGAGTTTGACACTGGGCCCATCAGGCCGACGTCTCCTGATGAGCGGGTTGAGGAGCCTGCGCATACTGATGTGCAGGACAATGTGTTAGCCACTTCTTTGTTGGCGAACCTGCCATCGCCTCTTCGCCAGCCTTCCCCTGTGCAGGGATCAACGCCACCGCGGTCGCCGTCGCCTGTGCAACTCCCTACTCCTCCGCGGAATGATCCGGAGGGTGATGAGGGAAGGGTGTCGCCGACAGATACCAGCGAGGGATATGGCCATGGTGTCGATATGACTATTGACGATGATGATGGGAACGAAAAACGGGTGACAACAGAGCCGAATCCCAGTTCTTCAGGTGCGCACCCAGTTGGGGGCGGGGAGTCGTCTAGCGGCATTTTTGTGCCTAACTGGACGTTGACGCCGGCCGCCCGTTTCTTAAGTGTGGAGGAGTGTCGCCAGTTCTTGGCGAATGTTATCCCTCCTGGTGAGCGCGAGCACCAGGCCACGCGTCCTCGCGGGGACCTCATGGATGACCACATTTTAAGTGTGGCCAACATGTTATCCACTTCTGCTGAGATAGTGCGGGAGTGGGGGTCCATGGCGCATGACCGTCACAGATTTCATCAAGATTTGCAGCGTGTGACGGAGGAGCGTGACCGCGTGCATGCGGAGCTGAAGCGTGCTAAGTGGGACGCCGTTACATTTCGCGAGGAGCGTGACAAACTCCGTGAGCACATCTCTGAGAGAGAAGAGCAATGGAGGGTTGCTTGCGCGAAAGATAACGCGAAGATGGAGGCGACCAAGAAGCGCATCAGCGAGATTAAAGCTCAGAGGGATGAGTTTTGTAAAGAGTTGGACGTGCAGCGGCGGCTGGTGCAGCAGCACAAAGATAAACTGATTGAGGCCCGCGAGCTTTTCAAAGAGAAGGATCAGTTGATCGCTGACTTGCGCGAGGGGCATGACGGGCTAGACAAGGAAAACTTGTCCCTTCACCGAAAGGTTCTTGAGCTTGAGGGGCAGCTGTTGGAGGCCCAGAATGAGAAAGATGTGGCAGAGGAGGATCGCGCCTGGGTCCTTGGATGTTGCGTCCCTGAGGTATGTTCCCCCTTTTTTGCGTTTATGTCTTCTCATTATTTTGTGTTTGCTTGTACTAATTTTGTTTTTTGAGTATCATGCAGGTTGCCCATCATGTGAAGAACTGCGCGCAGACGCGTCAGGCTGTGGCCGCAGTGAATGCAGCTGCAAAGCTTGTGGGTCGCAAGGCTGGCTTCATTGAAGGGTACCAGCACGCACAGGATGGGAAACCTTTGGATCAATTCCCTTTGTATAAACAAGACTTGGACGCTGTTTTTGCTAAAAAGGCCGCTGAATTTGACGAGCTGAAGTACGAGCTGGTGGACTTCGTTGTAGGTCACCGTGACCGTCCCAGCTGCTTTGAGCTCAAGGAATCATTTGACAAGGCCGGCTTGGTGCATACGCGTCATGAATATGCTAAGCTGAAGGCGATTGATCTGGCGGCTGAGACTCAGGCGGAGGGTGATGAGCGGTTGAGCCTGTCTGGGTCAGACGACGATGATTTTAGTGATACATCTTCAACGTCCAAGAAGTGAAGCTGAATATTTTGTCTTTATGTTTAATCTTGGTTGTATTTGCAGCTCCACTTTTGATCTGTTTAAACAATATGTAATGGTTTTATTCTTATAAGTATTGTTGAACATATTTATTTTGTTAATGGCAGTTTAGTTCGTTTCTGCCTTGCGTTAATGTTCATATGTCTTGTTACTGTTTCATAGCTTTTACTCTGCGTGTCACATCTTTATCTAAGCGTCCGCGCAGGAATTCAGTAGACATAGGATTTTGAGCAATTTTAAGGAAATTGCAGATTTTCTCGATGCAATTTCTAAGTTTAAAGTGCGCGTTGTATCTTAACCATGCAACGCGCAATTTTAAGGAAATTGCAGATGTTCTCGATGCAATTTCTAAGTTTAGGGTGCGCGTTGCATCTTAACCATGCAACGCGCAATTTTAAGGAAATTGCAGATTTTCTCGATGCAATTTCTAAGTTTAGAGTGCGCGTTGCATCTTAACCATGCAACGCGCAATTTTAAGGAAATTGCAGATTTTCTCGATGCAATTTCTAAGTTTTAGGGTGCGCGTTGCATCTTAACCATGCAACGCGCAATTTTAAAGAAATTGCAGATTTTCTCGATGCAATTTCTAAGTTTAGGGTGCGCGTTGCATCTTAACCATGCAACGCGCAATTTTAAGGAAATTGCAGATTTTCTCGATGCAATTTCTAAGTTTTAGGGTGCGCGTTGCATCTTAACCATGCAACGCGCAATTTTAAGGAAATTGCAGATTTTCTCGATGCAATTTCTAAGTTTTAGGGTGCGCGTTGCATCTTAACCATGCAACGCGCAATTTTAAGGAAATTGCAGATTTTCTCGATGCAATTTCTAAGTTTAGAGTGCGCGTTGCATCTTAACCATGCAACGCGCAATTTTAAGGAAATTGCAGATTTTCTCGATGCAATTTCTAAGTTTTAGGGTGCGCGTTGCATCTTAACCATGCAACGCGCAATTTTAAGGAAATTGCAGATTTTCTCGATACAATTTCTAAGTTTTAGGGTGCGCGTTGCATCTTAACCATGCAACGCGCAATTTTAAGGAAATTGCAGATTTTCTCGATGCAATTTCTAAGTTTTAGGGTGCGCGTTGCATCTTAACCATGCAACGCGCAATTTTAAGGAAATTGCAGATTTTCTCGATGCAATTTCTAAGTTTAGGGTGCGCGGTGCATCTTAACCATGCAACGCGCAATTTTAAGGAAATTGCAGATTTTCTCGATGCAATTTCTAAGTTTAGGGTGCGCGTTGCATCTTAACCATGCAACGCGCAATTTTAAGGAAATTGCAGATTTTCTCGATGCAATTTCTAGGTTTAGGGTGTGAGCACATGTAAAGTAAAAGGAACTGCTATTTTTCATTTCATTTAAGTGGCGCAACGGCCTTCATTACATTGTGGCTTGCAGTTACATATAACATTTTCTTAATTGCGCCGCGTTCCATGTTCGTGGAACCGATTTGTCTTCCAACGTTGATAGCTTGTAGGCCCCTTTACCAAGGACTTCTTGGATGCGGTATGGTCCTTCCCAAGTTGGGGTTAACTTTCCTTTGGGGAGGGCGCCGCTGGCCTCGTTGTTTCTTAAGACAAAATCTCCGGCTTTGAACGTTTGGATTTTAACTTTGGCATTGTAGTAGCGCTCGAGCTGTTGCTTGTAATTTGCTTCTCTTATTGCTGCTTCATCGCGACGTATTTTTGCCAGGTTAAGGTTTGTGCGCAGCTCTTGATCATTATCTGTTGTGGTTGCGGAAAGTACTCTCGGGGATGGGCATCCAATCTCCGCGGGTATCATGGCCTCCGAGCCATATGTGAGGCTGAACGGGGTTTCACCGGTGCTCGTTTTGGTTAGTGTGCGATTAGCCCATAGCACGCTCGGTAGTTCCTCTGCCCAAGCCTTACCTTTTGTTCCCAATCTGGCTTTGATGCCTTCCACGATGCTGCGGTTTGCACGCTCAACCTGGCCGTTGCCTTGTGGGTGCGCGACCGAGGTGAAGATTGGTTGGATGTGCAAATCCGCGTACCATTTCAATAACCCCTTGTCCGCAAATTGAGTCCCGTTGTCTGTGACGATTGACATGGGCAGCCCGAAACGGCAAATGATGAATTCCCAAATGAACTTCTTCACATGGTTAGCCGTGATTTCAGCAAGCGGCTTGGCTTCCACCCATTTGGTGAAGTAGTCAATGGCGACTATTAGGAATTTCCTTTTGCCTGTCGTCATTGGGAAGGGTCCCACCAGATCAATCGCCCATTTCTGGAATGGCCATGCCGAAGTCACTGGTATGAGTTCGTTCTTGGGACGCAGGGTGTTGGGGGCGTGGCGCTGGCACGAGTCGCATTTGCGGATGATTTTTAAGGCATCTAGGTGCATGCCCGGCCAATAGTATCCCGCGTTCATAATCTTCGCGACCACCATCCGTGGCCCCGCGTGTATCCCACATATCCCTTCGTGTATTTCTCGCACCAAATAGTCCGCATCAACTGCATCCACGCACCGCAGCAATGGCCCCAGGTATGACTTCCGATAGAGCACTCCGTCTTGTATTTGGTATTGCAGGGCTTTGTGCTGTATCTTTCTGGCCTCGGCGCGTTGTTCTGGCAGGGCGCCGTTGGTCAGATAGGATGTTATCGGAGTCATCCAGCTGTCAGCACCCGTTTGGATGACGTTGACCTCTTTGGGTGGCACAGACGGTTCGCTCAGCGTTTCGATTCGGACCTCTTTTGCTTGATGGCTGAAGGTTGTAGAGGCCATTTTGCTTAGAGCGTCCGCCGGCTTGTTCTGACTGCGTTTGATGTGGTCGATGGTGCAGCTGGGGAAGGTAGCCATGAGCTCCTTGGCGCGCTGGAGGTACAAAATCATTGAGGGCTCTTTAGCCTCATATTTCCCGCTGATCTGACCGGCGACCAACATTGAGTCGACGTGCGCGAAGATGTGCTTGGCGCCCAGCTTGTGCGCGATGCGTAGTCCAGCGAGGAATGCTTCATATTCAGCCTCATTGTTGGTGGCTTTGAATTCGAGCCTTATCGCGTAAGTGAATTCTGCTCCCTCCGGACTGACCAAGCGTATCCCCGCGTCGACGCCATCTTCGTTTGAGGCCCCATCTGTGTAGAGGTTCCAGATGGCCTTCTCGTCATTCGATGGCTGCGGGTCTTGTTCAGCTTTGCATGCTTCTATTTTTTCTTTTGGTACCTCCGCTATGAAATCAGCCAGTACTTGTCCTTTAATCGCTGGGCGCGTCTTGTAATGGATGGTGTGTTCACCCAGCTCAATTGCCCATTTTGCTAATCTCCCAGAAACTTCTGGCTTTGATAGGACATTGTTTAGCTTGTAATCGCTCAGCACGTTGATGGGATGGCCTTGGAAATAGCGGCGCAGCCGTCTTGATGCATGAACGAGGGCTAAAACTAGCTTCTCCATGATGGTGTATCTGGACTCTGCATCTGTTAGTACTCTGCTGACGTAGTAGATAGGCGTTTGGACCAGCTTTCTGTCTACCATCAGTACTGCGCTCACCGCCTGCTCTGTGGCGCAAAGATACATCGTTAAGGTCTCCCTAGGGAGTGGAGCGGTGAGCGTTGGTAGGTCCATCAAGCATTCTTTCATCTCTTGGAAGGCCTTTTCTGCCTCCGGTGTCCATTTAAAATGGTTCTTTTTCAAACAGCTTTTCAGTGTTTCAATGAAAGGAATGGATTTGCTTGCGTGATGTGACAGAAAGCGGTTGATTGCTACAAGGCGTCCGTTCAGCGTTTGAACTTCTTTCAGGGTGGATGGGGAGGGCATTTGCGCAATGGCTTGTATTTTTTCGGGGTTTGGTCTGAACCCATCTTTGGTGACCACGACCCCAAGAAACTTGCCTTCTTCCATCCCAAAAGCGCACTTGCTTGGGTTGAGCTTCATGCAGATTGCTTTTAAATGCTTGAAGGTTTCTTCAATGTCTTTTAGCATCTGATCCTCTTCTTTGCTTTTGATGACTAGGTCATCCACATAGACTTCTAGGTTTCTCCCGATCTGCTTGGCGAATGCGCGGTCCATCAGTCGTTGATACGTGGCCCCGGCGTTTTTTAGGCCAAATGGCATCTTTGTGTAGCAGAAAACTCCCTTATCTGTGCGGAAGGCAGTTTTGTCTTCATCTTCAAGTGCCATCTGTATTTGGTGGTAGCCTTTGTAGGCATCCAGAAAGCACTTGAAGCGGAATGGGGCTAGAGAGTCTATTTTCAAATCAATTTCTGGTAGAGGATAACAGTCTTTTGGGCATGCTTTGTTGAGGTCGGTGTAATCTACACACATCCTCCATCCGCCATTGCTTTTCTTTACCATGACTGGGTTCGCAACCCAGGTTTGATATCGTGTTTCCCTCAAGATGCCTGCCTTTAACAGTTCTCCGACTTGCTCATTCATCGCTTGAGTTTTTTCAGCACCCATACTTCTGCGCTTCTGCGCGATGGGTTCTACGGAGCGATATGTGTTAAGCTTGTGTTGAGCGAGTTCGCGTGGAACACCGATCATGTCTGACGGTTGCCATGCGAAAACATCGATGTTTTTGCGGAGGAGCTGTTTCAAATGGTCCCTGATGTTTTCGGAGATTTCTGGCCCTATCGTTATGGGCTGCTCAGGGAACTTTGGGTTTAAGATCCATTTTTCTGGTTCTGTGCGCGGGCAGGGCTTCAACATTTTAGCTGGGTGGGGCTCTGTGGTCATGGCACACTCTCTGTTGGCCCATACAATGGCTACCCCGTTTGGGGTGGGGAAACCAATCGCGCTATGCACGGTGGAGGTGACCATGTTGTAGGAAGCCATAGAGTCCCTGCCCAGGATGATATCATATTTGGACTTGGATGGGATGACGAGAAAGGTGACTTCTTCTGTTCGCGACCGCCCCTGCGCGCCGAGAGTGAGAGGGAAGGATATTTCTCCGAGGGGTGTTACAACCTCGTTGGAGAATCCCATGATCGGAGAATTGATGGGGCGCAGGCGCTGCTTGTCCTCTTCGTCCAAGAGGTCAAAGCATTGACCATACATAATGTCTGAATTGCTGCCCGTGTCCATGAATGCTCTAGTGGTTCTGTAGTGGTCAAAAATGGCTGTGACAATGATTGCTTTTGTGGCCGATGGGCCGCCTTTGACTATGGAGAAACACACTTGATGTTCCCTCCATTCTGCTGTTGATTCAGTTTTCCTCTTTTGGCTCCGGTGCCCGCTGCTGTGTATCATCATGCTTATATTTTTTATCTTTTTGGGCGGAGGACCCCCCGCTTGTTTGCGTTCGACGTTTTGTAGCAGGTGGCCGAGCTTGCCGGACTTTAGTGCGTCTTCAATGGCTTGCCTTAGCTGGTAACACTTATCGGTGTCATGACCGATGTCTTGATGGTATGCGCAAAACTTGTTGTGGTCCAACCCTTCGCGCCGTTTGATGACCTTAGGTTCTGGAAAGTCAACGTTTTCCGTTGCTAGAACTTGCGCTGGTGTTTTGGTTAAAGGGGTCCAATTGTTGTGACTCCTTCTGTTGGGCTTGTGTACAAGTGAGGTGCTGCGCTGATAGTCTTGTGGTGTAGAAGGCTTTGGGGTTGTCTGGTCGGTTCCTTGGAGCCTCGTCCAGACATTGCCCCTCGTCTTCCTGTCATGCCTGTTGTTTCGGTTGCGCACTGCTTGCGCCTGTGTATCTGTGTACTGTGGTGCTTGAATTCTGCTCCAGACGGATAGCTCTCTTTCTGTCTTCGCGTAATTCTTAGCGCCGCGCATGATCTCTTCCCATGTGTTTGGCATGCCTGTGCATCCGGCAAGTGTGCGGATCAGCGAGTCACATCTTACGCCTTGCGTAAACGCTGCTTTCATAAGCTCGAATCCGATTGGACCAATTTGTAAAGCTTCGCGATTGAACCTGGTGATGTAATCTTCGATGGACTCGTTATCGCGTCTTTTAACTTGCAAAATGTCAGTGGAATCTCGCTCGATTCTTTTGTTTTGACTGAAGTGGTCTAAGAATTTGTCAGTCAGCTCTTTCAGATTATCTATCTTTCCGTTTGGTAGGCTGTCAAACCATACCCGCGCTGCGCCCGTGAGCGTCTGCGCGAACATGTGACACCATGCTGGCAAGGTCCACCGCGCGCATTTCCCTGCGACCTCGAAACTTCGTATATGGTCATCAGGGTCGCCGGTGCCGTCAAATTTTCCCAATGTGCTTGGCATTTTTGTCCCAGCGGGCAGTATGGCGAGTGCGATGCGCGGTGTAAACTTTGATTTTTCACTGAACGAGGGGGGTAATATGGTTTTGTTAGGTCGTCTTCTCCGGACGACAAGTGTGCTCGATCAACGGTGTTGGTCAAGTACTGGCTTGTGTCACGTTGAAAACGACTCTGTGATTCGTCGGAGTCTTCCCTCCATGTTGGGTCAGTGTTATGAGTGCTTCCGCCGACGTGTCCCGCAGCTCTGGACGACCCTTCTGAGATAGTGGCAGGCCTTCCTTCGCTGAAGGACAGGGCGCGGGATGCTTCTCTCAGGTGTTGTTCTTTAAGCTTGTGCATAAATGCTTGCTTCAGAGCTTCTTTCTGCTGCGCATACCATACCTCCGGGCTAACCATCGGCGTAGTACGAGCAGCAGGTGAGGTCTGAAGGTTATCAGTTGCAAAATGGAATGACGGGGTTTGCCTTGTCCCGGAGGACGGGGTGTGGCCCACGTCTGTGATGTGAACCTGCTCTTCCATGTGGCTGTCGGGCTGGCTGGTGGTTGCCGGAGCTACACCAGTGCCGGACGTGCCTGTTGGAGAGTTTGTGTTCATTGGTAAAGAACTCATCACTGGTTTGTTTGAGAGATAGAAGTTTTTAAGTTGCTGTTCTTGATAACTCAATAGACGGATGGCGCCAATGAAGAAACACCAATCTAATAATCAGAATATAACAATGATAATGAACTAACAACGCAAAGGAACGAGCTTCTTATATTTATCAAGGCAAGTTACAAGACACTGCTATATGATTATTACAGAGTTTCGACTATAATCTATCTCTCACAGCTTACTATATGAATTCTTTCCCTTGGTTTTCGATCCCTTCTTCTGGTGACGAAGGGAGGTATTTATAGGCTGCTTAGGTAGCCTGTAATTGGCTGTGAGGAGCATGGCAGCTGTCTTGTACGATTATGGCCGTTGTCATTTTCTGCGCTGTCTTCCCTTGATTGGTCCACGTGTCCTGGCGTCGTCCTTTTCGTCCTTTTCTGTACCTCGTACTGGCAGGTGATCATGGAGCAGGGTGTCCTGGCCTGTGATTGGCTGCTGGCTCTGCTCCTGTCGGGTGACACTTGTCCTTTCTTGTGGTTGCATGCGCCGTCTTCCAGAACGCCACGTCATACTATTGTGTTGACGTGTGCGCGGGTTTCTTTCCTGCGCGTGTGCGGGTACCTATCTCTTCAATAGCATTTACTTGATAGCTTCATGAATAAGTTTTGTTATAGTAAATGTATGTAAACACAATATAGGTTGATAAATAGAAAGAAAAATAACTTAAAAATGATTTTGTTTTTCTTAAAGTCTCAAAACTAAGGAATTTATCTTGTATTTATGTTTAAATCTAAATATCGGGAAGTTTGAAAAATATGAGACAACATAAAAATGTTTCTCCTCAGTAATGTCACATGACATCTTATTTGAAAAATTAAAAAGAAATGTATCGATTTGGCATGTAAATGTGCACTAGTTTGTGAGCAACGTAGACTATTCGTTTAGCTATTTGAAAAGTGAGTAGTCTTTTTAATGTTTATATTTGGTATTTTTGTTTTTATAATATTTAAGACAAATTGTTTTCTTTAAACGAATTCAAAATATAATAATCCAAAGTGACAAACCAAAAAAACACAATCTCTTAAGTTGAGACATGTTTTATTCAAATTCAACCCATTTTAAATTTGTCAACTTTTTTCCCTCTTGTTTCATTTGACCCGCCAATCATCACCAATAATCTTGGTCTTTCTGGGCCACAACAACTAACAAAGGAGCATGCATCCAAATAATGGTAAAAAGGTCCCTCCCTCTTAAATATTTTATTTTACTTTGTTTGTTTATATAAAAAAAAAAGTAATATATTCTTGAAAGACTTTGTTAAAAAAAACCTATGTATTTACTCTAAACATATAAATTTTATTTGTAATTTATGAGATGTATTAGCCTTTTAACAGATATGTCAATGCTTACAGCTTTAATTCATAATACTTTCGGATTCATCGTATTATTTTCCCAAGAGTGTTTTGTACAAAATAAAATAATGCTTTACAATTTGAATATAACACATTCGTTGTGGGTTATTGTAGAATGTATTTGTTGATAGTTTATACTTGTACGTCGTATAAGGCAAATCAGGGCCGGCCCTGAAAATTCGGGTGCCCGGGCCGAGCCGGGAAATATGTGCCCCTTAGTCTTATGTCTTTTAAGCAATGTTTTCATAACCGAAGCGCACGTTGAACCGGTGTCCTTACCGGTTCCCTAATCGGACCGGTCGAACTGGATATAAAACTGAAAGTGTCGTAATAATTATAAAAATTAATATGTTTGGCTAATTGGCTCATAAAAAAACCATCATTTCTTAAAATTCCATAATAATCTGGCCATTATTTATGTCTAGACTTCAAAAATTTTTTAATGAAATGAATTTGACTTAAATCATGTGCATAAGCGTGAGACAATTACTGTTTTGTAGTACTACTATATATTAAAATTTACTGCAAAGGCTGCACAATTACTGTACCACAATACAAATCTCAAGTAGCACACTTCAACTTTTTTTTTTTTAATTTTGTCGTATCCTTCAAATATAGTTTTTCATGTATGACTCATCTTCTTCCTTATCTACTCTTCACTTTCTTGCGTTTATAACTAGTGATGTTTAAGATGAGATCTTTTTTTTGGGTTAAAAACAGAAAGAAAATACTTGCGGAAAAAATACACTCTACACTCGTCGCCGCTCAAAGTGCCCCTTTAGAAATTGGGCCCGGGCCGGGAGTCCTCCCCGCACCCCCTCAAGGCCGGCCCTGAGGCAAATAGATGTGGTATATACAAATCACATTTCTATTTTACCATAATTATGTTATTAGTTATATTAAATATACAACTAATAATTGTCTTCAAAAACATATATCCTAAGGTTATGCAGTATGAACTGTGTGCCCGACTCCACCGTTGCAAAAAAGGGAACAATAGCGCTTCTCCATTTCCTGAGCGCTATGGAGGGGCGCCATTGGATATCCACTAACCCAATAATGAACACTCACAAGAGAAGAAGGAAGAAGATGGTGTGGATAGTGGTTTGTGGTATGTGGAGGAAGGCGGTTGGTGGTGGACGGTGGAAGATAGTGGGTAATAGTTAAAGGGTAATGATTGTGGGTGTTGCAGAACACACACATGAGCGTGTGATGTTTGGTTGAAATG
The DNA here is from genome assembly GCA_028751855.1 of Ambrosia trifida. Classification (NCBI taxonomy): domain Eukaryota; kingdom Viridiplantae; phylum Streptophyta; class Magnoliopsida; order Asterales; family Asteraceae; genus Ambrosia; species Ambrosia trifida. The sequence goes on from CM054124.1 coordinate 115,334,900, forward strand.
AGTAAGAGTGGATGATTAAATATATTTTTTTAATCTTCTTTAAATGTTGTTATTTTTTTAGTTTGAAAGTGATAAAAAAACATTTACTTTTTCCCATTTTTTAAGTATTATTGGATGAAAGCAATATAACTCCCTTTTAACATCACGCTAAGATATCAATAGACTTAAAAACTTCATTCCACATCACATAGCGTTACATTTTAAAATTGTAATCATTTCTGTCAATTTTTTATTTACTCACAAGTTGATAGAAGGGTGAGCCCCACCTCCGTAGCTAAAACAGACCCTTTAACCATCACCACTCATAGCCCCATATCTTTTATGAGAGTTACAAAGATAATATTCCAATATCACCAAGGGTGAAAAAGTTCTGCCATCTTTTTCAGCTGACAAAAAAACTAATTTATGTAATGTAACTTATTAAATTTAAACCAGGTTATGACATTTCTTAAAAGGAAATAAATTACTTGGTGTTTCAGTTTAAATTAAATAACTACTTTGTGAACCAAAGGCTTTTGGCCTGTTAGTATCAAAGTGATTGAGAGTTTAAATTTCATTGGTGTCAACATATTTAGCCGTTCTAAGGCTATGGGGTGTGGTCACCCTTCCCCCTTCCTTCCCCCTTGTCCACGTCAGCGCCACGTCATTTCCCCCTTCTCCTCCCCCTTCTAGGGGAAATGGTTCCCCCTTCCCCCTTCCCATTTTTTATTGTTTTTTTCTTCCAAAAAGTAGCCCAAACATTAAAAAGTTCAAAAAATAACGTTCACATTTCTTGGAAGATGGGACGGTGCCTTCGGTAAGATTCTGCCGTGCTTGCCGCTCACCGATCGGGGGGGGGGGGGGGGCGGTGTTCCCCGTCGGCATGGCGTGCCAACTCATTTGCCGAAGCCCTCCCCCGACCCCATACCCCATAGCCTAATAAAATAAATAATGATGAGTACGTTGTGATATTTTTCAAGGGGAATCAATACTACAAATATACTTTTTGGAAGAAATAAACTGTTTTATAACACTCACTAGCTGATTACTCCAGGAGGGTCCCGGGATTGAAAAATCTAATTTTATGTGATAACTTATTGCAAATGGCTCAAGTTAACTAATCACAAAATCTCTCAATCATTGCATGTTCATAGTATTCTAATCAGTAATAACTCATATTCCTTAATCTAAAACCTAATCAGTAATCATCTAAAGAATCACTTATGTAAGCTGCAACTATTAAAAAACTCATCACATCTCTTTAATTTCTCACATTCTAATGGCTCTTATAATTCCTAACCTAATCAACTAAACAAACACTTAAGTTTGAAGTTGTAATCATTGCATCTCATTATGCCACGTGGCGTAATTAAGAGATGGTTGAGGCCACCATTGAACGCCACGTCAGCAACTATCAATTCTTTCTGGGAGCGTCCCGGGGTTGAAAAAGATAACCATTCTAATAATACTAATACTAAGAGGGTGTTTGGGATTGCATTTTGAATCTGATTTTTAGATTATTGCGTTTTGAAAACGCAGATAATCAGTTTTTAGTGTTTGGGATTGCGTTTTGAAATCGCAGATAATCAGTTTTTTAGGCTACGAAAACGCAATAATCTATAAGCAGCTCCACCCCTGCTTTTCCAAAACGCATAATCTGTTTTGAATAATCAATCCCAAACACCCCCTAATAGTAATAATTATTACTCTTGTAATTAAATAAATAAAAAAATAACCTTGCTATAAGGTGACACCATGTGTTGCAGTGTTGCGCGATTCTTTCTCCTAACTTCTCTTGATGAAGTATACCTAGTAAAATTCCAATGATAACATGGCGATTGGGCTGATTTTCAACATCATAGATAAGAACCTGGTTTAAAAGAAAAAAACATGATTAATGAATAACTTGAACACTTTGTGTGTTTTTTTTTTCTGTATGAACAAAACCCCACAAAAAATAGTCGATTTTCCCCGTTTTTTATATAGGACTATGGTACTCGTTGGAAAGATAATAAAACGCTCGTTAATTTGGTGTAATTTTTTTCTTTAAAAAAATCCCGTATATAAAAGATATAAACGTTTAAAAAATTAGGGGAGGAAACATGAGAGAGAAAATTTTAAATTTATTTTTAAATTCTTTTTTCTCCTAAAATAACTCAATTTAATTTAAGGTTTTATGTTTATCTTTTTTTTAATTAAAAAATGAAATAGTTTAAAAACACTAAAATCTTTTAATTATGATGTCACGTGACACTCTCAAGGGGAGATTAAGGCCTCCATTGCACGTCACGTCAGCATATATGTTTTCTTTTATATATCTATAATCTATAATACATTATAAAGGAGGAGTGATGTACCATATTGGAATTTTACATGGGTACAATTTTTAAAGCAACAAGTATAAGAGAATAAAGCTTATTTCATAAGGGTATTATAGGGATATTGGGGACAATTAAGACACTTAGAGGGTTAGTAGAGTAATTTTATCTTTTGTTTTTAGTTAAAAGCTAAAATATCATTGCTATAATACCCCTAACTTCCTTCACCTTCCCTCTTAGGCCATATGAAGAGCTCTCCTAATCAATTATTCATTGATTGTGTTTTATTTATATTAATCATTCATAACAAATTTTATTCCATTCCATGAAGAAACTTCCATTGATAGTAATGGCAGTGATGTATGTAAGTTCTTGCCCTTATCTCTTTACTATTCACCTTATATCTTTCTCTAATCAGTTTCTATCAAGCTCAATGCACATGTTCTGTTCATTGTTATCGCTTTACTTTATCTCTTTTCTATTCACATTCTACCTTTGTAGATAAGGTATTGTTATCGATTTTTGTTTCAATGTTACTTGGTGTTGATTGTTGCATCTTCGTTTAGTTGAGACGCTAATGCTTCTAGCAGTTTATGATGATCAGCGCGCACCAGATGGACCCCAGTAGTCCAGGTTTCTTCTCTCGGTTCTAATTTTGTATAACAATTGTTAATCTATAAACTACATGTTGATTATTACATTGTGTTACTTGTCGATTCGAATTGGTTGAAAACCACTCCAAGTTTATCTTTAATGTATACCGTTAATAATTTTGTTATTTTTGCAGAGTTTAGTTGTTTAAAATGAGTGCAATAAAGACAGTTTCAGTTGTTACAAATGTGATCAAGACTCTTTGCTGATCTTATAGTGTTTTTTGGAGCTGTAGCCAGCTGTCAGATTCAATGTATGATATTAATCCTCCAGTTTAATGTAACATCCCGTGATTTTTACTTTTCATGTATTTTAAATTCGATACTTAACAAATTCCAAGTTCGCCTTTATTCGTTTCTTTTATGTTACTCCTACCAATTCTTGACGGGTCGTCATTATAATTTATCCTATTCAATTTAGATTTTATAACAAGAAACTTATTTATTTAAGATCTTAATATATACTTATTATTAATAAAACATATATATATAATAATAATCATACAAAAAAAAAAACAAAACATAACATGAAATGTTATGTAAGAAAAAAAATTGCCGTACACTTTTTTTGTCATTTATTTATTTATTTATTTTTTCTTTTTCTTTTAAATATATATTTACCACTAATTAACTTCTAACCACCCTAATTAATTCATTAAATACCCAACCCTCTCACTCCAACTATAAATACACCACTCCTACTCATTCTAACACTTGCTCATTTCTAAATCCTCTCTAATCTCTCAAGAATTCTCTCAAGAATAAGTGAGTTTCTCACTTCACCTTCAACCTCTCTTCTACTTTCTTCACTCTCCTCTTCTTCATACCCTTTGAGGAAACCTCTAGGACCTCTCTCCTATTTGCCATGGCAAATAAACATGAGTAGGGCACCAATTTGAGGCCTCAAATGTGGTCATCTTCTATTATCTTTTATGCACTAAGTTGTTAATAATACCAACCAAGTTCACCAACAACTCAATGATGGAGGGACTTGTGTTATGGTTCATGGTTGACAAAAGGAAGGCCAAGGCTCATCCAAACTAAGTCACCATACCCTACTTTCTAAGTTATATTATATAAATACTAAATTATATAAACTCTACTAATCTAATAACTCGGAAAGGTTTGTGGATACATCCCTACCTTACCAATGCTTGACTCTCATAACCATCCGAATCACCTCTATGGTGGTTTGTGTTTTGGTTGCCTAAAAGGCTTGCTTGACTCTTATGACCATCCGAATCACCTTCATGGTGGTTTGTGTTTTGGTTCGCCTAAAAGGCTTGCTTGACTCTCTTGAATCTATAACCTAAACTCGAATCTAAGACCCTTTATTTTTTTTATCCTAGATAACCAAGGCTAAAGCTAAACCTACCAAGACTTACCTTTTTGGAACTCTATCAAACGCACCCAAAGGTGAGTTCATACTTGTCCCCCTTTTATTCTTTATTCTTTGGGGCTCAACATGTATCACTATCAAAACTTAAACGATTTCATACTCTTAAAACTATTATGCTCAATCTAAATGCTATTATGCTATGCCATGCTAGAATTCAAAGTCTTACATACAAATGTACGATTAGTTAACAACCCACCTTACATGTATAGCGCTATAGGTTGACACGCCGCCCCCTTTATGGGTCATGATAAGATGAAGTCTTTTGTGTTATCGAGTGTTGTTGCCGTTTGTATGGTTCTACGTGCATATGCCTATAACATGATGATTCGAGTAGACTTTTCTATACTATGTACTTAGACTCAAACTAGTATGCTCACCAATGCTTTATGTGTTGACGGATATTTTATACATGTTGCAGGAAATGTTTAATGCAGGTTTATCAAGAAATCTACTTAGGATTGGACTAGAAACTCACGCTAGTTTAAGTTCTATATTTTGATGTTCTTTTTTTCTTTTCGTGAAACAATTTGTATTATGTTATCTTTTTAGACAATGATTATGCTATGAATGAAATTTTATCTTTAAATTATATTATCACGAATTCTAGTGTCATGAAGTCTTTGAACAATCTACCACTAAGTCTCACCTCGATGATTCCGCCATCGGTTGGGGTGTGACATTTAATCCTTCAACTCTTAAACATATAGTCCAATATTAATGATTTTAGCTATTTTTATATACCCTTTATTCATCTAAATATAATTAGTTAATGTTAAGTTACTTTTTTTTTATTTTTTTATAGCTTTTTTTTCCATGTTTATGGATATATAAAATTTTGAGGTGGCTAAGATTTTATCTTTTTGGTAGGTTTGATTCTTTGAAAGATCTTTATAGTATTGTCGCTTAAATACAGAATGTTTCATTATTTTATTAAGTGGTTTTTAATTTTTAAAATAAAATTTATCAACTTTTATTTCCATTGAGTATTCGTTAAGCATCATTCTTAAGTTAACACAGATCTCACCTTAAAACTTTTTCTCTTTCTGATTAAACAACATTCTTTCTCCCCAACTTCCCAATTCAATTTGAAGATGGAATGAAGTGGTATAGTGTCACCAGAGAAACAAAACACAGACTCCGCTATGACGTCGTCTTACACTTACTGGGTCAGAGAAGCTAAAATAGCTTCAACAATTTGCTATCTCTTGAAATCTATATTAATGTTAATTAATTTTTAGTTACATAGATTTTTTAAAACTTTTTTCTACATATGGATATACATATATCTCTTCTCTATTATTTATTTATTTATTATTATTTTATTATTACCTTATTATTATTTATTTATTACCTTATTAAGTACCAAGCATGTCTAATAAGGTAATTTCAACATAATTTTAAAATGGGAGTTGAATAGACTCTTCACAAATGTCTATTTTTTTGGTTATTTCCTTCCCTTTTGCCCCTTGTGTACAACATATCATGCTTATTGTATATGTGTGTAATACACACTTAATATCATTTCTAACATGTAACCCCCCATTTATAAAGAATTAGATGACCACATTAACTTTGTGAAACCCCTCATTCTTATAAACTACTTCATAGTCCTCCATTATTACTCACCAACTAATCAATACGTTATGATTTGCACATGAATGGATAACTTGAAATATCATTCTCTTATCTATTATACTATCTTATTAAGTACCAAAGCAACATGTACAATTGAATCAACCTTAATTCATAAGGGTATAATAAGAATATTTGTCACAATTAAGATGCTTTTAAGGGTGTGATAGTAATTTGATCATTGTCTTATAGTTAAAACATAAAAACTTCTTCCATACTTGCCATTATGTCACCAAAATTGTTCTCTTCGTTTTCTTCTCAAGGCCCTTCATCGTCTTTCAATTAAATGGTTTATCAATTCAATCGCGTTCACTAATATTGAATGTCATTCTCCTTCAATTCAGGGCCGGCTCGAAGCAAGGGCAGGGTGGGCGATCGCGCCGGGCCTAGAGCCTCCGGAGGGCCCGTCAGATTTGCCGCGGAGAAACTTTTTTTTTTCTTTCTTTTTTTTTTTTTAGTTTTGATACTCTGACCCTTAGAATGAACAAGGTAGAGAAGTTAATATAAAGAAAAGTTAGAGAAATTAGCAACTCCTAATTATTCCGGCGACTGGAGAGGAATCAGTAAAGTTTCGGTTGATAAGAGGAGAAGATAAGAGAGAAAGCATTTTTTGGTTATAAACAAAAGATAAAAGATGCTGTCATTTTTTGTCCTCATTCAAAATGAGTTTCCCATTGTTTTAAATTTTATTTTATTTTATTTTTTTTCTCGCCATTGGGGTGGTGGCCTAATGGTAGAAGCAAAGCTTCTAGGAACACCTAAGGGGAGGTCATGGGTTCAAGTCTCACAAGGAGTGGAATTTGCCGTTCAAAAAAAAAAAAAAAAACTTTAGTTTTTCTCTTTTTATACTTACTTTTTTTTTCTAATTTATCATTATACGGTTTTGACTTTATATAACTTTTGTTCAATTTGTTTTTAGCATGAATCAAAACAAAATAAATGTAATTAGATGATATGATTTACGCATAATATAAGGATATATTTTAGAAGGTTAATTAAGTAAAAGAAACTCATGCCAATGATCTCCAGCCCAGCTGGTTTGAGGTAGGGTGACTTTTCTCTTAGTGGTTCCCATCCTGGGGTAGGTCACAGATTCGATCCATGCACATCACAAAAAAATTCCCCGTGACGGTTTGAGCTTAGGCAAGGAGGACACCGGTGTGTGGGTAGGGATTCGAACTTAGGACCGCTAGGTTAGAATTGTATAAAGATTTCACTGAACCAAGCCTTTAAAAAAAAGTAAAAGAAACTCATGCCAATGTCATTTTTTTTATAAAACTTTCATAAATGTTCAGAAAAAAAGGTAATAAAACAAAAATTAGACTTAACAAAGGGGCATCAGATTTGTTAAATAACAATACCAATATCACTAAAAAAGGTATGACAATTAATTAAAATACTGATATGCCAAGCGGATGTAAAAAAGTTCTATTACGACCCTCTAGCTGTAAAGTTCTAGTTTTGTCATTGATCCAGATTCAACACTAGATCCGTATCTTGAATTTTTGAGTTTTTCCGTTCCTCGTACACGTACCGTATATAGCGGGTAGGACCTAAATTTTATCTCGCCGAGGGCCCAATTATTTTTTAACATTTTCGGAGACGGGCCTGCTTCAATTGCCCTACCTATTTATTGTGCCTCCTCTTCATAGACTCTCAACTAAAAGCATAATGTTCTTTGATCAAATTACGATTGTTCTTTTTCCTAAACACTAATTTTTCATTCATGTCTTTTAATTTTTCAGTGCATTTGAAGATGAATTTGTTACTCAACGTCTTCCATTCCTCTTCTATGTGCCTGCTTTCTTCCTCAGGCCTCATGTTTACTTAACAGGTAACCAAGTCTTTGTGATTTAATGTTGATGTAGGTTCTAATATTTCTATCAGGTATTGATGTTTTACAAGGAACTATTTTAGTTGTGTCTACAGTTTTTTGTGCTTATTGTTGTTTTTTTTCCCATGCTTCTACAACATGTTGTGTCTACTATTTTTGTTACAACATTTGCTTATAGTTTGTTAACAGAAAAAATATGGATTTTTTTGTTCAATTTTGTAAACAAAAGGAGTTATATGTAAATTTACCATGATGCGCATTAATTGCGCTACAAAGGAGTTATAGGCATCTTATTACGAAAATTAGCCAGTGTGTATTCTTTGTCGTTGGGTATTATTTAAACGCCGCAGCAACGCGCGGGTAAACCCACTAATATAGATAGATTATTTATATGCATAGCATAATTAGACGCCTCTAACCCCAGCCCGCTTTTATCTATTATCTATTAATATATATAAAAGAAAATGGTTTTGCTGACGTGGCGTCCAATGGAGGCCTCAACCTCCACTTTTTTGTGCCAAGTGGCTTAATAATAGATGTTTTTTGAGGTTTTTGGAGTGTTTCCTTTTTTAACCAAAAAAGAAAAAAAAACACACGGGAAAAACGAAAACCTTCAAACCCTAAAGTTATCTCCGCCTCTTCTCATTATCTCACCATCTCTTTCTCAGCTCTCAATCATTCATCTCCTTATCCTTTACTCTCTGCCAATCTCCAGATCTTCAAAGTAAGTTCTCAATCTCATTACTCTCTCAATTTCACAAAAACCCTACCAATATCTCCTTCGTTATCATCTAACAAACAGCTTGAATCAATTAGATAAAACCCTAACCTTCCCACCCATTCCCTGTTCTTATTAAACAAACACACTTTAGAGAGAGAGGGAGAGAGAGAGAGAGAGCGGCGGAGGAGGATCCCTGGCCACCACCCTCCGATTTCCTGACGAACCACCGGTGTGCTACGCATAAACATCGATTTCCTGACGAACCACCGGTGTGCTACGCATAAACATCAGCTTCAGGTATCACGTTCTTATCATCATTATTATTATTATTCTATATTTGCTTTTTTTTAAGATGTTTCTGGTGTATGTGTAAGAGTTTCAGATCTGTTAGAAGGGGAAGATATAGAGAAAGAAACCGGAAGAAAGAGAGAGACAGACGGAGAGGAGGAAGACGATGACAGTGACGGCGGCGGCTAAGGTCTAGGGTTTCGATGGTGATGGTTGTTCGGTGGTTGGTGGTTGATGGGTACGTCAATAATTCAATATCTGTTGTCTTTTCTTATTTATTTGATTATTATTATAATTTACACATCTAGGATTTGTCAATTTATTAGCCTGATCTGTAGGTTTGTTTTTGTCAATGATTGAATGGATAAATTGTTGAATTCTTGATTATAGGGTTTTGTTAGATGTATCTGTTAATGAATCGAGCTTTAGGATTTGAACTTTATGAAATAAATTTGATTTTAATCTTGCCTCTGAGATTCATTCATTAATAATATCATCTTCTACACCCTCCTTTGTTACCATGGGAAGATCGATTGTTCCATAAGAACTGGAAGGTCCGTAACGATGCCAACATTGACCTTGCTTCCTTCCCTCTGCGACTCCATCACGGATCCTAAAGATCCTCGCATCCGTGAATTAGGTTTGCTTTACTCTTCTTCTTATTTCTATTATTATTATTATTATTATTATTATTATTATTATTATTATTATTGTTATTATTATTATTGAGTGTTTGTAAGGGAATTGATGAGAAAATTGGTGAGGAGGTTGTGGAAGGAAGAGATGGAATAAAAGACACAAAGAAATTCTTCAGTACTATAAACAAAAGGTATTTGTGTTCTGTTTGATTGTTGAGTAATATTGTAGCATCTATTTTTCTGAGTGTTTTGATCAATTAATAGACTTAGCCAATAACGGGTCTGTTTTCTGTTTACTTTTTGTTAAATCATGGGAGCAATATTTAGAGGTAAATCATTATTCCATCGGTTGATTTTATAGGTAATTTAAAAGATTTATGTTTGATAATGTTTGATGTAAAGAAGTCTGGTTGTGTATTTGCAGGTTATCCTATATCTTGAGTTGAACATATTAAGCTATTAAATATTAATAGAAATGGCACAGGAATGGTTTACAGAACTGGTAAGCAACCAATATGACTGACTGCTTATTGTGGCTTTAGGCCTTTATTTGTTATAAATTGTTTGTACTTTGTAGTATTGATTTTTGTATCTGATGTGACTAGGCACTCTGCGATCCGATCATGCTTTGTCTTAATCGGTTTTTCTGCAGGTTTTAGGCTTTCTAAGTAAGTTTTACTCGATTTTAATTAACATGCAAGTTTAATGGTTGATGGTCTTTGTTATAAAAGATTTAGGAAGTTTCATGTTGTATCTGGGTAACACAAAAGAATAAAAGAAGAAGCGATAAAAGCAAGCGGTTGATAGATGGAGTAAAGTTTACTAAAGGAAAAGATGAAGAAGCGTCAAATATGGTGGCCGGATGGCGATGGACCAACCATTGTCAAACAGACGGGATGCCTATCATACCTGCTCATGTTCATCTTTTCTTTTTTAATTATTATATATATTATTTATTGTTTATAAACTAAATAATTTATAATTATAACTTCTTAATTTGTCTCAATTAATTGGTTGTTATGTATATTAAGTCTTCTGCAATCTTCATGTATTTGCTTCTTCTGTGGTTCTATAATTAGATAATCAATTGCTTAACTATACAACTTTTTTGTTTATTCAGTAGAGTTTGAATGAAAAACTTTAAAATAATTATATAACTTTCTGTTAATTGTACCAATCTTTGAATAGGCATATCGTTAAGATGGAATAGCGGGTATGGACAACAACAACAACAACAGTCAACCTCACAGGCCTGCTCTGGTTAGTTTGCACATTCGGTAGAAATGTAAGCTTATCGTCTTAGCTTTTTTTTATGCTTTAGTTATTTGCAATGTTATCTGATATGTCATACGAACCAACAAGAAACAAAAGGCAATCCCTTAACACTTAGTTTCCTCTTTTTAAGTAGTAATATTTTAGAAACACGTTGAAACCTACCAAACCTTTTATATGTTCATTGATTTGTGTAAAAGTCTGAGATTATGTTATGTTATGTTGTGCTATTTGGATTGAAAACATTTAAGTATATAGTTGGAAACCTCTCTGGCCAGGAGTCTTAGAAGAGTGTTGTTCTTTTCTTTATGGAAAGGCTTGATTCGAATCATATTTTTGTTTCTAATGGCTAAAACTAAAATAATTAACTTAAAAGAAAATGGATTGAAGTCACGCAAAGTGTATTTTCGGTCACTGGATCTATTATATAGTTATTTTGTAGTTAAAACATTGGAAAAAAAATAATGTCATGGGTTAATGCGACCCATACGATTTCTCCAGGAACAGGTTGCTAAGGAAGCTGTTGTTGTAGCTGTGCACAAGCTTTATACATAAACAGGAAATACGTGAAGCACATGCACTTGCTGCTGCAGCTGCGCAAGACCTTGCAAGTAAGAAACAAGTATTATATTTTTTTCTTTGTATGATCAAAGGCATCACTGTATTGAGTATTATCACCGTTGTCGCTGATCAAATTATTACTGTTTGTTTGTGAGCATATTTCTATTTAAGTATCTAGGGTGTTTTTTGTTGTGATTGGAATTGTATTTTTGTAGCAGTGTAAATTGACCTTTTCATTTTCCTTTGATTTATTTGCCTATTTTTTCACTAAAATGATCCTTCTTTTTGCTGAAGTAGTTGGTTGGCTATTTATCAATAGTTGTAGGTTATGATTGAGTTTGCTAATTTCTGTTTGATGTGTTACTTTGTATCTTATATATCACAATTAAAATAATTGACTTATTTATATATACGCATTTGACTTTTCAAAATTGGAAGATGACCTTTAGGGATATATATTTTTTAAGTCAACTAATGTTTTACACTAAGTATACAAGGAGTGATTGTTGTATTCAAAAAGAAAAAAATAAAGGGGATTTTGTTGTTCTGAACTATTCTTGTCAATAGGGACCTAGATGTGGTTAAACTATTGTTGCTGCTATTTCAGGTTTAGAAAATACACTTTTGGGTAGGCTATTTGTCTTCGTCGCGTCGGTTCATCAGGTGTTAGCATTGGAGTTGTATATTGTTTTAGGTTAGTTATTAATATTAGAGTTATAAATTATTTTAAGTTAGATGTTATAGAATTATACATTGTTTAAGGTTAAGTGTTAATAACGGGGTTATACACTATTTTAGGTTAGGTGTTAACATTGGAGTTATACATTGTTAATTGTTTTAGGTTATGTCCTACCCGAAGCTTTCCTGCATGTAAATGTGAGGCGCATCAGTCTATTTCATATGTAAAATTAATGTGTCATATTAGATTTCTCAACCTCGGGATATATACAATTCGTGATTTGAGTTTTCTTCTTTTATCATTTTTTATTAAGTCATATTAAATTTTTAAACCCCGGGACCTTATCTTATAGGTTGGCATATATCAGGAGGATTCAGGCAACTTATTTGTATAATCAAACCAAATTTTCTCGTGATGCTATCATTTTTATTAGCAAGTAATATTTATAATTTTGTTTGATAGTATGTACATTGGTCACGTATAAGTCTCAGACTTTCTTTTGGGACGAATAGTGTGTGGGTCAAGCCATCCTTAACCGGGGCTCTAATTGATGTGGGACTTTTAACATATTTCACTTCTCATTGTAAAAATACTTACTCCAATTAACCATTTAACATTCATTAATATTATATATTACAACCCCGGGACGCTCCCGGGTAGTCAGCTAGTAGTTTTATATATAAAAATCGCACAATACCTTATTGCATGCCGTTTTGTTGTAAATAAAAACTACAAATCATCCATGCATAGTATGCAATAAATTTTTAGATAGTAGAGAGGATTTAACAAGCAAAATTTAATAACCTGATTTATAACTGATTTCTACGGTGCATCATTATTACTCTATCCGTCCTAATTTAAATGTTTTAGGCCCATAAACACACATATTAATAAATCTTTTGGTGATTTGAGAAGTTGATTTGGAGGGTAAACTAGTGCATGAAGGAAGTATTGAAATCGTCTAAAAACAATGACACAATGAAATTAATTTGTGGTGAACTGAAAACCTAGATGTCTGAAGTGTGTCCGAGATTGTAGTCGAAGAGAATAAAGTGCTTATCCTCCATAGTTATAATTCAAGCGAATTCGGTTATTGGTTTTCATTGACTTTGGTTGAGAGATAGTGATTTGTACTTGATAGGCGAGAGTCATGTATTTTTGTTGTTTTTTCTTTAATCCCAGTTTCTAACCTCTGGTTAGGAAACTTTCTGTACTCGCTTATGTTTTGGTTTTTTTCGTGTGAAATAAAATTATCTCATTCTATGTTAAAAAAATCTTTTGTTTGTATGTGGTAAAATTACAATAATATCCTCAAATCTTTGATTTTGTTTTGTTTTTTATGGGCAAAACTTGAAATTGCATTTCTATTTTTGGAAATGAACATTTAATTTAGGACAACAAAATATGAAAAGATAGGCATTTAAATTGGGACGGATGGAGTATTATTTTATTATTTAAAACGATCTGTACGCACTCACACAACATGAGTCTGTGTGTAGTGGAAGGGTTATTGGGCGTTACCACCCCCATAGCGCCGGGGAACACAGCCCCCAGGCGCTATGGGGCGTTTTGGGTTGAAAGTTGTAAGAATATTTAAGTTTTGACTGTTGAATTGTCATAATTTTCTAAAAAAAAAAATTTGTGGGCCTTTATATACATACAAACCAAAGCTACATAGAAACATACATCTACATATATTTCAAACACTTCACCAACACACACACAAACATTTTCTAATTTCTACACACACAAGCAAACACAAGATGAATCCCTTCGGTAGAGGTGGTTTCGGGTTCGGTTCTCAAACTACTGGCGAGAACACCCAACCCACAGTTCCGAGTTTGGTTTCAAACCAAGCAGGTTTTGTGAACCTGTTAAACCAACACATGGGTTGGAACCCGAACATGTATAACTTTAACATGGGAAGGGGTTTCGGGTCATCCATGGGAGGTGGGTTTAGCTCATCACAAGTGTTTGGATCATCTCAAATGTTTGGGTCCTCAAATGCTTCGCAAGACCCGCTGTCGGTTCTGGAGACACAGGAGCCGGTACCGGAGCAAGAGCCCGTGGGACTAGCCGGGCGAGGAAGACGGTCTCACAGAAGAAAAGACGCGCAAACTCGCGCCAAAAAAACCATCCAACCATGGACTGACGATGAGCTGTTCGCGTTAGCCCGAGCATGAGTTGACATTTCGGAGGATCCTATTGTTGGTATGATATATATTTTTTGTTATGTTATATTTTTTCACATATATTTTTTTAAACGTGAACTTATATATTTTTTTTGCTTTGTTTTTTATAGTGAACTACCAATCCAAAGGAGATTTTTGGAGAAGAATTAGAGCAATATTTTTTGAGATAGTTAATAAGGGAGAAAACTATCGGCCCGATGATTCCATATCGGGCAAGTGGACCGACATGAGCAGCAAATGCAACAACTTTCAGGCCGTTTATCAACGCATCCGGAATGGTTGGAAAACTGGCCAAAGCGACAAAAATATTTTGGAGGCGGCTTTGCAAGAATACAAACAAGAACATGGGAATTTTCCGTACTTGAGGGTTTGGCGGCTGCTGAAAGACTGCTCCAAATGGTCCAACGTCCACCCAATGGTTGGAACTTCTTCATCCCGGGCCAGAAATACGAGGCCTTCAAAGAAGTCGAAGACCTCTGACTCGGTTGATGCCGAAACGCCTACGTCTGACTCTCTTTTCATCAACCTAAACGCCGAAGAAAATGCGTATTCTGTAGGGGAAGAAGGGGCGGATGAGTTACCCCATCCGCATAGTCGAAAGGCTGCTCGAGCCACCCGGTCGGAGTCTTCGTCAGCGGTGAACGAGTTAATCCCGGCGTTTTCTGAGATGAACCAACGCCTCCAAGACATACGTGACATCAGGGCTCAACGTATCCAAGAAAACCGAGAGGTGGTCGAGCTTATGCGGGATCGACAGTTTGAACGCGACTTTAAGTTTTACACGAAGTCGTACAACCACCTATCCGGCAAAGTATTGGAAATGTGTTTGCAACGCAAGGCCCAAATCTAGAAAAAAAATATAAACTATGAGTATTTGTATTTTTTTTAGTATTTGTATTTTTTTTAGTATTTTGTATTTTTTTTAGTATTTGTAATTTTTTTAATTTAATGAAATATTATTAGCTATTTAATATTATTATTTATATAAGAAAAAAATAATTAATCAATTATTACCCAATCATTTATAAAGTCCCATAGCGCCCCTTCTCACTACAATTTTTTTCCATAACGCCCCATATCCCTCATTCTATTACTTTATAATATTTTAATTCTCATAACGCCTCTTCACTACACATGCCCTGAGAGCTTAATACTAGTTAAAATCAACTTTTCCTTGAGAAACTCAATTTCAGTTACATTACTTTAAAAAAAAAGTTAAAACATTTTGTAGCCATGTTTTAAAATAGTTTTCAAAGACCCCGAGTCAACATAAATGCAACCTAATTCAAAGTGAAATATGACAACAATTACATACAAAACTAAACCATATTTTTAAATTGCAAGTTCATTTGAAAGATAAAATATTTAGCCAAAAAGAGAGGCACGAGGGTCCTTTCTGAACTATGCCAGGCCAAAATAACCATATCTACTATGCACCCGTATGAATCTAAAAAGTGCATTAAAGTTCTTTTCACTTTCACATGGCTTTTCGAAAGAGTACAAGCTTTTTTACAGTAACATATATATACAGCTAAGATGCATATGCTACACAAAATTATATCTAGCAAAAATAATCAACAAGAATTGTTCTTTTAGGGGACGGGGCGCCACTTGAATTGTCCACGGATACCTACTATCAGCACGGTAACACTATTGTCACCCACGCTGGTAGTGGTTCCGTGGACCGTTTTGCTATTTGTATCTACCGTGCTGGTACCAGTTGTTTATTTTATTTTTGAGTTTTATAAATGCATTTTTTTTTTGTTTTTAACCGTGTGTTTTAGTGTTTTATTTTTACCGTTTATTTTATAAATTTTATAAATTATTTTCTTTGTTTTAAAATTTAAAATTAAATAAAAAAACATAAAAAAAACATAAAATTAAAACATAAAATTAAAACATAAATATTAAACATAAAAAATACATTAAAACAAAGAAAAAAAACTTAAAGTTGGCGCAACAATCGCCATGCCTCGACATGGTCGAAATCGTTGTCGTATCAAACCCCATACTCATAGTCATTGAAGTCGATAGCCAACTCCTCATCAAGCTCCGGATCGTCCCTCACCGTTAGCTCGTATAGGGTGGTCCACCTCTCACACTTGATATTGAGATCGGCCCACTTGAACTGGAGGTCTCGGAGGGTCTTGGTGGTGTTGGTGCCAACGTGTTCGATGAAGTCGCTAAACATGCGAGCCCAAAGCCTCTCCGGGGAAGGTCGACCCTTCGTCCCTCGGGAGTTGTTGAATCTCCGAGTCATTTGAGGCATCCTTGTGGCAAACCACAAGTGTCATCTCTTCCTCTTCGGTCCACGGGTTCATATTTGTGGTTGGGTGGGTGTTTGTTTTTGTTTTAGCCGTTTGTGTGTTTTTTAACCCCACGGTTTCTTCTATTTATATTCAAAAAAATTGAACGGTAAGAAGGTGAAATTAAAAGTCTGACCGTTTAGGTGATAAAACTTAAATTCGTTCGACGGTTTCTAAGAATTACTAATAAATTTTACTGACCGTTTGGTGGGACGGTTGTAATAGTATGAATAAAACGTTTAAAATGTTTAAAACCGTGTGAAAATGTAAAAAAAAAAGTTTGGGTTTTAAATGAAAATAAATAAAAGAATCAGTGGAGTGTTGCCTCCAAAAAAGTGTTTCAATGAAATAACCAGTGAAGTGATATGACAATATAGAATTGGTTAAAATTAGTTAAGTGAAAAAAAAAAATACATTGAGCACCCCTTCTCCCCTTAAAATGTCACGATTTTGATAAATCAATTTTTGCTCCTGGTTTAGTAGGTGAATGTTAGATAATTATGGTGTATTTTCAACAATATTTGTTATTTATTTCTATTTCAAATATATTATTAAAGTGTTAATATAATTATTATATTATTTTTGAGTGTCCAACAAAGTCCGGCCACTCGGGTATATCAATTGGCAAAAGGCTATCCGCACTTGCGACTATAGACAAAGCTCGTGACATGGTCTGTCATCAATTTCAGAGAAAACACGGCCCCCGAAGGCACATTGTGGTTAAACCCCTGGCTCGCGCATGACATTTTGTCACGAACGAAAACTCAACCAACGACCCTCCCAGAAAAAAAAAGTCATCCTAATACCACAAGAACATTGGCGCATTGGTTAATACTAGTGGGGTGTCTGCGCGTTGCCGCGGGGTGACATATATCGAAGCACATAATGTCAGAAACCTACACAATGCAGTGGTGACGATAATGTAGTACCCGATACTCGTTTTGTGCTAGTTTACAACCCTCTCATGGTATATTGTATTGTATTTATGTTGGTAATCTAAATCAATAGGTGTATGCATTAAAAATATAATTTGAAAATGCAAACCGGTTATCAAACTCATTTACACGAAACAGTATATACATGAAACTGAACTTTTTTCCTTTGAGTGATTCTACACGAAACCAATCCATCCAAAACAATAAAGAGAACCCGATCCACTAAATCATTAACAACATTTTAAGCTAGTTGCACCAACTCACAATAATAATACCCCTTTCTTATGTGGTTAAATAAAGAAACCCTTTTAGCAAATTTTGTGTCTATAAATCTTTAACTTCCTAACAAAATTTACATTATATTCACAATTCCAACAACAATAAAAAATTATAAGAGAAAAACCTTTTAGCCCCAAGTTTTACTCACTTTTTGGTGCTCTCTACCCATTTAAATGCCCCTATAATTTCCATCCCCTTTTCCCTACTTTGACAACAAAACCATAACCACCAGTGTCATCACCACCGTCCATGGTCCATTATGCATTGTTCCACCAACACCAACACCACCACCATCGTCAACGGCTTCAACACCTTAACGCAAGGTCTTGACGATCTTTTTCGATCATTTTACTCACACAACTTCATGTCCATTCATTTCCTCCAACACTTTAACGGGGGTTCAGGATTTCGGCAATGGCGGCAAGAAGGACGGTGGAGGTTTGGTGGTGATTCTGAATTCTGTGAGTTTGTGTGTGTTAAAGATTCTTGTCTAAGAACACTTGACCACAAATTGCCGATTACTAATGATGTTTAGGAAGTGGTGATGAAAAGATTCAATTTATAACCATAATGTATAAAATTAAGCAATAATAATCAAACTGAAGCATTAGGGTATGTGTAGTGGGCTTCATGACCAAGCACTATGGGGCGTTTTGCACCTCCATAGCGCCCGGAACACACCCCCCCCCCCCCGGCGCTATGGAGACATTTTGGGCTGTAGGGTTATGGCCATAACGAGAGATTTGCACCTTGGAATTTGAAAGTGACCGTTTGGGACCATAAATGATTTAAACGTTGGGGTGGCTGTTGGTTGAAAAGGGAACGGTTAAAACACACTTTTACCTATATATATATATATATATATATATAATATACAAACACAAATGTTTAACACAAACACAAACACTTCAATGGCACCGTGGACTAATAATGAGCAGTCGCGTTGGTGACGGCCTGGATCAATTTCAACGGGAATCCTCCAAGCAATAGGTCTGATTTTTGGCGCACGAATAAGCCAAAACAAACAACCGCAACACTGATGAGATCACATGTAAATGGCGGTATTTACACTTAAAGTGTACGAGATGGAACATTCTCTTTCAAGCCACGATTGAGGCGTACCCTGGCAATAGCCAACAAATGGGAATCCAACTCACACAAGACATCTATTGTCACACCCCGAAAGCGCACAACGGAAAGCAAGTCATGAGGTAACGGAAGTTGTTACCACAAAGTTTAGCAATTCACATATATTTACGTATGGACATCTTGCTAACACCATCTAGTTAAACATATTTTATTTTCGTGGTCAGCGAAAGTTGTTTAAAACAAGAAAAAAATGTTCCACCGAGATGAAGCAGAAATTTAAAGTTAATATTGTTTTACAAAATAAAGAAAAACATAGTTTTTAGAAATTGAACGATCCCAACATCATGTCCATCGTAGTGTCCTGCTAAACCCACTATCTAAACACCTAAGCATCTGTACCTGAAAAACATGCTTAAAAACATCAACATCATGTTGGCGAGTTCACAGGTTTAAAAGTAATAAACAAACTTTCAAGTTTAACGAAAACGTATGATCAAGTATCACTAAAAGAGAACTAAGTAGACTCGCGAAAATCTAACAAGTATGATGTATCCAAAGGCTCCTAATCAAACCATAACTTTCTTCTCGGAGTGACCTCTCCAAGAGGAACATTTTGAAGATTATGTTCTTTCCAAGGCGACATTGTCTAAAGTAGGAAAGGGGGCGTCAACCCAATAGATCTACTAACATAACTACGGCTCTAACTAAGAGCTAATGATTAAGAAGTGCAGGGAAAGCGTCCTCCCGAAGGGGCAGGTGTCACGTCTAACGTACCCACCGAGGCACCGACCTAAGGCCATCAAGCGTTCTACAATTCTAGTCTAACCCATCATACAAGCATGTTAATCCCCCGATTGTGAAAACGTTCAAAAACATTAAAAGAAAAAGGGTCGTGAAACTCACCTCAATGCAACAACTTGTGTAACCTTCTAATCCAAATCACAATCCTTCGCCTAACTACACCCCACATCCGTAGGGCCATTTTAGCAACCACACTAGGTCTAATCAAGTTATTCACCAAACTACCTCGACTTAGTTAAATCAAAAGCGTTGAATTTTCGTTATCCCTTACCCTATCAACCCATTGGTGACTTTGACCATTGGTTAAGTTTAGACATCGCATGGTTCAGTTAGCATTCAATCACCAAACTCTTCGGTCCTTACTTACACATTCATACATTCATCATATCATATCAAACGTCACATATCATATCCTAGCAACCTATCATAACATGCAAATCGATCATAGATACACAAAGCACACTAAAACACATTTACGTAAATTTCCACATCAAGCAACTTCCAATACCTCATGTTAACCTACAATCCTTCTATAAACTCTATTTAGACAATAGAACATTCATATAATCCATGAAACAAGACCATTTTGCTGTTCTATATTAGTTACAACATCTAACTATAATATGCCTTAAAATCGCATTTCGGACGACTTTCATAACATAGTTTCGTACTGTAAGCGTCCATTATTAAGGTAAACATCTAATATACCTTAATTAATGATTTTTATATAAAATTTGACACTTATAGAGCTGTTTTAGACCAGTTTTAGAATATCCACTTCTAAAGCTCGTATTTTGTCGTTTTAAGTCGAAAACCGTGTTTTGATCATACATGCAAGGTCTGCCAAGCGTGTAGATCCTATCCAAACTTATTTTGCACTATTTTAAGTTTATGAAAACCATTAAAACATTATCATAATCAGACCTGCGATTATGTCTAAAATCACTTAAAACTCACCATTAGATCATGCATAAACATATTCATACACATCAAACAAGTTACTTTTCACTAATATCATCACTATTCCACTAATCTAAACCATTAATAACATCAAAATATGATCCTTTTTCAGATTTAAAATTATTTAGATAACCCTTTTTTGTATGGAACTAAAATCAAAGGATCTAGACATAACAATCATCAAAACAACCAAATAAACACTCTACACACACACACACACACACTCATGTTCAGCACCATTTTTCCTTTAATCTCATCCCCATTGTTTAGTTTATGAAACCCTTTTTAAGATCTTTGGTTATTTGGTGAATATTAAATCAAAACGGAAAAATAAGAAGATTTTTAGTAGGATTTTTGTTAAAGAAATTACCTTTGGAAAACTCTTGAAAATAAGGGGTTTTCTCTCTAAAAATCTCTAAAATCTTGTAGGTTTTGGCTTGAAATCACCAAGATTACTAGTGTGTTCATGTTCTTGAGTTCATCCTTGTAATAAGAGGATCAAAAAGATGAAAATGATGATGACGAGGGAGGATTTTGGTTTGGAGGAAGAGGGAGGGGGAGAGGAAGAGTTTTTCTCTTGTGTGTGTAAACAAAGGTGTAAGAATGGAGGTGTTGGTGTTGTGTGGTGTTGTGTTTAATAAGCAATCATGGGGGAATTTAATAATAATAATAATAAGGGGGGTGACCGGTTTATGGGGGGGGGGGGGTGTATATTTTTTTTATAAAAATCTAACGCATAGCATACCCCTTCTACAATTTATAAAAACCCTTATATATCAAATAATTAAGGTTTCTACCCCTTTGGCCACTAATAATATTCCCCAATAAAAATTATCCATTTTGAGCTAATTTAATTATACTAGAGGTTTTCCTACCGTACCGGGTCTCAGTTTCACGTTACAACTTAAAAATGCGCAACCAATAGACCTAGATGATTTAAAAACCACCAATCATAATTTCCACTAGTTCTAATAATATTTCATGCCAAATCAAGCATCACGAGTCAAAACTAAACCTTCTAACGTTAACCGGGTCGTCACCAATGTTTAATACGGTAATTTACCACTAAGTGATATGGGACTCCTAAAATTCCTAATAAATCTCCAAAATACTCATACTCTGATGATACCTTTCTAATTATTACCAAATCAAATCTGATACGAAATCTCTAGTATCGTGTCAATAATTATTATACTGTACGGATAATACTTGGATTTTTGCCGGTTGTCACATCTATCGGGAGCAGTACGGAACCGACTTCGCCATCACCCATCTTCTATCATGGCAATTGATCCGTTATTCTAATGTTTAATGCTTAGTGTTTTTTTAGTATTTAGTGTTTAATATTTAATATTTAATATTTAGTTTTAATGTTTAATGTTTAGTTTCAATGTTTAATGTTTTAGATTAATTTTTAATGTTAGTTTAGACAATGACACTTAAAAAAGATTACATAAAATTTAATTAAAACATTACATAATCCTAAATGAAAACATTTATTAAACCTAAATAACTTAAACACATCTACGGAGAGTAGTTATCCCAATCCTCCCATGCATACTCCGGCGACGACACAGAACGATCGTTATCACAACCGTCCTACCTAGCATCTGAGCGGATGCAGCCAAAGTCAGGACTTGGAAGATATTATGGTTCATCATCCATACTCATATACTCCCCACCAATGTCCGCTTCGTACCCTTCCTCATTTGGAACCGAAGCAGGAGGGTTTGGGGTGAGGTTGGGTTGGGTTGGGTCTCCACAAGTTGTAGCTACCCCAATCCCATTACAGCCATGGTGTAGTCAATAGCCCACATACATTCCTCATCTGTAAAAGGAGCATCTGGATCGATACCAGCCGAACCTGGTAAAGGATGGATGGTTGTTACTCGAAGAGGAGGAGTGTATATTATAGGAGGAGGAATGTACACTGGTCGAAGAGGATGAGTGTACAATATAGGAGTAGGAGATGACATTGATTGAGGAGGAGGAGGTGGAGAAGAGGACACTAGTTGACAACGTCTGCGGCGAGAGTATCGCCAAAGATTGGAAGGTCTGGCAGGTTTGTTAGGATAACCACCACCCATATCTTTGAATGTTTGAGTGATAATTGTGACTAATAGTTGGTTTTGTGTCTTGTATTTATAGGGTTAGAAAATAAGCGTTTGAAAACTAGTCGTTGGAATAGTAACTTTTTGAAAACTAGCCGTTTGAATATTTTTTTTAATATTAAATATTTTTTTAATTAATATTAAATATGATTAAATGTTTCATATTATTTTTTAATTTAATAAATTTTCTTTTAATATTATTATTACTATTATTATTTAAATAAAAAACAATAATTAAGCAATGATTACCCAATCATTATTAAAGCCTCATTTAGCCCTTTCCCACTACACACCTATTTTCACATAAAACCCAATGGAGCCCCCCCCCCCCCCCCCCCCCCCCCCACACATGCCCAATGATAAGGAACGGTGAATAGACGTAATGATGACAAAATTGAACAATGGTTGTTTGTTTCTCCCTCTAGAAACAATTTTTTTCTATCACTAAAAGTATGTATGTATGTTTGTATAATAATATATTGGCATTGATGATCATCTTAATTGAGCCATTGAAGGAGGTTACGGTTCATATCCAATGTCTATTGAAACCTTTATCTCTTGAATGGTTTAGTTATCAATGTCTTGTATTTTATTATACTCATTACCTTTTTTCATTAATCTAAAAAAACCAAACATGAGAAGTATTTTTCTTAATACCATTACAAATTTATAGAATATCATTACCAAAAGTAGCATATTTCATTATTTAGAATTCCTATATTTTTAGGTATGAAACAAAAATACCAGCTCTTGTCATTGAATTTCAATTGAAATACAATGGCTTATAATCAGTAAACAATCTTAGTTTTCAAAATTCCTAGTTTAAACAGAGTATCACACAATGATGTGTCAGTTTAGTTGTTTATTAATTTAATTGTCTTTTCATTTATGAATTTATTAATTTAATTATATTAACAACACTTCATTGCTTTCATTTACACTTTCATATTTACCCCTAGATTATTATAAACTTACAAAACAAACCTTCTATATTGATGATCGCTTTAATATTGAAGTTGAAAGACAATTTTGCCCTCTAACTAACTTCATTTAGAATTTTACTATATGCATAAAAGGTTGTGATTATTTAAATTTGATCGTCACCCTTCTTAGATGCTTTATATATAGGGTCCATCTATTTGGACACCCTTAAAATCTATTTAGACACCCTAATTATGCCTCGTATTGGTCTATATGAGGCATATTTAAGTCAAAAAGCTGCACACAAACTTTAAGGGAATGTCAGATCTGAAACTTCGTGCCAATAATAATTCTCATATTGGTCAATATGAGGCATATCATAGCCAAATATGCCTCATATAGATCGATATGAGGCATATTAGGGTCTTTTTATTATTTTTTTGTATTTTTATTTTTATCATTTTTAAATAACTAAAAATACTAAATTAACTTTAAAAAAAATCCAAAAATTAACAAAAAGTTAGTTATATTCATTCCAATATTATTTTAACAAAATTATAACTTTTTGTTACCAGTATTATTTTATAAAAATTATTTCTTTTGTTTGGTTTTGTTTTTGCTGGTTTGGAAAATGTTTGTTTTGTTTTGGTGAGTTTGAAGAAGTTATAAGTTTGGTTTAGAATTTTTTTTAAATCGATTGATCGTTGTATTTTAATACATCCAAAAAGAGTTTTTTTTTTTAACAAATCGATTGATCAATGTATTTCAGTAGGGTTTTTTTTTTTTTTTTTTTTTTTTTTTGCAATTTTTTTACCATTTGTACATAAAGTTTATAAATATTTTATCTTTTAAAGTAAAAATATTTTAAAACCTTATATGGTAGCATAGATCTTGAATCGTATCATGTGGTGTATTATCGTAGTATAGTACACTATACTATTATAGACTAAACGATAATGGTTTGAAAAATAATAAAATATTTATAAAACTTTGTTAACAAAAAATAAATGTTGTATAAACGGTACAAAGTTTGCAAAAAAAAAAAAAAAAAAAACCCGTCAATATGCCTCATTTTTAAAAACAATAAAAATGAAAATAAAAAAGACCCTGATATGTCTCGTATTAGTCAATATGAGGCATATCAAAGCTATGTATTGGGTCTGATATTAGGCCGAGAAGAAGTGATATGTGGACTAATATGCTTCTTATAGACCTATATGAGGCATACTGATGTGGGTTTTTTTTACAATATATACCACCCACCCTCATATTACCTTCCAACCCTAGTATTGACACCAATACGTGTATTAATATGGGTCGTATTGCCCAATATGACCCATACCAAGTCATTCCATATCACTTTTCAAACCTAGTATTGATATCAATACTATGCTTGATATGTCACGTATTGCCCAATACTAGTATGACCCTATATATATTATAGATTATAGATATAGATAATTATTATTAAGATACCTATTTAAACCATTAGTATGATGACAATATTATTGCTAACTTGGAACTGATTGGACATTACTAATTTTATATAATAATAATGACAGTAATAATTATTATTATTATTATTATTATTATTATTATTATTATTATTATTATTATTATGCAAAATCAATAATCATCAAGAGATAAGGTGATGTAATATAGGTGGTGGATCGTGGTCACTCTCGGACGGGCAACAACGTATGGGTGGGTGTCAAAATCAGTCAAAGCCCCTTCTTGATTACTAGCTTAACAGTCATGAAAGCCTTTTATACATCTATCCAAATAATTAAAGGTCACACTCTTTTATTTTTTTTTAATCGGCAAACTTCAAAATTCTCATTCATCACCAAAATATGTATAAGATTGTTTAAAGCAAGACGCTAAAACAACCAACATTATACACCCAAGTTATCTCTCACACTCTTTTATTTAATTTGTTTGGTTAAACTACTACACACTTTTTATGACTTAATTAGTTAATTACTACTGTATAGTAACGGAACATTTTTTTTAATTTTTAGCTAAATAGTGACTACACATTCTTTAAGCATTGACACATTACACTATATAAATACACAAACGTTTTGAACAGTGAATTTGATTTCAGCCTTATTTATTTTTCGAATAAGTATTATTAGTTACTAAATCTGATAAGATGTTATGGTAGTAGCTGGGTGGTCAGATTGTTTACTTGCTATTGGGATGGTGTCGGTTCGAGACCCGGGTTACACGGTTATTTCTTCAAATTTTTTTACATAATATTGTTTTCTTCAACACGTGGCAGTTGATGTTTGAGGGTCTTTTGGTAATTACTCTATGGTTTTAAGGGCGTTTTAGTAATTTGCTTTGTTGTGGATGTGGTGGGTTTGCTATGATTTAACACGTGTGGAGGGTAACATTAACGTGGCACAGCCACAACATCAATATACCAACCGGGTCTTTGCTTTTCCAATTTCCTCCACCGTATCTGTTTGTGAGAGATACAGAGCTAACAGCGTTGTCGACTTTTATCGTGGTTGCTTCATCCACCACCGCCCCACGCTGCCGTAAGCTAAGCAGTGTCCGGTATCACAAGGACACCACTGCTAATACCACCTCAATTCGCACCTACTGGTGAGAGGCCGGAGGCTACCATTGCGGTGGCGATCTTCTTCCTTGATGGCTTGATCTGGTCTTCGTCTTCAACAATCCATATTCAATTACTTCTCCGCTTCTTCTTTGGGATTTCTTCAGGTTCCCTACTCAGTCCATCACCGATTATCTTTTCACATATCAACTTTCTCCCTTGCTTTGATCCTATTACTGTTTGGGGTTTAAGAACGATAGTGACAGAGGGTTATGGAAGAAGACGATTTTGATAGGATCTGTATAAACATCATCCAAAGATTAAATAATATTACCGTAAGTCTCCTCTTGCAGGTTAATCAATTTGTAGGTATTTGTAGCTTTTGAAAACAATTTGTATATGATGTGTTCATTTTGTAGGATGAATAAATGATAGCATTGTGTTAATTGTCAAGTTTTTTGTCTTCAACAAAACGGGATTATGGATGAGGTAAGTGTGTCCTACCCTTTCTATTGAGGTTATGAAATTTTAACTTTTGTCTATTTATTATGTGAGTTACTAAATGAAATTGTTAGTATGGAGATAATTAGAGCATTAAAGAACATGCAAGGTTATGCAGATTAAATTATGAGAATAATATAGGCGATATCTAATGCGTTTGGTGGATTGTAAAGTCTATTCCATTGTTGCGGCCTCGCCTCAGTTTTCTTTTACAGGTCAAACATTCGTGGGTCTGTGTTTTCAATTCGTGTGAGGTCTATTAAAGAGTAGCAAGTAAATAAATAATAATAATAATAATAATGATAATAGTGGTAGTAAAAAAATATATATGGGGGTGGCAGTGGGGGATGGGTTGCAAGAATCTATTGCTAGGAGCACGTCAACAGCTGCAGCTTCCATTTTGGTGATCCAAACGGGTCGCACGCGAAAGAAGATAATCGTTGGTTCTTGCGGGTTGGGCTCAAGGAAATCAAGATGATGAACATGGAAGCGATAAGAAGATACGTTACAAAATGGAGAAATTGGAAAAGGCATAGGAAAATAGACAAGTGAAGTCACTTTAGCCCCAAAGGAAAAGGCGACATGAGTGGAGATAAAATAAAAGGAATTTTGAGTTGAAACTGAAGTCCTATAAGATAAGTTTTTGAGTAGGGAATTAAGTTCTATAAAGACTAATTACCATATTAAAGTGAAGGTTCATGGTTCATGTGTAAATTAATATGCCATAAGGAAAAATTAGCTATTAACCTCAATTAAAGATGCCATTTGAAAAATGAAGGTTGTGCATGTTGTTCAAGGGTTTTTGAAGATTTTATTTGACAGCAGGGATAGTCCTTACCACACGGTTTGTTGGGATGAGCATTACCTAACATGTTGTTTGTTTCTTATATGCTTTTTTTCCCTTAATCTGCATATTCGCTTATTTGGGTCCTAGCCCTTGCTGGGATGGTTTTGAGTATGATGGGTATGCCTTGAACTTTTCAAACAAATAAAGAAATAAAGGGATCGAACTACAACCTATTGGACTAATAGAACAATCAAACACTTTGATCTATTATTGACACAAAAACTTACCTATGCGAATCATTAGATAAGATGTTAATATATTTACTTATTGATATAGAATTGATGGGTAAATGTTTGTCCTTCGATTCGCTTCAAATTATAACTTATTCCATCGATTTTTACAAATTCATATCTGATTGTTGTTACTTGCTTTCGATTTCAGCTTATTAGATCGAGTTTTTAGCGATTATTGATATCTGATTGTTGTTACTTGCTGCTTTTAATCTGTACGTATATTGAAACCTACCTGCGCTTTATTTGTCCAAACATATGTATCTGAATAATAATTACTTTTTATTAGATAGGACCCACTGCATGTATCAGAAGGAACCAAGGACTCGGCATGTGAAAGTGAATACGCATCAAGTATCCTAAAAAAAGTGAGTCTTCAACTACAGTGGTACCAATCTATGGCCTAAAGCATGGCGAACCGTAAGGAGGTGATCGATTGTCCGATCGTGAATCGGTGAGATCCTGTCAAGACGAAATACGGCGGCGTCGGTTGTAAGCTTGGGCTTTTCAGTAAGAAAAAAAAATATAAGGTTAATCGTCACAAATTTCTGGCGAGTTAACGCTGCTGGTCGTTTTTTGTAGGTTTGCAGCGACCACAGGGCTGTCGATTGGAACGGATGTTGGCAAGTTGTTTCCTTTTCATCAGAAGCTAATTGCTGTTCATTTGACGGTTGCTTAGGTATGATTTTGTTGTTGTAGTTGTTTTGAATGATTAGACAGTAGTCAGTAGATCATGTACCTAAATTAGGAGAAAATTGTCCTATGTTCTTGTCTTCCTCTTTTTTTTCCTTTGGAGTGTTTGCATACTTAAAAAGGCTGTATCATAAAAAACCTATGACAATTGGTTATGGCTGAGTTTACTTTAATGCTGAAATATATACAAAAAACACCTATGATACTTGATGATGGTGATTTTTTGGTATGTAAAATTGCTTAAAAAAACCTCTCATGTATTCTTTATTTTTATTCGCATTATAGTTTATGTTAAAATAGAAACTACCAATTGTTTATTTAGGGTCATTTCGTCGGATGATTTAGGTATGGGTTGTAAATTTTTGGTCTGAATAATCATAGATTTGGTTGCGCCTGTGTGTAGGTTAGTGTTCAGTATAGATCAGTCCCGTGTAGTGAAAAGGTTAGGCGAATGAGTAAAGGAGACCTGAAAGAATCTGATCCAGAGGTGAATGTTTGCATATACCCTTGGATAGGAGGAATCTCTAAAAGGAGCCTTGACCAGCAGCAGCGCGCATGCTGCGACAGGCAGCAGCGCAAGCTGCGACCAGCAGTGCAGGGGATCAAACATGTACTGCACATAAAACGCCAATGCGTTTAGGCGTTTATATACAGGTCAGAAATGGGTCAGAAACTGGTCAGAATGGCCATCGAAATGTCAGAAAGTGGTCAGAAGGGGCATTAAAATGTCAGAAAACTGTCTGAAGCGTGTCAGAATGTGGTCAGCTTAACAGGTCGCCACTGTCAGAAAGTGGTCATCTTATGTAGTCTTTATGTGGTGTGCTATTTATCCGTTTAACAAATTCTGATTCATCGACCAAATTACCGCCGCAACGCGGCGTATGTCACTAGTTTGTGTAAATAATAGTAATACCTAAGAATAGTGATGGGAGCGAAGTTAAAAAGAAATACATCTATCCAAACACAACGACAATAATTATCAAAAATGTCCAATCAACCAAAAACAAACATTACATCAAGCGTTAATCTTTCAAGTCACCACCACAGAAGTGCCAGCATAATGATAATGACACGTAAGTTAAATTCTTTAATGCTATATATACATAAAATTAAATCTATTATATTATTACCATATCAGAATTGAGAAGTTATGTAAGTTGAAATTGTCTGATTTTAGTTAGTTTCTAAACTTTTTGTTCATATATTATATATTGTGATTATTTAACAATTAATAGGTAAAACAACCAGTAAAGTTACACACACCATGATTAATGAAATAATTAGGCAGCATTTAGTTTGCAATCAAAAGACATTGTATGTATGAGTTTGATACTAAAATAGAATGAGGGTAGCTAGGGATTTGAGTTTTCTGTACCTAACTTCTTTAGATTGATGAAATTAGGGATGCAAAAATAATCTAAACTCGATACTCAAAACATTTGGGATATGTATATGAGACTATGTATACAATTAGTTTCTAAAAATTTCACGAGTTTGAGACGAGTATGGCATCCAAATGAATAATTTCGAACCATATAAGATCATTAACGGTATATCCGTGAACCTGATGGCTAATGCCATGTAATGTGTACCTGAAAATTATGAGACCGTGTTTTATAATCATGTATGAGGTAAAACGTAAATTCAAGAACCTTTCCCCCCCTATATACAATATTACATGGTCATCCCTAAATGAAAGTATAAAACCGATTTTAAGTTATAATTTAAAACACATTCCCTTAAATCAAACTTAAAGCATTACTCATATTCTCAATATTCTAAATTTAAGGGTTTCACTTCGGTATATTGTAAACTTTTATTTAATATATTATTGCTTATTGTGTTAAAGATTAATGGATTTTGAAACTTTAAGATTACATGTTACTTTAATTAGCAAATTTGAACAATTAAGTTTTACATAATTTGATTAACATCAGATGGATCCAGAGAGTACATGAAGAACCTTGAAAGAAAAAAAAAATGCTCAAAGGAGGTGGTATTTTATGTTGGAATGTTTATAAGGTGAATGGAGTTTTAAGTAAATGAAATTATAATTTAGTGAAATTATAATTATTGAGGAAAAACTCTTTAATAGAGTTAATTTATTTGTGACACTTTATTATAGTTTTAAAACTAAAATTAAGTGTATAACTCTTCATGTGGTGAATTGAAGAAACACTTATGATACTTGATTATAGTTTTAAGACTAACATTAAGTGTCTAATTATGTTAGACTCTTCATTCTCCTTTGCCTCTTGTATATATTAGAGACTTTTGTGTCATATATGATATATGGGAAAATACACATAAGAATATACATGAGCAATATTCACTAAGAAACTCTTGCAACACTCATAACTCTAGAGTAGCAACCAAGTATCGATTATTTTTCAGGCAAGTGGGATAGTCCGGCAGTGCACCATCGTCACTGTTTTCGAACCGGTGTACCCTGGGAACAGACGACGAATCTGTTTAAGGGAATTGTGTCAAACACAAGCCCGGTTCCTTTTCCTTTGATTTCGTTTTCTGTTACAGTTCATTGCAGAAAGTACAAGGACTTGGAAACATGTGAGGTTCATGTATGAAAGGCATTGCGACGATTATTATGTAAGTTTTCCAACATTTTATGTGGGAGGCGGCTCACGATTTTATAAAAAAAATACTAATAAAAGTAATAGAGACATACTCTATATACATTTGGGAAATTATAGTACACAAACTGTGTATGAAAATTAAAAATAAATACAACAAATATAAGTAAATTGATTCAAACCAAGTCTTCAACAAGATCATGAATCACGTCTTCTAGCAATCTCCT